>OY740782.1:102718881-104201638 GCA_963514005.1 Raja brachyura | reverse complement strand
CAATGGCAGCAATAATTAATTTTGCAATGATTGTCTACTTTATCCTGCTCCTTCAGGTAAATTGTTGTAAAGAATTGTTGTAAAGGGATTGTAAAGAATCACAGGGATGTGCAGCACGGTAACAGGGCTTTTGGCACCCATTGCACATTACCATTATTTTCATATATTTAATACGGCCACATTTTGCATTCTCGTCTCTTGTACAATCTGCTGCGCTGCTCGGTTCCTGTACCATTCAAGATTAGACCTTTCTTGGAGAAACAGATACAATAAACACTCATTATAACGGACAATAGGTAAGGGGGGGGGGGGAGGAGGGGTGTCCGTTATCGCCGATTGTCCACTGTAAGCGGGTAAGATATTATCATATTTAAGATAGAACTGCAGATACTGGAAAAATCGAAGGTAGACAAAAATGCGGGAGACACTCAGCGGGTGAGGCAGCATCTATGGAGAGAAGGAATAGGCGACGTTTTGGCTCGAGACCCTTCTTCAGACTAATGCGGGTGTGGGGAGCGGGGGCGGGAAAATGTAAGGAAGAGACGGAGACAGTAGGTTATGGGAGAGCTGGGAAGGAGAGGGGAAGGAGGGAGAAAGCAAGGACTATCTGAAATTATAGAAGTCAATGTTCACCACTGGGGTATAAACTACCCAAGTGAAATATGAGGTGCTGTTCCTCCAATTTGCGCTGGGCCTCGCTCTGGCAATGGAGGAGGCCCAGGACAGAAAGGTCAGATTCGGAATGGGAGAGGGAGTTGAAGTGCTGAGCCACCTGGAGATCAGGTTGGTTATTTGGAACTGAGCGGAGGTGTTGGGCGAAGCAATCGCCAAGCCTGTGCTTGGTCTCACCGATGTAGAGAAGTTGATATCGAGAACAGCGAATGCAGTAGATGAGATTGCAAGAGGTGCAGGTGAAACTCTGCCTCACCAGGAAAGATGGTCAATCCCTGGTCAATTCGTCCCCTCCCACCCAAACCATCCCCTCCCCGGGTACTTTCCCTTGCAACCACAGGAAATCCCACACTTATCGCTTTACATATCCCCCCCCCCCCCCCCCCCCGGATGCCATCTAAGGAGCAAACGGTCTTTCCATGTGAGGCAGGTTCACTAAAGTAAACTAAACAAAACTTCCTGGATCCCAGGAATTTCATTGCTCAATGATTGTGTTCCTCTCCGCTCATCACAGACGTCAACCTTTCATCAATTTAGTTTACACCACGTATCAACATCAGCTAAATTAACTGGAGACACCAAGTTTATAGGTTCCTATAAAGCACAGAACTAGTTGTGCCTCTAGACAAGCTGTTCCAGTACAGCTAAATGGCTGGCGTCTCCCTGAAATTATGGATATTTGCCCAGCTGTATCTTGTTTGTAAAAAACAGGATGAATCCCAACTGCCCATCATCAAAGTGAAGGGAGATGTCATGCACAGTTACATTGAGTGACACATACTCACTGCTAACCTGCTTGACAATGCTCAGTTTGGTCTCCATCAGGACCAATTTAAGGACAAGGGGGAAGTCTTTTAGGAAGATCTTTTTCACACAGAGAGTGGTGAGTCTGTGGAATTCTCTGCCACAGAAGGTAGTTGAGGCCAGTTCATTGGCTATATTTAAGAGGAAGTTAGATGTGGCCCTTGTGGCTAAAGGGATCAGGGGGTATGGAGAGAAGGCAGGTACAGGATACTGAGTTGGATGATCTGCCATGATCATATTGAATGACGGTGCAGGCTCGAAGGGCCGAATGGCCTACTCCTGCACCTATTTTCTATGATTCTATAAATTGTTCCGAAACTTTATTACAACTTTGATCCAGAGACAAACAAAATAGCTGAATTCCAGAGGTGATGTGAGTATGATTGGCATTAATGACATGATGGTATTTAACAGAGTGTGGCATCAACGTGTCCTTGTAAAAGTGAACCTAATGGCAGTCAAGGGGAAAGCACATCAATGGTTGAAGGCATACATTGTACAAATGAAGTCAAATTTGATTGTGGGAGACACCAATCATCTTGCTTGAGTCCGAACCCAAATATTTACAGATGTTTCATTGGTGATGTTCCCTCTATCATGAGGTCAGAAGTAGGGTTGTTTGTACATAATTGTCAAGCCTTCCATCTGCAGTTGCTCTAACATTAAAAAATAGGGCAGTATCAGATACAATAATACTCTGATAATTTGCAGGGAAGATTTAGTTCATACAAGTTCAAGGCAATCACCATCCTCAAGAAGACAACATTAATCCCTGTCTTTAGGCATTCGTGGTTAAAATGTCTGTTTGGCCATCAACAACAATACCATATGGATGACAGGGCTATCATATCCTGAGAGACTGGAGCGGCTGGGTTTGTATCCTCTGGCGTTTAGAAGGATGAGAGGGGATCGTTTTGAAACATGTAAGATTATTAAGCATTTGGACACGCTAGAGGCAGGAAACATGTTCCCGATGTTGGGGAAATCCAAACAAGGGGCCTCAGTTTAAGAATAAGGGGTAAGTAAGCCATTTAGACCAGAGACAAGGAAACACTTTTTCTCACGGAGAGTTGTAAGTCTGTGGAATTCTTTGCTCATAGGGCGGTGGAGACCGGTTCTCTGGATACTTTCAAGAGAGAGCTAGACAGGGCTCTTAAAGATAGCAGAGTCATGGTATATGGGGAGAAGGCAGGAACAGGGTACTGCTTGGGGATGATCAACCATGATCACATTGAATGGCGGTGCTGGCTCGAAGTACCAAATGGCCTACTCCTGCACCTATTGTCTACTGTCTATTGTCTATTGTCATAGAATTAAAGAATGGCTGTTATGCAAGGCCTTTCAGCCCATAATGTTCAGATTAGCGTCAGGCAATAGCAGTGGGTAGAAATAGATTAGTGATTATTTGCATCAGGATCCTTCTTCAGACCGATGGGGCCAGCAAATCTGCACTGGCCATGAAGCTAGTCTGAAGTAACCCCGTCTGCCTGCATAAGGGCCATATCCCACTATACCCTGCATGTTTATGTACCTGTCTAAATGCTATTTAAACATTCTTATCATAACACCAGCATGTTCTGGACATATGTCACGCTCTTGTAAATATTTTTCTCATAAATCTCCTTTAATGTTTCCCCCTCTCACCTTACATCTATGTATTTGACACTTTCATTGTCATCTGCCCATCTACCCTTGCTATGCATCTCATAATCCCTGGAGTCGCCATCGTACTCCACCTTCAAAGCGACAGCAGGTGAGAGGGGAGTGAGCCCCATGGTAACTGTCAAGTCTTCTAATGTTTTTGTGCAGATTCCCCACTTGAAAGGGATCTGATTCATCCACCTTGAAATGATGAACTGGATTTCACTCAATGACCAAACAATTCTTTTCTTTTTTTTTACCCCTTTTTATTTTGGCAGATTCAGCAATTAATTTACAGTTCCACTTGATTTATTGCTTCAGCCATTACTTTGAAGGCATTTGGATGTTGTTGGTCTTAAGGTATTTAACAGTTTAGTCTTTTAGCAGGTGAAACCGGCTGCTAATCTGGTGCTGTAGATAATCAGTCCTGCATGCCTTAGCTGGCAATCACGGCAGTTTTTAGGACAATCTCTTAGATTATACTGTTCAAGTTTTAGCCGCAAGTCAACTTCTCTTGCAGGCCTGTCTGCTTTTCTGTTCACGGTCGGGCTGACTCTGATCCCGTCCGGGCTTTCTCTGTTTTCTCCCCTCACCGGGTTGACTGTTCCCGGTTGGGCTGAAGACTCAGCCTCTGTCGGTGGATCTCTGGACCTGTCCATGGCCTTCACGGTACTAGGCCCCCACCAGACGTCTGTGGCTGCTGCTTGGGCTTGGCTGTGGGCTGCACAGCCCTGGATACATTCCAGGTAAGCTGACACCGTGCTTGGTGACCCTTACTGCCCCTGCTTGTTTTCCTAGCTCTTCCCTGAGCAATTGCTTCCTGTTCCTACCTTTTTTCTTTTTGGCGCCAATTCAAAAACATTTGGTTTGGTTCTGTTCCACTTGTTTCCAAATACTACTATTTTTAACCTTTGTTTTCGATTCTTCTTGCTGGCCTTGTTCTTATCTTCGTTCTTTTATCCTCGTCGCCAATTGTTGTGTATTCGGATGCTTTGAACAGTCTTGAATAAAGGCTCGGACATGGGAGGAATCATACAAGCTTCTTTACTGGAGGACGCCACCTCCAGTCTCTTCCTGCTCATGCATACTTGCGCCAGACATTACAAGACACCAATTACTTATCCTAATTATCCCATACCATACACTCCTCCCCCTTTAACTTGGAGGCAGGTAATACCTTTTCTATTACATACACCGCACTCCTCCCCTTTTAAGTCCATTTCACCTGTACGGTATATGCTCTTTTCCTACTATTGTGCGCTTGTGATTTTAATTTAGCATTAGTCCTTTCATTACAGTTTGACTTGACAGTAACTGATCGCATCCTGTCATTGGCAGCGACCTGAAGAAAGCGCTTCCTATTGGGGCTACAATGTGAGCCACAACAACAGTAGTGTGAAACCAATGAAGAAGGGGTCGTTGGTGCAGACAGCTGCATCAGCGCCTAGTTTTAAGGTGAAACATCACAAAGTGCTGGAGTATCTCAGCCGACTGAATCAGTCTGAGGAAGGGTCCCAACGTCACATATTTGTGTCCTGCAGAGATCCTGACCTGCTGAATTACTCCAGCACTTTGTGTCCTTTTTACTATTCATCATCATCTGCAGTCATCGGAATTTAGAGATACCATCCCATCGCTATGGAACACTAAACCCTCCTTTTAATGGACCATAGCAGATGGAGTCGAGAGTTCAAGAGACATTTATTATCACTTGCACCAATTGCTGCAGTGAGATTTGAATTACCATACAGCCATACGAATAAAATGAACGCAACACACGATAGAATTTAACATGAATATCCCCACACAGCAGAATCAACCTTTCCCAATGTGAGGGTAGGCAATAAAGTTCTGTCCTCTTCTTCTTTGTTCACCCGTGGTCGGGGCCTTTGAGCCCTCCGCAGTCGTCGCTACGGACAGCCCGATGTTTCAGACCCTCTCGCCGGGATGATTGGCACTCCGGCGTCGGAACGGAGAACACTCTCAGCAGCTTGGAGTTGCCGAATCGGCCACTTCCTACCAGAGACCGCAGCTCCCAAAGTCCACAGGCCGAGCTGGGCGGAGATTCAACGCTGGCGGCCTCGTGGGAAGAGGTCCGTGATGTTTTAATTCAGCACCGCCCGCGACTGGAAGGTCCGCAAACCACAACTCCACGGTGTTAAACAGCAGTCCCAACACTCCGGAGCTCTGGCGATCCCCGGTAAGGCATCGTCCCGCTCCGCAATGGAATCCAGTGCTGTGTTGCTGCTGAAGCTTTGGCCGGTCTTCGGCAGGGAAGGCCGCGCCAAACCAGATGGTAGGCCGCAGGGGGGGTGGGGGAGTGGAGATGCCACTCGGAGAAAAGACACATCCTCGAACAGGCAGTGATTGAGAAAACGGTTTCCACCCTACCCCACCCACACATAGAAAAGACAAAGAAACCTCCAAAAACATACTTTTGACACAACTAAAAATAACAAAAAGGGTGAAATTACAGGCAAACTGCTGGCAAGACTGCAGCGTGCGGCGCCACTCATGTCCATTATTGTTGATTGTCCACTATAACCTAGTCAGGTATCACCATCGTATGTATTGAAACAAATAGTTGCAGAAGACGGTTAATCGATAAAAGGACACATACTATTCTGATCACTCAAGAACAGCTTCTTCCCTGCTGCTATCAGTCTCTTGAAAAGGCCTGTCATAAGTTAAGAGTGTCGTTCCGACCTCCCAACCAACCTTATTGCAGCCCTTGCACTTTAGTGCATCTGCATTTTTTCTGCAATTGGAAAGTGATCCTTTAGCACTAGATTCTGTATTCACTTTTTTTTGTTTTGAGCTACCAATTGTTAATAATAATGTGATTGTACTCATGTATGGTATGATTGTATCTCTTTGTGTATTAACCAGCTGCTGCAGATGTTTGTTTCGACTACTTATACTATGATAATACTTTGTTTATGAAAGAACTGCAGATGCTAGAAAAATTGAAGGTAGACAAAAATGCTGGAGAAATTCAGCGGGTGAGGCAGTATCTATGGAGCAAAGGAATAGATTCATATTCACCTATTCCTTCGCTCCATAGATGCTGCCTCACCTGCTGAGTTTCTTCAGCATTTTTGTCTACCTATGATAATACCTTATTCGGTTACCGCAGACAATAGGCAAATAAAGGCCCCCCCCCCCCCCCCCTCCCCATTTGCCTATGGTCCGTTACAATGAGGGTTTATTGCACCTGCTTTTCCAAGTCAGATCCATTCTTGAACAGTACAAGAACCGATGTGCACAGCAAGTTATACAAGGGGCGAGAATGCATAACGTGCCGTATTAAATGTAAGAAATTAATGTTAATGTAGAAAGGTGCTATTTGTGCAAAACGCCCTGTTACCGTGCTGTATATCCCTGTGACTCTACAATACCTTACAACAATTTGCCTGAAGGAGCAGGATAAAGTAGGCAATCATTTCGAAATTAATGATGGCCCCCCATTGCTTAAAATCCAAAACCGCATCTCCCAGCTCCCGGTCCCGGTCCAATGTTGGTTTACTAATTGGAGCCTCGTAAAGGAGCAGGGTGGAAGATTGTTAAGAGTGTCCTTCAACTTTCACGTGGTCCGCCCTGTTTCAACTAATGCAATCAACTCCATTATGGGTGAGCTTAGAAAAATGAAAAAAGAATATAAGGAAGAATTTAAGCTGCTCAGAGCTGACATCGAATTATTCAAAGAACAATTTAAAGAGGAGTTGAAAAATGAAGTTGTAACCACAGTTAAAATTATGATGGATGAATGGAAGATAAAAGCAGATGCTGGTCTAAAACAACAGATGCATGAAGTTAATCAGAAAGTTGGTGGTTTGGAACTCTCAGTTGATCGCAAGTTGGAACCTATTATGAGAACACTTGATCAACAACACGATGCAATAAAGGAACTGACCAATATTGCGGATTCAAGTGCTAAGGCGAATGAGAAACTTCTCTCCGAGAACAAGCGTTTAACAGATTTATTGAATAAAATAACTGAGAAATGTATTGACTTGGAGGGAAGGCAACAACGTAAGAACTTGCGTATCGTGGGTGTGCGTGAAGGCAAGGAGGGAGCTCAAGACACCAGAGAGTTTGCTGCAAATCTTCTGAAGAATGTCTTGAATCTGGATCAAGCACCCCTACTTGGCCGAGCGCACATAGCACTGAGACGACGTCCAAAGACGGGTTCGCCTCCAAGACAACTGATTGTGAAAGTGGTTTACGATCATGTTTTGGAAGATATGATGAAGATAATAATTCGCAAACAGAATCTGTTTTATGATGGTGATAAGATCAGCATATTCAGAGATTATCCTGCGGAAGTTGCCAGGAGAAGAGCCCTTTTTACTGAAACGAGGCACATCCTCAGGAATATAAAGGGCGTGAGATATGGCCTGATGTATCCTGCCACACTACGAGTGAGCTATGACAACAAAGAGCACCACTTCACTAAACATACCGAAGCTCTGGAGTTCGCACGTAAAATCGAGAAGGAGTTGGATGAGGAAGAAGAAGCAGAGGGAACACAGAGAGAAGACGATGATGAGGAAGAGGAGGAAGAATAACGAACTTGAATTATACTCAACACTTACCTGATGCCGATCCACAACCAGCATTAAGGAGGAAGAATGATGATCTTGTAAAATTATTAGACTTGAAGAGCACAATGATTATTAATAATAAACTAATATATAATAGTATTAGTTCAGTACTAACCATTATTAATAAATATGCGATACCTCCTTAAATAACCTAAAACGATAACAGCAAATTAAATCAATAAAGTATTAATAAGAATGGAAATGTAATACCCCACCCCTAAATATATTGCCCTTAAGGCATTTACGGAACTGGAAATACAAACATCTTTTTTTTTCCCAACGGAAGTCCGTAGTTTAACAGCCACGCTAGTGTGGCTTACACTAACACCACTTTATGTAGCTTTAGACACTCTTTTTTTCCTGCACCTTTCCAATAATATTACTAACTTTTTCTTTTCTCTTTTTTATATTATCTTTTTTAATATATTATATGTGGAATTATATTATTTTACTTTTGAATGGAATTATACCGTAGACTGGAGAGGATATGTATGCCAAATAATGTTATTAGTATTAGTTGATCATAAACTAGGGTGCGAAATTGGGATATATGTGCTGAGACATCTACCTTATTATAATCCACCATAACATCCAAATGCAAGACACTAACAAGAAAAAGGGGGGTGATGGAATCACCTTCTGTAGTTGGAATGTAAAAGGTATTAATGAACCAATCAAAAGAGGTAAGGTTTTGGCGCAATTAAATAGAATACAAGCTGACATAATCTATCTTCAAGAGACTCATCTAAAAAAGGAGGCACAATATAGGTTAACGGCAAATTGGATTTCTAGGGTGTATCATTCATCATTCACTCATAAATCTCGAGGAGTTGCCATTCTTATTCGTAAAGGTATTCAATTTAAACATAGTTCAATAATAGAGGACCCAGAAGGTAGATATATAATAGTCACGGGTGAATTATACTCGAAGAAGGTCGTACTTATGAATATATATGGCCCAAATTTTGATAATCCACTATTCTTTAAGAAAATATTTAATACTATCCCTACAGTAACACAGAACAATTTAATAATTGGGGGCGACTTAAATTGCACTTTGGATAATTATTTAGACAGATCTTCAATCAAAAGGAAGGTTATTTCTAGATCAAGCGAATTCATAAATTCTTTTATTAAATCAGCTAATGTCAAAGATATTTGGAGAAATGTAAATCCTAATGGCCGAGAATACTCATTTTACTCGCCGGTATTTGGAACATACTCCAGGATAGATTATTTTCTAATAGATTCAAAACTTGTCCCATTTACGTATGACTCAAAATATCATAATATTATTATTTCGGATCATGCTCCATTAACATTTAAGATTAAGTTAAAGGGTATAACTAAAGGATATTCGCAATGAAGACTTAATCCTCATATATTAAACGATAAAAGGTGCTCAGATTATCTGGTTAAACAGATTGAATTATTTTTTGAAACCAATGACAAACCTGGAATTTCATCATCTCTCTTATGGGACACATTTAAAGCTTTTATACGGGGTGCTACAATCTCAGCGCAGGCATATCTGAATAAGGAAAATAGAAAGATTCAACAGAAATTGGAAAATGAAAGAAGGCAGTTGGACATGGAAAATGCTATGTCTCCATCTAGGGATATACATAATAAAATTGTAACATTAAAATACAAATTAAATGAGATACATTCAAAGTACGTTATTAAACTTTTTCAAAAGACCAAACAAATACATTTTGAATTTGGGGATAAACCGCATAAATTGTTAGCTTGGCAACTAAGAAAAACAGAAGAAGAGAAAATGATACATAAGGTCAAATCTGAACAAGGAGATATATTAACTTTACCAAAAGATATTAATGATAGATTTCAACAATACTATCAAAAACTATATACATCAAAAGTGACAGATCAACCCGAGACAATAGAAACATTTCTCCAGAAATGTAACATTGATGGATTAGATCGGGAAGGTAGAGAATTATTAGATGCCGAAATATCAGCAAAAGATATTGAGGAATCAATTAGATCATTGAAGAATGGTAAAGCTGCAGGACCCGATGGTTTGGGGGTTGAATTTTATAAGAAGTTTCATGATTTGATCGCCCCACGGTTACAAATTATGTACAAAGTTGCCTACGAACAAGAACAACTTCCAGAAACCTTAAAAGAATCCACAATTACACTTATTCCTAAAGCAGACAAAGATCCAGAAGACCCAGGATCATACAGAGCAATAGCTCTTTTAAATACAGATCAAAAAATATTAACAAAAATTTTATCTCAACGGTTAAGTTTAGTGATCAATAGATTAATACATCATGATCAAACAGGTTTTATTCCTAAACGTTATTCTACTTATAGCTTAAGACGTCTGTTTAATATTATCTACTCGAAAAGAATGACTGATGTTGAACTAGCAGTTATATCCCTGGATGCGGAGAAGGCGTTTGACCAGGTTGAATGGCCTTATTTATTTAGGATAATGCAGAAATTTCAACTGGGAGAAGGATTTTGCAAATGGGTTAGAATTTTATATTCAGGCCCAACAGCAAGAACAGGAATTAAATTGAATAAATTACAAAAATTTCCATTTAAAATAGCTAATAATCAAATTAAATATCTTGGAATTAATGTATCAAAATCTTATAATTCTTTATTTAAATCTAATTTTCCCCAATTATTAAATAAATTAAAAACAAATATTTTATATTGGAAAACATTACCGATATCAATGATCGGTAGAATAAATGGCATTAAAATGATTTTTCTGCCTCAATTACTATATTTATTTCAAGCCATTCCATTATATCTTCCTAAATTTTTTTTTTTTTTAATTGATTCTATAGTTAATAGCTTCATTTGGGATTACAAAAATCATAGAATAAGTAAAATACACTTATGTAAATCTAAGATAAATGGTGGATTAGCTTTACCTAATTTTTTATATTATTTTTGGGTGGTTCAGATTAAGAACTTTAATTATTGGTTGATACAGATGGAACAAGACCCAGCTTGGTTAAGAATAGAAAAGGAAGATTGTTTCCCTTTTGACATAAGCACAATACTCCTTGCCCCTGGGGTGGTACAAAAAAAATTATATAAGGCAAACCCTATAATTTTAAATAATATACGTACCTGGAAACAAATCATTAAGACTTTACATTTAGAAACTATACCACTTTGTTTACCAATTATGAATAATCCTATGTTCAAACCTTCGACATTGGATGTGGGGTTTAGACATTGGAAAAACTTAGGAATAATAAGGATAGAACATCTTTACAGGAATGGTGAATTCCTCTCATTCCAGGAGTTGAAAGAGATTTATGGACTGCAAGCAAATAATCTATTTAGATATTTACAAATTAGAGATTATGTCAAATTAAATACGCTAAATACAGAAATAGAGAGCCAGGTATACTGGATGAAGTACTTAACAAGCATCCAACAACAGAAAAATTAATAGCATATATATATAATATTTTTTTGGACAGGGAATTGCCAAAAACGGAACTATTCCGACAAAAATGGGAAAATGAAATTGGTTTACCTATAACAGAAGACTTATGGGAAGAAAGCTTACAACGAATTCATCGCTGTTCGTTAAATGCCAGACATACCTTGATACAATTCAAAGTAATACATAGATTACACTACTCAAAAAAGAAATTAAATCGAATTTTTCCTACTATATCACCATTATGTGATAAATGTCAGCACATAGAAGCCGATTTAAATCATAGTTTTGTAATATGTACAAAACTTAAAAGTTATTGGACTGAGATTTTTAGAATTATTTCCACAGTTTTAAAGATCACATTAAGCCCTGACTCAAAATTTATTATATTTGGGGTTTCAGATTCAACTCAAATTTTAACAGTAAATCAAAGAAATTTTCTGGATTACTGTTTAATAATTGGAAAAAAATTAATATTACAATTTTGGAAGGGACCATTATCCCCGACAATTAAAATGTGGACAGTAGAAATGTTGGAGACATTACAATTGGAGAGAATTAGATTTATCCTAATGGATAAACCTGAGATTTTTGAACAAATATGGTCTCCATTCACTGATTATATGAAGGGGTAGCTGGGCTCAGCATTGAAACTCAATGAGTACCCGGTGGAAAGATCAAACAAAAATGTTTAAGATCAGATTTACATACTTGTCTCCATATATTATAATTAGAAATTGTTCTACTCATTGACAAGTTGTATACTGTTTTCTTTTCCACAAATATTTTTATTTTTATTTTTATTTTTTTTGTTTTTTGTTTTTGTTTATTTTATTTTATTTTTATTTATTTTATTTTTTTTCCTTCTCTCTCTTCTTTATATTAATCAACTATAATCATACTCTTATAATTATTCACTATTCTTTCTTTATACTTTTTTCACTCTATAAAAAAAAGTGAGGCCAATATATATATTTTGTTAACATTTATATAATTTTGGAAAGATGTATCAACTATATTTGGAAAAAAATGCTATATTATTTGTTATATGTATGGCCTCTAATAAAAATATATTCAATCAACTCAACATGCACAAATGGAAGATCAAATAGAACAAGTTGTCCAACAACGTTAGGCTGTGCACATGACACAAAAGAAGAAGTAAAGGAGCCAGTCCAGATCTGCGGCTCCTTGCTGCTGACTTTGTGGCTTGTCGTGGCGGGATTTGGTAACGTAGTAAAAACAAATTTTTAAAAATTGCTCGGAACGTATGCAAAAATAATTTAATCGGTGTGGATTCAAACTGCTATAATGATATCGTTATGGGGTTGTCCCACTGTATGAGCTAATTCAAGAGTTCTCCTGAGTTTCCCCTGATTCGAACTCGGAGAATTGCGATAATAGCCGCTCGTAGGTACTTGGGGCTACGAGCCTTCCCGAGCTTACCGCGTTTCCTGAGTACCAACTGTTAGTGTTACGAGCCGCTAAGAGACGTCCCGAGCTCCGATGTACCCGCTAGGTACATTCTAGGTGCTTACCACGAGTTTGATTTTTAGTTTAAACTCGGGAAAGCTCTTGAATTAGCTCGACCAGTAGGGCAGCCCCTTTACTTCTATTACAAAGAATATCTTGAGGAAAGCAGTTCTGATCAAAGATCTTTGGTTCTGGTGTAGACCAAGTGTACTCAACGATTGCATTTCAGGGAGAGGGAAACTATTCCAACAGCACAAAGGAAAGGAAAGGAAGGTAAAGAGTTCCTCCTTATTTCAACAGCTTCTCATAAAGATTGAACAGCCAAGAAATGGAATGGCACAATTGTTGCTTATAAAAAAGCACACTCTGCAATAAGAACACAATGTATATTTGCATTGTGTCATGTTCAGATTTTGCCTGTTTAATCTCAAAATATTGAGCAACATCACCCTTTTAAGTGTTCAAATCTTGTGATATTGCTTCAGCATATCTTAAAACCAATTTGAGGTATGTTGTGATGTTAAATTCGGGACATCTGAGATTCTGCCTGTCTCAGGAAACAAGTCTACAGCCATCCCTACACCCTCGCACACATCTCTCCCATTCCCTGCACTTCTGCTCCCACTTTATATCCTCCAAGACAGAACAAGGATACATAACAAAAAAAGGAAATCTGCTGCATGGACTCGGCGCTTCAGACAGTGTAAATGATCTCCAGACTCAGTACGTGATTCAAATACATCTTTAATCAACACTGAAACTTAACAGCATGAAGGATGATTAGTTGTCAGTACATCCTGGCTGCTCCAACTGTTCGTGCTGGAAAACAAGTGTTAGTATAAGTATTACAGTGGGGTGGAGTTCGAGATGCAGCCTGGTGTGTGGTTGGTTAACATGCAACATCAATCTACAGACAGCATCATGTGGAGTGAAATGAAAGGTTAATATTTTGCATTGAGTCATTTCATCTGTACTGAAAGGATACAGGGAATACGTGAAGAGCCCGCCAGCCCGCATTCGCGTTAATCTTCAGAGCAGATGTATGAAACCACAGACTAGTTGCTGAACTTAAGCTATAGAAAGATTAACGACCTTAGAACTACCGAATGATCTTTATGAGAAGCAGAGTTGGGAGTGGAGGGCGCGTATTCCCTCACTTCAACTTCTCATAAAATAAAGATCAAACTTCAAACGGTAAGTTCTCGTTTAATCTTTGTGTTGTATTTCGAAGTCACTTGAGTCACTATGTGAAGTCTTCAAAGCTCTGTGGTTTCATGCAGTAACCCAAACTGTGTGTGAAACACTTAAACAGATAAACCATTAATGGTAGAAGAAACATGGGTTATTAATACCATGATGCTAACTTGCATAAATGGCCATTGATCTTAACCGGACCATAGTCCCAATTGACTTTGAGTTAGACAATAACTCATGCAACACTATGCAGAATTCTATCTGCAAATATCCAGACATATTCAACCAAATTTTATAATTTATTAACATGCACTATGTAAGCCTCTTGTTGTTTGATGAAAGGGAACAATCCATTCTATTGGCTGCTAATGAGCCATCAGCAATATCTTGAGACTATTGAATAACAATAAAGAAACTATCTTTCATCTCGTAGGTACTAGCAAGCTTAGTGCACTTGTATACCTAATGACACCCCCAATCTCTGCTCTGGTGGTTATGCTGTCAACTTCAAATGTACGCAATCATGCCCATTTTGCTTCTGAGATAATTCCCATAACAAACTACCCTAATGTCAGTTATTACCCAGAGACCGAGCCAGAGATTGAGTGAAGACTGTGTTCTTTGTGCTGAGATCAGTTGCTGAAAGCATTATTATCTTAAAAATACTGCTCCCATTAGGAATACAGTAGAAGAATATTTGCAGAATAATTTACTGATATACATTGCACACTACAATGAGTGTAGGCTATTAGAGTGGTCATATAAAAGACACCCTGCATAACATTAGTGAACAGCAGGTGAATAACTAATCATTTATTGTCCCACTTATGGTATTATAGAGAATGACAAAACAGCACAAGCAGTGTCAATTGTGCTATCACATAAACGCTTCTCGAGGCTCAAACTGAAAGCCACACACAACCTCTGTTGCTTCTGTTTAAAAGTAACTAACATATTTTGTTCACAAACTTCCCATACAATCGTGCAGAGCTAGCTGCCCGAGAAGACAGGCTGCCCCAGCCATCACTCGTGACCAAGTAAATAGGAGCTGTTTCAGCCGCCTTACCATGACCTGAATGAATAGGCAAAATTGGTACTATTAAAATTTAATGTTGCCTCATTCTTAATATCGCAAGAGGTATCTACTGATAACCCCCAAGAATTATCAGCTGCAAATTTTGCATATTATCTAAAACTCGATGACACAATGCCCTTTGATCTGAGTAGGGCAGCATTGGCTTCCACCACTGGCTTTGTTATCAAAACACCAGATAATCTGTGCCTCATGTGTATAGATATGGCAGAGTATGCAACTTCAAGATCGATTATCTGAATCAGTTAAATTGCTGAAAGTCAATCATCCATCTTAAACTGGGTAACTAAACACATGATCAGATTAGCCAAATGCTAACCTGATTCGGCATGCTCCCTGTTTCTGTAATCTTGAGAATATCAGAAATATACCCCTCTCGTTCTTGGCCAGACCACTCATCCTCCGATGAGATGTCACTGATTCCACTCGGAACCACCGTTCCTCTATTGACCATACGGATGGAACCTTATGACTAGAGCTGAAAACACAGTCTCCCCTTGATGTGGGAATACGAGTTCCCTGTCAATTTAGCATAATGCAAACCTGAATCAGGAAATGCTTCACAGTCCTCTGACTGAAACCACTTGTCTGAGTCGCCAGAGTGCACAACACAATCTCTTCGACCCGCCACTTAACCAGGAATACTGGTATTGAGAGCCTACGGATTATTATAAATACATTATTGATTCACAACATGAACCTTCAGGTCAGATAAAAAATATTATATGCCAGACCAGCTTCCTGCTGGTAGCTACCTATCCCAGAGAGGATGGCAAAGATGTTTCCAATGAACCGGCAACTCTACTAACTGATCAGAAATTTAAACATGTGTTAAGGGAGACTTCAACTACTTTATTCTACTGAGCAGCCTGATAACCTCAATCACAGATGATGAGGCAGTGCTTCCCTGGTCAATATGACCCATATGGCCAGCCAGTTCCACGATGGTCTACCCTGAACCAGGGTAACCAAGCTGTTCCTACTTGGAACTTACAGAGGTTACTATGCAAGGCACCCTGCCAATGTCTCTGCATCAACCTGATCTATCCCAGAGACAGTGAAAAAATACTAGAGGGAATACTACAAAGTTCACCAGATTGATTCCTGGAACAAAATATTTTCTTAGGAGAAATGGTGCAGATTTCCGTTTCACACAGCATTAGCGTTATTGCAGTCAGGATTGTAGTTTATGCTCCTCCTGCAAGATGAGGGAGATGAAGTGAAATTCCAGAATCCCTGGTGATTTCACCTGTGGGGAAGTCTATCCAGTTGCATCAAGCAGTCGGAGCTGTAGTTAGAGCCAGTTACAAGGCTGAAATAATCAGAGATAGGAGTTTTAGTGAGATGTTTATACCCAAGATGCAGGCGCCAGGTAGCTGGGTGTCCACCAGGAAAGGCAGAGATGATAGGCAGAGAGTGCAGGATTCCCCTGTGGCCATTCTCGTCAGGAACAAGTGTATTGTTTTGGATACTGTTGGGGGACGATGGCCATTCAGAGAATAGCGACAGGCACGTCGGTGGCATTGTGACTGGCTCTGATGCTGACCACAGAGGGTGGGGAGAGGGAGAGCTATACTGATAGGAGTTAGGGATTTGTCCAGTGAAGTTGTTTGGATGGAACTGCAAAATAAGAAGGGGGTGATCACTTTAATGGTTATTGTTGTACAGCCCCTTCTCCCTCTCACGCAAATAGTCAATGGGAATTAGAGGAAGCAGGACTCGAGTTTTAAGACTTATTGGGGGAGCACTTTTAGAATTGTAATCACTAGTCCCACAGCTTTAAAACACCTAGTGAAAATGAAAGGATTGATCCAAAAGCTGAAGTCCTTAATTGGGGTTGGGCCAAGTTTGAATCTCATTGAACCAACTCTGATGGGTGAAGAACATCTCCACGTGTCTGGCACCATTGTCCAAAAACATAATCTTTTGTTAACAAAAAAAATAACCTCATCTGCACAGGTGGAGATTGCAATTTTCAAAATCTGAAGATGTTTGTTGAAAACGGAATTAAAAAAAAACATTTGTTACAGAACCTTGAGGACGTAACATGCAATAAAAGTTTACAGAAAGAAGAAATAGCAGGAGCCCTGACTAAGATTTACAAATCATCATTAGACAAGGGTGAGGTGCCTGAAGACTGGACGATGGTTACTGCAGTGCCTCTACTTATGAAGAGATGCAAGGAACGCCTGGGAATCACCAGTGAATCTGGAATTTCACCTGCACAACAAGTAGGCAAGTTACTGGAGAGGATTCTGAGGGATGGTATGAAAATATGTATTGGGATAGACAATGGTTAATTGGGTATAGCCAGCAAGGTTTTTGATGTGGGAGATTATGTCTTATGAATTTAATTGAGTTTTACGAAGAAATAAAAAAGAGTTTGAAGAGGTCAAAGCCACAGATGGTACCCGGACGTGGTGACGACAGACAAGCAGCCGAAGCAAAGAAGTCGAAGCCAAAGAACAAAATGGAAACGAGGCCGAAACGTCAATAAACCAAAAGAGTCTGATGATGAAATGCCTACTAACCGAAAGGATGGGACGCCTAAAAGCCAATGAACCGAAAAGCTACGTCACCTAAAAGCAAACTTACCGAATGGCCGCTCTGTCGAAATGTCACCTACCTGAAAGGCGGCGTTACCTACAGGCCAAAGGACCGACTGCCACTCAACAAAAATGTCCAATAACGGACATGACATAGCCGGGGGCGGGATTTTTCAGCGATTGGTCCAGACCCCCGCGTCCATCACAGCACTATGAAGGCATGAACAATGTCCCACCAGTTGGGTCACTATGTGACAGCAGCCTCAATGGCCAGGCCACAGTGTGACAGCAGTCTCACCGGCTGGGTCGCTGTGTGACCGCAGCCTCACTACCTGGGTCACTGTGTGACCGCAGCCTCACTACCTGGGTCACTGTGTGACAGCGGTCTCACCGGGCAGCATCTCTGGAGAGAAGGATAGGTGGCGTTTCAGGTCGAGTCCTTTCAGACCTGCAGAATGGTCTCGGCACGAAACATCACCCATTCCCTCTCGCCAGAGATGCTGCCTGTTTTGTGTGTGGGAGCTTGGGTGCGTTCCGCAAGCACCGAGACGATAATAAATAAAATGTCCTTCCCCGAGGTTCGGAGGGGGGGGAATCATCCTGGTGTGGAGGTTGGGGTCCGATTGCGGTCAGTGACTGTGGGACGCTCCCGTGAGTGGAGATGGAGGAGAGAGAGAATGGGGAGAGAAGGGGAGAGAGAGAAGGGAGACAGAGAAGGGGGGGGGGGAGAAGAAGGAGAGAGAAGGGGGGGAGAGAAGGGTGAGAGAGGGGGAGAGAGGAGGAGAGAGAGAGGAATGGAGAGAGAGGAGGAGAAAGAGAAGAGGGGAGAGAGAGGAGGTGAGATAGAGGAGAGAAAAGTGAGAGAGAAAAGGGAGAGTGAGAGGGGAGAGAGAGAAGGGAGAGAGAGAGAATGGAGAGAGAGAGGGGGAGAGAGAGAAGAAGGGAGAGAGAAGAGGGAGATGGGAGCGTGGGGTTCATTTTCTCACACATGCCATAGGTGACTGGGCAATCTGAACCCAAGCACCAAGTTCAAAGCGGCTGAAGGTGTGCAACGCTCAGGACAGCCCACACTCTCCCACAGCCACCCTCCGCGGGCTGTGGGTCGGATGGGGCGGAGGTGTGGGACAATGTTCATTCCTTCACAGTGATGTGATGGATGCGGGGGTCTGGACCAATCGCTGATGTCCCGCCCCCCGGCAACGTCATGTCCGTTATTGGATGTTTCTGTTGAGCGGCAGTCGGTCCTTTGGCTTATAGACGATGCCGCCCTTCGGGTAGGTGGCGTTTCGACAGAGCAGTCATTCGGTAAGTTTGCTTTTAGGCTATGCAGCTTTTCGGTTAGTTTGCATTTAGGCGCCCCATCCTTTTGGTTAGTAGGCGTTTTTTCTTCGTAAACTTTCGTTTTTTGGGCGTTTCAGCCTCGTTTCCATTCGGTTCTTTGGCTTTGACTTCTTTGCTTTGGCCCCTTGTCCATCGGCGCCACTTTCACACACGCCACAGATATTGCTTATATGGATTGCAAGGGGTCCAGAGAGCGCGGGCTGACTGAATTCAGAATTAGCTTCATGGAAGAAAGCAGAGGATGGTGGTGGAAGGTTGTTTTTCAGGCTGGAGGCTTGTGCCTAATGGTGTCTCAAGGATCAGTGCTGGGCCCATTGCTGTTTGTAGTTTATATTAACAGGTTGGATGAGATTATAAAAAGGCATGATCATTAAGTTTGCACATGAAGCTAGAGAGGTTGGTATTGTCAATAGCAAAGATGGTTATCAGAAATAACAGCAGCATCTTGCCCAGCTGGTAAGTTCTCGTTTAATCTTACTATTTTACTTCGGAGTCACATGAGTGACTACGTGAAGAGTTTCAAGCTCTGTGATTTCATGCCGAGGAACGAGTCCACGCGTCACAACAGCATCAATTGACCAGGACGAGTGAGAAAATATTAATGCATTCAAACATGACATGGTTAAACAATACTGATGCTTTAATAACAAAAGAAATTAACAGTGACCCCTCTCACCCAGGGGGAAACTGTGAAACAGAACTTAAAATAGAATCAGCAAAAATCCCCGGTTTGGCGATAGGCTTATTATAAAACCTTTGATACGTCCACTCATTCGACCATCCCGCAGCCGCTAGAATGTGGTCAAGGAGACGTCCATATCCCTTGCTGCTGATGTCGATGCAGCCTTGGTGGAATGAGGTTTAAAAGTGTCAGTGTCTACTCCTGCACACGCCAGAACTTGTTTAATCCATCTAGAGATGGTCTGCATCGTAACCCTTTTATGAGGTTTGGTATAACTAACAAAGAAGGAGAGTTCCGAGCCTCTCAGGCTCTTTGTGACCTTTATGTATTGAATTATGTGTGACACTACACACACTCGTGGATCTGAGGGGTATGCCATAAAACTCAATTTAAACCCCTGTATCCCTGGCCTGCTCTGCTTAACGAGGTCATGATCGAAAAAGGTTATGTTATTACAAGATGTACCCATACTGTCCAGTCTGAGTTTTTGTAATGTCTGGACCCGTTGTGCTGAGGCCAGCCATAAGCGTGACTACTTTGAGTGTAAGATGGTGCAGAGACAGAGATGAAGCTGGTGTTCACTGACAGAGCAGCGTGAGAACCACGCTTACATCCCATATATGTGTGTACCTGGGCCTAGGGGGAGTGGAGTTAAAAAATGCCCTTCATAAACCTGGTTATTAAAAGGTGAGACCCTACCATGTGGTTCGCTGACCCCAGCCCTAAATAATTTAACAAAGCACTCCGGGCACTGCTAATGGCACTGTAACTGAACTTGTTATCAAGAAAAAATGACAAAAGAAATTCCAAAACATTCGTAATAGAAGCTGTGTCATATGAATTATTAGAGCGGGAACAGTACATTGCCCATTTCCTTATGTGAGTGATGTGCTGTTTCTGTGTGATCGTCCTCCAGGTCGCAGTGCTGACATCTATGGTACGCTTTGAAGGCCCGAGCCCCAGGAACGGTCTCCTCAGAATCTGCAAACCAATAAATTTATACGGTCATGAAGAGGGTGGCTTTCCCCATCACCGGGTGTACCCGCAGATTTCCGCTCTTGGGCACTGCCATAAAAGGCTGTGTGATTAAAGCTTGAACCAGAGGGAACCAATGCTGAGTAGGCCAGTCTGGTACTACCAATATGCCAGAGGCGGAGTCTTGCTCAGGTTTTGCCAAACATCGACTAATGAGGCAAAATGGGGAAAAAACATACACAAATTTCCCACCCCAGTGCAGCGAGAATGCATCTACTGCTACAGCCTCTGGGTCTGGCTCCCATGACACATAAATTGGTAACTGATGATTAAGCCTGGAAGCAAACAGATCAATGTCTGGTACACCATAACGAAGGACAATATCATTAAACACTTCGTGATTTAACATCCATTCTTTGTTGTCATTGAACTCTCGTGACCTGATGTCTGCCACCGTGTTATATCTACCTGGTAAATAGATAGCTGAAACCCAGATGTTTCTCGCAATACACCAGTGCCAGATGAGATTAGACAATTTATCACAGGATACAGACTTACTTCCAGCTACGTGATTAATGTACGCTACTGCTGTAGTGTTGTCAATCTGAAGTTGGACATACACATGATGCATGTTGGTACAAAAAGCCTTTAACCCATAGAGTGCTCCCAACAACTCTAAGTAGTTAATACCGTGTGGCTGAAGCATCGATGATTCCTGCAGATCCCATCTGCCACCGCAGCTCGAGACGGTACTGGTAGCACCCCATCCTAATGCACTGGCATCAGTCTGCAGGATAACTGATGGTTATTGACTAAAATAGTACTAGAACAATACTGAATATTGGTAACCTACCATTGTAACTCAGCCAGGGCTTCAGCTGGCAATTGCATGGGTCTATTGAAACGACCTCTATGAAACATGAGTGCGTGTTCCTTTGCACGCTGTAGGTTCTGGTAGTGCAAAGGCGCGAACTGAGTAGCTGGGAAAGCCGGCACCAATTTTCCAATTATACTAGCCACATGTCTAATAGAAGGTTAATTATTAACAATGAGTTTCCTGCAGGCTTCAATTAAGTCTAATTGCTTGCCCCGAGGCAGAGTCACTGACATGTGTACTGAGCTAATGGTGAATCCCAAATAGTCATTTATTGTAGATGGCACCAATTTAGACTTAACTGGATGGATTAAGAACCCCAGTTTCTTTAAAAAAAAAAGGAGTTTTGCAGCTGACACAGATAATTCAGCTAATTCCAAAGTGCTCCCAATGACTAAGATGTCGTCCAAATATGCCATGACTATTTGATTCTGTGCCCTGAGTAACCCCTGGACTGGTTTCAGCAATTTAGTGAATAGTCTGGGGGCTGAGGTTAATCCATTAGGCAATGCTTTAAACCGCCACAACTGCTCCATCCAGTTAAACTTCAAAAATCTCCTGTGATCTTCATGAATGGCCACTGAATAGTAAGCATCTTTGCGATCAATGCTCGCCATGTAGCATCCCTTGGAAAGCAGTTGTTTGGCAGTGACAAACGTTTCCATTTTGAAGTGTTTATACTGCACAAAGGTGCTAAGCTCTGTCAAATCAAGGATAATTCGACATCCTCCATCCTTCTTTTGCCTAGTAAATATGTTGGACACAAACTGGTGAGACTCACGACTCGACCTCTCAATTACCCCTTTCTTGAACAAAGACTTAAGTTCTCCTTGTGCACTCATACACTCCTGTTATGAAAACACAAAAGTGCGGCTAGGGGTATGCTGAGTGGGTGGAGGCGAGTCAGAAATGAACTCAATTTGGAAACCTTGTATACTGTGCAGTATAAACGGGTCAGATGTTATCCAATGCCATTCATGTAAGAAAAATTGCAATCTCCCCCCAACTTGTAATTGATCCATCACAGGCTCACTTACCTTAGTGGTTACCGGCGGTATGGTCTCTGCTTCTGCACCCAAGGTCTGGGGGGGTAGGGCTGTTGGAGGACGCCCTCCCCGCATCTTGAACATGGCCCAGCTTGGGCCCTGCCCTAAAAAAGGCTTCTGTGCCTGTTGCTCGGAACCACGTCCACTGTATCCGGCGAACCGTCTGGTATGGAGAGGAGGGTAGGGGTACAGTCGCCGAAAAGACAATACCTTAGGAGGTGCCTTCATAAGGCCAACGGTTTTTGCCTCCTCATCCAGCTCTTTTACCTGTTTAGCCAGGTCTTCTCCGAACGGGAGGTTTGGGGGTTGCATATTCCCCGGCTTACACGGCCCAGCAAATTTAGGGTTTAGAGCAGGACGGATGGCATTCTTCCTGAGGCAATTGATTTCAAAATGTGCATTGCACATTAATGCCATTGCGTCCTGCTGAGTATCAGAGAGGGGCGCCCCGTCCACTGACCTGGCAAAGGCCATGGTGCCTGAGGCAAGTAGCCTGAGAATATTTTGAATTTTTACCTCTTGGGCTCTGATGTGCCCCCAGATAGATTGGTTTACAACCGGGACACTAAGTGAGGCACAGTTTAGTGGAGTATGATATTTGGCAGTTGTACCCTCCATCGTTTGGTCTTGGAGTTGATGGTAGGTCAGATAATTTATGCTCATGGTGAGCTCTTCTTCCAATGGCTCCCCTGTTATGGCAGGGATAGCAAATCTGGATGCCATAGGAGGTACATCCAATGTTTTCCCCTCATGCCATGAAGTATGCTGCAAAACTGTGCCTCCGTACTCTGGGTCAGTATAACACTGACCTCGTACGCGCCCCTCATTGGAGAGGGAGATACTCTGCAGCCCTGTCACAGGTGGTGCTGCCTTGGGTTCTCTGTAATCCCGGGCTCAGATAGCTCCGTCCTTTGGAGCATATCGTTCTGGAGTAACCTCCCCACTAGGTTCTCCATGTGGGCCAGCCTGCTAATAACGCTGCCCATAGAAGGAGGGGAATTTTCCACCTCCTGGCCCGACTCATCTGAGTCCAGGGCCCTCACAGACTTTTTAGTGGCTTTCCTCCCCTGTAGAGTAGCCAAGGTGCTTTCTGGCAGCACCAAGTCTGTTGCCGCTGGCTGCTCTGCCAGCGGCCCTGCAGGCGAATTCGGCGGCCGCCTGCTGCCCGCAGTCCCGCGGTCTTCCACAGCCTGTTTTGTCACGGCCCTCCTCTTTACTTTCAACATGTTCTCCCGAATTCCAATGCTGAAAAGGTAAACAAAACAACCCGACCGGGAGCAACGACCTTGGCTAAGTTATGAACACTTACCTGAGCATTTAAACTTACCGCTGGAAGGAGCGACGCACCCGCCAGTCAGTCATTGTGCAATGTGTCAGACGTAATGATGCGCATGCGTGGGGATGGCCTTCTTCACAGTCACTCACGTGACTCCGAAGTAAAAATGTTAATGTAAACTACAAACAGCAATGGGCCCAGCACCGATCCCTGAGGCACACCATTAGTCACAGGCCTCCAGTGTGAAAAACAACCATCCACCATCATCCTCTGCTTCCTTCCATGAAGCTAATTCTCAATTCAGTCAGCTCGCTCTCCCTTGATCCCTTGCAATCCATATAGACAACATCTGCGGCATTGGCCTCATCAAACTTTTTTAAAGTTCTTCATAAAACTCAATTAAATTCATAAGACGTAATCTCCCACATCAAAAACCATGCTGACTACACCCAATTAAGCATTGTCTATCCAAATTCATATTTTTATACCATCCCTCAGAAGCTCATCTCAAGATGTGCAAAATCTTGACGGGAATAAATATGGTGAATGCAGAGAGTCTTTTACCCAGAGTGGGGAATCAAGAACTGGAGGACATGGGTATAAGGTGCAAGGGATGATTTAATAGGAACCTGAATGGTGGTTATATGGAATGAGAAAGGAAGTAGTTGAGGCAGGTACCATAACAGCATTAAAATTGCATTTGGACAGGTACGAAGGCAGGAAAGATTTACGGAATAGGGCCAAATGTGAGACTAGCATAGAAGGGTTTGTTTCCATGCTATATGAATCTATGACATAATACTTTTGTTAAATTCAATTGCAGTTGCATGCCACTTCATGCAGTATGCAAGGCCATTAAATTCAAGTGCAGTTTCATACCATTTCAAGCAGGGTGCACACCACATTTTCAAACCAACCACATTTCAAAGCAACCACCATTTCCAAAGCAACCACATTTTCAAAGCAACCACATTTTCAAAACAACCACCATTTTCAAAGCAACCACCATTTTCATTTTCAAAGCAGCCACATTTTCAAAGCAACCACAATTTTCATGTTCAAAGCAGCCGGATTTTCAATGCAACCACCATTTTCATTTTCGAAGCAACGATCATTTTCATTTTCAAAGCAACCGCATTTTCAAAGCAATGACCATTTTCATTTTCAATAAGCCAAAAAACGCTTTTGCATTTTGAAACCAAAACACACTTTTGCATTTTCAAACTACATTTTCAAACCACATTAAGGGCACTGACAGGTCAGTAAAACCACTCACAGTTTATTAGACATGTGTTCACTGTTATTCACACCTCAGATTGAGAGTCGTGACCAGTCGCTCCCCCATATTGCAGAGAACTGAGGCACCTCCACACTTCCGGTTTTTATAGTCCCTCCCCCCTCTCACCAGAAGGAGCATGGCCTTCATGTCGTGATTGACAGGAGAGCGAATCTTAACATTTTTAAAACATTAATAAGTCTTTTATTTTTCACCGATGGGAAAAATCTTCTTGTCCTGCGCAGTGGAGGGAGACTGTGTAAGATGGCCAAAAATCATAGCCGTAAGCCATAAAATCAATATGCAGTGCAAACAGGAAATGGTCAACATCAGAGTTTTAATTATATAGATGCCTGGAACACTCCACCAGGGCTGGTGGTGGAAGCTTGTGTCAAGTCAAGGCATGTTAACACAATACACAAGACATTTAAACAAAAATGCAATAAATTAATTTCTTTGGGCATGTTGATTTACACCTTTTAAACCGCATGAAAATACACAAAATTAAAACATTAGCTAGACTTACTTGAAAGTGCAGATGCTAGAATCTGGAACAATAAACAATCTGCCAGAGGAACTCAATAGACTGAGCGGCATCAGTGGAGGCAAATGGACAGAAGACATCTCGAGTTATAGCCCATCATCTGGACTGAGTAGAGGCAGTATAAAGCAATGAGAGGAGTGGTGGAGCAAGGGTTGGCTCATAATAGATGGATCCTGGTAAGAAAGGATTCATTGGCAGATGGAATGAAATGGAAATAGTGACGGAGTTGGTAGGTGAAGGAGGCAAAGGGAATGGAATTTGAATGGAAATGATGGTGCAACATGAAATGAAAAAAAGAGAGGTGAATTGAACAGATGGGAAGTGGATGAGAGGTCCCAGCGGGAAGAGTACGAGACTGATATATAACTACAGTGGATGGTGAAGGGAAAATGCACAGTGTTATTGTGCGCTTTGGGCTTGTTTTTCTGAGAAACACGGAATCGCAGATGTCCTGGTTTGGCAAGTCAAGACAAGTTAGTAAAATTTGTCACAGTTCATGCATACGTTCATTCATCACCGTTGAAAACATTAGCGACACAGTGGTGCTTGTTTCCAATGGTAATGGTGACGGACGCACCACACATCTCTGTTCTCCAGTTCCTGCGTGCTTCCAACGCTGGAATCTAGGATTTTAATGTGCTTTATCATCATTCCTTACATTGTTATGTACAACAGTGATCGCAACTTCTACTCAAGTGTGGATGGCCGTTGGCTCGTTAGAAGCTCATCCGCCCTTTGACAGGTCTTGTTTTGGTCTTGCTGGGGGGTCCACAGCCCCCTCCTCACCTGGCAAACCAGGTGAGGGAGACGGTTTATTCACTGATTATTCGACCATGGAGCAGGTAGCACGGGATTACATGGTATCCGTGGCGGGGGGAACTCACCCCAACCTGACCTGACACAGTTCGATCATGGGAATTTTCAAATTTTGGACTCACTCTTCCAAATTTAACATCATTACAAACCTTAAATTAGTTTTGAGATATCCTGAAGCAATAAGACAACATTTTTTAACATTTAAAACAAAAATGTTGCTCAATATTTTGAGATTACACTGAGGCAAAATCTGAACATTACTCGATTCAAATATACATTGTGTTCTTATGGCCGAATTTGAGCAGCAATTGTGCCATTTCGTAGTTGTGCAATCTTAATGAGAAGCTGTTCAAATAACTAGGAACTCTTTGGGTTCTTTTCCTTTCCCTTTGTGTTACAATAGCTTCACAACTTGAGTGTAACAAGTCGGCCAGCACAGTGGCATAGCAGTAGAATTGTTGCCTTCCAGCACCAGAGACCCGGGTTCAATCCTGACTACGGGTGCTTGTCTCTTCGTTCTCTCTGTGACTGTGTTAGTTTTCCCTGGGAGCTCCGGTTTCCTCTCACGGCGTACAGTTTTGGAGGTTAATTGGCATGGTTATATTGTAAATTGTCACTACTATGTGTATGATATTGTTAATATGTGGAGATCAATGGTCAGCGTGGACTCGGTGGCTCGAAGGGTCTGTTTCCATGCTGCGTCTCTAAACTAAACTACACTGGGAAAAATAGGTGACTAGAAATGTAATGATAATCCGACCACAACATTTCATGCATTCAATCTCCATAATACTTATAAGGATTTACCGTATTTACCGTTTATTACTCTAAAATAAGACCCGAAAATGTACCTGTGTCTTGGATGCATAAGGTTAGGCTGAGCAAAGCCACTCTCGTAGTGACTGCTCCACGAACCTGCTACGCATTCGACCCTGGAACTGTGTGAAGTGGGAAGTGGCTGTAAAAGGACAGCGCCGCTCGGGAGGAGAGTTCCTTTCCACAGTGTGTGGAGAGTCTGGCTCGGGTCAGCACGGCCTGGGTTTCACAAAGTATTAAACTTGCCTGTGCCGCCAGGGGTAAAGTTGCGAGGAGGACAGGAGCGTTGAGAAGGAGGGGGATCGGAGATTATGCCAACAACTCACTCACTTACTCACTGCTGCTGCGTTGCTCCGGGCGTGGAGCCACCATATTGTGGCCAGGAAGGGAAGTAGCTCAGGTGGCTACAAGCAGCCGCCAGGACCGGACAGCGGAACCGGCCGCCACGTCAGCGCCTTCTGCCAGCCCGTCCGTCAGCCAGCCAGCCATGGTGTCCTTCGGCACAGGTGCAACCAGTGGAGGTGGTGGTTGGCGGGTAGCTACTGGGCGGAAGGCTGGCTGCTCCGTCCCAGGCTCAAAACGGGGGTGCGTTTTCATTGCCGGGAAATACGCTATGTCAATTTGGCAGCTTCCACATGTACACTCTACACCTGTCTGTGTAGAAATAATATTAAAACTTGCCCATATCCGAATCCCATTTGGGTGTTGGAGGGCAGACTTCCCCTTCTAGAAAATTGCAGGATTGTGCCTTTAATGTCTTTAAAATTACTTGAAATCTCTGCCAATAGAGATACCATTAAGACAATTCATGGAATGGGATAAATTAATATCTAGATTTATTTGGGGAGGAAAGAAGGCCAGAATTCGATACACTACACTCCAGTTGCCAAAGGGCAAAGGTGGAATGGCACTTCTAAATTTGAGGACATATTTCTATGTAGCCCA
Source organism: Raja brachyura (assembly GCA_963514005.1). Next base: position 104,173,581 of record OY740782.1, on the reverse strand, counting down.
ACTTCGACCACTAATTAATTGGTGTGAGGACAGCTATATAGCTAGGTGGAAAGAGATTGAGACATATATCTCTGAAGGATGGATAGCTTTGGATAATGAATTGAAACCAGGGATATATGACTCAACATTTAAAGAGTGGATGAAGAAAGGAATTAGTGCATTTTGTACTGTTACTGAAAATGGAGACCTAAGAAGTTTTTAAGATTTGAAGGAGAGATTTGCATTTCAGAACCAAGACTTGTTTAGATACCTCCAACTGAGAGATTATTACAATAAAAAAATAAAAAGGGAGGTACTGGAAGATAAGAATCCAATGATAGAAGTGATAGTTAATGCGTATCATCAAAAAACATTAAGGATTATTTCTAAACTTTATCATAGTTTAATGGAATGTCAAGCTAAAGCTACATTTTATGTAACATTTAAGTGGGAAAAGGAATTGAACATCACAATCTCAGAAGAAGAATGCATCATATGTGTGTAACACTACAGACATCCACTAATTCACTAAAATGGAGAGAATTTAATTGGAAATTTTTGATTTGTTTCTTTATTACGCTTAATATAAAAAGCAAGGAAATTCTAAGGCAGCAAACATGCTGGAGGCAATGTGGCCAAACAGACACAAATCATGCACATATCTTTGGGAGTTGCCCAAAAATAGATCAATTTGGGGACAGAGTGAATTCAGTATTAAAGGAGGTATTAGGATATATAGTCTCCAAGAAGTGTTCCATTTTATACCTGGGTAATATAAATACAGTGGTACTAAAAGAAGATCATTACTTGGTTAAAATCCTACTCACAGCTGGCAGAAAGGCCATTACAAAAAACTGGCTTGCAGCGGACACACCCAGACTTAGACAATGGTTAGACATAGTACAGGAAATATTTGTCATGAAGAAAATGACATATTCTCTAAGTGTGAAAGAAGATGAGTTTAACAGAAAATGGGAAAAATTGATTAGGTATAGAAATAAAGACATCAACACTGTATAATTTTATTGACAATAATGTAAGTTATTGGAAAATGTTTTAATAAGAAAATAGTTCTGTATACTGCATCATTAATTGTAAACTGAACCCCCCGCTGCACTGTTGTACGTTTCACTGTATTGTTGTATGTTTCGTTGTTATATTTGTGTTTTATTTGTGTATACTTAAAAGCAATAAAAACTAAATTGAAAAAAAAAAGAAGAAAAAAAGAACTTAATAAACCGAATCTTGGTATGCGTTCAATGAGTACATCTCAATGAAAATCTTCACTGATGAATGAAAGTAACACCAGACATAGAAACAGAAATGCAATGCATAGGAAGGAACTGCAGATGCTGGTTTACACCCAGTGGCGAACCTACATTTTTGGGGCCCTGAAGCGTGAACTGTTATGGGGTCCCTTTTGCAACCAGCAACGAGGTCTGGGTAACCACTGTTATCTTCTTCAGTGGGGTTGTTCTACGACAGGTGGGTTCCAGGGGGCAAGCTCCTGCCTTTTCATTAAATTTAAAGCGATTCTCAAGCTTTCTGCCGGTAGATTACATAACTGAAGCGTAGAATTTCTCTAGCACATAAGCGGTAAAATAACCCCCAAAAGAAATATATGTTTCATAAAATAGGCAATAGACAATAGGTGCAGGTGTATGCCATATGCCATTCACTGTGATTATGGCTGATCATCCACAATCAGTACCCCATTCCTGCCTTCTCCCCACATCCCTTGACTCTGCTATCTTTAAGAGCTCTATCTATCTCTCTCTTGAAAGCCTCCTGAGATTTGGCCTCCACTGCCCTCTGAGACAGAGAATTCCACAGATTCACAACTCTCTGTGTGTAAATGTATTTCCTCATCTCCGTTCTAAATGGCCATCCCTTATTCTTAAACTGTGGCCCCTGGTTTTGGACTCTCCAAGCATTCGAAATATGTTACCCGCCTCTAGTCCAAACGCTTAATAATCTTACATGTTTCAATGAATGGCCTCGTACAGCTAAAAAAATATGTACAAAAAATATTACCTGAAATGTCTCTTTGCCTAACACTGAGATGAGAAAAAAACTTTTTCACCCAGAGTTGTGAATTTGTGGAATTCTCTGCCACAGAAGGCAGTGGTCTCATCTCCTTCAGCAGCACCTCAGTCTCCCTTCTTGAACTCGGACACCCACTTCTCCTCACCTCACCTACGCTCACTTCTCCTCACATACACACCTACTAATCCCCTTGCCTCAATGAACCCCTCTACTTGACAATACCTCACTACCAATCTTATCCTCACACCAAACCTCGCCTCGACTAAACCGTACCTCACTAAACCTCGGCCCTCAAATAAACCTCACACCTCACCTCACACCTGAACTCCACCTCACGACTAAACCTCCCAACTCACGACTAAACCTCCCACCTCACGACTAAACCTCCCACCTCACGACTAAACCTCCCACCTTACGACTAATCCCTGCCTTGACTAATCACTGCCTCTCTCCCACTCTTGCTATTTATAGCCCCCACCCCTCCCGTCCCTACAGCTGTTGGTGGTGCCTCAGGTGAGCGAAACGGATCCAACCGGGGGGCGGGAATGAGTGCAGAGAGCGGCGTAGGCGCATTTCCTGAGAGAACACCACCAACCAGGCATTACGTCGACACATGTCGGTTGGAACGGGCTGCAGATCGCAGCTCCACCAGTGGTGAGTAACAGGCCACAGGTAAGTGGTTTAAAACTACTTCCTGGGTGTTTAAGCTCCATGACGCTGGCTGGCTAGCCAGGAGGAGTTTGGGAAAAATGGAGAGTACTGGGAAAAAGTCGGCGCGGGTTAAGCGCGCGTCCCGGGTGGAAGCAGCTCAATTAAGATCGGGACTGCAGATAAGTACGGAGCCGGTTCCGATACCGGTAGCCGTAGACCCAGCCGTAAATCAGCCTTTAGCCACTCCACAGCCGCAGGCCACTGAGGGTACTCCAATGGATAGAAAAAGTAAAAGGAAATCTGTTAGGCCCGTAATATCAGACGAGTCTGATGAAGAAGATCCTCCAGACAGACAAGCCATGTAGCTCAGGATGGACCAAATGGAGAAAATGCTTCAAACTATTATCAACCAAGGGTCCAAAGACCCAGAGTATTCCCAGGCAGTCCCTGAAGGCGTTCCATATCAAGAATATGGTGCCTTTACAACATGGGAATGTGAACCTCCAGAGCCTTGTTTAGGTCTGGAAGAAGTCTCCTTTGAGCAAGTCTCAGGAGTACCAGGTCAGCAGGAGACTGACCCTGAAGGTGGTGTTTCTGGTCATGAGTACCCACCACAGCACAAGAGTCAAACTCCAGGTGTACCAGATGTAGCACAATCCTTTGCTATACCAGAGGGGAGCAGTGAGGCCATGGAAGAAAACCTGGCGACCAACATGAATTATTTGGTTTCTCACCAGCTTCAGGAGACTGTCATGGTTGTGACAGCAGACCTCTATAAAACACCTGTTAATTGTGCGTCACTGAGGGTGCCGACGGTGAATCCAGCAGTTTGGACACCCATGACTTCAATAATGCGAGGACAGGAAATACAGTTCCAGAGGGTCCTCAAGCTCATTGCGGCTGGCATCACTGCTTTTGGGAGGCAGGTGGAAGGGCGTGCAATGTCCAAAATCCAAAAAGACATGTGGGCATTGTTTTGTAACTCTTATTTTGAGATTAATTGTATGAGGAAAATCGCCATTCGGCCCATCCTTCACCCAAGATTTGCAGGTCTGTGTAAATCAAGCAATGTTCAAGCTCCAGATTATTTATTCAGAGAAAACCTGCCTAAGCAAATTAAAGAAATCAATGAGGAGGCAAAGACTATCAGCCTCATGAAACCTTTCATATTTGGCCAAAGGAAACAATCTGGCTGGATGAGAAGCGGGTTTGATTCAGGAGCGGGAACAAGCAGAGGCAAGGGTATGGTGAGAAGGTATTATTACCCATCACAGCCCAATGTCCACCCATATGTTGGAAGGAGGAGACCGTCACGGTCATTTACTGAGGTAGAAAAACTTTATTCTATCACAGAGAAAACCTTTGGGGAACCTCCGGTTGGTGGTAGATTACGATTGTTTTATGATGAATGGTGCTGTATAACATCTGATCGGTTTATATGAGATACTGTGTCAGGTGCTATAATAGAATTTATGGAAGGAGTTGATCCACCTGTACAGAATAAACCTAATCGGGTTTTGGTGTTTTCTTCACCTGAAAATTCTCAGGTAAAAGAAGAAGTAAAAAAATTATTTGAAAAAGGGGTAATTGAAAGTATGGGGAATCATCCGCAACAATTTGTGTCAAATATTTTCCCCAGGCCAAAGAAAGATGGGGGTTGTAGAGTAATTCTGGATCTCACAAAATTGAATTCATATGTCCAGTATAGACATTTCAAAATGGACACCTTCAACACTGCAAAGCAGTTGTTGTCCATAGGCTGTTACATGGCTACTATAGATTTAAAAGATGCGTATTATTCAGTGCCAATTTATCACCATTATCTCAGGTAGTTGAAGTTTAATTGGGTGGGTCAATATAAAGCATTACCTAATGGGTTAAGTTCAGCTCCCAGGCTGTTCACAAAATTATTGAAACCAGCACTTGCATTGTTAAGGGCTCAAAATCACATTGTCATGGCTTATCTTGATGATATTTTAATTGTTAATGCCACTCAGGAATCAGCTGAAGAATCAGTTTCAGCAACTATAAGCCTGTTTGAAAGGCTAGGTTTTCTGATCCATCCAACAAAATCTAAGCTACAGCCATCCCAAATAATTGATTATTTGGGGTTTGTCATTAATTCAGTTGCTATGTCAGTAACTTTGCCAACAGATAAAGTTGTGGATATTACAAATGCGTGTAGTTGCCTTGCTGACAAACCTTATCCCTCCTTCCGAGAAGTAGCTAGGGTTATTGATAAGATAGTAGCAGCATTCCCGTGCTGTTGAGTTTGGTCCTCTGCATTATCAAAATCTTGGGCAAGAGCACAAGCACTAAAAGAACATGCAGGTCATGTAGTTGCCAATGGAAACTTTAGCTGAATTACAGTGGTGGATTGGGAATGTTGCACAAGCTGCTAAAAACATTGTTGTTCAGCAACCTTCAATGGTATTGCAAACTGATGTGAGTGCTCTCAGATGGGGGGGCTACAGACAGTGACACCAGCTGTGGTGGTAGATGGAGTGTCCAAGAAGATGTAATTTTCCAAACATATGGTATTAATTATTTGGAGTTATTGGGGGCATTTTTTGGATTAAAAGCTTATTGTTCTACAATGAAGGACTTGCATGTTCAATTACAAGTAGACAATACCACAGCTGTAGCATATATCAATCACATGGGTGGAGTAAGATCAGTATCATGTGATTATCTGGTCAACCTAATGTGGCATTGGTGTGTATCTAGGAATATCTGGCTTTCAGCTATCTATCTCCCAGGGAAAGACAATGTTGTGGCAGACAACAGATCATGAAAGTTCAAAGACAATACAGAATGGATGTTAAATCCACAAATTTGCAAAAAGATTGTCAGTCGGTATGGGTTACCAAACATTGATCTGTTTGCGTCCAGATTAAATCACCAGTTGCCTAAATACATCTCACGGGAGCCTGACCCAGGAGCAGTAGTGTTCGATGCATTCTCGCTACATTGGGAAAATATGTTCTTCTATGCTTTTCCCCATTCTGCCTGATTAGGCAATGTCTCACCAAAATAGAGCAAGACTCCGCCACGGGTGTTTTGGCGTTTCCAAACTGGCCTACACAGCCATGGTTCCCATTGATGCTTAGAATGATAATTGAACCATTTATGACGATTCCCAGATCCAGTGATTTGTTGGTAGAACCAGTGACAGAAGAAGAGGGTACACAAAAGGCTGGAGAAACTCAGTGGGTGCAGCAGCATCTAAGGAGCGAAAGAGATAGGTGACGTTTTGGGTCGAGACCCTTCTTCAGGGTCTGAAGAAGGGTCTCGACCCGAATCGTCACCTATCTCCTTCGCTCCTTAGATGCTGCTGCACCCGCTGAGTTTCTCCAGCCTTTTGTGTACCCTCGATTGTCCAGCATCTGCAGTTCCTTCTTTAACACAGTGACAGAAGTAGTTCATCCATTGCATGATCATATTAATTTGTTAATGTGCAGGTTCTGACCAGACCATTACAAGGGCTTGGACTGTCAGATAGGACCATGGATGTCATAACTGCAGCTTGGAGAGATAGCACTAAGAAACAATATATGTCTCATATAAAGAAATGGGAAGCTTTTTGTATTGTCAGATATATCTTATCATACTGCAAGCATATCGGATGTATTGGAGTTCCTTGCTATGTTGCATTTTGATCAGCACCTCAGTTATAGTGCCATTAATAGTGCTCGTAGTGCTTTGTCTTCCTATTTACAACAATTTTCAGAACATCAATATATCGGGTCTCATCCATTAATATCCCGATTTATGAGAGGGATTTTTAATAAAAATCCTCCCAAACCCAGATATACAGAAATTTGGGATGTTAGTATAGTTCTCACATTGCTTCGGCAATGGGCTCCAATTACGTCACTGTCTTTTGACAAGTTAACACTTAAAGTGGTAATGCTCATGGCATATGGTCAGCACAAAGAGTACAAACATTGCAAATGTTACGTTTAGATTGTATGCATTTGTCGGCAGATAACATTACTTTTTATGTTTATGATCTAATCAAACAAAGCAGACCGGGGAAGTCTTTAGAGGATACCCTGTCGACCAAACTTTGTGTGTGGTTAAGCATCTGACTCGATATATTGAAGTAACCAAGAGTCTCTGGGATTGTGAGACAGCAATGCTTATTACCCATACAAAACCATATAAAAAATGTCAGTACAAACTATTTCTAGATGGTTAAAACAGGTTTTGGATTTAGCTGGAGTAGGCACTGATGTGGAGTTTAAATCTCACTTCACCAGGGCAGCATCCACATCCGCGGCGAAGGCACAGGACGTGCCGCTCGACCAAATGTTAGAGGCCGCAGGATGGTGTAAAGAAGAAATTTTTTCCAAGTTTTACAATAAACCTGTTCTCATGGTGCCAGGGTTTGGACACGCAGTGTTGGGTTCTGTTTGATTGCTTGCTTTCTTTTATGTAATGGTTTCATATCTTTTGTTGTAATCTCCCCCTGGGATAGAGGGGTTATTACTTTTCTTTTCTTTTTAATTATTATTATTAAAATACTTATTGCATAATTCAAGCAATGTTCAATATTATTATTTACTCACTACTGTGTCAACTGAAGCAGTATGTCGTATGAAATGAATTTATTGCATGAAAATCACAGAGCTTCAAAGTCTTCACGTAGTCACTCACGCGATTCCGAAGTAAAATAGGAAGATTAAACGAGAACTTACCTGTTCAAAGTTTGATTTTTATTTTATGAGGAGTTACGATGAGGGATTACGTGCCCTCTGCTCCCGACCCTCATAATCTAAACGCTCATCTGGTAGTTCTAGTCTTGTGTGAGCATTAGTATCTTACTTCGGCTATTGGTTCTGTGTTTTTCACGCCGCTGCTTTGAAGTATGCCGGGCATGCGCCTGGCGGGGCTTCTTCACGTAATCCCTTATCGTAACTCTTCATAAAATAAAGATCAAACTTCGAACAGGTAAGTTCTCGTTTAATCTTACTATTCTCCTTCAATGCATGCTTAATTTGTCCATGACCTAAATACCAAACTGCTCTAACCTTTCTAAACTCATATTCAACTCTCCACAAATATATACTTAAACATCCACCAACTCGCTCTCCAAACCCACCATCCCAGATTCCAATCCACACTCCAGTCATCTCTATCACACACTGTCCCACACTCCAACCCCCACAAACCCACACTCCAACCTCCCCAAAACATCTAATTTGACCCTCGCTCCAATAGAAACTCTAACCTTCAGGGGAGTGGCTGAATCTTGGAGCAGTTGATGTGAAAATAAGGAAATTAGCAGGGCCGGCTTTAAGTCGATTGGACCGATTGCTCCCAATTGGGCCCTGCACCTAAGGACATTTAACATGGTTTCAATGCACCTCGAATACAAGATATTTTCAATTTATATTTGCTGGATCCAACCTTTTTAACGCGATTAGTATATTGATTATTATGTTGCATTCAAATTTTCTCAGAAGCCTGAACAAATATTCTGCAAAAGCAAAGAAATGATCTTAATTAATAACAAGAAATTGCATTTAGATAGCGTCTCCAACCAGTCAAGCTTTCCACATGGACAGGGGGGAGAGTTATAAAACAGTATTTGATAGGAAGAAAACGTTACAGCAGCTGAGTAAAAAATTGGTCAAATGGTAGGTTCAATGAAGATCCGGTGAGGGGGATTGGGGGTGGGGGAAAAGTATCTATAGCCTGGGACTTGCCTAAATGAGTACTGAGATATCCATTCCACACCAAATTTCTTAGACAATAATACCTTTTATGCAATTATCACAACATTATGCTGGATATGGATCAACGGACTATGTATGGTACTTGCTTGTAAATTAGTAAATTAGTAAAACAAATGTTCTTCTTTAGGTACGTTGTTTCTGGGATGTGGTGACTGATTACAAATAACCTACATTTTATATTTTGTCATAATGTGGCTGAAACAATGGCATATTTTGTGATATTTATTGAGATAGAAAGATACAACTTGGTTTGGGCAAAATATTACCTTGCAACATTCTGTATGTCTGATAGATATTGTGAAATGGAACTCAGAAATTATAGGAGGATTACAAAAAACTACAATTCAAAGGTAATGAATATACTGAGTATTCATATTTCCATCATGAACATACAATAGGGATATAGGATACCAGGTCCTACTATGGTAAACTCACGAGCTACTACAGTAAACTCACGAGCTACTACGGTATATCTAGGAGTTAAAAAGTATCACATTTTTCCATCCTGAGTATATTTTACTCGTGGACATTTTTCAACGTTGAAAAATCTTCACGAGTTACGTTTCCCGAGTACCTGCCATTAGCGCTAAGAGACGTCCCGAGCTCCGACTTACCTGCTACGTTCATTCTACGTGCTTTTAAAAATATATATTTTTATTAGAAGTCATATACAATAGGGTACGTTAAGAATAATATAATACATTTCATATACAACTTCGTGCTTTTGAATTTAATTTAAAAAAGTAATATAAGCAAAAAAAGAGAAAAAGAAAGTTAGGTAAAGTGGTGAAAGTGATAGTTTGTGAAAAGTACATGAAAAAGAGATATTGGAGGAGAGATATAAAAGAATTTTTTTTTAACAAGAAAGCAAAGCATAAAAGATAATAAAAGGAAAATAAAATGAAAGGGATATACCTACTTCGTATCTTTGCGCACCCCTCACCCGGTTCAGAAACAGTTTATTTCCAGGATTATGTTGCACCATATGCTTGTAATACATCGATAAAGGGAGACCAAACCTTTAAGAATTAGTTTGATTTACCTGCTAGGACGAATCTCATATCTTCTAGGTGTAACCATTCAGATGTGTTTGAAATCCACATTTTTAGCGTTGGTGTTGGTGCATTTTCCCAGAATTTTAATATGTTTTTTTGCCATTATTAAGCCATAATTAAGGAAACTCTCGTGGAACGAAGTTAGCTCAGAGCCGGTCTCCATTGTTCCAAAGATAATCAATTATGCGTTGGGGTTCATTTCTAAATACTTTTGTAAACATTTTGAAAATTTCATTCCAAAACTTCTGAAGTTTTATGCAAAAGACAAAAGAGAGTGCTATAGTTGCATCTTGACATAAGCATTTATCACAGATGGGTGAGACATTTGGAAATCTTTTATTCAATTTAGTTTTTGAGTAATATAATCTATGTAAAATTTTTAATTGAATTAAGGTATGTCGTACATTCTTGTTCCCAGTCTCTTCTGATTGCATCAAACATCTATGTTTAAAATGATATTATACAAATATGATATTAAATTAGTAGAATCCACCTTTCTGTTCATAGCATCATCTAGTATATCTGAAGTCAAAGTTTTATGTTCTTTTGTATGTTTTTTCCAAGTAGTCACGGATTTGAAGATATTTAAAGTACTGATTACTTTTCAGGTTATATTTGAGTTGTAATTGTTGGAATGATAAAAGATTTCCCATTTCATACATTTCTCCAAAGGCTTTAATTCCAATTCTTTCCCAGTGTGTAAATGTTTTATTGATAATAGATGGTTTAAACGATGGATTATTAACAATAGGAGAGAGACGTGATATATTTCTTAATTTGAAAGTTAATTTTATTTGTTTCCACATTCGTATTGTACTATGAATAATTGGATTTTTCTTGTATATTGTATTATTTAGTTTTATCGGTGAGAGAAGGATCGCTCCTATATTAAAAGTAGAGCAGTCCTCTCTCTCCATGCTATCCAGTCTACCTGTTGGGCAGAATTGTCCAACAAGTAAATTATATTTTTAGTATTTGTTGCCCATTGATAGTACAGAAAGTTGGGTAGCGTCAGTAAGACTATAATTTCTTATAGTCCCATATGAAATTTGTGATATCAGAGTCAAGTAAAAAAAAAAAAAAATTAGGTAAATATATAGGTATTGATTGAAATAAATATAAGATTTGTGGCAGAAAAATCATTTTTATTGCATTTATTCTGCCAATTAAAGACATCGGTAGTGTTTTCCAAAATGTAATCAGAGCATTTAATTTAGTAAGTAAGGGCATATAGTTTGCATTGAATAAAGATTTATATTTTCTAGTAATTTGAATACCCAGATATTTATATTTTTCTGTAGCAATTGGGTGTCAAATGAGATAGTCGAGGATGGAGTTAAAGGGAAAGAGAGTAAAGGGATAGTTAATGACCCCAGAATTAATGGGAAAGGAAGCTCACAAAGGCATAGAAGAGTATGGCCATATAAGTGTAACAGGGATCGATGTGAAAGGTGAGATGCATAAGGAATTAAAAGTATTGTATATGAATGCGTGAAGTATAAGAAATAAAGTAGGTGAGCTTGAGGCTCAGTTAGCGGTTGGTAGATATGACATTGTGGGGATTATTGAGATGTGGCTGCAGGAGGATCAGGCCTGGGAACTTAATATTCAGGGTTATACATCCTATAGAAAGGGCAGGCAGGTGGGCAGAGGAGGGGGGGTAGCTCTGCTGGTGAGGGATGGAATTCAGTCCCTTGCGAGGTAAGGCATACGGACTGACGAGGTAGAGTCACTGTGGATTGAGTTGAGGAATTGTAAAAGCAAGAAGACACTAATTGGTGTTATTTACAGACCCCCAAATAGTCACCCGGATGTAGGGTGCAAGTTGCAGCAGGAGTTAAAACTGGCATGTAGCCGGAAGCCAGAGGATTGGGAAACTTTCATAGGACAACAGAAGGAAACAAAGCGGGCAATACGGGCTGAAAAGATGAAGTATGGGGGGAAGTTGGCCAGGAATATAAAGTAGGACAGTAAAAGCTTCTTTAGATATGTTAAGGGAAAATGAATAGCAAAGTCAAATGTGGGTCGCTTGAAGGCAGACACGTGTGAAATAATTATGGGCAACAAGCAAATGGCAGAAAGGTTGAATATGTACTTTGGATCTGTCTTCACTAAGGAGGACACAAACAATCTCCCAGATGTACTGGAGGACAGAAGATCTAAGGGGGTAGATGAACTGAAAGACATTTTCATTAGGCGAGAAATAGTATTGGGCAGGCTAATGGGACTGAAGGATGATAAATCCCCTGGGCCTGATGGTCTGCATCCCAGGGTCCTCAGGAAGGTGGCTCTAGAAATAGTGGACGCATTGGTAATCATTTTCCAATATTCAATAGATTCAGGATCAGCTCCTGTGGATTGGAGGATAGCAAATGTTATCCCACTTTTCAAGAAAGGAGCGAGAGAGAAAACGGGGAATTACAGACCAGTTAGCCTGACTTCGGTGGTGGGAAAGATGCTGGAGTCAATTATTAAAGAGGTAATAATGGAGCATTTGGATAGCAATAAAAGGATTAGTCCAAGTCAACATGGATTTATGAAAGAGAAATCATGCTTGACTAATCTTCTGGAATTTTTTGAGGATGTGACAAGTAAAATGGATGAAGGGGTGCCAGTGGATGTAGTGTATCTAGACTTTCAGAAAGCCTTTGATAAGGTCCCGCACGGGAGACTGGTGACTAAAATTAGAGCACATTGGGGGTAGGGTGTTGACATGGATAGAAAATTGGTTGGCGGACAGGAAGCAAAGAGTAGGAGTGAACAGGTCCTTTTCAGAATGGCAGGCAGTGGCGAGTGGAGTGCCGCAAGGCTCGGTGTTGGGGCCGCAACTGTGTACCATATATATAAATGATTTGGAAGATGGAATTAGGAGGTTGCAGGGGGACCTGGACAGGTTGAGTGAGTGGGCAGATGCATGGCAGATGCAGTATAATATAGATAAATGTGAGGTTTGGTGGCAAAAACAAGGGGGCAAATTATTATCTCAATGGGGTTAGGTTAGGTAAGGGGGAGGTACAGCGAGACCTGGGTGTCCATATACCGGTCACTCAAAGTTGGTGTGCAGGTACAGCAGGCAGTGAAGAAAGCTAATGGAATATTGGCCTTCATAACAAGAGGATTTCAGTACAGGAGTAAAGAGGTTCTTCTGCAGTTGTATAGGGCTCTGGTGAGACCACATCTGGAGTATTGTGTACAGTTTTGGTCTCCTAATTTGAGGAAGGACATCCTTGTGATTGAGGCAGTGCAGCGTAGGTTCACGAGATTGAACCCTGGGATGGCGGGACTGTCATATGAGGAAAGATTGAAAAGACTAGGCTTGTATTCACTGGAGTTTAGAAGGATGAGGGGGATCTTATAGAAACATATAAAATTATAAAAGGACTGGACAAGCTAGATGCAGGAAAAATGTTCCCAATGTTGGGTGAGTCCAGCACCAGGGGCCACAGTCTTAGAATAAAGGGGAGGTCATTTAAGACTGAGGTAAGAAAAAACTTTTTTACCTAGAGAGTTGTGAATTTGTGGAATTCCCTGCCACAGAGAGCAGTGGAGGCCAAATAACTGGATGGATTCAAGAGAGAGTTGGATACAGCTCTAGGGGCTAGTGGAGTCAAGGGATATGGGGAGAAGGCAGGCACGGGTTATTGATAGCGAACGATCGGCCATGATGACAATGAATGGCGGTGCTGGCATGAAGGGCCAAATGGCCGCCTCCTGCACCTATTTTCTATGTTTCTATGTTTCTATGCAATTCTAAAGGGGCATTTTAAAAGGTGTGTCGGTTCTTGAGGGTTTATCGTCATAATTTCACTTTTATTCCAATTTATTCTATATCCTGAAAAGGATCCAAATTCCTCTATTAAATTTAATATATTTGGTATGCTGATTTGCGATTTTGTAATATATAATAATACGTCGTCTGCATATAGTGATATTTTATTATTTGTATGTTTTGTATTATAACCATGGTTGTTCGAATGCACTCTTATACTCTCTGCTAAGGGTTCTATCACAAGAGCAAATAGCAGGGGTGATAGTGCACACCACTGTCTATTGCCCCTGGATAGTTGGAATTTCGAAGAGAGTATATTATTAGTCAGTATTCTAGCAATCGGCTTGTCATATAATAATTTTACCCATAAGATAAAATTCTCTCCCATTTGATATTTTTGCAATACTTTGAAGAGATATTCCCACAGCAACTGGTCGAATACTTTTTCTGCATCCAATGAAATAATTGATAAGTCTTCCTCTTTAGTATTATGTGAATACATTATATTAAACAGACGTCTCAGATTGTTGAATGAGTATCTCTTAGGTATAAATCCCGTTTGATCTGCATTTATTAATTTACTAACATATTTGCTCAATCTTCTTCCTATAGTTTTCGCTAGAATTTTCTGATCTGTGTTTAACAATGCAATGGCTCTATATGAACCGGGATCTTCTAGATCTTTATCTTTTTTTCGGTATGAGTGTAATAGTTGATTCCACAGGTGTTTCTGGCAGTATTTGTTCTTTAAAAGTGTATGTGTACATTTTTTAAGATGTGGTGAAATTGAATCTTTTATAAAATTCATTACTAAATCCACCTGGCGTTTTACCATTCTTCAGCGAGTTTATTGTCTCTTCTATTTCCTTAATTGAGACTCTAAGCTCCTAATTCCTCTTGTTCCAGCAGATTAAGTTTTGGGAGCTTACAATTATCCAAAACAATTATAAGTTTCATGTTATCTGTTGATTGATGTGTATAATTTTTATAAAATTGAGCAAATCTTTTATTAATGTCTTTAGGTATTGTTAACTATTCGCCTTTATCTGATTTGATTTTTGAAATCGTATGGTCCTTTTCGCGTTTTTTCAGTTGACGTGCCAAGAGTTTATGTGGTTTATCACTAAATTCAAAGTTTTCCTGTTTTGTAATTTGAAATAGTCTTATAACTCTTGTGGATAAGATTCTGTTTAATTTAAATTGCAATATTATTATTTTATTATGTTTGTCTATGGTTGGTTCTTTAGCGTTATCTAAGTCTAATTGTCTGATTTGTTCTTCTAACTGCAATTGTTCTTCCTTATATTTTTTATTTTGAAATGCTTGATATGAAATTGTGGATCCTCGAATAAATGCCTTAAAAGATTCCCATAATAAAGAGGGTGAAATGCCTGGTGTGTCGTTAGTCTAAAATAAAAATTCCATCTGTTGTTTTAGATATATACCACCTTGTGGATCGTTTAAAATTTGAGGATTAAACCTCCAAAACTATTTTTTATTGGGCATTCCTTCTAAATTTAAGGAGAAGGTTAACGGAGAATGATCCGAAAGAATACTATTATGATACTTAGGATTTGATGTATTAGGAATTAATTTTGCATCAACTAAAAAATATCGATACGTGAATAAGTTGTATGTACCATTGAGTAAAAAGAATATTCCCTTCCAACTGGATTAGCGATCCTCCATACATCTGTTATATTTGTATTTTTTATATATGTATTTAGGAGTTCACTAGCTTTTGATTTTATACTAGGCCTCTTTTGTTGTGCAGATTTATCCAGGTATGGATCTAAAACGCAATTGAAATCTCCCCCAATTATCACATTTTGATAATTATATTCTGAAATTATATTCAGTATTTTGTTAAAACATTGAGGATTGTCAAAATTAGGCGCATATATATTTACCAAAGTAAGTGGTGTAGAGTTGATTTCTCCCATAACTATAACATATCTCCCCTCTTTATCTGTTATAATATTCTTTGATTTAAATGGTATACCTTTACGAATGATAATTGGCGTGCCTCTAGATTTAGAGATATATGATATATATGACTAGATATTTAGAGTAATATGTTTGGGCAATCCAATTTGCCTTGAGTCTAGCCTGAGCTTGAAGTTTCAGGTGTGATTCCTGTAGGAATTATGTCTGTATTGAGTGATTTTAATTGTGCAAAAATCTTACCCCGAAGACAGATCATAGTGAAATTTCATGACATTTCTGCTCTGGAAGATATTATGAAACAAATTCCTTACGGAAAGAATCTGCCTACTTAAAAACTGGTATCATTGCCAAAAGTGACTTGCTTCGTGAAAATGGGCATTTGTAAAATTAAACCCCAGTGTCCTCTGAGCTACGTGTTACTTTATTGTTCAATATTCTGGCTAATTGTCGTACTAGCATTTAAATGCTGCGTGTGCTTCAGCATGGGCCATCCATTAGTTAGATCGCAGCGGAACATAGTATTAAATTGCAAGCGACTGTAGATGCTGCAGATCTTGAGAACAAAAAAACGTCTGGAGGAATATTGAGGCACACCATTTAGTGAAGCCACCTAACAAATGGTTGCTCTTTGGAGGTGAATAGTCACTTCCTGACTCTTTTTAACTTGGCGCAGAGTGCTATGGTTACCCGTTTTCTTTTGCACAAATACATGAGTGAAGAGTCGAGTCAAGAATGTTTAATTGCCATGTGTATCCACAACAGAACAATGAAATTCTTATTTGCAGTAGCATAACAGGCGTGTAAACACAATATTCATAGATTGTATGAGAACGTATAAGAAACGACTAAATTCAATAACTTAACCTCAATACTAGTGCAAAAAAGCTCATGGTGCCCCATCAAATCTTATCAATCGCTTGCTAATCGCATGACTGCGTCCAACTGCTGTCTGGTTCGTTGATCGTATTGCTAATATGAACTGTTTTGTGAGACAAAAAATGCTCACGGCAGACCAAACGTGTTAAACAGAAATTGGTCAGATACTGAGCTTTACACAGTGAGAAATCATGTGAAATAATCACTGAATTTTATTTTAAATGAATGTACCTGCATGTTATATTGTTTAGTTTGGAGATACACCCAGACAGTCCACTGAGTTCGCACCGACCAGCGATTTTTGTTTTCCTATTTGTCAATTTTTTTGTGCCTGATTATTTGGCGACCAATCAATCGCTGTGTCTACGGGGGTTGTGTCCAACCAACAACCAGCTTGCCTTAAAAGTCCCGTCCAATCAACAAATAGGTCTCCTCCCGTCCAATCAGCCGCTGTCTCCAAGGGCATTGTGTCCAATCACATAATGCAGTTTAATGGTACTTAGCTGCTACGGTAAAAGGTTGGAACCAGTGGAGTAACTGACAGTCAAATAGGAGCAGGAGAGATTCAGACAGTGTATAATCCTCAGTGTACAATTTCATAATATAAACTAAATAACTGGGCTGACAGACCTTGGCTGGGAACCTGGTGCTCACCAAAATTGTTCCCAATTGGGCCCCACACCCCTAAGGCTGGCCCTGGAAATTAGTATAAGATTAGTATACGTGGGTGGTTAATGATCAGTTTAGGCTCAAGAACCTGTTTCTGTGATGTAGGTCTCAATGACTAAGTATAAATATCCACCAAGGCTTACACTATTTCAACTTCAGCCAACACATGCTCTGATCTCAATTGTGCTATGTTTCAATCCCTTCAACACACATTCCATTTTTCATGTATCCCTGATTTGCTCATAACTTCCATCCAAACCTCCCCTTCCCCGAAACATAGCTCTTCAAAGTGTTAAATATTAAGACAAAATGTATAGTAAACCAAATGTGTAGGAAGGAACTGCAGATGCTGGTTTGCACTGACAATAGACACAAAATGCTGGAGTAAACTGTACCTTATCGCACCTATAGTTTCCCTTTCCCCTGACTCTCAGTCTGAAAAAGGGCCTCGACCTGAAACGTCACCTATTCCTTTTCTCCAGAAATGCTTTGTGACCCGCTGAGATTCTCCAGCAATTTATGTCTATCTTCAAGATAAAATGTAACTCTGGAGGTACTGCATTGCCACCAAGTGTGAAACTTTTAATAATACATTCTGCAGGCATTTCCCAATATTTCTGAAATCTGATGTCTACTTTTGTACCTTTCCACATACAATATATCTTCTAATGTTATGTCTGATTTTACCTGCTGTTCAGCGATTTTCTTTCTTGATTTTTCACTTGCAGAATCGATCTTCTGTTAGTAATATTTAACCTGTGAGTTTCTGTTCACTTTTAACGTTAAAACAGTGATAACAAGGATACAAATCTATCTCAAGCTGCTGGATCATTGAGTGTACAGACAAAGTGTTGAATAATAGTTTTAAAGTGTATAGTGACTTCAGTGCTCTTGAGATTATCGTTAATCTATTTTTAATGGCATCAGTGGGAATTGTACATTTCAAGTTCCATCAAACTGAATGATGATCTGTAAGATGCACCCATACTGTGACAGGATCCTTCTAAGTTGATGAACATAATAGTCATAACATGAAGCAGAAACCTATCTCGACTGCCTTGATACTAAGCATCAAACAAAGGGAGGAGAGTGAGGAACACTAGATGGGGAAGGACTTCTGAACTCCAGAAAACTTTATTTCCACTCATTAAAACATGGACTGGTTATGTTACATGATGTGCAATTCCCTCGATCAGTTATTAGTCAGAATGGATGTTAAAAAATAATTTTCATTAAGTTGTCTTTTGAATATGAGAATCCCCCCATTATACATTTGCATTATTTCTTTAGACTTTAGAAATACAGCATTGGAACTGGCCCTTCAGACCACCAAAGTACTCTGCATTTTGTAGGAAGGAATTGCAGATGCTAGTTTAAACTGAAGAAAGACATAAAAAGCTGGAGTAACTCATTGGGTAAGGCAGCATCTCTCAAGAAAAGGAACAGGTGACTTTTTGGGTCAAGACCCTTCATCAGACTGAAGAACGGTTTAGACATGAAACATCACGTAGTCCTTTTCTCCGGACATGCAGCCTGGCCTGCTGAGTTACTCCAGCTTTTTGTGTCTACCTTCCAACAACTCTGCATTATTTTCTTGGTGCTGGTAGCATAAAAAATGCAAAAAGCACCCATTGTTAAAACCATTTTTAGGAATCAGATGTTCCTCAGGTGTCAACCTACCACCATTGTGTTGATTCGAATGGCATCTCGCAGGCTCCTGCCCGAGTTCCAGATGTCATACATCAAGAATGATGCAGGCAATGGAGATAAGAGGAAAAGTTGCATCTCATTCTGTGTCCAGGGCCCTTTCTACCTGTATAGAAATAAAGAACTGCAGATGCTGGTTTATATCAAAGATAGACACAAACTGCTGTAGTAACTCAGCGGGTCAGGCAGTATCTCCGGAAAAAATGGTTAGGTGAAGTTTTGGGTTAGGACTGAAGAAGACTTTGAAGAAAAGTGCTCTAACGAATAGTCGGACCAGTCTGAAGAAGAGTCTGAAGAAACATCATCTATCCTTTTTCTCCAGAGATGCTGCCTGACCCGCTGAGTTATTCCAACAGTTTGTGTCTACCCTCTCTACCGTATAGTGCTATAATTCACAAACACTCTTATGAAGAGATTACGTGATATGCTGGTTTACTGGTTTACATTTTGTCTGGAGCAGTGAATTTGATAAGAGATGCTTCACCATCACCTGTTTCATTGCACAAGGTGCTGAGGAAAAATCAAGTGGTTTTTCACAGAGACACCTAACATAAATAAATAGCTGCAATACTGAGGCCTTGAATGTTCTAGAGGTACTGTGTGTAGTTTTGTTCATTGCATTTCAAAGGGCACCACAATGAATTAGAAATCATTAAGAAGTTGATCCCAAGTGCAGAGGAGATGGCACTAAGCAAAGATTAGAGGAAACCAGTAGCAAAACACAGCACAGGCTGGCAATGAGAAAACAAATGCAGAGAATGCATTTAGAAAATTAGGGAGGAAAAAAAGAGTCCAGGAGATATGTCTGCCAGATAAGGTAAAGACAAATCAAGAGCGATTCAATAGAATATGAAGACAAAAAGATTAATTCCAGCAGGACCAAAACAGCATGTAAATAGACCCTTCAACCCACAGAGGCCACGTCGACCAGCGATCCCCGTATAGGTCTCATTAAGGATCCATGTGGTAATCGATTTATGGAACCATGGGTGATAGATGGGGGGGATAGTGGCACAGCAGTAGAGTTGCTGCCTCACAGTGCCAGAGACCCAGGTTTGATCCTTACTACAGGTGCTGTCTGTATGGTGTTTGTACGTTTCTCCCTGTGATCATTTGTGGGATTTCTCTGGGTGCTCCGGTTACCTCTCACATTACAAGCATGTGCAGATTTATAATTAAATGAACTGTTGTAAATTGTCCCTCATCGGTTGGATAGATCTAATGCATGGAGATCACTGGTCCATGTAGATTCAACGGGCCTGATCCACACTGTATCTCTAAACTAAAATACTGTCAAACTAGTAGGTTGTGGTAAGCAAGGGAGGAGATTTCAGGGACTGACAGAGATTTTTGACTCCTTATCTGCCTCAGGTGAGGTACTGGAAGACAGGAGGGTGGCTAATGTTGTGCCTTTATTTAAGAAGGGCTGCAAGGACAAGTCATGGAACTATAGGCCAGTGAGCCTGATATCAATGGTGGGCAGTTTGCTGGAAGGATTTCTGAAGGCCAAGTCAATAGATATTTTTAAGGCAGAGATAAACAGATTCTTGATTAGTACGGGTGTCAGTGGTTATGGGGAGAAGGCAGGAGAATGGGGTGGGGAGGGAAAGATAGATCAGCCAAGATTGAATGGCGGTGTAGACTTGCTGGGCCAAGTGGCCTAATTCTGCTTCTATCACTTATGACATATGACATAAAGAAAATGGTCCCAGGGTTGGGACAAATATTAGAGGATATAGTTTATGGAAAGCGGTGAACAATTTAAATGGGACAAAAGGAATACCTTTTCCAGATTGAGGATGCTGGATACATGTAACAAGCTGCCATAGAAATTGGTAGAGGAAGGTACAATTATAACATTTAAAATATATTGGGACGGAAACGTGCATAGCAAAGGTTTAGAGATATATGGGCCAAATGCAGGTCCAGGTAAATGGGACAAGCTCAGGAAAGCTACTTAGTTGGCATGAGTGTGTTGATTGAAATGATGAATCTGTACTGAATAACTTTACAACTATAAAGTAAAATATGGAGAGAATTGAAAGAGGCCATTGTATGCGGATATGTGCTTCCTTTTACTAAATTATGACAACAAAAAGTGGTTTAGAGTATTACGGTCACATCCTTCATCGCTGCAGAACATACGATAGAAGGCATTTTTACAACATTTTTGATCCCTACAGGGCAGGTTTCTATCAATGGCCAATGTTCAAGCCATCACTTTCTTCTGCTCTGATGGGAGCTGGCATTACTTCACTTCTCCATACCATCCGGCTACTAATCTTCTATGAATAAACTTTAACTGGAAAATTGAGACTATATTTCTCAATAGCATTCTCAAAGGGGCCGGAGTTTCATATGAGGAATCTTCAAAATTTAGACTGTGCCTCACACTGGCACTTCAACCAGATATATATGCAATTCTGGGAAAAGGGTATCAGTTGAAATTTAGTGCCCTGATTACAGGAAACTGTGGAGTTATGGGGATTCATCATGCGGTTATTGCAAACGATTGGAGAACATTTTCAATAAAGCAAAATGGTATCATGGGTTTATGCTGTGCATAATAAACTCAGAAAAGTAACCAATTAGCCACCAGACACAAATTCATCTTTATTGCTTTATGTATCATGAGTTTAATACATAGTTTCTTTTTAACAGAACTGCAAGAGTTGAAAGAAAGAATATTTTTTATTATAGCATAAGCTTAAAAGTAATTATAAAATTTAAAGTATTGGAAAATGATGACAAAAATCTCAGACTCTAAACTTTTTCAATTACAGACCTAATAATTTCAACAATATAACAATTTAAAACAATAAATTTGAAAATTAAGAAAGCTTCTCCTTTTGAAGAGCGCTCAGATGTTAATTCTTCGTCTGATGTTGTCCTCTTTTTCCCTTCTCTGTCACAGATTTCCAAAAACATGGGCTGCTATCACTGAAATACAATTAAACCTTTTGGAAGTTAAAATGCTGGTGCTTTCAACACAAAGCAGATTAATGAGAGGAATAAATAAAATAAATACATACATTATTATGAGGTCAAATGAGAATATGAGAATACGAATACATGCATCTTATGAATAATAAGTCAAGGCAAATAATTGGGACGTTGACACAATATATTTTAAGAACATGTACATATTTTGCACAAAAAAAAGATTTAAGTCTAAAATGTCTCAATTTTATCTGTAAGCACTTTTCATTTTACCTATCGTAGAATTATCAATTAGCCTGGCAAGTTTTCCGAATCAGATTTTATTCGCCAAGTATGCTTTGCAACATACGAGGAATTTCACTGGCCAGATCAGTCATACAATTAAAAGCAACACTCAAAAACATATTTTAACATGAACATCCACCACAGTGACTCCTACACATTCCTCACTGTGATGGAAGGCAAAATAAAGTTCAAGTCCTTCCTTGTTGTTCTTCCTCGGTCGTGGGCCTCGAGCGCTCCGTTGACGGGACGGTCTTGACTCCCGAAGCCGGCAGCGTTCGTGTCCTCCACGTCGAGGCGATCAAGCTCCCACTTCGGGGGGAATGTCAGCTCCCCCATGCCGGGCAATCGAGCCTTGCGTAAGGGGCTGGTCGAGCCTTCCATGATATTGGAGCTCCCAACTAGCCTCTCCCGAGACTCCGAGCCCTTGATGGTAAGTCCGCAGGCCACGGTGGAAGCTATACCAGGCAAGGGATCTGCTCCGATGTTAAGTCCGCGCCCCCCGGTGAGGATCACGACAGTCCGAGGCGGCTTCCAACTTCATCGATGGAAGGCCGCAGAGCCCGGAGAATGTGATTGGAAAATTAATCACATCTCCGGGAAGGTAGGAATTTGAAAAAAAAGTTTCCCCCAATCCCCCCCCCCCCCCACACACACACATAAACTAAACCGAGCAACATTAAAACAAAGTTTTAACAAACGCTAAAAATAATAATAAGATGAAAAAACGAACGGACTGCCAGCCGGGCTGCCATTTCCCCCGGCGCCCCTGGTGGTACCACAAACCAGATCAGATTCAAATTCATTTTCAATTATCTGCCTATTTTATATTTTCTGAAGCAAAATTTAAATAAACCTCTTTTCAAGGTTTCAAGATACGCTTATTGTCACATGTACCAGTTAAGGTACAGTGCAATTTGAGTTACCGTACAGCCATATTAAGTGAAAAGCAACAAGACACAGAACCACATAAAGTGGATTCCACATTCCTCACTGTGATGGAAGGCAATAAAGTTCAATCTTCTTCCTCTTTGTTCTCCCGCGGATGAGGCAGTCGAACCATTCGCAGGCGGGCGACCAAAGCTCCCGCAGCCGAAGATTCGAAGCCCCCGTTGGGATGATCAAAACTCCCGCAACGCCGCGGTTGAAACTACATAAGGCGAGGTAGTAACCCAAACTGCAGGCACCAGATTTTCAGCTTTCCAGGCAGCATGGATTGGTCGATGTACGCCAGACCTTTGATGACTTCTTGTCTAAACTGGTTAGCCTGATCAGTGTCCTTCAGCTTAGAGTTATACCATCTTCCCAGACTTTTGATTGGTTTCTCTGACACAAGTGGGATAGATTCTTGATCAATGAAGTACCTTTGATCTGTCAGTTTGCCTTGCATTATAGAAATGCTTCTTGATTTGGATGGCTTGAATTTCATTCTAACCCCAGTGATGTTCTCTTGAAGCTTCCCTAAAAGGCGCCTGGTGCAAGGTGCTGTTGTTGTTACGATTGTCATGTCATCCATGTAGGCCCTGATGGGTGGTAGACGGACTCCAGACTTCAGCCTCTCACCACCCACTACCCACATGGAGGCCCTTATGATAACTTCCATGGCCATTGTAAAAATCAATGGGGGATGAAAATCATGGCCCTGCCATAATGCCAATCTCTATGCAGTGCCATGTGGTCGTAAAGTCAGGCGTGGAGTAACAGAGCTGTAGATCTTGAAACTAAGCCTTAACAAGGCTTGCGATAGTCTCTGGTATCCTGAAGAAGTCAAAGGATGCCCAGAGGAAACTGTGAGGGACAGTTCCAAACGCATTGGCAAGGTTCTTTTCTTTTCTTTGATGAAAAGTGATTTTACAAACTTATAGGGGTCCTTGATGAAGCGTGATCTCGTTCATTCTTTCTTTTTTAATGATTTCCGCAGGTAGTCTGCTCGTCTCAGGTTTACTAAATGGTTTTTGATGTTTTCCTGGTGAATGTTGATCCCCTCCTTCTCACTATCAGAAGCCTTCTATCCTGGATCACTAAAATTATTATTTCACGGTTTTCTACTCAAAGTTTAGTGCAGTTATGAAAAAGAACAAAAAATAAAATAGTTCCTTCTTCCTTAGTAGCAGCTATGAAGGAAAACTTGGATTTTTTTCTCTGGAAGGTCAGTGGTTGAGAGGAGACCTGATAGAAGAACATAACGTGTTGAGAGCCTTAGATAGTGCAGACAGTCAGAACCTTTATCCCTGGGTGGAACTGCCAAACACTAAAGCGTATAGGTTTAAGACGAGAAATATTTAAACAAGATGTGCAGGGCAAGTGTTGATGGATGCAAGCAGGGGAGATTAGTTTAACTTGGCATTATATTCGCCATGGACATTGTGGGTCAAAGGACCTCTTCCTGCGCTGTACTCTTCTATGTTCTAAATATCAGAAATAATCTAACTTTGTGCAAACAACTGGGATAGAAAATACCAAAGATTCACAGGTCTCTGGAAGACCTGTGCAAGAGAGAAAGTTTGCACCTCAATCAGAACAGAACCAACATCCTCATCAGAAGGATTGCTCAGGCCAGCAGAGAAAGTTTGAACTGAGTTCTCAAGAGAAAAGGGGATCAGAGTTGATGTTCAGATGGGGAATTACAGTCACCGAGAGGAGAAAACGTGCAATAGGCAGAGCAAAAGGGTAAATGCACATGAGGGATTACAAACTGAAATTGCACCAATTTCATTGCAAGGAGTCTAACTAGCAAGGTAATGAACTCAAAGCTTTAATTAACACATGGAATTACAATATTGTTGTAGTCACAGGTGAACTATGGGCAGGCCATGCAACTATGCATCCTGGGATACTAAATTTTCAGGGGAGAGGAAGGGGACTGTAAATCAGGGGATGGCATTGCACATTAACATAAGAAATGCATTACTTAAACCCCTGTCTCACGGTGCGAGTTGGCCCACGAGTGACCCCGAGTTTTCACTCGTGGTGATCACGTACAGCCAACGTAGCGGGAACGTCGGAACTCGCGTGATCAACTTGTCCACTCGTGGCGCTAACGGCAGGTACCTGTGAAACTTGTAAACTCGTGAAAAAAGTCAAACATGTTTGACTTTTTCCACGAGTCAAATTTCGTGGTCAAGTTTAAAATTGAAATATTTAAACTCAGAGTTATATCGTAGTGGCCCGTGCGTTAAGTTTAGTGATTCGTGCGTCTACCGTGGGAACTCTTTAATAGACACAAAATGCTGGAGTAACTCAGCGGACCAGGCAGCATCTCTGGAGAGAAGGAATGGAGTCGAGACCCTTCTTCAGACTTACCCAAAACGCCACCCATTCCTTCTCTCCAGAGATGCAGCCTGTCCCGCCGAGTTACTCCAGCATTTTGTGTCTATCTATACTTTAGTTTCGGATATGATCAAGTGTAAGAAACGCAAACCAGACTACCTTCACATCAGAGAAACCTAATGTTCCTAATTTGGCCGAGGCACTTCACTGTCCGTGTGTAGGAAGGAGCTGCAGATGCTGGTTTACACCGACGATAGACACAAACATGCTTGAGTAACTCAGCGGGACAGGCATCGCGTCTGGAGAGAAGGAATGGGTGATGTTTCGGGTCGGGACCCTTCTTCAGACTCCCCGCTCATTCTTCCCTCGTCGATGTGAACTTGTGGGGGTGCGAGGAATCGGGCGTCGCTGGGTAAGGGGAAGAGAGGTTTTAATGCTGAATTATGTGCAACAGAAGCATGAAGTGGGGGTAAGGTCCGTTTAAACTATCTTGTCATCCCCCCCCCCCCAATGTTGGGAGAGAAAGGGGAGAGAGTTGTGCAAACAAATCACGGGAGACTGCATCTTTGTAGGGAAATCATAAAATGTACAGGAAAGTTTCGGGCCGGGACCCTAAAGGTTGACTACCCGTTTCGCAGATGCCGTTCCTAGCCCCCCTCTCACTCCTCCCCACCCATAGTCTTTGCCTTCTCCCAATTCCACCATCCCCCCCCCCAACCTGTCCTCGCCTGAACTGCTGAAGATAACCGAGTGCTTTAAATGCGAATCCCGGACTGCAGCAACAACACACACCCTGAGCGGGAGAGGAACTTGGTAACTCAAGAGCAAACGGGAGGGGAACTTGGTAACTCTGGAGACGAACTCGGAACATCGCAGAAAGTACAAGTAAACGGCAAACTTACCATACCCGTGGGAACTCGCCTCAAACACTTGAACATCAACTTGGAATATCGTACACAACCACGAGTCTGTCACTCTGGGTCACTCGTGGGTCAACTCGCACCGTGAGACAGGGCCTTGAGTGTTCAGAGAGGATATTGCAGAAGGCTTCTCAAAATAGCTCATATGGGAAGAGATGAGTAGAAACAAAAAGGGTGCCAACACTTTACTAGGAAGGTAGATACAACATGCTGGAGTAACTAGCGGGTCAGGCAGCATCTCTGAAGAGAAGGAATGGGTGACGTTTTAGGCTGGAGACCCTTCTTCAGACTTTACTGGGAATATATTACCAACCACCTATAAGGAACAGATTTTGAGGCATATTTCAGTGCAATATGTTAAAAAAATATGATTCTAACACAAGGGGATTTTAAGTTCCTAAATATTAACTTATTGCCTAAGATTTAAAGGCTCAGGGGGCAGAATGCTTCCCCTGTGTCCTGGAGAACATTTTAGCATGATATGGAGATTGACCAGTGAGGGAAGGTACATTACTAATCAAGTGGAGGGACTGTCAGTGGAGAAGTGTTTTTTGAGATAGTGAGCAGAATCCTGTATATTTCAAAGTGGAAATAGAATAAGATCGCAATAAACTAGTAAGAATGGTCTTAGATTGGAGAGGAATGCCAATTTCTTTGAACGGCAGAACCCAGCAAAGATAAAATGGGAGAATCTACTTGCAGGTAAATCTACATTTGCACAAAAACTAGCATTCAAATGAGAAATGACAAAAATCAAGGCAATCGTGTCTGCGCAATTGTGAATGCCAAGAATAATAAGTACAGGGAACCCAGGAGTTTTACAGATAGAGGGTTGTACAAAGAGAAAAACTGAAACATTTGGCACCCCGTTTTAAAAACAGGGGAATCTCATCAAAAGTATAAAAAGTGTAGGGGATGCTTAAAAATAAATCAGGAAGACAAAGAGAGGTCACAAAATACTGATTGACAGTCCTATCGCAAAATCCAAAGATGTCTTCTTAATATATTAAGGATAATTTAATAACTAGAAATAAAATAGTGCACATTAGGGACAATCTTGTGTGAGGCCAAAGGGCAAAGTGACATCTTAAATGAACATAGAAACATAGAAACATAGAAAATAGGTGCAGGAGTAGGCCATTCGGCCCTTCGAGCCTGCACCGCCATTCAATGTGATCATGGCTGATCATCCAACTCAGTATCCCGTACCTGCCTTCTCTCCATACCCCCTGATCCCTTTAGCCACAAGTGCCACATCTAACGCCCTCTTAAATATAGCCAATGAACTGGCCTCAACTACCTTCTGTGGCAGAGAATTCCAGAGACTCGCCACTCTCTGTGTAAAGAATGTTTTCCTCATTTCGGTCCTAAAGGAATTCCCCCTTATCCTTAGACTGTGACCCCTTGTTCTGGACTCCCCCAACATCGGGAACAATCTTCCAGCATCTAGCTTGTCCAACCCCTTAAGAATTTTGTAGGTTTCTATAAGATCCCCCCTCAATCTTCTAAATTCCATCGAGTACAAACCGAGTCTATCCAATCTTTCCTCATATGAAAGTCCTGACATCCCAGGAATCAGTCTGGTGAATCTTCTCTGTACCCCCTCTATGGCAAGGATGTCTTTCCTCAGATTTGGAGACCAAAACTGTACGCAGTACTCCAGGTGTGGCCTCACCAAAACCCTGTACAACTGCAGTAGAACCTCCCTGCTCCTATACTCAAATCCTTTCGCTATGAATGCTAACATACCATTTGCTTTCTTCACTGCCTGCTGCACCTGCATGCCTACTTTCAATGACTGGTGTACCATGACACCCAGGTCTCGTTGCATCTCCCCCTTACCTAATCTGCCACCATTCAGATAATAGTCTACCCTCATGTTTTTGCCACCAAAGTGGATAACCTCACATTTATCCACATTGTACTGCATCTGCCATGCATCTGCCCATTCACTCAGCCTATCCAAATCACCCTGCAGCCTCCAAGCATCCTCCTCACACCTAACTATACCCCCCAGCTTGGTATCATCTGCAAATTTGGAGATGTTGCATTGAATTCCCTCGTCCAAATCATTAATATATATTGTAAATAGCTGGGGTCCCAGCACTGAGCCTTGCGGCACCCCACAAACAATTTGCATCACTATTTCCAAAGGACACAAACTATTTTATTTGAGGAACTGTTGAGTGTTGTCCATATAAAAACAGAAGCCTTACACCAAGATAAAGATCCAAAGACTTTATTAACTACATAGCAAACACGACTTCACACTTGCACGTTTCACTTACACTGAGGGAAACAGGCAAGCAGTGATTACTGAAAAGCTAGTGAGCGTAACTACAAAAGAGAGAAGGGAAAGATAAAATTCTGGTGCAAGTGAGTGTTGGTCTGCTAAGAGGAGCATGGAAGATTTCAAACAAAACAACTTCTTTCTGACAGGAATTGTAAAATAATAGTAAGATTAAACGAAAACTTACCAGTTTGAAGTTTGATCTATATTTTATGAGGGGTTACGTGAAGAACCCCGTCCAGCCGCACCTGCGTCAATCTTCAAAGCAGCGGTGTGAAATCACAGGTAATAGTGACTGAAGTATAATAGTAAGATAGCACTGTAAGATAGTACGATCAGTAGTAAGAACAATAGTAAGATAACACCTTCCAAATCTGAGGAAGGACATTATTGCCATAGAGGGAATGCAGAGAAGGTTCACCAGACTGATTCCTGGGATGTCAGGTCTGTATTATGAACAAAGACTGGATAGACTTGGTTTATACTCTCTAGAATTTAGGAGATTGAGAGGGGATCTTATAGAAACTTATAAAATTCTTAAGGGGTTGGACAGGCTAGATGCAGGAAGATTGTTCCCGATGTTGGGGAAGTCCAGGACAAGGGGTCACAGCTTAAGGATAAGGGGAAAATCCTTTAAGATCAAGATGAGAAAGACTTTTTTCACACAGAGAGTGTTGAGTCTCTGGAACTCTCTGCCACAGAGGGTAGTTGAGGCCAGTTCATTGGCTATATTTAAGAGGGAGTTAGATGTGGCCCTTGTGGCTAAGGGGATCAGAGGGTATGGAGAGAAGGCAGGTACGGTATACCGAGTTCGATGATCAGTCATGATCATATTGAATTGCGGTGCAGGCTCGCAGGGCCGAATGGCCTACTCCTGCACCTAATTTCTATGTCTATGTATATTTCTATGTCTAACTACCAGATGACGTTAATGAGGGTTGGGAGCGGAGGGCACATAATCCCGCATCGTAACTCCTCATAAAATAAAGATCAAACTTCAAACTGGTAAATTCTCATTTAATCTTACTATTTTACTTTGTGATTTCATGCCACGAGAAACAAGTCTACACAACCACAACTGCTTCCTTGACAAATTAAGGAAAACATTCATAATGCCCACAGTCATTACATGGATTTAAAATATGCTGATGCTGTTTAAATGAAATAATAATATTCAAATCTCTCACCCAGATGGAAAGTATAACTAGAAAATCAAATAGAGTTGACAAATACGCTTGATCAAGCAATAGGATATTATAAATGTTTGGAGATTTGTTTGTTGGACCATGCTGCAGCCGTAAGGATGTGGTCTAGCGGAACGCAAATACCCTTGCTGCTGATATTGTAGCAGCCCTGGTGGAATGAGATCTGGAATCAGAATCTATTCCTACATAACGCAAACTCCGTTTTATCAACTGGAGTGGCCTGAACAGATACGTTCATCTAAGTTTTTTGTGACTAACAAACATTGCTAGTTCAGAACCTTGAAGGCTCTTTGTGACCTTGACGTATTGTTGTATATATGTGTGCTTACATTACCAAGGTCCCCTGGCGTGCCTGTAACTATTTTGAGACCTGACACCCCTTCTGCTTTGCTCAAGTATTTATAAACATAAAATATTATATATTATTATTTACAGATGTAATCATCCTGTACCGTCGCAAATATGTAGCGACTGAACCTGCTGCGCTAACCAGCGGCAGAAGGATAACTACCTAATGAGCTCTGGTCACAGTCAAGGATGTAGCTGGAGCCCCCTGGTGAAATAGTTTTCACAAATATCAACATCCCATACGGCATTGTATTGGTCTTGGAAGACCTTGTGTTAAGATATCCTTGTAACTTGATATCCGGGGTGAACCCGACAGAGCGGGTCTTGTTTGCTACCGCCAATTCAATGAGAAGGCACGTTGGCACAGTTAATGGCCGTACAACTTAATTATTGACAATATATCATTTAAAATGTACTCCAAACGTCTGTAATCTATACTGTTTTCAATGTAACATGAGCATTAAACAAACTCTTTTCATCTCCTGGAAATGAAAAAACCCTGCTTTTTGGTGTTATTCAAGCATTCTGAACACATAGACGGATAGATGTAACAACCCAAGCCTTAGGGCAGTTTATTGAATTTGCAGAACATAATTTGATTTATCATGCAACAGCTGATTTACCAAGTCTCAGGCTGATCCAGCAAAGTTACATTTAAAATAACCATATTAGGTTGTATTATTATTCCCGACAAATCGGGAATCAACGTAGCATAAACCAATCAAACAACAGGACCTAAAATGGGCTCTTAATGTCTTTATTTGAAGCCCCGATTGATGAAGCAAATGGAGGAAGACATAAAAGACCTTCCTTCTCCTTGTAGCGAGAATGTATGTCTCGCCACTGTTATGCCACATATTTTGCAACCTGCAAATAAGCATCAAAAACAAACTATATTTGGTGTTCCATGGAACCAGAGTTTCATAATACAATGTGATTCAACACCAATTCTGTGTTGCCATTGACCTATACTTGATGATTCTCCTATGGCAAACTAGATTATGTAACCATTACAGGAGTCTTTAATTGATTGCACCCATGTGACTAACATATGCCACCATCATAATGTATCAACATGAAGTTGAGCATGCAGATATGCATATTTGCTCAATCACTCTTTAACTCATACAATGCCCATAGGGTCTATAGATAGTTGATACCAATAAGTGAAGAATTGGTAAGTCATGCAAATCTGCTCCACCTCCACACTCCAGATGATATTCACAATTTTGTGTCTGCCGTGAACTGCAACTGTGGCCCGATTGCCGAGCCAGTCTTGCAAGACAATCCTGGCCCTTATACTGAGTCTGCTCAATTCTAGCCTGCTTGGAATGCTAGTATTGTCCAGTTTTACATGGTTAGACCCCTCAAGTAGATGATAATGTCTCAATAATTTGTATTATCAAACCAAGTGTACATCTTACCAAATTGTAAGTGGTTCCTTCTCTGC
The DNA here is from genome assembly GCA_963514005.1 of Raja brachyura. The sequence goes on along the minus strand of OY740782.1, from coordinate 104,142,436 downwards.
TAGTATTCATTACTAATGGCCCTAAGAAAGGGGAAATCAAGTGGTAGTTATAGAGTAACACAGGTAATATGCATGGAACCTCTGGCCAACTTTCATGCTGCCACCAGCTTCAGTGAACCACTACTGCTGATCTATGAAGCCTTACTCGTTCAATAGCTTGTGCTTCGTCCTCCAGGTATCGCCTATGAAACAGGCCTTACCTAAATAGAAGATTTGGCAGCGGGCTCTATTGTCCCCCTGATAGCGGTGTTCACTGCATATGTGTTGGGATGGCAACCTCGCTACCAAGCATGGTATGTCTGGCATGTGCCCTTCATCCCTTGGGCATGCTCCACAGCTGTACCCGCAGAGTTGGCATTAGATTATACTGACCCGGCATGCTCCCATCTTACATGAGGGAGACATTAAGCAGCCCTGCTATAAAGCACTGCTAGCGCAGCTTCAGCAATATGCCGACTTAGCCATGGACCCGGCGTCAGACTAATACTGATGCGACATGCTCTCCTCCTACATGAGGGAGACATTAAGCAGGCCTGCTACAAGATGCTGCAGGCACAATTTCCCCTTTCTTAGGGCCATTAGCACCATTTTGCAATATAATTAAATATTTACCTAACAACTACTGGAGCAGTAATGAATACTGTTTGTCCATCATTGTGACTTTAGTAACTTCAGCTGGTGATAACAAGTTGTGTTAACAATGACCTACATGGCACTTTATAGTTTACCATTTAACAGGATGACAGTTCTACTTGCACAGCTGAATCCCATCTATACTATTGCCAATTAGTCTTATGAATAGAAGGCTGCTTTATAACAACAAGGCTGTTACAGGAGTCTATTGACTGTAATCTGTTGCCCAGGCTGGTGTCAATGGCCAATTGAATAGCTAAAGGTAAATACCAATTACCTACAAGTCTATTTGATAACAATTTAATCTTAACTGGATAGAGGAGCTCAATTTCTCAAATATAGTTTGAGGTTTAAACAGTGAATTTTAGCAGATACATAACCAGCATTTTTGAACTCTGAGTAGTCCTCTTTGAATGCTTCTTTGTCATCATTCTGTTATATTGCCTTATCCTAGGAATGCCTCCACATCCCCCATGATCACTGTAAATGGGAATACCCTACTAAGCAGCCTATTCCCATGAAGCAGCCCTGAACAAGGTACTGCTGGCGCCCATGAAGCAGCCCTGAGCAAAGGTGCTGCTGGCGCGGCCTTTCCCATAGGCCAGTATTTCCCATAGATTTGGCGTTCTCATTAAACAGCCCTGAGCAAGGAGCTGCTGGCACAGCCTCTCCAATAGGCTAGCCTGCCATAACTTGGCATCCCCCTGGAGCAGTCCTGAGCAAAGGTGCTGCTGGCACAGCCTCTCCAATAGGCTGGCCTGTCATAACTTGGCATCCCCATGAAGCAGCCTTGAGGAAAGGTGCTGCTGGCACAGCCTCTCCAATAGGCTGACACTGTCGTAAACTTTGCTGCTGGCGCGGGCTCTCACATTGACCCGTGCTGGCCCAACTCCTGCTGTCGGAGTGTCTCTAGATTCACATACCCGGAGGGGAACCCTCCCAACATCCGGGCTGACCATTTTTGTCAGTTGTCCCCATATGCTGGGGATGACTGCAGTTTGGGAACCACATTGCTACTGGATTTCCCCTCCCCAGGAATCCATATATATATATATATATATATATACCCGTGGTAACCCTCCCGGCACCCGGGTTGACCATTCAGGTCAGTTTAACCCCATGTCCTGGGGACTACTGCGGTCTGGGAACCGCATATTATTGGATTTCCCCTCCCCGGGAACACAGCCTAACCGTTTAGGTCAGTTTTAACCCCATATCCTGGGGACTACTGCGGTCTGGAATCCGCATATTCGTGGATTTCCCCTGCCCGGAAACCAGGCTGACAATTCAGGTCAGTTTAACCCCATCTCCTGAGGACTACTGCGGTCCGGGAACCGCATATTATTTGGTTTCCCCTCCCAGGGAACCCAACGTCTAGAGTCACTGACCATCTTATCAGTGACTCCGATCGCGAAACCCGACATTCGCCAGCTCCCCGCTTCCGCGGTCGGGCTAAAATTTCCCCACAGCCCTTAGCTGGTTCCTTCGTCGGCCCTCGCAAAACATCCAACAAAAACCTCTGAAACCGAGGTTCCTGCAGGAGACCTAAAACAGGTAAGAAAATAGCACTTACCTGAAGTTTAAACTTACCGCTGGAGGAGCTTCGCTGCTCCAACCGGTCGCCTGCACAATGCGTTTGATGTAATGACGCACGTGCGGCTGGACGGGGTTCTTCACATAGTCACTCACGTGACTCCGAAGTAAAATGTAAGGTCTTTCTCACATTCCTCTTTAGCATTATTGCAATCAGGATTGCAGTTATGTCTGTTTATGCTCCTCCTGCAAGATGAGGGAGATGAGGTGATTTCACCTGTGAGGAAGTGAATCCGGTTGTATCAAGCAGTCGGAGCTGCAGTTAGAGCCAGTCAGAAGCAGCCATGAGGCTCAAATCATCAGAGATAGGAGTTTTAGTCAGATGTTTATACCCAAGGTGCAGGTGCCAGGTAGCTGGGTGTCCACCAAGAAAGGCAGAGAGGATAGGCAGATTCCCCTGTGGCCATTCCCCTCAGGAACAAGTGTATTGTTTTGAATACTGTTGGGGGATGATGACCTTTCAGAGAACAGTGGCAACCATGTCAGTAACACCATGACTGGCTCTGATGCTGACAAAAGAGGGTAGGGACAGGGAGAGCTATAGAGATAGGAGTTAGGAGTTTGCCCAGTGAGGTTGTTTGGATGGAACTACAAAATAAGAAAGGGATGATCACTTTAATGGTTAGTGTGGTACAGCCACTTCTCCTCCTCACCCAAATAGTCAGTGGGAATTAGAGAAAGCAGGACTCGTGTTTTAAGTCTTATTCTGGGAGCACTTTTAGAATTGAAATCACTAGTCCCAGAGTTTTAAAATACCATGTGAAAATGAAAGGATAGGTCCAAAAGCTGAAGTTCTAAATTGGGGTAGGGCCAAGTTTGCATCTTATTGAACCAGCTCTGATAGGTGAAGAACATCTCCACGTGTCTGGCACAAGATTCCAAAAACATAATCTTTTGTTAACAAAAAAAAAACATATCTGCACAGGTGGAGATTGCAATTTTCAAAATTTGAAGATATTAGTTGAAAACGGAAATTTAAAAATATGATAACATTTGTTATAGAACCTTGAGGTTGTAACATGCAATATGTTTCCAGAGAGAAGAAATAGCAGGAGCCCTGACTAAGATTTACAAATCATCATTAGACAAGGGTGAGGTGCCAGAAGACTGGACAATGGTTACTGCAGTGCGTCTACTTATGAAGAGATGCAAGGAATGCCCGGGAATTACAGACCAATGATCCTACACAACAAGTAGGCAAGTTACTGGACGGGATTCTGAGGGATGGTATAAAAATATGTATTTGGATAGACAATGTTTAATTGGGTATAGTCAGCATAGTTTTTGATGTGGGAGATTGTGTTTTATGAATTTAATTGAGTTTTAGGAAGAAGTAAAAAATAGTTTGAAGAGGTCCAAGTCGCAGATGTTGTCTATATGGATTGCAAGGGATCCAGGGAGAGCGAGCTGACTGAATTGAGAATTAGGTTCCGGTAGGCGGTAAAGCATGAATAGATAGAGCTCCATACAGTCAGATAAATAAACCTCCCCTAAATTCAAAGTAAGCGAGTATTTAAGTTTTAATGAGTACAGTACAAGTGGGGGAGTCAAAACAAAGAGCAGAAAGTTACAAGAAAAGATGCTAGAAAAGCGGGAAACAGAAGGACAGGCTCGAAGCGACAAAAGACGAAGACAAAATCAAACAGGCTGGTGGAGACGATGCAACAGAAGCCCTTCATGAGGGACTAAAAAACATAAGTACACAAATCAGCAACATGAGAAGAGAATTAAAAGCGGACCACATCATTCAAAGACGATTTCAAGCGAGATATGAGAGAAGAGCTGGCTGATCTTAAACATGAAATGAATCGTCAGATGGCAGTGAATGCGCAAGCAATACAAGACCAAAAAAAAACCGGAAGAAGCTGCCACCCGAATAGAGGAGCTGGAAACATGGAGTGTCGCTGCAAACACCATACTCCAAGAAACACTGAAAGACCAGAAGTTACTTGTCGACAAATTGAAGGATCTGGAGTCCAGATCCCGAAGAAATAATCTGCGGATATACGGTGTACTGGAGGGTGCAGAAGGCAGCTCAGTACCTCAGTTTGTGGAGAAACTGCTCAGAAATGAAATTTCAATCCCTGAAATGACAGATTTACAGATTCAACGAGCACACAGACCCCTGGCACAGAAACCAAGCCCCAGCTTCCCTTCGAGATCCATAATTGTCTACTTTCTCCAGTTTAAAGTTAAAGAGATGGTTCTCAAACAGGCATGGCAAAAGAAGATCCAACTTGGAGAATGAATGCTGTCTTTTGACCGTGACTATACTACCGCTGTAGTAGAACAACGTAAGGCATACAAACATGTTAAAAGCATCCTAAAAGAGGAAGGAATCCGCTTTCAGACACCATTCACTGGGAAAGCGGACACCAAACCTACAACGCAAGGGAAGCCGTGTGAGAGCTACAATGGAGAGGCTACAAAGTGGAAGAGCTGCGGGGAGACACGGACATGCCGCAACTGCGTGTACAACTCCGGCCAAATGGCGCGGTGGCAGCTCGTCGAGCGACACGGAGAATCAGAGACAGTCAGATAGGCATGGGAGTACCTGCAAGAATTACAATGAAAGACTCATGCTTGAACTGAGATATGAGTATGAAGGTACGCATAGACATGGATAACACAGTGGCCTCCGCCACAATATGTTAGAATACTGAGTTCTTATGGAATCCTAAGTTTACAAATATGTGTACAGATATGAATATTCATAGACAAATCAGTTTATAAGCCTGGTTCTAAAAATATCACCAAGCATCACAAACCTCATGTGAGTGTAATTAATGTTGATTTAATACAACTTTCTGTATTACATAAATGCGACTGTTAGGGAGATTTTGCAAAATATTAGAGCTAGAATAAATGGAGGGATCCATAGATGGTTATCCCCCTTATCTAAGAGAGAGCCCTTTCGTAGTGTTAGGCTTCCCCCCTCAATTTACAATGGAATTCGGGATCTATGGTGGAGAGAGAATACCCTTTTTTGGGAGTCCATATATGTTTTGATGTTTTGTTTTGTCTTGCCAGGTAAAACACCTTTGTTGGTTCATATGTTTTAGTTTGTTGTTCAAAACGGTTCTGGTGTTGAGTTGAGGGGATACAGTGAAATCAATCACACTAAGTGTAATGATGTAATGCCAAGGACTTAAGCTGATGTCTCTAAATGTTAATGGTTTGGGTAATCCAATTAAGAGGGCTAAAGTCGTGACTAAATTGAAAAAAGTGAAGATGCATATTATTTTCTTACAAGAAACCCATTTATCACGACAAGAGCATGAGAAGCTGAAAAGATATGGATATAAATACACATATTATAGCTCACATACTTGCAGTATTAAAAGAGGAGTGGTAATCTTGATATCTAACTCAGTTAAATTTGAGTTTTTTAAAGAAATAAAAGACAAAGAATGGAGGTATATCATAGTAAAGGGCAAAGTTGATAATAATATCCCGACACTGGTGAATATCTATGCTCCCCGAGATAATAATAAACATTTTTTTTAAATCCTTATTTGATATTATTGCAATGGAAGCAGAAGGAATTTGTATATGTGGAGGGGATCTGAATGTTGTAATGAATCATAGGCTTGATACGACAAGTAAAAAGAAGAATAAGAACCAGTTAACAAAACTACTAAACACTACCTGCAAAGAATTTGGTTTTCTTGATGTCTGGAGGAATTTTCACCCTCTAGAAAGAGTCTATACACATTACTCAATACCGCACTCAGTTTACTCCAGAATAGACTATTTCTTAATGCAGAAAGAAGGCTGTTATAGGGTAATGTATTGCAGAATCGGTGTGGCAGATGTATCAGACCATAATGCCATATACTTAACAATTCAAATGGACCGTAGAAGGAAAAACACAGTGTGGCGATTAAATGTTGGAATACTGAATGATAAAACAACTGTTAAATATATTAAATTGGAAATTAAAACTTATCCAGAGGAGAATGACAATGGGGAGGTGGACCCATCCATACTATGGGACTCATTGAAGGCTGTAATACGAGGTAGGTTAATAACTAGGGCATCACATATTAAAAAGGCCAGAATGAAAACATATAATAAGTTGATATCAGACCTGAAGGATTTAGAACAGAAGTACAAAAACAATAAGGACCAGAGAACTTATAAACAAATAGAAGATTTGAGGGGACAAATGGATGGAATATTAGGTCAAGTGGAGAAAAAAGCAAGATTTGTAAAACAGGCACATTATGAGCTAGGACCTAAAATACTTGCCCCAAGGCTACGCAAACAGCAGGCTGACAACACCATACACAAAATTAAGGACCCCTGTACACAGAAATTGAAGAGTGATCCAAAATAAATAGAATATATCTTCCAGTGATATTATAAAGAATTATATACACAAACCTCTACAGTAGATGGGGAATCAATGAGGACTTTTTTTAAGTACAATAGATCTGCCCTGTATTGGAGAGACACAAAATAAAATAATCACAGCAGAAATATCACTGGAGGAGATAGAGAAGACAATTGGTAGGATGAAAACAAACAAAGCCCCAGGCAGCGACTGTTTCCCTGTAGAATGGTATAAAATATTACGGAATGAGCTGAACCCACTTCTTCTGAAAACCTTTAACTGGATTATCAAAGAAGGCAAGACACCCCCATCATGGAAAGTGGCAATTATAATATTAATCCCCAAAGAGAACAAAGACAAGGAAAATTGTAACCACTACAGACCATAATCAATTCTAAATGTGGACTATAAATTATATTCTTCAATCATCTCCAAACGATTTGAAAAGTTCATGCCAGATTTACTTGATGAAGACCAGACTGGTTTTATAATAGGCAGACAAACACGGGACAGTATTAAAAGAACCCTACATATAATACACAAGATTCAAAAGGAAAGTACACGCGCTGTCCTGATAAGTCTAAACGCGGAAAAGACTTTCGATAGGGTTAATTGGGAATTCTTATATCAAATACTAGAAAGATTTGGTTTTACCGAAGATTCAATTAAAGTTATTAAACAATTTACCAGGAACCTACTGCAAGAGTAAAGGTGAATGGGTCCTTAACTGAGAGATTTGTATTAGGAAGAGGAACGAGAAAGGGATGTTGTCTTAGCTTACCCTGTTTGCTATATATATTGAACCATTAGCTCAAGCGATTCGTCAAGATAGGGAACTGAGGGGAGTAACTATAAGAGACAGAGAACATAAAATTGGCCTTTTTGCAGATGATGTAATGATGTATCTCACGGAAGTAAACACCTCATTTCCAAGGATGATGGGGATCATAGATGAATTTAATTTTTATGCAGGGTATAAAGTGAATATTTCAAAAACTCAAATCCTCCTATTTAATTGTGCTCCTCCAGACGAAATCAAGCAAAAGTATAATATTAAATGGGATTCAAAATCAATCAAATACCCAGGGGTACATATAACAAAAAAAAATCAATGTTGTATGGGGCCAATTATAATCACATCAACCAAAACATAAGAAAGGATATAGAAAGATGGTCCACCTACCCAATAGATTTTAGTAGTAAGATAAATGTGGTGAAAAAGAATATTTTGCTAAGGCTATTCTACTTGTTTCAATCTCTGCCAATAGAGATATCATTAAAACAATTCACGGAATGGGATAAATTGATATCTAGATTTATTTGGGGAGGAAAGAAGGCCAGAATTCGATACACTGCACTCCAGTTGCCAAAGTGCAAAGGTGGAATGGCACTTCCAAATTTTAGGATATATTTCTATGTAGCCCAACTTTGATCACTAATTGGGGGTTACACAAAAAGCTGGAGAAACTCAGCGGGTGCAGCAGCATCTAAGGAGCGAAGGAGATAGGCGACGTTTCGGGTCGAGACCCTTCTTCAGACTGGTCAGGGATCAGGGAAACGAGAGATATAAACATGTTTATATGTTTATATCTCTCGTTTCCCTGATCCCTGACCAATGGAGAGATAAAGCAAGAACAATGAGTGAAAGATATGCAAAAAAGTATTGGTGATAAGGGAAGCAAGCCATTGTAAGCTGTTTCTGGTGTGAAAATGAGAAGCTAGTGCGACTTGGGGGGGGGGGGGGGGGAGATGGAGAAGGAATGTCAGGGCCCGAGGGCTGAGGGAGAGGTGGGGGGGGGGGGGGGGGAAGGGAGCAGTCTGGGTTAACAGAATTGAGAAAATTCAATGTTTAAGCCCAGAGGATGCAAACTCCCCAAGCGGAATATGAGATGTTGTTCCTCAAACTTGCGGTGTTGTTCACTCTGGCCATGGAGGAGGCCCAGGACCGAGAGGTCGGATACGGAGTGGGAGGGGGAGTTGAAGTGCTGAGCCACCGGGAGGTCGGGTTGGTTATTGCAAACCGATCACTAATTAATTGGTGGATGAAGAAAGGAATTACTGCAATTTGTACTGTTACTGAAAATGCAGAGAATTTAATTGGAAAATTTTGATTTGTTTCTTTATTACGCCTAACATAAAAAGCAAGCAAATTCTAAGGCAGCAAACATGCTGGAGGCAATGTGGCCAAACAGACACAAATCATGTGCATATCTTTGGGAGTTGCCCAAAAATAGAACCATTTTGGGACAGAGTGAATTCAGTATTAAAGGAGGTATTAGGATATACAGTCTCCAAGAAGTGTTCCATTTTATACCTGGGTAATATAAATACAGTGGTGCTGAAGGAAGATCATTACTTGGTTAAAATCTTACTCACAGCTGGCAGAAAGGCCATTACAAGAAACTGGCTTGCAGCGGAGACACCAGACTTAGACAATGGTTAGACATAGTACAGGAAATACTTGTCATAGAGAAAATGACATATTCTCTAAGAGTGAAAGAAGACGAGTTTAACAGAAAATGGGAAAAATGGATTAAGTATAGAAATAAAGACATCAACACTGTATAATTTTATTGACAATAATGTAAGTTATTGGAAAATGTTTTAATAAGAAAATAGTTCTGTATACTGCATCATTAATTGTAAACTGAACCCCCGCTGCAGTATTGTACGTTTCACTGCATTTCGTTGTTCTATTTGTGTTTTATTTGTGTATGCATCAAAGCAATAGAGTGTAAAGTGAAAAAAAGAGAATTAGGTTCATGGAAAGAAGCAGAGGATGATGGTGGAAGGTTGTTTTTCAGGCTGGGGCCTGTGACTAATGGTGTGCCTCAGGGATCGGTGCTGGGCCCATTGCTGTTTGTAGTTTATATTAACAGGTTGGATGAGATTGTAAAAAGGCATGATCATTAAGTTGCACATGAAACTAGAGTGGGTGGTATTGTCGCTAGCAAAGATGGTTATCAGAAATAACAGCAGCATCTTGTCAAGGTGGGCAGGTGGGCTGAGGAATGGTTGAAAGAGTTTAATGCATAAAGAGTGAGGTTTTGCATTTTGGGATTTCAAACCAGGGAAAGCCCCTCACAGTGAATGGCAGTGTCAAGGGTAATGTTGTAGAGCAGAATAGTGCAGGTACATAATTCCCTAAAAGTGGCATCACAGGTAGATAGGGTGGTCAAAAAGGATTTTGGCACATTGGTCTTCATCGGTCAGGATATTCAGCATTGAAATTAAGATGTTATGTACTGTTGTACAAGATCTTGGCGAGGCCACATTTAGGGTGTTGTGCTTGGCTGATGTTCTTAAGCTGGAAAGAATGCAGAGGACATTTTTGAGGGTGTTACCAGGTCTGAGGGCCTAAGCTATGTGGAGAGGTTGTGTAAGCTAGGACATTATTCCCTGGAGTGCAGGAGGCTAAATGGCAATCTCATAGAGATGTACAAAATCTTGACGGGAATAGATATGGTGAATGCAGAGAGTCTTGTATCCAGAGTGGGGGAATCAAGAATGGGAGGACATGGGTATAAGGTGAGGGGAAAGATTTAATAGGAACCTGAAGGGTGGTTATATGGAATGAGAAAGGAAGTAGTTGAGGCTGGTACCACCATAACAGCATTAAAAATGCATTTGGACAGGTGCGAAGACAGGAAAGATTTACGGGATAGGGCCAAATGTGGACTCTAGCATAGAAGGGCTTGTTTCCGTGCTGTATGATTTTATGACAGAATGTTTTTGTTAAATATTTTTAAATTACTAACAGCAAAAATGAAATACTTGATAAAATCTTGTTGTAGCAAAAATAATATTGCTTTAGTATAGCTAAAAGAAAGAGCATTGGTAATTTCTGAGGTTGTTGGTCATTCAGACTCTTTATTTGAAATTGTTTCACAATGCAAGAATTTTCTCCTTCTTCATGCATTCCCTTGTTTTGCCTCAGGTGAACATACTATAGTGTAAACACTTTGTTGATTATGCAAAAATTTTCGATTAGTTACTTACTTTTATCATTTTTCACAAGCAGCAACGCAGCCTTCTAATGTCTTAAAGTTGTTTTCATTGCCTTCGCAGCCAGAATATCCAAATGCTTCACATTTCTGCGTGTCTTGGTTGTAGTAGTAGTGCGTCCAATAGCCTGCGCACCCTCCTTCAATCTTTGGTTCAAGGCAGTAACTTGGTGGAGCTAAAGAATACAAAGCACATCATTGCATCGGGCGAGTGAATCCAAGCTTGGGCTCGCAACACCGAGGGATTTGGATACTTTGCATCTGTTAGGTCGGGACCCAGTTGGCTTAGAGAGGAGGGCAGGTGACAATAGACAATGGACAATAGACACAGGAGTAGGCCATTCGGCCCTTCGAGACAGCACCACCATTCACTGTGATCATGGCTGATCATCCACAATCAGTACCCTGTTCCTGCCGGCGTTTTGCCGTGATCTGAGGGTTTAATAAAAGTGAAAAGTGAAAAGTTTAGCAACAGGAGAATGGCGAGGGTTTCCTGTCCACCTCATAGATATAAGAGTATCACCCGAGCTCGCTGCTCTTCCAGTTTTGGCCACTGTCGGTGCGACACTGGGAATACGAGTGAGAAATAGGGGGGGAAACATAGAAACATAGAAAATAGGTGCAGGAGTAGGCCATTTGGCCCTTCGAGCCTGCACTGCCATTCAATATGATCATGGCTGATCATCCAACTCAGTATCCTGTACCTGCCTTCTCTCCATACCCCCTGATCCCTTTAGCCACAAGGGCCACATCGAACTCCCTCTTAAATACAGCCAATGAACTGGCCTCAACTACCTTCTGTGGCAGAGAATTCCAGAGACTCACCACTCTCTGTGTGAAAAATGTTTTCCTCATCTCGGTCCTAAAGGAATTCCCCCTTATCCTTAGACTGTGACCCCTTGGCCCTCCCCAACATCGGGAACAATCTTCCTGCATCTAGCCTATCCAACCCCTTAAGAATTTTGTAAGTTTCTATAAGATCCCCCCTCAGTCTTCTAAATTCTAGCGAGTACAAGCCAAGTCTATCCAGTCTTTCCTCATATGAAAGTCCTGACATCCCAGGAATCAGTCTGGTGAACCTTCTATGGCAAGAATGTATTTTCTCAGATTTGGAGACCAAAACTGTACACAATACTCCAGGTGTGGTCTCACCAAAACCCTGTGCAACTGCAGTAGAACCTCCCTGCTCCTATCCTCAAATCCTTTCGCTATGGATGCTAACATACCATTTGCTTTCTTCACTGCTTGCTGCACCTGCATGCCTACTTTCAATGATTGGTGTACCATGACACCCAGGTCTCGTTGCATCTCCCCTTTTCCTAATCTGCCAGCATTAAGATAATAGTCTACCCTCCTGTTTTTGCCACCAAAGTGGATAACCTCACATTTATCCACATTATACTGCATCTGCCATGCATTTGCCCACTCACCCAGCCTATCCAAGTGACCTTGCAGCCTCCTAGCATCCTCCTCACACCTAACCCTACCCCCCAGCTTAGTGTCATCCGCAAACTTGGAGATGTTGCATTCAATTCCCTCGTCCAAATCATTAATATATATTGTAAATAGCTGGGGTCCCAGCACTGAGCCTTGTGGTACCCCACTAGTCACTGCCTGGCATTCTGAAAAGGACCCGTTTACTCCTACCCTTTGCTTCCTGTTTGTAAGCCAGTTCTCTATCCACATCAATACTGAACCCCCAATACCGTGGAGAGCAACTCCCAAACGTCTCGGCACAGTCACTGACATCATCCACAAAGTGCACCAGTCACTGACATCATCCACAAGGTGCACCAGTCACTGACATCATCCACAAGGTGCACCAGTGAGCCCTTCTTCAACAGCTGCCGCACCATCCAGTTGACGTGGCAGTTGTTGCGGCTCATGTTGTAGTCAATAGCCAACAGCAATTTCTTCAGCCGGTCACCACTGACAGGACCCGCTCAGTGACCGTGTGGCTCCCTCCACTCTCACCAGCTGCAGTTTCTTGAACATTGGTTGCTGTGTGCTTCCCCAAATGTTGATTTACATCAGTGCCTTTGTTTTGTGCCTTTGTTTCCATTTCTTTGGGCATGTTGATTTACACCTTTTAAACCTCATGAAAATACACAAGCTTAAAACATTAGCTAGACTTACTTGAAAGTGCAGATACTGGAATCTGGAACAATAAACAATCTGCCGGAGGAACTCAATAGACTGAGCGGCATCAGTGCAGTGAAATGGACAAATGACATCTCAAGTTAAAATCCATCATCTGGACTGAAAGAGTAGAGGGGAGATAGCCAGTAAAAAGCAATGAGAGGAGTGATGGAGCAAGAGTTGGCACATGATCGATGGATACAGCTATGGAGGGGTTCATTGGCAGATTGAATCAAATGGAAATAGTGACAGGGAGTTGATAGGTGAAGGAGACAAAGGGAATGGAATTTGAATGGAAATTATGGTGAAACATGAAATGAAAAAAAGGGAGGTTGATTGGACAAATGGGAAGTGGATGAGAGGTCCCAGCGGGAAGAGTACGAGACTGATATATAACTACAGTGGATGGTGAAGGGCAAATGCACAGGGTTATTGTGCGCTATGGGCTCGTTTATCTGAGAAAGGCGGAATCACAGATGTCCTGGTGTGGCAAGTCAAGGCAATAGTAAAATTTGTCACGGTTCATTCATACATTCATTCATCACCGTTGAAAACATTAGCGACGCAGTGGTGCTGGTTTCCAATGGGAATGGTGACGGACGCACCACATATCTCTCTTCTCCAGTTCCTGCGGGCCTCCGCTGCTGGGAATATAGGATTTTTATGTGCTTTCTCGTCATTCCTCACATTGTTATGTTCGATAGTGATCGCAACTTCTACTGAAGTGTGGATGGCCGTTGGTTCGCTAGAAGCTCATCAGCCCTTTGGCGGGTCTTGTTTTGGTCCAGCTGGGGGGTCCACAGCCCCTTCCTCACCTGGCAAACCTGGCTGCCGACTATCTGACCATGGAGCATGTAGCACGGATTACATGGTACCCGTAGCGGGGAGAACTCCCCCCAACTTGACCTGACACAGTTCGATCATGGGAATTTTCAAATGTTGGACTCACTCTTGCAAATTTAAAATCATTACAAACCTTAAATTAGTTTTGAGATATCCTGAAACAATATGACAACATTTAAACATGTAAAAGGGAGAAGTTGCTCAATATTTTGAGATTAAAATAAATCTGAACATTACACGATGCAAATATGCCTTGTGTGGTGCTTGGAGCCAGGCAGTGGAGCTCGGAGCTTGGAGCAACAGAGAACCGGAGCTTGGAGCAGTAGAGGCCGGAGCTTGGAGCCGGGCAGCAGGCAGCGGGCGGCGGAACTTGGGGCTGGGCAACAGGCAGCGGGGGAGCTGGTGCATCAGCCGCAGGCAGCCGGCAGGCGAAGATGGCGGGCATTGCTCATGCTCTTAGCCGGTCTAAAGTAAAGCCTGAGATCTACAAGACTGTTGATGGTAAGGCTATTGTGGAGGATGAGCTACTTAACTTTCTCGCTGTAAGCCAGGACAAGATCGTACTTTTGGCTGCAAACTCTTTGGATAAAGTCCTCGAAGAAAGTTCTATTTGAACTCTGCCCCATTGCACAGTGGACTGTCATATGAGGAAAGACTAGGCTTTTTATTCACTGGAGTTTAGAAGGATGAGGGGGAATATTATAGAAACATATAAAATTATAAAAGGACTGGACAAGCTAGATGCAGGAAAATTGTTCCCAATGTTGGGCGAATCCAGAACCAGGGGCCACAGTCCTAGAAAATACTTTTTCACCCAGAGAGTTATGAATTTGTGGGATTCCCTGCCACAGAGGGCAGTGGAGGCCAAATCACTGGATGGACTTAAGAGAGAGTTACATAGAGCTCTCGAGGCTAGTCGAGTCAAGGGATTTGGGGAGAAGGCAGGCACGGGTTATTGATTGGGGACAATCTGCCATGATCACAATGAATGGCAGTGCTAGCTCGAAGGGCCAAATGGCCTCCTCCTGCACCTATTTTCTATGTTTCTATGAGTAAAAAAAGTATAGATTTGTTCCATGGAGACCTATTTTTACTCGCGGGCATTTTTTAACATATTGAAAAAACGGCGCCACCTAGCTGAGACCTCGAGTATGTGGAGACCACTCTCGAGCATGAAGGAGAGTTATGAAGACCTCCTATGACCTCATGTCGAACATGAAAACTCGCCAGAACTCGCGGATTAGGTCGCCCAAGTGGAACAGGCCCTTAAGCTGGTGAGTAGTTTTGCCTCCAAGTTTTCACCACACTTAGATGTCAAAACCTTACCTGTGTATCTTAAAGAAAAACTTGGTCGTGAGGTTACCTGTCAAAAGATTGACACTGTACACAGTAGATAATGTTCATTTAAAGTATCTGCTGAATGCAATGAGGTTGGTGAAATATACAATCTGGAGCTCTGGCCAGAAGGGGCATTTGTCCAGTGCAATTTTGAGGCACGCAGGCTCGGAGTCATCTGATCAAGCCCTGAACCTACTGCGGGGGGAATGAGTGCTATGAGCACTCACTAGTCTCTCTAGTGAGTGCCCATTCGGGTTCTGCTGTACAACTATATCATATTCATTAATAGCTATTTATGATTTAAACTAATGTGGCAGGGGGATGGGTACAAGAGCAGAGAGGCAGGTGGGTGCAAAACGAGGGTGGAAGCAATAGGGAGCAAGGTGAAAAGTAAAAGTGGCAGGCAGACAAAACCAGGACAAAAATCAAAAAGGGCCACTTCTCAACAAAATTGTATAAGGGGTAAGAGCGTTGTAAAAACAAGCCTGAAGGCTCTGTGTCTCAATGCAAGGAGTATTCGTAATAAGGTGGATGAGTTGAACGTGCAGATAGCTATTAATGAGTATGATATAGTTAGGATCACGGAGACATGGCTCCAGGGTGACCAGGGCTGGGAGCTGAAGATCCAGGGATATTCAATATTCAGGAGGGATAGAGAGAAAGGAAAAGGAGGTGGGGTAGCGTTGCTGGTTAGAGAGGAGATTAACACAATGGAAAGGAAGGACATTAGCTTGGAGCATGTGGAATCGGTATGGGTAGAGCTGCAAAACACTAAGGGGCAGAAAAGCTAGAGGCAGTTGTGTATAGGCCACCTAACAGTAATAGTGAAGTTGGGGATGGTATCAAACAGGAAATTAGAGATGCGTGCGACAAAGGCAAAACAGTTATAATGGGTGACTTCAATCTACATATAGATTGGGTGAATCAAATTGGCAGGGGCGCTGAGGAAGAGGATTTTTTGGAATGTATGCGGGATAGTTATCTAAATCAACATGTAGAGGAACCAACGAGAGAGCAGGCTATTTTAGACTCGGTATTGAGTAATGAGGAAGGGTTAGTTAGCAGTCTTATTATGCGTGCCCCCTTGGGCAAGAGTGACCATAATATGGTTGAGTTCTTCATTAGGATGGAGAGTGACATTGTTAATTCAGAAACAATAGTTCTGAACTTAAGGAAAGGTCACTTTGAGGGTATGAGACGTGAATTGGCCAAGATTGACTGGCAATCAATTCTAAAAGGGTTGACGGTGGATACGCAATGGAAGACATTTAAAGACTGCATGGATGAACTACAAAAATTGTTCATCCCAGTTTGGCAAAAGAATAGATCAGGGAAGGTAGTGCATCCGTGGATAACAAGGGAAATCAGGGATAGTATCAAAGCAAAGGATGATGTGTACAAAGTAGCCAGAAAAAGCAGCATACCAGAGGACTGGGAGAAATTCAGAGACCAGCAGAGGAGGACAAAGGGCTTGATTAGGAGAGGAAAAATAGATTATGAAAGAAAACTGGCAGGGAACATAAAAACTGACTGCAAAAGTTTTTATAGATACGTGAAGAGAAAGAGATTAGTTAAAACAAATGTAGGTCCCTTGCAGTCAGAAACAGGTGAGTTGATCATGGGGAACAAGGACATGGCGGACCAATTGAATAACTACTTTGGTTCCGTCTTCACTAAGGAAGATATAAATAATCTGCCAGAAATAGCAGGGGACCGCGGGTCAAAGGAGGACTTGAGTGAAATCCAGGTTAGTCGGGAAGTGGTGTTGGATAAATTGAATGGATTAAAGGCCGATAAATCCCCAGGGCCAGATAGGCTGCATCACAGAGCACTTGAGGAAGTAGCTCTGGAAATAGTGGATGCATTAGTGATAATCTTTCAAAACTCTTTAGATTCTGGAGTAGTTCCTGAGGATTGGCAGGTAGCAAACGTAACCCCTCTTTTTAAGAAGGGGGAGAGAGAAAACGGGGAATTACAGACCAGTTAGTCTAACATCGGTAGTGGGGAAACTGCTGGAGTCAGTTATTAAAGATGGGATAGCAGCACATTTGGAAAGTGGTGAAATCATTGGACAAAGTCAGCATGGATTTACGAAAGGTAAATCATGTCT
The DNA here is from genome assembly GCA_963514005.1 of Raja brachyura. Next base: position 104,125,440 of record OY740782.1, on the reverse strand, counting down.
GACGAATCTTGTGGAATTTTTCGAGAATGTAACTAATAGCGTGGATAGGGGAGAACCAGTGGATGTGGTGTATCTGGACTTCCAGAAGGCTTTCAACAAGGTCCCACATAAGAGATTAGTATACAAACTTAAAGCATACGGCATTGGGGGTTCAGTATTGATGTGGATAGAGAACTGGCTGGCAAACAGGAAGCAAAGAGTAGGAGTAAATGGGTCGTTTTCACAATGGCAGGCAGTGACTAGTGGGGTACCGCAAGGCTCAGTGCTGGGACCCCAGCTATTTACAATATACATTAATGATCTGGATGAGGGAATTGAAGGCAATATCTCCAAGTTTGCGGATAACACTAAGCTGGGGGGCAGTGTTAGCTGTGAGGAGGATGCTAGGAGACTGCAAGGTGACTTGGATATGCTGGGTGAGTGGGCAAATGTTTGGCAGATGCAGTATAATGTGGATAAATGTGAGGTTATCCACTTTGGTGGCAAAAATAGGAAAACAGACTATTATCTAAATGGAGGCCGATTAGGAAAAGGGGAGATGCAGCGTGACCTGGGTGTCATGGTACACCACTCATTGAAAGTAGGCATGCAGGTGCAGCAGGCAGTGAAGAAAGCAAATGGTATGTTAGCTTTCATAGCAAAAGGATTTGAGTATAGAAGCAGGGAGGTTCTACTTCAGATGTACAGGGTCTTGGTGAGACCACACCTGGAGTATTGCGTACAGTTCTGGTCTCCAAATCTGAGGAAGGACATTATTGCCATAGAGGGAGTACAGAGAAGGTTCATCAGACTGATTCCTGGGATGTCAGGACTGTGTTATGAAGAAAGACTGCATAGACTCGGTTTATACTCTCTAGAATTTAGGAGATTGAGAGGGGATCTTATAGAAACTTACAAAATTCTTAAGGGGTTGGACAGGCTAGATGCAGGAAGATTGTTCCTGATGTTGGGGAGGTCCAGGACAAGGGGTCACAGCTTAAGGATAAGGGGGAAATCCTTTAGGACCGAGATGAGAAGGACTTTTTTCACACAGAAAGTGGTGGATCTCTGGAACTCTCTGCCACAGAGGGTAGTTGAGGCCAGTTCATTGGCTATATTTAAGAGGGAGTTAGATGTGGCGCTTGTGGCTAAGGGGATCAGAGGGTATGGAGAGAAGGCAGGTACGGGATACTGAGTTGGATGATCAGTCATGATCGTATTGAATGGCGGTGCAGGCTCGAAGGACCGAATGGCCTACTCCTGCACCTAATTTCTATGTTTCTATGTTTCTATATAACTGTTGTGGCCTGCGTTTGGGCCAGAGCGCACGGGATAAAGCTCGCTGCACAGTTGTTGACAACCATCTGGAGAACTGCGACATACTATATATGCAAGAGACATTTTTAGTGAAGCAAGACTTGGACAAACTCAATTCTGTCAATGATAACTTTAAAGGGGCTGGGGAGTCTACAATTGACCTTGGCATGGAAATAGTCAGAGGTAGGATATCAGGGTGTGTGGCTATTCTATGGAACAAAAAGCTTGACTCATCAATAAATGCGGTTCCGCTTGATGCTGACTGGTGTATTGCATACACTTTGCTCACAACGACAAGGAATTTGTTATACTAAATGTGTATACACCCTATGAATGCCATCAGAATGAGGTTGAATATTTAAATAGGCTTGCTTTCATCTATTCCTATATTCAAAACAATAATTATTCTAATGTATATGTCATTGGGGATATGAATGCAGATATCTCAGACAGGAACTCATTTTACTTTGGAGTCACGTGAGTGACTTCGTGAAGAATCCCGCCAGGCGCATGCACGTCATTACGTCCGACGCATGGTGCACCGATGGGCTGGAGAGCGCAGCTCTTCCAGCGGTAAGTAGTAAACCCGCAGGCAAGTCAATTTCAAACTTTCCCTGCGAGTATTTAAACTCTGTAAGTCTGGCTCGGGAGTCAGCGGGTGTTAGTGGTAATGGAGGGTGTTGGTAAGAAAACTGACCGTAGTAGGAGCGGAACGCACTGGCCTGCGGTTGCAGCTCGCAGATCGGGTTGGGAGATAACGGCTGCAGTAACGCCGGCTCCGATACCAGCTGCTGTTCTACCGGCAGCTCAATTGCCTCCATCAGCTCCAGTGCTTCAGGGCACTGAGGCCACTCCACCAGGGAGGAAGGTCAAGAGAAAATCTCTCAGGCCCGTTTTATCTGATGGGTCTGATGATGAGGAAGACTACCCTCCTGATAATTAAAAGGTATGGGGATGGCTTGACCAGATGGAGAAGATGCTCCAAACTCTAATGAGCCATGAGATTTTTCAATCGGGGTCGAATGCCCCAAGGATTCCGCAGGCAGCCTCACATAGTGGCCCATATAGTGAAGATTACACTGCTTATATATACCAGTGGGAATCACCCTCTCCAGTACCTCGTTTAGGGCTGGAGAGACCTCCCTGGAGCAAGACTCGGGAGAGCCAGGGCAGGAGGAGTCTGACCCTGAAGCTGGTGTCATTGCTTTTGAGCACACACCAGAGCACATGAGCCATGCTCCAGGTGTCCCGGACGTAGCAAGGAACTTTGCTATTCTGGAAGGTACTGGTGAGGCCATGGAATAAAAACTGGCGGCCAACATCAATTACATGGCCTCTCACCAGCTACAAGATACAATAATGGAAGAAACAGCCACCAGATAGAAAACACCTGTGACTTGTGCATCACTCAAAGTGCCCACTATGAACTCTACTATATGGGCACAAATGAGTGCAACGATGCGTGGACAAGAAATCCGTTTCCAGTGGGTCCTCAAATTGGTGGGAGCAGGCATCACGGCTTTTGGCAAAATGGTCCGAGGGGCACCAATGTCCAGCACACAGCAGGATATGCTGGCCCTGCTGTGTAATGCATATTTCAAATTGTATACGGAAAATAGCCATAAAACCTACACTGAACCCGCGGTTTGCAGCTTTATGCAGGTCCACCAATATTCAAGCGGCAGATTATTTATTTGGGGTGGACCTGCTCAAACAAGTCAAATACCTGGAAGAAAAGGCCAAGACAATAGGCCTCGTGAAGACATACATTCCTTCCACCAGGATGCCACCTCACAGGTCATTTTCAACGCGAAGGGGGTATGATCCGGGGACAGGGCCAAGCAGAGTGGAGCCAGTGGGACAGCGGTATTACCCACCTGTATATCCCAACTACAACCCCAGTATGGAGAAAAGGAGAAGAACTCCAAGGTTGACTGTAGAGCTACGGGTGATTCATTCAGTCCAGGATAAATCTTCTGGGGAACAACCTCCGGTCGGGGGTAGGTTGCAATTATTTTATGATGAATGGTGCTGACTAACATCTGATCGGTTTATACTGGACACTGTGTCAGGGTCTCGAATAGAATTTATGTCAGGAATTCATACACCTGCATAAAATATGCCTAGTCGGGTATTGTTTTTTTCTGGACCAGAAACTCGGCAGGTAAATCAAGAAATTGCGGTTTTGTCCAAAAAAGGGGCAATTGAGAGGACGACATACTATCCTCAACAGTTTGTGTCTAGTATATTTCCCAGACAGAAAAAAAGATGGGGGATGTAGAGTCATTCTGGATCTAACCCAGTTAAATTCCTATGTCCAGTATAGGCATTTTAAAATGGACACCTACAATACTGCTAAACAGCTGTTATCAGAAGGTTGTTATATGACAACCATAGATCTGAAAGATGCATATTATTCAGTACCAATTCATTATCAGTACCGGAGAAACTTGAAATTTAGTTGGATGGGACAACTGTGGCAATTTAAAACATTACCCAATGGGTTAACCTCAGCTCCTAGATTGTTCACAAAATTGTTGAAACCAGTGCTGGTGCCACTTCATGCCCAGAATCACATTGTAATGGCTTATGTAGATTATATTTTAATCAAAAGCAACACTCAGGAGACAGCTGAGGAGTTGGTTTCAGCAACCAAATGCCTGTTTGAAAGGTTAGGGTTTCTGGTCCATCCAACAAAATCCTAGATAGAGCCATCCCAAAAAATTGATTACTTGGGGTTTGGCATTGAGTCAGTTGATATATCAGTGACTTTGCCCACAGCCAAGGCTGTGGAAATCAGTGAAGTCTGTACTAGTCTCGCTGAAAAACAACACCCCTCCATCCAGGAAGTAGCCAGTGTTATTGGTAAATTGGTGGTGGCTTTCCCTGCAGTGGAGTTTGGAACCCTGCACTATCAAAGTCTGCAACAAGCTAGAGAACAAGCACTTAAAGAACATGCAGGTCATTTTGATAGACCTATACAGTTGCCAGCCAGAATTACAATGGTGAATTATCAATATTGTACAAACTACCAAAAACATTTTGGTTCAGCAACCTTCAGTGGTTTTACAAACAGATGTGAGTGCTCTGGGATGGGGAGCCACGGACATTAAGTCTAGTTGTGGTGGTAGATGGAGTGTACAAGAGGATTTAATCCTGCACAGGCATGGTATCAATTACTTAGAATTGCTGGGTGCATCCTATGGGTTAAAAGCTTATTGTTCAGGAATGAATAATTTACATGCTCAGCTCCAGATTGACAATACCATGGATGTTGCATATATCAATCACATGGGAAGAATAAGGTCAGTATCATGTGACAATCTGGCTAATCTCATGTGAGACTGGTGTATTTCCAGAAACATCTGGGTCTCAGCTGTCTACCTACCAGGTAGAGATAATGTGGTGGTAGACAACAGGTCATGGAAATTTAATGACAACATAGAATGGATGTTAAATCCTGATGTTGTTTTAAATGATTGTCAGCCGCTATGGTTTTTCCAGATATTGATCTGTTTGCATCCAGGCTAAATCACCAGTTGCCTAAATAAGTTTTGTGGGAACCAGATCCAGCAGCAGTAGCGGTGTATGCATTCTTGCTACATTGGGGGCGTACATTCTTTTATGCTTTTCCCCCATTCTGCCTCATTAGGCAATGCCTCACCAAAATAGAGCAGGACTCCGCCTCAGGCGTTTTGGTGGTTCTGGACTGGTCTACACAGCCATGGTTCCCATTGGTGCTCAGAATGTTGACTCAGCCATTCATGACTGTCCCCAACTGCAGTAATTTGTTGGTGCATCCAGTAACAGGAGAAAGTCATCCGTTACCTGATCGTATTAATTTGTTAATCTGCAGGTTCTGACCAGACTGTTCCAAGACCTCGGACTGTCAAGTAGGACCATGGATGTGATAACTGCAGCTTGGAGAGATAGCACTAAAAAACAATATGTGTCTCATTAAATGGGAAATGTTTTGCTTGCAGACAGATATATCTTACCATACTGCAAGCATACCAGATGTATTGGAGTTCCTTGCTACATTGCATTTTGATGAACACTTGAGCTATAGTGCCATTAATAGTGCTCGGAGTGCTTTGTCCTCCTATTTAGGGCAGTTTTCAGAACACCAATCTATCAGGGCCTCATCCGTCAGTGTCCCAATTCATGAGAGGAATCTTTAGCATGAACCCTCCTAAGCCTAGATATACAGAAACCTGGGATGTCAGTATAGTTCTCACACTGCTTCGGCAATGGGCTCGAATTACGTCTTTTCAGAAGTTAACACTTAAAGTGGTTATGCTCATGGCGCTAGTATCAGCGCAACGAGTGCAAACATTTCAAAAGTTATGACTAGATAGCATGTATTCTTCTGCAGATAACATTACATTTTATGTGTATGATTTAATCAAACAAAGCAGGCCAGGAATGGCCGGAACCAAAGTAAGCTTTAAAGCATACCCCGTTGACCAAACGTTATGTGTAGTTAAGCACCTGAGTCAATATATCGAGGTAACTAAGAGTCTCAGGGGCTCTGAAACAGCAATGCTCATCAGTCACAAAAAGCTCATAAAAAGGTGTCAATACAAACTATTTCTACATGGTTAAAACAGGTTTTGGATTGTGCTGGAGTAGACACTCATGTGTTCAAATCTCACTCCACCAGGGCGGCATAAACATCCGCAGCGAAGGCGCAGGACGTGCCTCTAGACCAAATCCTCGGGGCCGCAAGATGGTCTAAGGAGGCAACCTTTTCAACATTTTATGATAAATCTGTCCTGACAGTGCCAGGGTTTGGGCATGCTGTTTTGGGTTTGGTTTGATTTCTTTGTCTTTAAAAATTTAATTTGTAATTTCCTCCTGGGACAGAGGGGTTATTACTGTTTTGTTTGTTATTATTATTAAAATGATTATTGGATAATTCAAAGCAATGCTCAATACATTATTTATTCACTACTGTGTCAACTGAAGTAGTGTGTCGTATGGAATGGATCTATGGCATGAAATCACAGAGCTTTGAAATCTTCACGTAGTCACTCACGTGACTCCGAAGTAAAATAGCAAGATTAAACGAGAACTTACCAGTTTGAAGTTTGATCCTTATTTTATGAGGAGTTACGATGAGGGATTACGTGCCCTCCGCTCCTGGCCCTCATAATCGCAGAGATCATCTGGTAGTTCTAGTCTTCTGAGTCTTGCTATATCACTTTGATTATAGTTTCTGTGTTTTCACGCCGCTGCTTTGAAGTATGGTGCGCATGCGCCTGGCGGGGCTTCTTCACGTAATCCCTCATCGTAACTCCTCATAAAATAAAGATCAAACTTCAAACTGGTAGGTTCTCATTTAATCTTACTATTATTTGCCAATCATATGGCTCATTTCTGTCAAGATAATAATTTTATATTGTCAAGCAAAGTACTTTTACCTACAGATAGTTATACATATAACTGAGGCCTGGTACACCACGTCATGGCTGGATCATTGTATTTTTACAGCTGATGCACATGCTTCATTGGGGTGTACGAGCATTCTGTATGGGCCAGCAATGATTGATCATATACCTGTTGCTATGTCAATAAGTGTTGAACTTCTACCATGCGATTTAATTTAGTTCAACAAAGAAGCTGACAAGTTACTAAAGATCTGTGGTATCCAGAGATGGAAATAGTTCTAACACAGGAAAACTGGACTGGTCAACCTTCACCGAGGAAGACATCTCAGCCTATTATGCTCATACAGATAAATCATCAAGCAATATTCATCTACCTAAAGATGCAATAATATGTAGTAATATTAATTGTAAGGATGTGAAGCACAGGAGAGATATCAGCTCCATTTATAATGATATAGTAAGCACTTTATATGTAGGCAGTAAGCCCCACTGCAAGCATAAAAATAAGACACATAGCATCAGGCCTGGCTGGAATTAGTATGTAGTTGAATATCATGCTGAAGCCCGTGAAGCCACTAAATCATGGGCTATGGCAGGTAGACCCAGACAAGGGCCTGTGCTTGAGTACAAGAAGCTCACTAATGCAAGATATAAGTATTAAAGAAGGAACTGCAGATGCTGGAAAATCGAGGGTACACAAAAGGCTGGAGAAACTCAGCGGGTGCAGCAGCATCTAATGAGTGAAGGAGATAGGCAATGTTTCGGGCCGAAACCCTTCTTCAGACAAGATATATGTATGCTGTTTGCTTCATCTGCAAAAATGAGCAAGCTATGAAGGCAGATTCCACGGCTAAGAAGCTGCAAAGTAACAATGCAACTGATTTTTGGAAAGAAGTGAGTGCTCTTAACAGCTGCAAAACATCTCTACCATGTTATGGTGACAGCATTATAGCACTTTATTCAACCGTGTCCAAGGTGATTTGTATAGGGTGGACAATATTAAGAGTAATGATTCAATGGTGATTATGTCACATGAGGTGTATCATGCCATGAACAAGCTGTCCAACAACAAAGAAAGTGACTTAGATCATATTTCTGCTGAACATCTTAAGTATGTGAGTATGAGGATAGCTCCACTCCTTGCTATTTGTTTTACTGGCTTTATGATTCATGGCTTGTTACCAAACTTAATGTTGTCTGTTCTGCTAGTGCTGGTCATTAAGGACTAAGCTGGTAAAGTAGGCAGACTAAATAATTACAGGCCCATAGCTTCAGCCAGCATGTTATCAAAAGTCCTAGAAATAATTCTGCTGGATAGATTAAATGAGTTTGTTAACTCCACAGATCACCAGTTTGGTTTTAAAGCTAAACATGGCATTAACTTGTGTATACATGCCCGAAAAGAGATTGTAAACAAATATAGGGGTAAAAACTCAGCAATTCTTATGTGCTTTATTGATGCTTCCAAAGCCTTTGATCGTGTTAATCAGAGAAAGCTGTTTGTTAAATTGAGTCAAAGGGGGGTGCCTAAATGCATTGTGAGAATTCTGGCTTACTGGGATGGCAATGGGGTCTCAGCCACATTTGGGGTTAGCAATGCTGTTTGAGAAGGGAAAATTTGACCCCAGTCCTTTTTAATCTATATATATTGATGATCTCTCCAAGCAATTAAAGCCTGGAATACTGGGTGCATGATTGGTAATACTTTAGAAACATAGAAACATAGAAAATAGGTGCAGGAGGAGGCCATTCGGTCCTTCGAGCCAGCACCGCCATTCATTGTGATCATGGCTGATCGTCCGCTATCAATATCCTGTGCCTGCCTTTTCCCCATATCCCTTGACTCCACTAGCCCCTAGAGTTCTATCCAACTCTCTCTTAAATCCATCCAGTGATTTGGCCTCCACTGCCCTCTGTGGCAGGGAATTCCACAAATTCACAACTCTCTGGGTAAAAACGTTTTTTCTCACCTCAGTCTTAAATGACATCCCCTTTATTCTAAGACTGTGGCCCCTGGTTCTGGACTCACCCGACATTGGGAACATTTTTCCTGCATCTAGCTTGTCCAGTCCTTTTATAATTTTATATGTTTCTATAAGATATCCCCTCATCCTTCTAAACTCCAGTGAATACAATCCTAGTCTTTTCAATCTTTCCTCATATGACAGTCCCGCCATCCCAGGGATCAATCTCGTGAACCTATGCTGCACTGCCTCAATCACAAGGATGTCCTTCCTCAAATTAGGAGACCAAATCTGTACACAATACTCCAGATGTGGTCTCACCAGAGCCCTATACAACTGCAGAAGAACCTCTTTACTCCTGTACTGAAATCCTCTAATTTAGTGAACTATATTATGTATGCAGATCTTGTGGTCTTTAGTCCATCTAGTGCTGGTCTCCAGCAATTCCTTGCTATATGTTCTGTGTTTGGTGTGGGGACATAATATCAAATATAATGCTGGTAAGAGTTCTGTTATGATTTGTAAAACCAAAGAGGATAAATGTCTAAAATGTCCTGATTTAAAATTGTCTGACAATAATCTTAGTGTCTGTAATAAGGTAAAATATCTTGGACATTTTACTACTGGACAAGTGACAGATGATGAGGATATTTACAGGCAATGCCGTATGCTGTATGTATTAGCAAACATTCTTTTACGCAAGTTAGGTGCATGTACAGATGTAGTGAAGATATATCTGTTCAGATCATGTTGTGCACTACTCTACACTGCACACCTCTGGTCAAACTACAGAAAAACAAGTTTACAGAGACGTAAATAGCTTATAATGATGCCATGAAAATACTACTAAAGAAACCTAGATGATGTAGTGCAAGTGAAATATTTGTGGCTGCAGGAGTCAGTACTATACAAGCTATCCTAAGAAAACATATGTATACATTTATTTGCAGGATTAATGATTCTGAAAATGAAATTATCTTGGTCTTCTCAAATATAAGGTTTGGCACTACACGCTACCAATCCCAGCTGTGGAAACATTGGTATAGTTGTCTGATCATTCTTTCTATTCCGGATTTTAAACCATGTATTGTGTTTTTGTATATAATTTATGATGCTCTTATAAGAAATTTACTATGTTTTTATATGTATTTTATGGTGTTTTTATATGCAGTGTCGTCTTTTATCTGTCTGAAATAAAAGTTTATTATTATGGCCGAATATGCGTTTTTCCGCAACAATTGTGCAATTCAGTTTCTTGGCTGTTCAATCTTAATGAGAAGCTGTTGAAATAACTAGGAACTCTTTGCCTTCTTTACCTTTCCCTTTGTGCTATTGGAATAGCTGCACAACTAGAGTGTAACAAATCGGCCAGCACAGTGGCGCAACGGTAGAGTTGGAGCCTTCCAGCGCGGGATCGATCCTGACTACGGCTGCTTGTCTCTACGTTCTCTCCATAGCTGCATTGGTTTTCCCTGGGAGCTCCGGTTTCCTCTCACGCTCTAAAGGCGTACAGGTTCGGAGGGTAATTGGCTTGGTTATATTGTAAATTGCCCCTACTGTGTGTATGATAGTGATAATATGTGGAGATCACTGGTCAGCGCAAACTCGGTGGATCGAAGGGCCTGTTTCCATTCTGCATGTCTAAACTAAACAAGGAAAAATAGGTGAATAGAAACATAATAAACATCCAACCACAATGTATCATGCATTCAATCTATGTGTTACTTATAACGATTTATGTCAATTTGGCAGCTACCACATGTACACTCTACACCTGTCTGTATAGAAATATTATGCAGGACAGATCAAAGCAGACAATAGACAATAGGTGCATAAGTAGGCCATTCGGCCCTTCGAGGCTGCACCGCCATTCACTGTGATCATGGTTTATCATCCACATTCAGTACCAGGTTCCTGCCTTCTCACCATATCCTCTGACTCCACTATCTTTAAGAGCTCTATCCAAGTCTCCCTTGAAAGCATACAGAGGTTGGGCCTCCACTGCCTTCTGAGGCAGAAAATTCCACAGATTCACAACTCTCAGGGTGAAAAAGTTTTTCCTCACCTCCATTCTATATGGCAACCCCTTATTCTTAAATATAGACATAGATCAAAGAAATGTAAGAAATACACAAAAGGCAGGAGTAAATCAGCAAGTCAGACAGCATCTTTGGAGAAAAGGAATAGATGACGTTTCGGATCAAAACCCTTCTTCAGACCTTCATTGAACCATTAACCATTCTGCATTTCGTGATCCCCGTCTACGATGATGTTTTGACACCTTACCCTTCCATATCTCTAATTTCCTCTCCCTGTAATGCAATAGTTGAGTACTCAGTATACATCAGGACAGTTTTTCCTTATGATGTTCTTTGCAATAGGTGTAACGTTAGCTTTATTTCAGTCCAAATCAAAACTGACCAAAGCTGCACTATTTACATGCATAAAAGCTGGACTTTTTAAAGCTAACTCCAATCTTTTTGGCTACGTTCCCAGCAAAACTATTTTCTACTGATTACATTACCGGTGTCCACCGAGACAAGCTGCAGAGACAGCAGCAGGAAGCCGCAGATGAAGGTGAAGACGCCCCACAGCATGGTCGGTCGCTCCGGCTGCGCTCTTCGTCCTGCGACCCAATGCTGCTGCGGATCAGCAGTACTGAGCGCATTTACTGCTCACATTTATTGAGCCGGGCTTCCCACTTCTGCACGCAGTCCAGATCAGAGAGTCCGGTGTGGCTCCAACTGGTAAACCAACGGTGCCAGTTCTATTACCACATTGGACCAGGAAGTTCAGAGCTGGGAGATGCGGTTTTGGATTTTAAACAATGGCAGCAATAATTAATTTTGCAATGATTGTATACTTTATCCTGCTCCTTCAGGTAAATTGTTCTAAGGGATTGTAAAGAATCACAGAGATATGCAGCACGGTAACAGGGCTTTTGGCACCATTGCACATTACCATTATTTTCATATATTTAATACGGCCACATTTTGCATTCTCGCCTCTTGTATAAACTGCTGCGCAGCTCGGTTCCTGTACCATTCAAGATTAGACCTTTCTTGGAGGAACAGGTGCAATAAACACTCATTATAACGGACAATAGGGAAGGGGGGGGGGGGGGGGGGGGTGGTGGTGTCCGTTATCCACTGTAAGCGGGTAAGATATTATCATGTTGTGAGATATAGTTTGTGCTCACAATCACTACTCAGAGACTAAATCATGGAAACAAGAGATGCTTTTTATTTGCGAATCTTCAGAATCGGGTGCCTCTCCAAATTGAGACACACCGAAGTCAGAAAAGTAAAGCCCCTTTATACACACAATTCTGCTGGCATAAGCTCCCCTTCTGGCTCTTCCCAATCAGAGCACTGAGGTGCACAGTCTATAGGTACATCCCCCAGTACCTCCCACATCATACATAGCATGTTCATGATAATGAGCAATTTCTCGACTAGGGGTGTGTATGTAATATTCATTTATTCCATTAAGCATGCCCAGTTGCAATTGACGTGGCCTAGTTTTCTCACCTCCAACTGACCTGTCTCAGTTTTTTTATATCTGAACTAAAGCTGGTCTCTACTGACAAGGGTCCCATTCATCCCTAGTCCCTACTGACAAGGGTCCCATCCATCACCCTCCTTCTACCGCTATACTATGCCATCCATCCTCACTCAAGGACAGTTCTGATAACTTAATTCACAGCTGTGTCAGCATCCTCTCCCTGGCCTCTATCGGTTAGAATCCTGTTTACAAGTTAGAATCCTCTCCTGAATCCTTACAATAGTGGGGTTTAATTACTTTATCCCTCACAATCCTCCCTTTTTCTTTTGCTACGCATCTATTGATTAAACCTCAATTTCAAGCTCCTTCAGTTCGAATTGAAGTAACATTCTCCTAATCTCCTCTTCCTGTGGATCCTGGACCTTCCCTGGTCGCATTATCATTATTTTCGGTATTGCCCCTTTTCAACCATAGGCACTACTACAGCCTGCATCTGGCTTATGCTCCTTGTAATAGGTTCCCTAAAACAAGGGATACAACACTGGATAAAGACCAGCCCAGCCAATGCACATAGAAACACAAGTCCCGCTGTTCTCCACCATGTTCCCCCGAGGATGGAATCCCACCATCGGGTTCCCATAATCGAATTCCACTTTTGTATTGGAACATGTGCCAATTTCCGGATTCCCTCTGATATGTCCATTACAGCCTGTCCATTGTCATCGATGTTTAGACAGCAATTAGAGAGGTTGAATTTCCCGCAAACCCCTCCTTCTTCGGCCAGGAGGTAATCTAGGGCCATCCGGTTCCGGTATATTGCTGCTCTCATCTGTGTCTGCTGCTTTGCCAGCATCTCCAGTGCCACCGCAGTTTGGTTGGTAATTACTTCCAGTACTGCCTGAAGTCTTATGATCCAGTTTAACATGTATACCGGGGTTCGGTAGCCCCAGGATCCAAGTGGCTGGTCCATAGTATGAGATGATTCTTGCGGGTGGCCATTCATCATCTTCCCATTCTCCAATGTCTATTTTCCTCTTCTTCCGATATGGTCGTCAAATACAGGTGTTCCTAGCGACCGCCCTTCAATGCTTAACAGGAAAAATCCCGGTTGTACCAGTCCAATGAAGCAAGTCCCGCTCCAATTTGTTGGCAACACCGAGTATGCCTTGTGTCCGCATATCCATAACAGTCCTTCAGGGGCTGGTCCACTAGAGGTAACCTTGTTCCATATATCTCGCAACACCGGGATTCCTTGATAAGGGTTGTTCCCAATGCAGTTCCATAGTCCAGTCAATTCCATTCCATCAGTCTTCATCCAGATAGTGCAGTTTCTCCCCTCTTTCTTAGTCGGATACCATTTAGGCTCCTCTGGCCTCCACACTCGGGACTGATTTGGCCACTGGGTGACGATGCGCTGGCAGGGGCTGCTGCCTACTAGGACGGCATCCTTTGCCCAGTGCCTAGAGATACATTCAGTCCCAACCGGAGCATCTGTCAGGACCCATGCCTGGGGATCTCGGTCTTGTCCAACTGTCAGGTACCACTCCATCAGGTCCCATACTTCAACAATGGATCTTCTCCACGGCCAACGTGAGCTCATCAGTGGTCCGCCACAGACCCAACAGTTAGTCACATTTAGGGTTCCAGCTATCCGGAGGGCCAAGTCCACAAACAAGTTTTTCCCTCCTTCAGGGATCTCAATCTGCTTCTTTATTTCTTCATACATTGTCTGGTGCAATTCGTTAACCTTGGTATTACTTCCTCCTTCACTTTGTCTAATGTCCATCTTAAGGCATGGAAAGGGAGACCTAACTGTCCTATCCTAGTCATACAAACCCATCTCTTCCCCTTTTGGCAGGTAACGTACCCAAACCTCCCTACATATCCCCTATTCTCTACCATATAATTCTTCTTTCCCCCATCCTCACAAATAGTTCTATTCCTCAGGTTATAGAAACATAGAAACATAGAAAATAGGTGCAGGAGTAGGCCATTCGGCCCTTCGAGCCTGCACCGCCATTCAATGTGATCATGGCTGATCATCCAACTCAGTATCCCGTACCTGCCTTCTCTCTATACCCCCTGATCCCTTTAGCCACAAGTGCCACATCTAAATAGCAAGCATCGTTTACATGGGAATGATAGGTAAATGATCTGGTTTTCCGCCCTCCGTATCTGATAGGATGATAACATTTATCACAGTTATTAATACTTTTTACCATGATTACATGCAGAGCAAGCAATACCACGACTGCTCCTTTCATACGGCTAGTTATACATTTATTTTTTTCTAAAAGTTAATGTTAGGGGCTTATTCCCCGGCTTCACCATCCACTGTTCCTCTTTAGCAGGAGCGGGTGGGTCAACGGGCCCTCTAACTTGGGTCGTGTGGGTCCACCCTTTTTCTTTTGTTCGTACTGCTGTCTCGGTTGTCAGTAATACTAGGTATTGGTCGGTCCACCTGGGCTGGAGTTTCTCCTCCTTTCAATTCTTGACCAGTACCCAGTCACCGGCCTTTACAGCATGTATTGGAAAGTCGAGTGGTGGGCTTTGAGCCAATAATCCTTTAGCTTTTAATTCTGTAAGAGAACGAGATACTGCCAGTAAATAGTTCCTTAAGAATACATCACTGCCCTCTATGGTGGGTATTCCTTCTATCTTTCCCAAATAAGGTAACCCAAACAACATTTCATAGGGGGATACTGCTAACTTTGCATGGAGTCTCTGTTGTTTCTCTCAAAGCCTTTCTGTTTCCCTACTGCTCCAAACATGTGCCAGACTCCATGTACATATGCTGCTCTTAAAATCTTAATTTCTGCCAACTGAGCTAAGCAAGATTGCAGGCAAGCTTCCAATTTGATTACCTTAAAGTCAAATTCATCCTGATGCATCACTTCAAACCCTACATACTTGCTATTATGATCCCTTTAACAAGAAACATCCACAAGCAAAACCTTTTTGTCCCCTTCATTCAAAGGCTCTGACTGTAAAACATTTCTCAGACTTCTGTGTCCTTCTTCCTTCATTATTTTCCTTAATGGCATCACAATTTCAACATACTTTCCAATCTAGTCTGAACTATATTCTGCCATTCCCAATATCATCATCATCTGTCCTACTGTCTGAGGTTTGGAAACTTCAATTATCCCTTCAATTTGATCCTGCGCTTTAGCTTTTACTTCTTTATATATTACTCGTCCAAAATATTCTACCTGCTGCTGACAAAACAACAACTTCTTCCTTGATACTTTATGACCGCCTGTGCCATCTTTTCCAAGATAATTACAATGTGTCTCTCACATTGCTTCTCACTTGTGGAACAAACCAACAAATCATCCTCATACTACATCAACACCTTCGAAATCTGCCTATAACATCTGATTAAAAACATGGGGCTAGTATTTAAAACCCTGCCGCATCCTAGCCTAGGTGTATTTAATACCTCTTCTTTATGTTCACCATTATCTTAATTATTATTATTTCCTGATGACCATACCTGTCCACATCCCCAACACATCTTATCCATTACCTGTCTCCTTACTAGCCTTTCTTGACCTCTTCCATGAGATCCCTCCCTCCCTTGGGGACCCCAGTCCTGTCTGGGCTTATATCCAGATTTATTTCACTCTTGATAGGGCATTTGAGGAAACACTCTCCCAAATACATGTATTATTGGCATGGAATTCTCTGGCCCCTGTTTGGCTCTGTCATAGGACTCACTGTGTGTCGGTGCATCATTTTTCTCTGCACCTCTTCCTGCTGGTCTGCAACTTTTTTTCCTATCTTTGCAATATTTCTCAACCTCATTGACCAAATGATCACTGAATCATGTTCAGTTTCCAGTCTCCACCTTTTCAGCTTGTTCTCCAGATAGGCTGCTGGATTATTGTCTGAGGGCCTGCCATACCCTCTGCCTGACTGTGCCAAACAGCATGCCATTGTTTATTGCATTGTTCACAGCATTTTTATACCAGCCATCTTCAGGAGTTCTGTCAGTTTAGTGGTTCCTATCACTTTCACCAACAGTGCCTTCAAATCTCCCATAGCCAATAATCGTCCCACGTTCTCCTCCTCCAAAGCCATAATCCATTTCCTGCCCCATCAGGAATATTGGGTAAGGTATTTTTTAGCCCTCTCAGTTTATGTGCCTCTCAGTGCCCCAAAGGATAATCTGTGTCTGGCCTGCTCCTGTCGTTTTAAAACAGTCTCATCAATTTATCCCTCTGCTTCCCACTTTAATCCTTTCTGATATGCCTTCTTTCTCATTCTAACCTCAATTTGTTCACATACACCTTTTGCCTCCACAAAAGCTGTTTGACCCATATAACTATATAACCGTATAACAATTATACCACAGAAACAGGCCTTCTCGGCCCTTCTAGTCCATGCCGACCATTTATTTTCCCCTAGTCCCATCTACCTGCACTCAGACCATACCCCTCCATTCCTTTCCCATTCATATACCTATCCAATTTATTTTTAAATGTTAAAATCAATCCTGCCTCAACCACTTCCACTGGAAGCTCATTCCACACAGCTACCACTCTCTGAGTAAAGAAGTTCCTCCCCATGTTACCCCTAAACTTCTGTCCCTTAATTTTCAAATCATGTCCTCGTGTTTGAATCTTCCCTACTCTCAATGGGAAAAGCTTATCCATGTCAACTCTATCCCTCTCATAATTTTAAAGACCTCTATCAAATCCCCCTTAACCTTCTGCGCTCCAAAGAATAAAGACCTAACTTGTTCAACCTTTCTCTGTAACTTAGTTGCTTTAACCTAGGCAACATTCTAGTAAATCTCCTCTGTACTCTCTCTATGTTGTTGACATCTTTCCTATAATTTGGCGACCAAAATTATACAGCATACTCCAGAATTGGAGTACAGAATTTCTTACTTCTCAGATAGTTTATCCTACTTTGCAAATGTATTCACCTTTCTTTTAAAATCTTCCACTGACTCCTCCTGATTTATTACTTTCACACCTGTCGTTACCTCCTCACTGCCTCTCTCTTCTTTCTCTCTAAACTGCCCAAGCACATCTAATTCCTTTGCTCTCCCCTTTCTCACTTTTCCACCTTATCTGTGACATATAATTCATAATTAGCACTTCCATCTTGTCACACGAAAGTGCCTTCCTTGGGCCATTTCCTCACAACTGTTTCTGAAAATCTCAGCAAACAATCATTACCCTTCTCCAACCAGAATGCTTATCTAAACAAACCACAAAAGCTGGTCATGTTTCAGCAATTAACTTATTTGCAATTATTTCAACCCATTCTCACCACTATTTAGTACTAGTAACAATTTTCCAAATTAACTTTACTGAAAAGAAATCTATAGAAACATCAGCAAAACCAAGCCACCTACATTTTCCAACTTTCCCCTTTTAAATTGCGATGATACAAAGCGTTGTTCGTTACCTTACAGCTGTTCGTAACCTCCCCCATTGCTTAGAATTTCTTAAAGGAACACACACACCTACCCTTACAGCATGTGGCCTACAACAAACAAACTTATCACATATATGAACTTCCTCATTCACTCAAAACCGGTTTTTACACACAAATCATATTTGTTCCATTCTTACTTCAATGAAATTATGCAATTTCCTGCACAGATTAAAGTTTCAAAATTAACATTTATATAATTCTTATTGCTACTCTACCTTCTGCTTTCTATAATATTTTGCACTAACTCCTCATGTACCTGACCAATCTGTATATGAGTTTCTTCTATTTCCTGACATTTCTTTGAGGTTTCTGTCAATTTTTGTTCAAAATCTGTTTTTCCACATATAATTTATAGGTTTCTGTAGCTTTTTTAAAAAAAGATTTGACAGTTGCCTCTTCTATTTCTTTCTGTGTTGCTCCTTCCTTTTTTAACTTTTCATACTCAAAACATTTGGCACTGTGATTTTCCTTAGATTTTTGCAATGTTTGAGTGATACTCTGAATATTCTGTTCAGCATCCAAAGTGCACAATCCTCATCGGAGCCCAGCTGTGGCCACCAGACTGCGCTACCCCTTATTGGTTCCTTTGGTTAATCAAAAATACAGAACTTAATCATAGTTTCCTTATCTTTACCCCCCGGGGCTTCCCTCTCCCCAAGATTGCCACATTCGCCCCAATGGACTATCAGGCGGAATGTGCGGCTCTTCACCATTGAGCCTTTTTAATTTCCCCCCGGACTCTTACTTTTCCCGTTCCGGTTATTTCCCCCCGGACTCTTACTTTTCCCGTTCTGGTTATCCATTGTCTTATTGGACTATTCCCGTCCGACAGACCCTCGGTCGCCCGGGCAATACTTAATAGTCAGTTTTCTTACATGGGTCCTGTGCACAAGAATCGCTCGACCGTCCCTTGTTTATTTTTCCAACACTCTCTCTTGTTTCCCGAGTCTCTTGTTCGGATGTCACTCGCTCAAACCGCTGATGGCAAGCAAGGAGATCAGAGACTGCTGAAATCAGCAGGGTGCACCATCCCTTCCTTCCGTGCTTCTGCCAAGCGGCCGGAGTGGCGATCCCGGACGAGCCCCCACTTTGTGAGATATAGTTTGTGCTCACAATCACTACTCAGAGACTAAAGCGTGGAAACAAGAGATGCTTTTTATTTGCGAATCTGCAGAATCGGGTGCCTCTCCAAATTGAGACACACCGGTCAGAAAAGTAAAGCCCCTTTATACACACAATTCTGCTGGCATAAGCTCCCCTTCTGGCTCTTCCCAATCAGAGCACTGAGGTGCACAGTCTATAGGTACATCCCCCAGTACCTCCCACATCATACATAGCATGTTCATGATAATGAGCAATTTCTCGACTAGGGGTGTGTAAGTAATATTCATTTATTCCCTTAAGCATGCCCAGTTGCAATTGACCTGGCCTAGTTTTCTCACCTCCAACTGATCTGTCTCAGTTTTTTAATATCTGAACTAAAGCTAGTCTCTACTGACAAGGGGCCCATTCATCCCTAGTCCCTACTGACAAGGGTCCCATCCATCACCCTCCTTCTACTGCTATACTATGCCATCCATCCTCACTCAAGGACAGTTCTGATAACTTAATTCACAGCTGTGTCAGCATCCTCTCCCTGGCCTCTATCGGTTAGAATCCTGTTTACAAGTTAGAATCCTCTCCTAAATCCTTACAATAGTGGGGTTTAATCACTTTATCCCTCACAATGTTTAAGTTAGAACTGCAGATGCTGTTAGACAAAAAAAAGGGGGGGGGGGCTTACATTTTTTTTTCCCAAAGGGAAAATGTAAGGAAGAGATGGAGACAGTAGGTTGTGGGAGAGCTGGGAAGCGGAGGGTAAGGAGGGAGAGAGCAAGGATTATCTGAAATTGGAGAAGTCAATGTTCATACTGCTGGGATATAAACTACCCAAATTAAATATGAGGTGCTGTTCCTCCAATTTGCACTGGGCCTCACTCTGGCAATGGAGGAGGCCCAGGATGGAAAGGTCAGATTCGGAATGGGAGGGGAAGTTGAAGTGCTGAGCCACCGGGAGATCAGGATGGTTATTGCGAACTGAACGGAGGTGTAGGGCGAAGTGATCGCCAAGCCTGTGCTTGATCTCACCGATGTAGAGAAGTTGACACCGAGGACAGCGAATGCAGTAGATGAGATTGCAGGAGATGCAAATGAAACTCTGCCTCACCTGGAAAAATGGTCAATCCCTGGTCAATTCGTCCCTTCCCATCCATACCATCCCCTCCCCAGGTACTTTCCATTGCAACCACAGGAAATGCTACACTTGTCGCTTTACTTCCCCCCTCGCCTCCATCTAAAGAGCAAACAGTCTTTCCAGGTGAGGTAGAGGTTTCTTGGTTTCTTGGTCCTCCAAAATATTCCAAATGGAATTTAAACTGGAGGTTTACTAAACTAAACAAAACAAAACATCCTGGATCCCAGGAATTCCATTGCCCAATGATTATGTTCCTCCCCACTCATCACAGACATCAACCTTTAGTTTACACCACATAGCAACATCAGCTAAATTAACTGGAGACACCAAGTTTATAGGTTCCTATAAAGCACAGAACTAGTTGTGCCTCTAGACAAGCTGTTCCAGTACAGCTATATGGCTGGCGTCTCCCTGAAATTATGGACATTTGCCCAGCTGTATCTTGTTTGTAAAAAAACAGGATGAATCCCAACTGCCCATCATCAAAGTGAGATATCATGCACAGTTACATTGAATGACACATACTCACTGCTAACCTGCTTGACAATACTCAGTTTGGTCTCCGTCAGGCCCATTTGTTCCTGAATTTTATTACAATCTTGATCCACAGACAAACAAAAGAGCTGAATTCCAGAGGTGAGGTGAGTATGATTGGCATTGATGACATGACGATATTTAACAGAGTGTGGCATCAACGTGTTCTTGTAAAAGTTAACCTAATGGCAGTCAAGTGGAATGCACGTCAATGGTTGAAAGCATACATTGAACAAATGAAGTTGAATTTGATTGTAGGAGACACCAATCATATTGGTTGTTGACAAGCCCAAATATTTACAGATGTTTCATTGGTGATGTTCCCTCCATCATGAGGTCAGAGGTAAGGTTATTTGTACATAATTGTCAAGCCTTCCATCTGCAATTGCTCTAACAAACAAAATAGGGCAGTATCAGATACAATAATACTTGGAGAACATTATAACCTACTCTGATAATTTGCAGGGAAGATTTATTTCATACAAGTACAAGGCAATCACCATCCGCATGAAGACAACATTAATCCCTGTCTTTAGGCATTCATGGTTAAAATGTCTGTTCGGCCATCAGCATCAATACCATATGGATGGCGGGTCTGTCATAAGCTGAGAGAATGGTGCGGCTGGGTTTGTATACTCTGGAGTTTAGAAGGACGAGAGGGGACCTTTTTGAAACCTAAAAGATTATTAAGGATTTGGACACACTGGAGGCAGGAAACATATCCCTGATGTTGCGGGAGTCCAGAACAAGGCGCCACTGTTTAAGAATAAGGGGTAAGTAAGCCATTTAGAAGAGAGACGAGGAAACACCTTTTCTCACAGAGAGTTGTGAGTCTGTGGAATTCCCTGCCTCAGAGGGTGGTGGAGGCCAGTTCTCTGGATACTTTCAAGAGAGAGCTGGATAGGGCTCTAAAAGATAGCGGAATCAGGGGATCTGGAAAGGCAGGAACGGGGTACTGATTGGGGATGATCAGCCATGATCACATTGAATGTCGGTGCTGGCTCCAAGGGCCAAATGGCCTACTCCTGCACATATTGTCTACTGTCTATTGTCTATTGTCATAGAATTAAAGAATGGCCATTGTGTAAGGCCTTTCAGCCCATAATGTTCAGATTAGCGTCAGGAAATGGCAGTGGGTAGAAATAGATTGGTGATGCTTTGCATCAGGATCCTTCTTCAGACCGATGGGGCCAGGAAATCTGCACTGGCCATGAAGCTGGTCTGAAGTAATCCCATCTGCCTGCATAAGGTCCATATCCCACTATACCCTACATGTTTATATACCTGTCATAATGCTTTTTAAACATTTCTATCATAATTCCAGCATATTCTAGACATATGTCACACACATTTTTAAATATTTTTCTCATAAATCTCCTTTAAAGCTTCCCCCTCTCACCTTACATCTATGTATTTGACACTTTCATTGTCATCTGACTATCTACCCTTGCTAAGCATCTCATTATCCCTCGAGTCGCCATCGTACTCCACCTTGAAATCGACAGCAGGTGAGAGGGGAGGGAGCCCCATGGTAACCGATCGTGTCCTGTCGTTGGCAGCGACCTGAAGATAGAGCTTCCTATTGGGGGTTCAATGTGAGCCTCAACAACAGCTGTGTGAACCGGTGAAGAAGGGATCATTGGTGCAGACAGCGGCGTTGGCACCTTGTTTTAAGGTGAAACATCACAAAGTGCTGGAGTAACTCAGCCAACTGAATCAGTCTGAGGAAGGGTCCCAACGTCACATATTTGTGTCCTGGAGAGATCCTGACCTGCTGAATTACTCCAGCACTTTGTGTCCTTTTGTCAATTCAACATCATCTGCAGTCATTTGAATTTAGAGGCACCATCCCATCGTTATGGAACACTAAACCCTCCTTATAATGGACCATAGCAGAAGGACTCGACAGTTCAAGAGACATTTATTATCACTTGCACCAATTGCTGCAGTGAGATTTGAATTACCATACAGCCATACGAAAAAAATGAACACAATACACGATAGAATTTAACATGAACATCCCCACACAGCAGAATCAATGTTTCCCACTGTGAGGGAAGGCAATAAAGTTCTGTTTTCTTCCTCTTTGTTCACCCGTGGTCAGGGCCTTTGAGCCCTCCGCAGTCGTCACTACAGGTGGCCCGATGTTCCAGGCCCTCTCGGCGGGATGATCGGAGCTCCGGCGTCGGAACGGAGAACACTCCCATTGGAGTTGCTGACTTGGCCACTTCCTACTGGAGACCGTGGCTCCCGGAGTCCACAAGCCAAGCTGGGTGGAGATTCAATGCAGGCGACCCCCGGCAAGAGGTCCCAAGGATTGTGCGATGCTAAAATCAGCACCGCCTGCGGCTGGAAGCTCCGCAAACCACAACTCCACAGTGTTAAACAGCAGTCCCAACACTCCGGAGCTCTGGCGATCCCTGGTAAGACATCGTCCCGCTCTGCAGTGGAATCCAGTCCTGCGCCGCTGCTAAAGCTCTGGCCAGTCTCCGGCAGGGAAGGCCGCGCCAATCCAGATGGTAGACCGCAAGGGGGAGGGGGGCGAAGATCCCACTTGGAGAAAGACGCATCCTCGACCAGGAAGTGACTGAGAAAATGGTTTTCCCACCCACACATAAAAAAGACTAAGAAACCTCCAAAAACATATTTGACACAATTAAAAATAACAGCAAGGGTGAAATGACAGACAAACTGCACCACTCGTGTCCATTATTGTTGATTGTCCACTATAACCTAGTCAGGTACCACCATCATATGTATTGAAACAAACAGTTGCAGAAGACGGTTAATCGATAAAAGGACACATACTATTCTGATCACTCAAGAACAGCTTCTTCCCTACTGCTATCTGTCTCTTGAAAAGGCCCGTCATAAGTTAAGGGTGTAGTCCCGACCTCCCATCCTACATTATTGTAGCCCTTGCACTTTAATGCATCTGCATTTTTTCCGCAATTTGAAAGTGATCCTTTAGCACTAGATTCAGTATTCATTTTCTTTTGTTTTGAACTACCAATTGTTAATAATAATGTGATTATACTCATGTAAGGTATGGTTTGACTGGGTAGCACATGTTTTTTTGTATTCTAGCTCTCTTGAAATAAATGCTAACATCAGGGCAGGCCTTAAGCCGATTGGACTGATTTTTCCAAATTGGGCCCCGCGTTAATTTTCCGTATTTCACATGGAAATACAAATTCGCTTTGTTAAATAAAGATTTAAAAAAAAACATTCGCCATATGGATTTTTTTACAATACTTACATGGATAACAAGCGCTGCACGGCCATCAGACACAAACGATGTATTAACTATTGCTGTAGCACTTGTTAACAGCCAGTAGTTAACAAATAGTTATACAATGTGTCATCAATGCATCGATCCACATTCCTCAGTAAATGTAATTGGGTTTTTGCAGAAGTATTAATGACGCTGTGTTCCTTTGAATACAATTCACGCGGCGTCATTAACACTTCTTCAAGACATAATTACATTTACTGAGGAATGTAGATCGATGCATTGATGACACATCGAGAATGTTTTAAAACTCACCATCATGATTCAGGACTTCTTCTTGGTGAGATTCTTGGTCTGCAGCAGGTTAGTCATTTAATTTACCTACCGACCCATGTTGTGTCTCTCTGTCTTTCGCTCTCGCCCTCCCTCTCTCTCTCGCGCGCTCTCTCTCTCCCGTTCCCCATCTCCTCTCTCTCTAGCTCTCTCGGCATTACGGATTCATTGACGTTTTGCGGTAGACAAAAATGCTGGAGAAACTTAGCGGGTGAGGCAGCATCTATGAAGCGAAGGAAATATGCAACGTTTTGGGTCGAAACCCTTCTTCAGACCCGGGTATTTCCTTCGCTCCATAGATGCTGCCTCAAGCCCCGTCCCACTGTGCGAGTTCACCCAAGAGCTTAAAATCTCTGTGTAGCATCGCTTTCGCAGCAAGATCGCGATTAGGCGATTCCTACGCATTTTCACACCTGTTTGATGTAGTTTTTTTTAAAGAGACAGTACATTACAATAAATTGTTTCAAGCATACCCGGTACTAAATGCAAGAACATTAAGGTGGTTACTGATGTTACAAACGGTTATAAATGTATATAATTTCAGCGAAATAGGAGAATTCCATGGAAAGAACATTTTACCAGAATATAAGGTGAGGTCACTGCAAAATGCTCACTTAAAACAATACGCCGTCAACTCAGGAATGTTTCTTAGCTCTCTGACAGGTGTTTCAATCTAACTTCGTAGCTCGCTGTTAATCGATTCATAGCTATTCATTTTAATTCCTGGTCCGTATCGAACCTCTCCAGATGCAAACGCTTCAAGTTACGCTTTTTGTGTGGTGGTAAGGAGGAGGTGGGGGGGGGGGGGATGCTAGGATAAAACACCATCTATCTGCATTTATATAGCGATCCTGCTGTGACATTTTTAAGTCAAAAGTTGTATTTTATTTCAAAATGGGAATTGGAAGATATGGGGTTAAAACTCACTGCAGCGGCAACGTCCCAATTGATCACATTCCAGAAACACCCAATCGTAAAATTATTTAAATGCTCATTTATATTGGACAATCATGTCATGAGCATCTAAATCGTCTATATTTTGTGTTATTGTCTATTCATAGTCAATATATATATATATTTTTTTTAAATAATATTTTTATTGGAAGCAGTGTACAGTAGTATAAACCACGGCATATGACATAATACATATTGTACATCTTCCATTTTAATTTTGACAAAAATGAAATAGAAAAAGAGAAAAAGAGCAACAAAGAGAGAGAGCAAGAAAAGAGCTAGTGAATGTGTAAACCCCTAAACTACCAAAGAGTGTAGCCACAGAGTGACTAAGTAAAAACATACAAAAAAATAAAAAGACAAAAACGAAAAATAATTTAAAAAATTTTAAAAGAAAAAAGCGAACAAAACGTGTTGAAATACCTACTTCGCTTCTCACCCCACCCATCACCCTGTCCGTAAATCGGTTTAATTCCGAAGTTGTGTTGCACCATACTATGCTTGTAATGAATTGATGAAAGGAGACCATATCTTTAAAAAGTGCTCTGATTTTCCTGCTAAGACGAGTCTCATATCTTCGAGGTGTAGCGTCTCAGGCATGCTTGTGATCCACATTTTAAGAGTTGGGGTGGATACATTTTTCCAAAATTTATGTATAAGTTTTTTTGCCATTATCAGGCCATAATTGAGGAAACATCTTTGAAATATTGATAGCTCAGTGCAGGCTCCTGTTGTTCCAAAAATAATCAATTCTGTATTGGGGTTTCAAAGATTCCTTTCCAAAATTTATGGAGTTTCATGCAAGAGGCAAAGGAGTGTGTTATAGTTACTTCTTGAGAAAGACATTTGTCGCAGATAGGGGATACATTTGGAAACATTTTGTTCAGTTTAGTTTTTGAGTAATATAGCCTGTGTTGTATTTTAAATTGCATTAGAATATGCCTTACATTAATCGAACAATTATGTATATACAAGATATATTATTCCCATCTGTCTTTGGGGGTTTTTAGGCTTAATTCCCCTCCCACTCTCTTCTAATTACATCTGACGATGGAATTTCTCTATATAGAATGATATTGTACAAGTATAATATTAAATTATTTGTCTCTGCATTTCTATTCATCCCTTCATCTAATATATCTGGCAACAGAGTTTGGTATTCGTGGGTATATGTTTTCTCGAATTTGAAGATATCTAAAATATTGATTACCTTTCAGACTGTATTTCGATTGTAATTTCTGGAATGATAAGAGGTTTCCCATTTCGTACAAATCTCCAACCTTTTTAATTCTTAGTCTTTCCCAATGAATAAATGTTTTATCTATAATAGATGGTTTAAACAATGGATTATTAGCTATTGGAGAAAGAAGAGATAGATTTCTTATTTTAAGAGTAAATTTTACTTGTCTCGAAATTCGTAAAGTGCTATGAATAATCGGGGTTTTCTTGTATATTGTATTCTTCAACTTTATTGGGGAGAGAGAAATCGCGCCAAATACAAAAGGCAAACAATCCTCTCTCCATTACTTTTTTTTTGTGTTTTTTTTTGTTTTTGTTAGAAGTAAATACAGTAATGTGGTACCTATGTTCCTGATGCATACAGACACATTACAGTTCTTGTACAACTTCTTATTTTTAATTTAATAATAAAAGAACAGAAAGAAGAAAATAGAGAGTGTCATAGGCAATGGTGATGGTGCTAATTCATGATATAATAACAAGAGCCAGAAAAAGAGATAGATAGACAAGAGAGTAGAAACGCATAGCAAGAGAGGAAGAAAGAAGAAACTAAAGAGATTAAAAAAAAGGAAGAAGGAAAATAAATTAGGAGAGATATACCTAATTAATATCTCTATCCACCCGTCACCCGGTTCTGAACCATTTAATTTCTAAGGTATGTTGCACCATATGCTTGTAAGAAGTCGATAAAAGGAGACCAAATCTTTTTATTATTGGTCTACTTTCGCCTAATAGGAGGAATCTCATTTCTTCAAGATGTAATGTTTCCAATATATTTGAAATCCACATTTTAAACGTTGGCGTGGAATGCTTACCACTAAAGGTGGTAGGTAAGTTCTTGTAGACTTCCGTAGATGTTGTTATGCATTCCGCTCTGCTCCCTTGACCAATTATTATTAAACGGAATTAAGGCCGGTTCAAAATTGAAAGATATAGAAAAGATAAAACGCATTTCAAATCTAACTATTCAAATGCATCTTCAAAATATCCAACATTAAGTATACGCTAAAATATACCAGTAATTATGTTAGTTATATACCCGTGTATGCCTATATACCGACAATTATTACATTTCACTCCCCAATTAAGTCCCATTCTTTTATATTAGACAACAGCAGGTTCCAGGGGGTTAACCAGATTCAGACCCTTGGATCGTTTACAAGTATCTAAGTCTCCTCCCCCCCCCCCCCCCCTCCTTTATGCACAGCTTAATCTAGATCTGCTATATCCATTAAATTTGTTAGTATATTGTTAATACATATCGATCATATTTAACTCATTATCCTTATACTTAGGAGTTAATTAGCATTGTTTAGCATTGTGAGATAAACGCCCCTTTTCCCCCTTAGGGGAATCAGTCATTATAATACTGTGCATCAATATTACATAGTAGTGGGTTATTGGTGTTGAGTTAGTTCTGTTAGTTAATTGTTTTATGTTAGTATATAATTGTATGTTTCTTAAGTCATAATTTTTTGTATATGTCCATTAGTATTATTTTTTCGTATTCCCAAATTCCGTTTGTGTTCCACCTCGGCTTCACGTTTTCCAAGTCCTTCAGAGTGATACATAGAGTTCGACCTTGAATTAACATTCCAGAGATAAAGTGTCTAGCCATCGCCTCGTGGAAGAATCCGCCATCTTAACAAGAGCAGGCTTTATTAAAAAGTCTTATCTTCGCCGCTTCTCCTCTGTAATATTATGAGAGACCGACTCCTGATAATCAGTCGACCTCCTTTACAATACCTTGTGCATATTTAAATGCCTCTTCTGGGTCCGTGAAGGCATGTTCAACAGAATTGTAAGTAATTTTCATCTTTGCAGGATACATTATTCCATATCTTATACCAGTGATTCCTTTCAAAATCATTCTTGTGTTTGTGAACATGTTCCTCTCTTTGGCAATTTCAGCTGGTTTGTCATGAAAGAATCTTAGGTTATCCTCTTCGAACGTCAAATTTGATCCATATGGAATCAGTTTCATAATTTCTTCCAGAGCAGAGATGTCGTGAAATTTCACTATAATCTGTCTTGGGGGGTAGCTGAGCTTGCTTGAGCCTTGCATCGAACCCAGTGAGCCACGTCTATTCTCAAGTTTTCAGGCAGGTTAAATACTTGTTTAAGTAAGTTGGCAGCAAACCCCCGAGGGTTTTTCCACTTTCCCTTCCCTCTTTTACTCCAACTATTCTTAAATTCTGCTTCTCGATCTTGCTTCCAAGTCCAGGCATTTATCATTCATTTTGGCAAGTTGCCCCCCAGTACTTTGTTGCTCCTTTCTCAGTCTCTTTATCTCCTGAGACATCTCAGTCATCGTATTTTCCATTTCTTCCATAACCAAATTGCATTTTGCAGTAGTCTTAAGAATTGAATCAAACTTCTTGTTACAGTCCTTTTCACCCATTTCATTTTCTTGTTTAAATCCTCCTCAATTTCTTCAACACGTTTATTTAAGTTATCAATTTTCAGCATCACGTTCTCATTACCGTGTTTAATTTTTTTAGAGATACTTTTGTCCAGTGCAGCGTTCCCTTCTTGTATCAATTTAGTAATGTCTTTAGTGACTGAAGTTCTTACCGATTGTTCCAATTGCTCCATCTGTCCTTCCTTTGAAATAATTTCTATAGGAGGACTTCCAGAATCAGCTTCTTCTTCCGCGCTTTCAGCTGATGTTTGAGGAGTTTTACCAAGTTTTTTCAGGTAGAGTCTTGTAGCAGGTCTTGCAGCAGGTTTTGCAGGCTTCTGATGAGGATTCCCTTTTTTCATTTAAAACTGCCGTTAATCTGTTGGGATTCTTCTTGTGCATTTAAAAGTATCGGAAAACCCCATTATCAGCAGGATCTCTGATAATTGCTTTTACACAATTAAATAACAGCTTCGGTAGTTATTTTTAGAACTCCCTTGTCTTCCAACTCAGCACTCCATTGACGCCACCGGAAGTCCCTCTCTCTCCACTACTAACCAATCTACCTGTTGGCATGAATTATCCAGTCAGTGAATTACATTTTTAATATTCGCTGCCCAATAATAGTTCAAGAAATTGGGGAGCGCCAGTCCACCAATTTCTTTGGGTTTACATAAATGTCGTCTATGACTTCTGTGTGATTTATAATCCCAAATAAAATTTGCAATTTGGGAATCAAGTTTTTTGAAAAAGTTCTTAGGTGAATATATCGGTATTGATTGAAATAAATAGAAAATTTGTGGTAGGAAAATCATTTTTATGGTATTTATTCTGCCTATTAGAGACATCGGAAGTGTTTTCCTGAATTGAATACGAATGATTAATTTAGTAGTTAAGGGCAGGAAGTTTGCATTGAATAAAGAATTATATTTTCTGCTTACTTGAATACCCAGATATTTAAATTTTTCTGTAGCAATTCTGAAAGGAAATTTTAAAAAGTGTGTTGACTCTTGGGGTTTTATCGCCATGATTTCACTTTTATTCCTGTTTATTCTATATCCTGAAAAAGAACCGAATTCCTCTATTAGATTTAATATATTTGGTATACTAACTTGAGATTTTCTAATGTATAATAATACATCATCTGCATATAATAATATTTTATTATTAATGTTTAGTATTATAGCCGTGAATATTCAGATGTATTCTTATACTTTCCGCTAAGATCTCTATAGCAGTGGTGATAATGCGCAACCCTGTCTATTGCCCCTGGATAAGTGAAATTTCGGAGAAAGTATGTGGTTGGTCAATATTCTAGCAGTCGGCCTGTCATATAATAATTTTATCCATTAAATAAAATTCTCTCCCATTTGAAATTTTTGCATTACTGTGAAGAGGTATTCCCATGCTACTTGGTCAAATGCTTTTTCTGCATCTAGTGAAATAATTGATAAGTCTTCTTCAATTTTATATGAATACATTGTATTAAGAAGACATCTCAAATTATTAAATGAGTGTCTCATGGGCATGGACCCTGTTTGATCCGCATGTATTAATTTACTAACGTATTTACTTAATCTTCTTGCCAGAGTTTTCGCTAATATTTTCTGATCTGCATTTAATAATGCAATTGCTCTATATGAACCTGGATCTTCTAGATCTTTATCTTTTTGGGGTATAAGTGTGATAGTTGATTCCGCTAGTGTTTCTGGTAGTGTCTGTTCTTTAAAGGCATTTGTATAAAGCTTATGTAAACGTGGTGAAATTACCTTGTCCAATATTTTATAAAATTCATTATTGAATCCATCTGATCCCGGTGTTTTACCATTCTTCACTGAGTTTATTGTCTCTTCTATTTCTTTGATTGAAACCTGTGGTCCTAATTCCTCTTGTTCCGACGGATTAAGTGTCGGGAGATTACAGTTGTCCAGAAAATTTATAATTTTAATGCTGTCTGTTAATGTTTTGGATGTATATCAAATTTGATAAAATTGAGCAAATCTTTTGTTAATGTCTTTAGGCAGCATTAGCATTTCGCCTTTTTCTGATTTGATTTTTTGAATACTGTGATCCTTTTCCACATTTTTCAGCTGACGTGCCAAAAGTTTGTTTGGCTTATCGCCAAATTTGAATTTTTCCTGTTTTGTAATTTGAAATTATCTAATAACTCTTGCAGATAAAATTCGGTTAGTTTAAATTTTAATATTGCTATCTTGTTGTGTTTATCTATAGTTGGATATTTCGCGTTTTCTTAACCAAGTTGTCTGATTTGTTCTTCGAGTTGCAATTGTTCCGTCCTATTCTTTTTATTTTGAAAAACTTGGTATGAAATAATAGAACCTCTAATAAACGCCTTAAAAGATTCCCATAATAGGGAGGTTGAAATATCTGGGGTATCATTCAAAGTTCCATCTGTTGTTTTAAGTATATACAACCTTCCGGGCTGTTTAGGATTTGGGGATTAAACCTCCAAAACGATTTTTTATGGAACATTCCTTCTAGTTTTAGGAAAAAGGTTTACGGGGAATGATCAGAGATGACACTATTATGATATTTAGGATTAGTTGTAAAGGGAATTAATTTTGTGTCCACTAGGAAGTAGTCGATATGTGTATAGGTTTTATGTACTGATGAATAAAAGGAGTATTCCCTTCCAGCCGGGTTTGCAATCCTCCATACATTCTGTTATATTTGTGTTTTTTATGTATGTATTTAAAAGTTCACTGGATTTTGATTTTATATTAAGTCTCTTTTGTTGGGCAGATTTATCCAAATATGGATCTAGAACGCAATTGAAATCTCCCCCAATTATCATGTTTTGGTAGTTGTACTCAGAGATTATATTCAGCATTTTATTAAAGAATTGTGGATTATCAAAATTAGGAGCATAAATATTTACCATAGTGAATAGAGTAGAATGTATCTCTCCAGTAATTATGACATACCTCCCATCTTTATCTGCGATGGCATTCTTATGTTATTTATATCTTTGTTAGTGAATTATTACATTCCGCTCCATTTAAATTATTTTCTGTGCTATGTAGTCCCATTTTATTACATCTTTCATTCAAGACTATCTTGTCCTTGCGGTTGCATTCCAATGCTGATAAGGTGTCTAGACATGTGAATTTGGCGGCCGTCTTATCGACAACATTGTACTTATATTTATTTAAAAAGTTATATTGTCTCAGTTTTCCCCTCTAAATATATATAAAAGGTAAACCTCTAGATAACCATGACATTTTACTTATCCTTTAATGTCCTTTGTTATATCTTGAGTGCATTTAAAAGCTTCTTCTGGATCAATAACAAAACACTCCAAGTCATTACATGTGATCCTCATTTTTGCAGGATAGATTATCCCATATCTTAAGTTCAGGATTCCTTTAAGGATCAGTCATGTCTTTGTAAAAAGGGCACATTTCTTCACCACTTCTGCTGGGTAGTCTCTAAAGAATTGTACAATTTTGCCTTCAAACATCAAATTTTTTGCAAATGGAATTTTTTTCATAATGTCTTCAAGAGCTGCTATGTCGTGAAGTTTCACTATAATCTGTCTTGGTGGGGCTCCTGGCCTCGAGTATGCTCTCTGAACTCAGTGTGCAACATCTACTTTCGGTTTTTCAGACAGCTTGAATACTTCTTTAAGTAAGTTGGCAGTGAAATCTCGAGGGTCCAGTTCAGTCTCTTTTCCTTGTCTCATTCCAACTATCCTTAAATTCTGCCGTCTTGACCAAGCTTCAAGATCGAGACATTTGTCGGTCATTCTAGCCAGTTGCCCAGACATTCGGTCTTGATCTTCTTTCATTCTCTTCATCGCTTCAGACATATCTTTCATCGCAGTTTCCAGATCTTTAATAGCACTGCTTTGTTCTACAGAAGTAGTGAGAGCAAGCTCCAGCTTTTGATTGTAATCTCCTTCAACCCGTTCAATTTCTTCTCTTAGCTCGGTCTCTACTTTATCAATATGTTCCTGTAGAGTAGCAATTGCCTCAATAACTTGCTTATTCCCAAGCTGCATACTTGTAGCCAGTTCGGAAATCTCCTTGTGTAACATATCAGCAAATTCTTTTGACACAGCTTCTCTTAAAGATTGTTCCTGTTCTTTTACCTTTGCTTCCATTTCAGCAATAAATCTCTGACCATCAGTTTCTTCTTCTTCAGAACCTTCTGGAGTTTTTTGAGGTGTTTTCCCCAAGTCTTTAGCGAGCAGTTTGGTCAGTCTTGTCATGGGTCGTTTAGGTAAATTCCATTTTGACATTTAAAAATGCCGGTATCCCCCGTTATTTCGCAGCCATTTCTGATTACGTCACTTACGCGACGTCAGGCATCCCCGGTGAGTATTTATAAATCGGTCCGTCTTTTTTTAAAGGCTTTTTAGCACTTTTAGCGCATTGGTCAGGAGCGGAGCTGAATGCTGCACCTCTCACTGCTGCATGGCTCCACCGGAAGTCCATAGTCAATATTTTTATACCAAATATACACAACAATTTTAGTCACATGTATTATGCAAAATATAATTTTGATTAACTTGAGTGGGTGTTTCTAGATTAATTTTTGGGAATTAAACATTAAATTCCTTCCATCTATCATATAAATTAATGACAGTGAGATTTAAAAAATCATATTATATTGTGAATTCTTATGTGAATGGGATTAGTTTGTTATTTGGATACTTAGGCTATT
This sequence comes from Raja brachyura, assembly GCA_963514005.1. The sequence continues at coordinate 104,092,223 of OY740782.1, read as the reverse complement.
TTTAAAAATTATCTTTTTCTGAAGAAATTGAATCTACAGGACATTCTTAATGGGAAAGTAGTGGGCAGAAAGGCATGTCATGAGTGGTTTGAAGAGCAAAAAGTTGTAGTTTACAATGCCAAAATTGAAAAGTTGAGGAAAAACAAGGTGTACGGAGTTGCTTATTGGTGCAATCTGAGGAGTATGATGATGCTACTGGTTATGGTATGCCAATGTACCAACTAGCAACTGATCTTCTCCATAAAGCCCTGGTCTATTGCTAGAAATTGCAATTTATTTACCTATTTGTTATAGACGTACAGCATATAATATAATAATATTAAAGTTCTGATCTTGAAATATAACATTTTTGAATTTTCAAGGCAGTCTGGATGTTTATTACTATTTCCGTCACAATGGTCAATTTTGTAATTAGCTACAATTGGGTAATTTACTAATTATATGCTTTAATTTCAGGTAATCCAAGTAAGATGTTTTATATTTGTTTCAGTATGCTTCAATCTATAATAACTGAAAATTTCATTCAGGTCTCGTAATTGTTAAGAAAGTTATGGGTTTTTGACTGTCCTCGATCACAGCTTTTATGAAAAAGCAATAGGGAACAAGATGCTAATTTCTGAGTATGAAAATGGCCATAACTTTTTTTAATGCTTGATGATGTGAAAGTGAATTAGGTGTCAAATTAAACTTCAAAACTTCAAATCTCAAAGTTTTGTAACGTTGCTAGAAAATGTACCTGCAACTTGGAGGCCGAAGGTTAGGTTGTTAGTCAAAAAAGATAGACTTCGTTATCCCTCAGTACAGCAACATCAAGAACGATGTTGCTGTACTGAGGATTGCCAAGTCTATCCCTCATTGCTAGCAGCTGATGGGAAGCGGCTGTAAAATGGGAAGTGGCTGTAAAAGGACAGCACTGCTGGAGGGGGGGGGGGGGGGGGGGGGGAAGGGGGGGATGTTCCTTTCAGAGCATGTGGGTAGTCTGTCCAGGGGTAAAGTTGCAGGGAGGGCAGGAGCATTGAGAAGGAGGGGGTCGGCTGGAGATCATCCAGCTCAAGAGCAGGTCAGCAGGCGATGGATAACAGGACAGCGGGCGGCGGAGCTTACTCCATATGGCAGTGCGAGTAACCCCAATTGATCCCTTGTTCGCGCTGACACAGGAGTAAGCTCCACCCCCGCTGTGATGTTATCTATCACCCGCTGACCCGCTCCGCTCTATGATCTTTGCTCTTGAGCTGGTCCCCTCACTGTTCAGACGGAGAGCACTGCCAGAGTTGAGCGGGCCGGCAGAAGGCGCTGAGATGGCAGTCGATTCCGCTGTCCGGAGCGCCGCGGCAGTGGTGAGTGAGTGAGTTACTGGCATGAACCCGACCCTCACTTTCTGAACGCTCCTGCCCTCCCCGCAACTTTACCCCGGCTAGACTCCCCACATGCTGTGAAAGGAACTCTCCCCCAAATTGTCATATTACTCGCGACACGCGACTAATTTATAATTATTTATTTATATTTCTATGAAATTTTTTCCCATTTGGGCCCCGCACCTCCAAAGGCCGGCCCTAGCTAGCATTGCATTTGCCTTCCTTACTACTGATTCGACTTGCTAATTAACTTTTTGGGAATCCTGTAGCACTCTCAAGTCCCTTTGCACTTCCGATTTCTGGATTATCTCCCCATTTATAAAATAGTCTACATCTTATTCCAACTACCAAACTGCATGACTCAACATTTTGCAACACTATATTCGATCTGCCGCTTCTTTGCCCACTATTTCAACCTGTCCAAGCCATTCTGCAGAGTCCTTGCTTTCTCTGCAGGTTGTGTAATCTACACCGATTTTCATATAATCTGCAAACTTGCCCACAAAGCCTTCAATCCCCTTGTCCAAAACATTAATAGACAACATGAATAGGAGCAACCCCAGGACCGTCCTCTGCAGAACTCCACTAGTCACTGACAGCAACCCAGGAAAAAAAACCTTTATTTCCATTCTTTGCCTTTTGCCATTCAGCCAACCTGCTACCTATGCTAGTATATGCCTTTTGGTATCATGGGCTCCCATCTTCCTTAGCAGCCTCACATGTGGCACCTTATCAAAAGTTTTCTGAAAATATGGGTAAACAACATCCACTGACTCTCCTTCGTCTGTCCTGCTATTGACTTCTTCAAAGAATTCCAGCAGATTTGTCAAGCACTATCTCCCCTTCACAAAATCATGCTGACTGGCCTATTCTATCATGAACTTTTAAGTACTCTGTAACCTCCTCCTTTATAATGAACTCTAAAATCTTACCAACCACTGAAGTCAGACTAACTGCCCATAGTTTCCAATATTCTGCTTTGCTTCCTTCTTTTACACTGGGGTAATATTGTACAATTGCCAATCAGCTGGAACGACTCCTGACTCCAGTGATTCCTGAAATGTCACTATTAATGCCTCTGCAATCTCTAAAGCCACCTCTTTCAGAACCCTAGGGTGCAGTCCACCAGGTACAGGTGACTTGTCCACCTTCAGCCCTTTCAGTTTCCTAAGTAACTTCTCCTTAGTAATAGCCACTCCACTAATTTACACTCCCTGATGCTCTTGAATTTCAGGCATGTTGCTGGAATCTTCCACTGTGAAGACTGATGCAAAAAAGTTATTCAATTCCTCTGGCATTCATTATTCCCCATTTACAGTCCCGCTGTATCGTTTTCCAGCGGTCCAACATCCACTCTTGCCTCTTTCCTGCTCGTTATATAAACAAAGAGACTCTTGCTATCCTCTTTTATATCATTGGTTAGCTTATCTTTGTATTTCATCTTTCTCCCCGTATTTTTAGTTACCTTCTGTTGTTCTTTAAAATTTTACCAATCCTCTACCTTACCAGATTTTAACTGCAATTATAATTTGTTCCCTGGTGTATTCAACTGTGTGCAAATGAATGGTTGTGTACTTCAACATCAAAACAAATGACAATAAACGGTCAGTTTAACGGACCTCTTTATAATGGATTTTGGTTGCAGTGTACCGATGGCTGCCCCGGCTCCCACTGCCTCCTCGGCCACTCACAGCCCCGGCTGCCCCAGCGTTGATCTGGCTCATATCACCTCCTTGGCCGGCCCTTCTGTCGCCACCGCCGGCCCACACATCTTCCTCGGCCGCTTCCAGGCTGTGCCTGCCGCCGCCGCCACCACCGACCCTTGAATGCACTCCGGCTGCCCGCGGGCCCCGGCCATTGACGACACAGATCCTCGCTTCTCTCCCGGCCGCCAGAAGATCAGGGCCGTCAGCTCTCTGGGATTCCAGGCCCAGTTCCCCACTGAGAATCTGAGAAGGGTCTTGATCCAAAATGCAACATAGCCATGTTCTCCAGAGATGCTGCCTGACCCGCTGAGTTACTCCAGCGTTAAAGAAGGAACTGCAAATGCTGGAGAATCGAGGGTTACACAAAAAGCTGAAGAAACTCAGCGGGTGCAGCAGCATCTAAGGAGCGAAGGAGATAGGCGACGTTTCGGGTCGAGACCCTTCTTCAGACTGGTCAGGGATCAGGGAAACGAGAGATATAGACAGTGATGTGGAGAGATAAAGAACAATGAATGAAAGTTTTGCAAAAAGGTATTGATGATAAAGGAAACAGGCCATTGTAAGCTGTTTGTAGTGTGAAAACAGTCTGAAGAAGGGTCTCGACCCGAAATGTCGCGTATCTCCTTCGCTCCTTAGATGCTGCTGCACCCGCTGAGTTTCTCCAGCTTTTTGTGTAACCCCGGAGTTACTCCAGCACTTTGTATCCATTAACCAGCGGATGTTTGTTTCGACTGCTTGTGCCATGATAATACCTTGTTTAAGAAAGAACTGCAGATGTTGGAAAAATCGAAGGTAGACAAAAATGCTGGAGAAACTCAGCGGGTGAGGCAGCATCTATGGAACGAAGGAATAGATTAATATTCACCTATTCCTTCGTCTCCCTATGACAATACCTTATGAAAACCCTTTACCGCAGACAATCGGCAAATAACGGACCGCCAACCCCCCCCCCCCCGCCTATGATCCGTTGCAACGAGTGTTTATTGCACCTGCTTTTCCAAGTCAGGTCCATTCTTGAACGGTACAGGAACCGATGTGCACAGCACGTTATGTGCAGTTGCACACGTCAGTGAAATTCTCTGCCTCAGAGGGCGGTGGAGGCAGGTTCTATGGATGCTTTCAAGAGAGAGCTAGATAGGGCTCTTAAAAATAGCGGAGTCAGGGGATATGGGGAGAAGGCAGGAACCGGGTACTGAATGGGGATGATCAGCCATGATTACATTGAATGGCGGTGCTAGCTTGAAGGGCCGAATGGCCTACTCCTGCCCCTATTGTCTATTGTCTATTATACGAGGGACGATAATGCAAAAATGTGCCGCATTAAATGTATGGAATTAATGTTAATGTAGAAAGGTGCTATTTGGGCCAAAAGCCCCAATTGTTTAACATCCAAAGCCGCATCTCCAAGCTCTGAACGTCCTGGTCCAATGTGGTAATGGGACTGGCGCTGTTGGTTTACTAATTAGAGCCTAGTAAAGAAGCCAGTCCACAGTCTGATCTGGACTGCGCGCAGCGGTGCGAAGCCTGGCTCTATAAATGTGAGCAGTGAATGCGCTCAGTACCGCTGTTCCGCAGCAGCATTGGGTCGCAGTACCAAGAGCGCAGCCGACTCACCCAGACTGACCGACGATGCAGTGGTGCCTCTTCGCCTTCATCTGCGGCTCCCTGCTGCTGACTCTGCGGCTTGTCGTGGCGGGATTCGGTAACGTAGTAAAACAAAATTTTAAAAACTGCTGGGAACGTATGCAAAACCAATATAATCAGTGGTGATTCGAACTGATATAATGATATAGTTACTCCTATTACAAAGAATATCTTGAGGAACGCAGTTCTGGTCAAAGATCTTTGGTTCTGGTGTAGATCGAGTGTACTCAACTATTGCATTTCAGGGAGAGGGAAACTAGAGATATGGAAGGGTAAGGTGTGTAAACGAGTAAAGGCCCTGTCTCACGGTGCGAGTTGACACACGAGTGACCCAGAGTGACAGACTCGTGGTTGTGTACGATATTCCAAGTTGATGTGCAAGTGTTTGAGGCGAGTTCCCATGGGTATGGTAATCTGCGATGTTCCGAGATCGTCTCCAGAGTTACCAAGTTCCCCTCCCGTTTGCTCTTGAGTTACCAAGTTCCTCTCCCGCTCAGGACGTGTGTTGTTGCCGCAGTCCGGGATTCGCATTTAAAGCACTCGGTTATCTTCAGCAGTTCAGGTGAGGACAGGTTTGGGGCGGGGGGGCGAGGGATGGTGGAATTGGGAGAAGGCAAAGACTATGGGTGGGGAGGAGTGAGAGGGGGGCTAGGAACGGCATCTGCGAAACGGGTAGTCAACCTTTAGGGTCCCGGCCCGAAACATCCCTATACATTTTATGATTTCCCTCCAAAGATGCAGTCTCCCGTGGTTTGTTTGCACAACTCTCTCCCCTCTCTCTCCCAACATTGGGGGGGGGGGGGGGGGGGGGACGACGACAAGATAGTTTAAACGGACCTTACCACCACTTCATGCTTCTGTTGCGCATAATTCAGCAGTAAAACCTCTCTTCCCCTCACCCAGCGACGCCCGATTCCTCGCACCCCCACAAGTTCACATGGATGAGGGAAGAATGAGCGGGGAGTCTGAAGAAGGGTCCCGACCCGAAACATCACCCATTCCTTCTCTCCAGATGCGATGCCTGTCCCGCTGAGTTACTCCAGCATGTTTGTATCTATCGTCGGTGTAAACCAGCATCTGCAGTTCCTTCCTACACACGGACAGTGAAGTGCCTCGGCCAAATTAGGAACATTAGGATTCTCTGATGTGAAGGTAGTCTGGTTTGCGTTTCTTACACTTAATCATATCCGAAACTAAAGTATAGATGACACAAAATGCTGGAGTAACTCGGCGGGACAGGCCGCATATCTGGAGAGAAGGAATGGGTGGCGTTTTGGGTAAGTCTGAAGAAGGGTCTCGACTCTATTCCTTCTCTCCAGAGATGCTGCCTGGTCCGCGAGTTACTCCAGCATTTTGTGTCTATTAAAGAGTTCCCACGGTAGACGCATGAATCACTAAACTTAACGCACGGGCCACTACGATATAACTCTGAGTTTAAATGTTTCAATTTTAAACTTGACCACGAAATTTGACTCGTGGAAAAAGTCAAACATGTTTGACTTTTTTCACGAGTTCACAAGTTTCACAGGTACCTGCCGTTAGCGCCACGAGTGGACAAGTTGATCGCGCAAGTTCCGACGTTCCCGCTACGTTGGCTGTACGTGATCACCACGAGTGAAAACTCGGGGTCACTCGTGGGCCAACTCGCACCGTGAGACAGGGGTTTAAGGATGTCAAAACAGACGGATATTGGAGTTTAGGAGCTCCAGGGGAAAACCAATGCAGTCACGGGGAGAACGTACAGACAAGCAGCCGCTGTCAGGATTGAACCCAGGTCTCTGGCCCTGTAAATTGGACAGCAACTCTACCCCTGTGCCACCGGGCTGCCCGGCTTGTTATACTCGACTAGCTGTACAGCTATTCCAACAGCACAAAGGGAAAGGGAAGGAAAGGAAGGCAAAGAGTTCCTCCTTATTTCAACAGCTTCTCATAAAGATTGAACAGCCAAGAAATGGAATGGCGCAATTATTGCTTATAATTTATTATCCCCAGGATAATAATTGCTTATTATTGCTTATACTGCACATTCTGCAATAAGAACACAATGTATATTTGCATTGTGTCATGTTCAGATTTTGCCTGTTTAATATCAAAATATTGAGCAACATTGTCCTGTTAAGTGTTCGAATCTTGTGATATTGCTTCAGGACATTTAAAAACTAATTTAAGGTATGTTGCGATGTTAAATTCGGGAAAGTGACTCCAAAATGTGAAAATTCCCATGATCTCACTGTGACGAAATTGGATTAACTTGGCTTGACTTGCCACACCAGGATATCTGAGATTCTGCCTGTCTCAGGAAACAAGTCTACAGCCATCCCCCACAACCTCGTCCACATCTCTCCCGTTCCCTGCACTTCTGCTCCCACTCTGTATCCCCCAAGACAGAACAAGGATACACAACAAAAAAAACTAAATCTGCTGGAGGGACTCAGTGGTTCAGATTGCATCTTGTGGTGTGAAATGATATGTTAATGCTTTACATTGAGTCATTTCATCTGTACTGAAAGAACACAGGAGAAGCAGCCACTATAAAAAGATGGGGGAGAGGGGCAGAGAGCTGGAGCCAGAGTTGACAAGGGGAAAGTGGATACAAGTTGGGCATTGATTAGCAGATACCTGTCAGGTGAATGAGGAAAGGGTTGAGAGAGTGATGGAGACTGGGTGTAGGACAAATGGCTCCAGATTCTGGAATCTGGTGGGAAAGGAAGATGAAGATTGGAACTGAATGAGGGCCAGTGGTAGGTGTAAACAACAGGTAGAGGAATGGTGGGCAGTAGAGAGGAGAGGGAATCCATTGAGTTCCCTTGATTCTTGCTAATCATCCCCCCAGCTTCCTCATTCAACACATCATTCTTTGACCATTCTACCAACTCCAGCGTGATCTCAGAACCAGTCACATATTCTCCAGCCATCCCTTTCTGCTTTTGGAAGGGGCCACTCTCACCATGTTTCCCTGGCTTGTTCTTTCCTCCCTCTCCCCAGGAAAACTGGAAGAGCAGCAAGCTCGGGCGATGTCTGTCCATCTGTCTGTCTGTCTGTCTGTCTGTCTGTCTGTCTGTCTGTCTGTCTGTCTGTCTGTCTGTCTGTCTGTCTGTCTGTCTGTCTGTCCCTATTCCAGGTTGATTTTTTTTAAATTTGTGCAAAAACAGTACCCTATATCGCTAGGATCCCCCCCCCCCCACCTACCTTACTCACCATTCTCCTCTGCTCCAAGTGCACCAAGTACTGTTCCAATCGGTGGAATATTACAAACGTTATGAAGGTTTAAAAATTGTGAGATCAGCAGATTGGTCTTCTCACCTGTCATTCACCATGAAGGAAGCGCCCCTTCCGGCATCCGTGGAGAATAAAGTCCCAGAGGCGGGGCTGAGTCCGTGAGCAGCGTGCAGGGAGTGAACAGTGTACGGGCTGCTTCTCCGGCGACGAGGCGGGAGCTGTAAGTTGAACCGGAAGAATCCGAGTGGGACCAGGAGCTACTGTGTGAGGCCTAAAGCTGAAGGTGCGGGGTGAGCAGAGAGTGAGCTGCATCTGCTGCGACAACCCCCCACCCACCCTTCCCACACCCCCTTCCCACTACCCCCATTCCCCCACCATCCCCTTCCCCCACATATTCCCGTTACCTGGATCCATAGATAGATCCAGGTAAGGAGGGATTCATTTGCAGATTGAGACAGATGGGCAGAAAAGGGTGGAGATAGTGATAGGGAGTTGATAGGCAAAGGTGTTCAGAGATGATATGTGAAGGTGAGATGATAGGTGAAGGTGAATTGGACTCGTGGGAAGTGGATGTGAGGTCCCAGTGGGAAGAGTATGAGACTGGTGGACAGATACAATGGATGGTGAAGGGAAAATAAACTGGGTTATTGTTGGTGTGGATGATTGGGAATGGTGCGTAGATCAGAAGGATTTAAAGAATGTCAAAGGGAGGGCAGGATACTATAAATTGGAAATTTTAATATATGGGTTGTAGACAACCCAAATGGAATCTGAGCTCCTGTTGCTCTTGCTTGGATTTGCTCTCACCCTGGAAACAAAGGAGGCTGAGGATCGACAGATCACTGTGGGAATGGGATGGGAAATTAGAATGGCTAGAAACCAGGATCTCCATATTACCAATGCAGACAGAACACAACTCATAGTTTGCAGATATCCTGAAGCAATATCACAACATTTGAAAACTTAAAATGACGATGATGCTCAATATTTTGGGATTAAACAGAGGCAAAATCTGAACATTACACAATGCAAATATATATTGTGTTCTTATGGCAGAATGTGCGTTCATAACCAACAATTGTGCTATTCCATTTCTTGGCTGTTCAATCTTTATTAGAATCTGTTGAAATAACTTAGAACTACAGTATTTGCCTTCATCACCTTTCCCTTTGTGCTGTTGGAATAACTGTACAAGTAATCAACTGTAACTTCGGGCAGCACGGTTGTTCAGCCACAGAGTTGTTGCCTTCCAACGGCAGAGACCTGCGTTCAATCCTGCCTATGGGTGCTTGTCTCCCCTAAACTACTGCGCAATTACTTGTTTATTCGTAAGTTCGCCCTTCGGAGTTACCAACTGCATTTCGTTGTCTCTGTATTGTACATTGCACAATGACAACTAAAGATTGAATTTAGGTATGTTACAAAACTTACCTTTAGCGGCGCTGCACTTCTGCCGCTCCCCGTGTGCGCGACTTTCGCGCCTTGCAGAGGGGGGCGGGCTGAAAGTGCCGTTTTTCAACAGGCAGGACAAATCGATCAATGTCGGGCGATTTGGTTGCTGAAGAAAAATCGCTCCGACATTTCATGAATGGTGGTATTTTTAAATTACTCTAGATTATTTATTAACTAGAGTAATTTAAAAATCACCTTCAAAAGCCGTGAGCGCAGACAACCGGAAGCATTTTGCGTAGGGGAGAAAAAAAGGTAAATACTTTATTTTTATATTAAAAGTTGGTTTTTCATGAGGCATTAATAATATTTTTATGTTGCGAAATGGGGTCCCCAAAAAATGTATGAACCCCCAGTATTTTTCCCCCCGACTTCACCGCTAACCGCAACATTCCAATCCACCGCATTCCACTAAAACCCACTCGCTAGTTGATTTAAATGGCCGTTAATTTACAGGAATCAAACACTAAATTCCTTCCATTTGGCCCAGAAATTCATGAAAATTAGATTTAAAAATCATGTTATATTGTGGATTATTGTGTGAATGTTATTTGGACACTTAGGCAATTTTAAAAAAGTTTATCTTTTCTTAAGAAATTGATAGATGTTTAGATCTACTCATTGAATTTTGTAATAAGCTACAATTAGATAACTAACTAATTATATGCTTTAATTTCAGGTAATCCAAGTAAGATTGTTTAATATTTGTTTCAGAATGCTTCAATCTATAATAACTGAAAATTTCATTGAGTTCTCTTAATTTTTAAGAATGTTATGGACTTTTAACTTTTCCAGATCACAGCTTTTGAGTTAAGTCAATTGAAAGGCAATGGGAAGCAAGATGCTCATTTCCGAGTATGAAAATGGCCATAACTTTCTTAATGCTGAAGATATGAAAGTAAATTAGGTGTCAAATTAAACTTCCTTTTATGCTTTATCTGAAGGGATAAATTGCAGACTTGATTTTTAAAATCTCAAAATTTTGTAACATTGCTATTGAATTGAATTGAAAAAGTGTACGTTCTCCCCGTGACTGTGTTGGGTTTCCCCGGGAGCTCCGGTTTCCTCTCACACTCCAAAGGCGTACAGGTGTGTAGGTAAATTGGCATGGTTAAATTGTAAATTGTCCCTAGTGTGTGTATGTTAGAGTTAATGTGAGATAGTGGGGTGGGAGATTGCAACCTTCACGTGGTCTGCCCTGTTTCGACAAATGCAATCAACCAGGCATGCATAATCAAATGAGATCTAATAGAACAAGTTGTCCTACAACTTTAGGCTGTGCACGCCATACGCAAGAAGAAGAAGAAGAAGAAGTATTAATGTGCGGGTATCCCTGGTTGTGCGGACTCGGTGGGCTGTGTTTCCGCGCTGCATCTCTAAACTAAACTAGGAAAAATATGCAACTAGAAACTTTCAAATGATCCGACCACAACATAACATACATTCATTCTCTGTTTTGCCTGTATCGATTTATGTCTCCTTGGCAGCTACCACATGTAAACTTAACACATGTTAAAGCTGTTGGACTTATCCAAATCCCATTTGGGTGTCGGAGGGCAGGCAACCCCTTCTAGAAAAATGCAAGACGGTGCCTTTAATGCCTGTAAAATTTCTTGAAAACTCAGTAAACCAAATCTTGGTACATGTTCGATGAATACATCCCAATCAAAATCTTTACTGATAAATTGAAGTAACACCAGACATATAAATTGAAATGCAATGTGTAGAAAGGAATTGCAAATGCTGGTTTACACAGAAGATGGACACAAAATGCTGGAGTAACTCAGTGGGTCAGGTAGCATCTCTGGAGGGAAGGAATGGGTGACGTTTCATTTCGATACCCTTCTTCATGCTGAGAGTCAGGGGAGAGGGAAACTAGAGATATGGAAGAGCAAGTAAAGCAGATGACGATCAAGGAAATGTAAGACACAAAAAGATGCAGTTACTCAGCGGTTCAGGCAGCGTCTCTGGAGAAAAGGAATGGGCGATGTTTCCAGTCATGACCCTTCTTCAGTCCTTCAATGAACCATTCTACATTTTCTTGTGCACTGTCTGCCTTGATTGGTCATTTTTACACCCTACGCTTCCATATCTCCAGTTTTCCTCTTCCTGAAATGCCAGAACTACTTTCTCCAAGATCTTTTTGCAATAGGGGTAATAATTTTATATCAGTCCAAATCAACACTGGTTACAATCTACATTTTTTTTAAACTATCTCAATTCTTTACGGCAACATTCCCAGCAAAACAAACATTGAACCCAACCATTTACAGATGTTTTATTGATGATGTTCCCTCCATCATGAGGTCAGAGGTGGGGTTGTTTGTGTATATTAATGATTTGGACGTGGGAATTGAATGCAACATCTCCAAGTTTGCGAATGGCGCGAAGCTGGGGGGCAGTGTTAGGTGTGAGGAGGATGCTAGGAGGTGCTGCAAGGTGACTTGGATAGGCTGGGTGAGTGGGCAAATGCATGTCAGATGCAGTGGATAATGTGAGGTTTCCACTTTGGTGGCAAAAACAGGAAAGTAGACTATTATCTGAATGGTGGCCGATTAGGAAAAGGGGAGATGCAACGAGACTTGGGTGTCATGGTACACCAGTCATTGAAAGTAGGCATGCAGGTGCAGAAGGCAGTGAAGAAAGCGAATGATATGTTAGCATTCATAGCAAAAGGATTTGAGTATTGGAGCAGGGAGGTTCTAATGCAGTTGTACAGGGTCTTGGTGAGACCACACCTGGAGTATTGCGTACAGTTTTGGTCTCCCCTCAGTCTACCCTCATGTTTTTGCCACCAGTGGATAACCTCACATTTATCCACATTATACTGCATCTGCCACGCATCTGCCCATTCACTCAGCCTATCCAAATCACCCTGCAGCCCCCTAGCATCCTCCTCACACCTAACTATACCCCCCAGCTTGGTGTCATCTGCAAATATGGAGATGTTGCATTCAATTCCCTCATCCAAATCATTAATGTATATTGTAAATAGCTGCGGTCCCAGCACTGAGCCTTGCGGTACCCCACTACTGACTGCCTGCCATTCTGAAAAGGACCCGTTTACTTCTACACTTTGCTTCCTGTCTGCCAGCCAGTTCTCTAGCCACAACAATATTGAACAACCAATACCGTGTGATTTAAGTTTATATACTAATCTCATATACATTAAATAATAAATATACATTAATGATTTGGATGGGTGATGTTTTGGGTCGAGACCCTTCTTCACACTATTTTTCACTATATAACCATATAACCATATAACAATTACAGCACGGAAACAGGCCTTCTCGGCCCTTCCAGTCCGTGCCGATCATTTATTTTCCCCTAGTCCCATCTACCTGCACTCAGACCATACCCCTCCATTCCCTTCCCGTCCATGTACCTATCCACTTTACTTTTAAATGTTAAAATTGATCCTGCCTCCACCACTTCTGCAGGAAGATCATTCCACACAGCCACCACTCTCTGAGTAAAGAAGTTCCCCTCATGTTACCCCTAAACTTCTGTCCCTTAATTCTCATGTCATGCCCTCTTGTTTGAATCTTTCCTACCCTCAATGGGAAAAGCTTATCCACATCAACTCTGTCTTTCCCTTTCATCATTTTAAAGACCTAAATAAAGTCTCCCCTTAACCTTCTATGCTCCAAAGAATTAAGACCTAACTTGTTCAACCTTTCTCTGTAACTTAGTTGCTCGAACCCAGGCAACATTCTAGTAAATCTAGTAAATCTCCTCTGTACTCTCTCTATTTTGTCAACATCCTTCCTATAATTAGCTGACCAAAATTGTACACCATACTCCAGAATTGGTCTTACCAATGCCTTGTACAATTTTAACATTACTTCCCTATTCCTATATTCAATGCTCTGATTTATAAAGGCCAGAACACCAAAAGCTTTCTTTACCACCCTATCTCCATGCGATTCCACCTTCAGGGAACTATGCATAGTTATTCCTAGACCCCTCTGTTCCACAGCATTCCTCAATTCCCTACCATTTACCATGTACGTCCTATTTTGATTTGTCCTGCCAAGATGTAGCACCTCACACTTATCAGCATTAAACTCCATCTGCCATCTTTCAGCCCACTCTTCCAAATGGCCCAAATCTCTCTGTAGACTTTGAAAATCTACTTCATTATCCACAGCACCCCCTATCTTAGTATCATCTGCATACTTACTTATCCAATTTTCCACCCCATCATCTAGATCATTGATGTACATGACAAACAACAGTGGACCCAACACAGATCCCTGAGGCACCCCACTGGTCACCGGCTTCCACCCTGACAAACAGCCATCCACCATTACTCTCTGACATCTCCCATTCAGCCACTGTTGAATCCATCTTGCTACTCCGCTATTAACACCCAAAGATTGAACCTTTTTAACCAACCTTCCATGGGGAACCTTGTCAAAGGCCTTACTGAAATCCATACCGACAACATCCACTGCTTTACTCTCATCAATTTCCCTAGTAACCTCTTCAAAAAATTCAAGAAGGTTTGTCAAACATGACCTTCCAGGCACAAATCCATGTTGACTGTTCTTGATCAGACGCTGTTTATCCAGATGCTTATATATATTATCTCTAAGTAATGTCAAACTAACAGGTCTATAATTGCTAGGTTTATTCTTTGAACCCTTTTTAAACAATGGAACAACATGCGCAGTACACCAATCCTCCGGCACTATTCCCATTTCTAATGACATTTGAAATATTTCTGTCATGGCCCCTGCTATTTCTACATTAACTTCCCTCAATGTCCTAGGGAATATCCTGTCAGGACCTGGAGACTTATCCACTTTTATATTTTTCAAAAGTGTCAGTACTTCCTCCTCTTTGAATCTCATAGTTTCCATAGCTACTCTACTTTTTTCTCTTACCTCACAGAGTTCAATATCCTTCTCCTTGGTGAATACCGAAGAAAATAAATTGTTCAATATCTCCCCCATCTCTTTTGGCTCTGCAGATAGCTGTCCATTCTGGCTCTCTAATGGTCCAATTTTATCCCTCGTTATCCTTTTGCTATTAATATAGCTGTAGAACCCCTTTGGATTTATTTTCACCTTTCTTGCCAAAGCAACCTCATATCTTCTTTTAGCTTTTCTTATTTCTTTCTTAAGATTCTTTTAACATTCTTTATACTCATCTAGCACCTCATTTACTCCATGCCTCCTATAATAATTGTAGATATCTCTCTTTTTTCGAACCGTGTCCAATTTCCTTTGAAAACCATGGCTCTCTCCTATTTTTACCATTTCCTTTCAACCGAACAGGGACATAAAGATTCTGTACTCTTACAATGTCCCCTTTAAATGTCCTCCCTTTCTCTTCTACATCCTTCCCATAAAACAAAATGTCCCAATTCACTCCTTTTAAATCATTATGCATTCCCTCAAAGTTAGCCTTTCTCCAATCAAAAATCTCAACCCTAGGTCCAGTTCTGACTCTCTCCATAATTATATTGAAACTAATGGTATTGTGATCACTGGTCCCGAAGTGCTCACCAACGCATACCTCTGTCACCTGACCTGCCTCATTTCCTAACAGGAGGTCCAGCACTGCCCCTTCTCTGGTCGATACCTCTATGTATTGCTGCAAAAAACTATCTTGCTCACATTTAACAAACTCCAAACATAGAACATAGAAACATAGAAAAATAGGTGCAGGAGTAGGCCATTCGGCCCTTCGAGCATGCACCGCCATTCAACGTGATCATGGCTGATCATCCAACTCGGTATCCCGTACCTGCCTTCTCTCCATACCCCCTGATCCCTTTAGCCACAAGTGCCACATCTAACGCCCTCTTAAATATAGGCAATGAACTGGCCTCAACTACCTTCTGTGGCAGAAAATTCCAGAGACTCGCCACTCTCTGTGTAAAGAATGTTTTCCTCATCTTGGTCCTAAAGGAATTCCCCCTTATCCTTAGACTGTGACCCCTTGTTCTGGACTCCCCCAACATCGGGAACAATCTTCCAGCATCTAGCTTGTCCAACCCCTTAACCCCCAAACCATCCAGCCCATTTACAGAATGTGTTTCCCAGTCTATTTTTGGAAAATTGATATCTCCCACAATCACTACCTTGTGCTTACTACTAATATCTGCTATCTCCTTACATATTAGCTCTTCCAATTCTTGCTCCCCATTTGGCGGTCTATAATACACCCCTAAAAGTGTTGCTACACCATTCCCACTTCTCAGTTTCACCCAAGTAGCCTCCCTAGACGAGCCCTCTAATCTATCCTGCCAAAGCACTGCTGTAATATCTTCTCTGACAAGCAATGCAACCCCTCCACCTCTGGTCCCTCCAATTCTATCACACCTGAAGCAACAAAATCCTGGAATATTTAGTTTCCAATCACAACCCTCCCGCAACCATGTTTCACTGATTGCCACGACACCATATTTCCAGGTGTCAATCCAGGCTCTAAGTTCATTCCACTATTGAGCTTAGCTCTCTTCTTGTACAGTCGGGCAATATTGACAATTTTCCAAATGGCTGGAATGAATCCTATTACTCTAGTGATTCCTGAAATATCACTATTAATGCCTCCACAATCTTTAAAGCAACTTCTTTCAGAATCCTAAGGTGCAGTCCAGTTGGCTTTTCCACCTTCAGCCCTTTTAGATTCCCAAGCACCTTCTCCTTAGTAGACCACACCACCAATATACACCCATGACCCTCTTGAATTTCAGGCACGTTGCTGGTGTCTTCCACTGTGAAGCCTGATGCCAAAACAAGTTATTAAAGCCCTCTGGCATTTCCTTATTCCCCATTATCATTTCACCTGCATCATTTTCCAGCGGTCCCCTCCTCGTCCATTCTGCTGGAGCCCTTTCCTCAAATCCCACCGGGAACAGTTGGGTTAGGCATCCCAGTTAAAAGGTGCAGCAGTACAGAGTGGTGTCCATGGAATATCTCTGACACACACACGTAGACAAGAAAGTGTCGGGGGCATGGGGGTGGTGGTGATGGGCAGACATGGACTGTGGGAAAGTTCCTGTGTGGAGGCTGATCCTGTCTTGATTTAGATTGTGCTGATTGGAATTATTACTGTCACTCTCTCTATTACCCTCTTGATTTCACATTGTTTGTTGCACCAAGGTTTGGAAAGCTCACAGTGTGTTCTGTGCTTCCTGTGATTGTGATTGAACTGTAACATTGCAGTTTCATCAGCTCAAAAAACGAGCATCAAAATAAAAAGGATCTTGAAGTGAATGACTTAGTGTGTATGTCTCCCTGAAACCTGCATGGGTTTTCTCCGAAATCTTCGGCTTCCTCCCACACTCCAAAGATGTTCAGGTTTGCAGGTTAATTGGCTTATAAAAGTTGTCCCTAGTGTGGGTAGGATGGTGTTAATGTGCAGGGATCGTTGGTCCGCACAGACCCGGTGGGCTAAAGGGCCCATTTCCACGCTGTATCTAAAGTATTTAAATAGACAAGGCAGGGAAAGGATAAGGATCTAATTTGAGCAAATTTGATTAGTGCAGATGGGTAACAAGGATGTCAAGGGATGGTTCTATGCGGTTTGACTCTGTAATTCTATTATCAGGCAATGACCATCTCCAACAAAAGAGATTGGTAACACTTTCCGAACAACATTCACTAACAGTCCCGGGTCCAATGATATGGGCTCCACCACGGTTGGGAGTCTCTCCCTGCTGCAGCCATCTTCCACCTTCTCAACCGCCGGCCAAACACCCTCCTGGGCCAGCTCCACTGAGGTCATCTTCTTGGGCCTCACTTTGTCAGGGACCTCCCCCTCGACCTTCCTGCCATGAGGCCAGCTTACAGGATCTAAGGTACACGCATATGTCTCCACTATAAGGTGGCGACCCTCAGAGAAGTCCCAGCCTCACAAACAACTCAACGCAATAAATAATGTAAGGCAGCCTGGGGCAAGATGGTTTGCCCATGATTTAAATTTTAAATGTCGTCCCGTCACCCATTCCTTCTCTCCAGAGATGTTGCCTGCCCGCTGAGCGACCATACTGAAGGAATTCCCACGTATATGAAGCAGAGAGAAACGTGAGTTCTACATGGCTCTGCCCGACTTTTGAGAATGGATTCGATGGTTTGTACCCACTCCCCCTCCATCCTCGTTACAGCGGCGGAAGCGACATTTCCAAGAGAATGGGGCAGAGAGCTGGGGCAGCGCTGGGATGGGAGCAGGGCAGATGAGGCACACCAAAGGAACAAACAAGTTGATGGCTGCAAGGGGCAGCCGGCAGTGGTCTTGTGCCCCAGTGAGGTAGACCGCTCTTCCCCCTTCTAATGCACACACAGAAAGAGAGAGATGAGAGCAGAGAATGATCTATGTCTATGTTTCTATGTTCTATGATCCCAGCCTAGCTCTGGCACTGGACGGTGCGCATTTTCCCTTTGTAGGTCACATCAATAGACGCGGCCGCGCTGAATTCTAATTTTAACTCAAAGCCGCAGGATGGAGTTGTCTTCTTTTTACACTGTTGCTTCGCCGCCACCGCCTCCTTGCTGCACAATGGCAGCGAGTGCGGGGCCGAGATCCTGCCTAGTTTTTTTTAATTCTGAAATTGAATAACTTTCAATACTGAATCAGAATATACTTACTGTATGAGATGCTGTCCAGCTCCTCTATTTGATACTTAAAACTGGCTTTCATTCACGGTTGGCTCAAGAGTAACCCGGGAGAGGAACTTGGTAACTCGGGAGAGGAACTTGGAACATCGCAGAAATTAGAAGTAAATGGCAAACTTAGTCATTCCCGTGGGAACTCGGTTAAACTCTTGTTCATAAACTTTGAATGTTGTACCCAACCACGAGTCTTTCACTCGGGGTACCTCGTGGGTCAACTCGCACCGTGAGACAGGCCCATTACTCCTATTGTCAAAACATCTTGAGGAAAACAGTCTGGTGTATACAGAGTGTTCTCAACTACTGCATTTCAGGGAGAGGGAAACTAGAGATATGGAAAGGTAAGGTGTGAAAACGACAGATCAAAGTAGGCGGAGATGACGGTAATATAGAATATTTAATGATTCAATGAAGATCTGAAGAAGAGTCTCGACCAGAAAGGTCATCCATTCCTTCTCTCCAGAGCTGCTGCCTGACCCGCTGAGTTACTCCAGCATTTTGTGTTTATCTTTGGTGTGAGCCAGTATTTGCAGTTCCTTCCTATACATTGCATTTAGGTTTCTACGTCTGATGTTATTTTCATTGATCAGTAAAGATTTTCATTGAGATGTCTTCATCCAACGCGTACCAAGATTCAGGTTACTGAGTTATCAGGAAATTTTAAAGACATTAAAAGCAACATCTTGCATTTTTCTAGAAGGGGACGTCTGCCTTTCGCCATAAGGGTCCTAGATAAGGCTCTTGAAGATAGCAGAGTCAGGGGATATGGGGAGAAGGCAGGAACGGGGTACTGATTGTGGATGATCAGCCACGATCACATTGAATGGCGGTGCTGGCGTGAAGGGCCGTATGGCCTACTGTCTATCTATTGACTTGTTACACTCACCTATTTGTGCAGCACAGAGGAAAAGGAAAAGGCAAAGAGTTTCTAGTTATTTCAGCAGCTTCTCATAATATTGAACAGTTAGGAAATGGAATTGCAAAATTGTTGCTTATAAACGCACATTCTGCCATAAGAACACAATATATATTTACATTGTGTAAAGTTAAGATTTAGCCTCTGTTTAATCTCAAAATATTGAGCAACATCATCCTTTTTCAATATTCAGATCTTGTCATATTGCTTCAGAATATCTCAAAACAAATTTGAGTGTTGTGATGTTAAATTCCAAAGAGTGATTTCAAAATGTGAAAAATTCCACTGACAGATTGGACTGACTTGTATTGACTTGCCACACCAGGACATGTGAGATTCTGCCCGTCTCAGGAAACAAGTCTACACCCTCTCCCATTCCCTGCACTTCTGCTCCCACTCTGTATCCTCCAAGACAGAACAAGGGTACATAACAAAAAAAGGAAATCCGCTGGAGGGATTCAGTGGATCAGACAGCATCTTGTGGAGTGAAATAGTAAGATTAAATGAGAACTTACCAATTTGAAGTTTGATCCTTATTTTATGAGGAGTACAATGAGGGATTTCGTGAAGACCCCGCCAGCATGCATGCGCAACATTCTTCAAAGCAGTGGTGTGAAATCACAGATAGTAGAATTGACTGAAGATAGGAAGATTGATGTTCGATACAAACTCAATAGGTTCATGTTTGGTTTTCCCTATTACTCCCTTTGTATATAATCTAAAGAGCTCTGCATGTCCTTCCACTTTCTCTTTTTGAGAAAGCACAAATTTCCGGCTAGGTACATGCTGAACTGGAGGGAGGAGTTTGTTAATAAATTCTATGTTATAACCCTGAATACTGTGCAATATAAAGAGGTCAGAAGTTATGGCGCTCCATGCATCCCCAAACAGGTGCAATCTACCTCCCACTTGTGAGGTTATGCATGCAGTTTTCCCAAAGGAACCAGACCCATTTACCTCCATGGTTACCGGTGGTGTTTGGTCTTCCATCCTTGGTTCTTGGGAAGTGGAGGCGCTGTGGTGTGGGGTTGACGCATTTTCCATGCAGGTCGATCTGGGCCGTGGCCTAAAAAAGACCTTTGTGGATATGGGGAAACCTTTGGGTTTGCACCCGTCACACTTTTGGAGTGGAACCGGGGCCAGGTGGGTGTTGCGTTGTGATGCTGCCATCGGTATTCTGGTGGCCTGCTAGTGGAAGGTGGCTTTATCATGCCCACTGCTTTGGCTTCCTCATCGAAGTCCTTGACCTGTTTAGGCAGGTCATCCCCAAACAGCAAGTTCGGCAACGGCATAGTGCTGGCTTTGCACAACCCCGCAAATTTGGGGTTGAGCGTGGGGTGGATTGAGCTCTTCCTGAAACAATTAATTTCGTACTGAGCATTGCAGAACAGGGCTAACGCATCCTGCTGCTCTTCATGTCTGCACCAAACGCTGTAATTCCTGCAGTTAGCAGTTTTAGAATGTTTTGAATTTTTAATTCTTGTGCCCTGATGCTAGGGCTTATGTTCCCCCATATGGGAATATTGACTGTAGGCACATTCAGCGATACGCAGTTTTCTGGGGCCAAATACTTGTCTGTGGTCTCCGTTATTACCTGCTCCTGCAGTTAGTGTGTAGTCAGGTAATTGATGCTTGTAACTAACCGTGGCTGAAGTGGTTGTCCTTTCTGGGATGGCTGTGCAAATTTGGACACCATCTCCAGAAGTTCCAGTTCCTGCATCCCAGGCAACTTTGGATCTTCCGTTAAACCCTCCTCAAAGTCAGCCAACTCCTGACTTCTGGCACTCCCCTCTGAGGAGGGAGAGATGTTCGACAGTCCTGGATAAGGAGTTGCCATGGACCTGTGTGATCCACGGGACCCATGCTCTTGCTGGAGTAGGTCCCTCTGGAGCAATTGCCCCATCATCCGCTCCATGCGGGCATTGCGATCGACGTCGTTTCCAGTGGAAAGGAAAAATAAAAGCTAAGCCTGTAATATAAGATAAATCTGATGAAGAAGAGGCAGGGCCAGGCAAACATGCCTATGGCTCAGGATGGACCAAATGGAGAAAATGCTTCAAAATTATTACCCAAGGGTCAAAAGACCCAGAATATTCCCAGGCAGCCCCTGATGGGGTTCCATATCATGAATATGGTGCCTTTACACCATGGGAATGTGAACCTCCAGAGCCTTGTTTAGGTCTGGAATAAGTCTCCTTTGAGCAAGTGTCAGGAGTACCAGGGCGGCAGGAGACTGATCCTGATGGTGGTGTTTCTGGTCATGAAAACCCACCACAGCACAAAAGTCATACTACAGGTGTACCAGATATAACACAATCCTTTGCTATACCAGAGGGAAGCGGTGAGGTCATGGAAGAAAACCTGGCGGCCAACATTAATTATTTGGTTTAGCACCAGCTTCAGGAGACTGTCATGATTGAAACAGCAGACCTCTATAAAACACCTGTTAATTGTGCATCACTAAGGGTGCCGAAGGTGAATCCAGCTATTGGACACCCATGACTAACAATGCGAGGACAGGAGGGTCCTCAAGCTCATTGTAGCTGGCATTACTGCTTTTGGGGGGCAGTTGGAAGGGCATGCTATGTCCAAAATCCAAAAAAGACATGTTGGCATTGTTTTGTAACTCTTAATTTGAGATTAATTGTATGAGATAAATCGCCATTTGGCCCATTCTGCACCCAAGATTTGCTGGTTTGTGTAAATCCAGCAATGTTCAAACTCCAGATTACTTATTCGGAGAAAACCTGCCTAAACAAATTAAAGATATTGATGAGGAGGCAAAGACTATCAGCCTCATAAATTCTTTATATTTGGTCAAAGGAGACAATCTGGCTGGATGAGAAGGGGGTTGATTCAGGAGCAGGAACAAGCAGAGGCAGGGGTATGGTGAGAAGGTATTATCACCCATCACA
Source organism: Raja brachyura (assembly GCA_963514005.1). Next base: position 104,070,392 of record OY740782.1, on the reverse strand, counting down.
GCCCTATGTTAATCCATATATTGGGAGAAGGAGACCATCACGGGCATTTGCTGAGGCATAAAAACTTTATTCTATCACAGAGGAAACTGTTGTAGAACTTCCGGTTGGTGGTAGATTCTTTATGATGAATGGTACTCTATAACATCTGATCGGTTTATATTAGATACTGTGTCAGGTGCTATATTAGAATTTATGGAAGGAGTTGATCTACCTGTACAGGATAAACCTAATCGGGTTTTGGTGTTTTCTGCACTGAAAATTCTCAGGTAAAAGAAGAAATAAAAAATGTATTTAAAAAAAGGGGTAATTGAAAGTACGGTGAATCATCCGCAACAATTTGTGTCAAATATTCTCCCCATGACAAAGAAAAATGGGGATTGTAGAGTCATTCTGGATCTCACAAAATTGAATTCATATGTCCAGTATAGACATTTCAAAATGGACACCTTCAACACTGCAAAGGAGTTGTTGTCCATAGGGTGTTACATGGCTACTATAGATTTAAAAGATGCATATTATTCAGTGCCAATTCATCACCATTATCGTAGGTACTTGAAGTTTAATTGGATGGGTCAGCAGTGGCAATATAAAGCATTACCTAATGGATTAAGTTCAGCTCCCAGGCTGTTTACAAAATTATGGAAACCAGCACTTGCATTGTTAAGGGCTCAAAATCACATTGTCATGGCTTATCTTGATGATGTTTTAATTGTTAATGCCACTCAGGAATCAGTTGAAGATTCCGTTTCAGCAACTATAAGTCTGTTGGAAAGGCTAGGGTTTCTGATCCATCCAATGAAATCTAAGCTACAGCTGTTGCAGACAATTGAGTATTTGGGATTTGCCATTGATTCAGTTGCTATGTCAGTAACTTTACCAATAAATAAAGTTGTGGATATTACAAATGTGTGTAGTTGCCTTGCTGACAAACCTTATCCCTCCATCCGAGAAGTAGCTTGGGTTATTGGTAAGATGGTAGCAGCATTTCCCGCTGTTGAGTTTGGTCCTATGCATTATCAAAATCTTCAAAGGGCAAAAGCACAAGCACTAAATGAACGTGCAGGTCATTTTTGACAAAACCATGCAGTTGCCAACAGAAGCATTGGCTGAATGGGAACTGGATTGGTGGATTGGGAATGTTGCACAAGCTGCTAAAAACATTGTTATTCAGCAACCTACAGTGGTATTGCAAACTGATGTTAGTGCTCTCGGATGGGGGGCTACGGACAATAACACCTGCTGTGGTGGTAGATGGACTGTCCAAGAGGATTTAATTCTCCAAACATATGGTATTAATTATTTGAAGTTATTGGGGGCATTTTTGGATTAAAAGTTTATTGTTCTACAATGGAGAACTTGCATGTTCAATTACAAGTAGACAAAACCACAGCGGTAGCATATATCAATCACATGGGGGAGTAAGATCAGTATCATGTGATCATCTGGTCAACCTGATGTGGAATAGGTGTGTATCTAGGAATATCTGGCTTTCAGCTATCTATCTCCCAGGGAAAAACAATGTTGTGGCAGACAACAGATCACGGGAGTTTTAAGACAATACAGAATGGATGTTAAATCCACATAATTCCAAAAATTTGTCAATCGGTATGGTGTACCAGACATTGATCTATTTGCATCCAGATTAAATCACCAATTGTCTAAATACATGTCATGGGAGCCTGATCCAGGAGCTGTAGCGTTGGATGAATTCTCGCTACATTGGGGAAATATGTTTCTATGTTTTCCCCCATTTTGCCTGATTAGGCAATATCTCAGTAAAATAGAGCAAGACTCTGCCACGGGTGTTTTGGTGGTTCCAAACTGGCCTACACAGCCATGGTTCCCATTGATGTTTAGAATGATAATTGAACCATTTATGACGATTTCCAGCTCCAGGGATTTGTTGGTTCAATCAGTGACAGAACAAGTTAATCCATTGCATGATCATATGAATTGTTAATCTGCAAGTTCTGACCAGACCATTACAAGGGCTTGGACTGTCTGATAGGACCATGAATGTCATAAGGTCAGCTTGGAGAGATAGCACTAAGAAACAATATATGTCTCACATAAAGAAATGGGAAGCTTTTTGTATTCAGTCAGATATATCTTATCATACTCCAAACATATCGGATGTATTGGAGTTCCTTGTTATGTTGCATTTTGATCAGCACCTCAGTTACAGTGCCATTAATAGTGCTCGTAGTGCTTTGTCTTCCTATTTATGACAATACTGCAAATATATCGGATGTATTGGAGTTCCTTGCTATGTTGCATTTTTGATCAGCACCTTAGTTATAGTGCCATTAATAGTGCTCGTAGTGTTTTGTCTTCCTATTTATGACAATTTTCAAAACATCTATCTATCGGGTCTCATCCATTAATATCCCGATTTATGAGAGGGATTTTAATAAAAATCCTCCCAAACCCAGATATACAGAAATTTGGGATGTTAGTATAGTTCTCACATTGCTCCGGCAATGGGCTCCAATTACGTCACTGTCTTTTCAGAAATTAACATTTAAAGTAGTAATGCTTATGGCATTAGTGTCAGCACAAAGAGTACAAACATTGCAAATGTTACATTTAGATTGTATGCACTTGTCTGCAGATAACCAAACATTGTGTGCGGTTAAGCATCTGACTCAATATATTATAGTAACGAAGAGTCTCCGAGGTTGTGAGACAACAATGCTTATTGCCCTTAAGAAACCATACAAAAAAGTGTCAGTACAAACTATTTATAGATGGTTAAAACAGGTTTGGATTTGGCTGGAGTAGACACCGATGTGTTTAAATCTCACTCCACCAGGGTAGCTCCACGTCCGCGGCAATAGCACAGGACGTGCCACTCGACCAAATTTTAGAGACCGCAGAATGGTGTAAAGAAGAAATTTTCCAAGTTTTACAATAAACCTATTATCACGGTGCCAGAGTTTGGACATGTAGTGTTGGGCTCTGTTTGAGTATTTGCTTTCTTTTATGTAATGATTCATATATTTTGTTGTCATTTCCCTTATGATTGAAGGGTATTACTTTTCTTTCTTTTATTATTATTAAAATACTTATTGCATTATTCAAGCAATGTTTAATAATATTATTACTCATTACTGTGTCAACTGAAGCAGTGTGCCATATGGAATGAATCTACGGCATGAAAATCACAGAGCTTCAAAATCTTCACATAGTCACTCATGTGACTCCGAAGTAAAATAGTAAGATTAAATGAGAACTTACCTGTTCAAAGTTTGATCTTTATTTTATGAGGAGTTACGATGAGGGATTACGTGCCCTCCGCTCCCGACCCTCATAATCTAAAAGATCATCTGGTAGTTCTAGTCTTATGCGAGCCTTACTATCTTACTTCGGCTATTGGTTCTGTGTGTTTCACGCCGCTGCTATGAAGTATGCCGAGCATGCGCCTGGCGGGGCTTCTTCACATAATCCCTCATCGTAACTCCTCATAAAATAAAGATCAAACTTCAACAGGTAAGTTCTCATTTAATCTTACTATTAAACACTCTTCTTGCCTCTCGCAGCAGGTAACATAGAGTCTAAGGGAAGCACAGCAAAGTTAATTTCAATGTAATATAATTGCCTGGCGGAGGGGGGCAGTAAGTTGTGCAAGACAACTTTAGTTTGATGTAAAAGATGGACACAAAGTGCTGGAGTAACTCGGCAGGTCAGGTAACATTGCTGGAGATAAAGGATAGGCGTCGTTTCTGATCGGGACCCTTCTTCGGACCCGACCCAAAACGTCACCCATTCTTTTTCTCCAGAGATGCAGCCTGACCCGCTGAGTTACTCTGCGTCTATCTTTGGTATGTAACCTAGCATCTGCGGTTCCTTTCTACACACTGAGTGTATAATCCTCGGGTCACAGAAGCTCTGGGACACTTTTTGAGGTCAGAATTGTATCGGCGTTTGGAGAGGACAATATTCTGCAGAAGATAGACACAAAGTGCTGGAGTAACTTGGCGGGTCAGATGGTGTCTCTGGAGAGAAGGAATAGGTGATATTTTGGGTGGACACCCTTCTTCAGATAGCACCACTTACACTTGAAAATAAACAGCTAAGTGGGCAGGTGGAGTGGCAGTGAATCGGGGAACAAACAGCCCAACAAACCAGACCACAGATCCATTAGGGTTCCTTTAGCGTCTTGCAAGCGGTACAAAACCAATTCCGTAATCATCACCATCCATTTAATGCGCTGATATAACCAACAACTTATTCAGTAAAATGCAAAATAAACACTGCAAAATAACTCTTTCTCCCCCCCCCCCCCATCTGTTTTACATGAGATCAACGGGTACACCGAGCTCCTTGACTAATTCCATCTCCAGTTTACTGGAAGTATATACACATTCCACGTCCACAACAGGCGTATTGAGATAGTTGACTTGTGTTAAGAGATATTTTCTCGACACTTACCCTCCCTCGCTTACACATCACGGATAACTAGTAGTTACTTGTAGGTGGTTCCAAATAAAACAATATTGCGCCCTAATTTTGTTTTTTACTCTGGAATTTTTTTTACTCTGGAAAAAAAGGGGGGTGCGACCGCTTCCATCGCTCCCCCCTTTGGACGGGCTATTGAGAATTATGTACGTAAGTCGCCCATTAGATAAGTCAGGGAGTACCTGTAGATTGATTGTACCTGACTGAAAATGACAACCATTTTGTGAATTTGATTTCAGGCAATACTTTTACCAATCATCTTGGAATAGTTGGCATTTCAATTGTTTCTTGGCATCATGAACTGTGTTTCTTGAACAATTCTGTAGTTTCACAGACGTCGCAGTGACATGATTTGAATTTTTTAGAGCCAATAAGTACCTGCAAAAAACCTATGGTTAGAGGGCCCTGCAAAGACTCGATACGTCGTTACTACTACAACAAAGCCACACGGAAATGTGAAGCGTTCACCTATGGTGGCTGCCTTGGCAATGCAAACAACTATAAGCTATTACGAAACTGCCGGCATCATTGTCAAGGAATGTAAAAGTAAGCATCTAATGCTTAAAAGTAAGTATCTAATGATTTCAGGCAGTACTTTTACCAATCATCTTGGAATAGATTGTGTATCAATTGTTTCTTGACATCATGAACTATGTTTGTTGAACAATTTTATAATTTCACAGATGTTGCAGTTACATGTTTTTTTATTTTTTAGTGCCACTTCTTTCCTGAAAGAAACCAATGGCTTGTGGGCCTTGTAAAGGCAAGTATCTTCGCTACCACTACAACAAAGTCGCAGGGAAATGTGAATTGTTTAAATATGGTGGCTGCCTTGGCAATGCAAACAACTATAAGTCATTAATAAACTGCATGTTTCATTGTCAAGGAATATAAAAGTAAGCATCTAATGCAACATTTTTGGTACAGCTTAATCAACAAAGTATTTCCCAAAAATGTATATTTACCTGGGGTAAAAGAAGGAATGCATGAAGAAGAAGACAATGCTTGCATTGTGGAACAATTTAAATTAGTCTGAATGTCCGACAACCTCAGAATCCACAAAAACATTAAATTCCAGCTATACTAGGGAAATATTTTACTTCGGAGTCACATGAGTGAAGAAGGCCCGCCAGGCCGCATGCGCACCAGTACGTCAGCCACATTGGCGCCAGCACCAGTCTGGCAGGACACAGCTCCTGCTGGTGGTAAGTTAAACTTAAAAGGTAAATTTGGGTTTTTACTTACCAGGGGTTTTTAGGCAGAAGCCTCTTTTTACAGAGGTTTTTCCTGCCAGTTTCGCAGCCCAACAAGTTGCCGGTTATGGACTGTGGGGAAATTCCAGTCCGACCGTAAATGCGGATAAACCGGCAAAATTGATCGGGTTGCGAGATAAGGAGCTGCTAACAGTGCAGTTAGCGGCTCCCCAGCCTGCAAGGATGTCGTAAAAACGACAAGAAATTTAAGCAGAGTCGCTGACAGGGGGGTCAGCGGCTCCCCAGCCTGCAGGGATGCCGTAAAAACGGCAAGAAATTTAAGCAGAGTCGCTGACAGTGGAGTCAGCGGCTCCCAGCCTGTGGGATGCCATTGAAACGGCAAGGAAGCAACGTTAGAGCCACTGACAGTGGGGTCAGTGGCTCACAGACGTTGGTCCCCAGTCAAGAAATTACTGGGACTCATTCAGCCCTATTTGGACTCAGGTGAGTCGGGCTATAAAGGGTTTCTCCATATAATAAAAAGTATGTATTTTATAGTGTTTTTTCTTTAAGTAAAAGCTAAAGGCAAAGTAAAAAGTTATTGTTAAATGTTCTGACAATGTTATAATTGTTTAAGCACATGTTGCTATGAATAATTTTTACCCTTCACAGATAAAGCTGTACACTAAATGTTGATTTAGTGAGCTTACACAGCGATAGCGCGGGCCTATGGAAAAGGCCGTGCCAGCAGTGCCTGACAGGACTGCTTCATATTTGAAAGTGCCGGCCTATGGGAGAGCCGTGCCAGCAGCACCTGATGCAGGGCTGTTTCATTTGTGACATTACCGGCCTATGGGAGAGCCGTGTTAGCAATGCCTGATGCAGGGCCGTTTCATGTCAAAAAGCACCTGCCTTTATGAAAGGCGGTGCCAGCAACGCCTGGGACAGGGTTGCTCAAATTCACACATATCTGCTCGCCCACGGAGTAGGGAGATGATTCTCCACCGGGGCTAGAGAGCAAGGCCCACGGAGTCGGGGGATGAATTCCTCACCGGGGCTGGATAGTGCGTTGAAACGACTATCCTAAATACAGGAACAGTTGTATACAGTGCTGCAAAGGTCTTCCTCTCGGAAGCAGAGACCAAGATGGGTCAGTATCTTGCTGACACTGAGTCTCAGGGTATGGCCGTGCGGCATACACAAAGGGATGAAGGGCACGTGTCAGAGGTACCTTTCCTGACAATAAAGTTGCCATCCCAGTAAAATATTCTATTGGGTTAAGGCCAATGGGTTTGTATCAGTATTTGTATCCTGCGGCCAGCGGCAGTGCCTGTTAGGGTTGCCTACGAATCACCCTCTCTGAGGAGGGAAGAGCAAAAGGTCAAGATGACTCCAGGCTCTAAAAATGACAATAAAACATACTCAAGCACATATGTGCCAGCAGTGAACAACACCAACAAGGGGATGTGAGTGCCAGCCGCTGAATCGGTTATTCAGGTAGGTCTATTCTACAGGAAAAGAAGCCTGGCAGAGAAATTAATTCGGCCAACGATGGGCAAAAGTCATCATTCAGAATGCACCCCAGGCACTCATCGGTAGTAGTGGTTCACTGGAGCTGGGGGCAGCATGATAGGTCGGAAATTCCATGCACCTTCCAATCATGCTCAACTAAATGGGTCTAGCACTTCCAAAATTTGGGTAGCGCACCGTTCACAAGTTGTAATATTTACATTTGTTTGTACAACACACAAAGGGTAAACATATTTGGTTAAGGCACAGCCAGAGCATTCCAAGTAAGTTTGGATTATGGCCAGGGTTTAGGAATTGGGCAAAAGTTCTCATGCAAACCACCCATGCAATAAGGCAGAATTGGCATGTTATTATGAAGAATGGAGAGTATCGGGTATATGAACTTTCCAAATGTAAAAACTTATTCCTTACTACAACAGATTCATAAGGTAAGAGATACATGTTATACAAATCCCATTACAAAGGTTATCAAAGACAATATAACTATACTATAACAGTAAAGCTTTGCAGTATGGGATAAACTGTTTGTTGGTCATTGGGATTTACCTTTAATTATTATTAGCCTTGTCTCCGCCTTGTGGCAAGAGATTGGGGTTATAGCAATCTGTTACAAAACTGAGTTATTTTCATTAAGAGTAATTGGCAATATAGCAGCTGTGTTGCAGCTGAGCAATTGATATTGTGTAAGTAGCAATTAGATCGTTGCTAACAAACTTGTACTATTGTCAGCTGAGGCTACTTCAGCCACAATGATGAAATAACAGTATTCAGCATTGCTGAACATGACAATAACTAATTGAACTTGAACTTGAAACTCACTACTGTAGAGTGGTCAGTTGAATTTAGTTATTATGAACTGATGTTTAGAACTCTATGAGAAGTTCCAAATACCATCACCTACTCAAAGTTAGTGGAGATTGCATGAGTTACCAATTCTTCAGTTGTTGGTATCAACTAAATATATACACTAAATGCACCCATGAGTAAGGGGTTTTGAGTGAATATACATATTCTACATGCTCAAATTCAAGTTGCTACTCTACGACATATGTTAGTCACATGATAATCAAGGGAAAAATATCCTGTAATTAATCTCCTTGCCACTGGTGTATCATCCAGTTCAGATCGATGATAACACAGAATAAGTGTTGGATCTCGAAGTATGATGAAAGCATGATTCAATACTTCATCGAATATTCATCATGTTAATGCATGTTTTTCATTCATTGCAAAAAATATGTGGCACACCAGTGCGGAGAAATACTTTCTCGCTTCAATAGGAGGAATGGCCTTTATGTCTTCCTCATTTTTTGCCTCATTAGCCGGATCTTAAAACAGTGAGCGAGACCTCGCTTGGGTTCATAGTTTCGGACTGGCCAATCGTCCATGTTGCCTGTTTCATCAGGCATTATGGCACAACGGTATACGGTTATGCCAAAAAACAAGAACTTCCTGTTTCAAACTGTGGTTCAGGAGACTGGCTTTTGCACACTAAAACATTTATTGACCTACACATTTTGAATGGATTGACTTTTTGCTCAGGTTGTCACATCAAGCCATGAAAGTTCTCACTGCAGTATGCAGGGATAGCACCCAAAAAAGCAGTACATTCCTACTGAGGGGATCAGAAGTGTTTTGTTAAATGTTAATGTTACATTTAATACGGTACAGATTACTGACATTCCAGCTCATTTTAAATGGTATCGACAATAATTCAGTTATAGAGACACTACAGCTGCAACATAAGGGAACTACACTCTCAGGTCCAACCCAGATATCGAGTTGTGAAAAGATCTTGATACAAGTTCTCCCACTACAAGATTATGCAGTTGGTTATTGAAAATGTGTGAACATTACTTCACCAAGGGGTTCCAGCTACATCCTTAGTTATGACACTTATATCAGCACAACGACGGCAAACATTGCAAACGTTGTGGCTAGATAGGATGAAATTGGCTGCAGGTGCCATTACATTTACATTCTGGTCTACACAACCAGAGTAGTTTAGGGGTAGCATGATTGAAGATCATTTGAATACCCCACGGTCTCACTTCTATGTTATCCAGGCCATCAGAATCCTAAGAAGTATGGAATCAGCATTGTTTGTTAGTTAACAAACAACTACACAAAGGAAGGTCGGTTCAGACTTTTTTCATGGTGGCTGCAGCAGGTTCTGGGTTATACAGATATTAACACTGACGATTGTACATCTCATTCCACCAGGTCAGTATCAACGTCAGCGTATCATTTAGTGTGTTTACATCTCATTCCACTAGGGCAGCAGCTACGTCGGCGGCCAAGGCGAGCGACGTGCCCTTCGACCAAATTTTGGCGGCCACCGGATGGGCAAATGAGCTGGTGTTTCAGAATTTTTATCATCGGCCGATTGTCAATCCAGGACTGTATGCCTATGCCATTTTAAGTACCTAAATTTAAGGGGTACTGTCATTTGTTTACATTGTTAAATAAACCTTATTTCTACATTGAATGCAATGTTACTACTAATGCATTTATTTCTCTTTCGAGTTAATCAATGAAGAGTGATGCCGAGATTTGTAATCTGCGGCATGAAATCACAAAGCTTTAAACTCTTCACGGAATCACTCGCGTGACTCCAAAGTAAATAGTAAGATTAAACGAGAACATACCAGTTTGAAGTTTGATCTTGATTTTATGAGGAGTTACGTTGGTGATTGTGTGATGAACCCAGTCTAGGCCGCATGCGCGTCAATCTTCAAAGCAGCGGTATGAAATCACAAATAACAATTACCGAAGTGACATAGTAAGATACGTGACTCGAGAACTTCCAGATGATCTTCATGAGAGAGGGTTGGACATGGCGGGCACGTAATCACCAACGTAACTCCTCATAAAATCAAGATCAAACTTCAAACTGGTAAGTTCTCATTTAATCTTACTATTTTACTTCGGAGTCACGTGAGTGATTCCGTGAAGACTTCGAAGCTTCGTGATTTATTGCCGCAGATCGAAATCTTGGCGTCTCACTACATCGATTGACTCAAGATGAGTGAATAATCAAAATGCATTAGCATGATATTGATTCACATATATTAATGGTTTATGTTAATAAAGAAATCAATAGCAACCTCTAACTCAGGGGAGGCTAAAGTGGACGCAAACAGAATGGGCAAAACCCCGGGTCAGTAACCATTTTAAAAAACAATTTAGTTGACCATCCTGTGGTCGCGAGGATACGGTCGATGGGCATGCCCATTGCCCTGGCCTCTGACGTTGATGCTGACCTGGTGGAATGAGATATACAATCGTCAGTGTTAATACCTGCATAACCCAGAACCTGCTGCAGCCACCTTGAAATAGTCTGAACCGATCTTCCTTGGTGTAGTTGTTTGTTGATTAATAAACATTGCTGATTCCACTCTTCTTAGGATTCTGGTGGCCTTGATAACATAGACGTGAGACCGTGGGGTAACCGAAAAATGATCTTAAATCATGCCACCCCTGGTCTGCTATGCTGTGTAGATCAGAATGTAAAATGTAATGGCACCTGCAGCCAATTTCATCCTATCTAGCCACAGCGTTTGCAATGTTTGCCATCGTAGTGCTGATATTACTGTCATAACTAAGGATGCAGCTGGAACCCCTTGGTGAAGTAATGTTCACACATTTTCAATAACCAACTGCATATTCTTGTAGTGGGAGAACTTGTGTCAAGATCTCTTTAACAACTCGATATCCGGGTTGAACCCGACAGAATAGTTCCCGTTTGTTGCAGCTGTAGTGTCTCTATAACTGAATAATTGTCAAATACCATTTAAGAATGAACTGGAAATTGTCAGTAATCTGTACCATATTAATATAACATTAACATTTCAACAAATCACTTCCGATCCCCTCAATAGGAATGTACGGCTTTTTTGGGTGCTATCCCTGCACTCTGCAGTGAGCACATTCATGGCTTGGTGTGACAACCTGAGCCATAAGTCAATCCATTCAAAATGTGTAAGTCAATAATGTTTTATTATGCAAAGGCCGGTCTCCTGAACCACAGTTTGAACCAGCAAGTTTGAGTATTTTTGGAATACCCGTATTATTATTGTATTATTATGCCTGATGAAGCAGGCAACATGGCTGCTTAGCCAGTCCGACAGTACAAACCCAAGCGAGGTCTTGCTGACTGTTTTAAGACCCGGCTAATGAGGCAAAATGGAGGAAGACATAAAAGAACATTCCTCCTTTTGTAGCGAGAATGTATTTCTCCGCACTGTTGTGCCACATATTTTTGCAATGTGAATAAACATGAAACCAACATGTCAATATTCGATGTACCATTGAACCATACTTTCATAATACTTTGAGATCCAATATCTATTCTGTGTTGTCATCGATCTGAACTGGATGATACACCAGTGGCAAAGGAGATTAGGTAAATTATTACAGGATACTTTTACTTGATTGCCATGTGACTAACATATGTAACCATCTATGCATCTACTGTATATATTTAGTTGATACCAACAATTGAAGAATTGGTAACTCATGCAAATCTCCAATACCTCCAACTTGAGATGGTATTCGGACTTCTCACCTTGGAGTCCTTAACATCAGTTTGTAATAACTGAATTCGACTGACCAAACTACTGGAGCGAGTTTCAAGTTCAAGTTCAAATGAGTTTTTTGTCATGTTCAGCAATGCTGAATACTGTTTTTTCATCATTGTGACTGATGTAGCTTCAGCTGACAATAGCATAAGGTTGTTAATAATGGTCTAATTGTCCTTTGAGAGGTTGCTACTTACACAATATCAGTTCCTTGATTTGCTCAGCTGAATAACAGCTACTATATTGCCAATTACTCTTGATGAAAATAGAAGTCAGTTGTACAACGGGTTGCTGTTCACTCCAATCTCTTGCCACAGGGTGGAGTCAATGCTAATTAATAATTAAAGGTAAATCCCAATGACCAACGAACAGTTTATCCCATTCCGCAATGTTTTACTGTTATTAGTACAGTTATATTTTCTTTGATAACCTCTGTAATGGGAATTGCATAGCATGGATCTTTGAGACCCTTATGAATCTGTTGTAGTCAGGAAATAGGTTTTCATATTCGGAAAGTTCATATGCCTGACACTCTCCATTTTTCATAATAAGATGCTTTATTCCATGGGTGGTTTGCATGAGAACGTTTGCCCAATTCCCGAACCTTAACTTTAAAAAATAACCCTGACCATAATCCAAACTTGCTTGGAATGCTACGACTGTGCCTCAACCAGATGTTTTTATCCTTTGTGTGTTGTACAAAAGAAATGTAAATATTACAACTTGTGAACGGTGCACTTAAAACACATGGGTGTTTTGGAAGTGACAGGCCCATTTTGTTGAGTAGTGTTGGTAAGGTGCATGGAATTTCTGAGCTATCATGCTGCCCCCAGCTCCAGTGAACTGCTTACTGCCGATGAGCGCCTGGGGTGCGTTCTGAAACGATGACTTTTGCCCGCCGTTTGCCTAATTGATTAGTCTGCCAGGTTTTCTTCCCCTGTTGAATAGGCCTACCTGAATAACAGATTTGGCGGTTGGCTCTCACATCCCCCTGTTGGCGCTGTTCACTGCCGGCACATATGTGCTTTAGTATGTTCTATTGACTTCTTTAGAGCCTGGAGTCAGTTATATCTTGACCTTTAGCTCTTCCCTCCTCAGTGAGGGCGATTCATAGGCAGCCCTAAACAGGCGCTGCCACAGGCCGCAGGATACCTATACTAATAAGAACCCATTGGACTTAACCCAAATAGAATATTCTGCTGGAATGGCAACTTTGTTGTCAGGAAAAAGGTACCTCTGACACGTGCCCTTCATCCCTTGGGGTATGCCCCACGGCCATACCCTGAGACTCGGTATCAGCAAGATACTGACCCGTCTTGGTTTCTGCCTCCAAGAGGGAGACCTGTAGCAGCTCTGTAACTTCCTGCAGAGGTTGGTGGCTGAACTAATCCTCATCTATGAAGGTACTATCAAACAATTCCATGCACCTTACCAACACTACTTGATACTGCTGGCGCCTTTTTTGTTCAGGATGGGACTGACGCCCCTCCTGTTGGCGTGTGCCCTGCTGTAAAACTGTATGCAACAGTTGCTGTATTTGGGATAGTCATTTCAAACGCACTATCCAGCCCCGGTGAGGAATCATCCCCCGACTCCGTGGGCCTTGCTATCTAGCCCCAGTGGAGAATCATCTCCCGACTCTGCTACGTGGGCATAGCAGATTTATGTGTGAACTTGAGCAACCCTGTCCCAGGCATTGCTGACATCACCTCTTGTAAAGACCGGCGCTTTTTGACATGAAATAGCCCTGTACCAGGCGCTGCTAACACGGCTCTCCCATAGGCCGGTAATGTCATAAATGAAACAGCCCTGTATCAGGCGCTGCTGGCACGGCTCTCCCATAGGCCGGCACTTTCATACATGAAGCAGCCTGTCCCATAGGCCCACACTATTACACATGAAGCAGCCCTATCCCAGGCGATGCTGAATCAGCCTGTCCCATAGGCCCGCGCTATTACAGTGTAAGCTCACTAAATCAAATTTTTACCTGTGAAGGGTTAAAACAATGTTTAACCCCTCACAGCAACTTGTGCTAAACAACAAGGATTTCATTGTCAGAGACATATGACAATATCTTTTTATGACTTTAACTTTGTCTTTAGGTTTTAACTTTAAGAAAGATACTATAACATACATAAATTTTATTATTAAGAGAAAATCCTTGGAGCACGACTCACCCAAGTCCAAATAGGGCTGAATGAGTCAAATTTTATTCCTTGCCGGGCGACCAACATCTGTGAGCCGCTGACCGCACTGTCAGTAACTCTGGCGTTATTTCCTTGCCATTCCACGGCATCCCCGCAGGCTGGGAGCTGCTGACTTCCTTGTTAGAGGCTCCTTTTCTTGCAACCCGATCTTTTTTACTGTTATCCGCTTCCACGGTCGGACTGGGTTTCCCCACAGTCCATAACCGGTACACTCGTCGGGCTGTGAAACTGGCAGGAAAACCTCTGTTGAAGAGACGCTCCTGCCTGAAACAAACCCTGGTAAGTAAAAACGAACTTACCTTCTAGGTTTAACTTACCGCTGGCAGGAGCTCTGTCCTGCCAGTCTGGTGCTTGCGCCAATACGGCTGACGTACTGATGCGCATGTGGGCCTAGACGGGGTTCTTCACGGAATCACTCACGTGACTCCGAAGTAAAATTTGACATTTAATGCTACACCAAGATTTTATCAAATGCTTCATTTTTGCCCTTTTAATTTTAAAATATTTAACAGCATCCTGTCATACATAGAATCATACAGCACAGAAACAGGCCCTTCAGCCAAACTTGTCCATGCTGATCAAGATGCCCCATCGATGCTAGTCTTACCTGCCCGGTCCTATCCCTTAAAACCTTCCATAGAAACATAGAAAATAAGTGCAGGAGGAGGCCATTCGGCCCTTCGAGCCAGCACTACCATTCATTGTGATCATGGCTGATCATCCGCTATCAATAACCCGTGCCTGCCTTCTCCCCATATCCCTTGACTCCACTAGCCCCTAGAGCTCTATCCAACTCTCTCTTAAATCCATCCAGTGATTTGGCCTCCACTGCCCTCTGTGGCAGGGAATTCCATAAATTCACGACTCTCTGGGTAAAAAGGTTTTTTCTCACCTCAGTCTTAAATGACTTCCACTTTATTCTAAGACTGTGGCCCCCTGGTTCTGGACTCGCCCAACATTGGGAACATTTTTCCTGCATCTAGCTTGTCCAGTCCCTCTAGAATTTTATATGTTTCTATAAGATACCCCCCTCATCCTTCTAAACTCCAGTGAATACAAGCCCTACCTTTTCAATCATTCCTCATATGACAGTCCCGCCATCCCAGGGGTCAATCTCGTGAACCTATGCTGCACTGACTCAATCATAAGGATGTCCTTGCTCAAATTAGGAGACCAAAACTGTACCCAATACTCCAGATGTGGTCTCACCAGAGCCCTATACAACTGCAGAAGAACCTTTTTACTCCTGTACTGAAATCCTCTTGTTGTGAAGGCAAACATTCCACTAGCTTTCTTCACTGCCTGCTGTATCTGCATGCCAACCCTCAGTGATTGGTGTATAAGGACACCCAGGTCTCGCTGTACCTCCCCCTTACCTAACCTAACCCCATTGAGATAATAATCTGCCCCCTTGTTTTTGCCGCCAAAGTAGATAACCTCACATTTATCTATATACCTCACATTTATCTATATTCCTGTCCAGGCACCTGTCCAAATGGCTTTTAAATGCTCTTATAGTACCTGCATCATCTACCTCCTTTGTCATTCCATAAATCCACCGATCGGGTTCCTATTAAATCTTCCCCTCGCAACTAATACCTATGTCTTCTGGCTCTTGATACCGCCTTTCTGGGTAAAATAATCTGTTTATTTACCGCATGTTTTTCCAATTATAATTTTGTACACATCAACGATGTCACTCATTAGCCTTCTGCATTCCAGGGAATAAAGTCGGAGCCTCTCCACATAGCTCAGGCCCTCAGTCCTGGTAAAATCCTCAAAAATGTTCACTGCATTGTTTCCAGCTTAACAACATCCTTCCTATTGCAGGTTGACCAAACCAGACACAACACTCCAAATGTGACATCACAAACATCTTGAACAACAGTGCATAATATTCTAATTTCAATGCTCAATATCCTGTCTGACGAAGGCCAATGTACCGAAAACCTATTTGACCACCCTATCTGCTTGTGATGCCACTTTTAGGGAAGTTGTATCTGCACTCCCAGATTCCTCTGCCCCTCAACTCTGTCCTGGACACTGCCATTCACTGTGAGGATCTTTCCCTGGTTTGAATTCCAGAAATACAACACCTCACACTTTCTGCATTAAACTCTATCAGCCATTCCTCAGCCCACTTGCCCAGCTGTGCAAGACCCTGCTGTAATTTTTGATAACCATCAGTGCTATCGACGATACCGCCCACTCTAGTATCACGTGAAAACTTAATGATCATGCCTTGCACAAACTCACACAACTTGTTAATATAAACCACAAACGGCAAAGGGCTCCGCACCAATACCTGAGGCACACCACTAGTCACAGGCCGCTAGCCTGAAAAGCAATCCTCCACCATCATGCTCTGCTTTCTTTAATGAAGCGAATTCTCTATCCAGTCAGCTAGCTCTCCTTGGATCCCATGCAATCTAGAACACCCTATCATGAAGAACCTTTACAAATTCCACCCTATTGAAGCCCTTAACACTATGGAAGTCACTGTTGACACTTGGTATATTAAAATCTCCCACTGTTACAACCCTATATTCTTGCAGCTGTCTCTGATCTCCCTACATTTTCCCTCCTCCAATTCCCGCTGACTATTTGGGTGTGGGGGAGAAGGGGCTGTGCTACAATAACCATTAAAGTGATCACCCCCCATCTTATTTTGCAGTTCCATCCAGACAGCCTCATGGACAAATCCCTAACTCCTATCTCTATAGCTCTCCCTCTCCCCACCCTCTGTGGTCAGCATCAGAGCCAGTCACGGTGTCACTGACATTGCTGCCGTTGTTCTTTGAAAGGCCATCGTCCCCCGAGAGTATCCAAAACATTACACTTGTTCCTGAGGGGAATGGCCACAGGGGAATCCTGGACTCTCTGTTTTCCTGGTGGTCACCCAGCTACCTGGCACCTGCACCTTGGGTATAAACACCTCACGAAAACTCCTATCACTGATGATGTCAGCCTCGTGGCTGATTCTGACCGGCTCTAACTGCAGCTCCAACTACTTGACGCAACTGGATACACTTCCCCACAGGTGAAATAACCAGGGATTCTGGAATTTCACCTCCTCGCTCATCTTGCAGGAGGAGCATAAACGGCCATAACTGCAATCCCGACTGCAATAATGCTAAAGTGTGAAGTGAGAAAGACTGTAGCTATTTTACATGGGAACGTGGGGAGGAGGGTGAATAGTAGAGGGAGTGCTGGGGATGAGGGGAAATGAACCGTGCCTGCGCAGTTGGGGGCTATGCGTGAGTGGTGCAATATTGCGTTGGGGGACCAGGCCCCCCATGTGACAGGGACCCAATGGGTCTCACTTAGTCTGGTCTCCTTTAAATTTTGCTCTTCTCATCTTAAAGCTATGTCCTTTTGGCTTTGACAGTTCCACCCTGGGATAAAGGTTCTGATTGTCCACACTATCTGTTCCTCTCTAAACTTTATCCTCTTCTATCAGGCCTCCTCTCAACCACAGCCATTCCAGTAGGTATGTTACAAAACTTACCTTGAGCAGCGCTGCAGTTCTGCCGCTCCCCGTGTGCACGACTTTGGCGCCTTTCAGAGGGGGGCGGGCTTAAAGTGCCGTTTTTATACAGACATGGAAAATCGATGAATGTCGGGCGATTTCGTTGCGGAAGAAATATCGCTCCGACATTTCATGAATGAAGGTATTTTTAAATTACTCTAAATTATTTATTAACTTGAGTAATTTAAAAATCACCTTCAAAAGCCGTGAGCGCCGACAACCTGAAGGAAATTTGCGTAGGGGAGAAAAAAAGGTAAATAGTTTAGTTTTATATTAAAAGTTGGTTTTTCGGGAGGCTTTAATAATATTTTCATGTTGCGAAATGGGGTCCAAAAAAATGTATGAACAAACAGTATTTTTCCTCCCGGCTTCACCGCAAACCGCAACGTTCCAATCCACCGCATTCCACTAAAACCCACTCGCTAGTTGATTTAAATGGCCATTAATTTACAGGAATCAAACACTAAATTCCTTCCATTTGGCCCAGAAATTCATGAAAATTAAATTAAAAAATTATGTCATATTGTGGATTATTGTGTGAATGTTATTTGGACACAGGCAATTTAAAAAAAGTTTATATTTTCTTAAGAAATGGATAGATGTTTAGATCCATTCATTGAATTTTGTAATTAACTACAATTAGATAACTAACTAATTATATGCTTTAATTTCAGGTCATCCAAGTAAGACTGTTTCATATTTTTTTCAGAATGCTTCAATCTAGAATAACTGAAAATTTAATTGAGTTCTCTTAATTTTTAAGAAAGTTATAGGCTTTTAACTGTTCCAGATCACAGCTTTTGAGTTAAGTCAATTGAAAGGCAATGGGGAACAAGATGCTAATTTCCGAGTATGAAAATGGCCATAACTTTCTTAATACTGAAGATATGAAATTGAATTAGGTGTCAAATTAAACTTCTTTTTATGCTTTATCTGATGGGATAAATTGTAGACTTGATTTTTAAAATCTCAAAATTTTGTAACATTGCTAATTCCAGAGAAAACAATCAAAGTCTTCCAACCTTACCTTTATAGCTGATGCTAAGGAAGAAGAACATTTTTAGTGACAGCATCTTTCATTGTGATGTGAAAGGGAATACACGCCTAATCTGCTCAATTTCTAAGAAAATATTTTTGTTCAAGGAATCAATGGTGTTAACTTTGTAGCATTCCCTCTATTGCAAGTAAATCCTCCCAACTGAGGGGGGATTGATAAGAGTCTTTACCCCCTTTAGGTTGGATTGATCCACAGGGGCAGTTTTTAACTCCTCAAATAGCACAACACAATTCCTGTAAATTCCATGTTATGCAAAATTATGGTTTTATCATGATTTTTTTTAAAATAATGGGTTGATCGAAGACTCTAAAGTGCATCTATTATTCCATTTTTGTAGAAGCGTTTATACAATTGCATTCCTGTTGAAGAAGAAATTAGTCAAAAATGATCCGTTATTCCTTTGCAGGAATTCAGCTCCAGAGTTGCGACGTTTTATAATATCGAAATAAAATAATATCGAGTTAAACCAACCTGTCGTCACACTTCATGAACCGGAAAACAAGACTTGCATTCTATATCTAATTCCACCATCCAGATTATTGCATAAGTAGAGATTTTCTTCAAACTTTGCTTCAGAAAATACTATAAAAGAGGCAGGCAATTTTAAAACAATTTGAAACTGATAGTGTTTGTAGTCGAACTTCCCAGTCTAGATAATCATTCTGATAGAAGTAAAATGAAAAGAGCATTAAGATAAAATGGAGAAATTTGAGACGTAAACCTTATTTACAAATTTTTTGATGCAAAATGTGTACATGTTCCTTCTTAAATTATATTGTGTCAACCATTCATGATGATGCCTTGATCTATTGTTTATAAGATGCTTATAAGATTACTATTCTTACATTTTTATTTGACTTGATAATAATGTATGTATTCATTTTACTTATTCCTTTCATTATTCTGCCTTGTATTAGCATTTTAACTTCAAAAATTATTGTTTTAAATTGTTATATTCTGTTGAAATTATTATGGCAATAAATGAAAAAGTTTAGTATCTATGTGACATGTCATCATTTGAGTTAGACCCATGGCTCCTCACAAACACTCAACAGTTAGTTCTGGCACCTCCGTCAATACCAGAACCACCCCGTTCAAAACCTGCTCTCACCACCTATGCTACCGGTATCTGGCAATAAAAGATTATGAATTTTCAAACAAATGTCTAACACTCTGTCTTACACTGATCCATCCACGCTACTCAACTTCTGTTTCATAACTTTGATAACTTCATCCAAGTCATTTGTATAAAGTGTAAAAAAAAATTGAGGTCCCAGCATCAATAGTAAGATTAAATGAGAACTTACCAGTTTGAAGTTTGATCTTTATTTTATGAGGAGTTACGAAGAGGGATTACGTGAAGCCCCGCCAGGCCCAAGCGCGTCATACTTCAAAGCAGCGGCGTCAAAACACAGAAACTATGGTTGAAGTGATATAGTAAGACTCAGAAGGCTAGAACTACCAGATGATCTTTGTGATGAGGGACGGGAGCGGAGGGCACGTAATCCCTCATCGTTACTCCTCATAAAATAAAGATCAAACTTCAAACTGGTAAGTTCTCATTTAATCTTACTACTTTACTTCAGAGTCACGTGAGTGACTATGTGAAGATTTCAAAGCTCTGTGATTTCATGCCGTAGATCCATTCCATACGCCACACTGCTTCAGTTGACACAGTAGTGAATAAGTAATGTATTGAACATTGCTTTGAATTATCCAATAAACATTTTTTAATAATAATAACTAATAACAGTAATAACCCCTCTGTCCCAGGGGGAAATTACAAATTAATTTTAGAAAAGAAAATCAAACCAAACCCAAAACAGCATGCCCAAAACCTTGCATTGTCAGGACAGGTTTGTCATAGAATTTTGAGAAGGTCACCTCCCTAGACCATCCTGCGGCCCCAAGGATTTGATCTGGAGGTACGTCCTGTGCCTTTGCTGTGGATGTTGATGCCACCCTGTGGAGTGAGATTTAAACAAATGAGTGTATACTCCAGCATAATCCAAAACCTGTTTTAACCATCTAGAAATAGTTTGTACTGACACCTTTTTAATGAGGTTTTTAATGGCTGATGAGTATTGCTGTCTCAGAGCCTCTGAGACTCTTACTTATCTCGATATATTGACTCAGGTGCTTGACTACACATAGCGTTTGGTCAATGGGGTATGCTTTAAAGCTTACTTTGGTTCCAGCCATTCCTGGCCTGCTTTGTTTGATTAAATCATATACATAAAACGGAATGTTATCTGCAGAAGAGTACATGCTATCTAGCTGTAGCTTTTGCAATGTTTGAACTCGTCGCACAGATACTAGCACCATGAGCATAAGCACTTTAAGTGTCAACTTCTGAAAAGACAGTGATGTAATTGGAGCCCATTGCAGAAGCAGTGTGAGAATTATACTGACATCCCAGATTTCTGTATATCTAGGTTTAGGAGGGTTCTTGTTAAAGATTCCGCTCATAAATTGGGACACTAACGGATGGGACCCGATAGATTGTTGTTCTGAAACTGCCCTAAATAGGAGGACAAAGCACTCCGAGCACTATTAATGGCGCTATAGCTCAAAATGCAATGTAGCAAGGAACTCAAACACATCCGGCATGCTTGCAGTATGATAAGTTATATCTGACTGCAAGCAAAACATCTCCCATTTCTTAATATGAGACACATATTATTTTCTAGTACTATCTCTCCAAGCTGCAGTTATCACATCCATGGTCCTACTCGACAGTCCAAGCCCTTAGAATGGTCTGGTCAGAACCTACAGATTAACAGATTGATATGATCATGTAATGGATGACTTTCTCCTGTTACTGGATGCACCAACAAATTACTGCACTTGGGGATAGTCATGAATGGCCGAGTCATTCTCAGCACCAATGGAAACCATGGCGGTGTAGGCCAGCCCGGAACCACCAAAATTCCTGAGGCGGAGTTCTGCTCTATTTTGGAGAGATGAGGCAGAATGGGGGAAAGCGTAAAAGAACATACGTCCCCAATGTAGCGAGAATGCATCCACCGCTACTGCTCTTGGATCTGGTTCCCATGAAACATATTTAGGCAATTGTTGATTTGGCCTGGATGCAAACAGATCTACATCTGGCTAACCTTAGCGTTTGACAATCATTTTAAAAACATCAGGATTTAGCATCAATTCTATGTTGTCATTAAATTTCCATGACCTGTTGTCTGCCACTACATTATCTCCACCTGGTAGGTAGATAGCTGAGACCCAGATATTTCTGGAAATACACCAGTCCCAAATGAGGTTAGCCAGATTATCACATGATACTGACCTTATTCCTCCCATGTGACTGATATAAGCAACAGCTGTGGTATTGTCAATCTGGAGCTGAACATGTAAACTATTCATTGCTGAATAATAAGATTTTAATCCATAGAATGCACCCAGCAATTCTAAGTAATTTATACCATGCCTTTGCAGGATTAAGTCCTCTTGCACACTCCATCTACCACCACAGCTAGACTAGATGTCCATGGCTCCCCATCCCATAGCACTAACATCTGTTTGTAAAACCACTGAAAGTCGTTGAATCAAAATGTTTTTGGTACTTTGTGCAATATTGATTATCCACCATTGTAATTCGGTGATCACTTTGGCTGGCAACTGCATAGGTCTGTCAAAATGACCTGCATGTTCTTTACATGCTTGTTCTCTAGCACGTTGCAAACTTTGATAGTGCAGAGGTCCAAATTCCACTGCAGGGAAAGCCGTCACCAATTTACCAATAACACTGGCTACTTGCTGAATGGAGGGTTGTTGCTTTTCAACGAGACTGGTACAGACCTCCGTGATTTCAACAGCCTTGGCTGTAGGCAAAGTCACTGACATATCAACTGAATCAATGACAAACTCCAAATAGATAATTTTTTGTGATGGCTCTAGCTTGGATTTTGTTGGATGGACGAGAAAACCTAACCTCTCAAACAGGTGTTTGGTTGCTGAAACCGACTCCTCAGCTGTTTCCTGAGTGTTGCTTATAATTAAAATATCATCTAGATAAACCATCACAATGTGATTCTGGGCACGAAGTAGCGCCAGAACTGGTTTTAACAATTGTGTGAACAACCTGGGAGCTGAGGTTAACCCATTGGGCAATGCCTTAAATTGCCACAGCTGTCCCACCCAACTAAATTTCAAGTATCTACAGTGCTGATGATGAATTGGTACTGAATAATAAGCATCTTTTAGATCCTGCTATGGACGGCAGACTTTTTTGCATTTTTACTCCATTCTCTAACGACTCCTGCTGGCTCCTGAGCCAGTCTCACGGAGTTTAAATACCTGCAGAAAAGTTTTCAAATCACTTACCTGCCGGTGTACTACTTCCTGCTGTTGGAGCTGCACTCTCCAGCCCATCGGTGCGCCATGCGTCAGATGTAATAACGCGCATGCACCTGGCAGGGCTTCACGTAGTCACTCACGTGACTCCGAAGTAAAATCCCTTTGGCATACCAGACGTGATATTCTGTTAACCAGAAATAGACCCATTTATTCTGCATCTCGCAGATATCCTCCCTAGTTTCCCAAGTTATTTTTCCAAGTAGTACTTAACTAAGTGCAAGATGTTAACGTTCACCATCTGGAATGGACGAGCCAGCCACATCTTTGTTTGCATTGGGCAGTGAGCAGTTGTTCGTCAGCAATCCTAATGCATGAGTTTGGACTTTGCTAGTTCATATGTTCAAATCAATCGAGGGCAAACGCACACAGCTTCGGGCGCTGGCCTGAAATTGGAACATCCAGCAAATATTACTGCGTTAGGCATGATTGTAATACTGTGAAACAAACACTCTGTGGCATTACTACATCCAACATTAATTTAACAACAACACACACCACATTCTCGAGATCGGTATGATCGTCTCACCTACTCCCATGTCCCATTGGGGGGGGGGGGGTTCATAGGGGAGAGATTGGAAGAGAGAGGGAGATGGAGATAGAGATAGTGGAAGAGGGAGAGAGAGGGAGAGGGGGAGAGGGGGGAGATGGGGGGAGATGGAGGGAGAGAGAGAGAGAGTGGGAGAGAGGGAGGGATAGAGGGAGGGATAGAGGGAGAGAAAGGTAGAGAGGAGAGGGAGAGGGAGGGTGGGAAGGTGAGAGGGAGAGAGAACGAGAGGGAGAGAGAACGAGAGGGAGAGAGAACGAGAGGGAGAGAGAACGAGAGGGAGAGAGAACGAGAGGGAGAGAGAACGAGAGGGAGAGAGAACGAGAGGGAGAGAGAGAACGAGAGGGTGAGAGAGAACGAGAGGGTGAGAGAGAACGAGAGGGGGAGAGAGAACGAGAGGGAGAGAGAACGAGAGGGAGAGAGAACGAGAGGGAGAGAGAACGAGAGGGAGAGAGAACGAGAGGGAGAGAGAGAACGAGAGGGAGAGAGAGAACGAGAGGGAGAGAGAGAATGAGAGAGAGAGAGAATGAGAGAGAGCGAGAACAAGAGAGAGCGAGAGAATGGGAGAGAGCGAACGAGCGACAGAGAGAGCGAGCGAGCAACAGAGAGAGAGCGAGAGAGCAACAGAGAGAGAGCGAGAGAGCAACAGAGAGAGAGAGAGAGAGAAGGAGAGAAGGAGAGGAGGAGAGGAGAGAGGGAGAAGTAGGGGGAGGGCGAGATGGAGAGGGAGAGGGAATATAAAAAATATATGAACTTGAAACATTGGGGCTGGATGTTGAAAATATCTGTGGACAAGGGTATGATAATGGTGCCAATATGAAGGGACACACCTCAGGTGTGCAGGCATGACCTACAGACAGCACATCTATATGTGGAAAACACCACTCAACTATCAATATATGTCTGGAGTTTGATTCATCAGCTTTGGGAGAGAAGCGGCCAAATGTAATTTTTTAAATATTTGGTTTAAGCGAGCTCTCATGGGGAAAGTTGGAGAGAGTCAACTTGGGCGGGAAACCAAGAAGTTAAATCGTAAAATCCATGGTTTTATAGAAAGTCTTCCACTCAAAAGTGTCTGCAGTAATCAAAGCACAAAAGGGTAGGATGAGGCTGAAGCCCAGGATTCAATGCTAGACTGTTTTTTTGTCAATGGTTATTGGTTTTCCAGACCCTAGTTAATTAAATTACTTTTTTGTTGTTTTGTTTTCATTTCACAGTCACTAAAACCAGTGGTATTGTAACTATGTAACTTTCAGAGGTGATCTACACATTTTGTTTGTCACTTGTAAGCTTACATGTATGCAATTCTATATTAAAATGTTGCTTAGATCTGTTTTGTCCATTAACTCGCATGCATTTTTTAAGCACACATTTTGATTACTTTCCATTCTACCATAGAGATATAACGTCTATAATAGACTTTATTTTTATTTCTATGATTCTACAGACCTTGGCTGGGAACCTGGGGCTCACCAAAATTGTTCATGGTTACAATTTAACTGAATAACCTAATGTAATAGAAGTAACACTTTTAACACTTGTAAGTTTTGCAACATACCTAATGGAAGTTGATATAATGTTTTTTCCCACCAACAGGTGGGCCACTTATTACAGTGCCGACAAGATCGGTCACTGTAATTTACTATTTTTTTTTTACTATCACAATTAATCACGTGTGTTTTTTTTATTCAAGGATAATCGCAAAAGGAATCCACAAATTGAACTTGGTAGGTTGACTGTTCCCCCATTGGTTAAAGACCTGAGGTACGGATGCGCCGCAAGATACAAAGGTACTAAACCTAGCCAAAATGCAAGACATTAAACAAAATAAATTGGGAGGAATCTCATTTTGCAGTTGGAATATTAGGGGGGGCTAACGAACGTATTAAAAAGGGTAAGATTTTAACACAGCTGAAAACATTTAAGTTAGATGTTATCTTCCTCGAAGAAACGCATCTTAAAGTTCAAGATCAAGTTAGATTGAGGGTCAATTGGATAGGTCAAACTTTTCATTCGTCATACACATCAAAATCCAGAGGCACGTCCATCATGATTCGCAAAGATATACCATTTAAACAGAAAAATACCTTAACAGATAAGGTGGGGGATATTTGATAGTTACCGGTGAGATCCATGCAATCCCAATCACATTGGTAAATATATATGCACCTAACTTTGATAATCCGCATTTTTTAAATAAAATTTTGAATATAATTGCAGAATATAATTACCAGAATGCTATAATTGGGGGAGACTTTAACTGTGTCTTAGATCCTTATTTAGATAAATCCATTCAAAAACAATGAGGTAATATGAAATCTAAAACTAGTGAACTTTTAAACAAATATATAAAAAATACAAATATAACCGATGTTTGGAGGATTGCAAATCCGACAGGCAAGGAATATTTGTTTTATTCATCGGTACACAAGACTTATTCATGTATAGATTATTTCCTGGTAGACACAAAATTAATTCCATATACTCTTAACCCAAAATACCATACAAATACGATTTCAGATCATTCCCCTCTAACTTTTTATTTAAAAATAGAAGGTATGTCTCCAAATACATCGTTCTGCAGGTACAACCCCCAAATTTTAAAAGACCCGCAAGGGAGTATATATCTAAGACAGCAAATGGATATTTTTTTCGAAATAAATGATACGCCAGACACACCACCTACTTTATTATGGGAATCTTTCAAAGCTTTTATTAGAGGTGTTATAATCTCATACCAAGCCTTTCAGAATAAAAAAAAATAAGAATGAACAATGGCAGCTAGAGGAACAAATTAGACAATTGGATATAGATAATGCTAAAGACCCGTCCATGGATAAACATAATAAAATATTAATACTAACATTCAAATTAAATAAATTACTATCAGAGAAAGTTATAAGATTATTCCAAATTACAAGACAGGAACAGTTTGAATTTGGGGAGAAGCCTCATAAACTTCTTGCACGCCAATTAAAAAAACGAGAAAAGGAACACACGATTTCAAAGATTAAATCAGACAGAGGGGAAGTATTAACATTACCGAATGAAATTAATAAAAGATTTTGCAATTTTATGAGAACTTATATATATCCAAAATGACAATGGACATCAACACAGTCACTGAGTTTCTGGATAATTGCAATCTGCCCAAACTAGAATTGCAGGAACAACAGGAATTCTCAAATAAGGAAATAGAAGAAACAATATTCTCATTAAAAAATGGAAAAACACCAGGTCCCGACGGATTTAGTAATGAATTCTATAAAAGTTTTTACGATATATTTAGTCCTCATCTACAGAAAATGTACACACACGCTTTCAGAGAACAAATATTACCTGATACATTAGCAGAATCTATGATTACATTAATACTTAAGAAAGATAAAGATGAGGAAGAACCTGGATCTTATAGAGCTATTGCGTTGTTAAATACAGATCAAAAAATATTAGCAAAAATATTAGCAAGAAGATTAAGTAAGTACGCCATTAAACTAATACATCCGGATCAAATGGGGTTTATCCCTAAGAGACATTCATTTAATAATTTGAGACGTCTGCTTAACATAATGCACTCACACCAAACTAAAGATCCAAATCTCACAATTATTTCGCTGGATGTAGAGAAAGCATTCGATCAGGTTAAATGGAAGTATATGGTTAAGGTATTGCAAAAATTTCAACTGGGAGAGAATTTCATTCAATTGATTAAATTAATATATAATAAGCCACCAGCCAGAATATTAACTAATAATATTTTATCCACGAAATTTCAACTGTCAGGGGGTAATAGACAAGGTTGTTCATTATCACCATTGTTATTTGCCCTCATAATTGAACCACAAGCGGAAATAATTAGAACTCATCCAAATATCCACGGATATAAGACAAAATATTCAAACAATAAAATATCATTATATGCTGATGATGTACTTTTGTACATCACAAAGCCTCATATCACTATACCCAACATTTTAAATTTAATTGAGTATTTCCGTTCATTTTCAGGTTATAGAATAAACTGGAATAAAAGTGAAATCATGTCAATAAAACCGAAAGATTCTACACATCCCGTACAATTTCCTTTTAAAATAGCTGTGGAAAAATTTAAATACTTGAGTATTGAAATTATTAGAAGATATCAAGACATGTTTAAAGCAAACTCTAACCCTGTACTTAAGAAACTACATAATTTAATTAAATTCTGGAAAACGCTTCCGATGTCCTTAATAGGTCGAATAAACGCCATAAAAATGATTTTTCTACCACAAATTCTATACTTGTTCCAATTAATCCCACTACATCTACCCAAAAAGTTTTTTTTTTTTTTAATTGCACTCAGATATCACAAATTTTACCTGGGATTATAAGACCCATAGAATACAAAGACAACACCTGAATAAACCCAAAGTAGTAGGGGGATTAGCACTCCCTAACTTTATGTATTATTATTAGTCAGTAAATATTAGAAATATTATTAAATTGTTGGATAATTCTCTTCATCAACCGGAATGGATCATTATGGAGAAAGAGGACTGCTCCCCTTTTAATATTGGTGTGATCCTTCTTTCACCAATGATGGTGAATAATATAAATTACAATAAAAACCCAATTATACATAGTACAATCAGAATTTGGAAACAAATAAAATTAATTTAAAATTAAGAAAATTATCTCTCCTATCTCCTATTACTAAAAACCCTCAGTTTAAACCCTCAATTATAGACAACGCATTTATACAATGGGGAAGAGCAGGAATTAAAACTTTGGGAGATTTGTATGATACGGGAAAACTATTATCATTTAAACAATTACAACTAAAATACAATCTGGGTAACAATCAGTATTTTAAATATTTCCAAATATGTGATTATTTGAAAAAACATGCACATGAATTTCACAAAATGCCATTAGACTTACTAGATGAAGTAATGAATACAAAGGCGAAATCAGCAAATTTAATTTCACATATATATATAATATACTAAATGCAATAATACCAACAACATAAGGTATTAGAGGCGAGTGGAAAAGCGAACTAAGCATAAAAATTTCCAATGAAACGTGGAAAGAATACTTATTAACTGTGCACAAATGCTCAATTCATGCAAAACACACTTTAATACAATTTAAAATTATACACAGATTATACTACTCAAAAACTAAATTAAATAAATTTTTCCCCAACATTTCACCAATATGTGATAAATGCCAGTGTCAAGAAGCTACTATAGCGCACTCTTTTGTACAAAAATTCAAAGGTTTTGGATTGAAATCTTTGAAATTTTCACAAAACTGTTTAAAATAAAAATGACACCAAAGCCAGAATGGATTATTTTTGGAAAGACAGAAGGTAGTTTGGAATTAAATGTGTATCAAAAGAATTTATTTGATTACGGCTTAATAATAGGAAAATAAATAATCTTAAAATTCTGGAAAAATGCTCCTATACCAACATTAAATATGTGGATTTCAACTATGTTTGAAACACTACATCGAGAAGATATGAGACTCTGCCTGGAAGGAAAATCAGAACACTTCTATCAGACGTGGTCTGCATTTATAGAATTACTACAAAGATAGGGTGCAGGAGTACCTCGGGCCTTGGTGGGGGGGATGAAAAACTATCGAGTTGGTGGATTCCTTTTGCGTGATATATATAACATAGTAACTGGCTTTTTTTTTCTTTTTCCTTTTTTTTTAGGGTCTATCTCTTAACCCCTTTCTCTAATTCTTTGACCAAGTGTTTCTTCTCCCCTTTGGCACACTCTTTCACTAACACAACTCTTTTCACCTATTTCACTCTCTTTCTTTCTATTCTTTTTTTTTAAGCCATAAAATTATCGGGTACAATGATTGTAACAATATATATGTGAAGTACATTGATGTATTTACCTCTAATAAATAAAATAAATAAAAAAAGTAAACTTTTTTTTTAAAGTAACTTTCAGAGGTGATCTACACATTTTGTTTGTTACTTTTAGGCACATGTATGTAATTCTATATTAAAATGTAGCTAAGATCTGTTTGGTCCATTAACTCGCATACACTTTTTAAGCACACATTTTGATTACTTCCCATTCTACCATAGAGATATAAAGTCTATAATAGACTTGATTTTTATTTCTATGATTCTACAGACCTTGGCTGGGAAACTGGGGCTCACCAAAATTGTTCCCAACTGGATCCCGCACCTCTTAAGGCTGGCCTTGCCCAAAATGCTGGAGTAACTCAGTGGGACAGGCAACATCTCTGTATAGAAGGAATGGGTGACTGGGCATTATATTCACCATGGACCTTGTGGGCAGGGGCTGGATTTAGATGAAGAGAAGCCCTAGGCTATTCCACTTGTGAAGCCCCTCCCAATCCCCCACGATGAGAGGAAAATGGAAGAGTCCATCAGATTGACACCGATGTACAGTCGGGTGTGGCCAATGAGATAAGGGCTGAAAAGGTGCAGTTTTTATTTATTGCCAGTGCTAGTGTCGAGTTATTGGCTTAAAACATTATTATTCTGAAATGGAGGGCAAGGAACATTACTGAAGTGTTGTTTAGAGACTACGGTGCATTGTGACAGCATATGTAAGAAAGGCCTATGACAGTGTCAAAAATATTATACACCAGGCCCATATGAAGCTTTTCAAAAAAGGTGGCATGGCAGGATTACAAAAATGTTATGTGAAATAAGTGCACGCAGCGCATATTACAAGTGCGAAGCTCAACGACCCTTGCGGCCAGGGTCTGGGGTTTTAGATGCTCTCTGGTGCATTCTGAGCCTTATTTTGTAGCATTTCTGCACCAAATTTATGACCAATATTTCAGAAATAATTTTGGTTGAGTCAAGTGTAATGATTTGAAGCTGTTGTTTTTTATAATAATCAAGTTGTACTGTAAAATGTTATGTACAATATTATTAAGGAAGCATGCAAACCCAGCAAATAAAATACTGTACAGTTTTGCAATAAATATAACCTTTTTTTAGAAAATGTTTTGTGTGTTGATTTGATTGCCTGTTACTGTTCGACTGTGTTAGTGTGTGCACATTAAAAATATTATGCAAAATGAAAGTCGCAAACTATGGAATACATATTTTTCAGTATTGTTATGGAAAAGAAAGCAGTTCCAATTGTTTGATATTATTCATATGGAGGAGAACATATAATTGCTCTAAAACCTACCTTCATTTTGCAATCTCACTAAAGATAATCCCCCTTCCCCTCTCCACCTCCCCCCCCCTCTCTCTCTACCCCTCTCTCTCCCTCCCCATCTTTCTCTCCCCCTCCCCCTCTTTCTCCCCCCCTGTCTCAACCCCCCTTTTCCCCTTCTCACATCCCCCTCTCTCTTCCTCCCTCCCCCTGTCTCTCCCTCCCTCCCCCTGTCTCTCCCTCCCATGCAGCGAGGCTCCGAGTCCACACTGCAGACACCACAGCCCGCCCTCACCCCCGGCCTAGAGAAACGGCACTCCCGCAACACAATAGTCCACTACTTACCTGGAGTAGACACGTAGGATCTTTGGTAGACACGAGGCATTGAGGTGATTGTGTGGAGTGCAAATGGAGATCTGAACCCGCCTGGGCCCACTGCGCACACGTGGAGTGAGAGCATCATTTTGCATCGCTGCTGCGTCACCGGCTTCCCCCAACTGCGCAGGCGTGGATGGTGGCTCTTTCCCCCCAAAAAACTTCCAGCGGGCCAGAACCAGAATTTCGGGTAATTTCCGTCAAAGTGGAAACGTGAATCTCAAGGGCCTAAGCTTAAGCGTGTGAAGCTTATATGTAAATACGGTCCTGCTTGTGGGTCAAAGGGCCTGTCCCTCTGCTGTACTTTTCAATGTTCTAACAATCAGTAATAATCTTGTGGGTGGAAGCCCTGGGCAAGTGGAATAATTTGCACCAAAAGCAGAATGGGACCAACATCCTCAACTGTCATTGCTCCTGTCTGTAGAGAAAGGGAATCAGAATTGATGTTTAGATGGGGAAGTACAGTCACTCAGAGGAAAAAGTTCAATAGAACAGAAGGGTAAATTCATATAAGTTATCACAAACCTAATTGCACCCATTTTATTGCAAGGAGTCTAACTAGCAAGGTAATGCACTCAAAGCTTTAATTAACACATGGAATTATGATATTGTCACAATATCTGAGACATGATGAATTACGGGCAGGACTGGCAACTCTGTTTCCTGGAATACAATTTTTTCAGGGGAGACAGAGGGAGCTGTAAAATAGGAGAAGACATTGTCCATTTGCATAATTAGTATCATCTTCCAGGAAGATATCACAGAAGGCTCCTCAAAAGAGCTCATATGGGTAGAGATGCATAGAAATAGATAGATTAAACGAGAACTTACCATTTGAAGTTTGATCTTTATTTTATGAGAAGTTGAAGTGAGGGAATACGTGAGCGCCCGCCAGCCCGCATGCGCGTCAATCTTCAGAGCAACTATATGAAACCACAGACCAGCTGCTGACCTTAAACTATAGAAAGATTAACAAGATTAGATTTACCAGATTATCTTTTATGAGAATAAGGGTTGGGGGTGGACGGCGCGTAATCCCTCACTTCAACTTCTCATAAAATAAAGATCAAACTTCAAACTCTAAGTTCTGGTTTAAGCTTTCTGTTTTATTTCAAAGTCACGTGAGTGACTACATGAAGATTTCAAAGCTATGTGGTTTCATACAGTAATCCAATCTGTGTGTGAAACACTAAGCAGATAAACCATTAATGGTAGAAAACATGGGTTATTAATACCATGATGCTAACTTGCATACATGGCCATTGCTCTTAACCGGACCATAGTCCCAATTAACTTTGAGTTAGATAATAACTCATGCAACACTGTCCAGAATTCTATCTGCAAATATCCAGACATACTCAACCAAATTTTATAACCTCTAAACATGCACTATGTAAGCCTCTTGCTGTATGATGAAAGGGAAATATCCATTCTATTGGCTGCTAATGAGCCATCAGCAATCTCTTGAGAGACTATTAAATAACAATAAAGAAACTATCTTTCATCTCATAGGTACTAGCCAGCTCAGTGTACTTGTATACCAAATAACACCCCCAATCTCTACTCTGGTGGGTATGCTGTCAACTCCAAATGTACGCAATAATGCCCATTTTGCTTATGAGATCATTCCCATAACAAGCTACCCATATGTCAGTTATGACCCAGAGATTGAGATTGAGTAAAGACTGTGTTCTTTGTGCTGAAATCAGTTGCTAAAAGCATAATCAACTTAAAGATACGGCTCCCATTAGGAATATAGTAGATAAATATCTGCATAATAATTTACTGAAATACATTGCACACTACGATGACTGTAGGCATTTAGAGTGGTCATATATAAACACCTTGTGTAGTGTTAGTGAACAGCTGGTGAATAGCCAATCATTTATTGTCCCATTTATGGGACTATGGAGAATGACAAAGCAGCACAAGCAGTGTTAATTGTGCTATCACATAATCGCTTCTCTAAGCCCAAACTGAAAGCAACACAAACCTTTGTTATTTCCGATTAAAAGTAACTCACATGACCGAGTAAATGACAAGTAAATAGGAGCTGCTTCAGCCGCTTCAGGTGCCTTACCATGGCCTGAATGAATAGGCAAAGTTGGCACTATTAAATTTCTTGTTGCCTTATCCTTAAGAGGCATCTACTGATAAACCTCTACGTTTTATCAGCTGCAAATTTTGCATGTCATCTAAATACTCAATAACACAAAGCCCTTTGATCTGTGTAGGGCAGCATTAGCTTCCACCACTGGCCTTGTTATCAAAACACCAGATATATCTGTGCCTCTTGTATATAGATATGGCATCTATATAGTGTATAGTGTGCATCTTCAAGATCGATTCACTGAATCAGCTAAATTGCTGAAAGCCAATCATTCATCTCAAACTGTGTAACCAAACACATGATCAGATTGGCCAAATCCTAACCTGATTTGGCATGCTCCACATTTCTGCAATGTTGAGAAATATCAGAAATATACCCCTCTTGTTCTTGGGCAAACTACTCATTCTCTGTGAGATGCGCTAATTCTACTTGGAACCACTATTCCTCTATTGACCATACGGACCGAAAATGTTGGCTTCTCTTGCCGCGGAAGATGCATTATCTAGTTATTCATGCATTTCGCTGATAACATATAATCAGAACCTTATGACTAGAGCTGAAACACAGTATCTACTTGATGTGGGAATACAAGTTCCCTGTCAACTCTTGACTGTTAGAGTCACCTCAGCATTCTTCATCAGAGTGGAAATTAGCATAATGCAAGCCTGAACCAAGAATTGCTTCACAGTCCTCTGACTGAAACCACCTGTCTGAGTCGCCAGTGTGTGCAACACAATCTCTTCGACCAGCCACTCAATCAGGAATACTGGTATTGAGAGCCTACAGATTATTATATATACATTTTTGATCCTGAACATGAACCTGCAGGTCAGATAAAAATACTACATGCCAGACCGGCTTCTGCTGGTAGCTACCTATCCCAGAGAGGATGGTAATGATGTTTCCAATGAACTGGCAACTCCACTAACTGAGCAGATATTTAAACATGTGTTGAGGGACACTTCAATTACTTCACTCTACTGAGCAGCCTGATCACCTCAATCACAGCTGTTGAGGCAGTGCTTCCCTGGTCAATATGACCCATATGGCCAGCCAGTTCCAAGGTGATCTACCCTGAACCAGGGTAAGCAAGCTGTTCCTACTTGGAACTTACAGAGGTTACTATGCAAGGCACCCTGCCAATGTCTCTGCATCAACCTGATCTATCCCAGAGACAGTGAAAAAATACTAGACAGCCCACACTGCCAGTAAACCTAAACCTGGGCCGACAGACTGCTCCATTTCGGAGTTTTACGGAGGTTAATAAAGGGACCTTACCTGCCAGCGTCTCTGAAACCGGGTCGACCTGCTTGTTAGAGCTACAGCGAAGTTCCATTTGCAGACCCTGTCTGACCACATCTTCAGCCCCATGTTTGCCATTCCTTCAACTGGTGTGATGTTAGGTAGCTGACACTGCTGGTCAACTCCTCTTGTTGTGGCTTGCCCGTCCCCGAGGGAACAGCAAATTTAGAGGCAAGAGCAGGCAGCTCTTCCTTATGCTACTCTCGTACATCATGCATTAAAGCATGGGATTTAGGCACATACTCATGTTCGGAGTCAGCTCCATACTGATCTCTGACACTCCCCTCGACAGAGTGGGAGAAATATTGCAACCCTGAACCAGGTGTTGCCACAGACATATGACTCAAACTGCCTGTGCATGTGTCCATAACACGGTGCATATTTTGTGCCACCATCTGATCCATCAGATGTTCCAATTGAGACAAATGGCCAATCACATTTGCCATAGATGTGGGGACAGAATCCTCTTGTCCCAAATCATCTGACAGGACTTGTCTCACAGACTTGGCTTTGGCTTTGCCCTGACTCGGGGTTGCCAAGCTGCTCCCGCTATGAGCCGAATTGGAACTAGCTGTGCAGAGCTGCCAAAGACTCCGAAGTGGCCGTCAGCTTTCCGCACTGCCGCGGTCCTCTGCTGTTGGTACAAATCATCATTATTTATTGTACTCACTCCGAGTCCTTGCTCCCTTCTGGAGCCTCAACTGAGCATTTCAGGGGAGGAAATAGAGCGCAATCCTGAACCAGGTGTTGCTACCTCAGTCCTCTGGGCCCCATATGACCTGGATGAACTGGTTTAATAATCACAGTCACCTCTTTCCGATACTCCACTCGATAGAGTGGGAGAAATACTGCAACCCTGCCAGGTCTTATCACAGGCATATGGCAGGAGCCACCTGTTAATGCCTCCAGTACATGGAGCATAATTTGTTCATATGATTAAAAAGAAGCATATCCCCAATAGATCAGAGATTCTACTACTCTATCAATATCTACATAGATGGAGTCT
The DNA here is from genome assembly GCA_963514005.1 of Raja brachyura. Next base: position 104,034,982 of record OY740782.1, on the reverse strand, counting down.
CTTATGAAAGAATCTCCAACAGTCCCCGCTACTGAGCGGAAATTATCATGGCGCAACCCTGAACCAGGTGTTGCTCCCACAGTGGTCTAATGGACACAGCTCAAAAAAGGCTTCCTAAGCCAGGAGCTCCTTTTCTGGTGCCTCAATGGAGTTTCTTAGGGGAGGAAATAGAATGCAACCCTGAACCAGGCATCACTTCCTCAAGCCTCTGGCTGACTCTCTTTAGGAGCATCAATCTGTACAGGCATTGCCCGTAAGATGCTCCGAACAGCCGCCTGCTCCAGTGGAGTCCCATTCTGTGCTGCAATGGCAAGTCATATTTCACTACACCATTTGGTGTATGCGTTAATAAATGTCTTTTGTATCCTTTGTATCGTTTGTATCCTTTCTGATACGATAGTCACAAACGTGACCGTGCAGCAACCACTATTAAAAACCTGCCAGCTCTATTTATAGCCGCCCTGTAAATAGACCATACACTATACGCTTCTCTACAGCATATGCTGTGCTGCGGAAAACCCCCACAGTAAATACTAACCCAGCAGCTGAGCTTACCTGGCCCGCCGTGGCTATTTTTAAACCCACCGGCTGCTGCTAATCTTATGCAGCGATCGCTGACCTGGCTGTGCCGGCAGCTGCAATATCGTATCCCAGCTCCTTATGGAGCCGCCATGGCGGCCTCCATATCCGGCTGCCTGCTCCCATTCAGATCTCCAACGGCGGCAGCCGCACAGGCTACGCCCATCAGCTACTCACGTGACTTTGAAATAAAATAAAAAGTGTGCCAGCACTTTACTGGGAGTATATTACCAACCACCTAACAGTCCACAGGAGATCAAGGAACAGATTTTGAGGCAAATTTCAGTGCAATATGTTGAAAGTTGGGTTACAACACAAGGGGATTTTAAGTCAGAAAAGGAAGTTTAAAAATGATTGTGCCTGAAACCTGCTGCCGGGGGTGGTGGTGGAAGCAAATGTCGTGTTAAGGGAGTCATGGGTCCCAACAATGTAACAATTAAATTCTTACTTGCAGCATTATAACAGGTCTGCAAACACAACACAACTGGATATATGTAATAAATAGAAGTTCAATAAATTACTAACCACAATACTATTTTTTTTAATGCCTGACTCGTTAGTGAACCTTAGACAGTCAATCACACTCTATATGCAGAAACACTGAACTGCAGATGTTGGTTTACAAAATAAGACACAGTGTGCTCTTAAGTTCATAAGTTATCGGAGAAAATTAGGCCATTTGACCCATCAAGTCTATTCCGCCATTGTATCATGGCTGATTCAGATTCAGATTCAGATTCAGATTCAATTTTAATTGTCATTGTCAGTGTACAGTACAGAGACAACGAAATGCATTTAGCATCTTCCTGGAAGAGCGACACAGCAAATTATTTGAATAAATAACAATAAGTGTCCGGGGGGGGGGGGGGGGGGGGTGATTGGCAGTCACCGAGGTATGTTGTTGAGTAGCGTGACAGCCGCCGGAAAGAAGCTGTTCCTGGACCTGCTGGTTCGGCAACGGAGAGACCTGTAGCGCCTCCCGGATGGTAGGAGGGTAAACAGTCCATGGTTGGGGTGAGAGAGGTCCTTGGCGATGCTGAGCACCCTCCGCAGACAACGCTTGCTTTGGACAGACTCAATGGAGGGGAGCGAGGAACCGGTGATGCGTTGGGCAATTTTCACCACCCTCTGCAATGCCTTCCGGTCGGAGACAGAGCAGTTGCCATACCAAACTGTGATGCAGTTGGTAAGGATGCTCTCGATGGTGCAGCGGTAGAAGTTCACCAGGATCTGAGGAGACAGATGGACCTTCTTCAGTCTCCTCAGGAAGAAGAGACGCTGGTGAGCCTTCTTGATCAGAGTTGAGGTATTGTGGGTCCAAGAGAGGTCGTCGGAGAGGTTGACTCCCAAGAACCTGAAGCTAGAAACACGTTCCACCTCCGTACCGTTAATGTGGATGGGGGTGTGCGTGCCGCCCCTGGACTTCCTGAATTCTACAATGAGCTCCTTGGTCTTCTTGGAGTTAAGGGCCAGGTTGTTGTCAGCGCACCATGCTGCTAAGTGCTGGACCTCCTCCCTGTAGGCCGACTCATCGTTGTTGCTGATGAGGCCAATCACCGTTGTATCATCTGCATACTTGATGATGGTGTTAGTACTATGTACAGGTGTGCAGTCATAGGTGAAGAGGGAGTAGAGGAGGGGGCTCAGCACACAGCCCTGTGGAACGCCGGTGTTCAGGGTGAGGGTTGAAGAGGTTTGATCTACTGTTCCCCCTCAACCCCATTCTCCTGTTGGAAATGTTTCAGATAGTTTTCCCACAATATCACTCCACTGACTGTCCTTTTGTTATTCACACAATTCCTTTCTCCCCTTTTAAACAATGGTATACATCAACAATTGTACTGAACTTTGATGCCTTACCTATTACGAATGAAAAATAGAAAACTATGGTCAGCGCTTTTGTTTGGTGCCTTTGTTTCCATTTGCTTGGGCATGTTGATTTACAACTTTTAATGACACTAAGATCTTGTGAAAGTATCCAAATTAAAACATTATCTGGATTTACACAAAAGTGCAGATACTGGAATCTGGTTCAATAAACAATCTGATCACTGAACCCTATAGACTGAGTGGAATCAGTTGAGGGAAATGGACAGGTGACGTCTTGAGTTGAAGCCCTTCCTCTGGACTGAAAGAGTAGAAGGGAGATGGTCAGTATAAAGCAATGATACAAGAGGTGGAGCAAGAGCATGCACCTGATAGATGGATTCAGGTAAGGGGGGGGAGTGGGGGTTCAAAAGCAGATTGAACCAGATAGGCAACAGCGGATGGAGATAGTGATAGTGAGTTGGTTGTTGAGAGATTTCTTTCTGGCGGACTGCAGGAGGAGGGGATCTGTTGCGTGGGGGGGGCAGGGGTGGGGGAAGGGGAGACTGTTTTGTTCAGTCCCTACCTGGTCGGAGATGAGTCTTTCCTCCGAGCCACATCTTCGCTCCCTCCTCGCGGCCTACCAACAGGACTGGAGCGGCATTGACTGTCGGAACCAGCCAGAACTTCAGCTTCAGCAGCGGTGCAGCGTTGAAGCACCATCGCAGAGCGGGCAATGCCTTACCGAGGATCGCCATGTCGTAAGCTCCGGAGTGCTGAGATCGCTGTCTCCAACATCACAAAGCTGTGGTTGCGGACCTTCCAGCTGAGGGCAGCGCTGACTTTACATCGCGGAGTCCTGGGATCTTTCGCCGAGGTCGACAGTGTGAATCTCCGCCCAGCGTGGCCTGTGAACGTCGGGAGCCACGGTCTCCGGTAGGAAGCGGCCGATTCAGAACTCCAATGCCACTGAGAGTGTTCTCTCCGATGCTGGAGCTCCATCATCCCGGCGAGAGGGCCTGAAACATCGGGCCTCCGCTGCGGAGGCCTCAAATAGGCCCCGACCTCGGGTGAATTTTGATTCCACTGTGGGGGGACATTCATGTTAAATTCTATAGTGTGCTGTGACTTTTCTTTTTTATTTTGTATGGATGTATGGAAACCCAAATTCTTCTATGTACAGCACTTTGGTTTCAACGCAAGTTGATTTAAATGTGCTATATAAATTAAAAATACTTACTTACTTACTAGGTGAGTCAATAGGTGAAGGTGAATTGAACTGAGGGGAAGTGGATGAGAGATCCCAGTGGGAAAAGTGTGAGTTGGATACAGTGATACAGTGGATGGTGAAGGGAAAATAAACTGGGTTATTGTGGGCTGTGGGTGATTGGGAATAGTAGGTCGATCAGAAGGAGGTCAAGAGTCTCAGACGGAGCGCAGAATTCTTTAAATTGGATAATTCAATGTTCATGACATTGGGTTGTAGACAACCCAAACATCATCTGAGCTCCCGTTGCTCTTGCTTGCATTTGCCCTCACCCTGGAAGTGGAGAAGGCCAATGATAGACAGATCGGTATGTGATTGGGATGCGAAATTAGAATGGCTACCAACGGGGATCTCCATATTGCCACTGCAGACAGAGCACAGCCTTTTGGCAAAATGTTCACCTAGTCTACGCTTGGTCTCAACAAAGTAGAGGAGACCACATTCACAGCACAAAGTTGAATAATTGAGGTAGGAGGAGGTGCAAGTAAATCCCTGCTTCACCTAGAAGGGCTATTTAGGTCCCTTTGTGCTGTTGGAATAGCACAATAGTTTAAACACAGGCAAAATCTGAAGATTACACAATGCAAATGTATATTGTGTCCTTATGTCAGAATGTGTGCTTATAAGCAACAATTGTGCTATTCCATTTTTTGGCTGTTCAATCTTTATGAGAAGCTGTTGAAATAACTAGGAACCCTTTGCCTTCTTTTCCTTTCCCGCTGTGCTGTTGGAATAGCTGTACAACTAGTCTAGTGTTACAAGTAGGGCAGCACAGTTGTTCACTGGTAGAGTTGCTGCCTTACAGCGCCAGAGACACGGGTTCAATCCTGACTACGGCTGCGTGTCTGTATGTTCTCCCCATGGCTGCGTTGGTTTTCCCTAGAAGCTCCTGGTTCCTCCCACACTCCAAAGGCAAACCGGTTTAAAGGTTAATTGGTTTGGTTAAATTGTAAATAGTCCCGAGTGTGTGTGTATGTTAGTGTTAGTGTGCGGGGATCGCTGGTTGCGCGGACTTGGTGAGCAGACGGGTCTGTTTCCATGCTGCATTTCTAAACTAAACTAGGAAAAAATATACAAATAGAAATGTAATAATAATCCAACCACTTATCATACTTCATTCTCTGTGTTACTTATATCGATTTATGTCACCTTGGCAGCTACCACGTGTAAACTTAACACCTGTCCACATAGAAATAATGTTAAATGTTGGACATCCGAATCTCATTTAGGTAGCGGAGGGCAGGCAACCCTTTCTAGAAAAATGCAAAATGATGCCTTTAATGTCTTTAAAGGAATAGGCGACGTTTCGGGTCGAGACCCTTCTACGGAGAGAAGGAATAGGCGATGTTTTGGGAAGAGACCCATTGCCTATTCCATCACTCCATAGATGTTGCCTCACCCACTGGGTTCCTCCAGCTTTTTTGGCTACCTTTGATTTTTCCAGCATCTGCAGATCTTTCTCAAACAGGAAAAAATAGATAATCATTGTGAAATTAATGATTGTTGCCATTATTTAAAATCCAAAACTGCATCCTCAAACCCCGAACATCCCGGTCCAATGTGGTAATGGGACTGGCGCCGTTGGTTTACCAGTTGGAGCCACACCGGACTCTCTGATTTGGACTGCGCGCAGCGATGTGAAGCCCCGCTCAATAAACGCAGTTATTTCTTTCTGTCAAAGATAAAGATATAAAGAACAGATATCAACATTAGAAGCTGGTAAACATGGTGTCAAAAGAAGCAGTCATTTGTACAAGCTAGATCCGGTATTGGATGAAGGACTTCTGAGACTAGGTGCTCGTTTGAATAGACTAGCGATGCCTAAAGATGCTAAACATCCTATTATTCTCTCAAAGGAGTTTCACATATCAACATTATTGTTATGACGTATACATGAACAGATCAGACATGGAGGAAGAAACTTCATGCTGTCGCAACTTCGTAAAAATACTGGATTATCAAAGTTAACTCCACTGCAAAAAGATCATAAAAGGCTGTGTTGTGTGTAGACGGCAGCATGGAAGAGTTAGAGAACACAAAATGGCAGACTTTCCCCTGGAGTGGATTCTACCTGATAAGCCTCCATTTTCAGATGTAGGAGTAAACTACTTTGGTCATATAGAGGTGAAGAGAAGACGAAGTCTAGTTAAAAAGTATGGTGTAATCTTCACTTGCATGGCAAGCAGGGCAGTACATCTTGAAGTTGCATCTACACTTGTCACAGACTCCCGTATAGATGCCTTACGAAGATTCATCTGTTGACGAGGCCAAGTTTCATCTTTAAGATCAGATAATAGCACAAAGGAAGATAATAAGAGGAAGCAGCTGATTGGGAGCATCCCCAGGTTTGCATTTCTGCTTTCTGGTTAAGGGTTCAGTGAGTTAAGGGTACAGTGCTTTTTATTAAAGGTACAGTTTAAAGGATTAAGATTTTTATACAGTGAGTGAGTTGATTTAATTTGGTCAGCCCCATGGTTTGCTCATCCTGCAACATGTGGCAGATCAGGGATATGGTCGGTGTCCCAGGTGACTATGTTTGCAGGAAGTGTGTCCAGCTGCATTCAAGTGTATCCGGCTGGAGCATCCACGATGCTGAGAAAGTCGTGAATAGCACGTACAGTGAGTGGCCACACCGCAGGTAAAAGTTAAGTGGACAGAAAGGGAATGGGTGGCCTTTAGCCAGCATAGCAGTAGGCAGGTAGTGCAGGAGTCCCCTGTGGTCATCTCCCTCCTAAACAGATAAACCATTTTGGGGGAGATGGCTCCTCAACGGAAGGCAGCAGCAGCCAAGTTCATGGTACCATGGGTGGCTCTATGGCACAGGAGGGGAGGAAAAAGAGTGGAAGGGCTATAATAATAGGGGATGCAATTGCCTCCCTGATGCAAGGGTCAGGGATGTCAATGAACGGCTGCGGAACATTCTGGAGGGGGAGGGGAAACAGCCAGTTGTCGTGGTGCACATTGGCACCAACGACAGGTAAAAAACGGGATGAGGACCTACAAGGTGAATTTAGGGAGCTAGGAGATAAAATTAAAAGTAGGACCTCAAAGGTAATAATCTCTGGATTGCTACCAGTGCCACGTGCTAGTCAGAGTAGAAATAGGAGGATATTGCAGATGAATACGTGGCGTAAGAAATGGTGCCAGGGGGAGGGATTCACATATCTAGGGCATTGGAACCAATTCTGGGGGAGGTGGGACCAGTACAAACAGGACAGTCTGCTCCTGGGCTGGAATGGAACCAATGTCCTTGGGGGAGTGTTTGCTAGTGCTGTCGGGGAGGATTTAAACTAATGTGGCAGCTGGATGGGAGCATGAGCAGAGAGACAGAGGGGTGTAAAATGAGGGTAGAAGCAATAGGTGGCAAGGTAAAAAGTAAAAGTGGCAGGCAGACAAATCCATGGAAAAAAATCAAAAAGGGCCACTTTTCAACATAATTGTATAAGGGGTAAGAGTGTTATAAAAACAAGCCTGAAGACTTTGTGTCTCAATGCAAGGAGCATTCGTAATAAGGTGGATGAGTTGAATGTACAGATAGATATTAATAAATATGATATAGTTGGGATCATGGAGACATGGCTCCAGGGTGACCACGGCTGGGTGCTGAACATTCAGGGATATTCAATATTCAGGAGGGATAGACAGAAAGGAAAAGGAGGTGGGGTAGTGTTGCTGGTTAGAGAGGAGATTAACGCAATAGAAAGGAAGGACAATAGCTTGGAGGATGTGGAATCAATATAGGTAGAGCTGCGAAACACTTAGGCGCAGAAAACGCTAGTGGGAGTTGTGTACAGGCCACCTAACAGTAATAGTGGAGTTGGGGATGGCATCAAACAGGAAATTAGAAATGTGTGCAAAAAAAGTAAAACAGTTATAATGGGTGACTTCAATCTACATATAGATTGGGTGAATCAAATGGCAGGGGTGCTGAGGAAGAGAATTTCTTGGAATGTATGCAAGATAGTTTTCTAAACCAACATGTAGAGGAACCAACGAGAGAGCAGGCTATTCTAGACTGGGTATTGAGTAATGAGGAAGGGTTAGTTAGCAGTCTTGTTGTGTGTGGCCCGTTGGGCAACAGTGACCATAATATGGTTGAGTTCTTCATTAGGATGGAGAGTGACATTGTTAATTCAGAAACAATGGTTCTGAACTTAAAGAAAGGTATCTTTGAGGGTATGACACGTGAATTGGCCAAGATAGACTGGCACTTGATTCTTAAAGGTTTGACGGTGGATATGCAATATCTGCATGGATTTAAAGACTGCATGGATGAACTACAACAATTGTTCATCCCAGTTAAAAAAGAATAAATCAGGGAAGATAGCACATCCATGGATAACAAGGGAAATCAAGGATAGTATCAAAACTAAAGATGAAGCATACAAATTAGCCAGAAAAAGCAGTCTCCCAGAGGACTGGGAGAAATTCAGAGTCCAACAGAGGAGGACAAAGGGCTTAATTAGGAAAGGGAAAATAGATTATGAAAGAAAACTGGCAGGGAACATTAAAAACTGACTGCAAAAGTGTTTATAGATATGTGAAGAGAAAAAAGATTAGTTAAAACAAATGTAGGTCCCTTGCAATCAGAAGCAGGTGAATTGATCATGGGGAACAAGGACATGGCAGACCAATTGAATAACTACTTTGGTTCTGTCTTCACTAAGGAAGACATAAATAATCTGCCGGAAATAGCAGGGGACCGGGGGTCAAATGAGATGGAGGAACTGAGTGAAATCCAGGTTAGCCGGGAAGTGGTGTTAGGTAAACTGAATGGATTAAAGGCCGATAAATCCCCAGGGCCTGATTGGCTGCATTCCAGGGTACTTAAGGAAGTAGCCCCAGAACTAGTGGATGCATTAGTGATAATTTTTCAAAACTCTTTAGATTCTGGAGTAGTTCCTGAGGATTGGAGGGTAGCTAATGTAACCCCACTTTAAAAAGGGAGGGAGAGAGAAAACGGGGAATTACAGACCTGTTAGTCTAACATCCGTAGTGGGGAAAATGGTAGTCAGTTATTAAAGATGGGATAGCAGGACATTTGGAAAGTGGTGAAATCATTGGACAAACTCAGCTTGGATTTATGAAAGGTAAATCATGTCTGACGAATCTTATAGAATTTTTTGAGGATGTAACTAGTAGAGTGGATAAGGGAGAACCAGTTGATGTGTTATATCTGGACTTTCAGAAGGCTTTTGACAAGGTCCCACATAGACATTAGTATGTAAACTTAAAGCACACGGTATTGGGGGTTCAGTATTGATGTGGATAGAAAACTGGCTGGCAGACAGGAAGCAAAGAGTACGAGTAAACGGGTCCTTCTCAGATGGCAGGCCGTGACTAGTGGGGTACCGCAAGGCTCAGTGCTGGGACCCCAGCTATTACCAATATATATTAATGATCTGGATGAGGGGATTGAATGCAACATTTCCAAGTTTGCGGATGACACAAAGCTGGGGGGCAGTGTTAGCTGTGTAGAGGATGCTAGGAGGCTGCAAGGTGACTTGGATAGGTTGGGTGAGTGGGCAAATGCATGGCAGATGCAATATAATGTGGATAAATGTGAGGTTATGCACTTTGGTGGCAAAAACAGGAAAAGTATTATCTGAATGGTGGCCGATTATGGAAAGGGGAGATGCAACGAGACCTGGGTGTCATGGTACACCAGTCATTGAAAGTAGGCATGCAGGTTCAGCAGGCGGTGAAGAAATCAAATGGTATGTTAGCATTCATAGCAAAAGGATTTGAGTATAAGAGCAGGGAGGTTCTACTGCAGTTTACAGGGTCTTGGTGAGACTTGCATAAGAATATTCAATATTGGAAAACACTTCCCTTTTCAATGCTCAGTAAAATTAATGCTATTAAAATGATTTTCCTTCCTCAACTTCTATACCTCTTTCAATCAATTCCGATACATCTCCCGAGAAATTTCTTTAAAAAAGTCGACTATATTGTAACAAGTTTTATTTGGGATTATAAGAATCACAGAATAAGTAAAAACACTTATGTAAACCCAAGACGAATGGAGGATTAGCCTTACCAAATTTCTTATTTTATTTCAGGGCAGTCAATGTCAAAAATTTAAATTTCTGGTTGGAAGATATGGATCAACAACCAGACTGGTTAAATATGGAAAAGGAGGATTGTTTGTCATTTGAAATTAGCCCAATTCTGTTAACTCCAACAAAATTGAATTTAAAAATGTATAGTGAAAATCCAATAATACATAGTGGTATTCGAATTTGGAAACAAATAAAAAAGACATTAAAATTGGATAATTTATCACTTTCGCTCCCTATTGCAAATAACCCTTCATTTAAGCCTTCAGTATTGGATAAAGGTTTTGCACAATGGAAAAATTATGGAATTAAAAAGATGGGACATCTTTATAGAAAAGGTGTGTTCCTTTCGTTTCAGGAGGTACAACAGAATTATGGATTACATTCAAACAATTTGTTTAGATATTTACAATGGAAAGATTGTGTTAAATCACATACACAAGAATATTGAACTAGAGAGCCAGAGATTGTAGATGAATGTTTAAATAAACACCCCAACACAGTCAAATTAATATCTTACATTTATAATATTCTTTTAGATAGTGAGAATCCGTCGACGGAATTACAATGAAAATGGGAAAATGAATTTGTTCAACTCATAATGAAAGATATTTGGGATAAAGGTTTACAACATATACATCAATGTTCGTTAAACGCCAGACGTTCTTTAATACAATTTAAAACATTACATAGCTTGCATTATTCTAAAACAAAATTAAATAGAATTTTTCTTAATATTTCTCCTATCTGCAATAAATGTCAATATTCTGAGGCTAATTTAATCCATACCTTTGTAAATTGCATAAAAATTAAAACATTTTGGGTGGATATTTTTTAAATTATTTCCATAGTGGTTAATACTCAACTGGAGCCCGATCCTAAATTAATAATACTGGGCATATCTGAACAATACCTAAAACTTACAAAAAACCAAAGAAATTTCCTTGATTATAGTATAATAACTGGGAAAAAATTAATATTAAAATTTTGGAAAAACCCTGCATCCCCCACAATCAAAATGTGGATTATGGAGGTGTCGGAGACCTTACATCTGGAAAAAATTAGATTTGTCTTAATTGACAAACCAGAATTATTTACTAGAATATGGTCTCCGTTCATAGATTATTTGAAGGGCTAGAATGGGCCGGCGCTGATACCTGATGGAAGCTTGAACCCAGGACTAGATGAATAGTAATGCTTTCTTACCTACGGACCTATCGCCTAAGTTGTATTATGGATAGTTTATTCTATTTTTCTAATTTTATTTTATTTTTCTTTATTTTTTTCCATCTATTAAAAAAAAATTAATAATAATTAGAGTAAATGTTAATATGTAACCAATAAATGAAGACCCCAGCTACATTGGTAGCAGAGTCCCTGGAATCCTGGATATTTAATATGTAACCGGTTAACAAAGTTTGTAGTGGTTCGGACTATGATATGTACATGCCTCTAATAAAATTTAACTTTAAAAAAAAAGAAAAAACGTTAAATTCCAGCTATCCTACGGCAATATTATTTTACATTTAATGCTACTCCAAGATTTTATCAAATGTATCATTTCACTGTTTTAATTTAAAAATATTTAATAGCATCCTGCCATACATAGAATCATACAGCACGGAAACAGGAGCTTCGGCCCAACCTGTCCATGCTGACCCAGCTGCCTGGTCCTATCCCTTAAACGCTCATGCCCATAAACTTGTCCAAATATTTTTTAAATGCTCTCATTATAGTAATTGTACCGGCATCGACAACCTCCTTTCCATATAATCACCCATCCAGTTCCTATTAAATCTTCCCCTCTTACCTTATGCCTCTGTCATCTGGCTCTTGGTACCCCCACTCCAGGTAAAAGACTCTGTGTATTTACCACAACTATTCCAATTATGATCTAGTACATCTCAACAACATCACTCATTAGCCTTCTGCGTTCCAGGGAATAAAGTCGGAGCCTCTCCACATAGCTCAGGCACTTAGACATGGTAAAATACTCAAAAATATTCACTGCATTGTTTCCAGCTTAACAACAGCCTTCCTATTGCAGGATGACCAAACCAAACACAACACACCAAATGTGACATCACCAACATCTTGAACAACAGTGCATAATATTCTAATTTCAATGCTCAATATCCTGTCTGATGAAGGCCAATGTACCGAAAACCTTTTTGACCACCCTATCTGCTTGCGATGCCACTTTCAGGGAAATATGTATCTGCACTCCCAGATTCCTCTGCTCCTCAATTCTACCCCTGACACTGCCATTCACTGTGAGGATCTTTCCCTGGTTTGAATTCCTGAAGTACAACACCTCACACTTTCTGCATTAAACTCTATCAACCATTCCTCAGCCCACTTGCCCAGCTGTGCAAGACCCTGCTGTAATTTTTGATAACCATCAGTGCTATCGACGATACCGCCCACTCTAGTATCACGTGAAAACTTAATGATCATGCCTTGCACAAACTCACCCAACTTGTTAAGATAAGCCACAAACGGCAAAGGGCTCCGCACCAATACCTGAGACACACCACTAGTCACAGGCCGCTAGCCTGAAAAGCAATCCTCCAACATCATTCTCTGCTTCCTTTCATGAAGCAAATTCTCTATCCAGTCAGCTAGCTCTCCTTGGATCCCATGCAATCTAGAACAGCCTATCACGCAGAACCTTTGCAAATTCTACCCCATCCAAGCCCTTAGCACTATGGCAGTCACTGTCGAGACTTAGCATATTAAAATCTCCCACTGTTACAACCCTATATTCTTGCAGCTGTCTCTGATCTCCCTCCATTTTCCCTCCTATAATTCCTGTTGACTATTTGGGTGAGGGGGAGAAGGGGCTGTACTACAATAACCATTAAAGTGATCACCCCCTTCTTATTTTGCAGTACCATCCGGAGAGCCACAATGGACAGATCCCTAACTCCTATCTCTATGGCTCTCACAGTCCCCACCCTCTGTGGTCAGCATCAGAACCAGTCATGGTGTCACGTTACCACTGTTCTCTGAAAGGCCATCATCCCCCAACAGTATCCAAAACAATGTACTAGTTCCTGAGGAGAATGGCCACAGGTGAATCCTCTACTCTCTGCCTATCCTCACAGCCTTTCCTGGTGGACACCCAGCTACCTGCCGCCTGCACCTTGGGTATAAACACCTCACTAAAACTCCTATCTCTGATGATTTGAGCATCAGGGTTGCTTCTGACTGGCTCTAACTGTAGCTTCTTCTTCTTTCGTGTGGCGTGCACAGCCTAAAGTTGTAGGACAACTTGTTCTATTTGATCTTCCATTTGTGCACGTCGAGTTGATTGCATTAGTCGAAACAGGGCGGACCACGTGAAGGTTGCAATCTTCCACCCCGAACTGCAGCTCTGACTGCTGGATACACTTCATCACAGGTGGAATCACCAGGGATTCTGGAATTTCACGTCATCTCCCTCATCTTGCAGGAGGAACATAAACAGCCCTAACCGCAATCCTGACTGCAAAAATGTAAAAGAAGAATGGGAGAAAGACCTTACGATATTTTACATTTCCATTGTTTAGCCTCCTGACTGAAGACAATCAGACACAGCCTCTCTCACAATGGCCATTCTGCCAGAGCTTGCCTTCCTTTTTATTTACTTCCAGGGACTAGATCTGTCAGAAACACTGTTTTTGAAAAAAATCCCTTGCTCCTCTTTGCAAACCCACAATAACTTGCACTAGAATTTTATCTTTCCCTTCGCTCAGTTCTTCAAATGCAAAAGTGTATTTCCTTCGTAAATACTGATGCAAACTATTATGTTAAGACCTTACTTTGCCCTTTGGCCTGACCAAAGATTGTCCTTAATGTGCCTTATTCTTTCTCCAGTTATTAGATTTTCCCTAATATATTAAGAAGGCATATTTGAAATTTCCGTTAATCCTGTCACACATATTTTGTGATACTCTTTGCCTTGATTTATTTTTGAGCATCCCCTGCACTTTCTATACTCTTGATGAGCCTCCTCTGTTTTTAGTTCTCTACACATGACAAATGTTTTCTTTATTTCTCTTTATCCAACCCTTCTTCTTCGTCTGTTGTGTGGCATGCACAGCCTAAAGTTGTAGGACAACCTGTTCTATTTGATCTTCTGTTTGTGCACGTCGAGTTGATTGCTTTAGTCGAAACAGGGCGCACCACATGAAGGTTGCAATCTTCCACTACTATCCAATCCTCTATCTCAAAATCTGTTCTTTGATATGCCCTGGGCTGTTAGATGGTTGGTAATATATTCCCGGTAAAGTGGTGCCACCCATTTTGTTTCAACTCATCTCTACCCATAAGAGCTCTTTTGAGGAGCCTTCTGTGATATCCTCCTGGAACACTAAGTTAAGCAGTTCCATGTAAATGAAAAACACATACAGATAAAATGGAGAAATTGTAGACGTAAATCTTATTTACAAATATTTGGTGAAAAATGTGTACATATTTCTTCTTAAATTATATTGTGTCAACCATTCACGATCAGTTACCTTGACCTATTGTTTATAAGATGTATGTATTCCTATTCTTACATTTTTATTTGACTTTATAATAGTTTATGTATTTATTTTACTTATTCCTTTCGTTATTCTGCCTTGTCTGAAAAGATGTAATTGTATTTCATTGACAGCAGCCATGTTCAGGAAATCTGTGACGGAGAAGGGACAAAGAGGACAACATCAGGCTTAAAGAATGAACATCTGAGCCTATTAAAAAGGAGAAGCTTTATTAACTTCTAAAATTATTGTTTTAAATTGTTATACTCTGTTGAAATTATTAGCGCAATAAATGAAGAAGTTTAGTATCTGTGATTTTTGTCATCATTTTACAATAAGTCAAATCTGATCATTCTAGCTAAGCCTATGCTATAATAAATTACTATTAAAACACAGTACATGCTATAATACCAGGATAAACACTCAACCAAAAAAATCAAGCCCAAAGCCAAAATAATATCAAAACTTCTTATACACACTTACAGTATAGGGTAATAACTAATTCCAGATGCAATAATAAGCTATGTATATGTTAACAATTGCATCAACAATGATTGTGTAGATGCCAGTTTGTCTTTGGGGTTATCAAGTGGGCACCGCCCTTCACTGGAGCTTCATTGGGTTAGGTCCATGGCTCCTCACAAAGGCTCAACAGTTAGTTCTGGCACCCCCCTCAATACCAGAACCACCCCCTTCAAAACCTGCTCTCACCACCTATGCTACCGGTATCCACTCTATAAAGGAAACTGCAGATGATGAATTTTCACAAACAAATGTCTAACACTCTGTCTTACACTGATCCATCCACGCTACTCAACTTCTGCTGCCACATCTACACATCTAAGCTTTTTTCCTTTCATCAGCCTCATCCACTAACTTCTCTCAACACCATCAGTTCTATTAAATTATCTATCCACTGATTAACTGACCATGGCACTATATCTGGCCTTAAACTAGCACTAATTATTTCCTGCAGAACCATTAGTTTTCCTCCCAAATCTACTTGCATCTCCCAATCATTGGCTCCCTTTAGCTGGCCCAACTAATACCCATCTGAAAACTTTCCTCCCCTACCTTACTCTCCCTCATGGACAAAATGAAGAACTACACTCTCAGTCCCATTGCATATTAAATTCACCTGTGCTCCCCTCCTCTCAATTGCTGCAGCTAAGCGAATTACACTTCAAGACCTGGTTATGCTGAAGAGTATACCGACCCGGAGAAAGACTAGTCTTACATTCTGAAAAAATATGCCACCATGTTGCCACCTCTGAACACGGGGACATGCAGGGTCCCCACCTACCCTTTTTTCGAACCAAGTGTCCAATTTCCCTTGAAAACCATGGCTCTTTCCAATTTTTACCATTTCCTTTCAACCGAACAGGGACATAAAGATTCTGTACTCTTACAATTTCCCCTTTAAATGTCCTCCATTTCTTGTCTACATCCTTCCCATAAAACAAAATGGCCCAGTTCACTCCTTTTAAATCATTACGCATTCCCTCAAAGTTAGCCTTTCTCCAATCAAAAATCTCAACCCTAGGTCCAGTTCTGACTCTCTCCATAATTATATTGAAACTAATGGTATTGTGATCACTGGTCCCGAAGTGCTCACCAACGCATACCTCCGTCACCTGACCTGCTTCATTTCCTAACAGGAGGTCCAGCACTGCCCCTTCTCTGGTCGATAACTCTATGTATTGCTGCAAAAAACTATCCTGCACACATTTAACAAACTCCAAACCATCCAGGCCATTTACAGAAAGTGTTTCACAGTCTATTTTTGGAAAATTGAAATCTCCCACAATCACTACCTTGTGCTTACTACTAATATCTGCTATCTCCCTACAAATTAGCTCTTCCAATTCTCGCTCCCCATTTGGCGGTCTATAATAGTAAGATTAAACGAGAACTTACCTGTTCGAAGTTTGATCTTTATTTTATGAGGAGTTACGATGAGGAATTACGTGAGGAAGCCCCGCCTGGCGCTGAATCGGCATACTTGAAAGCAGCGGCATGAAAAACACAGAACCAATGCCGGAGTAAGATAAAGTACCGGAGTAAGATAGTAAGGCTCAAGATAGACTAGAACTACCAGATGATCATTTATATTATGCGGGTTGGGAGCGGAGGGCACGTAATCCCTCATCGTAACTCCTCATAAAATAAAGAT
Source organism: Raja brachyura (assembly GCA_963514005.1). Next base: position 104,018,590 of record OY740782.1, on the reverse strand, counting down.
CAAACTTCGAGCAGGTAAGTTCTCGTTTAATCTTACTATTTTACTTCGGAGTCACGTGAGTGACTACGTGAAGATTTTAAAGCTCTGTGTTTTTTATGTCATAGATTCATTCCATACGACTCTCTGTTTAGTCAAAGCAGTAGTGAGTAAATAGTATTTTAAGACATTGTTACAATTTATGTAATAAGTCCTTTAATCATAAAAAAAAACAAATTTTCAATAATAACCCCTCTATCGTAGGGGAAAATTACAAAAGAAAAATGATAAATGATGTCAATGGTAACATAAATCGATAATATAAATCGATAATATAAAACAAAGCAAGCATTTAAAGAGAACCCAGTACTGCGTGTCCAAATCCTGGGACCGTGACAACAGGTTTATTGTAGAACTTTGAAAACGTTTCTTCTCTACATCACCCTGCGGCCTCTAAAATTTGATCGAGTGGTACGTCCTGTACCTTCGCCGCGGACGTAGCTGCCGCCCTAGTGGAGTGAGATTTAAACACATTAGTGTCTATACCTGCTAGATCCAATACCTGTTTTAACCATCTAGAAATGGTTTGAACTGAAACTTTTGTATGTGGTTTTTTGTGCGTTATCAATAACGCTTTCTCAGAACCTCTGAGACCTCTGAGAACCTCAATGTATTGAGTTAAATGCTTAACTACACACAATGTTTAATCGATAGGATATGCTTTAAACATTACCTTAACTCCAGTTCTCCCTGGTCTGCTTTGTTTGATCAGGTCATAAACATAAAACACAATGTTATCTGCAGTCACATGCATGTAATCCAACCATAACAATTGCAAAGTTTGTACTCTTTGAGCTGATACCAATGCCATTAACATAACCACCTTGAATGTTAATTTCTGCAAAGACATTGAAGTGATTGGAGTCCATTGTTTAAGCAAAGTGAGGAAGATGCTAACATCCCAAATTTCTGTATATCTGGGCTTGGGAGGATTTTTATTAAAATTCCTTTTATGAATCGGGATACTAATGGGTGAGACCCAACTGAATCCCGATCAGAAATTTGTCCTAAATAGGATGACAATGCACTACGAGCACAATTAATGGCACTATAACTCAAATGCTCATTAAACTGTAACCCAGCAAGGAACTCCAATACATTTGAAATGTTTGCAGTATGATAAGATATCTTTGACTGTGAACAAAAAGCTTCCCATTTTCTTATATGCGACATATATTGTTTTTTAGTGCTATTCCTCCAAGCTGCATCTATAACATCCATGGTCCTGTCCGACAGTTCAAACTCTTGCAATGGTCTGGTCAGAACCTGCAGATTAACAAATTCATATGATCATGCAATGGATGAATTTCTTTGTTACTGGTTGTGTTAACAGATTGTCGCAACTGGGAATTGACATACATGGTTCAATAATCATTTTAAGCATCAATGGGAATCATGACTGCGTAGGCCCATTTGGCACCACCAAAATGCCTTTGGCAGCGTCTTGCACTATTTTCTTGAGACATTGCCCAATCAGACAGAATGGGGGAAAAGCATAAAAGAACGTATTCCCCCAGTGTAGTGAGAAAGCATCCACCGCTACTGCCCCTGGATCGTGTTCCCAAGACACGTATTTGGGCCATTGGTGATTCAATTCAGTTCAGTTCAGTTCAGAAAACTTTATTGTCTGTCGTAACAGAAAATCTTCTTTGACGTGGCTCAACATACAACAAGACAATATACAACAGTCATCATACAACACAGCCTTCTGCGGGCACACTCAGTGTGTATAGGTCTTAAAAACAAGTATAAAGATTAGAAACTGTAAAAATAGACAAGATAAAAGTTGGAAGTTGTGGATACGTGTAAAGTGACAGTGCGTCAGGGTTAATTTGTCCATTGATCATGTATTATTTAAACTATTTATGGCAATGGGTATGAATGAGTTTTTGTGGATGTTTTTCTTGGATAGGGGGACTTTATATTGGCGGCCTGATGGCAGAAGTTGGAAGGACTTGTGCAGGGGGTGGGTGGGATGCTGTGTAATGAGGTTGGCTTTCCTTTTAACTGCCTGGGTGTGAAGTACTGACAATTGAATTTGAGTTTTGCCAGTTATTTTGCTTGCTTGATTGATGATCCGGGAAAGCTTTGATTTGTCTTTGACAGAGGTAAGGGTGAACCAGGATGTGATGTTAAAGGTGAGTACAGATTCTATAAGTGATTTATATACAGCTGTTAAAATGTCCTGTCTGACATCAAAGCTCCTGAGTTTCCTCAGCAGGAACAGGCGTTGCTGTGCCTTCTTGTACACAGAGTCTGTGTGCTGGGAGAAGGACAGGCGGGTGTCAATCTCTGTGCCCAGGTATCTAAAGGCCTCTACCTGCTCGACTGTCTGCCCATTCAGCCTCAGAGGTTCAAAGAGAGGTTGGGGGGAAGGTGTTCGCCTTCCCCTACAACACAGCTCCTTGGTCTTGGAGATGTTAAGCTCCAGAGAGCTCTCTTTGATCCACAGCATCAAGATGTTGACCTGCTGGTAGTAGGCAGCCAGAGAAGTGTGATCCTTGAGGTGGGCCACCAGGGCCATATCGTCTGCATACTTAAAAAGGGGAATGTCACTGTTATTGTTTGTTACATTGTTCATGTAGATGGAAAATAAAATTGGTGATAAAACACAACCCTGGGGGACACCAGTGTTTAAAATCATGTTCTTGGATTTAAAACCATTTACCACCACATGCTGTGGCCGGTCCTGCAGGAAGTCTTTTATCCACAGGATAAGTGATGGGTTGACTTGTAGATCCAGAAGGCGGTTGCAGAGGGTGACTGTGTTGACTGTGTTAAAAGCGGAAGAAAAATCCATAAATAAAATCCGTGTGTGGGGGTGTGGGGAGTCCAGCTGTCTGCTAACTGTGTCCAGGAGAGTCAAACAGGCATCCTCCACGCCACGCCTTGCCTTATAGGCGAACTGGAGTGGGTCAAGCCTGTCCACCACCATAGCAGTGAGGTGATCACTTACCACCCTCTCCATACACTTGGAAAGAATGGATGTGAGTGCTACCGGTCTGAAGTCCTTCATCTCCCTGGCGTTAGATTTCTTCGGCAACGGTATAAGTGTAGACTCCTTCCACATCCGTGGGACACAGCTGGAGTCAAGGAGATGTTGGAATAGCTGAGTGATGACATCACCTAGCTGAACTGAGCATTCCCTCAGCACCTTGCCCCTGAGCCTGTCTGGGCCAGAAGCTTTGTGAGGGTTGATGCGGCCCAGTATAGATGTAACCTTCCTTTTATCCACTGTGATTGATGGACTGCTGGTGATCTAGATGCAAACAGATCAATGTCCGGTACTCCATACCGACTGACAATATTTTTGAAAATTTCTGGATTTAACATCCATTCTGTGTTGTCTTTAAATATTCGTGATCTTTTGTCTGCCACAACATTGTCTCTCCCTGGGAGATAAATAGCTGAAAGCCAAATATTTTTACCAATACACCATTGCCACATCTGGTTTACCAGATGATCACATGATATTGATCTGACACCACCCATGTGATTGATATATGCCACAGCTGTGGTATTGTCTATTTGTATTTGGACATGCAAATCTTTTAATGTAGAACAATAAGCTTTTAATCCATAAAATGCTCCCAGAAGCTCCAAATAATTAATACCATATGTTTGGATCAATAAATCCTCTTGGACAGCCCAACTGTCCCCACAGCTGGTCTCATTATCCGTAGCCCCCCAGCTGAGGGAACTTGCGTCAGTTTGCAAAAACACTGCTGGCTGCTGAACTAAAATGTTCTTAGCAGCTTGTGGAACATTCTCAATCCACCAATGCAGTTCCGATAAGGCTTCCTTTGGCAATTGCATAGGCCTATCAAAATGGCCTGCTCGCTGAATAAGCGCTTGAGTTTTTGCCCTTTGAAGATTTTGGTTATGTAGTGGACCAAATTCTACTGCTGGAAATGCTGCTACCAACTTCCCAATAACCTTAGCAACTTCTCGGATGGAGGGATAAGGTTTGTTAATCAGGCTCTGACACACATTTGTCAAATCTATCACCTTATCCATAGGTAAAGTTACCAACATGGTAACTGAATTAATCACAAACCCCAGATATTCAATGGTTTGGGATGGCTGTAACTTAGATTTTGTTGGATGAATCAGGAATCCCAACTTTTCAATCAAGCTTGTAGTTGCTGATACTGATCTTTCAGCTGACTCCTGATTAGCGTTGACAATTAAAATGTCATCTAGATAAGCCATAACGATGTGTTTTTGTGCCCTTAGCAGTGCAAGTGCTGGCTTCAACAATTTAGTGAACAATCTAGGTGCTGAACTTAACCCATTAGGTAATGCTTTGTATTGCCACAGCTGTCCCATCCATTTAAACTTCAAATACCTGCGAAAGCTATGATGAATTGGGACCGAATAAAATGCATCCTTCAAATCTATTGTAGCCATATAACAACCTGTTGATACCAGCTGCATTGCAGTGTTGAATGTGTCCATTTTAAAATGTTTATATTGGACAAATGTATTCAATTGTGTGAGATCTAAAATGATTCTACAACCCCCATCTTTCTTCGGTCTGGGGAAAATATTTGATACAAATTGTTGTGGATCCTCTCCTGTTTTCTCAATAACTCCTTTCTCACACAAATTCTTAACCTCTTTGTCAATTTGAATTCTTTCAAGAACTGAAAACATCAAAGAATGATTAGGCTTATTCTGTCCCAATGGATCCATACCTTCTACAAAATCAATGGTAGATCCTAACACAGTATCTAATACAACACGATCAGCTGTTATACCGTCCCATTCATTATAAAACATTCGGAGTCTACCACCAATCTGAGGTTCATCCAAACATTCTTCTTTAATAGGATAAAGTTTTTGTACCTCTCCAACTGGACGAAATGATCTCCTTTTCCCAATAAATGGGTGTACATTCGGCTGTGCTGGTTGGTAATTCTTCCCTATCATACTCCTGCCTCGGCTCGTTCCAGCTCCAAAATCAAATCCCCTTCTCATATGACCAGCACTTCTCTGGCCAAAACTGAAGGGTTTCATAAGGCCAATAGTTTTTGCCTCTTCATCCATTTCTTTAATTTGTTTAGACAGATTTCCTCCGAACAAATAACCAAGAGCTTGAACATTGCTTGCCCTGCACAACCCTGAAAATCTTGGATGTAAAAGAGGCCGAATGGCAATCTTCCTTATATAATTTATCTTAAAAAATGAGTTGCAGAATAAACCCAACATATGATTCTGAACTTTGGTCATTCCACAACCTTCCAGCTTGTCTTCCAAAAGACAGTGATGCCAAAATTAGCTTGAGGATTCTTTGAATCGTAATTCCTGCGCCCGCATTATTGCTGACATTGGCGCCCAAAAAGCCGGATTCACCATAGGTACCTTCTTTGAGGTACAATAAATAGGTGTTTAAATCCAAATCTGCTGTCTCAACAATAACAGCTTTTTGAGGCAGGTGAGAGACCATATAATTAATATTGGCCGCCAGGTTTCCTTCCATGGCCTCACAGCCTCCTCCAGGTATAGCAAACTTTGTGCCCCATCAGACACACCTGGATTTGTATTGTGGTGGGTACTTCTGACCACAAACACCACTTTCAGGGTCAGTCTCATACAGCCCTGGTACTCCTGAAACTTGTTCAAGGAGACTTCCTCCAGCCCAATCCCAGGCACTGGAGTTTCAATTCCCAATTCAAACTGGCACCATATTCATGATATAGAACCCCCTCAGGGGCTGCCTGGGAATATTCTGGGTACTTAGACCCTTGGTTGATTATTGCTTGGAGTATTTTCTCCATTAGATCCATTCTTAGCCAAAGGCTTTCCTTTCAGGATCTTTCAGAAACCTCAGGCCTTTCAAGCTTTCCTTTTACATTTTAGGCACTGGGTTTTCAAAGTTTTTGTTTGTGGAGCAACCAAAGGCTCACTAACGGGTATTTCAACGGCCACCGGTATCGGAACCGTCTCCGCAATAATCTGCTGTCCCGACTTTTCTACACCCCGGGACGCACGTTTTACCCGTGATTTTTTAAAACATTTTTATTTTAATTTAACTCCTCCTGGTTTACCCACCAGCCTACGGAGTTTTTAGAAAACGCCCTGGAAGTAAAATAATTTTACTTACCTGCGGGCCGTTTCCTTACCGTTTTTTCTGTGTTGGAGCTGCGCTCTGCAGCTCTTCCTCTACCGATAGCGTCGATGTAATGCCGATCCAGTGCCAGGCGGGGCTTCTTCACGTAGTCACTCACGTGACTCCAAAGTAAAATACGCCCCTAAAAGTGTTGCTACACCGTTCCCACTTCTCAGTTCCACCCAAATAGCCTCCCTAGATGAGCCCTCTAATCTATCCTGCCAAAGCACTGCTGTAATATCTTCTCTGACAAGCAATGCAACCCCTCCACCTCTGCTCCCTCCAATTCTATCACACCTGAAGCAAAGAAATCCTGGAATATTTAGTTTCCAATCACAACCCTCCCGCAACCATGTTTCACTGATTGCCACAACATCATATTTCCAGGTGTCAATCCAGGCTCTTAATTCATCCACCTTTCTTACAATGCTCCTAGCATTAAAATATACACATTTTAGAAACCCACCATCCCACCAATGAAGATATTCCCTAGGACATTGAGGGAAGTTAGTGTATAAATAGCAGGGGCTATGACAGAAATATTTCAAATGTCATTAGAAAAGGGAATAGTGCCGGAGGATTGGAGCACTGCGCATGTTGTTCCATTGTTTAAAAAGGTTCAAGGAACAAACCTAGCAATTATAGACCTGTTAGTTTGACGTCAGTGGTGGGCAAATTAATGGAAAGGATACTTAGAGATAATATATATAAGCATCTGGATAAACAGTGTCTGATCAAGAACAGTCAACATGGATTTGTGCCTGGAAGGTCATGTTTGACAAACCTTCTTGAATTTTTTGAAGAGGTTACTAGGGAAATTGATGAGGGTAAATCAGTAGATGTTTTCTATATGGATTTCAGTAAGGCCTTTGACAAGGTTCCCCATGGAAGGTTCCTTAAGAAGGTTCAATCTTTGGGTGTTAATGGCGGAGTAGCAAGATGGATTCAACAGTGGTTGAATGGGAGATGCCAGATAGTAATGGTGGATGGCTGTTTGTCAGGGTGGAAGCCGGTGACCAGTGGGGTGCCTCAGGGATCTGTGTTGGGTCCACTGTTGTTTGTCATGTACATCAATGATCTAGATGATGGGGTGGAAAATTGGATAAGTAAGTATGCAGATGATACTAAGATAGGTGGTGCTGTGGATAATGAAGTAGATTTTCAAAGTCTACAGAGAGATTTGGGCCATTTGGAAAAGTGGGCTGAAAGATGGCAGATGGAGTTTAAGTGTGAGTTTAATGCTGATAAGTGTGAGGTGCTACATCTTGGCAGGACAAATCAAAATAGGACGTACAGGGTAAATGGTAGGGAATTGAGGAATGCTGTGGAACAGAGGGATCTAGGAATAACTGTGCATAGTTCCCTGAAGGTGGAATCGCATGTAGATAGGGTGGTAAAGAAAGCTTTTGGTGTGCTGGCCTTTATAAATCAGAGCATTGAATATAGGAGTAGGGAAGTAATGTTAAAATTGTACAAGGCATTGGTAAGACGAATTCTGGAGTATGGTGTACAATTTTGGTCAGCTAATTATAGGAAGGATGTCAACAAAATAGAGAGAGGAGATTTACTAGAATGTTGCCTGGGTTCCTGCAACTAAGTTACAGAGATAGGTTGAACAAGTTAGGTCTTTATTCTTTGGACTGCAGAAGGTTAAGGGGGGACTTGATTGAAGTCCTGTTTCCGTGCTGTAATTGTTATATGATTATGTGTTATATGGTTATTGTTTGAGGTTCTGCGCTGATGGTAGCACATAAATAGCCCCTAAAAGAAAACTTACATGACCTGCCACCATAAGCCTTCGAAGGAAGTAGATGCAATGATGTGCATTCTTGGTCGTTGCTTTAATATGGGTCCACCAGGCACGGGAACATCCCTGTGATCTTTCTTACCTATCTTTGTGCCATCAGCAAATGTAGCAGCTTTAACTTCGATAACTTCATCCAAGTCTTTTGTATAAATTGTAAAAAAAATGGAGGTCTCAGCATCAATCCCTGTGGCACACCAGATGTGATATTCTGTCAACCAGATAAAGACCCATTTATTCTGCATCCTTCTGATATCCTCCCTTGCTTCCCAAGTTATTTTCCCAAGTAGTGCTTTACTAAGTGCAAAATATTAACGTTCAACATCTGGAATGAACGAGCCAGCCAAATCTATGTTTGCATTGGGGCAGTGAGTGGTTATGATCAGCAATCCTAATGCATGAGGTTGGACTTTGCTAGATCTTACAAGTTCAAATAAATAGTAAGATTAAATGAGAACTTGCCAGTTTGAAGTTCCCAAGTTCCCAAGATTGAAGTTTGATCTTTATTTTATGAGAAGTTATGATGAGGGATTACGTGAAGACCCCGCCAGCACACATGCGCGACATTCTTCAAAGCAGCGGTGTGAAATCACGGATAACAGAGTTGACTAACATAGTAAGATAAGTGAACCAACATAGCAGTTGACCTTTATAATAGAGGGTTTGGGAGCGGTGGGCCCGTAATCCCTCATAGTAACTCCTCATAAAATAAAGATCAAACTTCAAACTGGCAAGTTCTCATTTAATCTTACTATTTTACTTCGTGAAGATTTCAAAGCTCTGTGATTTCATGCCCTGAAATGAGTCCATGCTCACACATTGCCATAATGACAAATGGAGGAAGTATGTTAACGTATTTCAGACATGAAACTGTGCTGAAAAACAAGAGGGTATTTATTTTTAACAATAACAAATAATAATACCCCTACTTCGGGGAAATTATAATACAGAACTTAATATTGTGTCTGCAAACATCTCAGGCATGGCCACGGGTTTATTATAGAACCGTTGAAAGGTTTTCTCATTAGCCCAACCCATCATTGCAAGGATATGGTCCATAGGAACTTCCATCATCCTTGCCTCCGATGTAGATGCAGACCTGGTGAAGTGAGATTTAAAAACATCAGTGTCCACCCCTGCTGTACCCAAAACCACCCTTAGCCATCTTGAAATAGTTTGCACGGTGACTCTGTGATGAGGACATTTGTGACATAAGCAGAGCCCTTTCCGTGTCCCTGAGACTCTTGGTGACCTCCATGTAGTGTAAAAGGTGGGTCACTATGTATAGGTGGCTGTCTACGGGGTAGGCCAGGAAATCCAACTTGCAGCCAGATTATCCAGGCCTGTTTGTTTGAGTAACCCCTGACTGAAGAAAGTTACCTTATTGTTGGTTATAACCATGGCGTCCATACTTAGCTTGTACATATAGCCATACTTATACTTAGGGACTGGACCCATTGCGCCGTCACGAGTGCCGTCAGCATTACCATTTTGTATGTCAATTTGACTAGGGAAAGAAATGTTATTGGTGCCCACCCTGGGAGCATGTTTAGCACAATGCCAATATCCCAGGTCTGGGAATATCTAGGCCTGGGGGGGATTTGAGTTAAAAATTCCCCTCATAAGTTTAGACACCAAGGGGTGAGACCCAACTCCAAGATGATCTAAGCCTAGTCCGAGATATGAGGATAGGGCACTCCTGGCACAGTTGATGGCACTGTAGCTTAAACCTTCATCAAAATGAAGACTTGCCAGGAACTCCAGCACTTCCGTAATGGTGGCTGTGTCATATGTGGTGTTTGTCTTGGTACAAAACACCTCCCGTTTCTTGACGTAAGTGAGGTATTGTTTCCTGGTGGACTCCCTGCATGATGCCATGATGATATTCATTGTTCGGTCCGAGAGTCTAAAATTCAGGAGTGGCCTTTTCAAATCCTGAAAACCAATAGGTTCATCTGGTCATGGCATTGGTGACTCTCCCCTGTCACAGGATGTACCAACAAACTTGGACGTTTGGGTATAGGAATGCATGGTTCTGAGACCATGTCCAGTACCATAGGGAACCATGGCTGAGTAGGACAGTCGGGTACAACCAGAATACCCGATGCGGAGTCTTGTTGAATTTTCTGCAAGACCTGACTGATGAGGCAGAAGGGGGGAAATGCATAGAAAAACAAATCCCCCCAGTGTAGCGAGAAAGCATCCATCGCTACTGCCCCAGGGTCTAGTTCCCATGCAACATATGTTGGTATTTGGTGATTAAGTCTGGATGCAAAAAGGTCGATATCTGGTGTTCCATACCGATCTACAATATCAGCAAACACTTTGCGATCCAACATCCATTCGATGTTGTCATTAAACTTGCGTGACCTGGTGTCCGCCACTGTATTTAGCTTACCCGGAAGGTAAGTGGCTGATATCCAAATGTTCCTTTCTAAACACCAGTGCCAGATTGTATTGGCCAATTCATCACAAGATATCGACTTCATTCCACCCATATGATTGACATAAGCCACCACGGTGGTATTATCAATTCGTAAGCATACATGCAGATGGTGCATGTCTGAACAGTAAGCCCGGAGTCCATGAAATACTCCCAGCATTTCTAGATAATTAATTCCCAGTGCCGGGAGTAAGTTTAATTCATGTGCATTCCATCTACCACTGCAACTGGAGGTGGTATTAGTTGCTCCCCAGCCTTGAGCGCTGGCGTCAGTTTGTAGTATAACCGAGGGGTTTGTGATTGTAATGGGATTAGAGCAATGTCGAATATTGTCTATCTACCATTGTAATTCCAATTTTGCTTTTGCTGGTAATTGCATTGGCCTGTCAAAATGGGCAGCATGGTGTTTGAGTGCTGCAATTTTTGCTCTTTGTAGGTTTTGGTAATGCAAAGGCCCAAATTGTGTGGCTGCTCCCCCAATGCACCTGTTCCCTTCCTGTAGCCCCCATGCGAGGCATGGTCCTCCAACTCAGGCCATTCTCAAATGTAAGATTCCAGCACTCATAGAAACATAGAAAATAGGTGCAGGAGTAGGCCATTCGGCCCTTCGAGATTACACCACCATTCAATATGATCATGGCTGATCATCCAACTCAGTATCCTGTACCTGACTTCTCTCCATACCCCCTGATCCCTTTAGCCTCAAGGGCCACATCTACTCCCTCTTAAATATAGCCAATGAACTGGCCTCAACTACCTTCTGTGGCAGATAATTCCAGAGACTCACCACTCTCTGTGTGAAAAATGTTTTCCTCATCTCGATCCTAAAGGAATTCCCCATTATTCTTAGACTGTGACCCCTTGTTCTGGACCTCCCCAACATCGGGAACAATCTTCCTGCATCTAGCCTATCCAACCCCTTAAGAATTTTGTAAGTTTCTATAAGATCCCCCCTCATTCTTCTAAATTCTAGCGAGTACAAGCCAAGTCTATCCGGTCTTTCCTCATATGAAAGTCCTGATATCCCAGGAATCAGTCTGGTGATTCTGTACTCCCCTGCCTCCCTCAGCAGTGGGCTTTTAAAAAAATTCCAGTCGCACTTCACCTGCATGTTGTAATAGCAATTCGTCCTCCCCCTCCTGTGAGGTGAAAAGTTCAGAGGATTCCTGTGTCACAACATTATATTGAAGTGTGTTGGAAGCTGGCAGGAATGATTTTAATGATTTTTATGAAAAATATGATACAAAATATGTCTGCTCCCCCAATGGTGTGATCTCACAATGCAATATTCCACTACTCAGCCGTTCCCCCAATGCAACTTAACCCATTCTCAAATGTAAGTTTCCAGCACTCCCTTGTCTCCCTCAGCAGTGGACTTAAAAAACAATTTCAATTGCAATTCCCCTGCCTGCCACAGAAGTTCCAACTGTAATACCAATTGGCCCTTCCCCTCCTGTTGAAAAATCCCATTGAGGTGAAGAATTCAGAATGTTTCTGTCTTGCAACTTTTTAAAAAACTTTAATCAGTAATAAGTCAAGAATAAGTCGAGAAATAAAGAATAAAATGTTCAGTGAACGTGCTCTCTGCCTAGAGGAGAAAAATTGGAATCAGAATATGTAAAAATGTGAAACTTCCGGTGGCGCCATGTTCTAGGGGAGAACAGCGCCAGATCAGCTCCGTAAAAATCTGCAAAAAAAACGGGGCTAAAGGAGGGTGCTAACGCTACTTACCGCAGGAGATCGATTAAAAACGGCTCCGGTGCGATTGAAGGCTGCGTGACGTCATCAGGCGCGCGACTTTGGTAAGAAATTTAAAATGCAGCACTCCTCCCCTCCCCCGAAGAAAACGGGCCTAAGAAAAGAGGCTGGTGCCACCAAAGCCTCGGGCTCGAGTCTGACTGCCTCCCAGGAAGAAATCTCACAGAGAAAAGTGGAAATGGAAGAGTTTAAAAATTCCATGATAGGTGAGATGAAGAAACTGGTGAAAGAAATAAAAGATCTGAAGAAGGAATATAAAGATGAATTTAAAGACATGAAGAAAGAATATAAAGATGAAATAAAAAATCTAAAAGCGGAGATTCTGGTGTCTCACGAGAGAACTAAAGTGGAATTAACAAAAGAAGTTACCGAGACGGTAAAGATTATGATGAGCGAATGGAAAAGTAAGACGGAGGCTGAATTTCAAAACCGATTCTCTGAGATAAACGCCAAGGTTGCTGGGTTGGAACAAATGCTGAATGATAAGATAGATCCTATTACCATTACAATTGACCAACATAATGATACACTTAAAGATTTGGCTGATTTTGCTGTAAAAAGTGCCAAGGAAACTGAGAAGTTACTTGCCGAGAATAAACGCCTCTCAGAATTACTTCGCAAAATAAATGAGAAATGTATTGATTTGGAGGGCCGACAAAGACGTAAGAATTTGCGAATTGTAGGATTGACTGAAGGTTGTGAAGGAAATCAAGACCCACGAAAATTTGCTGCAAAACTCCTAAAAGACATTTTGGAATTGGATGAAGAACCACTGTTGGGCCGTGCCCACAGGGCTTTAAGACGGGTCCCTGGGAGAGGTGCACCACCCAGACAAATGATTGTAAAGGTGGTGTATGATCACGTCTTTGAAGATATGATGAAGATAATAATGAGAAAGAGAAATTTGAAATACGAAGGAAATAACATTAGTATCTTCAGAGATTACCCAGCGGAAGTTGCTAAGAGAAGATCCTTATTCACTGAAACAAGAGGCATTCTACGGAATTTAAAGAATACAGTGGATCTCAGATATGGTTTGATGTACCCAGCAACACTGAGAGTGACCTATGACAACAAGGAACACCGCTTCGTTAAGCATACTGATGCATTGAAGTTCGCAAAAGGCATACAGAAGAAGGCAGAAGAGGAGGAAACAGACGATGAATCACGGGAGGAAGAAGACGACGACTGAACATTTTGGACTTTTATCATTAACCTGCGGTTATGAATTATTCATTGAGAAAGAGGGAAAATAATGGGAATGTAGTAGTGGTTTGGTATCAATTTGTAGAATTTCAATAATTCCCCTAACATAGTATTATTTATCATAATACTAATTACAATAGAATAGTAATTAATAAATAGTTTCATGAATAATAGAAATAATTACTAAACCCTTAAAGTTAGTACCCCACCCCAATATATACAGTATTCTAGTTGGGAGCTGGAATATTTAACATCTTTTTTAAACACGGAAGTCATTAGATTAATCGCCACGTTAGTGTGGCGTTCACTAACACACACTACACAATCTATCAGTGTAGTCTTTTTTTTCTTTGGGCACCCTTTTAACACTCTTTTTTCTTTTTTCGCTTATATTTTCTATTTTTTTTAATATATTAAGTATTTGAATTTATGTGATATATTATATGAATGTAATTATGAGCAATACCGTATAGTTATTTTAGATAGACATGGATATGGATTATTGAGATTGGTAATTTTCGTCGGATTGACGTTTGGGTGCTTTGTTGAGCTGGAGGGGCCGAGGGGGCTACTCCAAAAAAAACCACCCTAATACTAAAATGCAAGATATGAATTTGAAGACTGGGGATGATGGAATCACTTTTTGTAGTTGGAATGTTAAGGGAATTAATGAACCAATTAAAAGGGGTAAGGTGTTAGCGCAGCTGAATAGATTGAAATCAGACGTTATTTTCCTCCAAGAGATGCATCTCAAAAGAGATGATCAATATAGATTAACAGCTAAATGGATGTCAAAGGTATATCACTCTTCATTTATACATAAATCTAGGGGAGTCGCAATAATTATTCGTAAAGGTATACCTTTTAAACAAAGTTCTATAATAGAAGATAAAGAGGGCAGATATGTAATAATTACAGGGGAATTATACTCAAAAAAAGTAATTCTTATGAATATATATGCTCCTAATTTCGATAACCCATTATTTTTCAAGAAAATATTCAATAATATTCCTATATCCACTCAACATAATTTAATAATTGGGGGCGATTTAAATTGCACTTTGGATAACTACTTAGACAGATCCTCAACAAAAAGGAAAGCTATTTCTAACTCAAGTAAACTTATAAATTCTTTCATTAACTCAACTAACGTTAAGGATATTTGGAGATTAGAGAACCCTTCCGGACGAGAATATTCTTTTTTCTCGCCCGTATTCGGAACCTACTCGAGGATAGATTACTTTTTAATAGACTCAAAACTGCTTCCCTATGCATACAATGCAAAATATCACAATATTATTATTTCAGATCATGCACCATTAACATTTAAGGTAAAACTAAAAGATATATCTAATAAAACTATGACTTGGAGATTTAATCCTCAGATACTGAAGGACAAGGATTGTTGTAATCATGTGACAGAACAGATTAAATTATTCTTTGAGACAAACGACACACCTGAAATTTCACCATTGTTACTTTGGGATACATTTAAGGCATTCATGCGTGGTGCAATAATATCGGCACAAGCATATTTTAATAAAGAAAACCGAAAGAGGGAACAGAAGTTAGAAATGGAGATAAAACAACTAGACAATGAGAATATAAAACACCCCTCTAAGGAGTTAAGTAATAAAATTGCAATAGCAAAGTATAGACTAAACGAAATATACTCTAATCAAGTCATCAAACTTTATCAACAAACCAAACAAGTGCATTTTGAATTTGGAGATAAACCGCATAAATTGCTAGCAAGACAATTAAGAAAATTAGACGATGAAAAAACGATACATGGAATCAGATCAATGCAAGGAAATATACTGACCATACCAAAAGATATTAATGATAGATTTTTACAATATTACCAAAATCTTTACTCATCAAAATTAACAGGACAAACAGATGGAATGGAAACATTTCTAAAAGAATGTCAAATTAAGAGTTTAGATCAGGAAGGGAGACATTTGTTAAATGCTGAAATATCAGTGAAAGATATCGCAGAATCAATTGGTTCGTTAAAGAATGGAAAAGCTGCGGGGCCTGACGGCCTGAGTGCAGAATTTTATAAAAAATTTCAAGATCTGATCTCTCCAAGACTACATACAGTGTATAGACATGCATACGAACAAGGAAAATTACCAGACTCTTTAAATGAATCCACAATTACACTTATACCTAAGGTAGATAAAGATCTGGAAGATCCTGGTTCATATAGAGCGATTGCCCTTCTAAATACAGACCAAAAAATATTAGCTAAAGTTTTATCTAGGAGACTAAGTTTGGTGATCTCTAAATTAATACATTATGATCAAACAGGTTTTATTCCAAAACGCTATTCGTCTCATAATTTAAGACGCCTGTTTAATATTATATATTCTAAAAGAATACGAGATACGGAATTAGCAGTCATATCGTTAGACGCAGAAAAAGCATTTGACCAGGTGGAATGGTTATATCTATTTAATATAATGGAAAAGTTTCAATTGGGGGATCAATTTTGTAAATGGGTAAGAATCCTATACTCAGATCCTACTGCAAGAATTCTAACTAATCAAATACTATCAGTTAAATTTAAACTCTTTAGGGGATGTAGACAAGGATGTCCGTTATCGCCTTTATTATTTGCCTTGGCGATAGAGCCTTTGGCGGAAAGAATTAGGTCAGAACCTGAAATATACGGTTATAATACTGACAGAACAACTAATAAAATATCCTTATATGCAGATGATGTTTTGATTTACATCACAAAACCTGAAATTAGTATTCCAATGTTGTTTGATGTTATAAATAAATTTAGTACATTTTCTGGATATAGGATTAATTGGAATAAAAGTGATATTATGCCAATAACTAATATAAATTTAAACGTATTACAACAATATCCATTATCAATAGTTACTGACAAAATTAAATATTTAGGAATTAATGTATCTAAATCACATAACTCATTAATTAGATCGAATTATCCTCAATTATTAGATAAACTTAAAAAAAATATTTTATATTGGAAAACACTGCCTATATCTTTGATTGGTAGAATAAATGCTATAAAGATGGTTTTTCTACCACAATTATTATATCTGTTTCAAGCTATCCCTTTTTTCCTTCCGAAAACCTTTTTTAAAAAAATTGATAATATTGTTAATAGTTTTATTTGGGATTATAAAAATCATAGAATAAGTAAAAAACATTTATGTAAGTCAAAGATAAATGGAGGATTAGCACTTCCAAATTTTTTATACTACTTCTGGGCAGTACAGATTAAGAATATGAATTTTTGGTGGGTAAATACGGACCTGGAACCAACGTGGCTAAAGATAGAAAAGGAAGATTGTTTGCCTTTCAACGTAGATTCAATTATTTTTGCCCCAAAGGAAGTTCAAAAAAAAACTTATAGGGACAATCCAATCATTTATAATAATAGACGTATTTGGAAACAAATAGTCAAGACTTTACAATTAGACAACCTTTCATTTAGATTACCAATTATGAATAACCCATTATTTAAGCCCTCCACATTGGATGGAGGGTTCAGACATTGGGATAATTTAGGAATTACAAGGGTAGAGCACCTTTATAGAAATGGAAAATTTCTTTCATTTCAGGAATTACAAGATATCTACGGATTGTCTTCACAGCATTTGTTTAGGTATTTCCAAATTAGAGATTATATTAAATCTAATACACAGGATTTTAAAAATAAGGAACCAGGATTATTAGATGAATCGTTTAACTGGCATCCAACCACAGAAAAATTAATAGCTTATATATATAACATCATTATGGATAATGAGAATCCAATAACTGAAACATATCGTCAAGCATGGGAAAATGAAATTGGATCACCTATAACCAAAGAAAATTGGGGAGAAAGTCTACAACGAATACACCGGTGCTCGTTAAATGCTAGACATATATTAATACAATTTAAAGTATTATATAGATTACATTATTCAAAAGCCAAATTAAATAGTATATTTCCTAATCTCTCCTCTATTTGTGATAAATGTAAGAATTTAGAAGCAAATTTAACACACAGTTTTGTTACATGTCCTAAATTGAATTATTATTGGACAGAAATTTTTAAAGTAATTTCTGAAGTTCTTAAGGTTAAATTAGAACCTGACCCAAAGCTAATAATACTGGGAATTCCAGAGGCTAATTTGATATTTACACCAGACCAAAGAAATTTCCTTGATTATTGTTTGATATTGGGGAAAAAAATAATATTGAAATTTTGGAAGGGAACATTATCCCCAACAATTAAAATGTGGGCATCAGAGATGTTGGAGACGTTGCAGTTGGAAAGAATCAGATTTGTCCTTTTGGACGAGTATAATTCTTTTCAACAGATATGGTCTCCATATATACAGTATTTAGAGAAGTAGCTGTTCTTGGCATCACGGCTCGACTGACACCCTGCGGGATTTGATGAAAATAATGTATTGGTATACCAGGATATATGCATGTCTTTACTGATATTATTATTTGTAGTTGTTTCATTTATAATATATTGTGTGGCTTTTAATTGATATATATACATAATATGTCTTTTTTCTTTTTCTTCATTTTTTCTTTTTCTTTTATACCAAATAATTATTAAGGAATTATAATTTTATTGATTAATAATGGTATTTCTCTATACCCACTTTTATTTTCAAAAAAAAAAAAAGATAATAATCATTAGAGTACAAATATTGATTTAAGTGGATGTTTATAACTCAGTTTTAAACATTGAGAATTGTTTATTGCTAATAAAAAAAATTATTCAAAAGAATATGTAAAAATGTAATCATTTTTAGTGTTTTCGTGAAGATGTAAAGACAACCACATTTACACATACCTATACACACATACAAGGACAGAGTTTTAGTAAGTATTGGACCAAGTGCAGACCCATTATGTCTGCTCCCCAAAAGCACCCATTCCCTACCCGTGGCCCCCACAGGAGGCATGGTCCTCCAACTCAAGCTGTTCCCGAACGTAAGTGAAGCTG
This sequence comes from Raja brachyura, assembly GCA_963514005.1. The sequence continues at coordinate 104,000,235 of OY740782.1, read as the reverse complement.
ATCACTGCTAGCCAAACAATGGTGACGTCGTCAGTTGAAGCTAGTCATTTTAAATTCAGTCTTTTGATTTTTTAAACTTTAATCAGTAATAAGTCGAGAAATAAAGCATAACATGTTCAGTAAAGGTGCTCTCTGTCTAGAGAGGAAAAATGTGAATCAAAATATGTAAAAATCTTGTTAAAGTTGGCATTTGTGAAACCTTAATCCCGAATAACGTCAAATATAAGATGAAATCTTCAGAGAAGCTGATCACTGCTAGCCAAGCCATTGTGACGTCATCAGTTGAAGCTGGTCATTTAAAATTCAGTCTTTTGAGCTTTTTAAACTTTTAATCAGTAATAAAAATAAGCCGAGAAATAAAACATAAAATGGACTTCCGGTGACGTCAATGGTGGGGTGAGAGACTCTGCTGTTTTGCTCTGCTCCCGAAGAATGTTTTAATGGGCTAAAATACGAGTTGGAAGGCGGGGGAGTTCTAAAAATAACCACCGGAGCTGTTATTTAGTTGTGTATTATCAGAAATTCTGCTGATAACAGAGAATAACGGCAGTTTTAAATGAAAAAAGGGAAACCTCGCCAGAAGCTTGCAAAAGCTGTTGCAAGACCTGTTACAAGAGCTTATTTGAAAAAACCTGAAAAGACTCCTCAATCCCCTCAAATATCAGCTGGAAGCTCAGAAGAAGAAGCTGACTTTCGAAATCCTTCTACAGAAATGACTTCAATGGAGGAACAAAGGGAACAAAGAAGACGCCAAAGGGAACACAGAAGACGCCATCACCGTAGCTCTCCACTCTGTGCTGATCCACCTGGAGCAGGGGCAGAGCTACATCCGGATGCTCTTTGTGGATTACAGCTCAGCTTTCAATACTATCATTCCAGACATTCTCATCGACAAACTGGTCACTCTTGGCCTCCCCACTCTCACATGTGCCTGGATAAAGGACTTCCTCACCAACCGGCCCCAGACTGTGAGACTCGGCCCCCACCTCTCCTCCACTCGCATGTTGAGTACCGGCTCCCCACAGAGCTGTGTGCTAAGCCCCCTCCTATACTGTCTCTACACCCACGACTGTAGTCCAGCCCACAATAACAACCGAATCGTCAAGTTTGCTGACAACACTACAGTAGTCGGACACATCTCAAGGGGAGACGAGGCAGCCTACAGAGAGGAAGTCCTGAAGTTGACAGCCTGGTGCTCAGAAAACAACCTGGCTCTGAACACCAAGAAAACCAAAGAGCTCATTGTCGACTTCAGAAAGCACAGCACCGACTTAGCCCCCTTATACATCAACGGCGAGTTTGTGGAGAGGGTCCACACCTTCCGGTTTCTCGACGTCCTCATCTCCGCTGACATCTCCTGGACAGACAACATCACAGCGGTCATCAAGAAGGCTCAGCAGCGGCTGCACTTCCTGAGGGTCCTCAGGAAGCACAACCTGGACTCCAACCTGCTGCTGACCTTCTACCACTCGTCCATTGAGAACCTGTTGACATACTGCATTACAGCATGGTACAGCAGCTGCACCATGGCAGACAGGGAGAGGCTTCAGAGGGTAGTTAGGGCAGCACAGAAGATCATCGGCTGCTCCGTCCCCTCTCTGATGGACATTTACACCTCCCACTGCCTCAGCAGGGCGAAGAACATTATCAAGGACAGCTCCCATCCTGCATTTGGCCTGTTCAACCTGCTGCCCTCAGGGCGGTGCTATAGGTGCATCAGCACAAGGACAAATAGCTTCAGTCACTGAAGTTATTTCTAAAGTGATACGAGAGGGGAATGTCGCGCTGGACAAAAGCCTCTCTGAAAAAATTAAACAAGGTAATGATATGCTGATGGGGAAAATTGATGACTTAACCAAACATGTGGCCGAGATTGAGGAGGATTTAAACAAAAAAATTAAGCGGGTTGATAAGAACTGTAATAAAAAGCTGGACGCAATGTTTAAGTCTATTGATGCGGCTATGGAAGGAATGGATAATACGTTAACTGAGATGGCTAAGGAGATAAAGAGACTAAAAAAGGAACAAGAAAGCACTGGGAGGGAGCTTGCTAAAATGAAGCATAAATGTATGGACTTGGAGGCAAAACTTGAGGATAGTAGGAGTAAAAGAAGGAAAGGAGAGTGGACAAAACTTTCAGGAGTTTGTTGCCAACTTACTCAAACAAGTACTTAAGCTGCCTGAAGCCCCGAGAATAGATATGGCTCACCAGGTCCGACGTGAGGCTCAAGCAAGCTCAACTGCCCCCCCAAGACAGATTATTGTGAAATTCTGAGGGTACTGAGGGTTCAGTGCTGAGGTAGTATTGGAAAATTACTTCAAAGGTCAGTGCTGAGGTGGGTCAATACTTCAAGGGTCAGTATTGAGGTTCAGTACAGTAAAATTGGAATTTTACTTAAAAATCTAGCACTGACATAAAAATATGAAACAACGCTGATAGGAAATTAGACTAAATTTGTGTGATCCAAAATTTTTCTGCTCTAAATTCTGCTCTAAAGTGTTAAGTTTAATGCTTTCATTTAAGTTTGTGTAATTTTGTTCGTATTATAACTGGTTATTCCTTTAAGGGGGTAATGTTCCTTTAATACATTGTGTGAATTGTGTGTGGGCCCTGTCTATATTGTTGTGTAGGAATACTTGTGTGTAGATTGATCTTGTATGTAGACCTTTGGCCAAAATGAGTAATTATCTATTTACTACAACTGATCCCAAGAGTCCATTGCAAATATTGTGTGCTAAATATCCTGATGAAGCAAAGCAATTCATCAATCAGTTGTTAGGTGCTTTAAATAAGAAATTAGGGGGTGAATTGTGGCCTCAGGGAGGGGCTGGAACCTTGGAAGGTGTAAAGCATGTTCAGGAGATAATTTGGAGATATAGTAGAAATATTACTGCCAAGCAACATATTGGTCTCTGGAGACAACATTATCAAGAACAGATAGAATCCACGATGTTGGCAAGTTGGCAAGAAACAGATCGGAAATAAGGAATAAAGCTTATGGAGGAATGACCAAATCCGCAGATGCACTAAAAAGAGAATGTGCTTATAAACAATACCAAAACAGGAGTCCGAAAGGATCCTGGATGTGAGTAAGTAAGTAAGTAATTTTTATTTACATAGCACTTTTAAATCAAATCACATTGAAGCCAAAGTGCTTTACAGAGAAAAAAATTAAATTACCACACATCCATATAAAATAAAAAAGAAGAAAAAAGACACAATACACGATAGGATTCAACATGAATGTCCCACCAACAGCAGAATCAACACTTTCCACTGTGAGGGAAGGCCCAAAAAGTCCAGTCCTCGCCCTCCTCCTAGTCCACCTGAGGTCGGGGCCTTTTGAGGCCTCAGCAGCCAGTCGCCACAATGGCGGCCCGATGTTATATGCCCTCTTGCCGGGAAGATGGAACCCCGGTGTCGGGTGAACACTCCTCCGCGGCTTGGAATGTCTGGAGTGGCTACTTCCACCCCGGAGACCGCGGCACCCGAAGTCCTCAGGCTGCGCTGGCTGGAGCTCCGACTCTGGCGATCTCAGATCCCAGGCTCTGCGGTGTTTTAAAATCCAGCGCCGCCCATGGCTGGATGCCCACTGCCACAGCTCCTCGGGTGTTGGAGTCAGCGGTCACAGCACTCCGGAGCTTACCGAACGGTGATCCGGGTAGGGCATCGCCCGCTCCGTGATTGTGTCCCAGCGTTGTGCCGCCACTGAAGCTGTAGTCCCGGCCCATCCCGGCAGGAAATGCCGCTCCAGTCCTGAAGGTACGGAGAAGGCGAACATGTGATTCGGAGAGGATGGGTTAGATGTAGATTTTAAAAACGGTTATGTAATCCAATGGTTTGGCTTGGAAGAGGGAGATGATAAGGATTTATAGTATTGGGAAGTAGAACCCATATCAGTACCCAGATACCCCGCCATATACAAATATTGATCCCACAGCACCACCTGCATCCCCTACACCAGCACCAACTCCCCTAACCAGAGGAGGAGAGTCCCCTAACCCCAATGACCCTGCCATTGGTGGACGCTCCGGTTGCATTCCACACCAGGAGTAAAAAGAGTCAACCCATAACACGAGTCCAGGACCCCCTTAAAGCAAAGAGGAGAAATCACAGGCAGATGGTACAGAACCAGTCCTGTGACAAATATCGGCTTTGCAATAAAACCGAGAACGAGGATTCAGAAGATGACTTGTCCCACTGGGCATCTGAATCTGAGCCCGAGTCAGGGACAGACGAGGTAATCGAGCGATGATTCGATCGCAGCTAATTCCTGGTGAGGGAAATACCTAACCCCACTTACAACCCAGCAAATGCAGTTGGCGCCGGTAACACACAAACAATAGGCATTTACTTCCCTTGCCTCATTAGTAGACTTCCTCTGAACCACTATACGAGCCTATAATGCTAATTCCAGAGATTTGTGGGCCCTAGTGCAACAAGTCCGACCCCAGTAGAAATCACGAGATTCTTAGCTAATTTGGGATCCTCAACCCATGATGCGCTAGCCTATGGACAGTGTTACTTGCTCAGAGCACGGCCCGGGAGGATACAATCCTTGGCGTCCTCACTACCACTCTGCAAAAACCTATTGACATTTCCAAAGTTCTGGATACTCGACCCTGGAAAGGAGAGGGGGCAGAAGAATTTTTGGAGAGGTTTTCAGAAATATACATCAGTCAGTCAGGGATGCTAACCATCAAAACGGTGCAAATTCACCCCAGTGTTGTGCTCTTCTGATTAATTGCCTACCAGCCTCTATCGCAGAGACAATCAAATCTAACAATATGGATTGGTCTGAAAATAGTCTGCCAAATTGCCCGTGCAGTTAAATACTACATGAAGGATAGTAAGAGACAGGAGAATCAGCCCCAGGTTAAGGTAAAAACGGAGTATGTAATGAAAAACAAACTTCTCCTACACTAATCCATTTTCCCAGTACTGACGAGCCAACTTAGTGGTGAATGGGTGCAACACTGACAAGGAACCTGTTCTAGTACTACAAGTTGTGAGAAAATGGTGCACCTTCTTAGTGGACACAGGGGCTTCCATGCCATCCATTCAGTCCACTCACAATGTCCACAAATCCGACAAAACCAAGAGACTGTCTGGATTTTAAGGACAGGCTAGCCAATACCCCATCTCTATGCCAGTTGAAGTAACATATCGGAACGAGACAGTACAGCATCAGTTTGTAATCACCACAGGTCTTCTAGATCGGAACTTGCTATGTGCATTCCAGTTGAAAATTGAATGTGGAGACAACGGGATAACTGTAACCCTATTGGCCCATAAAAGACAGTGTTACTTGTCGGTGACACCCCAGTGGTGGTCACTGGACCTAGAAAATGAGCCCCCACTACATATCACGCTAGCATTCGACCAACGTGGCAGAAAAAGTGAGTTGGAAACCTTTTTCAATCTATGTGAAGGAACTAAGTTACATGTAAACCTCCTGGCTCTAGTGACCAGACCACAGAGAACAGCAGAATATGCTGAGGTACCCCTGGAATTAGCGAGTTTGGTATTCTGACTGTTTCCGACTGTGCATGCCCAGGTCAAAGGTCACTATGCATAAACAGCCCTGGAAAGCAATGGAGCAATGGACCTTCATTTCTTCTGTTTTTTTCTGGCTTTGATTCTTCTAGGTAAGAAAATATTGATTTCAAAATATGAAATAGTTATATTTATTGTTCCTTTGTTAAAAGATAAGATTATTTTGTCATTTGTATTGCTTTATTACGCTTTGGTGAGTGAGCGAGATCGTGTTTGTTCGTGGTCGGTGTCGGGCAGAGTTGCTGTCGGGCAGTCCCCGTCCCCAACCCCGATGTCTCGTCCCAGTCCGAGGGTGGCCGGAGGTGTTGGGCCGGGTTTGCAGCTGGCGAGGGGAGGAGGCCGAGTTGCTTCAGTGCTTCGTGTGTATCCCGTTGATGGCTGATGCTCGGCTTTCGCTGGTGCCGAGGAGGGGGAGGGGGTTGGCCGCTGGCGGTACCCAGCCCGTCGGGGAGCGGGATAGGGCTGGAGTTGGCGCTTCTTCCCCACGCTAGCTGTGGGCCTGGGGCCAATGGTATCGTCTGCCCAGGCCTGTCGGTTGGCCGGTGGGGATTGAGCTGGGGTTGCCGCTTTGTCTCCGGGCTGGCTGTGACCAATGACACAAAGTGCCAACGCCAGCCCAATCCCCCTCCCCAACAGGCCGGCGACTGGCAGCGGCCAACTCTCCCTGCGCTGGCGGAAGCCGAGCACCAGCCATCAATGGGGATACACACAAAGCGCTGCAGCAACTCGGCCTCATCCCCGCGTCGGATGCAAGCCCGGCCAGGCCCAACCCCTCCGGTCGCCCCTGGATAGGGACGAGACACCCTGGAGGGGACGGCTCAACAAACCCGGGCCCGACACCGACCACAGACAAGCACGAACCCGCTCACTCATCAAAGCATAATAAAGCAATAGAAACAACAAAAATAATCTTAGCTTTTAACAAAGGAACACTAAATACAACAATTTCATAGTTTGAAAGCAGTATTTTCTTACCTAGAAGAATCAAGCTGGAAAAAACAGAAGAAATGAAGGTCCACTGCTCCACTGCTTTCCAAGGGTATTTATGCATAGTGACCTTTGATCTGCATGCACAGTCGGAATACCAAACTCGCTTATTGTGGAAACAGGCCTCTGGGATCGCCCCACATGTAACAAATAAAGTGAACTTCCTATCTCATGCAAAAGACTTAGGACCCATAGTTCAGCAACAATTGGTTGGTGAATCCGTACACGAGCCAAGAGAAAAGAATTACCCAATGATTGTACTGTTCAATTCTACTTGACAGTTACTATGCAATTACGCCATCATCTTGGGAGCAAAGTACAGGAGTATGTGGACCCACAGGTATGGGCAGAAGACTCTACTCAGATATCTCCAAGGACAGCTGCAGACCTTAAGCTTTCGGCGTGGCTCCACCCCCGTCCAATACATGGATTATCTATTTGTAGCCAGCCAGGATGAACAAAGCAACCGTGAAGATACCACTCAGTTACTGAATCACCCATCAGCACTGGGATATGCAGTTTCCCAATAAAATGTACTGGTCACTTTTAAAAAAAATTTTATTAGAGGCATGCACTTATCATAGTCCGAACCACTACAAACTTTGTTAAACGGTTACATATTAAATATCCAGGATTCCAGGGACTCCGCTACCAATGTAGCTGGGGTCTTCATTTATTGGTTACATATTAACATTGACTCCAATTATTATTATTTTTTTAATAGATAGAAAAAATAAAGAAAAAGAAAAAAAAATTAGAAAAATAGAATAAACTATCCATAATACAACTTAGGCGATAGGTCCGTAGGTAAGAAAGCATAACTATTCATCTAGTCCTGGGTTCAAGCTTCCGTCAGGTATCAGCGCCGGCCCATTCTACCCCTTCAAATAATCTATGAACGGAGACCATATTCTAGTAAATAATTCTGGTTTGTCAATTAAGACAAATCTAATTTTTTCCAGATTTAAGGTCTCCAACATCTCCATAATCCACATTTTGATTGTGGGGGATGCAGTGTTTTTCCAAAATGTTAATATTATTTTTTCCCAGTTATTATACCATAATCAAGGAAATTTCTTTGGTTTATTGTAATTTTAGGTATTGTTCAGATATGCCCAATATTATTAATTTAGGATTGGGCTCCAGTTGAGTATTAACCACTACGGAAATAATTTTAAAAATATCCACCCAAAATGTTTTAATTTTTATGCAACTTACAAAGGTATGTGTTAAATTAGCCTGAGAATATTGACATTTATCACAGATAGGAGAAATATTAGGAAAAATTCTATTTAATTTTGTTTTAGAAATATGCAATCCATGTAATATTTTAAATTGTATTAAAGAATGTCTGGCATTTAACAAACATTGATGTATATGTTGTAGACTTTCATCCAAAATATCTTTCGTTATGGGTTGAACTAATTCATTTTCCCATGCTTGTCTATGTAATTCCATCGACGGATTCTCACTATCTAAAAGAATATTATAAATGTAAGATATTCATTTGACTGTGTTGGGGTGTTTATTCAAGCATTCATCTAGAATGTCTGGCTCTCAAGTTCTGTATTCTTGTGTAAGTGATTTAACATAATCTTTCAGTTGTAAATATCTAAAAAACAATTTAAATGTAATCCATAATTTTGTTGTACCTCCTAAAATTTTGATTAATATTTTCTGATCGGTGTTTAAGAGAGCAATTGCTCTATATGAACCTGGGTCTTCAAGGTCCTTATCCGTTTTTGGTATAAGTATTATTGTTGATTCATTTAAAGTTTCTGGAAGTTTCTGTTGCATGAATGCTTGAGTATATAATGTCTGTAGGCGTGGCGAGATCAAGTCATGATTTTTTAAAATAAAATTCACTATTTAAACCATTTGGGCCAGCGGCCTTTCCATTTTTTAAAGAACTAATAGATTCTTCAATATCTTTTACTGATATTTCGGCCCCTAATAATTCCCACTCTTTCAAGTCTAAACCAGTAAGATTACAATTCTGTAAGAATAATTCCATTCCTGCAGAGCCCACTGCCGTTTTGGTTGAGTAAAGTGTTTGATAGTAGTGAGAGAATCTATCATTAATATCCTTGGGTAGTGTTAATATTTCTCCCGTATCTGATTTAATTTTATATATTGTTTTTTCCGGAGTTAGCGTGCAAGTAATTTTTGTGGTTTATCACCAAATTCAAAGTGTAACTGTTTAGTCTTTTGATAAAATTTTATGATTTGGTCTGAGTATATTTGGTTTAACTTATATTTGAATGCAGCAATTTTATTATGTATTATCATAGAAGGCGCGATTGCATTTTCCATATCTAATTGCCTTATTTCCATTTCCAATACCAGTTGTTTGGCGCGGTTCTCTTTATTACGAAAGGCTTGAGCGGAGATTAACGCTCCTCGTATAAATGCTTTAAATGTTTCCCAAAGAAGGGAGGCAGAAAATTCAGGGCAGTCATTTGTCTCAAAAACATATTTATCTGTTTGATAAGATATTCGTAACATTCTTTATCATTTAAAATTTGAGGATTAAGTTTCCATTGTGTGCTTATCAGTCATTCCACTTAGTTTGATCATAAATGTCAAAGGAGCATGGTCTGAAATTATAATATTATGATATTTCGAATTATAAGTAAATGGGATAAATTTAGAATCTACTAAAAAGTAGTCTATCCTTGAATAGATTTTATGTACCGATGAGTAAAATGAGTATTCCCTTCCAGATGGGTTTTCAATTCTACAAACATCCTTGATATTGGTAGTATTAATGTATGAGTTTAATAATTCGCTTGTCTTGGATTTTGCTTTTCTTTGTCTGGATGATCTATCAAGATAGGAATCTAGTGTACAATTTAAATCTCCACCGATTATCAAATTATGTTGTGTGAGTTCCGGGATAGTATTAAGTATATTCTTAAAAAACATAGGATTATCAAAATTTGGTTCATAGACATTGAGAAAAATCACTTTTTTTAAATATAATTCACCCACTAGTATAATATATCTACCATTGGTGTCCGCAATAGTTAATATGTGTTTAAAAGATATACCTTTACGAATTAAAATTGCAACGCCTCTGGCCTTATGAGAGAATGAAGAGTGATATGTTTCAGCGATCCATTTTGCTTTCAATCTATGTTGTAAGTCGTTTTTAAGGTGAAGAAATGTTATTTCTGCTTTGAGTGATTTTAAGTGTGCTAATACCTTATGTCTCTTGATTTACTCATTAATTCCCTTAAAATTCCAACTACAAAAAGTAATTCCCTGACCCCCATTTTTTCTATTAACGTCTTGCATCTTGTGGTTAGGGTGGTCTATAAAAGAGCAGATAGCTCAGCACCGTAAACCTGACATTCCACCCGAACACAGGACAGATGAGTTGTAAATCTAATTCAAATAAATCTTCCTCACGGACACATCTCCACAAATAATATTTGTAAATTAATTCAAGTTTAAAATAGTAATTAAGTAAAAAATACAAAAAGTAAAAAAGTAAAAAATTAATAAAGTGTAAGAAGAAAAAATAAACTACATCTAAATTTAGTGTAGTTAGTGCTGGCCACACTAACGTGGCTGACCATCTCAGGACTTCCGTAGATAAAAAAAATATATGTTCCTAGCTCCACGCTTAAACAAAAAAAATTTGAATATGAGTAATTTACGGGATTAAATTAAAGCTATTTTGGTCCAGAGTGTTAGTAATCATATAGTGAGAGACTATTACTCTCTTAGTCAAGTGTTAGTCTGATGTAAATAAAGGAAGAACATAACAAATTCCAATTAATAAGATATCTAAATTATACCTTTTTTTAACATTTCATGTTTTTAACTAATTATTCCAATAATAATAACAAGTGTTTTTAATGATTAGTAATTGTTAGTAAAACTTAGTACTAAAATATTAGAATAATATGTCCATAACAGAAGGGACTGCATAGTTGTCATTATCAGCTTTCGTTACTCCTTGAATAAAACGAATTAAAGTTCAATTTATTCTCAGCAAGATGACGATATTATATGAATGTTATTCAGTCCTCACTCAAACCCACAATTTTCCGAGCATACGCCAATGCTTTCTTGTGATCAGTGAAAAACTGTTCCTTCTGCAGATAAATGACTCTCAATCTTGCAGGGTACAGCAATCCATATTTCAAGTTGTCTATCTTCTTTAGAATCCCTCTTGTCTTGTTGAATAACTCTCCTTCTGACCACCTCTGCAGGGTAATCTCGAAATATGCTTATTTTGTCTCCATCAAGCATAAGATTTCTTGTGCCAGCAATTCTTTTCATGATATCCTCCAAAACATGATCGTATTGGACCTTCACTATCAGCTGCCTTGGGGGGGCGTCCAGGTCCGAGCGACGTCCAGGAACTCTGTGTGCCCGCCCTAATAAGGGCTTTTGATCTAAATTCAATACTTTTTTTATAAGTCTGCGGCAAAGTCACGGAGATCTTTATTTCCTTCTTTACCCTCACGAACGCCCACAATTCTTAAATTCTGTCGTCTCTGACGGCCCTCCAAGTCAATACATTTTTCAGTTACTTTATGCAGTAAATCTGATAAATGCTTGTTCTCGGCAAGGAGTGTCTCTGTAGTGTCTTCCAAGTGAGTTATGGCATCAGCTTGCTGCCCCAGTTGTGGATGCATTGCAGTGAAGGTCGACTCCAGCTTATCATTAAAGTTGGTTTCATTCGACTTAATTTTCTCGTTTACTTAATTGATTTGAAAGTCGAAATTTACTGACATTTCCTCCTTCACATTAGTCAGTTTCATACGCACAAGATTAGTCATTTTATTTTCAAACTCTAAGAAGTCTTCTTTAATCTATTTTTTAAGACTTTTCAGTATTTCTTTAATATTCAATTCATTTTTAAAACTTATCAATTCTTCTTTTATACTTGCAGTTTCCCTTGTGATGAAGTTGCGAAGGTGAAATCCTCAGCATGATACTATCGACAACTGGAGAACAGTCGAGTCGAACCAATCTGCAAATTCCCTGCACCATGGGAGGCAAAGCAACTGAGGCAGTGACTCTGCACAGTGAACTATTGTTGACAGTGGATACCCAACATTGCTTTAGAAATTAAAACATTGCGCCTTACACTAATATGGAGGATGAGTTTTGACTATCCAAGGAAGCTCAAGAAGCTTTTAAAAATCTGAAACGATCTCTGTCACAGGTATCAGCATTTGGAAGGTGTCTCTATGACTGGCCATTCCAGTTGTGCTGCACAATTCTCGCTGATTGCTCCACTGCGGTTCCTACTCAGAAACAAGGAGACAAACATCGACCGGTGCCTTATTACTCCTCGAAACTTGATCCAGTAGAACGGGGACACCCCATATTGTCACAAATCTTGACTGCGATCTACAACAGCTTGCAATCGGCTGCCAATTTTACTTTACAACAAGACATATAACAGTGTATAGTTCTCACTCAGTTGCTGCCTTTCTGGGACAAATGCAGACTCAACACCTCACTTTGGCTCACCACAATAAATACGAGATATACCTGTTGAACAACCCCAAATTGCAGTTTAAGAATTGTGCTATCATCAATCCAGCATCCTTTCTCGCCAAACCACCGGAGGAACAAATGGAATTAGGGCATGACTGCCTATTTGTGACAAAGAAGATGTGAGATGTAGTTTTGTGCTCACAATCACTACTCAGAGACTAAATCATGGGAACAAGAAATGCTTTATTGCAAGTCTGCAGAATTGGGTGTCTCTCCAATTTCAGACACACTGAGCAAAAGAAAAATGTCTATTTTTATACAATTCAGTATACAGTCTTTATTGATCGGACACCTCCCCTTCTGACCCTTTCCAATCAGGGTACTAAGGTTCACAATCTTCCAACCCTCCCCTCTGTGCGTCATCAATCATTCCCTCTTCTCCCACATCATACATCGCATGTACATTTAAATTAGGTTCTTTGTCATGAGGGGCGTAAAGTTAATATTCATTTATTTCATTAAGCATGCTCAGTCGCTGTTGCCCTAACCTACTTAATTGCCTTTGACCTAAAGACTAGCTTGTGTGTTGTCAGCTACATTCCTTACCTCATCTTGTTATTCTACATTGTTATCAACAGCTCTGAAGGACAGTAACAGTTTGTTCGAATCACAAGGTTGGTGATTCCAACTATTCGGCTCATCACAAGGTCGGTGGTTACAACCACTCGGCCCCTCACAATGATGGTGGTTTAATCATCTTATCCCTCACAATCCTCCCTTTTTCTTTTGCTACGCATCCTGTATTAAACCCCATTCCTAGACTTCCTGCTCTTCCAAAGCTAATAACATTCTTTTTATCTCTCTTTCCTCTGGGTCCTCTCTCGGCCTCATTATTATTATCTTCTGGACTTCCCCTTTCTCCCTCATGGGGACTACAACTGCCTGCATTTGGCTTATACTTCTAGTTATAAGAACCCTGAGACATGGTATACCACAGGAGATAAAGATCAATGCAGCTAATGCCCATAAAATCACCAGTCCCACCGCTTTCCACCAGGCTCCTCCCAAGATGTAATCCCACCATCCTGCTCCCATAATTGTGTTCCATCTCTGTACCGGAACATGTGCTAATTTTCTGATTCCTTCTGATATATCCATTACTGCTTGCCCGTTGTCATCTATGTTTAGGCAGCAATTAGAGAGGTTGAATTTTCCGCATACTCCTCCCTCTTTGGCTAGTAAGTAGTCTAAGGCCACACGGTTTTGGTATATCGCTGTTCTCATCTGTGTCTGCTGCTTCGCCAGCATCTCTAGTGCAGATGCAGTCTGGTTAGTAATTACTTCCAGCACTGCCTGTAGTCTTATGATCCGATTCAACATGTACACTGGGGTCCGGTAGCCCCAGGATCCATCCTGTGCCCAAGTGGCAGGTCCATAATATGAGATGATTCTTGCAGGTGGCCACTCATCATTTTCCCATTTTCCGATGTCCATTTTTCTCTTTGTTCGGTGTAGATCGTCAAAGATGGGTGTTCCTAGCGACCGCCCTTCCTCAGTGGTCAACAGAAAAAAAAACCTTGGTTGCACCAGTCCAATTAAACAAGTCCCACTCCATTTTTCTGGCAATACCGAGTATGCCTTGTGTCCGCATATCCATAGCAGTCCTTCAGGGGCTGGTCCACTAGAGGTAACATTGTTCCATATGTCCTGCAACACTGGGATTCCCTGGTAAGGGTTGTTCCCGGTGCAATTCCATAATCCAGTTGATTATCCTGGTGATACACTCAGTTCCAACCGGGGTGTGTGTCAGGACCCATTCCTGATGGATCCTCTCCATGGCCAGTGTGAGCTCATCAGTGGTCCTCCACAAACCCAACAGTTAGTCACATTCAGGGTTCTGGCTATCCGGAGGGCTAAGTCCACAAACAGGTTTCTCCCTACTTCCTGGATCTCAATCTGCTGCTTTATTTCATTATACATAGTCTGGTGCAGTTGGGGCTGGGAAGGTGGGGGAGATTTGTTGACTACTGCTTCTGCTAACTTCTCTATCACTACCTCCTTAATTTTGTCTAATGTTTCCTCCCTGGCTCTGGATGGGATGCCTAACTGTCCTCTCTTAGTCATGCAGACTCATTTCTCCCCTTTTGGGCAGGTAACTTGCCCAAAACTTCCAACATGTCCCTTATTTTCTACTACATAATACTCCCTCCCCCCATCCTGACAAACAGCTCTAGTCCTTAGGTCGGAGCAATCATCACTTACATGGGAATGATAGGTAAATGATTTGGTTGTTCGCCCTCCATATCTGATAGGATGGTAGCATTTATCACAGTTATTAACATTTTTTACAACGATTACATGCAGAGTAAGCAATACCACGACTGCTCCGTTCATACTGTTAGTCATACACTTATTTCTTACTAAAAGTTAATGCTAGGGCTTACTCCCCGGCTTCACCATCCACTGTTCCTCTTTATCAGGGGTGGGTGGGTCAACGGGCCCTCTAATTCGGGTCGCGTGGGTCCACCCTTTTTCTTTTGTTCGTACTGCTGTCTCGGTTGTCAGTAATACTAGGTATGGGCCGGTCCACCGGCGCTGGAATTTCTCCTCCTTACAATTCTTGACCAGTACCCAGTCGCCGGCCTTTACAGCATATATTGGAAAGTTGAGTGGTGGGCTTTGAGCCAATAATCCTTTAGCTTTTAATTCTGTAAGAGAACGAGATACTGCCAGTAAATAGTTCCTTAAGAATACATCACTGCCCTCTATGGTGGGTATTCCTTCTATCTTTCCCAAATAAGATAACCCAAACAACATTTCATAGGGGGATACTGCTAACTTTGCATGGGGTCTCCGTTGCTTTTCTCAAAGCCTTTCTGTTTCCCTACCGCTCCAAACATGTGCCAGGCTCCATGTACATATGCTGCTCTTAAAGTCTTAATTTCTGCCAACTGGGCTAAGCAAGATTGCAGGCAAGCTTCCAATTTGTCTAAAGTCTAATTCATCCTGATGCACTACTTCAAACCCTGCATACTTGCTATTATGATCCCTTTAACAAGAAACATCCACAAGCAAAACCTTTTTGTCCCCTTCATTCAAAGGCTCCGACTGTAAAACATTTCTCAGACTTGTGTGTCCTTCTTCCTTCATTATTTTCCTTAATGGCATCACAATTTAAACATACTTTCCAATCTAGTCTGAACTATATCCTGCCATTCCCAGATCATCATCATCTGTCCTACTGTCTGAGGTTTGGGAACTTCAATTATCACTTCAATTTGATCCTGCGCTTTAGCTTTTACTTCTTTAGATATTACTCGTCCAAAATATCCTACCTGCTGCTGACAAAACAACAACTTCTTCTTTGATACTTTATGACCTCCTGTGCCATCTTTTCCAAGATAATTACAATGTCTCTCTCACATTGCTTCTCACTTGTGGAACAAACCAACAAATCATCCACATACTATATCAACACCTTCCAAATCTGCCTTTAACATCTGATTAAAAACATGGGGCTAGTATTTAAAACCCTGCCGCATCCTAGTCTAGGTGTATTTAGTACCTCTTCTTTATGTTCGTACCATAGCTATGTTCACCATTATCTTAATTATTATTATTAATCCTTGATTACCATACCTGTCCACATCCCCGACATATCTTATCCATTACCTGTCTCCGTACTAGCCTTTCTTGACCTCCTCTTTGAGATCCCTCCCTCCCTTGGGGACTCCAGTCTAGTCTGGGCTTATATCCAGATTTATTTCACTCCTGATAGGGCATTTGAGGAAACGCGTCAGTGTATAATGTATTAGTTATTGTTGATGTTTTTAGTAAATTAATTGAGGCTTACCCCACCATGGATAACAAAGCCTCTACAGTTGTTAAAATACTTATGAAAGAAATTATACCCAGGTATAAGATCCTAACTCGGCTGAGCGGACAATGGCCCTCATTTTGTTCGACAGTGAACAAAGAAATTTGTACACAGATGAGTATCCTACAACAATTACATTGTGCTTATCAGCCACAGGCTGTTGGACTCGTTGAATGAGCCAATCAGACACTAAAAAACAAACTCACCAAATTACATGCTGAAACACGGGCTAGCTGGTCTAAACTACTCCCTGTGGCACTGTTCCAGAAGCGCACCACCCCAGCGGGGAAGGCACGATTGAGCACAGTAGAGATTATATATGGCCGCCCACACAGAACCCCATGGAACCAGAATACCCCAAAGGCCGTTCGCTTTCACCACATGACAATGGAAATAACTAACTATATTTTATCATTAACCAGGGCATTGAAAGTCCTACATTCCAGGGTACGAGCAGTGTACGTTGAACTCCCACCTCTAACCACTCCACCTAAAATTGAACCTGGTGCTTACGCAATGGTTAAAAATTGGACGAGGAAGGCACTGGACGCTCAGTGGGAAGGACCTTACCAGGCCCTCCTCACAACCCCAATGGCTGCCAAGGTAGAAGGGAGAAATGCGTGGGTCCATCTTCACCACTGTGAGATTGTCTGCATTGTGCCTAAAACCTAAACTGCTAACCTATTCTTTTCTTTGAGAAATCTCTTCCCAGTACAGATGAGATGAAGTCACCATGGACACACTGCTGCTGTTCTTCTACCTTGGGATACTGGTAACCATTAGATTCACGAAAAATTGAATATGCTGACGTGATGACCCCAAGAAAATCAATCACCTATGTGAAGGAGACACACGATAATGTGATGATGACAGCAAGGAAGAATTCATGGAATGGAGACATACTCGACTGGTGGGATGCCTTGGACTCCTGGCACAACCTAACCAATCATCATTGTTAATCATAATTATGGACTGTTGCCATCTCACCATGTTTGTGTAAATTTGATTATGTATGTCAAAAGGAGGGAGCAAAAGTCCTTATGTCATGAGGGTCAATATACTGCTCTCAGGAAATTAGATTAGAAGGAACATGAAGAGTTATTATGGAATGATAAAAGGAGGGAATGAGAATATGCAGGAGTGGGAATGGGAATGGAAGATAACTGATTAGAATTAGCTTCACTGGTGATTTACGTAGTTAAGACCCAATTCCCCGAATCCATGTGACTCATTTCCCTGTATCCATGTGACCCATTTCCCTGAAGCCAGGTAATGACTCCTGATAAGTTTCAGTTTTGTTTCCCTGTAAATATGATGTTTACTGATCACTGTTATGTGTTTGTGAATGGGCTACAAGGTTACCACCCTCTGTAAGTTGCTGCCCACTGTATCGATCTACATAAATAGGTGATTAGTTCATTTGCACTTGCTTGCTTTTCTGTTCTGTCTGCGCGAGGCTACTGAAGGCGCGAGTGAGTGGATCAGAAATTAGTTGCTCGGTGAATAAAGGGTTTGGACTACAGTATTCAACACAGTGTTTTACTGAACCAGGCTGTGGGGTACCAGAACCGGAATCGATACCCGTATACTTCAAAGTAGTGATATAAAAATATAGCAATAAACTAGCAAGAACGGTCTTAGATTGGAGCAGGACAATTTATTTCAATAAAAAAGAACCTAGCAAAGATAAAACGGGAGAATCTCTTTGCAGATAAATCTACATTTGAAGTTTTGAATAAGTTTATTGGCCAAGCATATACATATACAAGGAATTAGCCTTGATGCTCCGCAAGTCACAACACGACATACGGTAACAATTAAGAATGAGACATTAAACATTAATAACAAAACATTGCAGTTTAAACCTGTGAACGAAATAAAATACCAGAACAAAATAAAGCTACAGAGTTTTGGTTATTGAGTCGAGCTAGTACTCATGGAAAAAAAGCTTTTTATGTCTGGCTGTGGCGGCTTTGACAGTCCGGAGTCGCCATCCAGAGGGAAGTGCTTCCATGAGTTTTTGGCCAGGGTGATTTTACCCGCTCGCTTCCTGGCCCTTGCAGTGTACAGTTCGTCAATAGGGTAATGTTGCAGCCAACAACCTTCTCAGCTGATCGGATGATTCGCTGCAGCCTCGGGATGTTGTGCTTGGTGGCTGAGCCAAACTAGGCCATGAAGGAGAAGGTGAGGACAGACTCTATGATGGCAATATAGTATATGATGACCATCATTGCCTGTGATAGATTGTGTTTCCTCAGCTGCCACAGGAAATACATCCTCTGTTGGGACTTTTTGACTGTGGAGTCGATGGTGGCCCCCATTTCAGGTCCTTGGAGATGATGGTTTCAAGAAACTTAAAAGACACCACAGATGTGTCTGTGGTGTTGTTGATGGTGAGTGGGGGAAGGGGAGGGGGAGTTCTCCTAAATTTTACTATCAATTCCAACGTCTTAAGAGCTTTGAGCTCCAGGTTGTTACGAAGGCACCAGCTGTGTCATTTCCTGTCTGTCGGCCGATTACTCCCCAAACTGGATCAGTACAATCAGGGTTGGGTCGTCCGTAAATTGAGAAGTTTGATAGAGGAGTCTGTGGAGGTGCACAAAAGCTAGCATTCAAATGAGAAATTACAAAAATCAAGGCCATCATGTCAGCGCAATTGTGAATGTCACATGTAACAAGTACAGGGAACCCAGGAGGTTTGCAGATAGAGGGTTGGATAAAGAGAATAAAAGGAAACATTTGGGACCTGCAGTGAACTATAAATATGGGAGGCCCATTGAGAGTATAAAAAGTGTAGGGGATGCTTAAAAATAAATCAGGAAGACAAAGAGTGGTCACAAAATACTGGCTGACAGGATTAACACAAAATCCAAAGATGTCATTGATATATTAAGGATAATTTAATAACTAGAGAAAGAAAATGGCACAATGGGAACAATCTCTGTGTGAGGCCAAATGGCAAAGTGAGGTCTTAATTGAATATTTTGCATCAGTATTTACAAAGGAAACAAGCTTTTGTATTTGAAGAACAGCAAAGGGAAAGATAACATTCTGGTGCCATTGATTGAGGGTCTGCAAAGAGGAACAATGGAGATTTAAAATAAACAGCATCTTTCTGACAGGACCAGCCCTTGGAAGTGAATAAAAAGAGAGGCAAGCTCTAGCAGAAGAAATGTGTTGGAAGAAATTGCAGATGCTGGTTTAAACCAAACATAGACACAAAAACTGGAATAACTCAACGGGACAGTTCTCAACGGGAGAAGGAATGGGTCTGAAGATGGGTGTTCCATATCTCCCCTAGCTCAGTATGATGAAGGGTCTCGGCCCAAAATGTCACCCACTCCTTCTCTCCAGAAATGCTGCCTGACACACTGAGTTACTCCAGCTATGTTTGTCTTGAGCTCTAGCAGAATAGCCATTGTGAGAGAGGCTGTGAGCGAGTGTCTTAAGTGGGGAGGCTAAACAATGGAAATGTAAAATAACTTAAGGTCTTTCTTACTTTTCTGATTAGCATTATTGCAGTCAGGATTGCAGTATGGGTTGTTTCTGCTCAACCTGCAAGGTGAGGTGAGGTGAAATTCCTGACTCACTGGTGATTCCATCTGTGATGAAGTGTATCCAGTTGCATCAAGCAGTCAGAGCTACAGTTAGAGCCGGTCAGAAGCAGCCATGAGGCTGCAATCTTCAGAGATAGGAGTTTTAGTGAGGTGTTTATAACCAAGGTGTAGGCGCCAGGTAGCTGGGTGACCACCAGGAAAGGCAGAGAGGATAGACGGAGAGTACAGGATTCCCCTGAGGCCATTCCTCTCAGTAACAAGTGTATTGTTTTGGATATTGTTGGGGGTTAATGACCTTAGGGGACAGTGGATTGTCCAGTGAGGCTGTATGGATGGAATTGCAAATTAAAAAGTTTGTTGGTTATTGTAGTACAGCCCCTTCTTCCCCTACCCCAAATAGTTACGGGAATTAGAGGAGGAAAAATGTAGGGAAATCAAAGACAGCTGCAGGAATATCAGGGTTGTAATATTGGGAGATTTTAAACTTCCAGGTGTCGACAGTGACTGCCATTGTGCTAAGAGCTTGGATAGGGTGGAATTTGTTAAGGTTCTGCGTGATAGGCTGTTCTAGATTGCATGGCATTCAAGGAGAGCTAGCTGACTGGATAGAAAATTAGCTTCATGAAACGTAGCAAAGGATAATGGTGGAAGATTGTTTTTCAGGCCGGAGGCCCATGACTAATGGTGTACCTCAGGGATCGGTGTTGTTTGTGGTTTGTATTAACAATGTGGAGGAGTTTGTACAAGGCATAATTATTAAGTTTCCACATGACATTTGAGTTGTCTATAGCAAAGATGGTTATCAAAAATTACAGCAGGATCTTGCCCAACTGGGCAAGTAGACTGAGAAATGGTTGATAGAGTTTAATGCAGAAAGTGTGAGGTGTTCATTTTTTGGAAGTCAAACCGGGGAAAGACCCTCACAGTGAATGGCAGTGTCCAGGGTAGTGTTGTGGAACAGAAGAATCTTGGAGTACATGTACATAATTCCCTGAAAGTGGTATCATGGTCAGATAGGGTGGTCGAAAAGGCTTTCGGACTTTGACCTTAATCAATCAGGATATTGAGCATTGAAATTAGGATATTATGTACTGTTGTTCAAGATGTTGGCGAGACCACATTTGGAGTGTTGTGTTTGGTTTTGATCATACTGTGATAGGAAGGATGTTGTTAAGCTAGATATAACGCATAGAACATTTTTGAGGATTTTACCAAGACTGAGGGTCTGAGCGATGTGAAGAGGTTGCGTAGGTTAGGACTTTATTCCTTGGGATGCAGGAGTCTAAGGGGTGATTTCATTGAGATGTACAAAACATGCCTGGAATGGATGTGGTAAATATATACTCAGTCTTTAACCCAGAGTGGGGCTATCAAGTCAGAAGACAGAGGTATAAGATGAGAGGGGAAGATTCAATAGAAACCTGATGGGTTTGAAGTTGCTGGCCATTCAAATTGTATTTGAAATTGTTCCGCAATGCAATAATTAAATCCTTCTTCATGCATTCCCATATTTTACTCCAGGTGAGCAGACTATTATGGAAAATACTTTTTGATTCTGCAGATGTCGATGTTGCAATAGTTACTTACTTTTACTATTTTACTTCTCAATAGCTGCTCCCATTTTCTACATGACCTGTGTTATTGCAGCAATGTTTATAGAATAATTTCAGAGCAATATAAATGGAAAAAATATTGAATCTTCCTGAAACCTTTTCCTTGCCAACTCTACTTTGAGGGTAATTTTAAATTACTACTAAATGGAGAATTGGGCGAATGTAGCTAAGCTTGGGGTCGCAACGCCCAGGGATTTGGATGCTTTGCAACTGTTGAGTCAGGACCCAGCTGGCTTAGAGAGGTGGGTGGGCGGGTGGGTTTAACCGTGATCTGAGGGTTTAATAAAAGTGAGAAACACAAATTTAGCAACAGGAGGATGGTGAGGGATTGCTGTCCACTTCATACATATAAAGCGTTGCTCGAACACGCTGCTCTTCCAGTTTTGGCCACTGGCGGTGTGACACTGGGAATGCGAACGAGAACATTGGGAGGCGGTGGAGAGCAACTCCCAAACGGCTCGGCACAGTCACTGACATCATCCAAAAGGTGCACCAGTGAGCCCTTCTTCACCAGCTGCCGCACCATCCAGTTGACGTGGCAGTTGTTGCGGCTCATGTTGTATGCTCTGGCCAACAGCATTTCTTCAGGCCGGCGCCACCAACAGGCGCTCGGTCACCATGGGGCGGAGTGGACAAAGTGCCTGCTGACAGGAAGAGCTCGCTGGTGCAGGTCAGCGACATCAAAGCACTTATTTTAAGGTGAAATGACACAAAGTGCAGGAGTAACTCAGCAGGTCAGGCTGCATCTCTGTAGAACATGGCCAGGTGACGTTTTGTTCGAGACCCTTCTCCAGACACTCAGCAGGGCTCTTGCTTAACCTTTTTCCCCTGTTGCCAGCCGGGCAACCTAGGCAGCTTTTTAGGTTGCCAAATGACAGTTTACATGGCCATTTAAGACGGCTTGCATGACACGTGCGATAATGTGCTCGGACAAAGTGCGTAGTTACCAGTCAGAATTATGGTCAATGAAGCATTCACATATTATTCCTGCTTCAAATAAAGTCACAAATTAAACGTATTCACCAATCAAGACATGATATATACCACAATGACATGCAGTAAAATTACAATACAGTATCTCATCTCCTTTTACATGTTGCAAAGAATGCAATTTTTTTTTCTTTCCACTTCCAAAGAAAATTCTGGTTGGATTATTCAGCGTATGATCAACCTCAGTGAGACCAAGTGCAGGCTTGGCAATTGCTTCACACAACATCTACACTCAGTTCGCAATAACCAACCTGATCTCCCGGTGGCTCAGTACTTCAACTCTCCCATTCCAAATCCGACCTTTCTGTCCTGGGCCTCCTCCATGGCCAGAGTGAGGCCCACCGCAAATTGGAGGAACAGCACCTCATATTTTGCTTGGGCAGTTTACACCCCAGCGATATGAAAATTGACCTCCAATTTCAGGTTCCCTGCTTTTTCCTCCGCTTCCCAGCTCTCCGTCAGCCCACTGTCTCCACCTCTTCCTTTCTTCTTCCCACCCCCTGCACCCTCACATCAGTTTGAAGTAGGGTCTTGACCCAAAACATCGCCTATTTCCTTCGCTCCATAGATGCTGCCTCACCCGCTGAGTTTCTCCAACATTTTTGTCTCCCCATTCACACAAGTTCTGTTATCCCACTTTCCTCACCCACTCCCTACATTTAGGGGCAATTTTACACAGACAAGTTAACCTACAAAGCCAATGCATCTTTGGGATGTAGGAGGAAACCTACATGCTTGCAGGGAGAATATGCAAATTCAACACAGACAGTACTGAAGACGGGATTGACCACAGATCCCTGGTGTGTGAGGCAGCAAGTCCACCAGCTGTGCCACTATATTTTATTTTCCAACAAACAAAAAATGATATGTTGATAACATTGGTTACTAAAAAAAAGGAACTATACATTTTCAGTCTTAAATCTCTAAGTGATGCTATGTCCCCCTTGACAGCTACTGTAGGTTTTAATTCAGTTGAAGACTATGGGGCAGTACATTGGCCATAAAGTTACTGCCCAAAATTGCCAGAGACCCGGAATTGATCCTGAATATGGGTGCTGTCTGTATGGAGTTTGCTCCTTTTCCCTTTGATTGCATGGGTTTTCTCAGGGTGCTCTTGTTTCCTTCCACATTCCAAAGGTGTGCAGGAACCTTTTTCAGACCCAACCCAAAACGTAATATTTTCCTTTTGTTCAGAGATTATGTCTGACCTGTTGAGTTACTCCAGCTTTTTCTGTCTGTCTTCAGCTTAAACCAGCATCTGCAGTTCTTTCCTACACACACGATACTATACAATAGAACTTTATTAAACCCAGGAGGGAAATTGTGTGTGTGTGTGTGTACAATTATATATTCATATATAAATATACACTGTATTGTTTTCTGGTTTACAGAGTACTATGTTTACATATTTTGTGGGCTGCTGCAAGTACGGATTTCATTGGGACCTGAGAGAATAAAACAATCTTGACTCTTGACTTACGTCGCTAATGTGTGGGATAGAACTAGTGTACGGGTAATCGGTGGTCGGCGTGGACACCGTGGGCCGAGGGGCCTGTTTCCACGCTGTATCTTTAAATTAAACTAAAACACTAAAACCAGAGGAAATCTAAAGAAGGGTCTCTAACTGAAACGTCGCCCAATTTCTTCTATCCAAAGATACTGGCTGCTCCATGGAGGTCCGCCACACAATTAAAGCATGGATTAGTCTTCACCCTACTATAGGTACCCAACCAGAAGCAATTAAATTTAAGTTAGCTCTTTTTTTCCCCCAAGAACCCTTTTTTATTTAAGTCAAGAGTTAAGAGAGTTTTATTGTCATGTGTATCAGATAGGACAATGAAATTCTTGCTTGCTGCAGCACATCAGAATATGTAAACATAATACAGAACAGAAGATAAAAGTTCACTGTGTCTATATACCATAGACCATATATATATATATATATATATATATATATATATATATATATATATATACACAATAAATAAACAGATAAAATGCAATAGGCTGCTATTTTTCAGAGTTTGGTGGTGGTGTTTAAATTCTGTTTAAATTCCATTTCGAATATTGTTGGAGGACCAGGAAACCAAGCAACAAGAGTTACTCCAGGGAGTTACTCCAGCTCCAGCGAGTGAGTCTGCGTTGGTTTTCCACGGTCGCGGAGAGTGGACAGCAATGGCAGCCAGATCTCCCATCATGCAAAGGGAGGGAGAAAGTGGCCGACGCCGAGCAGTTGCAGTGGCAGTGCACATGTGCAGGGCGGCACATGCGCACAACCACGTTCGAAGATGTGCTGGCCAAAGATCCTCGCTGTAGGATCCTTGGTGCTGGCCGTGGTTGTGCGCATGTGTAAGGTGGCCGGCCGTGCCAGCGGACGAGGAGCGGGCAGAGACCTGAGACACGAACAGTGGGCTGAGCCCAGAGACATGGACATGGATAGCGGGCGGAGACAGAGAGTGACAGAGAGAGGGAGAAAGATAGACAGGAGGCCCGCTCAGAAATAAACGATAGGTGTCCCGGGTGCTTGCCAAGCTGGGCAAAATGGCATGGCTTTTAGGGCAACCGCTAATTTCGAGCCCTGTTCAGGCGTAGATACACAATCAAAACTATATTCCAAGGCAAGAACCGTCAAGAGTAGTTGGCAATGGTTTAAATTCACAGGGGGAAGTTTAAAGAAATTGTGCCTGAAACATTCTGCCCGGGGTGGTGGTGGAAGCAAGTATCAAGTCAAGAGAGTCAAGAGTGTTTAATTTTCATGAGTCCCATCAATGTAAAAATGAAATTTATACTTGCAGGATTACAGGCCTGTGAACACAACAAAAGTGGGCATATTTAGATTAATAACCACAATACTATTTCTTGAATGTCTGGCTCCTTAGTGAACCATAGACAGTCAATCAAACTCTATATGTAGAAACACGGAACTACAGAAGTTGGCTTACAAAATAAGATACAGTGTGATCGTAAGTTCATAAGTTATGAGAGGAATTCGATAGTTCCAATAGTTTGCCCACAACGCCACCGACTGTCCTGTTATTATTCAATCCATTGCTTTCTCCCATTTTAAACAACGACGTACATCAACAAGTGTATAGAACTTTGATGTCTTACCTATTACAAATGAAAAATAGAAAATTATGGTCAGCGTTTTGTTTGGTGCCTTTGTTTCTATTTGCTTATCCATGTTGATTTACAAATTTGAAAGAAATTAAGATATGAAGGTACACCACATTAAAACTTTATCTAGACTTACATGAAAGTGCAGATGCTGGAATCTGGATCAATAAACAATCTGCCAAGCAGCTCCATTCACTGAGCTGTATCAGTGGAGGGTAATTGACAGATGACGTCTCGAGTTGAAACCCTTCATCTGGACTGAAAGAGTAGAGGAGAGATAGCCAGAATAAAGCAGTGAGAGGAGAGGTGGAGCAAGAGGTTGGACATGGTTAATGGATCCAGGTAAGGAGGGATTCATTGGCAGATTGAACCAGTGGAAATAGTGATAGTGAGTTGATAGGTGAAAGTGAATTGGACAGAGGGGAAGTGGATGAGAGGGCACAGATGGAAAGTGTGAGGTGAACAGATGCAGTGGATGGTGAAATGAACATAAACTAGGTTAGTGTGGGCCGTGTGTGATTGGGAACGGTGGGGAGATCAGAAGGAGTTAAAGAGTGTCAGAGGGAGGCAGGATTCTTGAAATTGGAGAATTCAATGTTGGTGACATTGGGTTGCAGCCACCCCAAACATAATCTGAGCTCCTGGTGCTCTTGCTTGCATTTGCCCCCACCCTGGATGTGAAGGAGGCCGACGATAGACAGATCAGTGTGGGAATGGGATGTGAAATTAGAATGGCTAGCAACCGGGATCTGCATATTGCCGTTGCAGACAGAGCACAGCCATTTGGCAAAACAGTAACCTAGTTTACACCTAGTCTCACCAAAGTAGAGGGGACTACATTCAGAACACTAAATGGAAAAGGTGTGATTGGAGGATGTGCAAGTGAATCCCTCCTTCACCTGGAAAGGCTACTGAGGTCCATTTGTGCTGTTTGAACAGCACAATAGCTTAAACAGAGGCAAAATCTGAACATTACACAATGCAAATGCTGTGTTCTTATGCCTGTTCAATCTGTATGAGAAGCTGTTGAAATAACCAGGAATTCTTTGACTTATTTTCCTTTCCCTCTGTGCTGTTGGAATAGCTACCCAACTAGTCAAATGTTACAAGTAAGAGAGGACGCTAGAGTTGCTGCTTTACAGCGCCAGAGACCTGGGTTCAATCCAGGCAACCAGTGCTTTCTGCATGTTCTCCCTGTGTTGGTTTTCCCCGAGAGCTGCGATTTCTTAGTTAATTTAGTAGCAATGTTACTAAATTTTGAGATTTTTAAAATCAAGTCTGCAATTTATCCCATCAGATAAGCATAAAAATAAGTTTAATTTGACACCTAATTCACTTTCATATCTTCAGTATTAAAAAAGTTAGCGCCATTTTCATACTTGGAAATGAGCATCTTGTGTAGCGGCAGATTGTTCAGATCTTTCGGGTAATTAGCACCCTAGCCGCTAATTGGATGAGAATGGATAAGGGGAATATCTTTGATATGCATGCAAGCTGCCTCAGAGACCTTCAGAGCTTCTTCATTGATAAAACTCCAACACACAGTTTTTTGATGAATATTTACTTTATTGTCAGTAGAAAACAGTAAGGTTTTTCCGACTTGTTACGGCAATCTTCTTCGAACTCCAGCTTATTACTTTAGATATCAGAAAGCTCCTCGTGTCTCCGTAACAATGACATGTTCAAAGGATTGACCTTCTCCATCGTCCGTCCAAACTAATTTAAAAACTAAACTTCTGCGCAAGCAGTTAAGCTGCAAAAACGCCCAAAAACACGTCATAAATCCCACCCACATTACAACGGGCAGTCTAAAATTTAAAGTCACATGCTATTCACAATGACACGCAAAACAGGCAAAATGGCCACTACATCTTGTTCCCTATTGCTTTTCCATTAACTTAACACAAAAGCTGTGATCGAGGACAGTCAAATGCCCATAACTTTCTTAGAAATTAAGAGAACTGAATGACATTTTCAGTTATTATAGATTGAAGCATTCTGAAACAAATATAAAACATCTTACTTGGATGTCCTGAAATTAAAGCATATAATTAGTTAATTACCTAATCGTAGCTAATTACAAAATTAACTGTTGTGATGGAAATAGGAATAAACACCCAGACTGCCTTGAAAATTAAAAAATGTATTTTTGAACGAGAATTAATGATGAAAATTACGAAGGAAACATGGGAAGAGTATTTGATATATATACACAAATGTTCGATTAATGTAAGACATAATTTAATTCAATTTAAAATTTTACATAGATTATATTACTCAAAAACTAGATTGAATAAATTCTATCCAAATACTTACCCCATTTGTGATAAATGTCTATCCCAAAATGCAACTATAACACACTCTTTTGTCGCCTGCATAAACTTTATAAATTTTGGAGTGATATTTTTGAAATATTAAAAAAATTATTTAAGATAAAAATGGAACTTAATACTGAAATGATTATATTTGGAATAAATTGAACTCATCTCAAAATTTATTTTTAAATTATGGGTTAATAATAGCAAAAAAAACATATACTTAACTTTTGGAAAAATACAGCCATACCAACGCTTAAAATGTGGATTTCAAACATGTTGGACACTGCACATCTTGAGGAAATGCGATTCCTCCTAATAGATAAATCAGACCAATTTTTAACGAGTTGGTCTCCATTTGTTGATTTTTTGGAAGCATATGGTGCAACAAAACCGTAGAGCTAATAGGACTTGATGTTTCAATCCCTGTAATAAGCCGGCACTCGTGCCATTTGCAGTGTGATTGGAGTGGTGAAAGGTAGGGTAGGTACGTCATCAGGGTCATCAGGTGGGTACCCTCCTTCTTTGACGTTTCATTGATAAGCCCACAACATCTCCAGAGGGCTCAACCATGATACCTGGCGTCCCAGTCACACCCCCCTCAATTCCATACCCGCCTGTATTCATCTTGCAGCCCAATTGTTGTCTCTCCTTTTGATCCAAATTGCTGCTTTTTTTCCGCAGAATTTGATAATGATTTGTTGGAGGCAGCGACCCCTCACCCCCATTTTCTTTAATAGCCTGGTCATAGATGTAGCAACAAATCCCCTGCATCCCACTTCGACTGAAAAAATCTTGGTCTTCCAGCCATTCTGGGAAGCTTCAGTTGCCAGTTCAGAGTACTTGTTTTTTTTCCTCTCATAAGCTTCTTCAACACCATCTTCCCATGGAACTGTCAATTCCACAACATATGCCAACTTGGCTGTTGTGGACCACAGGATCATGTCTGGCTGGAATGTTGTAACCACAATGTCTGGGGGAAACACAAGCCTTTTTTTTAAGTCCACTTCCATTTTCCAATCCCGAGCAGGCCAATCCCAAAAATTATCTTAAGAAAGAAATTAGAAAAGCTAAAAGAAGATATGAGGTTGCTTTGGCAAGAAAGGTGAAAGTAAATCCGAAGGGTTTCTACAGCTATATTAATAGCAAAAGGATAACAAGGGATAAAATTGGACCA
Organism: Raja brachyura; assembly: GCA_963514005.1. Next base: position 103,971,585 of record OY740782.1, on the reverse strand, counting down.
TTAGAGAGCCAGAATGGACAGCTATCTGCAGAGCCAAAAGAGATGGGGGAGATATTGAACAATTTCTTTTCTTCGGTATTCAACAAGGAGAAGGATATTGTACTCTGTGAGGTAAGGGAAAAAAGTAGAGTAGCTATTCAAAGAGGAGGAAGTACTGAAAAATATAAAAGTGGATAAGTCTCCAGGTCCTGACAGGATATTCCCTAGGACATTGAGGGAAGTTAGTGTAGAAATAGCAGGGGCTATGACAGAAATATTTCAAATGTCATTAGAAACGGGAATAGTGCCGGAGGATTGGCATACTGCGCGTGTTGTTCCATTGTTTAAAAAGGGTTCAAAGAATAAACCTAGCAATTATAGACGTGTTGGTTTGATGTCAGTGGTGGGCAAATTAATGGAAAGGATACTTAGAGATAATATATATAAGCATCTGGATGAACAGGGTCTGATCAAGAACAGTCAACATGGATTTGTGCCTGGAAGGTCATGTTTGACAAAACTTCTTGAATTTTTTGAAGAGGTTACTAGGGAAATTGATAAGGGTAAAGCAGTGGATGTTGTCTATATGGATTTCAGTAAGGCCTTTGACAAGGTTTCCCATGGAAGGTTGGTTAAGAAGGTTCAATCTTTGAGTGTTAATGGCGGAGTAGCAAGATGGATTCAACAGTGGCTGAATGGGAGATGCCAGAGAGTAATGGTGGATGGCTGTTTGTCAGGTTGGAAGTCGGTGACCAGTGGGGTGCCTCAGGGATCTGTGTTGGGTCCACTGTTGTTTGTCATGTACATCAATGATCTAGATGATGGGGTGGAAAATTGGATAAGTAAGTTTGCAGATGATACTAAGATAGGTGGTGCTGTGGATAATGAAGTAGATTTTCAAAGTCTACAGAGAGATTTGGGCCATTTGGAAGAGTGGGCTGAAAGATGGCAGATGGAGTTTAAGTGTGAGGTGCTGCATCTTGGCAGGACAAATCAAAATAGGACGTACATGGTAAATGGTAGGGAATTGAGGAATGCTGTGGAACAGAGGGATCTAGGAATAACTGTGCATAGTTCCCTGAAGGTGGAATCACATGTAGATTGGGTGGTAAAGAAAGCTTTTGGTGTGCTGGCCTTTGTAAATCAGAGCATTGAATATAGGAGTAGGGAAGTAATGTTAAAATTGTCCAAGGCATTGGTAAGACCAATTCTTGGGTATGGTGTACAATTTTGTTCGCCTAATTATAGGAAGGATGTCAACAAAATAGAGAGAGTACAGAGGAGATTTATTAGAATGTTGCCTGGGTTCCAGCAACTAAGTTACAGAGAAAGGATGAACAAGTTTGGTCTTTATTCTTTGGTCTGCAGAAGGTTAAGGGGGGATTTGATTGAGGTCTTTAAAATGATGAAAGGGATAGACAGAGTTGGCATGGATAAGCTTTTCCCATTGAGGGTAGGGCAGATTCAAACAAGAGGGCATGACATGAGAATTAAGGGACATAAGTTTAGGGGTAACATGAGGGGGAACTTCTTTACTCAGAGAGTGATGGCTGTGTGGAATGATCTTCCTGCAGAAGTGGCAGAGGCAGGATCGATTTTAACATTTAAAAGTAAAGTGGATAGGTATATGGACGGGAAGGGAATGGAGGGATATGGTCTGAGTGCAGGTAGATGGGACTAGGGGAAAATGAATGGTCGGCACGGACTGGAAGGGCCGAGAAGGCCTGTTTCCGTGCTGTAATTGTTATATGGTTATATGGTTATATTTCATACATAGTTAAAGGCCACATGATTCTTGGTAGTATGCCAAATTGGAAGCACTACAGCTTGAGTTTTCCTGGTAGCAAGGTCTTGTTGATGCGAGCTCTGTGCATGATGGTTTCCTTTTTCCGTTGTTCAAACTGCTCGGTGTCCTTGAGCTTTGCATCATACCATCGACCCAAACTCTTCACTAGCATTTCTGAAACAGTTGGAACAGGTATTCCGTTAATATGAAATCTTTGATCCTTGACTTGACCTTTGACAATGGGGATGCTTCTACACTTGCTGAGTTTAATCTTCCTCCTTGCCCATGTGATGTTTTGATGAAGTTTTTCCAGAAGTCTCTTAGTGCAGGGGATAGTTGTTGTTAGTGTTGTTATATTGTCCATATAGGCTCGTACCAATGGAAATCGCTGATCACACTGTAGCCATTTTCCACCCACAACCCATCTTGATGCTCTGATAATGAGCTCCATTGCCATAGTGAAGGTCAATGGGGAGATGCCAAAATTAAAAAGTTGAGGAAAGACAAGGTGTACAGAGTTGCTTATTGGTTACAATCTGAGGAGTATGATGATACTACTGATTATGATATGCCAATGTACCATTTAAATACGTTACCGAATCCCGCTGTGACTGATCTTCTCCATAAAGCAGCTGATCTTTTCCATAAAGACTTGGTCTATTGCTAGACATTGTAATTTATTTACATATCTGTTATGGACAGGGCATATTATACAATAATATTAAAGTTCTGATCTTGAGAATATTACATTTTTGAATTTTCAAGGCTGTCTCTGTGTTTATTACTATTTCCGTCACAACGGTCAATTTTGTAAATATCTACAATTAGGTAATTAACTAATTGTATGCTTCAATTTCAGGTCATCCAAGTGAGATGCTTTATATATGTTTCAGAATGCTTCAATCTATAATAACTGAAAATTTCATTCAGCGCTTAATTTTTATGAAAGTTATCGACTTTTGACTGTCCTCATCACAGCTTTAAGACAGCATTGAAAATTCAAAAATGTTAAGTCAATGGAAAACGAATAGGGAACAATATGCTAATTCCCGAGTATGAAAATGGACATAACTTCTTTAATACTGAAGATATGAAAGTGAATTAGGTGTCAAATTAAACTTCTTTTTATGGTTTATCTGATGGGATAAATTGCAGACTTGATTTTTAAAACCTCAAAATTGTGTAACTTTGCTATTTAATGTTTTTAAATTTGCTTGATATATCAGTAATCATTCCGAATTTACACTGATTACAATCTACATGTTTGAAGCTAGTTCAATTACTTTCGGCAAAATTGAAAGGAAAACAATTGTTTTTAAATACGTTACCGATTCTCGCCTCGACAAGCTGCAGAGACAGCAGCAAGGAGCCACCGATGATGGTGAAGACGCCCCACTGCATGGTCAGTTGGTCGGTTGTTCCGGGTGAGTCGGCTGCGGTCTTCGTCCTGTGACCTGGCTCTGCTGCGGATCATCTGTACTGAGCGCCATCACTGCTCACATTTATAGAATGGGGCTTCACACTGCTGCGCGCTGTCCAGATCAGAGAGTCCGGTGCGGCTCCAACTGGTAAACCAACGGCGCCAGTCTGATTACCACATTGGACCGGGACGTTCAGAACTGTGGGATGCGGTTTTGGATTTTAAACAATGGCAGCAATAATTAAATTTGCAATGATTGTCTATTTTATCCTGCTCCGTCAGGTAAATTGTTGTAAGGGATTGTAAAGAGCCTCAAAGATGTATAGCACGGTAACGGGGCTTTTGGCCCAAATAGCAACTACCATTAATTTTATAAATGTGGGACGGCCACATTTTGCATTCTCATCTCTTGTATAACCTGCCGTACACCTCGGTTCCTGTACCGTTCAAGAATGTACCTGACTTGGAGAAGCAGGTACAGTAAAGCCTCATTATAATGGGCCATTGGGAGGGGGTGTTTGTTATTGCCGATTGCCCGCTGTAACTGAATAAGTTATTATCATTGCATAAGTTGTATTTTTTCCCCTTCACCTTAAACCTATGACCCATCTTGATTGTGGGAGATCAGTCATCAAATTGTAAAGCCTCCCATTTCTATTATTGCGTGTGATACTGCCCTATTTTACTGTTAGAGGAATTGCAGATGGAAGGCTTGACAATTATATTTAAACAACCCTACCTCTGATCTCATGATGGAGGGAACATCACCAATGAAATATCTGTAAATGTTTGGGTTCAGACACAACCAAGATGATTGGTTTTTCACAATCAAAATCGACCTCATTTGTACAATGTATGCCTTCAGCCATTGATGTACATTCCCCTTGACTGCCATTGGATTCACTTTTACAACGACACGTTGATGCCTCATTCTGTTAAATATTATCATGTCATCAATGCCAATCATACTCACATCACCTCTAGAATTGTCTTTGGATCAAGGTTGGAATAAAATTTAGGAACAAGTGGTCCTGACAGAGACCAAACTGAGCCTGTGAAGTAGGTTAGCAGTGAGTATGTGTCACTCAATGTAATTGTGCATGACATCTCCCTTCACTTTGATGATGGGCAGTTGGGATTCATCCTGTTTTTCTTATTATCAAGATACAGCTGGGCACATGTTCATAATTTCAGGGAGACACCAGCCATATGTCTGTACCGGAACGTCTAGTGGCACAACTAGTTCTGTGGTTTATAGGAACATATAAACTTGGTGTCTCCAGTTAATTTAGCTGATGTTACAACTTGTGGAGTAAACTGAATTGATGAAAGGTTGAGGTCCGTGACGAGTGGGGAGGAACATAATCATTGGGCACTGAAATTCCTGGGATCCAGGATGTTTAGTTTAGTTTAGTTCATTATTGTCACACATACTGAGGTATAGTGAAAAGCTTATATAAGAGAAAAGACTACATGGTTACAGTCAAGTGCACAGATAAAAGACAAAGGGTACAACATTTAGTGCAGGATAAAGTCCAATTATACATAGTTCAAATGTCTCCAATGAGGTATGGGAAGTCAGTACCTCAATCTAGCTGATGAGTGGACCATTCAGTTTTCTGATAATAAATGGGAAGAATCTGTCCCTGAATCTGGAGGTATGCATTTTCAAACCTTTGTACCTCTTGCCTGTTGGAAGAGGGGAGAAGAGGGAGTGACCAGGGGGGATACTGGTCCTTGATTATGCTTCTTGATGCTGAAAATACTCATGGCAGCCATCTCTGTGGGATGACCTTTTAAGTTGATGACGAGGGGTTTGAGAAGGAGATTATGATCCTCTCCTCTCTCCCGGCCGCCAGCAGATCAGGGCTGTGAACTCGCCTGGATTCCAGGCCCAGATACCATGATAATACCTTTACTCGTTTACTGCAGACAATCAGCCCCCCCCCCCCCACCTATGGTCCATTACAATGAGGGTTTATTGTACCTGCTTATCCAAATCAGGTCCATTCTTGAACGGTACAGGAACCAAGGTGCATGGTAAGTTAAACAAGGGGCGTGAATGCAAAATGTGGTCGTATTAAATATATGAAATTAATGGAAATGGAGAAAGGTGCTATTGGCATGCTCCTGTTGCCGTGCTGTACATCATTGTGACTCTTTATAACACCTTACAACAATTTACGTGAAGGAGTAGAATATAATAGACAGTCATTGTGAAATTAATGATTGCTGCTAATATTTAAAATCCAAAACCACATCCCCCAGCCCCGAACGTCCCGGTCCAATGTGGTAATGGGACTGGCGCCGTTGGTTTACCAGTTAGAGCCACACCAGACTCTCTGATCTGGGCTGCGCACAGCGGTATGAAGCCCCGCTCTATAAATGCGAGCAGTGAATACGCTCAGTACCGCTGATCCACAGCAGTACCGCTGATCGGGTCACAGGACGAAGAGTGCAGCCAACTCACCTGGACTGACCGACCATGCAGTGGGGCGTCTTCACCTTCATCTGTGGCTCCTTGTTGCTGTCTCTGCAGCTTGTCGTGGCAGGAATAAGTACGTAGTCAGAAAAAATAGTTTTACTGGGAACGCAGCTGAAAAGAATGGAGTTAGCTTAAAAAAATGTAGATTGTAATCAGTATTGATTCGGACACCAAAGGTACTGTCTAACTCACAGAGTTAAGCCCCTGTCCCACTTGGGCAACCTCCACCGTGGCCTCTGGCGACTTTAAGCGACTAAAAAAAAATCTAGGTGCGGTGACCTACGACCTCCTACGGCCTTCCTCGACTATCTGTACGACCTCCTAGGACTATGTTGAAGATCTCTTTCGACCTCGTTGAAGACTGGCTTCGACCATGTACGTTTTACTCGAGGATGGTCTCTGGCAAATTGGTCTGTAAATGAGCACGACCCCATTCGCCTCAGAGGACCACACCGAACACCAACAACAACCAGTAACGAGTTTCTACAGCTCCAAGGGGAGAAAGGGACGTCCATGGCTGACAAGGGAAGTCAGGGACAGTATAAAAATTAAAGCAAAGAAGTACAACATAGCAAAGATGAGCGGGAAGCAAGAGGATTGGGTAATGTTTAAAGAACAACAGAAGATAACCAAAAAGACAATACGGGAAGAAAAGATAAGGTACGAAGGTAAGCTAGCGAAGAATATTAAGCGCGATAGTAAAAGCTTCTTTAGGTATGTGAAGAGGAAAAAATTAGTTAAGACGGGAAACAAAGAGTAGGAATTAACGGGTCCCTTTCAGACAGGCAGGCAGTGACTAGTGGGGTACCGCAAGGCTCGGTGCTGGGACCGTAGCTATTTACAATATACATCAATGATTTGGATGAAGGGATTCAAAATAACATTAGCAAATTTGTAGCTGACACAAAGCTGGGTGGCAGTCTGAACTGTGAGGAGGATGCTATGAGAATGCAGGGTGACTTGGACAGGTTGGGGAAGTGGGCAGATGCACGGCAGATGAAGTTTAATGCAGATAAATGTGAGGCTATCTACTTTGGTAGCAAAAACGGGAAGGCAGATTACTATCTAAATGGCGTCAAGTTGGAGAAAGGGGAAGTACAACGGGATCTGGGGGTCCTTGTACATCAGTCGATGAAAGTAAGCATGCAGGTACAGCAGGCAATGAAGACAGCGAATGGCATGTTGGCCTTTATAACAAGAGGAATCGAATATAGGGGCAAAGAGGTCCTTCTGCAGTTGTACAGAGCCCTAGTGAGACCACACCTGGAGTATTGTGTGCAGTTTTGCTCCCCTAATTTGAGGAAGGACATTCTTGCTATTGAGGGAGTGAAACATAGGTTTACAAGGTTAATTCCCGGGATGGCGGGACTGTCATATGCTGAGAGAATGGAGCGGCTGGGCTTGTACACTCTGGAGTTTAGAAGGATGAGAGGATATCTCATTGAAACATATAAGATTGTTAAGGGCTTGGACACGCTAGAGGCAGGAAACATGTTCCCGATTTTGTGGGAGTCCTGAACCAGGGGCCACAGTTTAAGAATAAGGAGTAAGCCATTTAGAACGGAGACGAGGAAACACCTTTTCTCACAGAAAGTGGTGAGTCTGTGGAACTCTGCCGCAGAGGTTTGTGGAGGCAGGTTCTCTGGATGCTTTCAAGAGAGAGCTAGATAGGGCTCTTAAAAATAGCGGAGTCAAGGGATATGGGGAGAAGGCAGGAACACGGTACTGATTGGGGATGATCAGTCATGATCACATTGAATGGCAGTGCTGGCTCGAAGGGCCAAATGGCCTACTCCTGCACCTATTGTCTATTGTCTATTGTCTATTGTCTATTGTCCAAATGATCACCTGATAAAATGATGTCATGTCTGCATTTGTTTCTCACTAAAAAATGCCTCCCGGGTTTAAAAAAAAATAATTCTGAACCATGCAAGCAAGGAAGGAACTAGTTTGGAGGATGTTAGTAAAAATACAACTACTGCTGTTTGCAGAGCAAGGGTGAAGGGGAAGCACAAGAAGAGGTCTCAATGTGTGAATGGACCTGATGTGACGGACTGTCCCAGTACACCAGATGACTGGAAGAGTGTGGCGCTGGGCTTTGACAAAATATGGAACTTTACGCACACATGTGGGGTAGTGAATGGCAAGCATGCCATTCCTGTTCCTGTCCCTGGACCCTTCATTTTCCTTTTCATACAGGATGGCATTCTGCTGGAACCATCCCTGCTGCCTGGTGAAGGTGTATGGCATAACCTTCCTCCACCAATGGGGCATCTACCTCTGATGCTGTGTCGGACACAGGAGAAAGGGCTGCTTTGCTGCCTTCAAATGAGGCAGTGAAGGATGGGGTGGTGGTGGGGACATATACCACCCTGGTCTCCTCCTCCAGGGGTCTCTCATGCAGAACTACCTCCTCCTGCACTATCACCTTCTGTGGCATCACCTCCTGCCACTAATCCTCCTGGCTGGGCAACATCTGCATGGCGGTTTTATTTTAGAGTTGTGCCCTCTCCCTGTGCTGCTGCCTTTTTGGTGCCATCACACATCTCCTTTCCAAAAAACTCTCTAGCTATGAATGAACATACCTTGGAGTGAAAGAAGTGACATTCTGCCGTTTAAATCTATCTTTTTTTCTACTGACCTTTTTTTCACCCCGGAGCTATTTCCTTCGACTACCTTCGACCACCTTCGACTACCAATGACTAGCATCATGACCTACTACGCCCGGCATCGACTAGACCTACGACTAAAAAATTATGGCGACCTATTTTTAGTCGCGGTCAATTTTTAACATCTTGAAAAATACGGCGTGACCTAGGCAAAGCCTCGACTACGCGGAGACCACTCTCGACCATGAAGGAGAGTGATGAAGACCTCCTACGACCTCGTGGTAACCTTGCCGCGACTATGGGCTGCAGGCAAACTCGCCAGAGGTCGCGGTGGAGGTCGCCCAAGTGGAACAGGTGCTTTACTCCATCTTTTTTGTGTGTTTTTTTAACATTCCCTTGATCGTAGTCTGCTTTGATTTGTCATTTTCACACACTCTTCCATATCTCATGTTTCCCTCTCCTTGACTATCGGACTGAAGAAGATTGTCCACCCGAAAAGCTGCCTGACCCACTGACTTACTCCAGCAGATTGTGTCTATCTGCTGTGTAAACCAATATCTGCAGTTGCTTCCGACTCATTACATTTTAGTTTCTATGTTAGGTGTTAGTTTCATTTATTAGTAAAGATTTTCATTGAGATGTATTAATCAAACGTGTATCAAGATTTGGTTTACTGAGTTATTAAGTTATTAATTTTTCTAGTGGGGTCTGCCTGCTCTCCGCCACCCAAACAGGACAATAAATTAACCAATCCAAATAACCTCCAAACCTGTATGTCATTGGAGTGTGGGAGGAAACCAGAGCTCCGTGTGAAAACCCACGAGGTCACGGGGAGAACATACAGACAAGCATTCGTAGTCAGGATCAAACCCGATTCTCTGGAGCTGTTTAGGCAACAAATCTACCGCTGCCCAACTGGTTGCAGTCAACTAGTTGTACAGCTATTCCAATAGCACAAAGGGAAAGGAAAATAAGGCAAAGAGTTCCTGGTTATTTCAACGCTTCTCATAAAGATTGAACAGCCAGAAAATTGAATAGCACAATTGTTGCCAATAAACACATATTCTGCCATAAGAACACAATATATATTTGCATTGTGTCATTTGCAGATTTTGCCTGTTTAATCTTAAAATATTGAGCAACATCATCCTTTTAAATGTTGAAGTCTTGTGATATTGCTTCATGATATCTAAGACCCAATTTGACGCTTGTCATGATTTTAAATTCGGAAGAGTGACTCCAAAATTTGAATATTCCCATGACTGAAATGTGACAAATTAAAATAACATGTATTGACTTGCCACATCGGAGATTCTGTCTAGATGCACTAAGATGATACTAAGATAGGTGGTGTTGTCGATAATAAAGTAGATTTTCAAATTCTACAGAGAGATTTGGGCCATTTGGAAGAGTGGGCTGAAAGATGGCATATGGAGTTTAATGCTGATAAGTGTGAGGTGCTACACCTTGGCAGGACAAATCAAAATAGGACATACATGGTAAATGGTAGGGAATTGAGGAATGCTGTGGAACAGAGGGATCTAGGAATAATTGTGCATAGTTCCCTGAAGGTGGAATCGCATGTAGATAGGGTGGTAAAGAAACCTTTTGGTGTGCTGGCCTTTATAAATCAGAGCATTTAATATAGGAGTAATATAGGGAAGTAATGTTAAGATTGTACAAGGCATTGGTGAGACCAATTCTTGGGTATGGTGTACAATTTTGTTCCCCTATTTATAGGAAGGATGTCAACAAAATAGAGAGAGTACAGAGGAGATTTACTAGAATGTTGCCTGGGTTCCAGCAACTAAGTTACAGAGAAAGGTTGAACAAGTTAGGTCTTTATTCTTTGGAGTGCAGAAGGTTAAGGGGGGACTTGATTGAGGTCTTTAAAATGATGAAAGGGATAAACAGAGTTGACATGGATAAACTTTTCCCATTGAGGGTAGGGAGGATTCAAACAAGAGGGCATGACATGAGAATTAAGGGACAGAAGTTTATGGGTAACATGAGGGGGAACTTCTTTACTCAGAGAGTGGTGGCTGTGTGGAATAAGCTTCCAGCAGAAGTGGTGGTGGCAGGATCAATTTTAACATTTAAAAGTAAAGTAGATAGGTACATGGACGGGAAGGGAATGGAGGGGTATGGTCTGAGAGCAGGTAGATGGGACTAGGGGAAAATAAATGTTCGGCATGGACTGGAAGGGCCGAGAGGGCCTGTTTCCGTGCTGTAATTGTTATATGGTTATATGTGAGGGGAAATAGCTACTATTAAGATGGGGGAGGGGGCGGGTGGAATATGGAGCTAGAGTTGGCAAGAGGAACATGGATACAATTCAGGCGTTTTTTGTTTTGCAGGTAACAATCAGGTGTGGGAGGGAAGGGTTGGGAGAGTGACAGAGGCTGTAGAACAGAGGCTGTAGAACAAGTGTAGAACTAGGAGGTGTAAGATGTGACGTGTAGGAAAGAAACTGCAGATGCTGGTTTAAACCAAAGATAGACACAAAAGGCTGGAGTAACTCAGTGGGACAGGAAGCATCGCTGGAGAGAAGGAATGGGTGACTTTTTGGGTCGAGACCCTTCTTCAGACTGGTTAGTGATAAGGGAAACGAAAGACATAGACAATGATGTGGAGGGATAAAGAACATTGAATGAAATATATGCAAAAATGTATCAATGATAAAGGAAACAGACCATTGTTAGCTGTTTGTTGGGTGAAAACGAGAAGTTAGTGCGACTTGGGTGGAGGAGGGATAGAGAGAGAGGGAATGCTGGGGTTACTTGAAGTTAGATAAATCAATAGTCATACCACTGGGCTGGAGCAAAATATTTTGGGCAAAATATTTTGCCCAAGCAAAATATGAGATGCTGTCCCTCCAGTTTGCATTTAGCATCTCTCTGACGATGGAGGAGACCTAGGACCGAAAGGTATCATCTCTTTTCCATACCGATCTGTCTATCCACAACCTCCTCCACTTCCAGGGAGAGGGCAAATGCAAGTAAGATCAACAGGAGTTCAGATTATGTTTGTCTAGTCTATAACCCAATGTTATGAACATTGAATACACCAAGTTCAAGAATCCTGCCCTCCCTCTGTCACTCTTTACCTCTGTCTGTATCTGTCCATCAGTCTCATACTCTTCCTGCTGGGACCTCTCATCCACTTCCCATCTGTCGAAACTCAACTCCCTTTTTTAAATTCATTTTTCACCCTCATTTCCATTCAAATTCCATTCCCTTCATCTCTTTCACCTATCAACTCACGATTACCAACTGATTCAATCTGCTAATGAACCCCTCCTTACCTGGATCCATCTATCCTGTGGCTGTTCTTGCTCCACTGCTCCTCTCACTGCTTTATACTGGCTATCTCCCCTCTACTCTTTCAGTCCAGATGAAGGGCTTTAACTCGAGGCATCATCTGTCCATTTCCCTGCACTGATGCCGCTCAGTCTATTGAGTTCCTCCAGCAGAGTGTTTATTATTCCAGATTCCAGCATCTGCACTTTCCTGTATGTCTAGAAAATGATTTAACTTTGAGTACTTTCACAAGATCTCTTATCATTATTAAAAGGGGTAAATCAACATGCCCAAAGAAATGGACACAAAGGCACCAAACAAAGGATCTGACTACAATATTTTAATTTGCGTTCGCAAGATATCAGAGGTCTGGACTGGAATGGTTTGAATAACAATAGGACAGTCAGTAGTGTGGTGTAGGGGGTAAACTATTGCAAACATTTCTAACAATTATGTAAATCAACATTTGGGGAGGCACAGAGCAACCAATGATCATCATCATTGGCAGAACATACAACACGGAGCAGTGCAGCATAGAAACCGACTCTTTGTCCCTTAATATCTCTGCGGAACAGGATGCCAAATTCAACGGAGTTTCTACGCATTCACGTAATCCTTCTCTCACCTGCATTTTCATGGTCCTTTCCAAAAGCCTCTTATTTGCAACTATTGCATCTGCATCCAGTGCAATAAAGACAGCCAGTATCTTCTAAGACCAACATCACCCAGACCACTATCTCATTTCCCCCAGGAAGAAGGTATAGGAGTCAGCAAACTGTGACCACCAGGTACAAAAAAGCTTCTACCCAAAACACATCAGGCTCTAGAACATTACATAGAAACATAGAAACATAGAAAATAGGTGCAGGAGTAGGCCATTCGGCCCTTCGAGCCTGCACCGCCATTCAATGTGATCATGGCTGATCATCCAACTCAGTATCCCGTACCTGCCTAAGATTACCCAACACTAATCTTAACAATGGACTTCTATTGGGAAAAAAAAAGCCAGAAGCTGCTGGGCTAACTCCACGGGTCAGGCAGCATCCCTGGAGAACATGGATTGCTGACATTTCGGGTCGGTCCTCCGCTACCGACTCTAAATGTTGAGTTTACTCGCTGTGTTGCTGAGTTACTCCAGTACTTTGTGGGAGAAGACCCAAAACGTCACCTATTCAATCGCTTCATAGATGCTGCCTCACCTGCTGAGTTTCTCCAGCATTTTTATCTACCTTCCACTACTTTGTGGAGTGACTCACAGTTACTCCAGCAAAGGTATCAGGGGGGACTTCCGGTAGCGCCATGTTCTAAGAGGGAACCGCGCCAGATCAGCTCCGCGAAAATCTGAAAAAAATCGGGGGTTAAAGGAGGCTACTAACGGTACTTACCGCAGGAGAGCGATTTTAAACGGCTCCGGGTGCGATTGCAAGCTGCGTGACGTCATCAGGCGCGCGACTTCGGTAAGAAATTCAAAATGCATCCCTCCTCCCCCCCCGCGACAAAAAAAGGACAAAGAAGGGAGGTAGGCCTCGCCAAAACCTCGGGCTCGAGTTTGGCTGCCTCCCAGGAAGAGATTTCACAGAGAAAAAGTGAAATGGAAGAACTTAAAAACTCCTTGCTTGGTGAGATGAAGAAACTGATGAAAGAAATGAAAGATATGAAGAAGGAATATAAAGATGAAATAAAACTGTTAAGAACAGATATCCAGGCGTCTCACGAGAGAATTAAAGAAGAACTAAAAAAAGAAGCTACAGAAACGGTAAAGATTATGATGAATGAATGGAAAATAAAGGCGGACGCTGAGTTTCAAAACCGGATGGCTGAGGTAAACGACAAGATTGCTGGGATGGAACAAATGTTGGATGCGAAGATAGATCCTATCTCAATCTTACTTGACCAACACAATGATGCAATTAAAGAACTGACTGATTTTGCTGTATCAAGTGCTAAGGAAAGTGAGAAGCTACGCGCCGAGAATAAACGTCTCTCAGAGCTACTACGTAAAATAAACGAGAAATGTATTGATCTGGAGGTACGACAAAGACGTAAGAATTTGCGTATCGTAGGATTGACCGAGGGTCGGGAAGGAAATCAAGACCCGTGAAAATTTGCTGCAAAATTCCTAAAGGACATTCTGAATCTGGATCAAGAGCCCCTGTTGGGCCGTGCTCACAGGGCTTTAAGACGGGCCCCTGGAAGAGGTGCACCGCCAAGACAAATGATTGTAAAGGTGGCCCATGATCACATCTTTGAAGAAATGATGAAGATAATAATAAGAAAGAAGAATTTGAAATACGAAGGAGATAACATCAGTATCTTCAGAGATTACCCGGCTGAAGTGGCTAAGAGAAGATCTTTATTCACAGAAACAAGAGGTATTCTGCGGAATATAAAGGATGCAAAGAATCTCAGATATGATCTGATGTACCCAGCAACATTGAGAGTGACCTACGACAACAAGGAATATTGTTTCGTTAAGCATACTGACGCACTGGAATTCGCTCGAGACATACAGAAGAAGGAAGAAGAGGAAGCAGAAGAAGAAGCAAGGGAGGAAGAAGAAGATGACTGAACTTTTATCACCGACCTGCGGTTATGAATTATTCATTGAGAAAGAGGGGGAATAATGGACATGTTGTTATAGTTTGGTATTAATTAGTAAAATTTCAATTGTTCCCCTAATATAGTATTACTTATTATAATATTAATTATAATATAAATTAATAACTAGTAATTAGTAATATGAATAATATAAATCATTACTAAGTATTTAAAGTTAGTACCCCACCCCAATATACACAGCATTATAGATAGGAGCTGGAACATTTAACATCCTTTTAAAAAAAAAACGGAAGTCAGTAGATTAATAGCCACGCTAGTGTGGCTCCCACTAATGCACACTACACAACATATTAGTGTAGTTTCTTTTTTTTCTGGGCACCCTGTTAACACCCTTTTCTCTTTTTTTAATTACACTTTTTATTTTTTTTTATATATCAAGTATTTGATTTTATGTTATATATTATATGAATGTAGTTATGAGCGATATTGTATAATTACTTTAAGAAGACATGTATATGGATTATTGAGGATAGTAATTTTCATCAGGTTGGCGTTTGGGTATACCGCTGGGCTGGAGGGGTCGAGAAGGCTACTCCAAAAAAAACCACCCTAACAGCAAAATGCAAGACATGAATGTGAAGACTGGGGGGGATGGAATTACCTTCTGTAGTTGGAATGTTAAGGGAATTAATGAACCAATTAAAAGGGGAAAGGTGCTAGCACAGTTGAACAGATTGAAATCAGACGTGATCTTCCTTCAAGAGACTCATCTTAAAAGAGATGCTCAACATAGATTAACAGCAAAATGGATTTCTAAGGTATATCACTCTTCATTTATACACAAATCTAGAGGAGTTGCAATAATTATCCGTAAAGGTATACCTTTTAAACAAAGTACTATAATAGAGGACAAAGAGGGTAGATATGTAATAATTACAGGGGAAATATATTCACAGAAAATAATTTTGGTGAATATATATGCCCCTAATTTTGATAATCCATTATTTTTTAAGAAAATATTTAATAATATTCCCATTTACACTCAATATAATTTAGTTATTGGGGGTGATTTTAATTGCACCTTAGATAGCTACCTAGACAGGTCTTCTACAAAAAGGAAAGCTACCTCAAAATCAAGTAAACTTATAAATTATTTTATTAATACATCTAATGTTAAGGATATTTGGAGATTAGATAATCCATCCGGACGAGAATATTCCTTTTTCTCGCCCGTATATGGAACTTACTCTAGGATAGATTATTTTCTAATAGATTCAAAATTACTACCTTTTACGTATGATGCAAAATATCACAATATTATTATTTCAGATCATGCGCCACTAACATTCAAGATAAAATTAAAAGATATACTTAATAAAACTACTACTTGGAGATTTAATCCCCAGATATTAAAGGATAAGGACTGTTGTAAACATGTAGTGGAACAGATTAAACTATTTTTTGAAACTAATGACAAACCTGAAATTTCACCATCGTTACTTTGGGACACATTTAAAGCATTTATGCGTGGTGCAATAATATCAGCACAAGCTTATTTTAATAAAGAAAATAGAAAGATGGAACAAAAGTTAGAAAATGAGATAAAACAACTAGATAGTGAAAACATAAAACACCCTTCTAAAGAGTTAAGTAATAAAATTGCAATAGTAAAATATAGACTAAATAAAATATATTCTAACCAAGTCATTAAACTTTTTCAACAAACCAAACAAGTGCACTTTGAATTTGGAGACAAACCACAAAAATTGCTAGCACGACAACTTAGAAAATTAGAAGATGAAAAAATGATACATAGAATTAGATCTGTGCATGGAAATATATTGACGATACCAAAAGATATTAATGACAGATTTCTACAATATTATCAAAATCTTTATTCATCTAAATTAACAGGACAAACAGATGGTATGGAAACATTCCTACAAGAATGTCACATTAATAGTCTAGATCAGGAAGGTAGACATTTGTTAAATGCTGAAATAACAGTAAAAGATATTGAAGAATCAATTAGTTTGTTAAAGAATGGAAAAGCAGCGGGCCCTGATGGCCTGAGTGCAGAATTTTATAAAAAATTTCAAGATCTGATTACATACAGTGTATAGATATGCATATGAGCAAGGCAAATTACCAGAATCTTTAAATGAATCCACAATTACACTCATTCCTAAGGCAGATAAGGATTTGGAAGATCCAGGATCATATAGAGCGATTGCCCTTCTAAATACAGACCAAAAAATATTAACTAAAGTTTTATCTCGGAGATTAAGTCTGGTGATTTCTAAATTAATACATTATGATCAAACAGGTTTTATTCCAAAATGCTATTCATCCCATAATCTTAGACGCTTGTTTAATATTATATATTCAAAAAGAGTACGGGACAGGGAATTAGTGGTTGTATCGTTAGATGCAGAAAAGGCATTCGACCAGGTGGAATGGTTATATTTATTTAATATAATGGAAAGGTTTCAACTGGGGGATAGATTCTGTAAATGGATAAGAATTCTATATTTGAATCCTACTGCAAGAATCTTAACTAATCAAATATTATCAGCTAAATTTAAGCTCTCTAGGGGATGTAGACAGGGATGTCCGTTATCACCTCTACTATTTGCTTTGATGATAGAGCCTTTGGCGGAAAGAATTAGATCTGAACCTGAAATATACGGCTATAATACTGACACAACAACTAACAAAATATCTTTATATGCAGATGATGTTTTGATTTATATTCCAAAACCGGAAATTAGTATACCTAAGCTGTTTAATGTTATAACTAAATTTGGCACATTTTCAGGATTTAGGATTAATTGGAACAAAAGTGATATTATGCCTATAACTGGAATAAATTTAAATATATTACAACAATACCCACTAAAAATAGTTACAGACAAATTTAAATATTTAGGAATTAATGTAACTAAATCTTATAATTCACTAATTAAATCTAATTACCCTCTATTACTAGATAAACTTAGAAAAAATATTTTGTATTGGAAAACACTTCCTATATCTATGATTGGTAGAATAAATGCTATAAAGATGGTGTTTTTACCACAATTATTATATTTGTTTCAGGCTATTCCTTTTTTTCTCCCCAAGACCTTTTTTAAAAAAATAGATAATATTATTAATAGTTTTATTTGGGATTATAAAAATCATAGAATAAGTAAAAAACATTTATGTAAATCTAAGATAAATGGAGGATTAGCACTTCCAAATTTTTTATATTATTTTTGGGCAGTCCAGATTAAGAATATGAATTTCTGGTGGGTAAATATGGATCATGAACCAACGTGGTTAAAGATGGAAAAGGAAGACTGTTTACCTTATAATGTAGGCTCGATTCTCTTTGCCCCAAAGGAAGTTCAAAAAAAAATTTATAGGGACAACCCTATCATTTATAATAATAGACGTATTTGGAAACAAATAGTTAAGACTTTACATCTAGATAATCTTTCACTTAGACTACCAATTACGAATAACCCATTATTTAAACCCTCTATATTGGATGGGGGGGTTTAGACATTGGGATGATTTAGGAATTAAAAGGATAGAGCACCTTTATAGAAAAGGAAAATTTCTTTTATTCCAAGAGTTACAAGATATCTATGGATTGTCTCCGCAACACTTGTTTAGGTACTTACAAATTAGAGATTATATTAAATCCAATACACAAGATTATAAAAATAAAGAACCAGGATTATTAGATGAATTGTTTAATTTGCACCCAAACACAGAAAAACTAATAGCCTATATATATAACATAATTTTGGATAAGGAGAACCCAACAACTGAAACATATCGTCAAGCATGGGAAAATGAAATTGGTTTATCTATAACAAAAGAAAATCGGGAAGAAAGTTTACAGCGAATACACCGGTGTTCGTTAAATGCCAGACATACATTGATACAATTTAAAGTACTATATAGATTACATTATTCAAAAACTAAATTAAATAGTATCTTTCCCAATCTCTCTTCAATTTGTGATAAATGTAAGAATTCAGAAGCAAATTTAATACAGTTTTGCTACATGTCCCAAATTGAATTACTACTGGACAGAAATTTTTAAAGTTATTTCTGAAGTTCTTAAAATTAGATTGGACCCTGACCCAAAGTTAATAATACTTGGAATTTTGGATTCAAATTCGGTACTTACAGTAAATCAAAGAAATTTCTTTGATTACTGTTTGATAATAGGGAAAAAAATCATATTGAAATTTTGGAAGGGAACATTATCCCCCACAATTAAAATGTGGGCAGCAGAAATGTTGGAGACGTTACATTTAGAAAGAATTAGATTTGTCCTATTGGACAAATATAATTCCTTCGAACAAATATGGTCTCCATATATACAGTATTTAGAGAAGTAGCTGTTCTTGACATCACAACTCGGCGGGTACCCTACGGGATTTGATGAGAATAATTTATTTTTATACTAGGATTAATATGCATGTCTTTATTGATATTATCATTTGTAATAGTTTTAGTTACAATATATTTTGTTGTTTTTCATTCATATATATATATATATATCTTTTTACTTTTTGTTAACCTTCTTTCCTTTCTCTTTTTTCTTTTTCTCTTATACATAATCAAATTATTATTTAATCACTCCCTTATTGATTTAAAACTGCTCTATTCTATTCTTATCTTTATCTCCAAAAAAATAGAAGATAATAACTTTCAACGGGTTATTTGAAAAAATATGGAATTAAGTTGATGTTTGTAAATCTGTTTACACTATTGTAAATTGATTACTTCTAATAAAAGAAATTAAACAAGCAAAGGTAACAGGGGGTAATGAGGAGACGCAGGAGAATGGGGATGAGAGAGTTCTAGGCACAAATTCTTCAAACTTTCTCGCTCTCTTCAAACCTTTGCCCACTACTACTGATGGTTCTAGCCTTGGAAAACAGTTTTGATTGTATATCTATGCCTGAATCAGTCTGAAGGAGGGCTTTGACCGAAACATCACCTATCCATGTTCTACAGAGATGCTGCCTGACCTGCTGAGTTACTCCAGCACTTTGTGTCATTTTACCTTCAAACCAGGGCTTCGATGTCTGTCGGTGGCAGCGGCCCGAAGAAATTGCTGTTGGCTAGTGTCTACAAGATGAGCCGCAACAACTGCCGCGTCAACTGGATGGTGCGGGAGCTGGTGAAGAAGAGCTCACTGGTGCACCTTGTGGATATCTCCCTTGTTCTCGCTCGCCTTCCCAGTGTCGTACTGAGAGTGGCCAAAACAGGAAGAGCAGCGAGGTCAGGTGATGCTTTTATATCTATGAGGGGGACAGGAAGCCCTCGCCATCCTCCTGTTGTTCCTGATAGACTCAGCTTGTACTTGCTGGAATTTAGAAGATTGAGGGGGGATCTTATAGAAACTTACAAAATTCTTAAGTGATTGGACAGGTTAGATGCAGGAAGATTGTTCCGGATGTTGGGGAAGTCCAGAACAAGGGGTCACCATTTAAGGATAAAGGGGAAGTCTTTTAGGACCGAGATGAGAAAAACATTTTTCACACCAAGAGTGGTGGATCTGTGGAATTGTCTGCCACAGAAAGTAGTTGAGGCCAGTTCATTGGCTATATTTAAGAGGGAGTTAGATGTGGCCCTTGTGGCTAATGGGATCAGGGGGTATGGAGAGAAGGCAGGTACAGGATGCTGAGTTGGATGATCAGCCATGATCATATTGAATGGCGGTGCAGGCTCGAAGGGCCGAATGGCCTACTCCTGCACCTATTTTCTATGTCTATCCCATGTGTCTTTTATTATGGGATGAGCCAACTTGTCTTCCCATGCACGTCTGTATGATTCTGAAGATGGAACCTCATTATCTAAGAGGATATTATAAATATAAGATATTAATTTATTTATATTGGAATGTTTATTCAAACATTGATCAAGAATTTCTAAATCTATAATCTTGCGTGTGTAGTTTTACATAATCTCTGAGTTGCAAATATCTAAAAAGATTATTAGCGTGCAACTCATATTTATGCTGTAGTTCCTGAAATGAGAGAAAATTGCCTTTTTGATAAAGGTTTCCCACCGTTTTAATTCCATGGGTTTTCCATTGGACAAATCCTCTATCTGAAACAGACAGTTTAAAAGAAGGGTTATTTGCTATCGGAAGGAAAAGCCGATAAATTACCTAATTTTAGAGTGGGTTTTAATTGTTTCCACATACGTACCGAACTATGTATAATTATATTTTCTCCGTCTGTTTTTTTTATTCAAATTAATCAGAGTTAAAAGAATCGAGCCTATTTCAAAAGGTAAGCAGTCCTCCTTCTCCCTGTCATCCAGCCAGAAGGTTATATTTTTAATATTAACTGCCCAATAATATAAAAGAAAGTTTGGTAAAGCTAATCCACCATTAACTTTGGACTTGCATAAATGTTTTTTATTTATTCTGTGATTCTTATTGTCCCAGATAAAATTTGTAACAATTGAATCAATTTTTTTGAAGATTTTTTTATGGGAGATATATCGAAATTGATTGGAATAAGTATAATAATTGTGGGCGAAAAATCATCTTTATAGCATTAATTCTACCGACTAAAGAGATGGGAAGTATTTTCCAATATTGGTTATTTCTGTGTAATTTAGTAAGTAAAGGAGGAAATTTTGAATAAAGAAGTATATTTCTTGGTCACATAGATTCCAAGGTATTTAAACTTTCATAGGCAATTTTAAAAAGATACTGTTGAAGTATAAGCGGGCTTTGTTCCCTTATTGGCATAATTTTGCTTTTATTCCAATTAATTCTATATCCCGAGAATGAACCAAATTGAGTTATGAGATTTAATAAACTCGGAATGCTAATTTCTACATTTGTGATGTATAATAATATATCGTCTGCATATAAAGGAATTTTATTAACTGTATGTTTAATATTATACCCATGTATTTCTGAGTGGGATCTAATACTCTCTGCAAGTAATTCTATAGCCAGGGCAAATAAAAGCGGGGAAAATGGACATCCTTGTCTACACCCTCTGGATAAATTCAATTTAGGTGACAACATTTGATTTGTCAATATTCTAGCCATTGGGTTTGTATATAGGAGTTTCACCCATGAACAGAAGTTTTCACCGAGATTAAATTTTTCCATCACAGAAAAGAGGTAGTGCCATTTCACCTGATCAAATGCTTTTTCAGTGTCTAACAAAATGATTGATAAATCTTAATTTAATATTCTATTTGAATATATTATATTGAAAAAACGTCTTAGAATATAGAATGAATATCATTTCGGAATAAAACCTGATTGATTGGGATGTATTAACCTGTGGATCACCAAACTTAATCTGTGAGCTAAAATTTTGGCTAGTATCTTCTGATCAGTGTTTAAAAGGGCTATGGCTCTGTACGAGCCTGGGTCTTCAAGATCCTTATTTTTATTTTGGAATTAGTGTTATTGGTGATTCAGTCACAGTTTGTGGCAATCTCTATTGCTTAAAAGCGTAACTATATAGAGTCTTTAAACGTGGGGAGACCAGGTCACTACATTTTTTATAAAATTCATTGTTCAAACCTTCGGAGCCAGAGGCCTTCCCATTTTTCAGAGATCTGATAGTTTCTTCAATATCTGTTAATGTTATTTCTGCGCCCAGTAAGTCTCTATTTCTCTCATTTAGACCTGAGAGGTTGCATTTTGGCAAAAATAAATTCATGTTCACTGAACTGTCTGTTGTTTTGCTGAGTATAGTGTCTGGTAATATTGCAGGAATCATTAATGTCCTTAGGTAGTGTGAGCAAATCTCCCTTAACGGATCTGATTTTGTAGATTGTTTGTGCGTCCTCTAATTTACGGAGTTGACGGGCTAACAATTTCTGTGGTTTATTGCCAAATTCAAAGTGTATTTGTTTAGTATGCTAGAATAGCCTTAAAATTTGAGCGGAAAGTATAAGATTTAACCTATATTTAAGAACAGCAATTTTGTTATGTTTTATCATAGAAGGAGCGATCGCATTTTCTAAGTCTAACTGCCTTATCTCTCTTTCTAGTTCATGTTGTTTAGTGCGATTCTTCTTGTTTTGAGGAGCTTGAAATGAAATAAGACCCCCTCTGACAAATGCTTTAAAAGCTTCCCATAAAAGGGAAGCAGATGTTTCTGGAAGGTCGTTCATCTGAAAAAAACATTTTAATCTGCGTGTTAACATGCCCTGTCATTTAAAATATGTCGATTGAATTTCCAATGTGTCTGCTTCTCTGATATTCCTTGTTGATTTACCATAAAAGTTAAGGGAGAATGGTCTGAAATAATAATGTTATGATATTTTGAATCATAGGTGTAGGGAATAAGTTTGGAGTCCACTAAGAAATAATCAATTCTTGAGTTAACCTTCAGCCACACGGCTACCACAATTGTGCTAGCTGTCATCTCTGATTCATGCACATTGCAAATATCTAATAAACCGTCCAATGAAACCCAATCTGAAACAATAAGGGCATTTACTTGAGCACCATTTGAGAACACAATTTAATACCCGAGCAATGACAGATATTGTTTTGGAAGAAAGGACAGAGCAAGCACAAATTCAAGCATTTACCGGAGACTATTTCATTCATTTATGTCATAGCACAGCAAAGCTCCGAGTATGTGTGTGCGTCATTTTCTACCATACAATTATTGAATCTACGATTTAATTAACAGAAATGTAGATTGAATGCTTTAATTAGCATAATTAGATAATTCTCAATATTTTCAATCTTGATATCTGCACGGCCAACCACTTTAGTTGTTGTTGCCCCTTCCGCTCTCATTTCTCTCTACCATAATTTATCCTCACTTTTGGAATTCTGAAGTACGATAAATATCTCTCATGGCTACCCCTATTTCCACAATTTTTTACAGCACAAATATTGACCATTTTGACATTTTTTAACAGTTAAGAACGTACGTGTTTTGTGTGATACTAGTCTATGCCGGAAGCTGCTGCCTTGTACTCCAGAAGGATTGAGCTACTCCGTACATCACGCCCTTTGACCTTATGACCTTCCGTGCAACCTCCCTATTCCAATTGTTTCTTGGCATCATGAACTGTGCTTGTTGAACAATTATGGAAATTACACAATTGCTACAATTACATGCTTTGTATTTTTTAGGGGACAAAAATCCTTGCTACGATGGGCTGTCCCATGGAACCTGCCACATGAGACAATTCCATAACTCGCTACTACTACAACCAAGATCGGCATTGTGAAGCGTTTCAATACACTGGCTGCAATGGCAATGACAACAATTTTGAAACATTAGCACTCTGTAAACATCATTGTGAAAGATCATAAATGTATCTGTTGAATTATGAGCCCAATACACAGGGGTAATAACTCATAGTCTTTATTAAAACGCAAGCAGAGGAAACATTACATGCTATTGTCTCCATGGTCAGCATCTTGTCTGGCAGTGAGACAGTTACATGTTATATTTATAGTCCAGGGTAGGGATGAAGATCTGGACTGGACTACATATGGAATGTACACCATGCATAGTAGGTGTGGTGATAGATATAGTAAAGGCAGGCTAATATGAATAATCTCCATCCTTCCTCTTAAGGAATTAACCCATAATAAAATAGATATCATAATCGCGTGCAAAATATATGTACCACTGATTACATGTGGTAAGTATAAGTAAGCTGAAGGGAATAATACCAAAGGCCATTCAAACATAGTCCTGGTACTTTGGGTTCAGCCTGCAGGTGAGACCTGCACGTGTATGGTACAGTCCTGCATTTCCTCCCTTCTCCGGAGATGAGATCAGTGCAGGAGAATGAAGCAGCAACCTCAATGACGAAACTGGAGATCTTGGCAGGGGTTGAGATGGCGTGTTCGTGGGCGAGATGATCGGATCAGGAGCAGATGGCAATGTTGGTATGATCAGGCCTGGGCCATTGGATGGGGATGGAAGTATGCATGTGTGGTCAGGATGGTATGGAGGTGGTGCTGGTTCATTAACAGGCAGGATGTGCTGTCCATTACGTCTGTAGGTGCCGCCATCGGCATTGACCAGATATGAACGTGGTTCAGGATCAGTTCCAGATATTACACTGAGGCGGTCCTGACCCTTTTCTATTTGCAGACAGACTACCTGTCCCATGGCTAGTGGTGGAAGTGGCCTGCTCGTTTCGTCATACCATCTTTTTTGGACGTCTCGGTTTTGTTGTAGCTGGATTGGATTTCGGATGGTCATGGCCATCCGAAGGGGGGGGAGCGATGGGTGCAGTCGCACCCCCCTTTGTTTCCACAGTAAAAGAAAATCCTGAGTGAAATTATTTTTTAATTGGGGCGCAATATTTTTTTATTCTACACCAGGACAGACGGAGCCTTGCCTTTGGGCTCTTTGGCCCTCTTGCAGCCATACAGCCACTGGATGACCCTGGCATTGCGCTCGATGACCAAGAGGGCAGAGCCTTGTTCTTCCCCTGGAGCGGCTCGTTGCCATTCTTGCTACTGCTGTGCTGGGACAGCGCTCTATCCAAGTTTCGGCAGTTCACGCTGCAAAATTTGAGGGCAAGGCTTTCGAAAGGCTTGCCCTCAAACTTCTCCCTGGCCATGATCTTGATCACCTCGGGTTCGAGTCTGCAGTGCTGTTCAAGCCCGAGCAGGCTCGGGACAAACGGCAGCTGAGGTCGGAGTGTGAGCACCACAATCTGCCTTCACCAACCCGCCGCTTGAGTGGCTCCTTGGGGCAACCTGCTGCTGCTACTCAGGATGAGGGAGGGGGGAGAGGAGGGGGGAGAGAGGAGAGATGCCAGGGGATGGGAGAGGAGGGGAGGGGAGAGGAGGGGGGAGATGAGGGGAGGGGTGAGGAGGGTGGAGAGGAGGATGGAGTTAAGAGGGAGGAGAGGTGGGGGGAGAGGAGCAGTGGGGAGCAGGGAGCAGGCATCAACCAAAGGAGGAGGAAGGGGTGGGGGTGGGGGTAACGACACTCACAGCATGAACATTATGGCGCAGACTTCAAGGCTTTTCAAATTTTTGAAGATTTTCACCAATAACTCGAGAAATAAAGCATGACATTTTCAGATAAGGCATTTTGGACTACAGGGGGAAAATCGATCGGAATATGTAAAAAATTTACTGTTAGTGCGTCGTTTGTTCGAGAAGATGTGATTATACACAAACAAACACACACACGAACAAACACACACACGAACGAATGCACTCACATTCAAGATCAGACTTTTAATAGTTACTGAACCAAGTGGGACCAGTTGGGTCCTATTACTTCAACATGCGGTTGCTGGGGGAGGGGGGGCGACCTGTGGCATCACACACACATACACTACCCCCCCACAGACACACACACACTAACCCCCCCACACACACGCACACTAACCACCCCCTTGATATTCTATCAATATTATTCATTTGCTCCTTTTACCCCATCCCTACCATATCCACTCACGCATAGCTCCCCAATGCGCAAGTGCATCTAGAGAGGGAGAGGGAAAGGGGGCAGAGACAGAAAGAGAGGGACACAGAGAGAGAGAGAAAGGGTGGTGGGCAGAGACAGAGAAAGCGAGGGGGAAGAGAGGGGGAAGAGAGGGGGAGAGGGGGGGAGAAGGGGGGAGTGAGTGGGGGAGAAAGGAGGGGGAAAGAGAGGGGGGAGAGAGGGGGGAGAAAGGGGAGATAGAGGGGGAGGGGGGAGAGAGGAGGGGAGAGTGGTGCGGATAGAAAGGGGGAGGAGAGAGGGGGAGAGAAAGGGGGTGGAAGAGAGAGAGTGGAGAGAGAGAGTGGGGGAGGCCTGGGCCTAGTCGGGGGGAGGGGAGGAGAGAGAGGGGGTGGAGAGAGTTGGGAGAGAGAGGGGAGAGAGGGGGGGAAAGAGAGGGGGGGAAAAGGAGTGGAGAGAGAGGGGGGGAGAGAGAGGGGGGAGAGAGAGGGAGGAGGAGAGAGAGGAGGGGAGAGGGGGGAGAGGAGGGAGAAAACTTCTGAATTTTCTGGGGTGGAACGCTCTCCAAGACAGGCGTGAAGCTCACCGTTTGACCTGTTTTTACAAAATGTTAAATGGTCATCTAGACATGGATCACAAGACCTACACCAACCCCAAACCATTTAGGAGCAGACGAGGGCATTCGATCCAATTGTGGTCCCAGCCACAAAGACAGATGCGTACAGCAATTTGTTCTTTCCACGCACTATTAAAGCATGGAATAATCTCCACCAAGCCATGGTTACCCAGCCAGATGCAACTAAATTTAAAGTGGCACTTTCTTCCCAATAACCCTCTCTGGCTAAACCCCTCCCTTCACCACCACCAGTTTAAATTCCAGTCGGAATATTTTGGAGGACCAAGTAACTAAGAACCAAGAGAGAGTGGGGAGAGAGAGAGGGGAGAAAAAAGAGGGCGGAGAGTGGGAGGAGAGAGGGGGAGAGAGAGGAGTGGAGGAAAGAGAGGGGGAGAGTGGGGAGGAGAGTGAGGGGGAGAGAGAGGGGATGGAAGAGAGAGAGGGGAGAGAGAGGGGGGGAGACCCCGGGCCGAGCTGAGTAGGGGAGAGGGGAGGAGAGTGAGGGGGGAGAGAGGGGGAGAGAGATGGAGGAGAGAGGGGGCAGAGAGGGGGGGAGAGAGGGGAAAGAGGGGGAGAGAGAGGGGGAGAAAGAGGGGAGAGAGGAGGAGAGATGGGGTGGGGGAGGGACCTGGGAGAGGGGGAGAGAGAGTGGGGGGTGATGAGAGTGTGGGTGGGGAGAAAAGGTTGGGGAGAGAGAGAGGGGGGAGAGAAGGTGGGGGATGCCCGAACCAATGGGGGGAGAGAGGGGAGGAGACAGAGGAGGGGGAGATAGAGAGAGAGGGGGGAGAGAGAGAGGGTAGGGAGAGAGAGGGGAGGGGAGGGAAGGGAGGGGGAGAGACCAGAGCTGAGGCGCGAGCAGACGGGCGAGCAAGTGAGTGTTTACCAAAGGAACGCCGGTTGGACCGACGCAGTCTTCAGTTGTGATCTTTGGTCTTCAGTCGACAGGGGGACCTTTGAACAATGGGGGGAGGAGGGAGGGGTGGGAGGTGATGTGAGTCGCAGCGCGAGCAGACGGCAGGCAGGCAGATCCATTGTCACGTCATCAGCAAAAAAACAGGCGTTCTGATCGGATTTGTGAATATTTTTATTAACAACTCAAGACATGAAGCACAAAATGTTCAGGTAAGCCGATTTCGGAGTCCCTGGGAAATCTCTACCAGAATATGTAAAAAATGTCCCGTTCGCGCATCGTTTTTTGAAAAGATGTGAAAACACACAAACAAATAAAAAAATACATACACACACATCCAAGATCAGAGTTTTATAGTTATAAGGATATGATTGAAAGGCCCGGGGAGCCGTTGGAGACAGAGGGTGGAGCTACCTGCACTGTGAGTATAAATCTAGTGCGGGGCTTCCTTTTCACAGAGGCCCGGGGAGCCGTTGGAGACAGAGGGTGGAGCTACCTGCACTGTGAGTATAAATCTAGCACGGGGCTTGCTGACACAGAGGCCCGGGGAGCCATTGGAGACAGAGGGTGGAGCTACCTGCACTGTGAGTATAAATCTAGCGCGGGGCTTGCTTTTCACAGAGGCCTGGGGAGCCGTTGGAGACAGAGGGTGGAGCTACCTGCACTGTGAGTATAAACCTAGCGCGGGGCTTGCTTTTCACAGAGGCCCGGGGAGCCGTTGGAGACAGAGGGTGGAGTTACCTGCACTGTGAGTAGACCGAAATCTGCAACGTTCCATCTTCCAGTGAGGGAATCTGGTGGGGAATCTGTTGGAGCCTCTGATTGGTTGAAGAGGACCAGAGGAAGCAGCTGATTGGCTGCAATCCGGGGTTTACATTTTTACATTTCTGCCTACAGGTTTAAGGATTCTGGGAGCTAAGAATTCTGGGAGCTAAGGATTCTGGGTGTTAGGGATTCAGTATTTATTAGTATTTATTAGTAAAGTTTAAAGAATAAAGTTTTGTGTTTAATAAAAATATATATATATATATTTAATAGAGTAATTTGGGAGTAAGATGTCAGTGGAGATTGGCCCCATGGTTTGCTCAGCCTGCAACATGTGGGCGATCAGGGATATGGTTGGTGTCCCTGATGACTACATTTGCAGGAAGTGTGTCCAGCTGCAGCTCCTGGCAGACCGCATTGAACGATTGGAGCTGCGGCTGGATTCATACTGGAGTATCCACGATGCAGAGAAAGTCGTGGACAGCACATACAGCGAGTTGGTCACGCCACAGGTAAAAGGTAAGAGGACAGAAAGGGAGCGGGTGGCCAATAGCCAGCAAAGCAGTAGGCAGATAGTGCAGGAGTCCCCTGCGGTCATCTCCCTACTCAACAGGTTTACCATTTTGGATACAGTTGAGGGAGATGGCTCATCAGGGGAATGCAGCAGCAGCCAAGTTCATGGCACCATGGGTGGCTCTGCAGCACATGATGGGGGAAAAAAGAGGGGAAGGGCTATTGTAATAGGGGATTCAATTGTCAGGGGAATAGATAGGCATTTCTGCGGCCGCAAAAGAGACTCCAGGATGGTATGTTGCCTCCCTGGTGCAAAGGTCAGGGATGTTACTGAACGGCTGCAGAACATTCTGGAGGGGGAGGGTGAACAGCCAGTTGTCGTGGTGCATATTGGCACCAACGATATAGGGAAAAAAAGGGATGAGGTCCTACAAGGTGAATTTAGGGAGCTAGGAGATAAACTCAAAAGTAGGACCTCAAAGGTAATAATCTCTGGATTGCTACCAGTGCCACGTGCTAGTCAGAGTAGAAATAGGAGGATATTGCAAATGAATACGTGGCGTAAGAAATGGTGCCAGGGGGAGGGATTCACATATCTAGGGCATTGGAACCAATTCTGGGGGAGGTGGGACCAGTACAAACAGGACGGTCTGCACCTGGGCTGGAATGGAACGAATGTCCTTGGTGGAGTGTTTGCTAGTGCTGTCGGGGAGGATTTAAACTAATGTGGCAGGGGGATGGGTACAAGAGCAGAGAGGCAGGTGGGTGTAAAACGAGAGTGGAAGCAATAGGGAACAAGGTGAAAAGTAAAAGTGGCAGGCAGACAAAACCAGGGCAAAAATCAAAAAGGGCCACTTCTCAACAAAATTGTATAAGGGGTAAGAGCGTTGTAAAAACAAGCCTGAAGGCTTTGTGTCTCAATGCAAGGAGTATTCGTAATAAGGTGGATGAGTTGAACGTGCAGATAGCTATTAATGAATATGATATAGTTGGGATCACGGAGACATGGCTCCAGGGTGACCAAGGCTGGGAGCGGAACATCCAGGGATATTCAATATTCAGGAGGGATAGAGAGAAAGGAAAAGGAGGTGGGGTAGCATTGCTGGTTAGAGAGGAGATTAACACAATAGAAAGGAAGGACATTAGCTTGGAGCATGTGGAATCGGTATGGGTAGAGCTGCGAAACACTAAGGGGCAGAAAACGCTAGTGGGAGTTGTGTACAGGCCACCTAACAGTAGTAGTGAAGTTGGGGTGGTATAAAACAGGAAATTAGAAATGCGTGCGACAAAGGCAAAACAGTTATAATGGGTGACTTCAATCTACATATAGATTGGGTGAATCAAATTGGCAGGGGCGCTGAGGAAGAGGATTTTTTGGAAAGTATGAGGGATAGTTATCTAAATCAACATGTAGAGGAACCAACGAGAGAGCAGGCTATTTTAGACTGGGTATTGAGTAATGAGGAAGGGTTAGTTAGCAGTCTTATTGTGCGTGCCCCCTTGGGCAAGAGTGACCATAATATGGTCGAGTTCTTCATTAGGATGGAGAGTGACATTGTTAATTCAGAAACAATGGTTCTGAACTTAAGGAAAGGTAACTTTGAGGGTATGAGACGTGAATTGGCTAAGATTGACTGGCAATCAATTCTAAAAGGGTTGACAGTGGATACGCAATGGAAGACATTTAAAGACTGCATGGATGAACTACAAAAATTGTTCATCCCAATTTGGCAAAAGAATAGATCAGGGAAGGTAGTGCATCCGTGGATAACAAGGGAAATCAGGGATAGTATCAAAGCAAAGGATGATGCGTACAAAGTAGCCAGAAAAAGCAGCATACCAGAGGACTGGGAGAAATTCAGAGACCAGCAGAGAAGGACAAAGGGCTTGATTAGGAAAGGAAAAATAGATTATGAAAGAAAACTGGCAGGGAACATAAAAACTGACTGCAAAAGTTTTTATAGATATGTGAAGAGAAATAGATTAGTTAAAACAAATGTAGGTCCCTTGCAGTCAGAAACAGGTGAGTTGATCATGGGGAACAAGGATATGGCGGACCAATTGAATAACTACTTTGGTTCCGTCTTCACTAAGGAAGACATAAATAATCTGCCGGAAATAGCAGGGGGCCGCAGGTCAAAGGAGTACTTGAGTGAAATCCAGGTTAGTCGGGAAGTGGTGTTGGGTAAATTGAATGGATTAAAGGCCGATAAATCCCCAGGGCCAGATAGGCTGCATCCCAGAGTACTTAAGGAAGTAGCTCCGGAAATAGTGGATGCATTAGTGATAATCTTTCAAAACTCTTTAGATTCTGGAGTAGTTCCTGAGGATTGGCGGGTAGCAAACGTAACCCCTCTTTTTAAGAAGGGGGGGAGAGCGAAAACGGGGAATTACAAACCAGTTAGTCTAACATCGGTAGTGGGGAAACTGCTAGAGTCAGTTATTAAAGATGGGATAGCAGCACATTTGGAAAGTGGTGAAATCATTGGACAAAGTCAGCATGGATTTACGAAAGGTAAATCATGTCTGACGAATCTTGTGGAATTTTTCAAGGATGTGACAACTAGCGTGGATGGGGGAGAACCAGTGGATGTGGTGTATCTGGACTTCCAGAAGGGTTTCGACAAGGTCCCACATAAGCGATTAGTATATAAACTTAAAGCATATGGCATTGGGGGTTCAGTATTGATATGGATAGAGAACTGGCTGGCAAACAGGAAGCAAAGAGTAGGAGTAAACGGGTTGTTTTCACAATGGCAGGCAGTGACTATTGGGGTACCGCAAGGCTCAGTGCTGGGACCCCAGCTATTTACAATATACATAAATGATCTGGATGAGGGAATTGAAGGCAATATCTCCAAGTTTGCGGATGACACTAAGCTGGGGGGCAGTGTTAGCTGTGAGGAGGATGCTAGGAGAATGCAAGATGACTTGGATAGGCTGGGTGAGTTGGCAAATGTTTGGCAGATGCAGTATAATGTGGATAAATGTGAGGTTATCCACTTTGGTGGCAAAAATAGGAAAACCGACTACTATCTAAATGGTGGCCGATTAGGAAAAGGGGAGATGCAGCGCGACCTGGGTGTCATGGTACACCAGTCATTGAAAGTAGGCATGCAGGTACAGCAGGCAGTGAAGAAAGCCAATGGTATGTTAGCTTTCATAGCAAAAGGATTTGAGTATAGGAGCAGGGAGGTTCTACTTCAGTTGTATAGGATCTTGGTGAGGCCACACCTGGAGTATTGCGTACAGTTCTGGTCTCCAAATCTGAGGAAGGACATTATTGCCATAGAGGGAGTGCAGCGAAGGTTCACCAGACTGATTCCTGGGATGTCAGGACTGTCTTATGAACAAAGACTGCATAGACTCGGTTTATACTCTCTAGAATTTAGGAGATTGACAGGGGATCTTATAGAAACTTACAAGATTCTTAAGGGGTTGGACAGTCTAGATACAGGAAGATTGTTCCCGATGTTGGGGAGTCCAGGACAAGGGGTCACAGCTTAAGGATAAGGGGGAAATCCTTTAGGACCGAGATGAGAAGGAATATTTTCACACAGAGAGTGGTGGGTCTCTGGAACTCTCTGCCACAGAGGGTAGTTGAGGCCAGTTCACTGGCTATATTTAAGAGGGAGTTAGATGTGGCCCTTGTGGCTAAGGGGATCAGAGGGTATGGAGAGAAGGCAGGTACGGGATACTGAGTTGGATGATCAGCCATGATCATACTGAATGCTCGAAGGGCCGAATGGCCTACTCCTGCACCTAATTTCTATGTTTCTATGTTTCTATTGAATCAAAATCAAGAAATATAAATTCACAATTTCAAAAATGTTTTCACAATTTAGTAGTACTGATTTTCAGTATTCCATACTGATATTTGAGAATACATGAAGTTGCATGCAAAATACTGATTTTCAAAATTCCAGTTTCCATGTAGTACGTTCTATTGCATTTATGTGAGAAATACCATTTCCCCAACAAAATACTGATTTTCAGCCATCAAAATACGGAAGAGCTCGGTAAAACTTGGCAGTTCTGCAATTATTCACAATCACATTGTGCTTCAGAATTCAAAATGAGATTTGTAATCTTGTTTATGAGTCATCATGGAGCTAGAATTTGTTATAATCGTATGACAGTAAAATAGGTTAGTTTGAAAGCGATCATAGTAATCTAAATGCACCATTTAGTTTGACTTCAATTTTCATGATGGAAATTGAAGGTGAATTAAATGTTGTATTCCAACTATGTTGAAATTGATATGATGTGAAGTTGTTAGGTCATGACCATTAAAGGTGCACTGCACACACTAACACAGTTGAACAGGAACAGGCAATCAAATCAACACACAAAACATTTTCTATAAAAAGGTTTTCTTTACTGCAAAAAACTTACAGTATTTTATTTGCAGTTTGCATGCTCCTTTATAACATTTTAAATAACATTTTACAACAGTGCAACTTGATGATTAAAACAAGGACAACTTCAATTCTTGATTTTTTTTAATGTACACAACAATGATGCCATCATCCCATTCCATCCACTCATTACTCTTGACTCAACCAAAATAATTTCTGAAATATTGGTCGTAGATTTAGTGCACAAATGCTCCAAAATAAGGCTCAGAATTCACCAAAGAGCATCTAAAACCCCAGAGCTTCCACGGCCCGCTTAAGGGCCCTGGACACAGGCCGCGAGGGACAGAGCTTCACGCTTGTGATGTGTGTTGCACGCACATTATTTCACATACATTTTTTGTAATCCTGTCATCCCCCCCCCCCCCCTTTATGAAAAGCCTTGTACAGGCCTGATGGTGTGCAAACTTGCGGCAACAATGTCTGTTTTTCCACAGGTCATGTGGCTCGGGTCTGTCATGACATCAGGCGTTGGGCGGGTGAGCACAGTACAGGATGAAGGAAGATGTTGTGCAGGTTAAGCAAGTCTAGGAAAATATCTGATCCTGCTCTGTGGCATTGCTCCATCACTTGTTTGGCCCTCCTGACAGCACATTCAGCCAACCCGTTTGACTGTGGGTATTCGGGGCTGCTGGTGATATGACAAAAGTCCCAGCATGTAGCAAAGTCTTTGAAGAACTGGCTGGTAAATTGACTGCCATTGTCGGTAGTTGATAGGGAGCCCTGTGGACCGAGAAATGGCATGCCAGCTTCTGGACTACTGCTGAGGAGGTGGTGCTATGGAGCAGATCAATTTCAAACCATCGTGAATACGAGTCGACTAAGACCAGTTATTGTTTGCCATGCCAATCAAAAATGTCAGTCGCCACAGTGGACCATGGGAGGTCAGGAACCGGGTGTGAAAGAAGTGGCTGTTTTTGTTCGTGTGGTGCCAAACTGTTGCACACCGCACAGGACTCTACTTTCTCATGTACATAATCAGTCATTCCAGGCCAGGAAAACATGCTTTTTTCTCGTAGAATAGTCGACTCTGCACCTGGGTGTCCCCGATGGACGGCATCAAGGTATTTATTGTGTAGGGAGGCAGGAATTACAGCTTTGTGGCCATTTTGACGAGTAGTACTAGTTCGTCATGAACGGAGAACAAGGGCCAAATTGGGAACGGTAGTCTGTATTGCTTGTCCAGCCACCCGTGCTGTATGACAGAGGAGAGCGATCATAATGTATCATCAGCAGGAGTCTGGGCTGCCAGGCCTTCCAAACGGTATGAAGGAACATTGGAGACATTCATGACAATGAAGTTGTCCTCATCCGTGGATGGTTTCTTGCAGGTTTTAAGTGGAGCTCACGTCAGGGTGTCAGCCAAGTGCATGTCTTTGCCATGTTTGCAAATCAGAGAAATGTCATACTTCTGTAGTTGCAACATCATATGTTGGAGACGTGCTGGGGCAGCATCTATTGGTTTGTTCAGAATGCTAATCAATGGTTGATAGACAAAAATGCTGGAGAAACTCAGCGGGTGAGGCAGAATCTATGGAGCAAGGAATAGGTGATGTTTCGGGTTGAGACCCTTCTTCAGACTCTACATTTCAGGTGTCGACCCAAAACATCACCAATTCCTTGCTCCATAGATGCTGCCTCACACGCTGAGCTTCTCCAACATTTTTGTCCACCTTCAATTTTTCCGTGTCTGCAGTTCTTTCTTAAACAATCAGTGGTTGATAGTTGGTTTCAATCGTGACTGTTTTTCTGAAGATAAAGTCATTGAACTTCTTGCAAGTGAAAACAACCGCTAGCTGCTCCTTTTCAATCTGAGCGTAGTGTTGTTCCATGTCAGTCATGGTGCGAGAGGCATAGGCCACAGGTCTGTAGTTTTGCCGTCACTGTTGTTTTGGAGGCAGGCTGCTCTGAAGCCAAACTGGGAGGTGTCACAAGTCAGTGTAACAGGAAGCTTAACATCGAAGTGGGTGAGGGTGGGGGCACAAGACATCTGTTGTTTAAGAGTGTTGAATGCACTCTGCTGCTGTTCATGCCAGAACCATGCAGTATCTTTGTGAGTTAGCTGATGCAGTGGACCTGATAGTTTGCTGAAATTTGGATGAATTTTCCCAAATAGTTTACCATACCAAGGAATCTCTGCAGGCTGGTCACATCTGTGGGTTCTGTTAACTCGTTAATTGCAATAGTCTTTGATGGGTTGGGTTTAAGGCTGTTACTGGTGAATACATGACCCACATAGTTTACCTCACTCACCTGGAATTTGCACTTTTGGGGATTAGACTTGAGGATGATCTCAAGCATGGTAAGAAGCCTCTTTAAGATTGTTTCATGTTCTTGGATATTTTGTCCAGCAATGAGAATGTGATCAACAATAATTGAACCAGCAAATAGTTGTTCCATGGTGGGCTGAAATACTTCACTTGCCGAGTTTATGCCGAATGGCATTCGTAGAAATTTGTAACGTCTAACAGGTGTACTGAAGGCTTTCAGCTTGGAAGAGTTGTGATCTAACGGAATTTGCCAGAATGAACTCCTTGCATCTGGAACTGAGAATACTGTTGCCTTGCCCAACTGTGCGGCGACGCTTTGTGAATGGAATAGTGTGGTCATTAATGGCTGTGTTTATATATTTGGGATTGATACAAAGCCATATTTCTTCCTTGTTCTTTTTGGTTGCTACTACAATGGTTGAGACCCAGTCCGATGGAACAACAAGGGGAGCAATCACACCCAGAGCCTCCATCCTGTTGAGTTCTTTTTGTACAGGATCTCCCATAGCATGGGGAATCTGCTGGGCAGGACGGACAACTGGCAGGACCTCTGGGTCTGACGTGATTGTGCACTTGATAGGAAGCTTGCCAAGCTTGTTGTCGAAGAGATTTCCATATTGTGACAGTTTATGAACCGCCGTACTGAAGGTGACCCAACCTAGGTCATTACAGGCATCAGCGCCTAACAGAGAAGTCACTTTCTCTTGGACAATAAAGAAGCTCAGATTGTATACATGTGATGCTAGAAGGCAGTGTAACTTGACTCTTCCAACAGGATGCGCAGTGGGCATGAGCGAGATCAGATCACAACCATTTTCGCTACACACAATCAGACATTGCCTCGACGTCTCGTGTCTACTCTGGGTGAGAGGGGTCGTGGAATATTGCATTGGGGGAAGGGGGAGTCTGCTTGTTTTATATCAGGGGTGTCAAACTACCGCGAAGGGGTGCAACCCAGCCCGCGGGATGATTTGAAAAACAAAAGGAGTGCCCGCTTCTCCGGGCCCGGGGCTGCGGTTTCTGCCCGCCCGGTCCATCGCCTCAATCTGCGGTGTCGGGGCCTCGCCGCTGGTCAGCCTGGCTTCCAGGGAGCGGGTCTGCTGCCGGCGGCCTGGGGCCTCCTCTCCTCCCCCCCCCCCCCCCCAAGGGGCCCTCCCCCCCACCATGCCGCAGGCCCTCCAATGCTGTGAGGGAGGGAGGGGGGTTTGGGTAGAGGGAGGTGACAGGGGGGAGGGAGAGGGGGGGGGGAAGCGAGGAAAATGACAGAGGGGAAGGGGGGAGGGATAGAGATGGAGAAGTGAGAAAGAGAGGGGGAGGGGGAAGGAGAGATATGGGGAAGGGAGAGAGGGAGGGAGCCGTCACAACACAGTAGTTTAGTTTGAGGCTAATTAGCGGCTGTATGGTAACTCACATTTCACTGTGCCTTAATTGGTGCATGTGACAAATAAATCAATTGATTGATTGATTGTTGTATTGAGTTCTTTGTGACACTACATTCCACGCACACACTGCACTGAACACACAATATGCATACCATGCAGGCTAGTCTACATCATATATGTGCACTGTGCATAATGCCTTGCATAACACTGTACAAGTGAGTAACAGATACGGTGAAGTTAAGAGGCTGTATGGGCTAATTCAAGCTAAGGGGCTGTACGAGCTAATTCTCCCGAGTTTCCCCTGACTTGAACTCAGAGAATTACGGTAATAGCCGCTCGTAGGTACTTGGGGCTCTCGTGGACATTTTTGTAAACTCGGGAGAGCTCTTGAATTAGCTAGTACAGTGGGACAGCACCTTTACATAGATCTGTTTTGCCTTGTTGTAATCTGTGTTGTTAATATGTGCCCACAAACAAAAAACAACATGTAGCACACAGGAAGCATTTTTGAAAAATTCAGGAAGTACCATCAAATTCTAGAAAATTGGGATTCTATTACTGGAATTTTTTCTTCAGGTGTGCATACACTGAGTCATAATGCCACTGACATGGCTGCCACTGTTCTCTGAAAGGTCATCGTCTCCCAACAGTGTCCAAAACAATACACTTGTCCCTGAGGGGAATGGCCACACAGCAATCCTCTACTCTCTGCCTATCCTCTCTGCATTTTCCAGGTGGTCACCCAGCTACCTGGCGCCTGCACCTTGGGTGTAAACACCTCACTAAAACTCCTATCTCTGATGTTTTCAGCCTCATGGCTGCTTCTGACTGGCTCTATCGGCAGCTCTGACTGCTTGATGCAACTGGATACACTTCATCACAGATGGAATCACCAGTGAGTCTGGAATTTCACCTCATCTCCCTCATCTTGCAGGAGGAGCATAAATAGCCCCTAACTGCAATCCTGCTAAAGAGGAAAGTGAGGCGGTCACGGTGGCACAGCGGTAGAGTTGCCGCCTTACAGCGAATGCAGTGCCGGAGACCCGGGTTCGATCAATGAGTGCTGTCTGTACGGAGTTTGTACGTTCTCCCCGTGACCTGCGTGGGTTTTCTCCAAGGTCTCCGGTTTCCTCCCACACTCCAAAGATGTACAGTTTTGTAGGTTAATTGGCTTGGTAAAATGTTAAAATTGTCTCTAGTGTGTAGGATAGTGTTAATGTACGGGGATCGCTGGTTGTCGTGAACCCAATGGGCCGAAGAGCCTGTTTCCACGCTGTATCTCTAAACTAAACTAAATGGCTATTCTGCGAGAGCTTGGCTGCCTTTTTATTAATTTCTAGGGGCTAGTCCTGTCTGAAAAACACTTAAAAAAAATTCCTTGCTCCTCTTTGCAGACCCACAATCACTTGCGCCAGAATTTTATCTTTCCCTTTGCTCAGTTCTTCAAATCGTAAAGTTTGTTTCCATTGTAAATAATGATACGAAATTTTCCGTTCAGGCCTCACTTTGCCCTTTGGCCTCACACAGAGATTGTCCCTAATGTGCCTTATTTTTCTATAGTTATTAGATTGTCCTATATATATATATAATCTCTCTCTCTCTCTCTCTCAACTTACTCACCATCCTGTGCAAGAGCTTTTGTTTGGATCGATGGTATATTTGAAGAGTTGATAAGGTTTAAAAATCTTTAAAAACGCACATGCGAAGATTGGTCTCCTCTCCTGTCAGTCAACAGAACAGCTGGGACGGCGACGCCCCCTCCCACCTCATTCACTCTCAAACTCCTCTCTCCCCTCCTCACAGTAACTTGTCTACCATATCCTCCACCACCGGCGGAGGCCGCGCAAGGGGGGGGGGGAGGGGGTACAGTGGTGGCCCCTGGTCCTGAATGGCTGCGACCGTCCGTCTCCTCCGCCACTGAGGCAACTCACCCTCATGGCCTTCTCAGAGGGCATCTCCTCCACCTGCTCGTTGAAACTCATGGAGCGCACCGTGACGAACGCCGACTTCATCCCTCCCCACCGCGGCCCGGCCGGGCTGCAGCACAAAGCAGGTAGGCAGATGGGCAGGGCGGGGACGGGGACGGGTCGAGCAGCAGCAGTGGGTGGTCAGGCAGGATAGGGACGGGCCAAGCAGTGGCTAAGCTGGAGTGGGCAGAGGGAGGGCGGGTGATTCGGGTTGCAGGGTGGCCGAGCAGTTTGCGTGGAGTTTGAGTAACTCACACACACACACACAACGCACACTGCTCCAATCGTCAAGTCAACTGGATCGAAACTACAGCTAACAATGTATGACCTGTGGAGGAAGGAACTGCAGGTGCTGTTTTTTATTAAGGGAGCGAGGGAGGGAGGTAGTGATTGAGGGTAAGTGAAAGGAGATAGGGAGAGGTGAGGCAGGGATTGTGGGAGGGGGGGGAGGGGAAGAGGAGAGGGGAAAGATCCTGGGGAGGTGAGGAGGGAGCGTGGGGGGATTGAGGGAGAGGAGGGCAATGGGGAAGGTCACGAGTGATAGTGGGCGAGGTGAGGAGTGGAGGATAGAGGGATAGGATGGGGGTAGTGAGGGGAGAGGTGTTATGGAGGGTGGGAGGGAGGGAGTGATTGAGGGTAGGGGAAAGGAGAGGGAGGGAGAGGTGAGGGAGGGATTGGAGGAGGGGAGGAGCAGAGGGGAAAGAAGAGGGAGGGTGAAGTGGAATGGGAGGGTGTGTTGGGGGATGAGGGGAAATAAGCCACGCCTGCGCAGTTGGCGGCTATGCATGAGTGGTGAAATAGTGTGTTAGGGAATGGGTTGCATTTGGGGAACGGGTGAGTAGTGGCATATTGTGTTGGGGAGCTGACCCAATGGGTCTGCAGTTAGTCTAGCATATTAATAAAACATCTTGGGATGTCGTCTTAATCCTGTCAGACGGTATTTTGTGATTCCTCTTCCTAATTTATTGTTAATCAACCCCTACACTTTTATACTCTTGATGAGGCTCCCCTGTTTTTAATTCTCTGTATGCCAAATGTTATCTTTTTTTCTCTTTTTCCAATCCTCTAGCTGTCACCATTCTTGGCTTTTATAGCCTTGATTTTTGTCATTTCTCATTTGAATGCAAGCTTTTGTGCAAATGTAGACGTATGTGCAACTAGATTCTCCCATTTTATATTTGCTATTTCCTGTCATATTTAAATAATTTGTCCTTCAGCTCCAATGTAAGTCCGTTATTGTTGGTTTATTGCTCTCTTTTCATTTCACCACTTTGAAATATATGGGTTTCTGCTCATTCTCAAAAAATGCTTCCCTACTGACAGTGCCCCCACTTAATTAGCTCCATTTCCCTTGACAGTAATGTACTTTCCCTCATTAGTCTATCTACATATTAAGGCAAAATGCTCTCCAGGACACAGGGTAAACATTCTGCCCTCTCTGAGCCTCTGGCAATCTGTTAATATTTGGGAAATATTGTGTTGTATTCCTACTTTTAACATTTTGCACTGAAATTTGCCTCAAAATCAGTTCCTTAATCTCCTGTAGACTGTTAGATGGTTGGTAATATATTCCCAGTATTTTTTTTTAACTCATCTCTACCTATCCTGAGATATCCCCCCACAACACGAAGTAATGCACTTCTTATGTAAAAATGCAATGCCATCTCTTTTACACCCTCCTCTGTCTCAGAGGATGCAGAGTTGCCAGTCCTGCCCATAGTTCACCATGTCTCAGTTATTACACCAATATTGTAATTCCATGTGTTAATTAAAGCTTTGAGTTCATTAACTTGCTAGTTGAACTCCTTGCAATTAACTGGGTGCAATTTAGGTTTGTAGTCCATCATGAACATTTTCCCTTCTGCTCTGCCTATTGAACGTTTCCTCCTCTCAGTGACTATACTTCCCCATCTGAACATCTTTCTCCTACTAACTTAGTTTAAACATGAGCAATCCTTCCAATGAGGATGTTGGTTCTGTTCTGATTTAGGTATAAACCGTCCCTCCTTAATTGCACTACCATATCTGTATCCACCAACAACCTTGGCAGTGTGTTCCAGGCATCCACAACACTGTGTTAAAAAAAAAGGCCCACGTTTCTCCATTCAATATTGCTCCTCTCATCTTAAAGTTATGGCCTTTAGTCCTGGACAATTCCACCCTGGGTAAAGGGTCTGACATTTTCTGTACTATTAAAAGCCTCTCATAACTTTATTATCTTCTATCAGGTATCCTCTCACCACTGATATTCCAGAGAAAACAAACCTGGTTTTCCAACACAGCTGCTACAAAGGAAGAATTAAGAATTTTATGTGTTGTTCTTTTCCATAACTAAACTTTGAGAGGATAACCGTGAAATAGTAATTTTCCTTGAACATCTTGGGCAACTTTCCAATATTTCCCCTTTACTTTTGAGTCCCATAACATCTCCCTGTCTTGAATTCACAATGTCCATACTCCCCAGGGTAGCAAATTTCTAAAATTTAATACTTCCCTGAGTAAATAAATTACTTTGCATCTGAATGCCTGATCCCTTATTTTAAGACCATTTCTTTGAAACTCAGCAGCCAAGGGAAACATCAACTTTGCATTTACCCTGTTAAAACTTTTGTAAGTTTCAGTGACAGCATCTTTAATTCTGTTGTTGGAAAGGGAATGCAGGCTAAATCTGCTTAATTTTTCCTCCTACGAATATCTTTTTGTTCCAGGTATCCATCTGTTGAACTTTGTAGCATTCCCTCTAGTAATTGAAATCTTCCCTTGTGTAGAGAGACTGACATGTGTCTTTACCCCCTTGAGGTTGGATTGATCCTTTTCTTTAATGCCTTGCTGGCAAAAAGGACTAACACATATACAATTTATCTTAATGTACACAGGGGTAGTTTTTAACTCCTCAAATAATTTGGACAAAATTCCTGTCAATTCCAAGTTAGGCAAGATTTTTGAAAGTAATGGGTTGATCGAAGACTCCAAAGTACATTTATTTTTTCCATTTTTACAGAAGAGTTTATACCACTGCATTCCTGTTGCACGTCCATGTAGACATTCTGAAAAAAGATTGACATTCAAATGTCCAAAATGATCCATTAATACTTTTTTGTTCTTTGCAAGAATTAAGCTCCAGAGTTGCAACATTTTATAATATTGACATAAATCTGGAGTTAAACCAACCTGTCGCCACACTTTTTGAGCCTGAAAATAGGACGTGTTCTATATCTAAATCCCCAGATTATTGTGTGAGGTGTTTTTCTTCAAATTTTGCTTTAGTAAATATTATAAAATAGGCAGAAAATGTAAAAATAATTGGAAACTGACATGGTTGGCAGTCGTGGGCTAAATGATTATTCTGCTGGATGTCAAATGAAAAGTGCATACACATAAAATGGAGAAATTGTAGACGTATCTTATTTACAATTTTTAGGGGTGCAAAATGTGTACATGTTTGTTCCTAAGTTATATAATGTCAACCAATCCCAATTAGTTGCCTTGACTTATTGTTCACATGATGCATGTGGTCTTATTCTCATATTCTTATTTTTCATAAGAATGTCTGTATTTATTTTATTTATTTCTCTCATTATTCTGCCTTGTGTTAAAAGCAACAGCACATCAACTTCAAAAAGGTGTAATTGTATTTCAGTGACAGTAGCCCATGTTTTGGAAAGTTGTGACTGAGGAGGGACAAAGAGGTCAACATAATTTGTAACCAGACTTAAAGAAGAGCATCTGAGCACTTTTAAAAAGGAGAAGCTTTCTTAAAATTCAAAATTATTGTTTTAAATTGTTACACTGTTTAAATTATTAGGGCTGTAAGTGAAGACGTTTAGCGTCTATGTGATTTTTGTCATCATTTTACAATGCATTAAATATGATAATTATTGTTTAGATTATGCCATTATAAAATATATTCTATGTTTCAACTCTTGCATTTCTGTTTAAAAAAAAGTTCTAAAGTTATGATACAATAAAGCAATAAAGATCCGCGAATTAATTTGTATCTGGTGGTAAATTGGTTACGTCTGAATTCCTTATGCACAGCATAAACCCATATTACTCTGTTGCTTTATGGAAATTGTTCTCCAAGGTTTACGATGACCACATGATGAATCCCTGTATCTCCTCAGTTTCCTGTAATCACAGCACTAAACTTGAACCGATAACCTTTTCCCTGAATTGCATATATATTTGATTGTAGTTGCAGTGTGAGGCACAGTCTGGATTTTGAATATTCCTCATATGATCTGTTCAAATGTCTTTTAAAATTTAGTACTGCACCTGCTTCTGTAGTTTCCTCTGGTAGTTAATTCCAGATATTGATTGCCCTCTGAATGAAAAGGTTACCCCTGAGGTCCCTGTTTAATCTCTCCCTTCTTATCTTCAGCCGATGCCATTTAGTTTTAGAATCCTCTACCCTGGGCAATAGATTGTGAGCATTCACATTAACCATGTCCCCCGTAATTATAAAAAAATATATATATATTTTTATGAGAAGCAATTGTTCAAGAATAAAACATTCGGCATCTAAAATTATACAATTATTGTACTGCATCAATTTTAACCTTTTAACCTGAAAATGAGAGAAAAGAAGAGAGAAAGAGCAAGAGAGCGAAAAAGTGAGAAGTGAAAAGATAACTCGAAAAAGCACATCGAAAAGACCCCCCGCCCACCTCACCCAACCCAGCATCGGATTTAAATCTAAATTTGTGTTGCTGCATACTATCCTTGCAAGAATTCGGTAAAGGGTGTCCATGTCCTGAAAAATTGATCTGGTTTTTCTGCCAAGACAAGTCTAATATTTTCCAAATGTAGTGTCTTGGACATGTTTATAATCCACATCTTCACAGTAGAGACTGATGCGTTTTTCCAAAATTTAAGTATTAGTTTTTTCGCCATTATCAGGCCATAGTTAAGGAAACATCTTTGAAATATTGTTAGCTGAGAACAGGCTTCTGACATACCTAGTGTAATCAATTCTGTGTCAGGGTCCATATTTTAAGTATTTTAGAAAAACATTCAAAAATCCCCCTCCAGACTTTATACAGGAGGCAAAAGAGTGGGTTATGGTTGCTTCCTGAAGGAGACATTCATCACAAATAGGGGAGACATTTGTGAATATCTTATTCAGTTTAGAATTTGAATAATAAAGTCTATGCAGTATTTTAAATTGTATTAACGAGTGCCTAAC
Source organism: Raja brachyura (assembly GCA_963514005.1). The sequence goes on along the minus strand of OY740782.1, from coordinate 103,927,999 downwards.
ATTAAGAGAACAGTTGTGTATATATAGAAGGATTTCCTCCCATCTATCTTTTAAAATTATTAGGCCCAGTTCATCTTCCCAAGCTCGCCTAATTATTTCCGACGATGGGGTTTGTATATTTTAAAGCGTATTATAAAGGTACGATGTTAATTTATTTGAATCCGACTTTCTATTCATGCATTCATCTAGTATGTCTGGAACCATATATTGACAGTCTTGGGCATGTGATTTCAGATAGTCTCGTATTTGAAGATATCTAAAGTATTGGCTTCAGATGATATTTTGACTGTAATTCTTGAAATGAGAGGAGAGTCCACATCTCATAAAGATCTCCCAGGTTTTTAATTCCTAAGCTTTCCCATTGTATAAATGTCTTGTCTAAAGTAGACAGCTTTAACGAGGGATTATTGGCAATTGGTGAGAGAAGAGATAACTTTCTTAATTTAAGTTGACTTCACTTATTTCCAGATTCATAAGATGCTATGGATTATCGAATTTTTCCTCATATGCTGATTTCTTCAGATTTATTGGAGAGAGAAGAATCGCGCCTATATAAAAAGGCAAACAATTTTCTCTCTTCATTATTAGCCAGTTTACCTGTTGGCATGTATCGTCCATCCAATAGATTAAATTTTTAATATTCGTTGTCCAGTAATAATTTAAAAAAATTATGGAGAGCCAGTCCGCCAATTTCTTTGGGTTTACATAAATGTTGTTTATGGATTCTGTGAGTTTTATAATCCCAAATAAAGTTTGTAATCACAGAATCGAGTTTAAAAAAAATGTAGGGTAAAAAATCGGTATTGATTGAAATAGGTACAGGATTTGTGGAAAAAAGATCATCTTTATGGCATTTATTCTACCTATGAGGGAGATCAGAAGCATTTTCCAAAATTGAATAAGAGCATTTAGTTTGGTAATTAATGGTGGAAAATTTGCTTGAAATAAAGAAGGGTGTTTCTAGTTACGTAAACTCCAAGATATTTACATTTTTCCGTAACAATTATAAAAGGAAATTTTAGAAGGTTTGTCGAATCTTGAGGCTTTATTGACATAATTTCACTTTTGTTCTAGTTTATTATATATCCTGAAAAGGAACTGAATGCCTCTTGATTTAGTATGTTTTGAATACTAACTTGGGAATTGGTAATATTAGTACGTCATCTGCATACAACAATATTTTATTATTAGAATATTTAGTATTATAGCCGTGAATGTTCGGATGTACTCTTATGATTTCAGCTAAAGGTTCGATCGCAAGTGCAAATAACAGAGGTGATAATGCACACCCCTGTCTATTGCCCATGGATAATTGAAATTTAGGTGAGAGTGTTTGATTAGTCAGTATTCTGGCAGTCAGCTTGTTATATAACAATTATCCATGAAATAAAATGTTCTCCTAATTGAAATTTTTGTAATACTGTAAAAAGATATTTCCATACTGCTTGGTCAAATGCTTTTACTGCATCTAATGAATTAATTGATGTCTTCCTTTATCATTCTATGTGAGTGCATTATGCTAAACAGGCGTCTCAAGTTGTTGAACGAGTGTCCATGATGTACCTACCCTCCTTATCTGCTATAGTGGCTTTATGTTTGTATGGTATACCTTTACGGATTATAATTGCAGTACCTCTAGCTTTGGAGAGAAAAGTAGACTGATATAATTGGCCAATCCAGTTAGCCTTCAGCCTGTTATGCGCTCCATCTTTGAGATGTATCTCCTGTAAAAATATTATATCAGCATTCACTGATTTTAAATGGGCTAAAACCTTACCCCTTTTAATTGGCTCATTAACGCCCCTAATGTTCCAACTACAAAATGTAATTCCTCCAATTTTCTTCAAAGGATCATTTTGCATTTGAACTTACATGGTTTTCCTTGTTTCTGATGGAGTAACACAATATTTAAAATCAACCTTTTGGTTACTGGGTGAATGAGCCCAATTCCAAAGCCCTGCAGGTATCCCCCGAGAAAGAGTGCCTTAAGAAGAGTGAATAGAGAATGTGCTAAATAAACTAAATAATTTAAAAAAACATCAAAAATCACAGCATTTAAAGATACTGCGCTTGTGGCCCACCCCCTGGTGGGATATTTCTGGTAAACTTCCGTGGATGTTGATTTCAGTTAGCTCTGCCCCTCGCAGAGTAATACTAAAAGAAAAGGGACTGAGCGACATTTAATGCAACAAAAAAAAACAGAGAACAATAATTTCATCTGAGAGAATTAGACATCTTTTTATATAATACATACTAGGTGGATATTTACTGGTTAAATTGGAATATAAAACTTCTTAACTTGCTCATTGAAATTAATATGTTAAATATATAACCAGTTTAAAATTGGCAGGCTTAATGGAGTTAATTAGTACCTCCAGCAGTTCAGCAGGCAGAATGAGATCTCTCGCTCTCCTCCCTTCTTAAACACCCATCAACAGCCCAGCAACTTCCCCAATCATTCTAATACCGTTTCTAAACTTCCTCGCATCTTACTACAACTTACCCAATGCCTATCTACACTTACTTAACCCCTCTTTCTCTATTGACCCCTGCCCTCTGCCTGGGCATCCCACTTACTCTCTTCTCTGCTTGACTATCCTAACTTTCCCTGGTTACCTGACTAATCCACACTAAATCCCCCTTCCAATAACATTCTGTAATTCTCCCCATCTCATTCTTCCTTGCTCTACCCCCTAACCTCCAAATCTTTATTACCTTACCCCTCCTCAGCAACTTCTCTAGCATATTCCCTCTCGCTCTGTCTTGCCGACTGCTAGGAAGTCTAGGTCTTTTTATTGGATAGTTATTAACCACCTTTTGGATATAACCAGTTTCTTTAACAGTAAACCTAGATTTAGTAAATCTCATGATTAGATATTCAGTGTTAAATTAAAATAGATGGCTTAATACGTTTGTTAGTGTGGTAGATAATTATTATAAGTTTAAATTGTTTTCAGAGCTGGGTTGTTCAGAGAGATATTAATCATTCTCCCTGCTTCTCTCCCACGGATCCTCCATTCTCTCCCATACATTCCATTTCTATCTCCGATAAGTTAGTCTAGACTTAACAGCCTGTCAGCCTGTCGGCCATTTTAAAACATTTTTTCAAACGCATTATAAACTTATAAACCCTTTTAAACCATATAACCATATAACATTTACAGCACGGAAACAGGCCCTCTCAGCCCTTCCAGTCCATGCCGAACATTTATTTTCCCTTAGTCCCATCTACCTGCACTCATACCCCTCCATTCCCATACCCCTCCATTCCCTTCCCGTCCATATACCTATCCACTTTACTTTTAAATGTTAAAATCGATCCTGCCTCCACCACTTCTGCTGGCAGCTCATTCCACACAGCCACCACTCCCTGAGTAAAGAAGTTCCCCCTCATGTTACCCCTAAACTTCTGTCCCTTAATTCTCATGTCATGCCCTCTTGTTTGAATCTTCCCTACCCTCAATGGGAAAAGCTTATCCACGTCAACTCTGTCTATCCCTTTAAAGACTCCTTTACAAACCACTTTAAAGACCTTATAAATGCATATAAAAGGAGTGAATTAAACACGCAATATAACAAGCAGTGTAAGTTCAGGGTAAATAAAGCATAGCCCTGCTAGTAATCAGTTAAAGTCAATTCAATATATATTCATGCAGAGCAATGTGAAACGTTACTTATCTATATGTCCTTTGCTATATCTTGCGTATATTTAAATGCATCTTCTGGGTTGGTGAAGAAATGCTCTGATTCACTGTATGTGACCCTTAGTTTGGCTGGATACATTAGTCCACATCTTAAGCCTGGTATGTCTCTGAGGATAACTTGTGACTTGGTAAAGAGGGCTCTCTTCCTTACAACCTCTGCTGGATAATCTCTGAAGATTCTTATATTATCTCCTTCAAAAATCAGCTTTCTTGTGCTTGCAACTTTCTTCATGATGTCTTCAAGAACAGATGGATGATGCAGCTTCAGAATAAGTTGTCTTGGTGGAGCTCCAGCTCCTGGTCGGGCTCTCTGAGTTTGATGTGCCTGGTCGAGTTTGGGTCGCTCAGGCAGATTAAGTAGTTATTAGAGTAAGTCGGCAGCAAAGTCCCGAGTGTCTTTTCCATCTTCCTTCCGTTCCTTCATCCCAACAATCCTTAAGGTTTGTCGTTTAGAACGGCCTTCTAGATCTTGGCATTTTTCGATCATTTTGGATAATTGCCCAGAGACATGGTCAAGTTCCTTCTTCAGTCTTTGAGTTGTTGGAGAGATATCAGCAGTTGCAGCTTCCAGTTCTCTGATGGCGTTGTTTTGTTTTAGTGAGGTGAGAATGATGGGTTCCAGCTTGCTACTGATATCCGCTTCAACCATTTTAATTTCTCCTTTCAAAATGGAATTCACCTCTTCGATTCGAACATGTAGAGTATTATTTTTTCCACACATTTCTGTATTCACAGCATTAAGTTGATCATCAAGTTTTGTATCTAAGTTTCCGAGCTTTTAAGCCAGCAATTCTCTACTGTCTTTTACCATAGCCATTCTTAGAGCTTGGTCTTGTTCTTGCACTAGTTCCATAGTAGAAATAAGTCTTTCTTCCTCAGATTCTTGAAAAATGTCTTCATCTTCCTCTTGTGGAATCTGCCCACGAGTTCTGTATCTTCTCGGAGGTGGAGTAGGAAGGTCCCTTTTGCAAGCCCGTTTTTTCATTTAACATACCGGTATCCAGTCGGTATTGCATCGATTTCTGATTACGTCAATTACGCGACGTCGGGCATCTGCCGGTAAGTGTTTTCTTCAGACCGTTGTATTTTTCAGGTGTTTTAACGCGTTTTTCAGAGTGGAGCTAAATGGTGCGCCTCTTGGTACACTCATGGTACACTCCAAAGGTCATCCGGAAGTCCCCCATAATTTTAAACACCATTCAGCCTTCTCTGCTCCAACAAATCCAATCAGTCCATGTAACTTAAGTGCAGGTGGTATTCTGGTGCACCTCTTCTGCATCCTTTCCAAATTAATGACATCCTTCCGATGCCTGAATGATCAGAATTATATACAATACCCCATGTGGTTTCACCAATGACTTGTGCATCATTGATGTCCCAACTTTGATATTCGATACACTTCCCAATAAAGGCAAATGTTTACTACCCATCCAATATTATTTACATTTCATTTAAATTGTTAATGTAGATACCAAATAATAGTGACCTCGGACTGACCACTGCAGTCCTCCACTGCTCTCCAATCTGAGAAACAACCCTCCACAGTTACTTTGGACTTGTTCCTCTAAATTTGCAATCCAGTTAGATAGCTCACTTTGGTATCTAACCTTCCAACTAGCCCATGATACATAAACTTGTCAAAGGGCCTGCTGAAGTCAATATGGACATTGTTTATCTCCATGTTCTCATCAATCCTCATGGTGAATTCTTCCAAAAATCTATCAGATTTGTCAGACCTATATGCAATGCCATTCTGACTATTCTCAATTTACCCTAGCTTATCCAAATCCTGGTTGATCCTGTCTCTAAAAATTCCCTGGAACAACTTTCAAACCAGTGACATCATCCCGATTCTGGCCTCTCTCCACTGGCTCCCAGTATGGTACAGAATCAACTTCAAGCTCCTCTTATTCAGAGAATCATAGAATCATAAAAATAGGTGCAAGAGTAGGCCATTCGGCCCTTCGAGCCTGCACCGCCATTCAATATGATCATGGCTGATCATCCAACTCAGTATCCTGTACCTGCCTTCTCTCCATACCCCCTGATCCCTTTAGCCACAAGGGCCACATCTAACTACCTCTTAAATATAGCCAATGAACTGGCCTCAACTACCTTCTGTGGCAGAGAATTCCACAGACTCAACACTCTCTGTGTGAAAAATGATCTTCTCATCTCGGTCCTAAAAGACTTCGCCCTTATCCTTAAACTGTGAACCCTTGTTCTGAAGTTCCCCAGCATCGGAAACAATCTTCTTGCCTGTCCAACCCCTTAAGAATTTTGTAATTCTCTATAAGATGCCCCCTCAATCTCCTAAATTCAAGCGAGTACAAGTCGAATCTATCCAGTCTATCTTCATATGGAAGTCCTGCCATCCCAGGAATCAGTCTGGTGAACCTTCTCTGTACTCCCTCTATGACAAGAATGTCTTTCCTCAGATTAGGAGACCAAAACTGTACGCAATACTCCAGGTGTGGCCTCACCAAAACCCTGTACAACTGCAGTAGAACCTCCCTGCTCTTGTACTCAAATCCTTTTGCTATGAATGCCAACATACCATTTGCTTTCTTCACTGCCTGCTGCATCTGCATGCAGACTTTCAATGACAGGTGTACCATGACACCCAGGTCTCGTTGCATATCCCCTTTTCCTAATCGGCCACCATTCAGACAATAGTCTACCCTCCAGTTTTTGCCGCCAAATTGGATAACCTCACATTTATCCACATTATACTGCATCTGCCATGCATTTGTCCACTCACTCAACCTATCCAAGTCACCTTGCAGCCTCCTAGCATCTTCCTCACAGCTAACACTGCTCCCCCAGCTTCGTGTCATCTGCAAACTTGGAGATGTTGCATTCAATTGCCTCATCGAGATCATTAATATATATTGTAAACAGCTGGGGTCCCAGCACTGAGCCTTGCGGTACCCCACTAGTCACTGCCTGCCAGTCTCAAAAATAACCCGTTTACTCCTACTCTTTGCTTCCTGTCTGCCAGCCAGTTCTCTATCCACATCAATACTGAACCCCCAATACCGTGTGCTTTAAGTTTGTATGCTAATCTCTTATGTGGGACCTTGTGGAAAGCCTTCTGAAAGTCCAGATATAACACATCCACTGGTTCTCCCATATCTACTCTACTAGTTACATCCTCGAAAAATTCTATAAGATTCGTCAGACATGATTTACCTTTCATAAATCCATGCTGACTTTGTCCAATGATTTCACCACTTTCCAAATGTGCTGCTATCCCATCTTTAATAACTGACTACCATTTCCCCCACTACCGTGTTAGACTAACTGGTCTGTAATTCCCTGTTTTCTCTCTCCCTCACTTTTTAAAAAGTGGGGTTACATTAGCTACCCTCCAATCCTCAGGAACTACTCCGGAATCTAAAGAGTTTTGAAAAATTATCACTAATGCATCCACTATTTCTGGGTCTACTTCCTTAAGTACTCTGGGATGCAGCCTATCTGGCCCTGGGGATTTATTGGCCTTTAATCCATTCAACTTACCTAACACCACTTCCCGGCTAACCTGGATTTCACTCAGTTCCTCCATCTCATTTGACCCCCGGTCCCCTGCTATTTCCGGCAGATTATTTATGTCTTCCTTAGTGAAGACAGAACCAAAGTAGTTATTCAATTGGTCTGCCATGTCCTTGTTCCCCATGATCAATTAACCAGCTTCTGACTGCAAGGGACCTACGTTTGTTTTAACTAATCTTTTTCTCTTCACATATTTATAAAAACGTTTGCAGTCCGTTTTTATGTTCCCTGCCAGTTTTCTTTCATAATCTATTTTCCCTTTCCTAAATTAAGCACTTTGCCCTCCTCTGCTGGACTCTGAATTTCTCCCAGTCCTCTGGTTGGCTGCTTTTTCTGGTTTATTTGTATGCTTCATCTTTAGATTTGATACTACCCCTGATTTCCCTTGTTATCCACGGATGCACTACCTTCCCTGATTTATTCTTTTGCCAAACTGGGATGAACAATTGTTGTAGTTCATCCATGCAGTCTTTAAATGCTTTCCATTGCATATCCACCGTCAACCCTTTAAGAATCACTTGCCAGTCTATCTTGGCTAATTCACGTCTCATACCCTCAAAGTTACCTTTCTTTAAGTTCAGAACCCTTGTTTCTGAATTAACAATGTCACTCTCCATCCTAATGAAGAACTCAACCATATTATGGTCACTCTTGCCCAAGGGGCCATGCACAACAAGACTGCTAACTAACCCTTCCTCATTACTCAGTACCCAGTCTAGAATAGCCTGCTCTCTTGTTGGTTCCTCTACATGTTGGTTTAGAAAACGTCACCCAATTTCTTCAATCCAGATTTGCTGGCTGCTCCATGGAGTCCACCCGCACAATTAAAGCATGGAGTAGTCTTAACCCTACCATAGTTACCCAACCAGATGCAACTAAATTTAATGTATCTCTTATTTCCCCAAAAACCCTTTTTTGCTTAAGTCCAAATCAAGAGACAAGAGAGTTTTATTGGCATGTGTCCCAGATAGGACAATGAAATTCTTGCCTGCTGCAGCACAACAGAATATGTAAACATATTACAGAACAATAGATCAAAGTTCAGTGTGTTTATGTACCATAGACCATATATATATATACACAATAAATAAACAGATAAATGCAATAGGCTGTTATTGTTCAGCCCTCCACCACCTCCAGTTTAAATTCCATTTAGAATATTTATGGAGGGCCAAGAAAACAGAAGCAAGAGTTACTCCAGATCCAGGGTCAAATAGTGATTCTGCGTTGGTTTTCAGTGGTCGCGGCGAGGCGGCGATCAGACAGCAATTGCGGCCAGATCTCCCACAATTCAAAGCGAGGGAGAAAGTGCCCAGCACCGACCTGTTGCCGTGGCATTGCGCATGCGCAGGGTGGCCGATGATGTGCTGGCCGTGGTTGTACGCATGTGCAGGGGGAGGATGTTCTGGCCATAGCAGTGCACATGTGCAAGGCGGCCTGCCGTGCCGGCGGATGAGGAGCGAGCGGAGACCCGGACATGGATTCTGATGACAGGCGGAGACGGAGATTGACAGACAGAGGGAGATAGAGAGGGGGGCCCCGCCCAGAGTTGAACGGCAGGTATCCTGCCTTGGCCGGAGGCCACCTAGATTTCGAGGCCCTAGGCTTCATCTTCTGAAGCCTAGTGGTAAATCCGGCTCTGGGAGGCCCCGCTAGATCTTGAGGCCCTAAGCTTAAACTTGTCAAGCTTATACGTAAATTCGGTTCTGCCTCTCTCCCCACTCTCTCTCGCTCCCCATTCATTCTCTCCCCTTCTCACTCTCCCCCCCATCTCTCTCTCTCCCCATTCTCTCTCTCTCCTTTCTCTCTCTCTCTCCCCATTCTCTATCCCTCTTTCCTTTCTCTCTCTCTCTTGCCCTTCTCTCTCTCTCTCCCTTCTCTTGGAGGGGGGCACCGTCCTGTACGGGTATGGCTGCCCATCCTGCAGCTGTCCGTTTATCAGTTCTTTTTTTTATTTTTAGTTAGTTGAGTTTTTGTTTTTCGGAGCTCTAGTCTTTTTTATGTGGGGGTGGGGGGGGGGGAGGGGGGAAACTACTTTTCAGTGTCCCTACCTGGTCGGAGAGGCAGCTTGTCTCCGGGCTGCACTTTCGACCCATCCTCGCGGCCACCCAGCGGGCCTGGGGCGGCGTTTCCTGAGGGGACCGCCAGAGCTTCGGCGGTGGCGCAGCGCTGGAACGCTATCGCGGAGCGGGCGATGCCTTGCCCGGATCGCCGCGCTGGAGCTCCGGTATGCTGAGACCACAGGTGAACATCGTGGAGCTGCGGAACTGTGGAGCGGCCGGCTGCTGGCGGCAGCGCTGAACTTTAACATCGGGAGCCTGGGATCTCAAGGCGAGATCGCCAGTGGCGGAGTTCCGTCCGGCTCGGCCGGTTGGCTTCGGAAGCTGCAGTCTCGAGTAAGAGAGTGGCGCTCCAGGTGTCCCAAGCCACTGTGAGGATTGTCCCGATGCTGGAGCACCGTCACCGGCGAGAACGGCCTGGAACATCGGGCCGCCGTAGCGGCGACTGCGGAGGCCTCAATAGGCCAGACTATGGGTAGGCAAATGGATGGGGACTGGACTTTGTGCCGTCCCTCACAGTGGGAACCATTGTGGAGGAATGTTTTTATGTTTATTGTTAAATTCTTTAATGTTGTGTCTTATCTTTATCTGTGCGCTGCATGGCAAGTCAAAATTTCACTACACCAATTGGTGTATGTGACAATAAATGTCCTTTGTCCTTGTCCTCTTTTTTTTTCTTTTCCAAAAACTTTATTCGACACAATCATATAATACAACACATCAAAACATAATCAAAAATAACACTATAACAAACAAATCATTGTAGTAGAACAGTACATTCATTGTTTACAATACTCTCAACCCCACGCAGTGACCAGCATTGACGGAAGACATTCAGAGTCTTGTGTGCTCAAGATGGCGCCTGCCTGCGGCGACTTTTGCGGAGCACCAGAACAGAAAAGATTTACCTACAACTTCTATCAACTTACCTGCATCAAGGAAACGGCAGTAATCGGTGCCATTTCTGACAGGCTGCTTGGGCAGCTGAAAGCGCTGGCAATTTCGCGATCTCCCGCAGTTGCGGGAGCACCGGACTTTAAACTTTCCCACGCTGGCTGTGAAACTCCCGACCCGACTGAGGAACCCAGGTACGGCACCTGGAAACCCCGGGATGACCTCTAGAGCCGACGGGCTGGATATCCCAGAGAAAATGAAGCTGGAGCTGCTGATTCTGAGGGAACCCCCGTTCATTACGGAGCTGAAGACTGCAACTGTGAGGGAATTCCCGTTCCAGCGCTGGTCCGCAGAAACAGCAGGTACAGGAAACACAGTACCTGGAAACAAAGGGGAAGCCTCCATTGTGTCCGGAAACGTGGCCGACGGGCAGGACGTCAGGTCAGAATGAAGCGCAGGGGACTTCGGCCCCCTCTCCCTACTATCCTACTGGCCAATGTACAGTCTCTTGAAAATAAAGTGGAGGACTTAAGGGCAAGGCTGCTTTATCAAAGGGAGCTGAGGGAATGTTCTGTTTCACAGAGACATGGCTCACCCCCAGCTCCCCAGACTCAGCAGTCCAGCCTGAAGGGTTCTCCATCCACCGTATGGACCGTACACTGGCATCGGGGAAAGGGAGAAGAGGGGGTGTCTGCCTCATGGTCAACTCTGCGTGGTGCTCAGACGTGGCAGTCCTGTCCAACTCCTGCTCTTCACACTTCGAACATCTGGAGGTGAAGTGCCGTCCCTTCTACCTACCGAGGGAATTCACCTCCATCATCCTGACCGCGGTCTACATTCCACCCCAGGCAGACATCCGTCTGGCACTGGAGGAGCTGCATGCTGTGGTCAACAAACACCAGACGTCATACCCCGAGGCATTTACCACCATTGCTGGGGACTTCAATAAGGCAAACCTAAAGAAATCACTCCCCAATTTCCTCCAACATGTCTCCTGCTGCACTAGAGGACCAAACACCCTCGACCACTGCTACACCACCATCAAGAATGCCTACCGCTCTATCCCTCGCCTTCACTTCGGTAAATTTGATCATACCACAGTGCTGCTTCTTCCTGCCTACAGGCAGCAATTAAAGAGCGCACCCCCAGAGGTGAGGACAGTACAGAGCTGGTCGGTGGGGGCAGAAGAACAACTACAGGACTGTTTGGAGTCTGTAGACTGGGCTATGTTCAAGGACTCGGCAAGGGACTTGAATGAATACGTCACAGTCGTTACAGACTTCATAAAGAAATGTGTGGAGGACTGCATCCCTACAAAAACCTTCCGAGTGTTTCCCAATCAGAAACCTTGGATGAACTGTGAGATTTGCACTCTTCTGAAGACCAGACACCGGGCATTCATGTCTGATGACACAGTGGTCTACAAGAAGTCCAGATACGACCTTGGTAGGGCCATCAAAAATGCCAAAAGGGAGTTTTGCTCCAAGCTGGAGGATGAGACAGATGTTCGGCAGCTGTGGTGGGGACTGAATGCAATCACCTCTTACAAGGCGAAACCAGGAGGCAGCTTGGATGTCGACGATACATCACTTGCTGATGAGCTCAATGCATTTTACGCATGCTTTGATAGGGAGAACACCGATGTGCCTTCCCGAGCCCCTATTCGCTGTGATGGTATTTCAGTCTCAGTCACAGAGGCCGACGTCAGGAAATTCTTCAGAGGGATGAACCCTCGAAAAGCGTCTGGACCTGATGGCATACCTGGTCGTGCCCTAAAAACCTGTGAGGACCAACTGGCTGGAGTTTTTACGGACATTTTCAACCTGTCACTTCTGAGGTCTGAGGTTCCCACCTGCTTCAAAAGGGCATCAATAATACCGGTGCCCAAGAAGAGCAAGGTGACGTGCCTCAATGACTATCGACCTGTGGCACTAACGCCTGTGGTGATGAAGTGCTTCGAGAGGTTGATCATGGCGCAAATCAACTCCTACCTCGACAAAAACCTGGACCCACTGCAGTTCGCTTACCGCCACAACAGGTCAACGATGGACGCAATCTCGCTGGCCCTCCACTCCGCTCTGGACTACTTGGACAACAAAAACTCATATGTCAGGCTGCTATTCATTGACTACAGCTCGGCATTTAACACAACCATCCCCTCCAAGCTGGTTACCAAACTCGCAGAACTGGGTCTTTGCGCATCCCTCTGCCATTGGATCCTCGACTTCCTCATCCACAGACCACAGTCTGTTCGTATTGGTGGAAATGTGTTGATAACAATCAGCACAGGAGTACCTCAGGGCTGCGTGCTCAGCCCCCAGCTGTACTCACTCTATACTCATGACTGCATAGCTGATCATAGTGCAAACTCCATCATCAAGTTCGCTGACGACACCACTGTTGTGGGATGTATCACTGATGGGGATGAGTCCGAGTATAGAAGAGAGATCGAGCAACTGTCCATATGGTGCCAGCACAACAACCTGGCCCTCAACACCAGCAAAACCAAGGAACTGATTGTGGACTTTGGAAGGAGTAGGATGGGGACCCACAGTCCTGTTTATATCAACGGGCCGATGGTTGAAAGGGTCAAGAGCTTCAAATTCCTGGGCGTGCACATCTGTGAAGATATTTCCTGGTCCGAGAACACAGATGCAATTATTAAGAAAGCTCATCAGTGCCTCTACTTCCTGAGAAGATTACGGAGAGTTGGTCTGTCAAGGAGGACTCTCTCTAACTTCTATAGGTGTACAGTAGAGAGCTTGCTGACTGGTTGCATGGTGGCTTGGTTCGGCAACTTGAGCGCCCTGGAGAGGAAAAGACTACAAAAAGTAGTAAACACTGCCCAGTCCATCATCGGCTCTGACCTTCCTTCCATCGAGGGGATTTATCACAGTCGCTGGCTCAAAAAGGCTGGCAGCATCATCAAGGACCCACACCACCCTGGCCACACACTCATCTCCCTGCTACCTTCGGGTAGAAGGTACAGGAGCCTGAAGACTGCAACAACCCGGTTTAGGAATAGCTACTTCCCCACAGCCATCAGGCTATTAAACCTGGCTCGGAACTCTGAACATTAATATCCCTCCATCTGTTATTTGCACTTTATTAATTTATTAATTAATGGGTGTATTTATGTATAGAATTGTAGTCAATGCCTTCTATGTTCTGTTGTGCGATGCAAAGAAAGATTTTCATTGTCCTGTCAGGGACACATGACAATAAACTCTTTTGACTTGACTTTGAGTCCCCGTGGACACCGCGTGTTCCCTCTCCAGGGACACACGTGCACGGACGTGGGCCCAAAAGAGGGGCAGGCAGCCAACTCTAACCTGACCATCGACCGCCCGCTGCCTGGACCCGCGAATGGCCATCTTAGCCAGGCCCAGAAGCAAACTGACAGGTAAGTCCCCCCCCCCCCACACTCGGCTCTCCCCACTCCCTGCCTTGTGGCCGAACACCAGGATTGTGGGACTAAAATGCAGCCAGAACTTGAGGAACAACCACTTCCGATATTGGTACAGGGGCAGTAACCTCTCACACTCCATATACACGTGAAACATGGTCTCGTCCTCTCCGCAGAAAATACATGCAGTGGACAAGCCCGTGAACCAGCTCAAAAGTTTATTACATACCACCGCTCCATGCAACACTCTCCACCCCAGATCCCCAATGTAAAGGGGAACGACTCCCTTATAGAAGGACCCCCACTGGGGACCTTTCCCAATCCTTGTCCTCTCTCTCTCCTCTCCCCATTCTCTCTCTCCCCCTTCTCTCTTGCTCCCTTCTCTCTCTCTCCCTTCTCTTGCTTTCTCCCCTCTCTCTCACTCTCTCTCTCTCCCCCTCTCTTCTCTCTTTCTCCCTCCGTTCTCTTCTCTCTCCCTCCCTCCCAGCCACAACTCCACCCCTCGGGGAGATGCGGTGATCATTACAGGAAGGGCCGAGCCACTGATACTAGCTAATGCCTCCCCAGCACGTCATTAAAGTATACATAGCGCCCATGAGAGGGGATTGCAGGGGGTACATCGTCCCCGGGCCTGGAGTCCAAAAGGGGGCCTGGGAGCCGAAGGAAGGGGCCGGGAATTCCTGAAATTTCAGAAAATGTTTGCATATATTTTGTGAAGACTAGCATTCACATTTTGTGTGAGCCTGCATAGTTTTAGATGGCACTGTGACTCATGCAGCAGTTTGATTTTAGTGGGACCACATGAAGTTTCCAATCTCCCACACCTGTCCCATTGTGATGTCATATATGTAAATGAGATCCATTGTGATTGGACATCTGTGAGGTGGCACTGTGACCCATGCAGCAGTTTGATTTTTAGATTTGTTGATGTTTTGTGAACAATTTTATTCAAAATCTGGGGAAATAATTGACAAAATCTAGAGAGAAGTGGATTTCTGAAATCATGTTAAATCCCCACCAAAATTGTAAAAATCTCTGCGTTTTTGCATCTGGTTTTCGAGGAGATAAGTTTCACATGCAAAATAACGCACATACATCTCCACACAGTTTTAAAAGTATATAGATAGATATGATAATTCGTAGAAATTGTGATCCATAATAAAGCGGGGAATTTTAACTGGCGCGTGTGTGGGGTAACCTGATTAAAAGAAGGGGAAGGGGACGACCCATCACTACTGAGCACTAGGACGCAGCAGAGTCATCACTACTGATGGATCTTCCCTGTAGGAGGGGGAGAAGCAGTTGGACCCAGCAGTGTCAGACCATGTGCTGTCTGCATGGTGGAGGTTGTGGGCCTGGTGCTGAGCTGGGAACTCTGGTGAGGTGACGGCTCTGGCCCGGTGGAGAGGTGAGGGCCGGCGGAGTCGCTGGTGGAGCTGGAGTAGAGATATGGGCAGCAGCGTCAGTGGCTTTTTTCTGAAGACAGTGAAGGTTGGTTACAGTGGCTGCAGTGGCCCCGCCCGGTGAGGTGGTGAGGGTCGGCAGCTGCGGCTGTTTCAGTGGTCTGGGTTTGGGTGTGTGTGGGTGGGTGTGAGTGAGTGTGCCAGTGTGGGTGGGTGGGTGGGTATGGGCAAGTGTGGAGGTGTCGGTGAGTGGGCTGGTGTGTGTGAGTGGGTGTGTGTGGGTGAGTGGGTGTGGGTGAGTGGGTGGGTGTGTGGGTGTGCATGTGTGCATGTGTGGGTGGGTGTATGTGTGTGGATGTGAGTGGGTGTGTGTGGGTGGGTGAGTGGGTGTGTGTGTGAGTGTGTGTGTTACTGGGAGGGTGAATTTTGTAAATGCAGTTAAAAGCATTAGATCTGTTGAACTTGTTAAAAGAGTATAGACTTGGTGACCTGTTTCCAAATGTTTGTGTTAGCTTAAGAATACTATTAACAATTCCAGCAATGGTAGCTTCTGGAGAGAGGTCATTTAGCAAACGCAAGCTGATTAAGAATTATTTAAGGTCTACAATGTCTCAGGAATGTCTTGTGGATTTGGCCAGGCTAAGTATTCAAAGTCAAAGTCACTTTTATTCGTCACATGCACCCAAAGGCGCAGTGAAATGAATTTGCCAACAGTAATACACTTAAAAAGAACACACAATACACAATAGAATTTAGCACAAACATCCACCACAGCATTCTTCACTGTGCTGTCATGGAGGGATTAGATCATGAAGGGATTAGAGGAGCTGTTCTTCGTCCGTGGTCGCCGCTATGGACGGCCCGATGTACAGGCCCTCTCGTCGGGATGATCCAAACTCGGGCGTCGGCACGGCCAAACACATTCCGCGGCTTGGAGGTCCCGACTCGGCACTTTCCTAATGGAGACCACGGCTTCAGGATTTTATTAGCCACAGGCCAGCGGTCGGAGCTCTTCTCCGGCAATCCCCAGTGAGCCATCCCAGGCTCCGGATGGTAAGTCCATGCCACGCCCGCAGCTAGAAGCTTGGTAGACCACATCCCCACGATGTCAACATATTGAATTAATGGTATTGATTCAAACATTGCCAGAACAATAAATTTTCATGTTGTGATTCCAAATTTTTCACAAAAAAAGGCCAGGAAAGCTCTTTATTTTAAGTTTAGTATTTACTTTATTCAAAGTAAATGAATTTCTCCACCGGCTCGTAAGGAAGCTGGCATATCGCAAAGAATTTGGCTCTTTCTAAAATGTGGTTTGACTGCAGGTCACAAATCTCAATAAATTTACGCAGCAAAACATTAGGATCGTTTACAGATTCTGCAGGTGTAACTACCTGGTTGTTGGCGTTGAGAACTGCAGGGGTGTCCAAGCCCTCATCATGGCATCGGGACCCGCAAGGTTAAGTAGAAGGGAAGCTTTGACAGCGTCTGGTTCATTTCGGTGGACAATGTTCATGTAGTATTGGTAATCAATCTCAAAAGTCAGCCACCGCTTGCCGATGTGGGAAACAAAGATAAGCTGTGCAGGCTTTCTGCAAGATTGAGCCATCATAAAGCAGAAAGTACTGGGAGGGATCTTGCTAAAATGAAGAATAAATGTATGGACTTGGAAGCGAGATCGCGGAGGCAAAACCTGAGAATAGTTGGAGTAAAAGAAGGAAAGGAGAGTGGACAAAACCTTCAGGAGTTTGCTGCCAACTTACTCAAACAAGTATTTAAGCTGCCTGAAGCCCCGAGAATAGATATGGCTCACCGGGTCCGACGTAAGCAAGCCCAACTGTGATTATTGTGAAATTCTATGACATTTCAACCCTGGAAGGAATTATGAAACAGACTCCATATGGAGAGAATTTG
Source organism: Raja brachyura (assembly GCA_963514005.1). The sequence continues at coordinate 103,911,066 of OY740782.1, read as the reverse complement.
ATGTTTGGAGAAGTTAAACTAAGATTCTTCCGTGATTTTCCAGCTGAAGTCATGGAAAAGAGGGACAAGTTTACAAAGACGAGAAGGCTACTGAAAGAAGTTTCGGGAGTAAGATATGGGATAGTATATCCTGCGAAATTGAGAATTACTTATAACTTTGTTGAACGTGCATTCACGGATCCAGAAGAGGCATTTAAGTATGCACAAAGTATCACAGAGGAGGTCTACTGATCATCAGGAGTCGGTCTCCCACAATAACACAGAGGAGAAGCGGCGAAGAAAGGACTGTGTTTCTTTTGTTTAACATACAAAAAAGACTGCTCTGGTTAAGATGGCGAATTTTCCTCGAGGCATTGTGTAGACATTTTATCTTTGGAATGTTAACTCAAGGTCGGATTTTATGTTTCACTTCAACAAAGGATTGGAAAAGAAGAAAATCTGTGGTGGGGAAAATAACAAAAAAAAACGGAATTTGAGAATATGGAAAAATATTATCAATGGACTTGTATATAGAAATTTATGATTTAAGAAACACACAATTACATACTAACATAAAATATAACTAATAAAATTGTGTAATATTAAGGCACAGCGTATTAATGGCTGATGTTTGTTTCATGATGTTAATTACTTGCTAAATATAAGAATAACGAGTTAAATATGATTGATAAGTATTAATAATATACTAACAAATTTTATGGATATAGTAGATCTAGTCTAAATTGTGCATAAAGGGAGGGGGGAAGGAGACTCAGATACTTGGAAGTTATCCAAGGGTCTGAATCTGGTTAAACCCTTGGAACCTGCTGTTGTCTGATACAAAAGTTTGAGACTTAATTGTAATAGTTCTTGGCATATCGGTAGATATGGATATATAACTAACATAATTACTGTTATATCTAAGTATATACTTAATGTTGGAAACTCTTTTTTATTCAGTTTTTCCTCTCTGAAGAAACACTCCAATAGATAGATTAGAAATGTGTTTTATTTTATTTATATATATATATATATATATATATATATATATATATATATATATATATATATATATATATATATATATATATATATATATATATTAACTTCTTATCGCTCTCTCTTCCAATTATTAATAATTAGTCAAGGGGGCAGAGCAAAACATATAAAAACACCTACGGAAGTCAACAAGAATTTTTCTACCACCTGTTGGTGGTTTGTTTTTAATTATAATATCTTTATTTTCGGATATTATAATATCACTTTTTGTTTGTTAATTATCTTTTCACGACTTTACACTTTCTGGTCTTTTTCAAGGTCTATTCTGAAGGGGAGATGCCAACAAAACTTAACAGCTGGGGATGACTGTTAGGCGCTTCCCCCCACCCCCCCCCCCCCCCGGTGAATGCTATGTACTTACCTTTTCTTTTTCTCTCCTGAGTGCAGGCCCCGTGGCTGGGAGTCAGGAATCAAGGGGTTAAGAGCTCCTGTACCCGATTGGCCAAGCTGCGTCAGGTGACCGGTGACTCATCAGAAACTTCTAGCAGGAGTTCCCAGAATTCTTTCTCTCTTTTTCGCCGATCCCTGACAAGTGAACAGGCTGCCGGTCTGAGCTGCAGGAGGCCTGGCCGCATGGCATAGAACTTGGTCTATTGTTACCTATATTTGTCATTTAATGTTATATTGGGACGGAAAAGGGCTGACCTGAGGGTTTTTGTGTATTTTGTTGCAGGGTTATCTCTATTTAGGCAGGATTAGAGATTCCAGTTCAACGGTCCATTGCAAGGCTGGCTGGAGCACCGTTATATTTATTTGTTAGTCGATTCTTGTCCCTGACTGTGTTGTTTAAATCAGGTTTGGGTTTTTGTCTTCTTTTAACAAAATTAAAGACTATTTTCTTAAACTTGAACCTGGTTTTTGATTATGTTACGCGACTCTGAGGTACCTGCCTTCGGGAGTCGTAACAATGACCATCTTTCACCTAGAGTTATGAGGTTCTTGGTTGCACCATATGAAGTAAAGGTATTAACATGATCCATAATGCAAGACGATAAACAATAGAAAACTGGAGGAATCACGTTCTGTAGCTGGAATATAAGGGGCGCTAATGAACCAATTAAAAGGGGTAAGATCTTTGCCCAATTAAAAGCTCTCAACAGTGATATCATTTTTTTTTACAAGAAACCCATCTGAAACATCAAACACAGATAAGACAAGGCAAATTGGATTGGGCAAACATACTACTCTTCATTTACTTCTAAATCTAGAGGCAAGGCTATTATCATTCGTAAAGGTATACCATTTAAATTAAAGAATACCATAGCAGATAAAGAGCAGAGGTACGTCATAGTCACGGGAGAAATTCATTCTACTCCACTTACTTTGATAAATATTTATGCTCCTAATTTTGACAACCCCCAATTCTTTAGTAAAATTCTGGATACAATTTCAGAACTTAACTATCAAAATTTGATAATAGGGGGAGATTTGAATTGTGTTTTAGATCCATATCTGGATAAATCAGCAAAACAAAAAAGGATTAATATAAAATCTAAAACTAGTGAACTCCTAAATACATACATGAAAAATATCAACATAACAGATGTATGGAGGATCGCTAACCCAGTAGGTGGGGAATAATCATTTTATTCAACGGTACATAAAACATATTCACGTATTGATTATTTCTTAGTGGACACAAAATTAATTCCATATACATATAATTCTAAATATCATAATAGTATTATTTCTGATCATTCCCCGTTAACTTTTTCTTTAAAATTAGAAGGAATGCCTGATAAAAAAAATCATTCTGGAGGTTTAACCCCCAAATCTTAAACAACTCACAAGGTTGCACATATTTAAAAGAGCAGATGATATTCTTCTTTGAGACAAATGATACACTAGACACTTCACCTTCCTTATTATGGGAAACTTTTAAGGCCTTTATTAGAGGAACTATAATTTCATATCAAGCTTTCCAAAATAAAAAGAATAACACTGAACAATTGCAGTTAGAACAAGAAATTAGGCAATTAGATTTAGAAAATGCCAAAGAACCAACTACAGATAAACATAATAAGATAACAATACTAAAATATAAATTAAATTAAATTTTATCGGCCAGAATAATAAGATTATTTCAAATTACAAAACAAGAACATTTTGAATTGGGTGATAAACCACATAAATTCTTAGCGCGCCAACTGAAAAAAATGGGAAACAGAAAATACAATTACTAAAATTAAATCAGACAAAGGGGAATTACTAACACTACCTAAAGATATTAATAAAAGATTTGCTCAATTTTATCAAAATTTATATACGTCAGAAACATCTGCAAATAATATTCAAATTACAAATTTCTTAGACAATTGTAATCTTCCAAAATTAAATATGGTGGAACAAGAGGGATTAGGAGCTCAGATTACACTTCAGGAAATAGAAGAAACAATAAATTTGTTGAAGAATGGCAAAACGCCGGGACCAGATGGCTTTAGTAATGAATTTTGTGTGTTTTAGCGTGTTTTAGCGTGTTAATTATGTAGATAATTACCGATATGCCAAGAGTTATTATGTAGTGTATGTGTGTGGGAGGGGTGGGAGAAACGTTTTAGTCTCTTCCTTTGGGGTGGGGACGCGACTTTGCTTGTCGTATCCCCCGTCTCCGTTTGCGCTGAGGCCTAATGGCGGAGCTGGCAGCCTCCAACTGCGACAGACCTCGAGGCTCCGGAGGCAGAGCCAGCCAGGACTTACCAGCGCAAGGCTGGCCGATTTCGGGGCTGCGGCGGGTCCAGGCATTCCGGCGTTCCGGCAGCCCGACTCGGAGCTGTGGCGGCTTTCTGGTGGTGGTGGCAGCGACTTTGGAGGTTCTGCCGCGGGCCCAGTGGACGACATCGTCGGGAGCTCGCAGGTCACAGGTTGGTGACCAGTTTTTCCGGAACTCCCGCGGCAACAGCTGCGTCCACTGGACTGGAGGGCGGCAGCTTCGGCAGCTTTGACTGCCCCGGGCCGCGGAGTTGAACCGGCCCGTTCACGGAGCGCGTTTCAGCCGCGGGATTTATTTACATCACCTGATGCAGACACAACACCGGAGGCCTGGGTCGCCTCAGCGCAGAGGAAGAGGAAGAACAAGAAGGGAAGAGACGAAGACAAGATTTTTGCCTTCCATCACAGTGAGGAGGTGAACTCACTGTGGTGGATGTTAAATATGTGTTTATTGTATGTTTTGTTATTTACTATATGTATGACTGCAGGCAACGAAATTTTATTCAAATTTTGAATGACAATAAAGTTTTCCATGATTCAATGAATTCTATAAATGATTCTACGAGATAATTTCTCCACGCCTGCAAGATTTATATATACACGCTTTCAAAGAAAATAAACTACCAGAAACGCTGTCAACTATTACACTTATACCAAAAAAGGATAAAGATCTAGAAAACCCAGGCTCATATAGAGCTATAGCACTCCTAAATACAGATAAAAAAATATTAGCAAAGACCATAGCGAGAAGATTGAGTAAATATGTTAGCAAACTAATAAACCTGGACCAAACAGGGTTTATACCAAAGAGATACTCATTTAACAATTTGAGACGGATGTTTAATATAATGTACTCACATATTACTGAAGAAGACCTAGCAATTATTTCATTGGATGCAGAAAAAACCTTTTGATCAAGTAGAATGGCAATATTTATTCAAAGTATTGCAAAAATTTAACATGGGAGATAACCTTTCCTCATGAGTAAAATTATTATACGATAAGCCGACGGCTAGAATACTGACTAATAATATATTATCCCCAAAATTCCAATTAGCATGGGGCAATAGGCAGGGGTGCGCACTATCGCCCCTGCTATTTGCACTAGTGATAGAGCCTTTAGCAGAAAGTATGTCATTCGAATATTCATGGTTATAATACCAAACACTCAAATCATAAAATCTCATTATATGCAGACGACATATCATTATATATTACAAATTCGCAAATTAGCATACCAAGTATATTAAATTTAATAAAGGAATTTGGTTCTTTTTCAGGATATAGAATAAACTGGAACAAAAGCGAAATTGTGACGATAAACCCTCAGGAGCCGACACATCTGTTGAAATTCCCTTTTAGATTTGCAACAGAAAAATTTAAGTATTTGGGCTTCCAAATTACTAGGAAATATAAATCATTACTCAATGCAAACTATATGCCTTTATTAACTAAATTAAATGGGTTGATTAATTTTCGTGAGAAAGACACCCAACAAAGCTATGGAAAGGCCTAATGAACCATCGTGGCCTAAACATCCATCAGGCGAGAATGAAATGCTCGAAGAAGGAGAAAGAGGTGCAGCGCACAGGCCTTGAACCTGGTGAGACGCAGGAGGAGCCCGGCCGGGAGTCACCCCACAGAGCCCAGTCCCTCCATGCACAAGAGTCTCCCAACCCCTGCAGAGTAGTTATTAAGATGGTTGATCCGTGGGCGGTTGCTGCTGGGACGCAAGTCGGGGCCTGATCAACCCCGGCTGGGTCGCCTGGGCGAGGGCGTCTGATGTTGTGAGACCCGAAACACCTGATGACCCCAGGTCACATCACTGAGGATGCGTCCCAGCGCATCTAGAAGATGTATATTTTTCACATTTTCACAATTTTGGAAAACACTGCCGATGTCCTTAATAGGCAGAATAAATGCGATAAAAATGATCTTCTTACCACAAAAACAGTACCTATTTCAATCAATACCAATATACTTACCAAAAAAATTCTTTAAAAAACTAGATTCTGATATTATAAACTTCATATGGAATTATAAATCACACAGAATTCAAAGAAAACACTTGTGTAAATCTAAAAAATCAGGGGGACTGACACACCCTAACTTATTGTATTACTATTGGGTAGTGAATATTAAAAATATAATCTACTGGTTGGACAGTTCTGCCCAACAGGTAGATTGGATAAGAATGGAGAAAGAGGATTGTTCCCCTTATAATATAGGAGCCATCCTTCTTTCCCCGATGAAACTGAACAATATAATATATAAGAAGAATCCAATTATTCACAGTATAATACGAATTTGGAGACAAATAAAATTAACTTAAATCAAGAAAATTATCACTTCTTTCTCCAATAGCTAATAATCCCTCATTCAAACCATCTATTATTGATAAAACGTTTAATCAATAGGAAAGAATAGGAATTAAAATAATGGGAGATATGTATGAAATGGGAAAACTTTTATCATTCCAACAATTACAACTAAAATATAATTTGAAAAGTAATCACTATTTCAAATATCTTCAAATTCAAGATTATTTGAAAAAATATATACAACCCCAGATTTATTAGAGGAAGGAATGAATAGAAAGGCAGAATCAAGCAATTTAATACCTTACTTATATAATATAATTCTAAATATAGAAACACCAATGACAGAGGAAATTAGAAGGGACTGGGAACAAGAGTTATTGATAAAAATTCCGAACGATAGATGGGAAAAAAATCTATTATATGAAAATAAATGTTCAATTAATGTAAGACATAACCTAATTCAATTTAAAATTTTACATAGATTATATTATTCGAAAACTAGACTGAATAAAATATTTTCAAATGTTTCCCCCATCCATGACAAATGTCTAACTCAAAATGCCACTACAGCACATTCCTTTGTCTTTTGTACAAAACTGCATAAATTTAACACAAAATTGAACCCCAATACAGAACTGATTGTCTTTGGATCAATGGAAGAGGGAAGTAAACTAACTATATTCCAAGAAGCTTTTCTTAATTACGGTTTAATAACAGCAAAAAAACTTACTCAAATTTTGAAAAAACGCAACCACGCCAACATTCAAAATGTGGATTTCAAGTATGTCGGAAACACTACATCTTGAAGAAATGAGATTCCTCCTACTAGGCAAAGTAGACCAATGCTTAAAGACTTGGTCTCCTTTTATCAACTTTTTACAAGCATATGGTGCAACATAACATAACCGTAGAAATTAAGTGGTTTAGAACCGGGTGACGGATGGGCAAAAATACGAAATAGGTAGATCTCAACTAATCTCTCTTTACTCTACTTTCTCCTTTTCTTTCAATCTTTTTAGCTTCTCATCTCTGTCCTTTATTTATTTTTCTATCTGTTTCTACTTGCTTGTCTATCTATTCCGACTATTTATTTAATTTTTCTCTCACTGTTCTGTTATTATTAAATTAAAAATACGAAGTTGTACAAGAATGGAAATATGTATTTATGTATGAGGTAGTCAAGTACCACACTATTGTACTTACTTCTAACAAAAACCCCCCAAAAAAACAAGAAAAACAGAAACATAGAAAATAGGTGCAGGAGGAGGCCATTTGGTCCTTCGAGCCAGCACCGCCATTCACCGCTGATCGTCCCCAATCAATAACCCTTGTCTGCCTTCTTCCCATATCCCTTGATTCCACTAGCCCCTAGAGCTCTATCTAACTTGCTCTTAAATCCATCCAGTGACTTGGCCTCCACTGCCCCCTGTGGCAGGGAATTCCACAAATGCACAACACTCTGGGTGAAAAAGTTTTTTCTCACCTCAGTCTTAAATGGCTTCCCCTTTATTCCAAGACTGTGGCCCCAGGTTCTGGACTCGCCCAACTTTGAGAACATCTTTCCTGCATCTAGCTTGTCCAATCCTTTTATAATTTTATATGTTTCCATAAGATCCTCCTTCATCCTTCTAAACTCCAGTGAATACAAGCCTTGTCTTTTCAATCTTTCCTGATATGACAGTCCCACCATCCCAGGGATCAATCTACACTGCACTGCCTCAATCACAAGGGTGTCCTTCCTCAAATTAGGAGACCAAAACTAGACACAATACTCCAGATGCGGTCTCACCAGAACCCTATACAAGTGCAGAAAAACCTCTTTACTCCTATACTGAAATTGTCTTGTTATGAAGGCCAACATTCCATTAGCTTTCTTCACTGCCTGCTGTACCTGCACACCAACTTTCAGTGACTGGTGTAGAAGGACGCCCAATTCTCGCTGCACCTCCCCCTTGCCTAACCTATCCCCATTGAGATCATAATCTGCCCCCTTGTTTTTGCCGCCAAAGTGAATAACCTCACATTTATCTATATTATACTGCATCTGCCACGCATCTGCCCACTCACTCAACCTGCCCAGGTCCCCCTGCAACCTCCTAACATCCTCTTCACAGTTCACACTGCCACCCAGCTTTGTGTCATCTGCAAACTTGCTAGTGTTGCTCCTAATTCACTCTTCCAAATCATCAATATATACGATAAACAGTTGTGGCCCCAACACCAAGCCTTGCGGCACTCCACTCACCACTGCCTGCCATTGTGATCAATTTAACAAGATCAGAGTCAATCTGATTGTAACTTCAACTTATCATGCCAGACTACCTATTGTAGATGCTTCATATTTTTATTCCATATATGTACCAGATTAACAGAATCATTGAAAGATGAGGCATAATAAGACTGTTCAGTCTGGCATGTGTGTTTGGACCCTGACAGATCTATTAAATTATTCCGTCTTTTCTGCCTTTCCCTCACAGACACAATTTAATCTTCACCATGAAGTTATTGTTGGATGTGCTTCTACTATTCTTTCAGGCAGTGCATTCCTGACCACAGTAACTCGTTACACAAATGCATCACTTTGCCTTCAGTTCCTTGCTCAATTGTCTTATATCTGTTTATTAACCCCTGTTTCTCCTTAATAGCTGTCAAACAAACAAGTTATTGAATGCCCCTGTCGAATCAGCATTAACCTTTCCTTTATAAAGGAGAACAAACCAGCTTCATTCATTACTCCACGTAACATGCTCCTTCATACCTCTAATTCCAGCAGGCAGTTCATTTTTTTAAAAAACTTTTGTAGTTTCCTTAAGAATTGGGTGCCATAATTAAAACCATACTTCAGTTGCAGTTTAACCCAAAATTTAAAAGATTCTGCATAACTTCCTTGCTTTATACTCCCACTCACAAAGCAAATGATCCCAACACTGCAACCTGCAAACATATGCTTTTTCCTAATATCTGCAATTATCCATCTTCGTGTTTTGCATCATCTGGAGATTTTGAAATAATGTTTTTTTGTCAGTCTTCATTGTTAAAATATAAATACAAGAACTGTGATTCAAACCATCTATTATTGATAAAACGTTTGTAATTGTAAATCTATTATTGCTGACATTGGAGAATGCACTTATCCAATTTGAAAAATGTCCCTTGATCACTACTCACTGCTTTTTATCTTTCAGTTATTTTCTCGTATTCTTCCTGCCAATATCTCTCACCAATCAGCTTAAATTTGACAAATAAACATGCTACACAGTGCTTTGTCAAATTCCTTCTGAAAGATCATCATCATTAGTGCTTTCCATTTTTACAGCAAAATATAAATTTGTCAGCAAAATACAGTTTTACAAATTAGCGCTTTCGATTATTAACCCACACTTTCCAATACCAAATATTTTTATCTGTATAAGTTCTACGACACATTAACATGACTGGTCCTCGGTTTTATGGTTTAACCATTTATTCTCCTTTTCTGAAATGGTGGCAACATTTAGAATGCTCCAGTCCTTGGTGACACATTTCGCATTAAAAGATAGGCTAGGTATGTAATATCCATGAAGTGCACAGAAGACAAAAAACATGGTAGTATCTCCAGGAAACACTGCATTGACTCAAGAGGACAGCCCACTATCATCATGGGGACTGCAAACCTAAGATGATGGTGGGGGCAACGGGTGGAGGAAAAGATCGATGCCAGTAAGAGGGCTAGTGACTTACCTCCTGTGCCCTCAGAGACACACTGGGTCAGCTGCAGGAGGCACCCCGGGGTAGGGAGGCTGAGCGATGGCGCCGGAGGCAAAGGTATATATCTGTCTGATGTCAAGAAGGTGTGGGAGTGGTCAAGTACACGGAGTGGGTTGTTGCAGACCCTGCAGCAGCCTGGGTCTCCAACTCCAAGTGGATGGATGAATGGATGTGGCCTGCAGTGACTCAGAGCAGTGGAGCAGCAGTGGAGGACTTCGACACTTCACCTGGTCAGGTTAAGCCCTACAGATCTGACCCAGTGCTGCTGCCAGGTCAATGGGCCTTTATGGCCAAGTTAGGCTAATATTTTTCAAACTTTTCAGACCTGAAGGGTGCAGGATGGTGCCTAAAATGTGGTGACTTTTGTGTACTGACTCAGTGTGGTCTATGTCTTACACTCTTATTCCTAGTATGATTGTGCAGCACATTTCGTGGGATTGTCACTGAACTGTATGCAAAAAAATAATTTCACTCTACTTAGGTACACATGACAATAAAATAACATTGTACATTGAACCATTTGAATGTGATAAGACTTTTAGGACCTTATTCACTCCAAGCAATGAGGCTAGATCTTATAGAGGTGTATAAAATCATGAGAATAGATAGGGTGAATGCACAGAGTAGCTTACCCAGGGTATGAGGATCAGGAATGAGAGGTCATAGGTTTAAGGTGAGAGGGGAAAGATTTAATAGAAACCTGAGGGATAACTTTTTTCATGCAGAGGATGCTGGGTATATGCCAGAGGAGGTTGCAGAGGCAGATACATAACAATATTTAAAAGTCATTTGGACAGGTACATGGATAGGAAAGATTTGAGGAATATGGGCCAAACGTGAACAAGTGGAGCCAGTGTAGTTGGGGCATCTTGGCCAGCATGGACAAGTTGAGACGTTTTCTGTGCTCCATGTCTTCAAGGCAGATATAAATGGATAATGTATGTTAACCCAGTCAGCATGCCCAGATTTTTAAAATAAATCGATCAATTAATCTATATTTTTAATTATAGCATTTGCTTCAGCCAGTATCAGCATTTTACTGATGAAAATACAAGGAACTGCAGATGCTGGTTTACAAAAAGAGACACAGCGTGCTGGTGTAACTCAACGGGTCAGGCAGCATCTCTGGAGAACATGGATAGGTGATGTTTCTGGTCAGGACGTTTCTTCAGACTGATTATGCTGGGGGAAGGGGGAGAAAGCTGGAAGAGAGGAAGAGAAGAACAAAACCTGGTGAGTGATAGGTGGATACAGATGAGGGGGCAGGGGAGGAATGTGTTGATAGGCAGATGGACAAGGGCCAGAGATGAAACCATGAAAGGCAAGGATAGAAGTATGAATTGTGATGCTAGAGGAAGCGATACCAGTGGAAAGAGAGGGGAGGGGAGAAATGTTTGCATGTCTCGACAGGGCACAGAGAAGAGAGGGATGAAAGGAGTGGTGAAAGGGATGAGTTGTAGCTTAGTTACCTAATATTGGAGAATTCAATGCTACCCAAGCAGAATATGAGGTGCAATTCCTCCAATTTCCACGTGACCTCACTATGTGGCAATAGAGGCCCAGGACAGAAATGTTGGGATGGGAAAGGGAAGTCCAATTGAAATGGTTAGTGTAATGTTTGAGACCAGGTAAGGCCCCGTTGTGACTAGCACAAAGAAAACACATCCGACATCTTGTAAGTAAGGTTTAATCTCAACAACCCACGGAAACTTCTCCAAGGTCACCTGACTTCAATTACGAGGCACAGGCATTTATATTAAAGGGGCACTGGCATTTATATTACATATACATCACATCTCCCCCTTTACTATAATTACAATTCTCTCCCTTCCCTTAAATTACCTTACATCTCCCTCTTCAACGTTGGCCAAAACTAATAACTTGAACCTTTCATCAATTTAAGTACCCCAAATAACACGGTGTTCTTTATACTACAAAACTATTAAATAATTGCCCAACAATTTTACATAACAAGTCGAGTTGGGGGTTTTGACAATCGCCCACTTCTCGTGCAAGTCATATTTCCAACTCGTTCTGTGTCGTATTTCTGTTGTGTGCGAGTGTGGCTTGGCTCGCTTTGAGCCGATTCCCCCACCACAGAACCTTGTGATGTGGCCTGTGATAGTTCTCTTGAGTCTGGGAGACTAGCTCCTTCTGGGAGAGGGGTTCCTCCTTGTGGGAGAGTGTTCACACTTGTCTGCTGCGTGTTGTCAGGGCATGACTCAGCTGCTTCGTATGGTCGTATGTCCTTCCTGTTTCTGCGGAACTCAGTACCGCTCGGTGTAGAGATGACGTAACTCCGAGGTGGCAGGTTTTCTCTTGCAATACGACCACGTTGCCACTCGGTTGGTTTGGCATGAAACCACACCTGTTGTTGTTGTTCCAGGCGTGGCAGCGGCTTGGCGCTTGCCTTCTCATTGAAGTATGCTGCCTGTTTTTCTTGCCGGACGGCCAGTTGTGGTCCCATGGGAGGGACATGATGAGGCAGTAAGAGTGATAGAGGTGATGGCAACTTGTTTCTTAACAGTCTACTGTTCAGTAACTGTGATGGGGCATAGCCGCCTGTCCCACCAAGGGGGGTATTGCTGTATTCGAGGATGGCGTACATCGGGTCACAGCCACTGCGTTTGGCTTTCCTCATAATACTTTTTATAGTTTGCACACAGCGCTCGATCTGCTCATTGCTCTGTGGATATATGGGACTTAAGGTGACATGGGCAAATTCCCAGGCATTCTGGAACCTACGAAACTCAGCACAGACAAATTGTCTCGCGTTGTCTGTCATAACCAAGACACGAATGCCATTCCGGGCAAACATGCCCGTCATCTCACGTATCACCGAATGTGAGGTCATGTCTGTCAGTTGCGCTATTTCTGTGTACTTGGTGTAATAGTCTACTACAAGTAAATGGTCAACTCCATCCAGATGGAAGATGTCTGCGCCGTTCTAGACCAAGGTCTGCTGGGGATGAAGTGTGGTTGGAGCGGCTCGCTTGCTTGTGCTTTCCTAGTCGCCTGGCATATCGAGCAAGTTCCCACTGTGTCCTCAATCTGTGCATTCATTCCTGGCCACACAAATAAATTGCGGGCTTGTTGTTGAAGTTTCACTACTCCCAGATGTGATTCATGTAGTGCGTTCAGCATCTGCCTCTGCCTGCTTTGGGGGGCTACGATTCGGTTTTCCTTCAAGACTAATCCATCAACTTCAACCAGCTCATCATGGTATGTATGAAACGGAGTCAAGTCCGAGGGCAGATCACGCCGTTTACTAGGCCAACCCTTTCTTATATACTCGCACAACAGTGTTAGCGTTTGATCTTTTTTTGTTTCAGCTTTGAACTGCACAAGGCTGGCTTCTACAGCATGAATCACGTTCGGCAGTGCGGTGTGCTCTTCCGCAGGCGCGTTTGCACTGGGCAGCCGGCTCAGGGCGTTGGGGACAAACATTTCACGTCCCGGCTTCCACCGTATCTCCAGGTCGTACTGTAGCAGGTGCATTTGCATGCGCTGTAGTCTGGGGCTTAATTTGTGTAGCGGCTTGGCCAGCAAGCCTACTAATGGCTTGTGGTCAGTAAGGATTACTGTACACTTACTGACAATGAAGTCATGAAACTTTCTGCATGCATACAATATGGAGCACGGCTCCTTCTCTATAGTTGCATAGTTGCGCTCGGCCACATTCACACGTCGTGATGCATATGCAACAGGTCTCTTGTCTTGCATCAGGACCGCTCCAAATCCGCTGTTGGAAGCATCTGTGGCAATTGTAACGGGCGCGTTCCCATCGTACCGTTTGAGTATGGGTGGCGAAGTGAGAAGACATTTCAGCTTGTCTACTGCCTGTCTGTGCTTCTGCTCAAAATACCACGCTATTCCATTTTCTGTTAGCTGTCTAAGTGGGGCGGTGATCTCCGAGAGGTTCGGAATAAACTTGGCCATGTATATGTCACCATCACCAAGAACGTTTGCACTTCAGCCTTAATTGTTGGGTATGGCATTTGTAGCATGCTCTTGACACGCCTGCCTGCTTGGTGACACGCCAGCCTGCGAGATGACGTGTCCCACATATTCAATCTCATTTGAGCACATTGCCGACTTTCGGGGATTGAGCTTTAGGCTGGATTCTTTCACCCGCTCGAGTAGGGCTTTCATCCTTGCATCATGTTGTGCTGTGTTCACACCCCAAATGAGAATGTCATCAACAACTATCTCCACCCCTTCTAAATCACCAAACTTTTCCTGCATTGCCCGCTGCCAAATCTCACTTGCGGATGAGATTCCAAATGGAAGTACGAGGTATCTCCCAAAGGGAGTATTAAATGTGGTCAGACGCGAGCTGTCATCGCTCAGTGGGAACTGCCAGTACCCACTTGTAGCGTCAAATTTCGAGAACCATTCTTCATTTGGCAATGTTCTTGAACGTCGGCATCGGGAAATGCTCCCTACAAATGGCCGCATTGAGGTCACGTGGGTCAAGGCATATACGGACTTCGCTATTAGGCTTGTTAACCACAGTCATTGAATTCACCCAATCTGTCGGTTCGCTCACGGGCTTTATGACTCCCAAGCTTTCCATGCGCTCTAATTTGGCTTTGACTGTATCCCTGATCTTATAGGTGATAGTGCAGGGTGGGTTTTGCATAGGTTACACGTTTTCTTGCAGCGCTATGTTGTACTCATGTCTTTTTAGCCTTCCCAGCCCTTGGAAAATCTCGCGATTTTCCTCAATGATCCTCGCAGTGTATGATGGGCTTGCACTCACGCCATCAACCGTCTCCTTTCGCACAAGAAGCCCTAACTTTTCACACATTAGTTTCCCAAATATTGGTTTCACATTCCCCCTCATTATTTGAAAGACAACCCTGTGCTCTTTCTTGCCTACTTTGACGTTCCCTTTTGCCTGCCCCACAGGTTTAATTGTATGTCCAGAGTATCTTAGTGTCACATTCGTCTTCAGTAAGGCAAGACCAGTCTTTCTGAACAAGTGCTCTGGCAGGATGTCCACTTGAGCTCCAGAGTCAAGTTTGAACTTAATGTTCACATTGTTGATGCTGCACATCTGTCCCCATTCATGCGTCGACTAAATCACAGCGTCAGTCACGGCGTCATTGTAGAATACATCAACATCATCATCCACTGGCTCAGGCAGCGGTGAAGTGTTCATCTGGAACTCGGCGTCGCGGACGTCATGTCTCCAGTCCCCAGCCTTTTGTCTGATATATTGTCGGGGACGTGGGCGGCTGTTGGGCGCTCTATTTACTGGGCAGTCGGGGGATCTGGAAAGATGTCCAATCTCTCCGCAGGTGTAACATCTCATGCACTGAGCTGGGCAGTAGTTGCCTTTATGCCTGCGGGTGCACGACCGGCAGATGGTATCCTTAACAGAATCACGGATTTCTGTCTGTGGTTGTCTGGGTAGCGAATCCCTGCCTCGGCTCCATGGCCGACTGGCGCTGTCCCGTTTCACGTAATCAACAATCTCTTCGGTGTCAATGGTGGTTGGGGCAATCTGCTTCATGTGTTCAGCTGCTGCTTCAGCTATCAGACACATGTCACTGCATTTTTCCAGTGTTAAATCATCGCATTCAGATAGTTTTTCCCAGAGTGGCTGGCTGGTCATGCCGCAGACAATTCTGTCTCGCACCAATGAGTCATTGATAATGCCAAACTCGCAATCTTTGGCTAAAGACTTCACTGCAGTCAGGTAGCTGGAGAAGGTCTCCCCTCGCCGCTGATTACACGTATTAAAGATATATCTTGAGACAGTTAAGTTCTTTTTTGGTTCACAGTAAGTCTCAAAACTTATTCTTCAGCGGTTGTATTTTGTCAGTTTCCTCCTGGGCAAACTCAAAGGTCTCATAAATCTGCTGAGCTGCCGGCCTGGCTACGTGGAGGAATGTTGCACACCGAATCATATCTGGTTTATTTGTTAGTTTTGTTGCCGCCTCATACAGCAGGAATGCCCTTATCCAGTCCTTATAATTCTTGGTCAAGTTTCCTTCCATGGAGAGTGGCCCCGGAGGCTTGAGTCCTGCCATTCTTCTCTTTAGTTTTTTTAAAACTTTGACACCATGTAATGTTTGAGACCACGCAAGGCCCCGTTGTGACTAGCACAAAGAAAACACATCCAACATCTTGTAAGCAAGGTTTAATCTCAACAACCCATGGAAACTTCTCCAAGGTCACCTGACCTCAATCACGAGGCACAGGCATTTATATTAAAGGGGCACTGGCACTTATATTACATACTAGACTAAGTGGGACCGGTTGGGTCCCATGTTCACACGGGAGGGTTGGTCCCCCAACGTAATATTCCACCTCTTTACCAATTCCAATATTGGTGGCCAGTGGGAGGGCTTTCTGGCGCATTGGTATGGGTTCTTGGGGTGGCAGCTCAGTCCCTCAAGCCTGATGTTCTGGCAGTTCACTCAAGGCTGGTGGGCTGGCAGTTGACTCATGGCTATTCCTTGAAATTCAATTTCAAGCAGGGTGCAAGGCCACCAAACTTAAATAAATTTTCCTACCATTCCAAGCAGGGTGCAAGGCCACCAAATTCAAGTGCAGTTTTTTACCACCGAGCAGGATGCAAGGCCACCAAATTCAGATTCCTACTAGCAAGTGCAGATTCCTACTACTTCAAGCTGGGTGCAAGGCCACCGAATTCAAGTGCAGTTTCCGACTATTTCAAGCAGGGTGCAAAGCCACCAAATTCAAGTGCAGTTTCATACCACTTCAAGCAAGGCGCAAGGCCACAAAATTCAAGTGCAGTTTCATACCACTTCAAGGAGGGAGCAAGGCCACCACATTCAAATGCAGTTTCATACCATTTCATGCAGGGTGCAAGGCTACCACATTCAAATGCAGTTTCATACCATTTCAAGCAGGGTGAAACCACCATAAAACCACACAAAACACCAAACTCACAGTTCAGTAGACATTCAGTGTGTTCAGTTTATTCACAGCTCATACAGAGTCGTGACATCTCCCTCCCTCATCATGCAGAGACTGAGCCACACCCACACTTCCGGGTTTTATAACCCCTGCCCCACCCACCGGAAAAGGTGTGGACTTCATGACAGGAGAGAGATTCTCAACATTTTTTAAGCACTAATAACACTTATATTTTTAATTGATGGGAAGAATCCCCTGCACCTGCTGATCGGAGAAGGACTGAGTAAGATGGCCAAACATCACAGCCGCAAGTGGTAGCGTTATTAAAGTGCAAACAGGAAGTTAGACAAAGCACCCAAGCCACCATTTGTAGTAGTGCCTTTTCACATCAAGCCAAAGCACCCAAGCCACCATTTGCAGTAGTGCCTTTTCACTTCAAGCCAAAGCACCCAAGCCACCACTTGCAGTAGTGCCTTTCCACTTCAAGCCAAAGCACCCAAACCACCATTTGCAGTAGTGCCTTTTCACTTCAAGCCAAAGCACCCAAGCCACCATTTGCAGTAGTGCCTTTACACTTCAACCCAAAGCACCCAAGCCACCGTTTGCAGTAGTGCCTTTCCACTTCAAGCCAATGCCACCATTTGCAGTAGTGCCTTTCCACTTCAAGCCAAAGAACCCAAGCCACAGTTTACAGTAGTGCCTTTCCACTTCAAGCCAAATCACCCAAGGCACCATTTGCAGTACTGCCTTTTCACTTCAACCCAAAGCAACCAAGCCACCATTTGCAGTAGTGCCTTTTCACTTCAGGCCAAAGCACCCAAGCCACCATTTGCAGTAGTGCAATTCCACTTAAAGCCAAAGCACCCAAGCCACCATTTGCAGTAGTGTCTTTCCATTTAACGCCAAAGCACCCAAGCCACCATTTGCAGTAGTGCCTTTCCACTTCAAGCCAAAGCACCCAAGCCACCGTTTGCAGTAGTGCTTTTCCACTTCAAGCCAAAGCACACAAGCCACCATTTGCAGTAGTTCATTTTCACTTCAAGCCAAGGCACCCAAGCCACCATTTGCAGTAGTGCCTTTTCACTTCAGACCAAAGCACCCAAGCCACCATTTGCAGTAGTGCAATTCCACTTCAAGCCAAAGCACCCAAGCCACCATTTGCACTAGTGCCTTTTAACTTCAACCAAACATATTTTTATTTTCAAAATCAATTAAGGGCACTCACAGTTGAGTAGACATGTGTTGAGACTGAGTGAGGCACACCACTTCCTGGTTTTATAGTCCCGTTTGCAGTAGTCCCTTTTCACTTCAAGCCAAAGCACCCAAGCCACCATTTGCAGTAGTGCCTTTTCACTTCAAGCCAAAGCACCCAAGCCACCATTTGCAGTAGTGCCTTTTCACTTCAAGCAAAAGCACCCAAGCCACCATTTGCAGTAGTGCCTTTACACTTCAACCCAAAGCACGCAAGCCACCGTTTGCAGTAGTGCCTTTCCACTTCAAGCCAAAGAACCCAAGACACAGTTTGCAGTAGTGCCTTTCCACTTCAACCCAAAGCCACCAAGCCACCATTTGCAGTAGTGCCTTTTCACTTCAGGCCAAAACACCCAAGCCACCTTTTGCAGTAGTGCCTTTTCACATCAGGCCAAAGCACCCAGGCCACCATTTGCAGTAGTGCAATTCCACTTCAACCCAAAGCACCCAAGCCACCATTTGCAGTAGTGCCTTTCCACTTCAAGCCAAAGCACCCAAGCCACCATTTGCAGTAGTGTCTTTCCATTTAACGCCAAAGCACCCAAGCCACCATTTGCAGTAGTGCCTTTCCACTTCAAGCCAAAGCACCCAAGCCACCGTTTGCAGTAGGCCTTTCCACTTCAAGCCAAAGCACCCAAGCAACCATTTGCAGTAGTGCCTTTCCATTTCAAGCCAAAGCACCCAAGCCACCATTTGCAGTAGTGTCTTTCCATTTAACGTCAAAGCACCCAAGCCACCATTTGCAGTAGTGCCTTTCCACTTCAAGCCAAAGCACCCAAGCCACCATTTGCAGTAGTGCCTTTTAACTTCAACCCAAACATATTTTTATTTTCAAAATAAATTAAGGGCACTCACAGTTGAGTAGACATGTGTTCAGTGCTATTCAGAACTCAGAGAGACGTGACCCTCTGGTTCCTCCATCTTGCAGAGACTGAGTGAGGCACACCACTTCCTGGTTTTATAATCCCATTTGCAGTAGTGCCTTTTCACTTCAAGCCAAAGCACCCAAGCCACCATTTGCAGTAGTGCCTTTCCACTTCAAGCCAAAGCATCCAAGCCACCATTTGCAGTAGTGCCTTTCCACTTCAAGCCAAAGCACCCAAGCCACCATTTGCAGTAGTGTCTTTCCATTTAACGCCAAAGCACCCAAGGCACCATTTGCAGTAGTGCCTTTCCACTTCAAGCCAAAGCACCCATCACCATTTGCAGTAGTGCCTTTCCACTTCAAGCCAAAGCACCCAAGCCACCATTTGCAGTAGTGCCTTTCCACTTCAAGCCAAAGCACACAAGCCACCATTTGCAGTAGTGCCTTTTCACGTCAAGCTAAAGCATCCAAGCCACCATTTGCAGTAGTGCCTTTTCACTTCAAGCCAAAGCACCCAAGCCACCATTTGCAGTAGTGCCTTTTAACTTCAACCCAAATCCCCCAAACAAACATTTGCAGGTGGTGCCTTTTTAGTTCAAACCAACCATATTTTCATTTTCAAACCACATTAAGGGCACTCACAGTTGAGTAGACATGTGTTCAGTGCTATTCAGAGCTCAGAGAGACGTAACCCTCTGGTTCCTCCATCTTGCAGAGACTGAGTGAGGCACACCACTTCCTGGTTTTATAGTCCTTCCCCCTCCCTCCCGCAGGGGCAGTAGAGAGAATGGGGAATTTGTTAAAAACATTAATATCTCTCTGATTGTTCATCGATGGGAAAAATCCTCTGGTCCAGGCAGGCGGAGGGGGGCTCTATGCGAGCTGGCAAAAATGACACTGTCGGTGGTGGCGTTCTCTCGGAAATCACAGCACAGCGAGCCAAAAGCGGTCAAGATCAGAGTTTTAGTAATATAGATACATCACATTTAGCAACAGAGAGATCCAGTAGGCCTTGGCGGACCAAGTGCAGGTGTTCATGGACAATTGTCGCCGAGTCTATGCTTTGTCGTTGATGAAAAGGAGGCCATATCGGGAACACAGGTTACAGTTGATGGGGATACAAGAAGTGCATGTGAACATCTGTCTCACCCAGAAGGTAAACTCTGTACAGACAGCACCCGAGGTCAGGATCGAACTCTGGTCTCTGGCGCTGTGAGGTACCAACCCCACCTCCACACCCCAACCCCACTGTGCTGCCCTGTCACCACTGTGCCTCCCTGACACTGTGCCTCCTTCTTCTTCTTCCTCTTCTTGCATATGGCGTGCACAGCCTAAAGTTGTAGGACAACTAGTTCTATTTGATCTTGTTTGATTGTGCACAACGGGTTGATTGCATTTGTAGAAACAGGGCAGACGACTGAAGATTGCAATCTCCCATCCCCTGACACCACTGTGCCAACCTGACACTACTGTGCCACCCTGTAATAGATTTTTATCATACCTTTTCTTTATTATATCTACACAATTTTTTTTTGTTTTGTGTTTTCTCACCTTTATGATTTTCCCATGGTTGTAGATGCTAAATTGGGAAGATGGAAAGGACAATCACGTAGTAAGGGAGAAATGATTGATATTCTAATTCCCAGGTGCATTTGGGATATTTCCAGCAATTTATGATAGTTGATTAAGGCACACATCTTGGACTCACATGTTGTTCAAACTGTTATAAAGAACTTTGAATGTCTCTGAAAATTAGAAATATTCACAGCTACTAAGTCCCAAATTAATCTTATGTTTGAAACATTATTAAGGAAATTTTATTTGTTGCTTAAAATAAAATACAAGGAAATACAAACAATTGAATACATATAACTTAACTCTATTAATTCAAAAATGAAAATTATTCAAACGGTATCTACCTTATTTGGAGTAATTCCTATCCATTGAAATGGGTGGTGTCACTGACCTACTTCAAATTCCATCTGGAATCCTTGAGAAATCCAACATTAACTGGAGTTAAAATGTAATAAAAAGTAACTGCAGATGCTGGTTTAACAAAGATGGACACAAAATGCTGAAGTAACTGAGCAGGTCAGGCAACATTGCTGGAGAAATTGATAGATGACATTTTGGGTCATGGCCCTTCCTCAAACTAACTAATTCAGATGAACTGGATTAACCAATTCAGATTAACTGGAGTTGCACTGACAGCATCAATGACACTTCAGGATGATGGAGCTTTTAGGCCACCAGCTGTATTGTAAATCTGGCCCTCCACACAAAAGATTATGCTTCACAACTCTAAAGTATAAGGGATATTGATCCATAAACTGGTACCTGCAAGATTCAGATCAAGTGATTTGTTGCTTTCACTTGGCCTCATCCACTTCCACTACTCCCTTGTGATCTAAGCGATCCTGCACCTGAACAGCAAAGTGAACCGTTGATATGAAAGGGAAGCAGAGGTGTTTGAAAATGTATTAAATCAACCACATACAGAGCATTGATTTTATAGTGGGAAAATGTACAGGGGGCAAAATATACAGAAACTTTGTTAGATGTGTCCTACAACCTCGTCAGTCAACATACGCCACTCAACTCTCAGCAAAATCATCCACACCACCTCCTGCAGTGAGATTATGTGCACACCCTTTCTCCTGCTTTACTTGAAGACATTCATTTTATAATACAATCCCACTACCAGGTACGTCTTCCCAACCCCATCCTCTTTCCGCGATACGACTCTTTCCGCAACTCATCCCATCCCATCCCACCCATCACAACACCTCCCCACGCACTTTGCCCTGCAACCATAGTAGACGTAATACCCGTCTCTACACCTCCTCTCTCTCTTCCATTCAGGAACCTCAGCAGTCCTTCCAGGTGAGGCAGATTCACATGCATTTCCTCCAACCTCGTCTATTGCATTCTGTGCTCTCAATGTGGCCTCCTTTACACCTGCTCTCCCCATCTCCGCATGCTCATCTCCCATCCCCAGTTCTCATATTTCCTTTTACCTCCCCCCTGATCACTACCATCGATCTCTCCCCCCAGCTTTATCTTTCACTCCCCCTCGTCTTTCTTTACCTGACACGCTTTGGGGGCGACACGTTGGCGCAGCGCCAGAGACCCAGGTGCGATCCTGACTACGGGTGCTGTCTGTACAAAGTTTGTACATTCTCCCCGTGACCACATGATATTTTTTCTGGGTGGTCTGGTTTCTTCCCACACTCCAAAGACATACAGGTTTGTAGGTTAATTGGCCTCCGTGAAAATTGTAAATTGTTCACAGCGGGTATGTAGGATAGTGTTAGGGGACTGGGATCGCTAGTCAGCATGGACTAGGTGGGCTGAAGGGCCTGTTTCTGCATTACTAAACCTTTTGTTTGCTTTGCACCTCCAGCCTTTGTCACTTACTCCACCCATCCGCTAATCGCCCCCTCTCCCGCACCTGCATCAACCTATCACTTCCCAGAATTTGTCTCACTCCCACCTTTTTTTTCCAGCCCCCCCCCCCCCCCCCCCCCATTCTATCAGTCTGAAAAAGCTTCCTGGGCGAAACCTCGTCTGTCCATTCCTTCTACAGATGCTGCCTGACCTGCTGAGTTCCTTCAGCACTTCGTATCTTTCTCTTCAAGGGAGGAATGCAGAATATTTCTGAGGGACGGAAGAGGCAACTATGGTACATAGGGAGGCTCCACCAAATCTTCTGGGATGCACGGGAAATTCAGTATGCTTCTGTGAAATTGAATTGTAGCAAAGGAGCCTAAAACATATATGCAGTCCTTATTTTCGCCTGCAACCTGATGCAAATCAGTTTTGGATGTCAGCCAAAGACATTTCAAAAAATTCTCTAATTCATTACTGGAATAGTTCTTTTACAGACATTTGGTGTTGAAATTGGGCTTCTCTAAATCTATTTTATGCTTGTAAATTGGCAAAGCGAGATCAATTTCTATTCAATGTTATCACATTTAAACATACCTTCAATAGATATTACCACTGAGCAAAACTGCATCTTCAACGTTGAGTCAGTAGACTCTGTCATATAGAAGACTTATTTTTGTTGTGGTTTTGAACAAACAAAAGACAAATATTTAAATCTGAGTCTATGCTTAGCAAAGAATGATTGTTAATCCTGTATTAGTGTTGTGTACAATGTTGTAACTAAAGTGCGTGGCTTATTATAAGTGACTGGGACAGCATGAATCAGGTGGCCAGTCCAACAGATGTTAAAGAGGCGATAAATACAATGATAACGGACTTTTGCAGCTTAGGGCCACTGACGTCAGTATGATCCACTTTATTAATAAGTGTAATTTTAAAATAAACATAAAGTATGTTTACAGGAAAGCTGACGAACCAAAGGAAGGATATGTGGGTTTTTAATAATATATAAATATATATTCTTTGGAAGGTGCGTATGCTATTCTAAAACAATATGTTTCGTAAGAAAGGATTTTCTCTCCTTCCACTTAATGAACAAATCTGTTAAAGCTCATGATTTAATCATATTACAGATTAAAATATTATGGGGGCCGTTTAAAAGAGCTGCCGGTAGGCTGAGGGATCACTGGCTGTGGCAGTGAAGTGCGGGAACAACGTGGACAGCAGCAGCGGCAGCGGCGGCGAGAGAGCATCGTTCGCCAGTGCTGGACTTGCGTCGGCCTGAGACTGGTGAGCCCATCCAATGCACTGTCCGCCTCTTCGCATCGTGGCATGTTTTCACCGTTTCCCTTTTTGTTTTAATCCTTGGTTCTATACTTTTAAAATTGCGACTGTTTTGACAATTTTATCAACGGAAGTTTGTTTATTTTTTAAGACAACTATTAGAGCCTGGGATGGACGAGTTGTCAGATAAAGACCGTGCGAAAATGGAGGTAGACCAACTTAAGAAAGAATTGACTTTAGAGAGGATGCTGGTAGGAACTCATGTTTATGATTTTAGAATAATAGCATGCCAATTCTTCCATTTCCTGTTGCAGCTTTGAGGAGTTGTAGATATCTTATATCACCCAATTGTTAACATTAATTTCAGCATTTACAAACATGTTGCCCAACTGCATTAATGAATTCTGCTGAAAGATCAAGAATGTGAGAAACTATTTTATATTTCATGCAAGTTATCAGAGCTAATCTTAATAACATGGGTTGAATTGATATGCCATGTATTACTAACAACTGTAATCTTGTGTAATAAGGACCATTACCAATAGCCACTCAGCATAGAAATCTATCTGGCTGATCCTGATTAAAGTAGGCTTGGTGTGTCTCCCTCCTCCTGACTTACAACACATATAATATCACAGATGAAGATAAATATAAAAATGCTAGAATACAAAGCACATATTCACATCGCAAATTGTAGTAATACAGCACTATTCATACCATAGTATCTGAAACATAACCGTGAGGCCCATGTTGCATTTACCAGTTGTAACTGGCACTCTCATAGTAATAGGTGAGAGAAAACTATCTCTAAGATCCCCATGATGAACATGCATTTTATAGCTGAACAATTTGTTTTTAAAATGTTGTACCTCTTGTTACATACAAAATACAGCAACATATTAGTATGGGTTAATAGCAGTACTGTAATAACCAGATAGTCTGCTTTAGTGATGCTGGTCATGCCACCAGGATTAACTCTCATCGCAAAACCACAATATGGGTTATTTTATGTACATCTGAGATGATAACCATCTTTGGTCTCATCAAAAGGACACATCTCTGGCAGGGCAGCATTCCCTCAGCTCTGATACCTTTGACAATATGGCATTTCCACAGTCTAATAAAGTTTCAACACATTTCTGAAACAACAATTTTGTGATATGAGTCCTGCTCTTGAGCCACCGGTTGCAAACCGAAACTGTGAACAGTGTATGCTTTAGATTCTGTTATCATTACTACTATCTTCTTCTTACGATTTGGCATTGAACTATTTCAGGTATCCAAGTGTGCAGAGGAACTGAAGGACTACATTGAATCACAGTCTGCAGAAGATCCTTTGGTAAAAGGAATCTCCGAGGACAAGAATCCTTTCAAAGAAAAGGGAGGCTGTGTTATCACATGAATCAGACTGGACTCAAATATTCTCTGGTCATCAGGGTATTTTCTACAGCCCAGTGATCATTAGTGCAATGAAACCCTACAGGTGGAAAACCTAAAAAACAAGATATGTTTTATCGTACACATTGGCAAGTCATCTTTATATTGTTGTTGAAGTTAAAAAGCATTTCTGCACCTGTTGCAAATAAAGTTTAAAATTTGGCAAATTCAATCATGAATGGTGTTAACGTTTTGGAAACTATATATACTTTTGAAAGCTGATCTGTAGGAGCTGATAAAATCATAATTTAATATTATTACTTTTTGAAATGACATTCCAAATGTATACATATTTGATAATTGTGAGCATATGATACAATATTAACAAAACAACATTATTTTCCACTTAATTCATATTGAAAATACAGTCATAAACTGGTTTGAAAACATTAAATTCAGCAGAGATATTTCTTTTTTTTTACATTGTATATAAAGAGGTGATAATGTTATACTGATATATTTAACTATTTAAATACAGTATTTAACCAATCAAGCTTTCAGTTTTGATACATTCACGCAAGGAACAACAAATTCAGATATTTATATGTAAAATAAATGCTTGTAAGTTGAAGAAATTTAACATTCGTGCTTCTCCCACTATGTAGTCTTCAAAGGGAACACCAGATTTCTTCACTACTAAAAATAAGCCTTGTGATTGAGAAATACATATAGAGGGGGTGAGTTAAATTTGCTGGAAGTTTTCCATTTTGAGAAGAAAAACAATGACACAAATGTAGACACAGAATAGTTTAGAAAGACATTTGAAATGGAAGAGCCCAAGCTGCTGAAAAAAGTGACTGAAAAGGTGGAGCACAGGGAGAGAAGATGCACAACATGCCACTGGTAAATGAATGGAGAATTAACAGAGATTTAATGATAAGGATTAATTTAATTATTAGAATTTTAAAGTTAGTGAGGAAGAGGGAATGATAGGGTTAGCAGGATGGATGTAATTATTTGAGCAGGACTAACTGTGAAATAAAATATGTGAAACAGAAATCTGGACTATTTGAAGTTTCTTGATGATAATGAGATCAGCAAGATATAAGCCCGAATGATGACCCAACATATAAGAGCAAATGCAAAATAAAGGTGGTCAAACATTTGGAGGTCCCACATTTGCAGCAAATAGAAAATTAGGTTTGAAAGGCATCTGAAGATCGAAGAGAATGCAGAGAATGAAACCATTTGGTTCAATACAGTCAGAAATCATGACACGTGCCAAAATCACTGACATCAGACAAAATGAACTCTACATAGGAGTAACAATTATTAAATTGATTACATATAAAGAACGTTTGTTTCATGTGTCAAAATAAATGATTTTAGCCTTTTCAGTATTGGCATAAACAGCAGCATAATTAATTGATGAGTGTAGATGACAATGTTATTTCTTATAAGAAGTATTTCTCAGGAGCCGAGAGAGATCTCAGGAGCCGAGAGAGATGAGGAAGAGGTGGAATTGAGAGCAATTGATTTAAGTGCAGAAGTCTACCTGGCCCTACAGTTCTGAGTCATTCAATCAATTACAACCAGACAACACATTCCCAAATGCTGGAACCAGATGATCTCCTGAGAAAGACAAAGAGCAGATTTATTTTTAAATTAAAGAAATAAAATCATATGGAAATCTTTTTGAACGAGTTACTCATTTAAATTTAAGTAATGATCTGATATGCCAGGAACATTTTTGCCCTTGGGCGAATCCTTGAAAAATGAGCATAACCTGAAAATTAAATCAAGACCATTCAGGTTACACTCATTTTTAAAAATTCTTTCTGGGATTCATTTCTCCATTAGCAATCACTTCTTCACCCAAAGGTTAATCAAAGTAAAAAGTTATCTCCCCTAAAAAACAGTTTGAACTTGTTGTTTAAAAATTGAAATAAAAAGATTTTTCATAGTTAAAATAATTAGGGGAAATGGATCAATATCGGCAAATTGAGTGAAAATACCAGCCTACCAAGTTCCATTTAAATGACAAAGTAGTTCATGGAGGTACATGAGCCATTCCTGATCCCACATGGCAATTTTCTGTATGGTTTAAGGGGTTTCCATATTTTACAGTATCAATATTTATGGCTAGTTAATAAGATAAAAGTGAAGGAACAAATTCAGTGGATACAGTCCCTTCAATACAGACACGAGTGTTATAAAAACAGAAAATGTTGCAAACACTAAGCAGAGCAAATTTCCAATCATTCTGATCTTCCAATCTACCTTGTTGCTCTTGCACGTTAAAAAGTGCCCTTTCTCTGTAGCTGTAAAATTATATCCTGCACTCTATTTACTTTATCTTTCACACAACCTGATATACTCATGTATGGTATGATTTGCCTGGATACCATACAAAGCAAAGTTGTTCATAGTATCTCAGTAATGGGACAATAATTAGGGAATTAGGGTTAACATTTTATGTCAAAGAGCCTTTGTTAGAACTGGGAAATAAGGAAAGTGAGTTCATTTTAAGTTATAGAGTGGATGGGGGATGGGTAAAACAATCCATACATCAATTCCATCACTTTCATGTATCTTCCGTCTCTGCAACTTAAACTTAACTTGTTTCCTTTTCTTTTTAACTCTGTTTTTCATTGAACATGCGTACAAGACCTGTGTGTGTTTCTAGCCTTTTCTGTTTTATTTCAGATTTCCATCATAGAAACATAGAAAAATAGGTGCAGGAGTAGGCCATTCGGCCCTTCGAGCCTGCACCGCCATTCAATGTGATCATGGCTGATCATCCAACTCAGTATCCCGTACCTGCCTTCTCTCCATACCCCCTGATCCCTTTAGCCACAAGTGCTACATCTAACGCCCTCTTAAGTATATCATCTACACTATTAACTTTCTATCAAAAGTGGTATGCAGGCAATGCAGCAGTTATTCATTTTGCTTTATTAGTTAAAGAAACAGGCAATTTTGCTAAAAGTCTACTATCTCTACATATTATGTAACAGGATAAAGTATAATAGAAGAGAACAGTTAGAAATCATGACACAAGCCAAAAACACTGACATTGGACAAAATGAACTATACCTAGGAGTAACAATTAGGACATAGATTTTTTATTTTTAAACAGCTTTACAAAATAGTAAGAAGGAAAAAAATTCCATTTTCTAGTATCGCCATTTCTTCACAGCTAATTAGGTATTTAGATTAGAGACTAGTTTACTCTAGAGATGCAGTTTGGAAACTGTCCACGCCATTACCCATACTCTAGTTCTATACTACACACGAGGGACAATTTACAAAGGCAATTAACCTACAAACCTCATATCTTTGGAATGTGGGACAAAACTGCATCATCTGGAGAAAACCCATGTGGTCACAGGGAGAATGTGTAAACTCCATACAGACAGCACCGAAAATCAGGATCGAATCCGGTCTCTGGCGCTATGAGGCAGCAACTCTACTGCTGCATTATTGCTGTGCCACCCTCAAGTGTTTTTAAAATGTGATCACAATGCAACTTATGAAATTGAATAGTTTAATTATTCATTTCATAGTTCCGCCCCGTACTCTGTTACTTGTCATTGGTACAGTGGACTTAATCTCATGGAATGTAGCTGGGCAAGTGGTTAAAGTCTTAATGAATTTTGGAGATAGCAACCATAATCAAGGTAGTTTTGGAAAGAGACAAGGAAGGTTCAGCAAATAACATGCTCAGTCCTGATACAGGGATTGCAACCCAAAACGTCAAATATCCCCCCTCCTCCACAGATGCTGCAGGGCGCTTTGAATTTCTGTAGCAATTGGTTGGGGTAGGAGATTGCAACCTTCACGTGGTCCACCCTGTTTCGACTAATGCAATCAACCCGACGTGCACAAACAAATAAATGGCGTTTTTCATGCCACTTGATCTACAACTTTAGGCTGTGCACGACATACACAAGAAGAAGAAGAAGAATCACTTGTTTATCGCCCCTCAATTTTCCTCTTCCACTGAAACTTTAAACACTCGCCTAACTACATTCCCTAAGATTAGGCCCAATGCTGTCCCTTCTCTGGTAGGGCTGGCTCCAAAAGCTCTCCTTGATGCACTAAATATTCCACTCCAAGCCCTGCATATCCATGTGCCAATCCAAATGTCTGTTAAATGCCACGATTGGATATGCCTCCACCACCACCCCGGCAATCTCAGCACAATCTCATCTTCTTTTTATCTATGTTATTAACACCAACAGTAGGCAGCACGGTGACATAGTGGTAGAGCTACTGACTTACAGCGGCAGAGACTCGGGTTTGATCCTGACTATGGGTGCCTGTCTGTACGGAGTTTGTACGTTCTCCCCGTGACCTGCATGGGTTTTCACCGAGAACTTTGGTTTCCTCCCACACTCCAAAGACGTCCAGGTTTGTAGGTTAATTGGCTTGGTATAAATGTTAAAATGTAAAACTGTCCTTCATGTGTGTAGCATAGTGTTAATGTGTGGGGATCGCTGGTCAGTGCGGACTTGGTGGGCCAAAGGGGCTGTTTCCATGCTGTATCTCTAAACTAAACAATGAGAAGCACGACCTCTGGCAGTTTGCCCTGTTTTGAAATGCAAGGATCTGTGACATTCTTGACTGGGAGAGAACACACCATTGTTGATGGCGGTGTTGGAATGCCCTTTACAGAGTATACTCTCAAGAATGGTGGTAATTAAGAAGAGAAAACTCTATCTTCCCAATATTTTGTCATGATTATATGATACTTTGACCACTAGACTATTGCTGTGATCTTAGAACATTGATCTTGCACAAATCACAAATCTTTTCACTTTAATGTCAGGTAGTCTTCGTTTGGATTTTGTTGAGTGGGGCCCGTGATCACTTTGATTCCTCATTGACCCTCACACTTATCTGGTTCAGATCCATAAAGCTGACATTGCATGCTGAGTACATCATGTACCTGAGTAGCTAGTACCCTCAAGGTACCCTGGCCATGGATCTTGTAATCAGGTCACTGGTTGACATTACTGAGGTAATGATGGAGGATATCCTGGAAAGCTCCTCACAGCAAGCCATCTTGCTGACCCTGAGAATAGAGCTCCATCTACAAAAGTGCTGAGAAACCTTTGACAGATCATGAAAACAAACCTTTAACTGTCTGTCAAAGCAGTCAAGTATTTGGAAAGATTCCATAACATATTTTATTCTCTATGTCGCAGTTTGAACCAGACTGTATGCAACCTTTGTATCCTGCTGATTTTGATTGTAAGGCTACAAGATATATCTCCCATAACTCAATGTTATGGGAGGCTTCTTATTTTGTCCACGGTTACTCATTTTCCATTATAAAAGAAATGGACTATGTGTTCCTTGTTATTCTGATCAATGAGTCAATGAGTAAAGTGTGTGAAGAAACATTTGGTTGCAGCTGGACATATGGCAAATGACTTCCCAACTGGATTTAAGAGAGTTGGATAGAGCTCTAGGGGCTAGTGGAGTCAAGGGATATGGGGAGAAGGCAGGCACGGGTTATTGATAGCGGACGATCAGCCATGATCACAATGAATGGTGGTGCTGGCTCGAAGGGCCGAATGGCCTCGTCCTGCACCTATTTTCTATGTTTCTATGATCAGTTGCTGGGAGAATGCCAGATTATCTATCCTTGTCCCAATGGCTTAGCTCCTCCTTCATCTTCAGAGCCCAATGGAAATATCAAGGGATAGGTGGACTCGGCTCCTTATAGCAACAGAGTTGAATATTTGGCCACACACAGATGTGGTGATGAAGGTGAAGCACAGAATATTTGACAGTGAGAGACTATATGTTGCAATGTATCTACCGAGCAGCCCATCTTTTCCTCCCATGGTCCAGACTCTGAAAGTATAATTAGCATGCAGGGAGATCATGCTGCATGTTGTGAAAGAACCATTTTTGCAATTGCGATACATCATTTCACGAGGTTCTGAAGAAAATATTTGGGTTAACAATCTTCATCAATGACATTCCTACCAATATCTAGTTAGTCCTGTTCAGTTGTTTGACATTGAAGCAATCCAGGTCATCTATAAAAGGACCTGTAAAACCTGCTGGCCTCAGCGGGTAAACAGTAAGTAAAAATTGTGCTAAGCAGGTGGCACAAGCATTAACCATCTCCAACATAACACTTCTAATCTTCATTTTAATCTTCAATGGCACTGTCATCATCATATTCCCCTCCATTAAATTTTTGAAGCACCATCACTGATGCAAAACTTAACTAAACCAATCATGCCAATGCTACGGAGACAAAAAGCTAATGATTATTCTCTATTGCATATTTCTCGTCAAGATCCTTCAAGACTAAGGTCAAGTCAGAGGATGATGGTAGATTTACCATAACAGAACTCACAACACCATTCAAGACCTCGTCTCCAAGGTGGAAGAGCAATGTAGCTGTAGGATGTAATGCAGCTACACACTAAGGCTACATTGACATTGCATTCCTACACTACAATCACTACCTCTGAGAAAAAGAACAATAATGTAGAAATATTATCATCTAATGAGTTCTACTATTGTAGTAGTAGTCATTCTAAGGCTCATGTCTGGTATAATTCCTTACATCATACTAGGAAAGGTGGATCATAGCCATAACAATTTAGGGGTTGGCATTAAATGAACCCTCACTAGCCTGGTTTGTACCCATCCAACCTCCCTATAAATGGGCTTATTGTTGTCAGGATCAAGTCATCATTGAAGATGGCTGAGAGGGTGTAACGATGGTCAATAGCAGGGAAGGGCAATTTGAGACATTTCCAAAATGGTTGGGAGTTGGGAGTTCCTAGAAATAAATATCACTAGCAATTTGTCCTGGACTAGCCCCACATCGAAGCTCTGGCGAAGAAACCACACCAATGCCTCTACTTCCTTAGAAGGTTTAGGAAGTTCAGCAAGCCCCTAACAACCATCACCAACTTCTACAGATACTCCGTAGAAAGTATTTTATCGGGGTACATCTCCATCCAAGACTGCAAGAAATTGCAGCATAGTAGATGTAGCCCAGTCCATCACGCAAAGCAACTGAAAAAAGGTCTCGACCCAACACGTCCCCTATTCTTTTTCTCCAGGGATGCTGTCTGAGCCGCTAAATTACTCCAGCTTTTTGTGTCTATCTCCCTTCCACTAGCTAAACCTACACAAAGGTGAGTCTCACCCTGGTCACCCATTCTTCTCCCCTCTCCCATCAGGTAATAAATATAGTAGGTTGAAAACGCACCCCTCCAGATTCAGCAACAGTTTCTTCCCAGCTGTTATCAGATAACTAAATGGTCCTCTCATCATATTGTGTGGTCCTGACCTCCCATCTACCTCATTGAAGCCGTTGAACTATCTTTAATCAGACTTTAGCTGATTTTATCTTGCACCAAATGTTGTACCCAT
This sequence comes from Raja brachyura, assembly GCA_963514005.1. The sequence goes on along the minus strand of OY740782.1, from coordinate 103,878,786 downwards.
TATCCATTATTTGTGTCTTGTGAATGGCTTGATTGTAATCATACATAGTCTTTTCTTTGACTGAATAGCACGCAAACAAATGTTTTTCTGTACCTCTGTGTACGTGGCAATAATAATAAACTAAACTAGTTAGTGTTCAGCGTGTCTGTCCAGAACTTTGTGTCCAGACAGTGCCTTTGTGAGATTATTACAAAACAGATTAGATTTTAAACCATTAGCAAGGAGCAAATTAAATCAGTTTGGATTTAGTGAATTTATTTTCTGTCAAAAACTAACACAGGTAATGTGACAATTAGGGTGTAAAGTAAATGAAAGAAAACAGCAAATGCTGGAAGAACTGGGAAAAGGGCAGCACAGTGATGCAGCTTCACAGCTTTAATCCTGACCATGGATGCTGTCTGTGTGGAACTTTCATGTTCTCTCTGTGACCATGTTAGTTTCTTCTAGGTGGTTCCTGTTTCCACCCACATTCCAAAGACGTGTGGTTTGTAGGTTAATAGGCCGCTGTCTATTGCCCGTCATGTGTAAGGAGTGGATAGGAAATTGGGATAGAACAATTGTGAACGGATGATCAATGGTTAGCGTGGTCTCAGTGAGCTGCTTTACTGCCCAAGTTAAGTTTAGTTTAGAGATACAGGGTGGAAACAGGGCCTTCAGGAAAAAGCCGAATCTGTGGAAAAAGAAAAGAAGCTAACATTTCGGGTCAACAACTATTCTTCACAAATGGGGGAAGAGTGGAGTAAAATTAGTGCCCTCAATCTATATTGAGAAAGAATGGATCTTGGTGCTGGTCTTGGTTTAGAGTAATATCTATAAATAACCATAAATGTACACTTATAAAATGCCTTAATATGAAAAATACTGCCCCAATTAATGCTGAGAAGCAAAAATAACTGATGCCAACATGTGGTGTAAAAGCTTGAAGGAAAGAATTATCCATGATGTTCAACGGGTCATTGATAACAGCTTTATTTGTTAAACGTGTTGCATAAAGGTATTAGTAAGCAAAAGAGTCAGTAAAATGGTATGTTAATAATAGTGTTTTGTTGGGTTGGAAAATCTGATGATTGAACTGCAGAAAACTTAACACTTAAATTCTGGTATTGAGAGATAGCTTTGTATTGAAATAAAATAGCAGATGAAGATTTATGAAGGATTTGTATGTCAAAGACATTTCAGCATATTTATCATACACAAAAGATAACAAGGGTACACATTTTTTAAATTACCCTACACTCCAAGGTAATTTTGAAGGATGAATATTTTAGAGTAAACTCTAAATGAATAAAGGACTTCAGTCAATCCAAGCTCCTCTGTCTCAAAATAATCTTAGATGAACAAGCTCCCTCTAATATCTGATAATAGCTTTAAAACTAAATAGGTTTTTTTGCCTCATTTGTCTCTTCTTTTCCCCGCTGCGAACAATTTCTTACAATTCTCACTGCACAAGAAAATTGTGCTTTGTTACATCAATTCTCATTAACATAACTCACAACACTCTTTAAAATGAATCATCTTTGAATATCTGCAGATATCATTTCAACTTCCATCAGGCATAAGTACATCATAGAATTGTAGTATTGTGATGTAGTATTGAAACGCTAGAGCTCCAGTCTCCTGCTCCTGCTCACGTACTATAATTGTGGAGAGGTCCATCATGGTTTCACTCCACTTTCCAAAATCTCATTAAATGTCAACCCAGTAATCAGAGATTAGACAGAATGAAGGTGAGATTGAAACCTTAATATTTTGACAAAGGATGTTGCCACTGAAACACAATTATATTTGTCATTAGCAAAATGATGATGTGGCAGTCAAAACATCCAATTGCTCGAGAAAAGGTGATGATAAGGATCTTGCTAAAATAACTGCCTAGTTAACCCATGTACAGTACTTCTCTCCCAAATAAACTTTTATATTCTAACCCAACAACTATAATACTAACAAACCAAGTGTTATCAACTAAATTTAATCTTTCTAGAGGTTGTAGACAAGGATGCCCGCTATCTCCATTATTATTCGCTCTAGCAATTGAACCACTCACAGAAAGTGTCAGAGCTCATCCAGAAATACATGGGTACAATACTAAAGATACAATGAATAAAATCTCTTTATGTGCAGATGGTGTATTAATATATATTACAAAGCCAGAAAGTAGTATTCCAAATTTATTGTATCTAATAATTGAATTTGGTATGTTTTCAGGATATAGAATTAATTGGAATAAAAGCGAAATCATGCCAATAACGGAACTCTATTTACATACACTACAACAATCACCTTTTAAAATAGTTGAGGAAAGATTTAAATATTTAGGAATTTATGTAACTAAGATGTATACTTCTTTATTTAAATCAAATTTCCCACCTTTACTGAATAAACTAAACAAGAATATTCAATATTGGAAAACACTTCCCATTTCAATGTTTGGTAGAATTAATGCTATAAAAATGATCTTTTTGCTGCAATTATTGTACTTATTCCAGTCAATCCCAATATATATTCCAAAATCTTTTAAAAAAAAAGTAGACTCTACTGTTACAAGTTTCATCTGGGATTATAAGAATCATAGAATAAGTAAAAAACATTTATGTAAATCAAAGATTAATGGAGGTTTAGCTCTACCAAATTCTCTGTTTTATTTTTGGGCAGTCCATATTAAAAAACATGAATTTTTGGCTGGAAGAAATGGATCAACAACCAGACTGGTTAAGGATGGAAAAGGAGGACTGTTTACCTTTTGAAATCGGTTTGATTATGTTTCCACCGAGAAAATTGCACAAAAAACCTATAGGGAAAACCCTATGATACATAGTGGTACACGAATCTGGAAACAATTAAAAAAGGCTTTAAAATTGGATAATATACCACTCTGTCTCCCTATTGTAAACAAACCCCTATTCAAACCTTCCATGCTGGATAAAGGTTTCACACAATGGAAAAATTGTGGAATTATAAAGATGGAACATCTTTATAAGAAAGGCACTTTTCTTTTATTTCAGGAGTTACAACAGATTTATGGATTACACTCAAATTTTTTTTTCGATATCTACAACTCAGAGATTATGTTAAATCAAATACACAAGATTATAGGAACAGGGAACCAGAAATCCTTGATGAATGTTTGAATAAGCATCCTAATACAGAAAAACTAACAACTTATATTTATAATATCCTTTTAGATAGCGAGGTACCATCGACGGAATCACATAGACATACATGGGAAAATGAATTAAGCCAACCCATAACGAAAGATATTTGGGACAAAAGTTTACAATATATACATCAATGCTCGTTAAATGCCAGACATGCTTTAATACAATTTAAAGTATTACACAGATTACATTACTCAGAAGTTAAACTGAATAGAATCTTTCCACAAGCCTCTCCTGTCTGTGATAAATGTCAGCATCTAGAGGCTAACTTAACACATACTTTTGCAAATTGTATAAAAATTAAACATTTCTGGATTGAGATTTTTAGAATAACTTCTGAAGTTATTAATACTAAACTGGATCCAGACTCAAAACTAATAATACTTGGAATATCAGAACAAAGTTTAACACTTACAACATGCCAAAGAAATTTCCTAGATTACAGTATAATAATCGGGAAGAAATTAATATTAAAATTTTGGAAAGGCCCTATAACCCCCACAATTAAAATGTGGATTATGAAAATGTCGGAAACCCTACACCTGGAAAGAATCAGATTTGCCTTAATGGACAAACAAGAACTCTTTGTTAGAATATGGTCTTCTTTCATCGATTACTTAAAAGGGTAGATTGGTTCGGCAGGGGAACCTAACTGAAACTTGGACTCAGGCTCAGATGAAAAGTTATACTCTATATTCCTTGATCTTATCTCCAACGATATATTAATGGTAAATTATTCCATTCCTTATGTTTTTTTTTGATTTATTTTCTCTTTTTTTTCTCTCTCTCTTTCTTTTTTTTATTACTCTTAATCTATATATAAAAAAACTATTAGAGGCAGAATGATTGAATTGATAATATTAATAATGTATGATTGATGTACACGAAATACTTCTACCATAATACGTGTTTGCCAATTTATTGCTTACCTCTAATAAAAATATATATATTTAAAATAAATAAATAAATAAATAAAAAAAAATCACTGCCTAGTTAATATTCTCCAACATTGTTACTATTTGGGGAATTCCAGGATTTTGATGAAGCAATGAGAAAAGTGTCATAATGGCCCAAATCAGCCAATGATATAAATTAATATAAATGCATTCACCTAGCTGCCCTATCCTAATTTTAGATTTAGTCATGTGCGAATCAGCAAGTTTAATTAATGAGCTCTTGATAAAGCTTCACCAGGGAAGAGCATTACAATGTGAAGGAATTTCACCTTCTCTTGAGAGTGAGAAACCTAGGTCTCAAACTAATGTCATAAGTAAAGACTTCACTAAAGTATGAAAGTAGAATTGAAAAATGATCTCATTCTTTAAGAACAGAACTACCTCCACCTGCCTAAATTATATTTCTGCTGAAACCTAAATCTATACCACAACTTGTCAGAACATGGCACTTCTTTGTGTGGTCTTCCCAGAAAATGATATTTATCATCTGATACAATCACTCTAATCTTTTAACTCTCTTTTCTATCTGTAAGTAGAGCATCATTTCTAAATGTTCCAATTATATTTTATTGTCCATTCTGTACCTTCCCCTTTGCCCTGTCTAATGTACTTGATTTTGTCTTGATTGTATTTCTGTATGGTATATCTGATCTGATTGGATAGCATGCAAAACAAAACATTTCACATCTCAGTACACGTGACAATAATAATAAACCTAAATCTAAGCCTAGTCTTCTCAAATTATGATTTATTGGCTTGCAGGCCAAAATCTACCGACTAACAGCTCCCATCCATGACCTCATAACTGCAACCCTCTCCCAATTCAACATTTATATTGCCCTGGTAAAAATCCACAGGAGTTATTGAAAATTTGAAATAAAAACAGAAATACTGGAAACGTTCAAGGAGCGAGACAACTGGCAAGACATCAAATGTGGAAAAATAAATAGTTAACGTTCCTGATTTGGAACCCTTCCCCAGATCTGGTAAATAAATTCTCATTTAGGTAGCAGAGAAGGCGGGTAAGAAAAGGGTAGAATAAAAGGTGTTCCTCATGGAATGGTTGGTTGCAAGATATACCCTCATCTATTTTCACACCCCTGCTCATCTCCTCTACTCCTAAACTAAGCAAGAACAAAGCTCTCTTGATCTTTACCTTCCATTCCACCAACCTCTGCATTTAATGGATCATTCTTCGCTATTTTTGCCATCTCCAACAGGATTCCACCCCAAGACGCATATTTCATTTATTTTTTATTATTTCAAAGGGTTTTCAATCTTTGCATATCCCTGATCTGCTCTTTTTGTCCACTTTTCACACCCCATGTTATGACACTTTCCCATGCAACCACATTAGGTATGACATCTCTCCTTTCATCTCTTTTCTTCCCATCCAGGGACCCAAATAGAATTCTCTGATGATACAGCAATTCACTGCCACTCCTTCTAACTAGGTATTGCATTGGGTATTTACAATTCATCTTCCTCTATATTGGAGGAACTAACACAAATTGAGAGATTACTTTATGGACCATCTGCTCTCAGTTCACAGAGTGACCATGAGCTGCCAGTTGTCATCCAAAATAAATCACCATCATGTTCCCACTCTGACCTATCTGTCTATGACCTTACAACAAGCCCCAACACAAGCTTGAAGAACAAATATCTCATCTCCTGTTTGGACATGTTGCAGTCTCAGGGGTCTATATTGAATTCACCAATTTTTGGAACCATTCATTTGTTCTTTCTGTCTGTATCAGAACTGATTATTATTGTCTGTCATTGTTTTGGCTTTGTGTTACCCTTTAAAAAATATGTATAATCTAGTTTACTGAGCATGTCCCTCAGCTTTAACATCACATAGACAGAGAAGCTTAATCTGATCTCAACAGCTACTTAAAAGCCATATTATGTCACCTGGCCTCACCCTATCAGACATCCCGTTTGTTATAACCATCCTTCCCCCAGTTTATCTGCCACCCCAAACTAAATTGTTTACTCATTTCCCTAGTTATGATCAGCGAATTTGAATCTGAAACATTTATTGTTTTTCTTTCCCCAGATGCTGCTTGATCTGCTGGGAAATAGTAAAAGAAAATTTGAAAATTTAATATTTTTATAAAAATAATAATCCCAGCATGGTTTTACTTTGAAATATTACAACATATTTTGCAATCAACACCATATCACTGGATAAGCTCAACCCTAAACTTCTGGATCTTGGCCTAGAGGCCTCCATCTGCAAATGGCTTCTGATTATTCAGTCAGTCAGTTAGAAATGGTTATAACATTTCCTCCAACCTGACACTGGTGCCCTTCATTGTCGTGTACTCAGTCCCTTTCTCTACCAATTGTACACGCATAACTGTGTGGCCAAGTACAATGGCAACTTGATTATTAAGTTCGTCAATGATATCACTGTGGTCAGCCAGGTCATCAACAGTGATGAGATGAAGTACTGGAAAGAGATCAAGAATCTTGTGTCATGATGTAAAGCCGACAACTTAGATGCAGATGCTGGTTTACAAAAACAAGACACAAAATACCTGAGTAACTGAGCGGGTCAGGCAACATCTCTGGAGAACAAGGATAATGTTACGGATTGGGAGCCTTCTTCAAACAAAAGAGTTGACCTAAGAAAATCAATGGGTGAACACAAACCTGTCCTCATAAACGGAGCTGCTGTGAAGTCTAGAGCTTATCCCGGTGGCTGTGTGAAAGATACATCTTCTAGATGCGCTGGGACGCATCCTCAATGATGTGACCTGGGGTCATCGGGTGTTTCGGGTCTCACAACATCAGACACCCTCGCCCAGGCGACCCAGCCAGGGTTGATCAAGCCCCGACATGCGTCCCAGCAGCAACCGCCCACGGATCAGCCCTCTTAATCCAAAGCCACCTAGAGGCTTTCTCTGTGGCTTCACTTGCAGATTGAATGGCCCTCTTCTTTGCCAGCCCTGTAATGCCCAACTGGTTGAGGACTTTGCAGAGTGAGCGTCCTGCAAAGCCTCTACAGCCCACCTCTATCGGCTCATAGTATGTCTTCCAGCCTCTGTCCTGGCACATCTCCACCAGTTCCTGGTACTTTGCGCGCTTCCTCTCATTAGCCTCTTCAATATGCTCTTCCCAGGGCAGTCAGTTCCAGAATGATCAGCTGTTTTGTCACTTCTGAGGTGATGATCATGTCTGGCCGGAGTGATGTTGCTGTGATGTGCTGTGGAAATTTCAGCTGTTTGCCCAGATCGACGTGCAGCTGCCAGTCAGTGGCTGTGTAGAGGAGGCCTGTCCTTGTTTTTGGTTGTGGTCGGGGCTTCTCTCCAGCTTTGACAAAAGTGATTGATTTCTTTGGGGCATGGTGGTGTTTGCTGTTACAGATGGCAGTGGCTATGCTCTCAGCAACCACCTTGGGCACCTGGTCATGCCGCCACCGATAGCGACCTTCCCCAAGAGACTTTGGGCAGCTGCTGAGGAGATGTTCTAATGATCCTCTTCCAGAACAAAGTGGGCAGGAAGGTGTCTTGCTCTTGCCCCAGACGTGGAGGTTTGCTGGACTTGGTAGGACATCGTAGACAGCTTGGACAAGGAACCGGACGCGCTGGAAGTCTGCCTGCATGATGTTTGACCAGGTAATCCCGCGCTGCGGTATGCTCTCCCACCTTGTCCACGCTCCCTGCTGCCTGAGCCCCACCGTCCTGCTCACACGCTCTTCCTCCACACCTGCTCGGACCTCTTCCTGGATTAGATGGTGTCTCTCCTTGCCCTGGGCCTTGCCAACCGGTGTCTTAGGGAAGTATCCCAAACCCGCTCTGCCAGTTGCCATGACTCCCACCAATGCCTTTTGCCTTAGGCATGACTCTGCCACCTCCACTGCTTTCGCCGCCCTCCATTTCCCCCCGGTTCTCACCTCAATGCCAGCCGATGACACCTTCTGGTCCCTGGAGTCCCTGTACTGCAGTGCCTCTCTTGTTCGCACCACCATAAACTCTTCCGTGAGGCCACTGAATGGGAGCTGCAAGATGTTACTGGTCCCATACAGTGCAGCACTGTTGAGGCTGCGGGGAAGGCCAAGCCACCTGCGGAGAAAGCCGCTGACCTTCATTTTGAGGGACTCAACTGTGGTCAATGGAACAGCGTAAACCAGCAGAGGCCACAGGACTCGGGGCAGGATGGAATGCTGATAGATCCAGGCCTAGAATCTGCCTGGCAGACCTGACTTGTCGACTTTGGTGAGCCAGGCTTCAAGGTAGTTGATGGACTTTTGAATGGCGGTAGAGTCTTTCAGAGTTGCGTCAAAAACTTCCCCAAGCTCTTGGCAGGTTGCTCAATGATGGAGGGAATGGCAGTTCCGGATAGTAAGAAGTAGAATCTATCAGTTACCTTCCCTTTCTCCAGCACCATGGACCTTGACTTCGTTGGCTTGAAACTCATCCTTGCCCAGATGATAAGTTTCTCAAGACCTTGTAGGATCCACCTACTTCCTGGGACCGATTTTGTGGTGATGGTAAGGTCGTCCATAAAAGCTCTAATTGGGGGCTGTCACACACCAGACGTGGTTAGGGGGCCTCTGCATTCCACCTCGGCTGACTTGGCCACCATGTTCATGGCAAGAGCAAAAAGAATAACAGAAATGGTGCATCCCGTAATTATTCTTTTTCCAAGCCGATGCCAGTTTGATGTTTCTGACCCATAAGTCACCCTCAGCCTTGACTTGAAGCGGAGGCATTGGTAGTCTCGGGATTGTCCTGGCAGCTCAGTCTTTGCCTCGAAAAGGAGGAGATGCAATGATCTCCGACTTATTGCAGCAGTTCAGTCTTGATCTTGAGGTGGGGGGGGGGGGAAGAAGTACTGGAAAGAGATCGAGAATCTAATGTCAATCGAGCCATCCACAGTGTGCAGATAAATGATAAACAGAATAGCTTGAATAACGTTTAGTGCAAGATAAAGTCCAGTAAAGTCCGATCAAAGATTGTTTGAGGGTCTCCAATGAGGTAGATAGCAGTTCAGGACCTCTCTCTAGTCGATGGTAGGATGGTTCAGTGCCCTGATAACAGCTGGGAAGAAAGTATCCCTGATTACGGAGGTGCGTGTTTTTACGCTTCTTTACCTATTGCCCGATGGGAGAGTAGAGAAGAGGGAGTGGCCGGGCTGCAACTCATCCTTGATTATGTTGGTGGAGACAGCGTGAGATGTCAATGGAGAATGGAAGGGAGGTTGGTGTGCATGACTGACTGGGTTGTGTCCACAATTCTCTGCAATTTCTTGTGGTCTTGGAGCTGGTCCCAAACCATGTTATGCTGCAGCCTGATAAAATGCTTTCTATGACGCATCCGTAGAAGTTGAGAGTTGTTGGGGACATGCCAAACCTCCTCAGCCTTCTAAGGAAGTAGATACTTTGGTATGCTTTCTTATCCTTTGTTTCAATATGGGTGGTCCAGGACAAGTAATTGTTGAGAGCTTCCTAAAGTCGATCACTATCTCCACTGCTTTCCTGACAGTGGGAAAGGTTGTTGTTTTGACACCAGGTCATAAGGTTCTCAATCTCCTTCTTGTACTCTATCTCATCATTAGCGATAATGAGAGAAGGGAAAAGAGAGAGGAAGGAGGGAGGGAAGGAGAGAAGGGAGGGAGGGAAGAAGGGAAGGAGAGAAGGGAGGGAGAGGGCCGGCAGCGGGAGCGGATGCCGAGGTCCGGGAGGATGGGTGTGAGCTGAGGCCGAGGTTTGTAAACGTTGCTCCAAACCCCGGCCCGGCCTTCCGTGTATTGTTCACCGCATCTCCCCGGGGAGAGAGAGGGGTGGAGCCGGGGCTGTGTGCATGGCGTGTAGCAAGGCGACTGGGTGGGCGGGAGCGCTGCCGTGAGCGAATGACCCACCACCGCCTCTCCCCCTTCTCCATTCCCCTTCACACCCCGCTCCCCGTCTACCCCTTTCTTCCCCCTCCACCCCTCTACTCTCTCTCCGCCCCTCTCTCCCCCCTCCACCCGGGGTAGATCTACCCGCGCCAAGAGTAGATTACTCTGGCGTGGGGCCCCCTAACTTGCAGGGCCCAATTGGGAGCAATCGGTCCAATTGGCTTAAGGCCGGCCCTGGTGGTGATCTACTATCCATCTCATTGGTGACCCTTGGACTATCCTTGATCAGACTTTGCTGGCTTTACCTAGCACTAAACGTTATTTCCTTAAGGGCAAGACTGCGTTATCAAAGGGAGCCGAGGGAATGCTCTGTGTTCTGTTTCACAGAGACATGGCTCACCCCCAGCTCCTCAGACTCAGCAGTACAGCCTGAAGGGTTCTCCATCCACCGCATGGACCGTACACTGGCATCTTGGAAAGGGAGAGGAGGGGGCGTCTGCCTCATGGTCAACTCTGCGTGGTGCTCAGATGTGGCAGTCCTGTCCAATTCCTGCTCTCCACACCTCGAACATCTGGTGGTGAAGTGCCGTCCCTTCTACCTTCCGAGGGAATTCACCTCCATCATCCTAATCGCGGTCCACATTCCACCCCAGGCAGACACCCGTCTGGCACTGGAGGAGCTGCACGCCGTGGTCAACAAATACCAGATGTCTTACCCCCATTGCTGGGGACTTCAATAAAGCAAACCTAAAGAAATCACTCACCAACTTCCACCAACATGTCTCGTGCTGCACCAGAGGACCAAACACCCTCGACCACTGCTACACCACCATCAAGAATGCCTATCGCTCTATCCCTTGCCCTCACTTTGGTAAATCCAACCATACCGTGGTGCTGCTTCTTCCTTCCTACAGGCAGCAATTAAAGAAAGCACCTCCAGAGGTGAGGACAGTACAGAGCTGGTCGGGGGGGGGGGGGGGGGGGGGGGCAGAGGAACAACTACAGGACTGTTTGGAGTCTGTAGACTGGGCAATGTTCAAGGACTAGGCAATGGACTTGAACGAATACGCCACAGTAGTTACAGACTTCACTAAGAGATGTGCGGAGGACTGCATTCCTACAAAAACCTCCCGAGTGTTTCCCAATCAGAAACCTTGGATCAACTTTGTGATCCGCACTTTTCTGAAGACCAGACACCGGGCATTCATGTCTGATGATGCAGTGGTCTACAAGAAGTCCAGATACGACCTTGGTAAGGCCATCAAAAAGGCCAAAAGGGACTTCTGCTCCAAGCTGGAGGATGAGACAGATGCTCAGCAGCATGGTGGGGCCTGAATGCAATCACCTCCTACAAGGCGAAATCAGGAAGCAGCTCAAATGTCGGCGTAACATCACTCCCTGATGAGCTTGATGCATTTTACGCACGCTTTGATAGGGAGAACACCGATGTGCTTTCCCGAGCCCCTGTTCGCTGTGATAGTAATTCAGTCTCAGTCTCAGTCACAGAGGCGGACGTAATGAAATCCTTCAGAGTGGTGGTCTGAAAAAGCACCTCGACCTGACGGTATACCTGGTCGTGTTCTAAAAACCTGTGGGGACCAACTGGCTGGAATTTTTACGGACATTTTCAACCTCTCACTTCTGAGGTCTGAGGTTCCCACCTGCTTCAAAAGGGCATCAATTATACCAGTGCCCAAGGTGACGTGCCTCAATGACTATTGACCTGTGGCACTAACGCCTGTGGTGATGAAGTGCTTCGAGAGGTTGATCATGGCGCAAATCAACTCCTACCTCGACAAAAACCTGAACCCACTGCAGTTCGCTTACTGCCACAACAAATCAATGGTGGATGTGATCTCGCTGGCTCTCCACTCTGCTCTGGACCACTTGGACAACAAAAACTCATATGTCAGGCTGTTATTCATCGATTACAGCTCGGCATTTAATATTATCATCCCCTCCAAGCTGGTTACCAAACTCGCAGAACTGGGTCTCTGTGCATCCCTCTGCAATTGGATCCTCGACTTCCTCATTCACAGACCACAGTCTGTTCGTATTGGTGGAAATGTAACAATCAGCACGGGAGCACCTCAAGGCTGTGTGCTCAGCCCCCTGCTATACTCATGATTGCGTAGCCGGTCACAGTGCGATCTCCATCATCAAGTTCGCTGACAACACCACTGTTGTGGGACGTATCACTGATGGGGATGAGTTGGAGTACAGAAGAGAGATCGAGCAACTGTCCATATGGTGCCAACACAATAGCCTGGCCCTTAACACCAGCAAAACCAAGGAACTGATTGCGAACTTTGGAAGGAGTAGTATGGGGACCCACAGTCCCGTTTATATCAACGGGTCGATGGTTGAAAGGGTCAAGAGCTTCAAATTCCGGGGCGTGCACATCTCTGAAGATCTTTCCTGGTCCGAGAACACTGATGCAATTATCAAGAAAGCTCATCAGCGCCTCTACTTCCTGAGAAGGTTACGGAGAGTCGGTTTGTCAAGGAGGACTCTAACTTCTACAGGTGCACAGTAGAGAGCTTGCTGACCGGTTGCATCGTGGCTTGGTTCGGCAACTTGAGCGCCGTGGAGAGGAAAAGACTACAAAAAGTAGTAAGCACTGCCCAATCCATCATCAGCTCTGACCTTCCTTTCATCGAGGGGATTTACCGCAGTCGCTGCCTCAAAAAGGCTGGCAGTATCATCAAAGACCCACACCATACTGGCCACACACTCATCTCCCTGCTACCTTCAGGTAGAAGGTACAGGAGCCTGAAGACTGCAACGACCAGGTTCAGGAATAGCTACTTCCCCACAGCAATCAGTCTATTAAAGCTGGCTCGGAAAAAACTCTGAACATTAATAACCCATTATCTGTTATTTGCACTTTATCAGTTTATGTATTCATGTGTGTATATATTTATATAATGGTATATGGACACACTGATCTGTTTTTGTAGTCAATGCCTACTATGTTCTGTTGTGCTGAAGCAAAGCAAGAATTTCATTGTCCTTTCAGGGACACATGACAATAAACTGACTTGAACTTGAACTTATCATGTATCTATACACTGTAAATGCCTCAAATGTAATCATGTATTGTCTTTCTGCTGATAGGATAGTGTACAACAAAAGCTTTTTCTGTACCTCAGTACACGTGACAATAAACTAAACTGAATTTGTAAATTGAATTGAATTCTTCTCTCCGCTCCTGTTGGACATAAGATACAGAAGCTTGAAAGTGTGCACCATTAGACTCAGGAACAACTTAGTCCCCTCCGCAATTAGACTTCTGAAGGGTCCTTCCATATGCTAGAGGACAGTCAGATTCTCATCTACCTCATTGTGGACATTGAACACTTCTTCTTGCGTATGGTGTGCACAGCCTAAAGTTCTAAGTCAACTTGTTCTATTTGATCTATTTGTTTGTGCGCGTCGGATTGATTGCATTAGTCGAAACAAGGTGGACCACGTGAAGGTTGCAATCTCGCACCCCATGGAACTGTTGTTCTATAATGGGCCACAATTTAAGAATAAGGAGTTAGCTATTTGGAATGGAGATGAGGAAACACTTTTTCTCACAGAGAGTGGTGAGTCTGTGGAATTCTCTGCCTCAGAGGGCGGTGGAGGCAGGTTCTCTGGATGCTTTCAAGAGAGAGCTAGATAGGGCTCTTAAAAATAGCGGAGTCAGGGAATATGGGTAGAAGGCAGGAACGGGGTACTAATTGAGGATGATCAGCCATGATCACATTGAATGGCGGTACTGGCTCGAAGGGCCAAATGGCCTACTCCTGCACCTATTGTCTATTTTCTATAATGCTGAGAACTATATTCTGCACTCTATATCTTTCTTTTTGCTCTACCAATTATACTTCAGTATGGCTGAATTGTATTTATGTATAGTATTATCTGATTTTATTGGATAGCATACAAAACAAAGCTTTTCACTGTACCTCGGTACACATGACAATAATAATGAACCTAAGCCTAAGCTTCTCCACCACGACAACATGGCGGCCCTCATGGATGTCCCCATTATTATCAGACTCCTGAATCAATCACATCTGTCACATACTCTTCCTGGAGATTACTGCACCTCATTTATGGTATTGTTATTATACTTTTATATTTTCTTGCTCTGCTTCAAATTGCACTATAATGCACAATTCTTCTGATTTGCACTGAGTTGTATGACAGTATGTAGACTGCTTACTGTGAGCTTCACGTAAACAAGGAATTTCAATGCACCCTGGTGCATATGAAATAAACTAACCTGAATCTGAAATAGCTCATTACTAATTTTATCAAAAGTAAATATATAACTCTTATTTTGATCTATAAAAACCTGTCATCTCATCTTTGTTTCCATGATTCACTTGGGGAACTGAAAAAATGGCTTTTCAATTGCATTTCAATTAATTTCACAATAGCATGTTAGTTCTGTTTTCACAATAACAAGCAAATACATTGCAACATAGAGCTGTCAATATTAAGGAAATAGTCTAATAGTATAGACTTTGAACTCATTTACATTTTTAAATTGGCAGGTTGAATAACATTTATTTTGCAAAAATAAAATACGCCAAACGAGTTAAACTTTAAACTAGAAATGAGTCGCTCTCTGTTTATTTGTCATGGCCTTGACGTTTCACATTGTTTGTTCCTTTAGTGCGCATCACACTTGCACGCCATATCAGTCATGCGTATTAACCTCCCCCATCTAGATTTCAATCAGCAATACAGAACTCCAAGGTATGTCTGCAAACCTCACTAGTTTGAAGAGATCCTTATTAGAGCTTCCCAGCATCTGGATTTATCAATTTTAGCAGATTGGTGGTGGGATAGCTGTTACTTTTGCTCAGGCCCACCAGTTTTGTAGCCTGGATCCAATGAGAACAAAGTAGATGAGTCAGTGTTCCCATTTTACTATGTAATACCATCAGTTATCAGTGAACTATTTGAACTGTTATGTCTAGATTTACATATATAAAGACAGAGGGATAGTGTCAGAAAATTGTCTGGATCGATGAGTAGTGTACGATCATATCAAGAAGCTCAAAATGTGCACTTCCATATCAATTCTCTTTTGAGTAATTTATACATACAAATCAATCAGTTACAGAAATTATAAATACGACTTTAATAACTCGCCTCTTGCTGAAATAACTCCATTATGTTGGCATCTGTTCTTGCAATTCCCCAATCCCCTTGTAATAATGCCAATGGAAAAAGGTTGTCTTTCAAATCTCCAAAATTACAAGTATCTTTTAATAATCTTAGCTCAATTGAGAAAGTACCAAACCTGCTCCTGGTTGTGAATAGAGTGCCATTTCCAATCAACTGTTCCATCCCCAATGGGGTACAGCGTGCTTGTAATACAATTAGTGCATCCTACAGGATCTCATTTGAAGGATTTGTTCATAAGTTCATACATTATAGAAGCAGAATTAGGCCAACCGGCCCATCATGTTTGTTCTGCCGTTCAATCATGGCTGATCTACTTTCCCCCTCAACCCCGTTCTCCTGCCTTCAACTCATAACCTCTGACACCCATACTAATCAATCTCTGCCTTAAAAATATCCATTGACTTGGTCTCCACAGATCCACCACGTTCTGGCTAAAGAAATTCTTCCTCATCTTTCAAAAGGCACATCGTTTTATTCCGAGACTATGGCCTCATGTCCTAGTCTCTCATACGAGTGGAAACATCCTCTCCGCATGCACTCTATCCAGGCCTTTCACTATTCGGTATATTTCAATGAGGTCCCTTCTCATCCTACTAACCTCCAGTAGGTACAGGTCCAGTGCCGTCAAATGCTCATCGTATATTAACACAATAATTCCTGGAATCATTCTGGACCATCGCCAGTGCCAACACATCCTTCCTCAGGTATGGGACCCGAAACTGCTCACAATACTCCACCAGTGCCTTATAAAGCCTCAGCATTATGCCCTCTGTATTACATAAATTTATCTCCCCTGGGAGCAATGAGAAACAATAATATCTTCGATTTGGTCTGCTCCTGTTTATTTGACACAACAAGTTTAACAGACAACGTGAACTCTTCCTTCTATGGTATTCATCCTTAAACAAACAATTTCCAGTTCATTAGGCAGTTATGTTTGTTCCGAGTTGTACGGCCAATTTTCTCCTCCTCTTTCCGTGACCCTCTCTGATTGTCTATTTTTGCAACGATCCCATCGCCACTTAATCTTGCGTTGATCTTGTCATTTGTTATTTTTCCAAAAGATCGACTTCAGTTTATCAGTCTGAAAAAGGGTCTCAGCCCGAAACATCACCAATTTCTTCTATCCACAGATGCTACCTGTCCCGCCGAGTTACTAGTTCCTTCCTACACTATTATTAGGTAAGCTACAAAACTTACCTTGAGCAGCGCTGCAGTTCTGCCGCTCCCCGTGTGCGTGACTTTGGCGCCTTTCAGAGGGGGGGCGGGCTTAAAGTGCCGTTTTTCTTCAGACTGGGCAAGTCGATCCATGTCGGGCGATTTCGGTGCGGAAGAAAAATCGCTCCAACATTTCATTAATGAAGGTATTTTTAAATTACGTTAGATTATTTATTATCTAGAGTAATTTAAAAATCACCTTCAAAAGCCGTGAGCGCCGATAACGGGAAGGATATTGCGTAGGGGAGCAAAAATTATAATAGTTTATTTTTATATTAAAAGTTGGTTTTTATGGAGGCTTTAATAATATTTTCATGTTGCTAAATGGGGTCCAAAAAAAATGTATGAACCGGCTGTATTTTTCATACCGACTTCACTGCAAACCGCAACGTTCCAATCCACCGCATTCCACTAAAACCCACTCGCTAGTTGATTTAAATGGCCATTAATTTACAGGCATTAAACACTAAATTCCTTCCATTTGGCCCAGAAATTCATGAAAATTAGATTGAAAAATTATGTTATATTGTGG
The DNA here is from genome assembly GCA_963514005.1 of Raja brachyura. The sequence goes on along the minus strand of OY740782.1, from coordinate 103,861,888 downwards.
ATTATTGTGTGAATGTTATTTGGACACTTAGGCAATTTTAAAAAAGTTTATCTTTTCTTATGAAATGGATAGATGTTTAGATCTACTCATTGAATTTTGTAATTGGCTACAATTAGATAACTAACTAATTATATGCTTTAATTTCAGGTCATCCAAGTAAGATTGTTTCATATTTGTTTCAGAATACTTCATATTTGTTTCAGAATGCTTCAATCTATAATAACTGGAAATTTCATTGAGTTCTCTTAATTTTTAACAAAGTTATGGGCTTTTAACGATTCTAGATCACAGCTTTTGAGTTAAGTCAATTGAAAGGCAATGGGGAACAAGATGCTAATTTCCGAGTATGAAAATGGTCATAGCTTTCTTAATACTTAAGATATGAAAGTGAATTAGGTGTCAAATTAAACTTCTTTTTATGCTTTATCTGATGGGATAAATTGCAGACTTTATTTTTAAAATCTCAAAATTTTGTAACATTGCTACTATTATCCCACACTCTTGAAATGAGTTCGCCTATATTCACCTTCTTCTGCGTTGTTTTGTATTTCCCTCAGTCTTTCCTTGGCCCTAGAATTCCCTACATTGGTAAAAATGCTATCATTTCTTTCTCATGCATTGATCCTCTCCCCACAGATGCCCTGATTGCATCGCCTCAGTGCAATGTCCCAGCCAAAGATTGCTATGGGATCTTTGGCCCCAGCTGTTGCTGCAGCTCCCGCGCTGGGGATGAGGAGGGCGACGCCGCGGCGCATGCGCACGCGCACGCGCACCCGCACCCACGGCGCCATGGCTTGCAGCTGGGTTCGGACGTTGCTGGGGAGCCGCAGCTCAGCCCCTTGGATGCTCGGGCCCAGGCTTCACAACGACAAAGCCACACTGAAAGATGTTTCCTCCCAGCCGACCCGGGGCATCATCTACACCGAGGAGCATTGCAATCTAAGAGAGTCGCTCCGGAAGGTAACGCTAGCTGCGGCCCAGGGCGGGCTCGAATAAAAGCCAAAGCCAAATCCAAACTTTTATGTTGATAAATGAGAGCCATGGAGTCACGCAGCGCGGAAACGGGCCCCTCGGTACCACTCGTCCATTCCGACCAAGATGTCCCATCTAAACTAGACCATTTTGTCCGCGTTTCGCGCAGATCCCTCTAAACCTTTCCTATCCATGTACCTGTCCAGGTTTCTTTCAAATGTTGCTAGCGTACCTCAACCGCTTCCTGTGGCAGCCTGTTCCATATATCCCCACCCTCTGTGTGCAAAAGTTGCGCCTCGGGTTCCTATTAAATCTTTCCCCTCTCACCTTAAACTTATGTCCTCTAGTTCTTGATTCCCTTATTCTGGGTAAAAGACATTGCCCAATCTATTCCCCTCGTTATTTTATACACCTCTACAAGACCATCCCTCAGTCTCTTATGTTATAATGAATAAAGTCCTAGCCTGCCAAATCTCTCCATACAGCTCAGGCCCTTGAGTCCTGGCAACATTTTTTCAAATCTTCTCTGTACTTTTTCCAGGTTAATGAAATCCTTCCTATAACAGGGTGGCCAATAGTGAACACAATACACTAACCGCGGCCTCATCAACATCTTAAACAACTGTAGCATAACTTCCCAACTTACATACTTAATAGCCTAACTGATGAAGATCAATGTCAAGTTTATTCGTCACATACACATACGGGATGTGCAGTAAAATGAAAAGTGGCAGTGCTCGCGGACTTTGTGCAAAAAACAAACAAACAAACAGCCAACCAACTACAAACAGAATGGAACAGAATCACATTTTCTTTTTCATATTAAATATTGTGGGCGGTATTGTGGTACAGTAAAGTTAGTCCTTGATGAGATAGGAGTTTACAGTCCGAATGGCCTCTGGGAAGAAATTTCCTTCTCATCCTCTCCATTCTCACAGCATGGCAACGGAGGCGTTTGCCTGACTGTAGCAGCTGGAACAATCCGTTGCAGGGGTGGAAAGGGTCTCCCATTATCTTATTGGCTCTGGTGTTGCACCTCCTGATGTATAGTTCCTGCAGAGGGGCGAGAGAAGTTCCCATAGTGCGTTCGATTGCCTTAACATTTTGATGTTCAGAAGCCTTCTTTACCACCCTATCTAGCCGTGACACCGCAAATTCAAACAATGATGAACGCACTACTCTCTGCAGAGCCTTCCTGTCCTGGGCAGAGCAATTCCCAAACCAAATTGTAATATTTCCGGACAAGATGCTTTCCGCAGCTGCTGAGTAGATGCACTGGAAGATCCTCAGAGACACTCTGAATTTCCTCAATTGCCTGAGGTGGTAAAGGCGCTGCCTTGCCTTACTCACAAGTGCTGCAGCGTGTGATGTCCATGTCATATCCTCAGAGATGTGGACTCCTAGGTATTTAAAACAGCTCACCCTATCCACAGTATCCCCATTTATCCTCACTGGTGTGTACGTCCTCGGATGATTTGCCCTCCTAAAGTCCACGATCAGCTCCTTAGTTTTTTTGATGTTCAGAAGCCTTCTTTACCACCCTATCTAGCCGTGACACCGCAAATTCAAACAATGATGCAATGCACATCACAGCACTTTTACAACACTCACCAGGGGCCTACCATTCACTGTGAAGGTCTGACCTTGGTTTGACTTACACCTTGCACTAATCTGCATTGAAGCATTATAGCCATTCCTCAGCCCAGTTGCCCAGCTGTTAAAGATCTTGCTGTAATTTTGATAACCACTTTCACTGAATATGATACTACATACTTTAGTGTTATCTGCGAACTTATTAATTATGCTTTGTACATACTCATCCAAATTGCTGACAAATACCACAAACATCAATGAGCACAGCACCAATTCCTGAGGCACAGGTCTTCAGTCTGAAAAAGTAACCTTTCATCACCATGACCCTCAGCTTCCTTCCATGAAGCTAATACTGTACCCAGTCAGCTAGCCCTCCCTGAATCACATGCAATCTAACCTTCTAGGACAATGTACCATGCAGAACCTTATTAAAGACCCTGCAGAGTTTGTTTTGACAATTTTCTACGCCCTTGCCCTCATTGATTATTTATTCAAAAATGACAGTGTAATTTGTGAGTAACTTCCACGTACGAAACTATCCCTAATCAGAAACCTACCTACCACAGATATTGGGCTCAATGGTCAACAGGCTTTTCCTTGCAGCTCTTCTCAAATAGAAGCACAATGTTAGCCTTCCTCCAGAATTAATGTATTTCTCCATGGTAAAGAACAAAGAGAAATACTCATTGAGGATCTTGCCCATCCACTCTGGCTCCACGCATAAATGTCTGCTTTGGTTTCTGAGGGGACCTATTCCCTCTCTAATTACTCTCCTTAAATCTCTCTGAATTCGCCATAATCTTATCAGCCTGACTTGTGTCAGCACCTCTTTACTTGTACCCTTGCACTTTGTGATTTTAACACATCCATATTAGATCTTCCTATAAATCAACTACTATTGAGATTGGCTTACTATTGTCACATGTGCCAAGATACAGCGGAAAACTTTGTTTTCATGCTATTTTAGCAAATGATACTGTATTCAAGAGATTCAAGAGAGTTTATTGTCTTGTGTCCCAGATAGGACAATTAAATTCTTGCTTTGCTTCAGCACAACAGAATATAGTAGGCATAAATAAATACAGAACAGATCAGTGTGACCATATACTATTGAATATATATATACACACACAAATAAGATAACGTGCAATGGGCTATTAATGTTCAGAGTTTTGTTTGAGTTGAGTTTAATAGCCTGATGGCTGTGGGGAAGTAGCTATTCCTGAACCTGGATGTTGCAGATTTCAGGCTCCTGTACCTTCAACCTGAAGGCAGCGGGGAGATGTGTGAGTGGCCAGGATGGTGTGGATCCTTGATGATGCTGGCAGCTTTTTTTTAGGCAGCGACTGCGATAAATCCCCTCGATGGTAGGGAGGTCAGAGCCTACGGGCAGTGGACTGGGCAGTGTTTACAACTTTTTGCAGCCTTTTCTCACCTGGGCGCTCAAGTTGCCGAACCAAGCCTCGATGCAACCGGTCAGCATGCGCTCTACGGTGCACCTGTAGAAGTTTGAGAGAGTCCTCCTTGACATACCGACTCTCAGTAATCTTCTCGGGAAGTAGAAGCGCTGATGTGTTTTCTTTATAATTGCATCAGTGTTCTCGGACTAGGAGAGATCTTCAGAGATATGCACGCCTAGGAATTTGAAGCTCTTGACCCTCTCCACCATCGATGGGTCCCCATCCTACCCCTTCCAAAGTTCACCATTCCTTGGTTTTGCTGGTGTTGAGAGCCAGGTTATTGTGCTGGCACCATTTGGTCAGACGGTCGATCACACTTCTATTCTCTGACTCATCTCCATCAGTGATACGTCCCACAACAGTGGTGTTGTCAGCGAACTTGATGATGAACTTGAGTTCGCACAATGACCGGCTACGCAGTCATGAGTATAGAGTGAGTACAGCAGGGTGGCTGAGCACGCAGCCTTGAGGTGCTCCTGTGTTGATTGTTATCGAGGCTGACACATTTCCACCAATATGGACAGACGGTGGTCTGTGAATGAGGAAGTCGAGGATCCAATTGCAGAGGGATGCACAGAGACCCAGTTCTGAGAGTTTGGTAACCAGCTTGGAGGGGATGATTGTATTAAATGCCGAGCTGTAGTCAATGAATAACAGCCTGACATATGAGTTTTTGTTGTCCAGGTGGTCCAGAGCGGTGTGGCAAGCCAGCGAGATCGCATCCTCTGTTGCTCTGTTGTGGCAGTAAGCGAACTGCAGTGGGTCCAGGTTTTTGTCGAGGTGGGAGTTGATTTGCGCCATGATCAACCTCTCAAAGCATTTCATCACCACCAACGTTAGTGCCACTGGTCGATATATAGTCATTGAGGCACGTCACCTTGCTCTTCTTGGGCACCGGTATTATTGATGCCCTTTTAAAGCAGGTGGGAACCTCAGACCTCAGAAGTGAGAGGTTGAAAATGTCCGTAAAAACTCCAGCCAGTTGGTCCGCACAGATTTTTAGAACACGACCGGGTATGCCATCGGGTGCAGGCACTTTCCAAGGGTTCACCCCTCTGAAGGATTTTCTGATGTCGACGTCTGACCGTGACCGAAATACCAATACAGCGAATGGGGGCTCGAGAAGGCACATCAGTATTCTCCCTAACAAAGCGTGCGTAAAACGCATTGAGCTCGTCAGGGAGTGATGTTTCGCTGACACATGTGCTGCCTCCTGATTTCGCCTTGTAGGAGGTGATTGCATTCAGGTCCCGCCACAGCTGCTGAACATCCGTCTCATCCCCCAGCTTGGGGTAAGGTCCCTTTTGGCCTTTTTGATGGCTGTATGAGTACACTCATGAGTACTGTATGAGTACACTCATGCCATATGTGAGCAAATCAGGTAATGCAAAAGAGAAAGGAAATAGTACACAATATAGTTTTCCAGCTGTATTGAAAGTAGAGATAGAATTTCACAACCTTTCTGGATCGGTTCATGGGTGATATTGTGATTTTGTTTTTGTAAGGCAGGGAAAACAAGTGACTTAAGAGACTGCAGATGCTGGAATGGGAGCAACAAGCAATGTTGGTTGAGCAGGTAGACCCAAAATGCTGGAGTAACTCAGCGGGAGCAGGCAGCATCTCTGGAGAGAAGGAGTGGGTGACGTTTCGTGTCATGACCCTTCTTCAGACTCGAGGGTCAGAGCAGCATTTGTACGTGGTTGATGTTTCATTCCTTTCTAACCACATTCCTGTTGCAGGGTTTCTACCTTAAACATTGACAGTTTCTTTTCCCTCTCATAGGTGCTGCTTGACCCGTTGGAATGCTCCAGTACTTTGGGTTTTGCTCAAGATTCCTGCATCTGCACTTTCTTATTTTCTCAATAGGTTGTTTGTTGCTTTTTAAAAACAGGTGAGAGAGGTGGAGAGATTTATTGTCTTGAAAACAGGGTTGGTAGGTCAAAGTCTCTGCACGAGTGGAGAAAGACAGAGTAGACATAAGCCAGAGGAAACAAGGTGATAGTGAAGTCATGGACATATTTAAAGTTGAGGTTGAGTATTTTAATTTTGTTGCAGTGTACAAACATCAAGGCAACACCAGCAATGACAGCATGTATGGATAAGTAGGACTTAGTTTGAGTCTGATCATGTGCGGAGAATTTTGATGTTTGAATATATGGCCAGGGGGCTTATAACTGATAGTTGACTGAGAATTGCACTGGGTGCTAATGAGAATGTGAAGATTTTGAGATTGAACAATATTAGAATTTGGACTAGGGTTTCTGAAAGAGGTGGCTTTAGAGATTATGGAGGCATTAATAGTGAAATTTCAAGAATCACTGGAGTCAGGAGTGGTTCCAGATGATTGGAAAATTGCCATTATTACTCAACTATACATAAAAGTAGCAAAGCAGAAAGGTGGAAACTATAGGTTGGTTAATCTGACTTCAGTGGTTGGTAAGATTTTAGAGTCAATTAAAAAGGATGAGGTTACATAATTTATTGTCACATGTACCTAGGTACAGTGAAATGCTTTCTTTTGCATACTACCCGGTAAAATCATATTGCAGACATCACCCAGGCAGTACACAAGTGTCGCCACGTTTCTGGCAAAGAGGACGGTAAAGGGAATTCTGTAAACCAACAAAATTATCTTTGAATTACTTTGGAAGAAATGTTGACTCGATTAAAAATATTATATATTAACATATATAAGCAGGTAGAGAACACAGAAATGGATATGGGTGGTGAGGAAAGTGACATCATCCAGTTCTGCTTCTTTGCCATTGAACCTGGGTCTGGTAATGGATGGCATGTTTAAAGAACGTAGCCAACACAATCTATGAAAATACCAGCCATTTTAGAATAAACTTACAAATGCATTCAAAATTAAAATTAGAACAATTGAGAGAATTTGATATAAAAGGTAGTAACTAATCTATATTTTCTGAATTAAACTGTTTGATCCATTACAGTGCACAGGCCTGTTTAAAAGATTGGTGCATAATAAATAAGGTTTATGCCTCCAGGATTTAAAAAAATGAAAGGCATATTATCAAACCATTCCTTTTTATATATTTTGTTTCCTAACAGAATTGTGGATGATCAAATGTTATACTGCACAAACAACTAACAGTTACAATTCATATAAACACACAGGAATTTCCTTTATTTTCCTGTATAATATAAAGTTGTTGACCAGTACTATTACTGTCAGTTTTCATTTAATGCACCTCCATTCATTTTCGTTTGAAGTTGTGATTGTGTGTTAAGGTGCTGATTCACATTTGGTACCGCTCTCCTTGAATCTAAATCTTTGACCTGAGGGAGAATCTATGCTCATGCAAAAGCGAGTAAGTTTGGTTTTAGATTACTCATTTGTAGATGAGAAGATCACATGGTAGTGTGTTGAAGAGTAGTTCGGTTGTATCTGGTGTTTTGAAGACACTTTATCCTTTAAGCAACATCATAAATATGACCTTTATATTTTCTTAATTGCATTTTCTCTTTTGGGTAATCCACCGAATGTAAATTTTGTTGTTTCGTGCCCTAAAACAAAAGGTTCATGGCTATAAAAGAATTTGAGGATATTCTAGGGGTCGGTATGGCGCTTTATGTGCATTTATTTTCACTGGTTTGCCTTGTACCTTTTATAGCATTCGTAATCCTAATCATATCTAGGCAGAATGAGACTGGGAAATGACTCTCCTAACCCTCAATTCACTTGAATTTGAATCTAGGCATGTTATAGCCGCATCACCTTGTGGTCTAAAACTGAATAGCTTGTCTTCTGTAAATCATAAATCTTGATCAGGTGGAAGCATTGGCAGATCGAATTTAGTCATCAAGTGTAAAGTGATGCATTTTGAGAAGTCAGAGAGTTATATAACGGAAACAGGCCCTTTGGCCCAACCAGTCCATGCCAACTAAGATGCGCCATCTATGCTGCTCCCAACTGCTTGCCTGCCGTTGGCTCATATCCCTCTAAACTTTTCTTATTTATGTACCTGTACAAATGTTAAGAGTGCTTAAGGAATGTTGATGAACAGAGGGACCTTGGTGTTCATAGCTCCCTGAAAGTACCAACATAGGTAGATAGAGTGGTTAAAGAAATGCATATGGCATGCATACCATCCTAGGCTGAGGCATAGAACATAAAAGTTGGGAAGTTGAGTTGGGAGTAACTCCGAGGGTCAGGGAGCATCTCTGGAGGACATGGATAGGTGGCGTTTTGGGTTGGGTTCCTCCTACAGACCGATTGGGGTGGGGGTTAGATGGCTGGATGCACATGAACCTCTGTCTCACCTGGAAAGATTGCTGGGGTCCTTGAATGGAGATGATCTGTTACATTTGTGCTTAAAATATCTGGTGTTAGAAGTTATGAATCACATGCTGCTTTAATCTGTCAACAATGCTGATTATAGAGGCAGCCCCATATAATGAGGAGGAAGGGACTGTAGATGCTGGTTTAGACTGAAGATATCTCCCTGACCCAGTCTGATGAAGTGTCTCGACCCGAAACGTCACCTATTCCCTTTCTCCAGAGATAATCCTGCATTTTGTGTCTGTCCCATAAAATGAGGGTTGTGTTCCTCGAAAATGAGCCACATTGTAATTTTGGAAAACATCATCTGTGCATGCATCAAGAAACATGAGTTGAAAAAATAATTGTGTTGATTTATTTACTTTCTTTTCCCCACATAAATTCTGCGAGAGCAATTTTATAACGTATCAAATGTTTGGATAATGATTTGTGAATTCTGTAAGAGTAAATCTCAGTAACCCAAGCAACTGTAACATGATGAATTGCCTAGATGATTAAGAAAATAGATTTATTAGAATGCAATTTTTCCAAAAGTGTAAAATTGCTTGAAAATTTTAAAATGACAGAAAAGGGCCAAGTTTATATTTTATTGTGGCATTCTAAAGCTGGATTTGATTTAAGTTTGATATCAATGTAAACTTCTGTCATATTTTCCATGTTCCTGTGTGCACACCTGCAATGGAAAATGATTTTGTTCTCTTTGTCATAATGTAATTGCATCTCTTTGTGCCCCCGCCATCCCATACATTATGACTGCATTGTGGTATGAACAGTCTATTTTAGTTTTGCTCATTTACCATCTTCCAATACAATGTTCAAATTAAAAGCAAAATAAGAACTCAGTTTACCAACTCGATGCTTGTTATTGTTATTGATTTTCAATTCATTGCTGTCAACAACACATGAAGAAATAAATTTCTACAAAAAATGAGAGTTGATAGCTCTCCTTTAGCATGCCACCAGCTTGTAATTATTTAAAGCACCTCCTTATTCTTGTTTTGAATCTTTCAGCTATCTTTTAATCAATATCGTCATAGTAGCTTTGTGTGTCGAACTTAATGAATCACTTTCTAAAAATGTAAATATACCCTCTACATTTATGTTCACCGCATGTTTGGTAATAAACACAATTTAAACAAGTTAGTCATGCATGATCTCCCACTTACAAATCTATTTTGAAGGTCCATGATCATTCATTCTTCATTGTTATAACAATTAGGTTTTCAAATGACGTGAGATGAGTATAATTATCTGCAACTATTGACAAGGATATCAACAGAAAATATTTTTTACTGTTTGCTTTTTAATTTGAACATTGAATTGGAAAGGAATTGACGCAACATTTAAATTGTGGAGTTACTGACGATGGTAACACTTCCATAAAAGTCCACAAACATTTAAAACATAAACCATATTCCATCAATATTGGCTCTCAATTGATTAAAACATAAATGCTGATTATAACAACGTAATGGTTTATTCCTATCTGTGTCAGGGACTTGTATGTGTTAGTTGTGGATTGGTCACTAACATTTTTATTTTTTGAGTCTGGAGATAATGTGTTCCTAAAGGAGATCTTTATAGAAAACTTCAAAATTGCAACAAAACTGGACAGATTAGTTGGAAGAAAGAATTGTGGTGGTTCCAGCCAGCCTTTAGTAAAGAGTTGAGCGTCGCATGAGAATTGTATAACCTTTGGTTTTCCTCCCACAGATTTGGCATGTAGGGGTTCTAGTATTTACATCCAGTTGATAAAAAATTGCAACAGTATTTCTCAGCCAACATGTGACTTGGAGGGAAGTTAGTAGGTGTGTGGACAGCTGTTTTTGTCCTTCTTTGTGGTAGAGTTCCTGGGTTTGCCAGTTGCTTTTGACAAAACTTTTGAGTTGCTGCACTATATTTTATTGCTGCAATAATTTAGACTTCCCAGGCTACTGACTGACAACAGGACTTGAGGACCTGACTTGACGAAATCTGACAACACAAATTCTCAAGCTTTTAGAGTATTTCAAAACTATAAAATATTAACAATAAAACTGTATACAGTGTATGGGTTCCATAAGTTTAGTTACAGCAGTGTTAGGATGAACATGGAAGATATACCGTGAAATCTAAGAATTAAATGAAACTAGACCATTCGGGACCCACTCACCCACAGCCCCCAAGTGCGCAGGTGCGGCTGACGGGTTCCCGTTGTACCGTCAGAGATCCCCGTTGTGACGCGGGTCACGACGACCCGCCCCCAAATGCCCCTCACCATCCCTCATCCTACTCCTATCCTCTATTCCCCCTCAACCCCAGCACTCCCTCCCCCTCCTCTTGCCCTCTCCTTTCCCCTACCCTCAGTCACTCCCTCCCTCCCTACATAACCCCTCTCTCCTCCCTACCCCCCTCCTCTCCCTCAATCCCCCGTCTCCCTCCTCACCTCCCCAGGATTTCGATGTAAACCACCGCCGGCCCCGTTTGGTCCACCATGTCGACGACAAAGTTGTAGTTGAGGCGGGGGCTGTCGGAGGGGACGGGCCGAGCGGTCTGGAACCATGGGAGGGTGAGGGAGAGGCCGAGGCTGCGGATCCCCCGGACCCCGCAGTGGCTCGAACCCCAGCCCAGGGCCGCGCTCAGCGCCCAGTCCGTGTCGGTGTCCGCACCCCAGCGCCCAAAGCCAGGGCCCGGTTACAACCCTGGGGCTCGGCCCACGCCAGGCCTCTTCACCTTCCCTCTTCTTTCCCCTCTCCTCATCCTGTCTTCACTCCCTCCCTCTCCTTTCCCCTATCCTCATTCACTCCCTCCCTCCATAACCCCTCTCCCTCCCTGCTTACACCACTCCTCACCTAACCTCTATCCCACCCCCCCCACAATGAAAATTGCAATGTTTTTTTAAATGAAAGCTTCCGCCTATCCCACCCACCTCCACTCACGATATTTTGTGAGTGGCATTTTAAAATAACTGAAAGTCTATGAGTTTTTGAGGCTGCCGTCTTGAGCCACGGGTGGGGGAGGGAGGAGCTCGGCTCCAGGCCCTGTTCGTGCCTGTGTCCAGCGTGCTTTTATTGGGAACACCAAGTTTTTTAAAATGTAAATGAGATCCCAATGTGACGCGTGTGTGCTCACCCCCCACCCCACCCCCACACACACAATGAAAATCTCAATTTTTTGGGGGGTAAATAAACAGGCAGTTTATGTAAATGAGATGCCATTGTGAGGTCATAGGCTGCTAAGGGCAAGTGGGGGCGCTGTTTAAATGTTTTTAACGTTTTAAATGTCAGTAACGTGAAATATAACATCAATCTAAACGAAACTTGATAAAAACCACCACATGACAATTGTGAGTAAGGTGGTCCAAAAATTGTAGTGCTATCGTGTACTGTTTTGGCATAATATGATGACATCACCAAATCAGAGATCACAGACAGACACACATAGAAACAAACATGATGAGAGTTTTAGTAATATATAATATATAGCGATGTTACTAAACTTACCTTCAGCGGCACTGCAGTTCTGCCACTGGCTGTGTGCACGACTTTGCCGCCTTTGGGGGAGGGGGGGGATTAAAATGCTGTTTTCTCCTGCCTGTCGGATGCGGATTTCTTCGGGATGCCAGCTGTTGATGAAAAATCGATCGGACTTCCGTTCTCGATATGTTTTTTAAAAAATCGCTGGACAATTTAATCGCTGGATTAAAATAAAAAGCTACTTCTAATGCCGTCAACGCCTACGACGTGACGGATCTCAAGTACGGGACAAAACACGGTGTAAGTCGTCTATTTTACATATAAACTTACTTCTTGGGAAGACTTTAATCAATCCTCTATAAGCGAAAATGTGATTTGGGCCCCATACGAACCGGCAGTGTTTTTTCCTGCCGATATGGGGTTCAAATTCACTGTAAATGCAACGTTCCAATCGATCACGTTCCAGAAAAACCCACTCACAAGATGATTTAAATGGTTTTTTTTTGACAATCTTGTCATAAGAGCATCTAAATCGTCTATATTTTGTGTTATTGTCTATCCGTAGTCAATATTTTTATACTAAATATCAGTTTTAGTCCCATGTATTGTGCAAAAAAAATAATGATTTTAATTATATTGAATGGATGTTTCAAGATTAATTTATGGGAATTAAACATTAAATTCCTTCTATCTGGCATATAAATTCATGACAGTGAGATTTAAAAATCATGTTATATTTTGAATTCTTGTGTGAATGGGATTAGTCTGTTATTTGGATACTTGGGTTACTTAAAAAATATATCCTTTTCTTAAGAAATTGAATCTACAGGACATTCTTAATGGGAAAGTAGAGGGCAGAAAGACATGTCATGTGTGGTTTGAAGAGCAAATACTTGTAGTTTGCAATGCCAAAATTGAAAAGTTGAGGAAAAACAAGGTGTACAGAGTTGATTATTGGTTACATTCCGAGGAGTATGATGATGCTACTGATTATGATATGCCAACGTACCAGCTAGCAACTGATCTTCTCCATAAAGGCTTGGTCTATTGCTAGAAACTGTAATTTATTTACCTATCTGTTATGGATTTACAGCATATAATACAATAATATTAAAGTTCTGATCTTGAGAATATCACTGTTTTGAATTTTCAAGGCAATAGAGTGTTTATTACTATTTCCGTCACGACGGTCAATTTTGTAATTAAATTCAATTAGGTAATTAACTAATTATATGCTTTAATTTCAGGTCATCCAAGTAAGATGTTTTATATTTGTTTCGGAATGCTTCAATCTATAATAACTGAAAAGTTCATTCAGTTCTCTTGATTTTTAAGAATGTTATGGGCTTTTGACTGTCCTCGATCACAGCTTTTGTGTTAAGTCAATGGAAAAGCAATAGGGAACAAGATGCTAATTTCCGAGTATGAAAATGGCCATAACGTTTTCAATACTGAGGATATGAAAGCGAATTGGGTGTCAAATGAAACTTCTTGTTATGCTTTATCTGATAGGATAAATTGCAGACTTGATATTTTAAACCTCGAAATGTTGTAACATCGCTATAATATACTGAACCAAGTGAGACCGGTTGGGTCCCTGTCACACAGGAGGCCTGGTCTCCCAACGCAAACCGTTCCCCCAACGCAATATTCGACCACTCACCCCACTGGAGGCCGGGTCCACCCACGCAACCCATTCCCCAATGTAAGATTCAATCACTCACCCGTTCACTCAATGCAACCCGTTCCCCTCTCCCTCTACCCCCTCCCTGTCCCTCTACCCCCTCCCTGTCCCTCTACCCCCTCCCTGTCCCTCTACCCCCTCCCTGTCCCTCTACCCCCTCCCTGTCCCTCTACCCCCTCCCTGTCCCGCTACCCCCTCCCTGTCCCGCTACCCCCTCCCTGTCCCGCTACCCCCTCCCTGTCCCGCTACCCCCTCCCTGTCCCGCTACCCCCTCCCTGTCCCGCTACCCCCTCCCTGTCCCGCTACCCCCTCCCTGTCCCGCTACCCCCTCCCTGTCCCGCTACCCCCTCCCTGTCCCGCTACCCCCTCCCTGTCCCGCTACCCCCTCCCTGTCCCTCTACCCCCTCCCTGTCCCTCTACCCCCTCCCTGTCCCTCTACCCCCTCCCTGTCCCTCTACCCCCTCCCTGTCCCTCTACCCCCTCCCTGTCCCTCTACCCCCTCCCTGTCCCTCTACCCCCTCCCTGTCCCTCTACCCCCTCCCTGTCCCTCTACCCCCTCCCTGTCCCTCTACCCCCCTCCCTGTCCCTCTACCCCCCTCCCTGTCCCTCTACCCCCCTCCCTGTCCGTCTACCCCCCTCCCTGTCCCTCTACCCCCCTCCCTGTCCCTCTACCCCCCTCCCTGTCCCTCTACCCCCCTCCCTGTCCCTCTACCCCCCTCCCTGTCCCTCTACCCCCCTCCCTGTCCCTCTACCCCCCTCCCTGTCCCTCTACCCCCCTCCCTGTCCCTCTACCCCCCTCCCTGTCCCTCTACCCCCCTCCCTGTCCCTCTACCCCCCTCCCTGTCCCTCTACCCCCCTCCCTGTCCCTCTACCCCCCTCCCTGTCCCTCTACCCCCCTCCCTGTCCCTCTACCCCCCTCCCTGTCCCTCTACCCCCCTCCCTGTCCCTCTACCCCCCTCCCTGTCCCTCTACCCCCCTCCCTGTCCCTCTACCCCCCTCCCTGTCCCTCTACCCCCCTCCCTGTCCCTCTACCCCCCTCCCTGTCCCTCTACCCCCCTCCCTGTCCCTCTACCCCCCTCCCTGTCCCTCTACCCCCCTCTCCCTGTCCCTCTACCCCCCTCCCTGTCCCTCTACCCCCCTCCCTGTCCCTCTACCCCCCTCCCTGTCCCTCTACCCCCCTCCCTGTCCCTCTACCCCCCTCCCTGTCCCTCTACCCCCCTCCCTGTCCCTCTACCCCCCTCCCTGTCCCTCTACCCCCCTCCCTGTCCCTCTACCCCCCTCCCTGTCCCTCTACCCCCCTCCCTGTCCCTCTACCCCCCTCCCTGTCCCTCTACCCCCCTCCCTGTCCCTCAACCCCCCTCCCTGTCCCTCTACCCCCCTCCCTGTCCCTCTACCCCCCTCCCTGTCCCTCTACCCCCCTCCCTGTCCCTCTACCCCCCCTCCCTGTCCCTCTACCCCCCTCCCTGTCCCTCTACCCCCCTCCCTGTCCCTCTACCCCCCTCCCTGACCCTCTACCCCCCTCCCTGTCCCTCTACCCCCCCCCCTGTCCCTCTACCCCCCCCCCCTGTCCCTCTACCCCCCCCCCTGTCCCTCTACCCCCCCCCTGTCCCTCTACCCCCCTCCCTGTCCCTCTACCCCCCTCCCTGTCCCTCTACCCCCCTCCCTGTCCCTCTACCCCCCTCCCTGTCCCTCTACCCCCCTCCCTGTCCCTCTACCCCCCTCCCTGTCCCTCTACCCCCCTCCTTGTCCCTCTACCCCCCTCCCTGTCCCTCTACCCCCTCCCTGTCCCTCTACCCCCTCCCTGTCCCTCTACCCCCCTCCCTGTCCCTCTACCCCCCTCCCTGTCCCTCTACCCCCCTCCCTGTCCCTCTACACCCCTCCCTCTCCCTCTACCCCCTCCCTCTCCCTCTACCCCCCTCCCTCTCCCTCTACCCCCCTCCCTCTCCCTCTACCCCCCTCCCTCTCCCTCTACCCCCCTCCCTCTCCCTCTACCCCCCTCCCTCTCCCTCTACCCCCCTCCCTCTCCCTCTACCCCCCTCCCTCTCCCTCTACCCCCCTCCCTCTCCCTCTACCCCCCTCCCTCTCCCTCTACCCCCCTCCCTCTCCCTCTACCCCCCTCCCTCTCCCTCTACCCCCCTCCCTCTCCCTCTACCCCCCTCCCTCTCCCTCTACCCCCCTCCCTCTCCCTCTACCCCCCTCCCTCTCCCTCTACCCCCCTCCCTCTCCCTCTACCCCCCTCCCTCTCCCTCTACCCCCCTCCCTCTCCCTCTACCCCCCTCCCTCTCCCTCTACCCCCCTCCCTCTCCCTCTACCCCCCTCCCTCTCCCTCTACCCCCCTCCCTCTCCCTCTACCCCCCTCCCTCTCCCTCTACCCCCCTCCCTCTCCCTCTACCCCCCTCCCTCTCCCTCTACCCCCTCCCTCTCCCTCTACCTCCCTCCCTCTCCCTCTACCCCCCTCCCTCTCCCTCTACCCCCCTCCCTCTCCCTCTACCCCCCTCCCTCTCCCTCTACCCCCCTCCCTCTCCCTCTACCCCCTCCCCCTCCCTCTACCCCCCTCCCTCTACCCCCCCTCCCCCTCCCTCTACCCCCCCTCCCCCTCCCTCTACCCCCCCTCCCTCTCCCTCTACCCCCCTCCCTCTCCCTCTACCCCCCTCCCTCTCCCTCTACCCCCCTCCCTCTCCCTCTACCCCCCTCCCTCTCCCTCTACCCCCCTCCCTCTCCCTCCCCCCCCTCCCTCTCCCTCTACCCCCCTCCCTCTCCCCCCCTCCCTCTACCCCCCTCCCTCTACCCCCCTCCCTCTACCCCCCTCCCTCTACCCCCCTCCCTCTACCCCCCTCCCTCTACCCCCCTCCCTCTACCCCCCTCCCTCTACCCCCCTCCCTCTACCCCCCTCCCTCTCCCTCTACCCCCCTCCCTCTCCCTCTACCCCCCTCCCTCTCCCTCTACCCCCCTCCCTCTCCCTCTACCCCCCTCCCTCTCCCTCTCCCCCCCTCCCTCTCCCCCCCTCCCTCTCCCCCCCTCCCTCTCCCCCCCTCCCTCTACCCCCCTCCCTCTACCCCCCTCCCTCTACCCCCCTCCCTCTACCCCCCTCCCTCTACCCCCCTCCCTCTACCCCCCTCCCTCTACCCCCCTCCCTCTACCCCCCTCCCTCTACCCCCCTCCCCTCTACCCCCCTCCCTCTACCCCCCTCCCTCTACCCCCCTCCCTCTACCCCCCTCCCTCTACCCCCCTCCCTCTCCCTCTACCCCCCTCCCTCTCCCTCTACCCCCCTCCCTCTCCCTCTACCCCCCTCCCTCTCCCTCTACCCCCCTCCCTCTCCCTCTACCCCCCTCCCTCTCCCTCTACCCCCCCTCCCTCTCCCTCTACCCCCCTCCCTCTCCCTCTACCCCCCTCCCTCTCCCTCTACCCCCCTCCCTCTCCCTCTACCCCCCTCCCTCTCCCTCTACCCCCCTCCCTCCACCTCTCCCTCCACCTCTCCCTCCACCTCTCCCTCCACCTCTCCCTCCACCTCTCCCTCCACCTCTCCCTCCCCCTCCCCCTCCCCCTCCCCCTCCCCCTCCCCCTCCCCCTCCCCCTCCCCCTCCCCCTCCCCCTCCCCCTCCCCCTCCCCCTCCCCCTCCCCCTCCCCCTCCCCCTCCCCCTCCCCCTCCCCCTCCCCCTCCCCCTCCCCCTCCCCCTCCCCCTCCCCCTCCCCTCCCCCTCCCCCTCCCCCTCCCCCTCCCCCTCCCCCTCCCCCTCCCCCTCCCCCTCCCCCTCCCCCTCCCCCTCCCCCTCCCCCTCCCCCTCCCCCTCCCCCTCCCCCTCCCCCTCCCCCTCCCCCTCCCCCTCTCCCTCCCCCTCCCCCCTCCCTCTTCCCCCCCGCGCTCTCTCCCCCTCCTCGCTCTCTCTTCCCCCTCCTCGCTCTCTCTGCCCCCTCCTCGCTCTCTCTTCCCCCTCCTCGCTCTCTCTTCCCCCTCCCTCACTCTCTCTTCCTCCTCCCTCACTCTCTATCTACCACCCCTCACTCTCCACCTTCCTCTCTATGGATTGAAGAGGGAAGGTAAAGAGGACAAGGAGGGAATGCTGCGGGATGAGGAGAAATGAGCCGCGCCTGCCCAGTTGGCTATTTGTGAGTGGTGGAATATTGTGTTGGGGGAACGGGTTGCGTTTGGGGAACGGAAGAGTGGTGGAATATTGCGTTGGGGGAGAAAACCCAACGGGTCTACACTTGTTCTAGTACACACTAAAAGTATGTCTCATTCAAGGATGTGTGGCGCATCTAAGACGGTGTGCCCACATTGATTTAATTTATGTGATGGTGTATTGGCAGTTTATAAGGTGCAGCAGTGAGGGGGAACCTCTGTGTTACTCCAGTTGCTGCGGGGACTGGAAACAGCAAGGCACTCCCCCCCCCCATCTCAGCAGAAGCAACCTGGGGATGAATTAAGATGCACTGTGTCCTCATTTGCCTTCTCACACCTGCTTTTATACAGGTTATCTATCTGCTTTACGGTGCCCAACCTTGGGACCCGTAACAGATCGTGGGGGCTCGTCCGGGATCGGCGCCACTTCGTGGTTGGAGTGGAGCTGATCAACTAATGACACCTGAGACCGAGACCGAGACAGGGCTGATTCGAGCTGAGTGCCGAGAGCGGTGAGTCGGAGCAGAGACTGTGCCATTGCTGAACTGTGATCCATCGTGAAGGACGGTGAAACGCTGCTGCCATGTCAGAGAGTGGGAGGAAGAGCCTAGTGTGGGACATTCGGAAGTCACTGCTCACCTTGCCAGCTGCAGAGCTTTTTCACATCGCCAAAGAGATGGGTTCAACGTCAGATTGGGACCTGTCTGAACTCCATGAAGGAGACCATGAAGGCTGCTTCGACAAAATCAGTTCATTCATGTACAGTAAGCATTTGTTAGAGTCAGAAGACAGTGGAATGTCTGAATTGTTGGGTTTGAAAGATGCTATTGATGATATTGTAAAGACCCGAAAAGTATTGTGTTTGCCAGAGCTAGAAACACAACCCATAGGTGCTCATGGAGATACTACTAACCAAATGTTCCAAGTCAGTTCTACTTTGCCAAACAGTGATGCTTTCACCACTGACCCAGTACTACCTACTGCTGTATCTGACTCCACAAACGTAGAGTTACTCGAAATGCTCACTAGCTATGAGGAGCTTGGTAAAAGGCTGAAACAAAGCATTATGGTACCGACAACTCAGTCACCAGAAGACTGTCCGCCAGTAGCAGCACAGGCTAATAAGTCTCGAAGTGACTCATCATACCACAACCCGACAGTTGTTCAACCCAATCGAGAGGGGATGATTTCCATAAGAGATCTCGCCTATCTCCAGAGAAGGGAGTTTAAGGTACAAGGGGGCCAGGTTGGTGATCATTCGTCAGACATCAGTTATAGCAATGTCTGTAAGCAAATAGAAGAAGGGATCAAAGAAGGCTTCCATGATGCAGAGATAGTTCGTGGTGTGCTCCGGATAATGAAACCTGGAATTTTTAAAGAGATGCTAATGAACAAGGATGACTTGACTGTGATGGAACTCAAGGGATTTCTCCAGGCTCACCTAAGAGAAAAAAGCAGTGCAGAGTTATTCCAATAGTTAATATGTGCCAAGCAGGAGGAGAACGAGACACCACAACAATTCCTCTATCGTGTCATAGGTTTGAAGCAACGTGTCCTATTCACATCAAAACTGTCAGACGCAGGTATAAAATACAGTGCAGCTACTGTTCAAGATGGCTTCCTACATACAGTTTACCAGGGATTAGGCTACAAACACAGTGAGCTACGCAGAGAAATAAAACCTCTCTTGTCCAGTGGTGAAGTAAGTGATGAGACAATATTGCGCCAGGTAATGAAAATCACCAGTGAAGAAAGTGAGAGACAAAAGAGGATAGGTCCTTTTCGTCGGCAGGCTGCAGTTCATGCACATGGTGCACAGTTTGAGCCGAATACAGCAAAAGAACAGGGTAGCAAGCAAGAGAGTGTGGCGCCAAAAGTAAAGACAGACCCAATTAAAGAGCTTACAGCCAAGGTAGATGAGCTCACAAGTATGATTGAGGCCATGAAACGACAAATTAAGCCACAACCAACAGATGTGAGGAACCAATATTCTCAATATAAAATGAGACCCAGGAAAGATAAATCATACGGTTGTCCAAAATGGGTTGAACAAAACCGCCCAGACTGTAACCATTGTTTCTCGTGTGGGGAGGAAGGCCACAGAGCTGTTGGCTGCTTAAAGAAACAGAAGAGTCAGGGAAACTTGCACCGGTCACTGCAGGGGGGGCGCCCAGTGATCGGATCTGAGAAACGTCCCCAAACTCAAACTGATTGTGATGACAACAATACAGATCTTCCTTTGTCCACCACTTCAGAAGTAGCGAGCACACAGTACAATGACAAACAAAGCAAATCATCTTCTCAGTTCTCTTTTGAACCACAATGTACCAAACGTAAAGCTGTCGCCAACATGATAGGAAAGAAGGCTCTGATACAATGTAATCTAAGTGGTTTGGCGGTAACTGCATTGCTTGACTCGGGCGCACAAGTTAGTATTATCAGCCGTGCCTGGAAAGATCTACACCTGCCTGATCTAAACATTCGACCAATGTCTGAGATCATTGAGGAACTGGATGAGCTAAAGGTTTATGCAGTCAATGGAGAGCTCATTCCTTTTGATGGATGGGTTCCTATAATGACCAACCTACCTGGGAATGAGGACCCAAGTCTTGCCATCAGTGTCCCATTCTTAGTTAGCAGCTTGACCATGGAAAGACCGTTGATTGGTTTTAATGTTCTTGAGCAGCTTGTTGAGGGACAGCCAGAAAGGTTAGTACCTACTCTGATACAGTTGTTTCAGAATGCCATTGGTGTTTCAAGTGAGAAAGCCGAAGCAGTGGTGAGTTTTATTCAGACAGTGGAGCCAAGTATGCCACAAGGATGCCTAAGAACTGGTGCAAAGGACGTGGTCGTTCCAGCTGGACAAGTCAGCTGGGTGAGATGCCGGGTTCCCCCAACCATGAATTCCTATGGCCGTCTGGTATTGTTCGAATCAGACGAAGGCAGTCAGCCTTTGGATCAGCTAGATCTAGGAGCAGGTTTGGTTGAAATGCAGAATCCTTTAAAACCGTATGTCACCATTGCTGTTGGCAACAACACCAGCCATGACATTATCTTGCCACGTAAGACAGCCCTGGGCACCTTACAGCATATTGAAAGGGTTGTGGAAGCTGACCCTCCAAGAAAAGTGGCATCCATGACAACAGTCAACGAGGTCACCTCTCAACTTCATCAACCAACTCCATCACTGTGGCATCCGCTCGTGAACCTTGATCACCTGGAGGAAAATCAGCAAGAGGTTGTCAGGAAAATGTTATTTGAGGAGTCAAAAGCCTTTGCCAGAGATGAAAATGATATTGGATGCAACCCAAGCCTGCAAATGGTGATAAATCTGAAAGATGACATTCCTGTGCAGAGAGCGTACACATCCATCCCAAAACCGCTGTTGAGAGAAGTAAAGGAATATGTTCAAGACCTCCTTGTCAAGGGATGGATTGTGAAATCTAGGTCCTCCTATGCCGCTCCAGTTGTGTGTGTGCGGAAGAAAGACGGTACGCTGCGCCTCTGCATAGATTATCGTCTATTGAATCAGAAAACGGTGCCGGATAGACACCCACTGCCTCGAATACGAGACTTGCTGGACACCTTGGGTGGTTACTCGTGGTTTAGCATCCTTGACCAGGGTAAGGCCTACCACCAGGGTTTCGTGGCTGAAAGTTCACGTCATCTCACTGCTTTCATCACACCCTGGGGGTTTTATGAGTGGGTAAGGATCCCGTTTGGCCTATCAAACGCGCCAGCAGCATTCCAGAGAAGTATGGAGGAGATGTTGAGTTCGCTGAGGGATGAGTGCTGTATACCCTACCTCGATGACATCCTCTGCTACTCGCGGTCATTTGAAGATCATGTGGAAGTGGTCCGCAAGGTTCTCCAAGCTTTGCAACATCAAGGGGTAAAGCTCCGATCTGAAAAGTGTGAGTTGTTCAAGCAAGAGGTTCGCTATGTTGGCCGCCTTGTCTCTGCTAACGGTATTCGAGTTGATCCCAAGGACCTGAATGCTGTGCTGGCTTTGAAAGACAAAACACCACAGACGGTAGGTGATTTGAGAAGGGTTCTCGGTTTTCTCAGTTACTACAGGACATACGTTCAAAACTTCTCAAAGATAGCAAAGCCATTGTATGAGATGCTCCAAGGGAAATCCTCAATTCAAGTCCAGTCGCGACAAGGTAAAGCCAAGGGACCCCAACTGTCATCCAGGGCACCCATACAGTGGACTGCTGAACATCAAAGTGTACTCGAGAGACTGATTGACATGTTGACACATCCACCGGTTTTGGCATACCCAAACTTCGACAGGCCTTTCGTCTTGCATACCGATGCATCAGAGCAAGGTCTAGGAGCTGTTCTCTACCAGCAACAGGAGGGAAAGCTACGAGTCATTGGGTATGGGTCACGGACTTTGACAGCTGCAGAGAGGAACTACCATATGCATAGTGGCAAGTTGGAGTTCCTTGCACTTAAGTGGGCAGTGTGCGAGAAATTTAGGGACTACCTCTATTATGCTCCACACTTTACCATCTTCACTGACAACAACCCACTTACTTACATCATGAGCACTGCCAAACTCAATGCGGTTGGTCACCGGTGGGTGGGAGAACTGTCAGACTTCCATTTTGACATCAGGTACAGACCAGGAAGAGTCAACACGGACGCAGATACTCTGTCCCGAGTCCCTCTTGATATTGACCAGTACATGTCAACATGCACAGAGGAGTTGTCGCAGGATGTAGTGAATGCAGCTTGGGAAGGAAGTCAAGCAGCCCAGAGGAAAGATGTGGCATGGATAGCCGCTCTCGCTGTCTCCTCTCAAGATGTTGTCCTACAGCCCCGCGCCCCTCTACACAGCATTAGTCATGACGACTTGGTCCAAGCTCAAAGAGAGGATCCCGAGATAGGAAAGATCTTAAAGCTCAAAGAGATGAACAGTAAATTGACAGACGACATCAGAAGGACTGTGAGAGGAAGCGCATGCAAGCTTCTGCATGAGTGGAGCAGGTTGCACATCGAGGATGGGTTGCTGTACCGAAGAACAACAAGTAGGAAACAATTAGTACTACCTCTGAAATACCACCCTGTGGTATTAAAGCACCTCCACGACAACATGGGACATGTGGGCATGGAGAGAGTTCTTCACCTCGCCAGGGAGAGGTTTTACTGGCCCTACATGAAAAGGTGTGTCGAGGACTATGTAACAAAGAAGTGCAGTTGCATCAAACAGAAGAAGCCTACAGTGCATGTGCGTGCACCAATGAGCGGTCTGAAGTCTAACTCACCCCTAGAAATGGTTTGTATCGACTTCTTACACCTGGAAAAGAGCAAAGGCGGTTATGAGTACATCCTAGTAGTAATTGACCATTTTACAAGGTTTGCTCAGGCCTACCCTACAAAAAACAAGTCTGGCCGGACGGCAGCAGAACGGATTTACAATGACTTTGTACCACGTTTCGGATTCCCAAACAAGCTCCATCATGACCAAGGACGTGAATTCGAGAATGAACTGTTTCGAACCCTTGGCCAGCTCTCTGGAGTAGGACATTCCCGAACATCTCCATATCACCCGCAAAGTAATCCAGCAGAGCGATTCAATCGAACCTTGCTGCAGATGCTGCGAACTCTGACAGACATAGAAAAGGAGATATGGAAAGAACATCTCCCACAGGTTGTACATGCGTATAACTGCACACGCCATGAGTCCACTGGCTATTCCCCTCACTATCTTCTCTATGGTCGACACCCTCGCCTTCCTGTGGATCTCTTGTTTGGGTTGGCTGAAGAAATAGATCCAGTGACGCACAAAGGTTATGCTGAGAAGTGGCAAAAAAGGATGGCGGAAGCATACCGCATTGCTAACAACAACAGTCTGGCTTCAAGTGCAAAAGGAAAGTCCTACTATGATCAGAAGGTGAGAGGAGTGGTCCTGAAGCCTGGGGATAGAGTGCTGGTTAGAAATCTGGGAGAGCGAGGTGGGCCTGGGAAACTACGTTCCTACTGGGAAAAGAGGATATATGTAGTGAAAGAGCAAGTCTCAGACAACCCAGTGTATGTTATTCATCCAGAAAACGATGGCAAAGGGAGACTGAGGACGCTGCATAGAAACCTGCTTTTACTGGTCAATGATTTACCAGTGGAATTCCCATCGCAGCAGACCAAACCAACTTCAAAGCCACAGACGAAAAGGAAACCTCAGCTGAGAAGGAGTGACATAAGAGACAGAACCGAGAATGCAGAGACATCTGACTCGGATGATGAGTCAGGAGGAGGTTATTGGTTGAGGATACCCCTAAGTCGGGCTGAGCCAAGGACAGCAGCTACGCCTGAGAGAATGCCGGCTCAGACTCCTAGTAAACCTGCCAGAATCCAACATGAGCAAGCACAAAGAACACCCACTCGAGTGACCCGACAAAGGGATAAAGATTCATTCATATCAGTCGGAAAACATGAAAGAAGTCAAGAACGGATGGTGGTCCAAATATCACCTGAAATGGACTTGAGGCCACCAGAAGCTGAAATACAGCCACAGGATCAATGGAAAAGACACTCAACAGATGAAGGCGAACCACAACAGGAGGATGATCAGGACATTCCCCATGACACTGAACAAGATGAGAAGATTGTTGCAGATCTCGAGCATCACTCTCTCTCACCTTCTGAACCTGGATCCCCTGTTACACTGAGACGGTCCACAAGGGAAAGACGGCCAGTCCAAAGGCTCACCTACTCATCTCTTGGTCATCCGACCTATCAACCATTTCCTGCTGTGAACACTATTGGCACGTACCTCATGCCCTATACTCACCCACTGTACAGGCCATCATTCCAGTGTGCACCCATGGTCCAATATTCATACTTGCCATGTACGGTACAGGGTTATTGAGAATGAACAGTGGTGATGTAATCAAACTAGAGTCATATATTTTTTTATAGTTGAAGATTTTGAATATTGTAAATATTTTTGAGTGTGAAAGATTGTTGATTATTTTCAATGGACACTTGCGATTTGAAATAAGTGTCAGGAGCCACTTTTGTTGTTGGGGAGCGTGTGGCGCATCTAAGACGGTGTGCCCACATTGATTTAATTTATGTGATGGTGTATTGGCAGTTTATAAGGTGCAGCAGTGAGGGGGAACCTCTGT
Organism: Raja brachyura; assembly: GCA_963514005.1. Next base: position 103,837,167 of record OY740782.1, on the reverse strand, counting down.
GTTACTCCAGTTGCTGCGGGGACTGGAAACAGCAAGGCACTCCCCCCCCCATCTCAGCAGAAGCAACCTGGGGATGAATTAAGATGCACTGTGTCCTCATTTGCCTTCTCACACCTGCTTTTATACAGGTTATCTATCTGCTTTACGGTGCCCAACCTTGGGACCCGTAACAGATCGTGGGCGTCCGGGACCTTGGGACCCGTAACAGATGCAAAAGGTTGCGTCCCAGAACTTGAACAAAATTCAGTCTTGTTTTACTGGGTTTTTTTCATGGATTAAATTGACTTGATTCAGGACTAGCTTTGTGACGTGGCTTAAATAGTACTGGGCACTTTGTTCATTGTTGGATAACTTTAATCAATTACTCCCTCTACCAAAAGCACACGGTGACTACTGCATGAACAATTGCCAAAATACAATCCATTTATTTACTTATGCTATTCCAACAACACTCTCAACCCCATGACCTGTACCATCAAGATTGGCAGGGGCAGTAGGAGCATGGGAACATCATCACTGTCAGTTTGCCTCCAAGTTGTTCACTACCTTGATTTAGAAATACATCACAGATCATTCATTGCTTGGTCTAATACCTGGAACTTCCTAACTAACTGCACCATGGGAGTACCATCACTAGAACTGCAATGAATCTTGGCAGCAGCTCACCATCACTTTCTCAAGGACAATATGGATTCCAAATATTTTTTCTTGAATTAAAAAAAAATGATCATCACTTGTCACTTCTGAAGATTGTTGCTTATGTTTTGGACTTGTCTTTGACAAATGATTGGCTCCAAAATCAGTTGTTCCTTTGGCATCCTCATATTTGATTGATGGTGGCTATTTCATTGACCACCACCACTAATAATTGCATGTGGCAAGACTTTTACCAAACCCATTGATTATCTGAGTTTAGTTTAGTTTTGAGATACAGAGTGGAAACAGGCCCTTCAGGCAACACTGAGTCCACATGTCACCTGTACACTAGTTCTATCCTACATATTAGGCACAATTTACATATGCCAATTAACCTGCAAACCTGCACATCTTTGGAAAGTGGAAGGAAACCAGAGCACCCAGAGAAAACCCACACGGTCGCAGGGAGAACATACAGACTTCATACAGTCAGGATAAAACCCGGGTCTCTGGCACTGTAAAGCAGCAACTCTACCACTGTGCCACTGTGCTCTGTCCAATTTGATATGTCTGATCATAAATAGTTGAATGCAATTGCGTGAACTGAATGCTGATATGTAAAAAGACGTCTTGTTAACAAAACAAAATGCTTGTATAATAAAAGACAATTAATTGGTGCTCTGAGTAAGACAAGTATTTAAATCTGCAATCAAATACATCGGTGTCAAACACCAAGCAGACAGAGGGGAAGATTTGGCCTGGATTGTATTTGGGAAAAAAGGGTGGATAAATCAGCCTGAAGAATAGATCCATTTATTACCTAACGCATTGTTTTTCCTTTTGTATTTGAAAATCAAAGTGAAACTGATTTCTGTGAAACTGTGGGAAATCTGAAATTAAGCAAAGGAAATTTTCGAAACAGCGAGCAGGCCATCTCTATGAAAAGAAGAAACAATTAACATTTCAAATTGAAGATCAGAACTGGGAAGATGAAATACATTTCAATTTTAAGTTGAAGAGAGGGTGAAGTAAGATTGGATAGAACAAAATATCTCTGATAGGGAGATGCCAAGGTTGTTGAGTTGATATGTCAGGTTGTTGAGTTGATATACCTGACTGCTGAATTTCCTGAATTTTCTGTTTTGATTACTTTTTAAGATTGATAGGTCAGAATTGTAATTCTCTCCTATCCTTGCACTGTGAGCATGGAAGTGGCAAGAAATTAAAAATTAAGAATTGTAGAACACATCCTCAATCTATTTTGTATGCACCTGCCTTTGGTTTTATTGGGATGGTGGCAGGATGTTTAAGTATCAGGGTACAGATCAGGCTTTCACAGAGCATTTGAACAGTACTAGAACTTAAGGGAGATGGGTACATTTGACGGAGACATGGTTTTGAGAGCACTCTGGATTAGGGGGGAGAGGAATGATCATTCTAATTCTAGTCAACTTTAACAAAATGCGTGTCTTTCCATTGACATCTGCAATACTTTCTCCTCCGGACTTTCTGTCCTGGTGGCGAGCCAGGCTGCTCAGCACTCTTCATTTAACATAGGAATGTTAAACCTCTTCTGTCAAAATATTCCATGTTACCGTCAGTCATACAGTGAGTGATTCAGTGTGGGAACCGGCCCTTCGGCCCAACTTGCCCACACCGATCAACATGCTCCAGCTATACTAGTCCCACCTGCCAGCATTTGGTCCATATCCCCCCAAACCTGACCTATCCATGTACCTGTCTAACGGCTTCTTAATTGTTGGGATAGTCCCTGCCTCAACTACCTGCTCTGGCAGCTTGTTCCATACATCCACAGCCCTTTGTGTGGAAAAAATACCCCTTGGATTCCTATTAAATCTATTCCCCTTCACCTTAAACCTATGGTTTTCGATTCACCGACTCTGGGCAAGAGTCCCGATCTATACCTCTTCTGCTCGTTTACTGTTTCATTAACTGTGATGTTTAACCACATTTGGCTGGCAAACTAATGATTATCGTGGATGATGCCAAGAACCTCAAGCTGATGGTATGTTTTATTGATGGTCTATGTTCAGGATAGATCACAAAATCAAAGGGTAACATACTATTTTAGATGTGATAACTGATTAATTAACAACCTTGTACTCAAAGGTGCCCATGGGAAAGTTATGATCATATGATATTTTAAGATTGCATTTAGTCATATTCTGTACTGGATTTGTGAGTGGTTTTGCTTTATCTGAAATTGTAGTTTTAAATCTAAACAAATAAAAAGGTATGAACAGCAAGTTGGCCAATATGGATAGCAGAAACTAGATGTTTAAAAGTACAATTGTAGTCAAGCAAGGATAAATCTTTTTGGAACATACATGCATTTGCATTAACAACAATATCCTAAAGGAAAAGTAATTCACTGTCTTAAAAAGGAAGATTAAATATTGTTTGAAGAAGGGTCTTGACCCAAAACGTCACCCATTCCTTCTCTCCAGAGATGCTGCCTGTCCCGCTGCGTTACTCCAGGTTTTTGTGTCCACCTAAGATTAAATATAATCTTGGATTAAAATTAGAGGTTTATATTGTCACAAAAAAGAAAGATTAAATTAGCATATTGGGAGGATTTTAGAATCCAGTAGAGGGTTGTTCAAGAAATTGATAGACAATTACACTTAGGAGTAAATTAGAAATTCAGTAAAACTCCAGTAATTGAGCACCATAAAGACTTTGGGAGGTGTTGGGCTGGCAGATTTTATGGATTATTGGATATTACTCCTTTTGAATACATTGATATGCTTTGAATTAACTTTAATAAAGATAGATACATGGTAGTGAAATACATTTCCAGTGAACTGGAAAGACAAGAGATTATAGATGGTGGAATCTGGAGCAAAGAAACAACTGCTGGAGGAACTCATTAGCTCAAGGAGTACCTATGGGAGGGGTAAAGGAATTGTAGACATTTTGGGCTGAGACCTTGCATTAGCACTGAAGGATAATAGAAATTGGGGAGGGGAAGGGGCGAGATTCTGGCTGGTAGGCAATAGAAGGACTGAGATGGGATGAAGGGTAATGGACAGAAGGATCCAGGTGGGGAAAAGATTTTGGTGGCAGAGGAATGATAGGTGGAAGCTGACAAGGGGAAGGGAGAAGCAGATGGAGCCATGAGGGAGGAGGGGAGGGTGAGGGTGATAAGTGGGTCACAAAAGCTACAAGTGTTGAAATCTGATATAAGTACGGAAGGTAACATCCATCTGCCACTCACAGACTAGTCACTAGGTCACTTCCACATTTGTTTCCATCAACCCTTCATCTCTCTGATAATGGTTCCCATTACCGCCTTCCTAATAGGCCTGTCCCACTTAGGCGACTCTTTAGGCGATTGCAAGGGACTAGTTTTAAAGGAATTCACCTACGACATTTGGCGACAACCTATGACAACACTTACGACAACCTACGACAACACCTACAACAACCTACGACAGCAGAAATTGTCGCTACTGTCACCCACAAAATCGCCTATTGGGACAGGTCCTTTACTTATCTGTTTCTAGCACTTGTAGTCTTTGTTCCCCATGTAATCCTCAAGCCTCTGCCTCCGCTTCTCCTCACCTGGCTCCATCTCCCCTCTTTTCCTTGTCTGCTTTTACCCATCATCCCTGTCGCTGTTTCACAACTCTACACTTTCGTCTTTCCTACCTGACTAATGCCCATCAATTTTTTGCTCCTCAGTTCAGCTATCACCTCCTGGAGATATACCTCCTGTGGACCCTGCCTCACCCCCCTCCCTCTTCCTCTTCTCTTTATACTGGCTATTTTCCCTCTCCACTCAATCCTGACGCAGGGCTTTGGCTTAATGTTGTTAATTAATTTATTTCCTCCCTCAGATGCTATTGGACTTGCTGGTTTCCTCTGGTAGTTTTATTTTGCTCAAGTTCCAGTGAGGCCAGTAAGATTAAAGAAACAGGGCTCCAGTTAATTTAAAGAGAGCTCAATTGCATTTTCCAATCATTTTTATGTTGCCGATCAATTTGTCTGTGGACAAAAACATGACCTCAGTAATTGAATTACTAAGCGAAGATCGTTTAATTATATTATTAAACATTATCATTTGACATGAGAGAATTATAAATGCCTATAATAATATAAAATGCCGTGAACGTCATAAATGAATTATGAACTGAATAATTTTAAAATAAATTCTTGGAATTCTCTGTCCTGATGTTAAATTAATCCATGTAGTCCCTTTAAAAGTACCTCATCACATTCACACTTGGCACACATATTCCTTATTTCAATCCTGTTCAATTCGCATTGCTTCTCTATCTCTCTATCCACCCATCCATCCATTCGTCTCTAAAAGTCTTGTCTGTCTGTCTGATCAAGGAACTATGCCAAAATGGTACACAATAGCGTAATTTTTTTTTGCAGAATCTTAACTTTTTCCCATCGTCATTAGTATCAAGTTTCTTCACATTTGATGTTATATTTCATATTATTGATATGTAAAGTTTTAAAAAAGCCAACTTTTAAAATAATAACTGCCTGTGAGTGAGTCTTTTCTAGCATCTTCCAGTGATGATGACACAATGCCATCTCACAGTCGTCCAATCACAATGCAATGGGGGACCCGGCCTCCTATGGGGGCTATGGGTGAATGGTGGATTATAGCTTTGTGGGAACGGGTTGCATTGTGGGAACGGGTGAGTGGTGGATTATTGCTTTGGACAGGGCCCAACGGGTCCCACTTGGTCTAGTCTTGTCTTGTTTGTCTTCTGTCTGTCTGTGATCTCAGGAGCTGTGCCAAAATGGTACACAATAGCGCAAACAAGTTTTGCAGAATCTTACTCAGCTTTTTCCCGTGGTCGTTTGTACAAAGTTTCTTCATATTTGATGTTATATTTCACGTTATTGATTTTTCAAGGTTTAAAAAAGCCAACTTTCAAAAGATTTTTTCTGTTAATATCCTTCCTGCAGCTTCCAACAAACTTCGATACAAGGTTGCCATACAGGGACATTCTGTGCTTCCACCAACTTTTTACCTGAATAGGATATCGCAGTCTTCCACCTGACATTTATAACAATGTTGCCATCATACAACATTTACTCCAGCTCCTGGCAGGACAAGAGGAGAAGGGTAAATTTGTATTGCAATTGGGGAACTGCAATTGGAAATTTATTTAAATTCCAGTGATGGGGGAGGCAGGGGAGTGCTGGAATCTTACGTTCGGCAACGGGTTGATTTGGGGGACCACGCCTCCCGTGGGGGCTACGGGTTAGTAGTGCAATATTGTGTTGGGGCTGTTCTAAAAGTTTTGAGCTGCTCTTCTGTTGTGCTAGTTAAGTTAATTAATTATAATATTTGATTTTAGTACTGAAGTCAAACTCAATGTCCCATTGTGATTCTGAAAATGGATAGCTGTCAGTTTTAAAAAGCATACTTGTATTTAAGATTAAATTAATAAGCTTAGTATGCTATTTAGGTCATGCTAAACAGAGAAGATTTTAAATGATTGTTGTGTTTAATGGATCAGTCTTGACATCGAGGTATCAGTGAAATATGTTATTTCATGATAACAAGATACGTCAGATAAACATTGTCATGCCACAATGACGACATTATTCTTACTCTTTGTTTTGGACCATTCACTTGGAGGCCGGAGATACACCATACAACGGTAAATAAATCTCTTGGTCCCAATCGGGTATATCCAAGAACATCTGGGATGCTGGAGAAGAAATTACAGAAGTCTCGGCTAAGATGAATGTATCATCATTAGGCAAGGGTGATGTGCCAGAGGGTGGCTAATATAGAAAAATCTGGCATCGGTAGACCGAACGTTTGTGATAGATCAGTTGCTGGTGGGTATTCTGAGGGTTATATATGCATTTGGAAATACATGGGTGATTAGGGATAGTTAACACAGCTTTCTGCTTGAGAGTCTGTGGAATTCTCTGCCTCAGAGGGCGGTGGAGGCAGGTTCTATGGATGCTTTCAAGAGAGAGATAGATAGGGCTCTTAAAAATAGCGGAGTCAGGGGATATGGGGAGAAGGCAGGAATGTGGTACTGATTGTGGATGATCAGCCATGATCACATTGAATGGCGGTGCCGACTAGAAGGGCCAAATGGCCTACTCCTGCACCTATTGTCTATTGAGATCATGTTTCACAAATTTGATTATAATTTTTGGAAGGATTAAGAAGGTTGATGAGGGCAAGCAGTGTCTATATGGACTTTTGCAAGCCCTGATAGGATTCTGCAAGATAGGTTCCTTTAGAAGGTTAGAAGGTTAGATCACATGGAATCCAGGGAGAGCTAGCTAGTTGGATACATCAATGATTTGATGTTAGTAAGGATCGGGTGGTGGTGGTGAAAGGTGTATTTCAGAGTGGAGGCCCGTGACAAGTGGTGTGCCACAGAGGTCAGTCCTGGGCCCATTGTTGTTTGTCATCTATATCAGCCATTTGGATGGGAACGTGCAAGGCATGGTTCATAAGTGTGCAGATTACACTAAAATAATGTAGATGGTAAAGAAGCGGTTATCCAGAAACAGAGTGGGATTTTGATCAGGTGGGAAAATGGACTGAGGAATCGCAAATGGAGTTTAATTCAGTTAAGTGTGATGTTGCATTTTCAGAAGTCAAAGCAAGGGAGAACCTTCACTGTGAATGGTAAAGGGCCTGACCCACTTACGCGTCCTTGCTCGCAAATTGTGCGCCAACGGCCTGTCGTGGAACTGACGGCCAAAGTGGGACAGGCCCAAGACCCTGGAGCGACGCAACGTCTCACCTTAGACAGCAGCAGAAGCAGGCAAACGATCGCCGAACTCGGCCTGGGGCTCACGGCCATTTGCGGTCCGGATCCGCCCCCACTTCTACTCCCAGTGCGGGGTCAAGAAAATTGAAGATAGACACAAAATGCAGGAGTAACTCAGCGGGACCGGCGGCATCTCTGGAGAGAAGCAGTGGGTGACGTTTTGGGTCAAGACCCTTCTTTTCAGACTGAAGAAGGGTCTTGACACAAAACGTCACCCATTCCTTCTCTCCAGAGATGTTGCCGGTCCCGCTGAGTTACCCCAGCTTTTTGTCCATCTTCAAATGATGTCACGCGCTCCAGGTGGCTGTGCGTACGCATGTAATCACACCCGACCTTCGCTCGATCGTCTCGGCTCAACGTGACCACAAGGTCGCGTAATTTGTGTGCCAATGACACGTAAGTGGGACAGGCCCTTATGGCTCTGGGAACTATTGTGCAACAGGTGGAGTGAGGAGTCCAGGTACATTGTTCTCTGAAAGTGGTGTGACAGTGTAGATAAGTGGTAAAGAAGGCCTTTGACATCCTAGTCTTCATCAGTCAGGGAATTGATCATCAAAATTGAGGTGTAACGTTACAGTTGTACAAGACATTGATGAGGCTGCACAAGGAGTTTTGTGTTATTTTTTTATTACCATAGATGCCATAGGTAAGATGCCTTTAAGCTGGAAAGTGTGCAGAAAATATTTAAGAGGATGTTACGAGGACTCGAGGGACTGAATTATAGGAAGTGGTTGGGCAAACTGGGACTTTATTCCTGGGAAATTAGGAGACTGAGGAGTAATCATGTAACAGTGTATAAAATCATGTGGTGCATAGTTAAGATGGGTGCACATTTTTTTTTACCAATGTTGGGGAATCGAGAACTAGAGGACATAGGTTTAAGGTGAAAGATTTAAAATTTAATAGGAACTTAAGGGGATGCATTTTCACACAGAGAGTGGTACATATGTGGAACAAGTTGCCAGAGGAAGTGGTTGAGGTGCAATGACATATAAAAGACATTTGGACAGGTACATGGACAGGAAAGATTTAGACATATATGGGTCAGATGCTGGCAAATAGGATGGGCTTAAATGGGTTTCTCAATAATAATATGTTATTGTCACATGTACCTAGGTACAGTAAATTGCTTTGTTTTGCATACAACCCTGTAAAATCATATAGCTGACCTCATATAGGCTGCACACAAGTGTTCTCACAGTTTGGTGCCCACAAGTTACCAAAGTTCATCGAAGATTCCTATCGACAGCCTGTCGCCGCATGTGGTTGAAGCACCCCCAGTCTCCCATCGTTCTCACCTCCCCAACAGAACCCCCCCCCCACCGGGTCTCCCCATCGTTCTAGACTTCCCAACCCCTCCCCACTGGGTCTCCCATTGATCACGGCAGTTCTCTTCGCTCTGCGACAGCCCTCCTCACTCTCTGGAGGCTCTCCTCGCTCTCCGATGGCCCACTTCGCTCTCAGCAGTTGCCCGCGGGTCACTCCTCGTGCTCGTGGCACGGGTCCTCTCGACATCTGCAGTGGGCGAGCAGGGCCTACCGAAGAGCTTGGCCCCTCCGGCATCTTGATTGGCATGGATGAGTTGGGCCGAAGACCTGTTTCCCTGCACTGTGACTCTAGACGCATGTCTTTATTAGATCAGTACGAGCATGCATGGGAACCGCTATCAGAGTATGTTCACTTTTACATATTTGAATCAAAAACAAGGATTGACACCTGAGGAAGTGTTGTTACCATTCATGGGTAATGCTAATGGATGAGTGACCTTTTTATCAACCTACTGGTCCTCCATGTTGTCCTCAATACCTACACATAGATCATGACATGAGGTCATTATCTTTTAACCAAACCTCATCTTTAAGACATTTGTGATGCAAGTCCTTCCTTTACTCCTACCTCCCGCTTCTTTAGGCAGCAAAGCAGTTTACATTCTCGTGCCAAATGTTCTTGTCAAAATGTGTTATGACTATCTTTTATGGCTTGAACAGCTAGCACTGAGCTCATGATTCCCATGCTCTTGGCTTTCTAAAATGTTTACATTGGTTAATTGTCGCAAACAACATTGCAATTTTGTTCACAGCCTTTCAAAAGTGCACAGTATAGTTTTAAGACTAGCCTATACAAATAATAGATTTACATAACCGCAGCTCGTACAATTAGTAAATCGATATTGCATAGATATCTATATAAAGTGGTGCAAGAATGGTAGAGGCTAATGGTTATTTATGGTTGTATGGGAATGGAAAGGGGGTTTAAAAATGTTAGCAACCGGGAGATCTAGCAGGCCTAGGTGGATCGAGCACAAGTGTTCTGCAAAACGGTTGTCTAGTCTGTGCTTGGTCAACACGTTGTTTGGATAAGGATTTACATGGATATGCGTTTTCAGCCGAGGATAATTTTGGTGTGAGTGCGAGTGTTTGCACACGTGCTGCCGGGTGGGGTGCTGAGAAAGTGTAAGCATTAACGATGGATTGGGAAAAATTATGCATTTGTAATGGGCTCACCGTTCTTCTCTGCCCTTGTAGTCATATTCCAGATGAGTATAGCTGTCAGGTTATAATTATCCATAATCCAAAACCAACTTGAGGTGAATGTTCAAACTTCCAAATGTACAGTTCATAGTGTTTTAGTCATGTAGTGTCTACTCGAAGGAGAAATTCCATTTTCTGCAGCCAGCTTTAGGCGAGGCTATGACCTCCACAGTTCCTTAAGATGCTTAAGTTGTATGTAATTACAGCCCGAACCTAGGCTAATTCTTGATCAGGCTAATCACTTTTGCTCGAGGTGTGTGGCATATGTGATGCAATGGATTAAGGCCACTTGAATCGCGGAATGATTCAAGAACCACAGAGTTTGTACTTAATGTAATCCAGTTTTTATCTGCACTATATGATTTTTAAAACAAAATAACACTAATATATGACTCGCAACAGATGAGGATTGAATGACAGTTGGTAATTTACTCAGAGATTGGTCTATAAAGTATCACACTGCAGGTGCCTAGCTTTACATGATCAAATTCTGAATCCTCTTACATGGATGGACAGAAACTCCTTTATTAGCATTAACCATCCAACAGCTTACACAAGGACATTGACAAACAAACCCATGCACAACACCAGGAGCTCTTCCCCAGTAGAGAAAAGAAATCCTTTTTCAAAGGTTCAAAGGTATTTTATTGACGTGTACCGATTAAGGTACAGTGATATTCGATTTACCATACAGCCATGCTAAAAAAAGCAACAAGACACACAACTACATAAAAGTCAACATAAACATCCATCTCAGCGGATTCCCCATATTCCTCACTGTGATGGAGGCAATAACGTCTAATCTTCTTCCCTAATCTTCTCCCGCGGTCGGGGCAGTCGAACCATCCGCAGTCGGGGTGATCAAAGCTCCCGCGTCAGGGCGATCGAAGCTCCCGCATGGGGGCGATAGAAGCTTCTGCATCTTGGAGCTCCTGAAGTCGGTCTCTAACCAGGGGTCACAAGCTCCACGATGTTCAAGTCCGCAAGCTTGGAGCTCCTGCAGCTTGGAGCTCCAAGTTCGATCACTGGCAAAGGGATCGCAAACTCCACGATGGTAAGTCCGCAGGCTCCTGCGGTTGCAGCTCCCGAAGTCGGTCTCCAGCAGAGGCCGCCAACTCCTCGATGTTAGGCCGCAGTGCGGACGGAGATACGATACGGGGAAAAAATCGCATCTCCATCGAGGTAAGAGATTAAAAAAATGTTTCCCCCACCCCAACATAAAACAAGCTAAAGAACACAAATACATACATTTAGCACATACTAAACAACAACAAAGAAGGAATGGACGAGACAGACCGTTGGCGAGGCAGCCATTACTGTCGCCACCCGATGGATTCAAACTGCATGTTTGTTGTGATTGAACAATTATTAAAACAGATTTTTCAAAAAATTGCTTTAAAAAAAATAATTTAACTTTATTTTTCGATGGTTCTCTCCATCTTTTTATTGACTATGCTTCTTTGACTTCAAATACCAATGCACTGAATTGGTCTTTAACCGAATCTTTAACCAAATAAATCAACCTGGGCAATATTCTAAACTGAAATAATTTATTTTTGCTGCAATAGCTTCCTGACTCATCCTTGTCGAAAGTGCTAGTAAAAGCTTATTTTACTTCAAGTAGATAATTGAGAAGAAAATCAATCCCTTTGTTGACAAATGGGAAGAAGCAGGATTATTCCCAGCCCATCGTATTTTCAAAATTCTTGGAGATGCTGGATTCCTCGGTGTTAACAGACCAAAAGGTAACAAGCGTTTCATGTTCTATATATTTACAGAGCTCTCCATAATATTTGGGACGAAGACCCATCATTTATATATTCGGCTCTGTACTCCACAATTTGAGATTTGTAATAGAAGAAAATCACATGTCGTTAAAGTGCACATTGTCAGATTGTATTGATTATTTTTTATATGTTTCACCATGTAGAAATTACAGCTGTGTTTATACATAGTTCCCCAATTTCAGGGCACCATAATGTTTGGGACACATGGCTTCACAGGTGTTTGTAATTGCTCAGGTGTGTTTAATTGCCTCCTTAATGCAGGTATAAGAGAGCCCTCAGCACCTAGTCTTTCCTCCAGTCTTTCCATCACCTTTGGAAACTTTTATTGCTGTTTATAAACATGAGGATGCCAATGAACATGCCAATGAAAGTCAAATAAGCCATTATGAGACTGAGAAACAAGAATAAAACTGTTAGAGGCATCAGCCAAACCTTAGGCTTACCAAAATCAACTGTTTGGAACATCATTACGAAGAAAGAGAGCACTGGTGAGCTTACTAATCGCAAAGGGACTGGCAGGCCAGGGAAGACCTCCACAGCTGATGACAGAGGAATTCTCTATGATAAAGTAAAATCCCCAAACACCTGTCCGACAGATCAGAAACACTCTTCAGGAGTCAGGTGTAGATTTGTCAATGACCACTGTCTGCAGAATACTTCATGACAGAAATACAGAGGCTACACAGCAAGATGCAAACCACTGGTTAGCTGCAAAAATAAGATGGCTAGGTTATAGTTTGCCAAGAAGTACTTAAAAGAGAACCACAGTTCTGGAAAAAGATCTTGTGGACAGATGAGATGAAGATTAACTTACATCAGAGTGATGGCATGAGCAAAGTATGGAGGAGAGAAGTAACTGCCCAAGATCCAAATCATACAACCTAATCTGTGAAACATGGTGGTGAGGGTGTTCTGGCCTTGGCATGCATGGCTGCTGAAGATACTGGCTCACTTATCTTCATTGATGATACATCTGCTGATGGTATTAGAATAATGAATTCTGAAGTGTATAGACACATCCTATCTGCTCAAGTTCAAACAAATGCCGCAATATGCATTGGCTGGCGGTTCATTCTACAGCAAGACAATGATCCCAAACATACTGCTAAAGCAACAAAGGAGTTTTTCAACGTTCAAAAATGGTCAATTATTGAGTGGCCAAGTCAATCGCCTGATCTGAACCCAATTGAACATGCCTTTTCTATGCTGAAGAGAAAACTGAAGGGGACTAGCCCCCAAAACAAGCATAAGCTAAAGATTGCTACAATACAGGCCTGGCAGTGCATCAATAGAGATGACACCCAGCAACTGGTGATGTCCATGAATCGCAGACTTCAATCAGTCATTGCATGCAAAGGATGTGCAACAAAATACTAAATATGACTACTTTCATTCACATTACATTGCTGTGTCCCAAACATTATGGTGCCCTGAAATGGGGGGACTATATATAAACACTGTTGTAATTTCTACATGGTGAAACCAAAATGTATAAAAATGGCCTTTATTAAAATCTGACAATGTGCACTTTAAACACGTGATTTTTTTCTATGACAAGTCTCAAATTGTGGAGTACAGGGGCAAATAAATAAAGAGTCAAGTCAAGAGTGTTTTATTGTCATATGTCACAGAGAGAGTAATGAAATTCTTACTTGCTGCAGCACAACAGAATATGTAAACATAGTATGATATGACAAACAAGAGAGAGAAAAGAAAAGCTCAGTGAGTATATATACACATACTCACAACCCATATACTCAATAAACAAACAATACAGTTCAACAATAATAATAATAAGTCTATTGTAGTTCAGAGCCTATATGATGGGTCTTTGTTCCAAACATTCTGGAAGGCACTGTATGTGATGTGTGCTTCTTGAGCATGAGAAATTGGAAAATGATTTGCATTTATACCCCTTTTAAAAATGACACCTTAAAAAAAGTATAATCTGAAGTGTACATTATCGTCAATATGTAAACTCAAGTACATTTTAATTCATGAACATCTTGGTGCAGTGGGTTGTTTCATTTTATATCAGGCCAATTAAAAATAATGGAATGTAACTGCTGAAACAACACACGAGGTTTTGAAGATGTTTGAGGCGTGTAGATTGTACTCTTAACACATTTAGTCAACAAGTTGAAAAGTAGCTTTTAATAATTCCTCTACATGAATACAGGGAAACCAGTTTTCTCTGTTTTCACCAGATTGCCAGTTTCCTTTTCATAAATAATCTGAAAATCATGAATCAAGAAAGAAAATAAAAGTTTCAAATTGGTTTATGATAAAAAATAAATATTTTGGGTCAAAATATACTCGTCCATGTAACATGTAATATGAATAAAACTTCACACCTGCTTTGCTACTTGTTTAAAATAGTATGGAATAATAAAAGGCCTTTTGATTCATCGATTGACATTTGTCAGTTGATATGTAACCTGAAATATAATTTCCTCTTACCAGCTCATACATTTATTAAAGTCCTATAGATAATATAGAAGAAATCGCAAAATGTTAATGAGATCCTGCAACCACTTATACATACTTGGATATAACTGTATAGCCTTTCTCAATTTTTGGGGGGTTCTCATAAAACTAAAATGTTTTCAGATGTGCTCTGGTTACATTGATTAAATAATTCTGCGTGCTTAAATCTAGATTCTGAATTTCTGTAATGCATTTGATTCTGGAGATTTTCCAACCAAATGCACTTCTTTTCACACCAGAAGCCTTCATGCTCAAACAACTATGTCATAAACTTGAATGCTGGTGAATTTCCTTTGTGCTGAATTTTGTCTGCATCACTATGATGATGTAGTGATTTGCTTGAGGAAAATATTTTCGGCATTAAAATCAAATGTGCATAATATTAAATGGATGTCTAACCTATTAACTAACAATTTCAAATACAGTGTTTCTCTTTATTTACATAATTGCAAATAAACTGATATTGATTAGAAAACATGTTGGGTCTTTTGCAGCTGTATTCCACCTTGCTCTCTTTCACTTGATTCATCGCTGGCTCTTTCTATCCCTTTCTGGATCTCTCAACCTCAGAGGATAGACTAGCCACCAACATTCGCTACGAGCTAACACACTCGCACAGCTACCCGGATTATAATTCCATCCATCCTACCTCCTATAAGGGCCATTCTATTATTTCAGTTCCGCTGTGGCATTTTCTGTGAAACATTCTGCACATGTGCTCCTGAAATTATTTCCTCCTTCTTTAACTGTGTTTAGTTTAGTTATACTTCTCTCTACCATAGTGGACAAAACCGTTGATCATATCTCATCTATTTTCTGCAACTCTGCTCTCAACCTGGACAGAACAAGAAAAATTCTGTAGTTCCTTGCCTTCCACCCAATCTGTCTGCGCATTCAACTTATCTTATCAATTTTTCCAGGTCCAACAAGATTCCCTTTTCCTCAGGCTCCATTATCTTACCATGAGCAACTCATTACACTTTCCAAGATATTTAATGTGTTGGTAATTACCATCATTAAGCCATTTCAACTTGTCATGTCACAGACATTTCCTTTATATACACATGCCTTCCCCACCCTTTCTTCTTTTGTGCATTACTCTCCCAGTTCTGACAGGGACTTCAGGCTCAAATTGTTAACTGTTTCTCTTTCCATATTTGCTACCCGATCTGAGTTTTTTTCAGCTTTTTCTGTTCTTGCAAAATCATCTACAATGTAAGATTATTTGAAGTTTTGCTTTTAATCACTGTTGTATTGTAACATTAACTTCATGTTTTTTTTAGCAATAAGCAGTATGCCTCAAATTGCACTTCTACAACTAGAAATGTGATTTTGCTAGCATAACAAAAGGTACTTTTGAAGTGAGTGCTTTCAGTGGCCCATGATGTATGAAAATTTACAACTTGAAATTCATTTTAGAAACCAATAATGCAGTTTGAATTTTTTTTTAGGGTATTCGAGGAGCTGCTTTTAAATGTCAGACTTTAAAAGCAAACTATGCTCTTGTTTTAAATATATTTAAAATACCATAACATTTTTTTAAATTGGGCCATTCTGTAGTCTGCCACTTCAATTTAATTGCATGGAAGGTTCCTGATCCCAGACACTGGAAAAGGAGTTGTAAGCAGGGACATTTTAAAGAAACATCTAATCCGGATTTCAGATTCAGTATATAGAAAAATAACTGCAAATGCTGGAAATTTGAAATAAAGATATAAAATGCTGGCATGAGTTAATATGAGTTAATATTAACGTTAATATTTCAAGTTCAAAACCCTTTAGAACCTTATGTGGGTCAACCATGCAGGTTTAACTTATTTTCAGTGAATCCATAAGATGATTGGGAATGGAAGAATGAATGTGCTATATCCCTTGTACTACTTCATATGTTTCACTTTCCCAACACACAGGATTCAGAAAATGCATTAGAAAGCGATTATGCCACCTTGAGGATTATCATTTGTAACTGGGTGGCCTGAGCAGTTTATTGGCTACTCTGTAGAAAGTGGTCCCTGTAAGTTCATCTTATGTATAATGTAAGAAAAGCTCTTCTGCAGGTTCAATGCAAAGATGAAGCTCTACCTCTTCATAGTCTTTTACTGCATGTTGCAGATGCAAATGCAGATTGAAGTAAATTTCACCTTGTGCAAGGTTACATAATGGAACCAGTAATTAGGAATAACCATGAGAATTGCAGATTTAGTAACTAGTAAGTGATTTGACAGTTTTGCCTGAAAATCCATCTATCTTGATGAATTCTATAATTATTATGTTTTATGATCTTACAATTTAATGAATATATACGACATCTAACCCCCTAAGTGTTTTGTATGTTTGTTGCTGACTTACCACCTTTACTTATATTAATGTTGTTAGTTTTTCTAGCTGAATGAATTATTTTGGTTTCTTGTTCCAGAATATGGGGGCCTTGGTTTGGATTTCAGCTACAATATTGCAGTGGCAGAAGAGCTGGGAAACATCCGGTGTGGTGGAATTCCCATGGCTATTGGCGTCCAGACTGATATGGCAACACCAGCTTTAGCCAGGTATGATTACAACTTTAAGGGCAGCAAGCAACAGTTTAGGTAGCTATTTGCTAAAGGAAATTAGGAATGTCATTGAATAATTTGGAGGCTGAACACCAACATATTGAGTATAGTCCCTGTATTGCTAAAACTGCCACAAGGCACGTCACTGGAACAAAAACATCAGAATTTGACACAAAGCTGCATAGAATGATAATAGGGCAGATGACCAAAAGTGTGCTGAATGGTATGCTTTAAAGATTGTATTAAAGATAAAAAAGAGAAGCAGTATTGAGGGTGTGGGAGTCCTGAGCACATTTCTAATGGTGGAACAAGAATTGAAGAAGTCTGGACAATCAGAGGGTTACAGGGTTGAAAGGATTTGAAAAATATTGGGAGAATTTCAGAACTGAGGCATTGTTTAACTGGGGAATTTGTGAAATTAATAAGTGAACAGAACTGTGCAAGTTAGGACACAGCAGTAGATCATTGGGTTTCCTCAACTTTATAAAATAGGCCAGTTGGCATAGACATC
Source organism: Raja brachyura (assembly GCA_963514005.1). The sequence goes on along the minus strand of OY740782.1, from coordinate 103,819,875 downwards.
TGAAAATGCATGGATGAGGTTCTCAGCAGTAAATTAATTGAAACAGGTGGGGTGTCTGTCAATATTATGGAGATTACAATGTGCAATCCTGGAGAAGGTGCAATCCAGTTTCTAAGCAACAGTTTATTCTTCAAGAATAGTCATCAAAGATAAAAAAACAATCTCAAGTCACATTTCTAATTTATTGCAAAATATTTTTATTTTATTTTGGGGAACATTATGTGCATTATGGGGGACAAAAAAACACTACCATTTCTTTCTCAGATTTGGCTCCGAAGAATTGAAACGACAATTTCTTCAGCCTACCATTGCTGGAGACATGGTAGCCTGTTTGGGCGTCAGTGAAGTTGGAGCTGGATCTGACGTTGCAAGTACATAATATATTTATTGAGTAAATAATGTGCAACATGACAAGACAACTAATTTAAAAGTTTATTTAAGCCGTTGTGGGACAAGTAAATAGTTTTAAGTTTATCACTGCTGGTGTTGCTTAATACTATGAAGCATACCATTTTCCAAATATTCATAGTATTAAATATACTATGGGGAAAGTGGAGTGCCAGAAATCAACATATTTATCAGGGTATTATTGACTTTTCCACAATCAGTTATTAGATTATTTGGCAATTACAAGCTCACTTTGACCCTATTGTTCCACTGGATGGGGTAAAGTTGTAACCACATTAGTTTTCAAATTTGGTGTTTTCCATTAACTGAAAACTCTGTGTTCAGTTTAGTTGTCAAATAATTGCATTTTTCCAGGTTGGGAGATGGGATAAGGACAGAAAAATAATGCTCCCCATTTTTAATGCCGAACAAAAGCATTGATAGACAAATCAAAAATATATGGTTAAAATGTAATTGATTAGATGGGGAACTAAAAGAAAATAAATACACTGAGAAGCAAAATGGCAGATTATAGTGCTACCTGAAACACAAATATTAATATCACCCCTATATATTTCAGCTAATTTTTGTTCATTGAAATATTTCTTCACCCCAAAAATTATTGATGTAAGGGTCAAAAATGAAATGTTGACATTGTTCATATTCAATTAACATTGGTTACATCGAAGACAAGATTGTCAACATTGTGTGGATTGCAAAGCATTGAAGTGCGACTAACATTTGTGCCTCAGCAGTTTTGAATTTCTATTTGTAGTTTGTGACCATTGGATCCTCAAAATTTCTGTACTAATTTGATAACTAAAAAGCAAATTTCCCAGCTCTTTCTGTTCTCAAATGACCACGAAAGGAATTAAAAATGCAACGTAAGATTCTTCAAAACATCCTACTGGTCCAGATTTCACGGCTGGATTAACACTCTGCATGTTTCACATGGCTTCAACTATGCATGAAGCTCCCATTCTTGATGAAAAGAAACTAAAGATGAAGTTGTTTAAATAGTTTTTTACATGAATATTATAGACATTTCACGGAAAACATGTCCATTCCATTTCTTCTGGTCTATCAGATTTTAAAAAACACACTTTTCCCTTCAACTTTGAGGCAGAAAATGAAGAAATATTAATAAATAGATAGAGAAAGCATACCAAGGAAGATGAGAGGAGGAATTGTAAGATTGGGGAATTAAATTGTTTAGTTGTGGTTGTACTCTGTTCAAATGTATTTTGATTTGATAAGATTTAATAGCTCCAGAGTTGGTCTTGAAAACCTAGTAGACCTATTGTAATATATTGGTACTTGTCTTTTCATTTTCAGTGTTTAAAATAAATGTAGAAATTGCCTCTCAGCCCAGAGAAATAAGAATGACTTGGGCAGATTTTAGAAAGAAAATGGCCTGTATTGTGTGGTCAGCTGTGAAGCAGCCGTCCTTCTTTGAACACCAAGCAATTTGTTGTTATTGAACAGCAATTATGCGACTAAGCTGGCTGGGTAACTCATCATATTGAATAATTATTATGGACTGCATTCTTCAAAGGGAAAATAAATAATTAGAGTAACGATATAGTTTATAGAATATAGTAACCACACTGGTCTATTTGCTTCAAAATTAAAGTTCAAATTGATATATAAACTAAGCAAAAAAAGAACATTCAATCAATGACATTTTAATATATTTAGTTGAAGAATCCTTCTAAAAGAGGTTTTGGGGACCAAAACGTTGATAAAACCTGATTATTTCTCAGCACACTCTTAATATGTGCACACCATGCGAATAAGTATCATGTATTCAAGGTACTTTATGAAGATTGCATCCGTTTATTTTAATGTATAATGCGAGAGGATTACAAGAGGCTGCATATAAATTGGTGCTTTAAACCTAATAAGCAGATATTGTTATGGATTTTCTTACCAGATTTATTGTGATTTTACTTAGATCAATAATAACTTTATACATCTTCGATAGCAGCGATTTGGATACAACATTAGTCTGTCAGATTAGTTTGTCTATGTGTACACCAGCATTCAATGGAATTCCTAGTTCGCATGAAGCTCGGAAAGTGAATAGTAGGCGTACAGTAATAATATTAATTACAAGAATAACTAAAGGAACAAGTGCAAAACAACAGAATAATGCAAGATTGTAGTGGAGATCTGAGTAGAGCAAACTAAATATTTAAGTGCAATAATAGAATGACTGAATGAGGTAGATTTAGATTAGTTTATTGTTGCGTGTACAGAGTTACAGTGAAAAGCTTTTGTTGCATGTTAACCAGTCAGCGGAAAGATAATACATGATTACAATCAAACTATCCGTGGTATCCAGATACATTAACGTTTAGCGCAAGATAACATCCAGATAAAAGTACTTACCAGCGCCACCAGGAATGGGATGTGAAAGGAGATTGTTCAGGAGTCGGATAGCAGTGGGGAAGATGATATTTTGAAGTGCGAACATTTGAGCTTTCCAGCTCCTGTATCATCTTACAGATGGTAGAAGAGAGAAAAGGGATTCCAAGGCAGGCAACCTTGACACTTCCACCCTTCCTGATGCCACACACTGTGAATATAAACTGGATGGAAGGAAGCGATGAGCCTATAATGGACTAGGATGTGTTCACCACTTTCTGCAGATTCGGGTGGTCTAGCGCTGAGCAGTTGTCATACCAGTCTGAGATGTATCCAACCACCATCATCCTTTCTGTGGTGCATGTGTAAAAATTTGAGTGAATCCTTGAGGACGTGCTGAATCCTCTCGGATATCTAAAAAAGTAAATATGCTGATGCACACAAAGCTTTTCACTGTACCTCGGTACATGTGACACTAAACTAAACTAAACTACATTTACTTGATCACTGCATCTGTGTGAAGGGATGAGGTTTGGTTGCAGGTGAAATGGAGACCTAGGAACATGAAGCTGTTGACCATCTTTACAGCAGCTCCATTGATGAGAGCAGGTTTATGTTCACCATATTGCTTTCTAAGGGTAACAATTATTTATTTTGTCTTGCTGATATTAAGGGCTAGGTTGTTGTCGTGAACCATGACACAGATTCTCAATCACTTTACTGTGGTCCGTCTGTTTTTTTTAGTTCTTCTGTTCGACACAAGTGGTTTTGTTGGTAAACCTAAGGATTCCATTGTCTAACGGGCCATTATCAGAATTTCAAAAAACATTATTATAATTGATGTTCGAGCTACTGGGCGGTAGTCATTGAGACAAATCACTTTACTTTTCTTGATAAAGGTTTCCTTGAGCCAGATGGAACAGTAGACTGTTGAAGAGAAAGGTTGAACATGTCGCTGGCGGCCAGTTGATTGGCACACGGAATCCAGAATCCATCCATGGACTCTCCGGACCAGCGCTTTCTGAGAGTTTACCTTCGTGCAGGTGGATCTGACTTTTGCCACAATATGTATGGGGCAGAACCTGTGGGGTATGGGGGCAGGAGTGGAAGGGCCTAGATAGCACTTTGCTTGGCTGTTCAAAATGGGTGTAAAGGCATTGAGTTCATCCAGTGGAAATACATTTTGCCAGAGATCACCCTCAACTTTGGATCGTAGCTCATGATAGTATTTGGGTCCTGCCTCAGTTGCCTGGCATCTGATAGATTGCATTGAGCTGTTAGCTTGTTTTGGAAGACTCTCTTGACACCATTGATAGCCTTGCGGAGATTGTACTATGCTTTGTAGAGTGTGGAATCATGACTTCCTGTTGGCGCCATGGAGTAAGTGGAGTCGCACCATTACAGCTCCGCTAAAAATTGAAGAAAAAACGGGGGTATAGGGGTCAGTTAAACGTGCTTACCGCAGGAGAACGACTGGGAACGGCTCCGGTAGCGTTGAAAAGGTGCGTGACGTCATCAGGCGCGCGACTCTAATAAGAAAACAAGATGCAACGCTCCCCCCCCCCCCCCCCCCCCCCCCGCTGGTGGTGGAAACAAAACCTACAAGAAAGGAAATAGGCCCCGTTGGAGCCCTGAGCTCGAGTTTGGCTGCTTCCCAAGAGGAGATCTCACTGAGGAAAGCTGAAATGGAGGAACTTAAAAACACCATCCTAGGTGAGATGAAGAAAATGCTTAAAGATATGAAGAAGGATTATAAAGATGATATAAAAACTTTAAGAGCTGATATTCTGGTGTTTCATGAGAAAATTAAAGATGAATTAAAAAAAGAAGTTATAGAGACGGTAAAGATTATGATGAACGAGTGGAAAGAAAAGGCTGATGCTGAGTTACAAAACCAAATGGTGGAGGTAAAGGACAAAGCTGCTGGGATGGAAAGAATGCTGGATGAGAAGATAGATCCTATTTTAATCTCGCTCGACCAACAAAATGATGCAATTAAAGAGCTAACTGAGCTTGCTGCATCAAATACTAAGGAGAGAGAGAAGCTCCGCTCCGAGAACAAACGTCTATCAGAATTATTACGCAAAATAAATGAGAAATGTATCGATTTGGAGGGACGTCAACGGCGTAAGAATTTGCGTATAGTTGGATTGAGCGAGGGTCGTGAGGGAAATCAAGACCCTCGAAAATTTGTTGCAAAACTCCTAAAGGACATTTTGAATTTGGATCAAGAACCCCTGTTGGGCCGTGCACACAGGGCATTAAGACGGGCTCCTAGGAGAGACGCACCCCCAAGACAAATGATTGTAAAGGTGGCTTACGATCATGTTTTTGAAGATATGACGAAGATAATAATACGTAAGAAAAATCTTAAATACGAAGGGGATAATATTAGTATCTTCAGAGATTACCCTGCAGAAGTGGCCAAGAAAAGATCTTTATTCACAGAAACAAGAGGTATTCTGAGGAATATAAAGGATACAAAGGATCTGAGATATGGCCTGATGTACCCAGCAACATTAAGAGTAACCTACAACGATAAGGAGTACCGTTTCGTTAAACATACAGAAGCACTGGAATTCGCTCGAAACATACAGAAGAAAACAGAAGAGGAAGAAGAACAAGAGGCACAAGAACAAGAAGAAGACGACTGAACTTTTACTACCCACCTGCGGTTATGAATTATCCATGGAGAAGAGAGGAGGAATAATGGACACGGACTTTAATTTTGGTTTAAAGAGAGATGGATAGATTATTAATAAATAAATTAGTACATAATAGTCATAGTTTTGTATTATCTATCCTTTAAAAATGTCAATTATTCCCCTAACATAGTATCATTTACCCCCCTAACATAGTATCACTTATCATAATATTAATTATAATAGATACTAGTAATATGAATTATCACTAAGTATATAAATTTAGCATCCCACCCCAATATATGCAGCATTCAAGATTGGAGCTGGAACTATTAACATCTTTTTTTTTTTAAACGGTAGTCCGTAGATTAGTAGCCACGCTAGTGTGGCTTACACTAACACACACTACACTATATATAGGTGTAGTTACTTTTTTTTCCGGGCACTTTATTAACATCCTTCAATTCACTTTCACTCACATTTTTTATTATTTTTTGTATATTAGATATTTGATTCTATATTATATAGTATATGAATATGTTTACGATTGGTATTATATAATTAGTTTAAGGAGACGTGTATATGGAATAGTAAGACATATATTAATTTTCATCGATCCAATGTTTGGGTATAATGTTGAGTTGGATGGGCCAAGACGGCTACTCCAATATAAACCACCCTAACAGTAAAATGCAAGACATTACTGTGAAGACTGGGGGTAATGGAATCACCTTCTGTAGTTGGAATGTTAAGGGAATTAATGAACCAATTAAAAGAGGTAAGGTGTTAGCTCAATTAAACAGATTGAAATCAGATGTTACTTTTCTTCAAGAGACCCACCTCAAAAAAGATGCTCGACACAGATTAACAGCTAAATGGATTTCGAAAGTGTATCACTCTTCATTTATACATAAGTCTAGAGGGGTAGCAATAATTATTCGTAAAGGTATACCTTTTAAACTAAGTTCTATAATAGAGGATACGGAGGGTAGATATGTAATAATTACAGGGGAATTATACTCTTAAAAAGTAATCCTAATGAATACTTATGCCCCTAACTTTGATAACCCATTATTTTTTAAGAAAATATTTAATAATATCCCTATATCTGCTCAATATAACTTAATAATTGGAGGTGATTTTAATTGTACTTTAGATAACTATTTAGATAGATCTTCAACGAAAAGGAAAGCTATCTCTAAGTCAAGTAAACTTATAAATTATTTTATTAGTACAACAAATGTTAAGGATATCTGGAGAATAGATAACCCATTGGGACGAGAATATTCTTTTTTCTCGCCTGTATTCGGAACTTATTCGAGGATAGATTATTTTTTAATAGATTCAAAATTACTTCCATTTACGTATGATGCAAAATATCATAATATTATTATTTCGGATCACGCTCCACTAACATTTAAGATAAAATTAAAAGATATAATTAATAAAACTCCTAACTGGAGGCTTAATCCCCAAATATTAAAGGACAAGGCTTGTTATGATTACTTGGTAAAACAGATTAAATTATTATTTGAAACTAATGACAAACCTGAAATTTCACCATCACTTCTTTGGGATACATTTAAAGCATTTATGCGCGGTGCAATAATATCAGCACAAGCATATTTTAACAAAGAAAATCGAAAGACGGAACAAAAGTTGGAAAAGGAGATAAAACAATTAGATATTGAGAATACAAAATATCCTTCTAAAGTGTTAAGTAATAAAATTGCAATATTAAAATATAAACTAAATAAAATATACTCTAATCAAGTAATTAAACTTTTTCAACAATCTAAACAAGTGCATTTTGAATTTGGAGATAAACCGCAAAAACTGTTGGCGCGACAACTCAGAAAACAAGATGATGAAAAAATGATACATAGAATTAGATCTGAGCACGGAAATATATTGACCTTACCAAAAGATATCAATGATATATTTTTACAATATTATCAAAGTCTTTATTCATCTAAAATAACAGGACAGACAGATGGAATGGATACATTCCTACAAAAATGTAATATTAACAGCTTAGATCAGGAAGGTAGAGACTTGTTAAATGCTGATATATCAATAAAAGATATTGAAGAATCAATCAGATCGTTAAATAATGGAAAAGCTGCGGGCCCTGATGGCCTGAGTGCAGAATTTTATAAGAAATTTCAAGATCTGATTTCCCCAAGATTACATACAGTGTATAAATATACATATGAACAAGGAAAATTACCGGAATCTTTAAATGAATCTACAATTACACTTATTCCTAAGGTTGACAAGGATTTGGAAGACCCTGGATCATACAGAGCAATTGCTCTTTTAAACACAGATCAAAAAATATTAGCTAAAGTTTTATCTCTGAGATTAAGTTTGGTGATCATTAAAATAATACATCATGATCAAACAGGTTTTATTCCAAAACGTTATTCATCCCACAATTTGAGACGATTATTCAATATTATATACTCAAAAAGAGTATGTGATACGGAATTAGCTGTTATATCCTTAGATGCAGAAAAAGCATTCGATCAGGTTGAATGGCCATATTTATTTAAAATAATGGAGAAATTCCAATTGGGGGATAGATTTTGTAAATGGGTAAGAATTCTATATTCGAATCCTACTGCAAGAATATTAACTAACCAAATATTATCAGCTAAATTTAAGCTTTATAGGGGTTGTAGACAAGGATGTCCGCTATCGCCTTTGTTATTCGCTCTGGTGATAGAGCCTTTAGCTGAAAGGATTAGATCTGAACCAGAAATATATGGATATAATACTGATACTACAACTAATAAAATATCTCTATACGCAGATGATGTCTTAATTTATATTACAAAACCGGAGATTAGTATTCCTAAGCTATTTAATGTTATAACTAAATTTAGTACATTTTCTGGATATAGAATTAATTGGAATAAAAGTGATATTATGTCTATAACTGGAATAAGATCAAATATATTACAACAATATCCACTAAAAATAGTTACGGACAAATTTAAATATTTAGGAATTAATGTATCTAAATCCTATAACTCATTAATTAAATCCAATTATCCTCAATTATTAGATAAACTCAGAAAAAATATTTTATATTGGAAAACACTTCCTATATCTATGATTGGTAGAATAAATGCTATAAAAATGATGTTTTTACCACAACTGTTATATTTGTTTCAAGCTATTCCCTTTTATCTCCCGAAAACTTTTTTTTTTTTAATTGATAACATTGTTAATAGTTTTATCTGGGACTATAAAAATCATAGAATAAGTAAAAAACATTTATGTAAATCCAAGATAAATGGAGGATTAGCACTTCCAAATTTTTTATACTATTTCTGGGCAGTTCAGATTAAGAATATGAATTTTTGGTGGGTAAATTTGGATCATGAACCAATGTGGTTAAAGATGGAAAAGGAAGATTGTTTACCTTTTAATGTAGGTTCGATTCTTTTTGCGCCAAGGGAAGTACAAAAAAAAAATTATAGGGACAACCCTATAATTCATAGCAATAGACGTATTTGGAAACAAATAGTTAAGACTTTACATTTAGATAATTTGTCACTTAACCTACCAATTATGAATAACCCTTTATTTAAACCCTCTATATTAGATAGGGGGTTTAGACATTGGGATGATTTAGGAATTAAAAGGATAGAACACCTTTACAGAAAGGGAACATTTCTTTCATTTCAGGAGTTACAAGATATTTGTGGATTGCCATCACATAATTTGTTTAGGTATTTACAAATTAGAGATTATATTAAGTCAAACACACAAGATTATTAAAATAAAGAACCAGGATTATTAGATGAACTGTTTAATAAACACCCAAATACAGAAAAATTAATAGCTTATATATACAATATTATTTTGGATAGGGAGAATCCAACAACAGAAATATATCGACAAGCATGGGAAAATGAAATAGGTTTATCTATAACGAAAGAAACTTGGGAAGAAAGTTTACAACGTATACATCGTTGTTCGTTAAATGCTAGACATACATTGATACAATTTAAAGTATTATATAGATTACATTATTCGAAAACCAAATTAAATAGAATTTTTCCTAACGTTTCTTCTATTTGTGATAAGTGTCAGAATTTAGAAGTCAATTTAACACATAGTTTTGTAACGTGTTCAAAACTTAGTTATTATTGGATAGAAATCTTTAGAGTTTTTTCTGAAGTTCTTAGAGTTAAACTGGATCCAGATCCAAAGTTAATAATATTAGGAATTCCGGACTCAAAATTGGTATTAACAGTAAATCAAAGAAATTTCTTTGATTACTGTTTGATAATAGGGAAAAAAATAATATTGAAATTTTGGAAGGGAACATTATCCCCCACAATTAAAATGTGGACAGCAGAGATGTCGGAGACATTGTATTTGGAAAGAATTAGATTTGTCCTAATGGACAAATATGAAATCTTTGAACAAATATGGTCTCCATTTATACAATATTTGAAGGGATAGCTGTTCTTGGCATCACAACTCAATGGGTACTCGACAGGATTTGATGAAAATAACTCATTTTCAAACTGGGATTTGTATACATGTCTCTACAATGCGATGATATTATCATTTGCAATAGTTTTATTTACAATATATTTTGTTGTTTCTCTTTTATATATATATAATACTTTTTACTGTTTTAGAAAATAATATATATATATATTAAATAGATATATATTAATTGTTTTTTTTTTCTTTCCCTTTTTTTTTAATATATAATCAAAATTATTATTTAATCACAACCTTTGTTGATTTAAAACCTATTCTTTTTTCTTTTTCTCTCTATTTCTAAAAAACAGAAGATAATAATAATGTGATATTTGTTTAATTACCGAATTAAGTTGGTATTTGTAAATTTGTTTTATCATTGTGAAATGCTTACTTCTAATAAAAATATTATTTAAAAAAATGAGTGTGGAATCATCCTCCTTAAAAGTCTCGGATAAGGACTTTAGTAGAGAATTAATCTCTTTGCTCACCCAAGGTTTCTGGTTAGGATAGACCACAGTTGTCTTTGTTGGAACACGGTTGTCAACGGATTTCTTGATAAAACTGGTGACATCTGAGATATACTCATTCGGGATGGATGTAAAGGTCTTTAATATGTTCCAGTTCACCAACTCAGACTGTTCTGAGGTAGAGCCTTGGCCCCACCTGTTCTTCCTGTTCACACACCGACTGTTGCACTCTTTTCAATGGTGCCTCCTCTTCAGTCCCTGCAAGCCAGCAGGAGAAGCACCGACAGATGATCGGACTGGCTGAAGCTAGGGAGAGGATGGAGCACAAGGCATACTTGAGTTTATTTCCTAAAATGTAAATTCCTCAAGTCCATTGAAATCCAGCTGATATTTTTGTTTCAAGGAACATTTTCAGTTTATACCAAGTTTTGGATTAACATATTTTGTAAATCTTATTCAATTGCATTTCATATCTTAAATGTTTATTCATCCTTGCAGATATCAAGACAAAAGCTGTCAAGGATGGGGATGACTATATAATAAATGGAGGAAAAATGTGGATAACTAATGGTTGTCAAGCTGACTGGATGTGTCTTCTAGCAAACACCAGTAATGGACCTCTTCACAAAAGCAAATCTCTCATATGTCTGCCCATGAAATTACCAGGTGAGAATTGGAGCCAAGTCAAGAGTGTTTTGTTGTCATATGTCCCAAAATGGAGCAATAAAATTGCAGACTATCAAATACAAGTGAGATTTGTAAGAAACGTTTATCAAAGTTTCCTCTGTCCTGTACGCTGCTAACAAATAGATGGACATGAGAGAACGAATGAATGAATGAATAATGAGTATGTTTATTGGCCAAGTATGTATACATAGAAGGAATTTGGATTGGTGCTCCGCTCGCAAGTAGCAACACGACATACAATAACAATTAAGAATGACACACACAACATTAAACATTAATAATAAAACATTACAGTTTAAACATGTGAATGAAATAAATGTATGTGAACCGTTTGACCCACATTTTTTAAGTGTGAAAATGACCTTCTTAATGTTGTTCCCTTACCCCACCTGTTCTTCCTGTTCACACACTGACCTTCATCGCCAGGCCGGGCCTGCACCGCCTCTCTGGTTGCATCCAGGTGGGTTTGCCAATGGCACCCCTGGCCTGCATCGCCTTCCCAGCCACAACCAGGCTGCACCTACCGGCCTTCACCGCCAGGCTGTGCCATCTTGCACTGCCTCCCCGCATACTTCCAGGCTGGATCTGCTGTGATGATCCAGCCTAGAAGTGATCACCTCGTGGTGATCCCTGGAAGCGATGACGCGATGCACTCTGTGGTGTAAAGTTGCTGGTGCCTTTCTTGCTCCAACTGTGCATTTGCATTAATTGCCTTGGAACTTCACAATGATCTGATAGTAGCATTGAACATTTTATGTCCACTGAACAAGAATTTGAAGACTGACATCGGTATTGCATGCAGGTGTTAGCAAAGGTTATGAGCTTACATTTGCAGAGAAGTCTGCAACTTGTAATATGTAATTGATTGAATGGTTGACTAAGTACCACTACTCATTGTTCTTAATAAAAAATATATTTCTTCAGTACAGGAAATGAAATTCAAAATGCTTTTTGACTAAATTAGCTAATATAATATTTTCCAGGAATTAATGTGACTAGGAAGATCGATAAGTTGGGCATGAGATCATCTGATACAGCAGAGGTGTTTTTTGAAGACGTCAGGGTTCCAACAAAATATCTCATTGGAGATGAAGGAATGGGCTTCACCTACCAGATGTTGCAATTCCAAGAAGAACGATTGTGGGGAGTTGCAGGAAGTAAGAAGTTTTTGCTGTACAACTGCAGATTAGATGGCTTTAGTGGGACTTAAATGGAAGGTGGGGAACAAAAGTTGGGATCTTGAGTTATGACTTCTTGAAATGTCTTTCAAAGCAAGGAAAGAACATAGCAAATTAAAAGGTAATGCTGCAGTATAATTCTGAACATACAAGGGGATGCATTTACCAATCGAAAAAAATTGCATTTATTTCATCGGAAATTCAACAGCAATGACAGGAAATATTATCCTCAAAAGATTCTTCAAAGAGGAAATAAATTATTTATTATTTTTCAGGTTGCTTTAAACATTTACTGTTACACAGGTTGAATTGTGTAATTTGATAAAGATCACAATTTTGAAACATCAGAAGGCTTTCCCATATAGACTGAAGGTGTTTTACCGACAAACACCTGATCATCAGACTGTGTAACTGCGTGTACACGGGGAACTGCAGATGTTGGTTTACAAAAAAAAACATACACATTGCTGGATAAACTCAGCGGATCAGGCAACATCTCTGGAGAACATGCATAGGCTATATTTCAGGTTAGACTTCTTCAGACTGGCAATATTTCCATGTCCTCCAGAGATGCTGCCTGACCTGCTGAGTTACACCAGCACTTCATGCACAAATGTGTGGTATTTAGTGATTGGACAATTTTATGGAATGATTTCCTTTTAAAATCTAGTGAGTCTTTGGTAAACAGGCTGACTACCAGTGGAAAATGCACTGTTAATTAGGTTACAAGCTAGAACTGGTGACCTGATAATTATTAGCAAGTGCTAACTCAAATCTTAAGAATTATCTAAGGCATGTAATGCAGAGGTTTTATGGACTACTCCTTTTACTGACCAAAGGAAGGTGTTCAGCAAAGTGGTCCCCAGACTGCATGGTTTCTTGGATATAAAGACCTCAAAGTGAGCAATAAATACTGTTATATTCCTGTAGAATCTTGGTATACGTGCAAGTGAATTATCTTCATCTGGAAAGACTGTTTGGGTCCCTCGAGGGTGGGAAGGTGTAAGGTCAAAGATCAGATGCTGTATCTCCTGTGTTCGTAGGGGAGAAAGATGGGAAGATGGCCGATGGAGTTTAATCCAGCATATGGTTATCTTGCGTTCAGAGATTGGAGCTATGAATATAAGAGTCAGGAAGTCATCATGCAACTTTATATGACTTTGGATAGGCCACATTTAGGGTATTGTGTGCAGTTCTAATCGTCCCATTACAGGATGTGTAGACTTTGGAGAGGAGGTTTACCAGAATGATGACTGTGCCCCCTCCTCCCCCCCCCGTAGCCTCTTCCTAACCCGCAATCCCTCCTCCCCACCCCGCAGCCCTTCCTCGATGTCACCTAGCATTGTTCTCCAGAGATCCTATCCCGCTGAATTACTCCAGCACTTTTTGTCCTTTCGTTGGTTGATGAAGGGCTCACTGGTGCCCCTTGTGAGGCGGGACTGTGGTTGGATTCGGGGGTCTAAACAGGCGGGGATACGGTGCAGGCCAGTGATGTGTCAGCACGTCCGTCCGCTATATCCAACGTCTGTTATAAGGAGGTCGATAAAGCGAAGGTTTACGGTATTGTCTTTGCGAAACAGTTAGGAGAGAAGATTGAGAGCATAGTTGGTTCTTTCATAATGGAAGGACGTGACCGACAAGACCGAGCATCACTCACAATGCCATCTTTGGCCACTCAGGGAATTTCAACACTCTCATAATTTTGTCAAGATTATAGGGGTGGGTGGACCATCAGTTGCTGGAAAATCGGTTCAACTGCATATAACATTATGAGAGGCATAGATAGAGTAGATAGTCTGAATCTTTTTCCCAGGATGGAAAAATCAAAGACTAGAGGGCATAGCTGTAAGGTGATAGGGGCAAAGTTTAAAGGAGATGTGTGGGGCAGGTTTATTTTACAGAGAGAAAGGTGAGTGCCTGGATTGTGCTACTCGGGATGGTGGTTGAGGCAGATGTGATTAGTGGCATTTTTGAGATTTATTGATACTATATTGAATGTTGAGGTTGGTGGAGTGCAAAATGAGGAGCTCTATCCTTCTTTTGGCTGGGAGGAAAATGAATGAGAGAAGTAGTGCATGAAATACGAGTATCAATTGAGGGTTCAGTCATCACTAATAGATCAGAAGTCAAGGTTAAGCAAAAAGTAAGAGATCTTAGAGGCAATGGGCTCAGCACCAAATCCTGTGGGACATCACTGATCTCAGGCTGTGATTCAAAAAAGTGACCCACATCTATCACCCTCTGCCCCATTACCAAGCCAATTTCTGACCCAATTTAGCGCTCTTACCTTTTGGATCAGTCATCCAAATGGGACCATGTCAGTCCATACTGGCCATAGTAGATTTTATCAACTGTACTACCATGATTTTATCAACTGTACTACTACAGATCATGATGTTCGTTCATTCAGAAAATTCAGTTAAATGAGTCAGACAGTATCTCCCCAGACAAAGGCATGCTGATCTGTTCCTTGCCTTTCCACGTTTAAGTTCTTCCACCAGAATTTTGCTGTAGAATAATTCTCAACATCTTTTCCATTAGCTTATCTCCCATTGATTGAAGACTTCGAGGCATGTAGTTACCTGACCGCATACATTAAAACAATTTTTTTTTTTCAGCTTTGGTTCCCATGCAGAACATCGTACAGGAAACAATTAAATATACACGACAACGTAAAATTTTTGACCAACCTGTGTTGCATAACCAGATAGTGCACTATCGCCTTGCTGAACTTGAGACCGAAATTGAACTTGTTCGTTCTCTTCTTTATCGTTCTGTTGGTAAGAAGTTTTAGTAACTCAAATCATTTCCATTCAAACAGTGTTATGTCAGTTGAGTGGATTTCAGTTAATGTACTAATTTTAAAAGGACAGTGTGAGTACTTGCGAGTACTTTCTTGAACATACTTTACAAATACCACCCCATTTAAGGCCATGACACTATGGCAGTCCCTGTCTAAATTAGGGTGGTTAAAATCTCTTACTATGACAACCCTATTAGTTTTGTCGTGTCTGTAATCTCTCGGCATATTTTTTTCTCTAATTTCTTTGTTTCCTTGACTATTTGTTTGCCTATAGTACAGTCCCAGCAAGGTGATCATCCCCTTTTTATTTGTAGCCGAACCTCTTTAGCCTGACTACTGTGATGTTATCCTTAACCAATAAAACACCTCTCTTTCCACTATTATCCCAACCTCTAGCTCCCCTGTAGTGGAATAGTTTCTTCTTACAAGATCGATAAATATTTTTTAATACCCTACTCATGAGACAGTTTAAATAATGTATTAAAGTACAACCCTGAAGTATTGTTTGTCATGTTGTCTGACACAATAACACTGTTCATTAAATTGCTGGATTCATCAGGGGCATATACGTATTCCTGATATTACTCGCTATAAAAAATAAGCAATGGTACTCGTTATAAAAAAATGTTACAACATTCGTGATTCATACACGTTGCAAAGAACACAATTTAGAGTTTGTCCAACGCATTGGGAATGAGGTGACATTTCACATATAATGGAATGCTAAACATTCTGTCCTCGTCATTATCCACTAGCAGGTATTACACTGTTTTTAAAATAGTAAATTAGATTCTAGTTTAGTTTATTTATTGTCATGTGTACCATGATACAATTAAAAACTTATGTCTGTGCCGTATCCAGTCAAATAAAAGTCTATACATGATTACAATCAAATTTGCAATAAAAATCAAATGAACTTGACTTCCTTTATTCAGCTCAATATATTCAAGGAGATGATGTAACCAAATTAGCCTCAATGGCAAAGTTGAAAGCAGGCCGCCTAATTCGTGAGGTTGCTGATAGTTGTCTCCAGTTCTGGGGAGGAATGGGTTTTACTAATGAAGTGTTGGTCAGCAGACTGTATAGGTAAGTAAAACATTTAAAAAACAGGAATGAACTGAGTTTAATTATGTTTTTTTTTCTACTTTAGAGGAAACCTTTAAGCAAAATACTATCTCCATTAAAATGATTATTTTTTAATTAGATATTTCAGCAGTGAACTAGGGGGTTGTGAAATGTATAAATCATCATTAAAGCAGTTTAATCATTGAACGCAATAGAATAATTACAGTGATGCCTTTTATTGATGTTTTAAAAAGAGCCGTAAATAGTAGGTTTAATTTGACAGATGAATTGCAAGTTCAATGTAATTTCAATGCAATTATACGGAGCATTCCTGTGCTGGTGCCAGTACATTATTTTATGGCCCTTATATGATGCACTAAGTAAAGGGCCTGTCCCACTTGGCCGTCATTTGCGCCGCATTTAAGCGTCATATGTAAAATAGGTCGACATGTCGTTACACGCGATGTCGCGAGCAAATCACACATCATGCCGTCGGTGTGCGTGACTACGCACGGTGACGTAACCATCCGTCACCACGTGATACACGTGAGACGTCGGGATGCAGCGTGCGACGCCAATGCGTCAGCGTGTACCCAATGCGTCAGCGTGTGTACGCGATACGTCACGCAGGTGGCACGTGAGGATTTCGTACAGCACAAAATCATGGAGCACCGCGCATTACCGCGCCACGCTCCACGCCTCTCCATGCGCCCATCCCACGCTACCCACACGCTACACGTGCGTCACAACACGTCGACCTATTGTACATATGACGCATTAATGAGGCGCAAATGACGCCCAAGTGGGACAGGCCCATATAGCTCCTCTCACCGCACTGCATCCAGTTTCAACCAGAACATTGGCAATGTAAGATTTTCAACAGATAAATATTGGAGATAGTGAAAGCAATATATTTCGGCTCATTATTTTGCATGGCTACACTTTCAGCATGTTTTGTATGCAGTCACCAAATAACCGATTATTTTCTTATTCTTTTCCTTAAGGGATATGAGATTGGTGTCAATTGGAGGAGGTGCAGATGAAGTTATGTTGTCTATCATATGCAAATATATGGGAACCTACCCTGAAAAGAAATAATCAGTGAAAACAATAGCTAAATTAACACTGGGACATGAAAACAAAATTTGATTGCATTAATTATTTTTCGTATTCTGTGACATTTCATGATTTCATGAAACATTTACGAAACAAATATACAGTAATGTTTGTAAATTCTGTACTGTATAATACACACTCTTTTCTATAATGATGTTGCCTTAGTCGTGAACGATCATTTTCACTTGTATTAAATTTTGCAAGACAAAAAGGAATAATAATATTTATCTGGCTTAACTTCATACTTGAAGAGGAAGAAGCATAACTTCCTTTTCAAAGTACTTATACCTGGCTATCAATATGAAGTAGTATGTTATACCAAAAGTGAGAGATTGTAATGAGTTATGAATCATTAGAGCTATTTTAACTCGCATAATAGTCTAAAGTAATTTCATGGATTTTTTATTCATGTGGAAGTCTTCAATTTAAAATTGTGACTGGTTAAATTGAGAGAGAATGTCCCAATAAATGCATAATTAGTCCAAGGGCTGAGGGAGTGGTAGGAAGGGGTGGAGACAGCAAGGGTTAACAATATTTAATGTTTAGGTCGACACAGTGGGCCTAAGGGCTTGTTTTCTGTGCTGTATCTCTAACCCAAACTAAAGAGAACGTGGAAACTGCACAGACACCCAAACATTATAGTGTCCTGAAATGGGGAGACTATGTATAAACACTGTTGTAATTCCTACATTGTCAAACCAAAATGTATTAAAAAAAGGCCTTTATTAAAATCTGTCAATGCGCACTTTAGCCACATGTGTTTTTTTCTGTTACAAATCTCAAATTGTGATGTACAGAGGCAAATAAATAAATGATGGGTTTTTTTCCCAAACATTATGGAGGGCACTGTAGATCAGCTACAGAAATAGGTGGAGAAATGGCAGATGGAGTTTAATCCAAGCAAGTGTGAGGTGCTGCACTTTGGGAGGTTGAGTGTAAGAGAAAAATATACAATTAGCTAGACTAAGTGGGACCCGTTGGGTCCGTCACATGGGAGGCCTGGTCCCCAACGCAACCCGTTCCCCAATGCAATATTCCATCACTCACCCATTCCCCCAATGCAACCCATCCCCCAACGCAATATTGCACCACTCACGCATAGCCCCCAACTGTGCAGTGTGGCTCATCCCTAGCACTCCCTCCCCTCCTCTTCACCCACACTCTTTTCCCTCCTCCT
This sequence comes from Raja brachyura, assembly GCA_963514005.1. Next base: position 103,801,477 of record OY740782.1, on the reverse strand, counting down.
CCCCTCCCCAATCCTTTCCTCACCTCCCTCCCTCTCCTTTCCCCTACCCTCAGTCCCTCCCTCCATAACTCCATTCCCCTTCCTACCCCACTCCTATCCCTCTATCCCCCCACTATCCCTCCTGACTTGCCCCTCTGCCCTCCTCTCTCTCTATTCCCCACTCCCTACTTCCCCCGCTCCCCTCCCTCTATTCCCCCTCTTCTCCCACCAGTCATTGAAAGTAGGCATGCAGGTGCAGCAGGCAGTGAAGAAAGCAAATGGTATGTTAGCATTCATAGCGAAAGGATTTGAGTATAGGAGCAGGGAGGTTCTACTTCAGTTGTATAGGGTCTTGGTGAGACCACACCTGGAGTATTGCGTACAGTTCTGGTCTCCAAATCTGAGGAAGGACATCCTTGCCATAGAGGGGATACAGAGAAGATTCACCAGACTGATTCCTGGGATGTCAGGACTTTCATATGAGGAAAGATTGGATAGACTCGGCTTGTACTCGCTGGAATTTAGAAGATTGAGGGGGGATCTTATAGAAACTTACAAAATTCTTAAGGGGTTGGACAAGCTAGATGCTGGAAGATTGTTCCCGATGTTGGGGGAGTCCAGAACAAGGGGTCACCGTCTAAGGATAAGGGGGAATTCTTTTAGGACCAAGATGAGGAAAACATTCTTTGCACAGAGAATAGTGAGTCTCTGGAATTCTCTGCCACAGAAGGTAGTTGAGGCCAGTTCATTGGCTATATTTAAGAGGGCGTTAGATGTGGCACTCGTGGCTAAAGGGCTCGGGGTATGGAGAGAAGGCAGGCACGGGATACTGAGTTGGATGATCAGCCATGATCACATTGAATGGCGGTGCAGGCTCGAATGGCCTACTCCTGCACCTATTTTTCTATGTCTATGTTTCTTCTATGAGTGATGAGGGAGAGGGACGGACCAGGGCCTCCACTGAACCCCCCCCCCCCCCCCTTGCGGCAGCTGCCAGTGGCGGGGGATATGATAGACAAGCTACTGTAAGAAGGGGAGAGAGTATTTTGTGAGTGAGGCGGGCAGGCCGCTGCCAGTGGGGCAGGAAGGGGCGTTGCCATCCCGTCCGTGGCATTGACTGAGAGAAGAGACCAATCTGTGTGGCGTTGACGGAAGGAATCTGGGCATTGCAGTTTTTAAGATTTTTCAACCTCGATAACTTTTACAATTTACCACCGATCGGAATGCAACCTACAGGAGAACGGTGAGTAACCTGGCGAAAAATCGTAGCGTTATCGCTTACCGTTTTACGCAAATAGAAACACTGCAAACCGGAAGGGCACAAGATCAGAGTTTTAGTTATGTATAGAGATAGATGACATGATCCTTAAAAGCATTGATGTACCAAGGGATCTTGGATTCCAAGCAAATAACTTACTGAAAATGAATAGAGGAATAGAGTGGTAAAGAAGGCATGCTTGCACAGATTTGGATTGGTTTCTCTGGAATGCCGGAGGGAGCTTTGATAGAAATATATAAAATTATGAGAGGCACTGATAGGGAATACAGTAAGAACATATTTCTCTAGAAGGAAATATCAAATACAAGAGGGCATTAGGATGAGAAAGGCATAGTTTAAAGGAGATATGCAGGGCAAGTTCTTTACACAGAAGATGGTGAATGGCCGTGGATGTCGAGCTCCAATGTCGCGGAAGGTTCGACCAGCCCTGACGCAGGGTTCAATCGTCCGGCGCGGGGGAGCTGACATCCCCCCGATGCAGGAGCTGATTGCCTCAACGAGGAGGGCCTGCCGCTGGCTACGGGTGTCAAGATCATCCCGTCAACAGAGGGATCGAGGTCCCCGACCGCAGGAGAGCAAATGGAAGAGATTGAACTTTTTGTCACCTTCCATCACAGTGAGGAATGGGGGATGGGGGGGGGCACTGTGATGGAGGTGTATGTTAAAATGTCTTTTGTGTGTTCCGTTGCTTTTATTTGTATGACTGACTTGGCAAATGAAATTCCTCATATGTTGTAAAACATACTTGGCTAATAAAGTATTATTGTGATTGATTGTGGATTATGTTGGATGATCAGCCATGATCACATTGAATGGCGGTGCAGGCTCGAAGGGCCGAATGGCCTACTCCTGCACCTATTTTCTATGTTTCTATGTTTCTATGTGCAGACAGGTGAGGGCAGTTCTTGGCATTATGCGACCATGGGCATGCTATATTATGGATGGGACAGGTTTGGAGGGATATGGACCAAACGCAACATAAGCGCAGGCAGGTGGGATTCGTGTAGCTGAAACATGTTGGGCGATGTGGGCAAGTTGGGCCGAAGGGCCTGTTTCCATACTGTATCACTCTGTCACTCTATTATACTTGCAATGTTGCCCTTGTCATGAGCTTTTCTACAAATAACTATTCTTTCTGCAAAAATCTCATCAAATTATATTTCTGAAATTTGCCTCATTTAGGATTAAAAAAAAGACCGAATCAAAACAAATGCATGAAAGAGAAATGCAATTGTTCAGAACTAGTTCTTATTTTGAAGGCTGCGCTGATGAATCAATATTTAAAAATATGTACTCAATAGATGACACAGTGAGGAATGTGGGGAGCCGCTGTAGTGGATGTTTACATTAAATTTTATTTTATGTGGCTGTGTTGCTTTTCACTTAGTGCGGCTGTATGGTAACCTTAATTGGTACATGTGATAATAAACTGACCTTGAAACCTTGAACCACCGAGACTTCACCAAGGTTTTAACAAGATGGTAAATTGGTACCAATATGGTAAATTGGCCCAGAAGGTGAGATCAAATGGGATCTAGGGTTAGCTAGCCGATCGGGTAGAAAATTGGCTTGTTAGAAGGAATGAAAGAGTGGTAGTGAATGCTTGTTTTTCAGGCTGGAGGTCTGTGATCTGCCACAGTGATCAATGCTGGGTCCACATTTATGTTAACGCTTTGTTTGAGAATGGAGGTAGCAGGAATAGTAAGCTTGCGAATTACATCAAAATTGGTGCTGAGCTGGACAGTGAAGTAGGTTGTTTTACAACAGGACCTAGATCATCTGGAAAAGCAGCCAAAGTTATGACAAATGGAACAATTCAGACAAATGCAAAGTTATGCATTTTGTGAAGTTAAACCAGGGCCGAACATACAATGAACAGCAGGGCCCTAGGGAATTTTGTAGATCAGAGAGACTTTGGGGCTACATAGTTACCCATTTATTGATTTTTGTTAAGATGATTTTTTTATTTGTCATCTTATCTATTGAGTGCTATGTTTACAAACTTATTACGCTGCTGCATGTAAGGATTTAATTCTGTTTCGATACATATCTATATAATTAAAAGTGTCATCTTGACCACTTCCTGTCTGCACTGTATATTGATTGTAGAAAAAACGCTACCCTGTATTGCTGTGATTTTTGGCCATCTTACTCAGTCCTCCTCCGCTGAGCAGGCCCCAAGGATTTTTCCCATTGACGAAAAATAAAAGAGTTATGAGTGTTTGAAAAAAACCTTGAGATCCTCTCGCCTGTCAATCACCGCGAAGAAGGTAACGCCCCTTCCGGGAGGAGGGGGGGGGGGGCAGGACTATAAAACCCCGGATGCCTCGACGTGACTCAGTCTCACTGCAAGATCACAAGGGAGAGGCTACGACTTTCATTCTGCTGTGAGTCCAAAGAACACTGAGTCAACTGAACTGTGAGTCTGCTGTTTATGTGCTTTATGTGGTTAAGTGCTTTACGTGGTTATATGCTTTATGCGGTTAACCCTATGTGCTTGCAATAAATGATTTGTTAGCCAGTAATGTGCTTGCAATGGATGATGCTTTGTTAATCCTTTATGTACTTGCAATAAATGATTTGTTCACCCTTAATGACAATGTCATGAGTTGTTTGGCCTGCTGCCCTGCCTGTGCTTGAAACTGCAATGCTTTATTAGGTCCGACTGTGTTTGGAAGGAATAAATGCTTTATCAGGTCCAACTGTGTTTGGAAGGAAAAAATGCTTTATTATGTCCGGCTGTGTTTGGAAGGAACAAATGCTATATTGTGTCCAACTGTGTTTGGAAGGAACAAATGATTTATTATGTCCGACTGTGTTTGGAAGGAACAAATGCTATATTATGTCCAACTGTGTTTGGAAGGAATAAATGCTTTTTCATGTCCTACTGTTTGGAAGGAATAAATGCTTTATTAGGCTCGACTGTGTTGACTCCAAAAGTTCCGTTCATTTCGTGACTTCCGCTTAGTGGACAGGTCGCGCTGATTGTGTAATTTCCGATGAGTGCTGAGGTTGTGCTGATTGTGTAATTTCCGGTAAGTGCACTGATTGTGGAAGTGCCGCTGACTGCGGAAGCCCCAGAGTGCAGAGGTGGTGCTCAGCCGTGTGAGTATGCAAGAAAGTTTACTGTCGCGTGTGAGTGAGCGTATCTGTGTGTGTGTGTGAGTGTATATGTGTGTGAGTGTATGTGTGTGAGTGTGTAATGAGTGTATATGTGTATCTGTGTGTGTGTGTGTAAGTATGTGAGTGTGTGTGAGTGTATATGTGTGAGTCTATGTGTGAGAGTATATGTGTGTGTGAGGAGGAGCGTGTGTATGTGTGTGTGAATTTGCTGGTCTGCACGCCACTTGAAATGCTGTGAAATTGGATTTGCTGGTCACCCTCTGCTTGAAGTGCTGTGAGATTGGATTTGCTGCCCGCCCTCTGCTTGAAATGCTGTGAGATTGGATTTGCTGCCCGCCCTCTGCTTGAAGTGCTGTGAGATTGGATTTGCTGTCCGCCCTCTGCTTGAAGTGCTGTGGGATTGGATTTGCTGCCCACCCTCTGCTTGAAGTGCTGTGAGATTGGATTTGCTGCCCGCCCTCTGCTTGAAGTGCTGAGAGATTGGATTTATTGCCCGCCCTCTGCTTGAAGTGCTGTAAGATTGGATTTGCTGCCCGGCCCGCACTCTGCTTGAAGTGCTGTAAATTTGGATTTGCTGACCAGCCTGCACTCTGCTGTAAGTGCTGGGAGATTGGATTTGCTACCTGGCCTGCACTGAATGATGACTTTTGAGGTAGATTCTCAGATTTTCTTTGGTAAAATTTGACCGCTCAATCTCTCTATATTAAAATTGGGTTTTTTTATTCAACAGCAAAGAGCCATCAAGAGGCAGTGAGCAGAACACAACAAGAGACATAACAAGAAAGAACTGAACTTAATAAATCTCATCTTTAATGTTTAAATTGTTGTTATATTTTACTTCAGAGTCACGTGAGTGACTTCGTGAAGACCCCGCCAGACACGCATGCGCGACATATCGCCGACCGCATGAGAGCGACAGGCAGGGAGGAGCGTTGCTCCTCTACTGCAGGGACCTGCAGGTAAGAAAACTAACCTGCAGTCCTTTTTCTTTTCAGGTGACTCTGTTCAGGGTCTCCAGGCCGCCTCGAAATTGACTGCCGTGGGCAGTCAGTGGCAGCACCAACAGACTGGAGTTGGGAAGAGCCCGTTGACCAGGAGGGTCTGGGCTCACACACTCGCCGGTTGGAGGACAGCAGAGGCAGCCCGACTCTACACCGCAGCCCGCAGGACACCGTGGGCTGACGGCATGTATAAAGGAGTAAAGCTTGCAGGCTCGCCGTACGAAGCAAGCAACGGCAGAGCAGCAGCCCCGACTCTACACCACAGCCCGCAGGACACTGCGGTCTGACGTCATTATTAAAGGAGTGGGGCTTGCAGGCTCGCCGTTCGGAGTGAGCAACAACAGAGCAGGAGCCCCGACTCCAAAGCCTGCAGGGATACTGCAGGCTGTCTACATTAACCAGGTAATGGGGCAGAGCGGCAGCCCGACTCTACACCGCAGCCCGCAGGGTCACTGTGGACTGTCGACATGAGTGCAGCATTGTAAAGTGGGAGTGTGCCAGCTGGCTGGGAACTGCCCAAGGGAACTTTGCAAACTTTACACCTGTTCCAACTTTTTGCCTGCCCGGAGGAGAGGCAAAAATAAAGGGATTTTTTTTCATTGTGCAATTGTTCATGTTTCTCCTATAGGTGTGGGAAAGAAATTATAAACCCCATGATTTTACCATAAAGTTTATTAATTCAGTACTGTTATCCTTTCAATTTCGATCAAAAGACGCTACCCAGAAGTCGGGAAAGCCCCTGATCCAGGAGGGTCCGGGCTCTGAGACTGCCATTCGCGGGTAGCGAAGGCAGAGCGGGAGCTCCGACTCAATGCCGCAGGCCGCAGGAATACCGCGGACTGACGGCTATGCTACCCTATGGAGGTAGTAAGACAGAGCCAGGGCCTGACTCACGACATAGGCGGGAGGCTTGCGTTAGTGGAGATTAGCGGAGATTGCCGTTAGCGGTCCTGCATGAGAGTCTGGTCACCATTAGAGCTGTGGGGGGGAGAGTGCGCTCCTCCTCTGGATGCTTCTTAAAAACCCTCAGGTAAGATACTAACCTTGAGTTGCTGAGCTTCTGTACTAGACTTTGCTTACACAAACGAATGATGGAGACCAGAATGAAGGCATCGAAGCATGCCTCCAAGGGCCATGGGACTTCGGATGGGAGTCGGCGGCCACCATTCCCGGAGCTACCCACAACACCGGCAGCACCCGCTCTGCGGACCGGGATAGGAATGCGGAAATCGGGCAGCCCTGCGCAGCCAGGACCCGTCTCCCCACCACGGCTGACCATGGAGACGCAAAGTGGTAGGAGGTCCGCGCAGGAGCAGGGTAGGCAAGACCCTGACTCCCTAATACACTATCACCTAAGCATAGGGACAGTGGAGCAAAGGTGCGTAAACGTGTGACCCGCTCGGCGGCACGTTCTGTCTCCCCTACTATGCAGGTCACCAGAGGGCGGACCGGGGGAGAGCTGCGCCCAGGTCGTGACCCGCTGCAGCGGAAGGCATCGTTATGCCGCCAGGGGTAACCTGCTAGATTGCGGGCCGGTGATGGATCTGCTGGGAAGTCGGGGAGCCCTGCAGTAGCAGGACGTACCGGCTCACCAACGGGTCAGGCTGCCAGAGTGCAGGCCGGTGGCAGCGGATTTCGGTCGTGCGGCCCCGCTTAGGCGGCAGGCGCGACCATGTGCCGTCACAGACTCATGTAGTCAGGAGTGGCGGTAAGCCCGCGGGGTCATCGGGGTACCACGCTTCGGCGGCAGGGACCGACTCACCACCGCTCATGTCTTCCAGACAGGCGGGCCGCCACCGTCCGGAAGACTGCGGACCAGCGGCATGTCCGCGTGGGAGTCGCAAAGCCCCGCTGGAGCGGCAGCCAGCGACATTCCTGTCTAGGCACCCATAGTCATCACCTGGACGAGGTGCGGGCCGATGACATAAGCCTCAGTAGTTTAGGAGGACCTGAGGAAGTCAACTTGCCGTCCGCATATGCGGCGGCGGTCGCATGGCTCGGAGGTGCGCATAATGGAGCGTATCCTAGAGCACAATCTCTGCAGCTGGACCAGATGTCCTCCAGTCCAGGAGACATGCGGCTGGGCCACCCAGCATGTCCCCGTCATCGGTGGGGAATGCCATGGATCAGCAGCTGGCTGACACGTAAGAAGGGTTGGAGCAGGAACCTACAGTATCTGAGAAAACCCAGGAGGAACTGCTGAATGTGGTCTCCAAGTTCACCCAGCCGAAACACTCAGGTCAGCCTTTGCAGCCCAAACCAGTGGCCAGCATAGACTACCTCACCACACACCAGCTGCAGGAACAGGTCCTTACCGAGGTGATCAACATATATCAGGCCCAAACAACTGTATATCGTTGGATGTACCGACAGTCAACACGCCCATCTGGGGCAACATCAGTCCGGGGATAAGGGCACAGGAGCTGAAGTTCCTAAAGATCCTGAAATTGCTGACATCGGGGATACCGCCTTTGCCAGGTCGGTTGACGGTACGGAAATGACGGCAGAACAGGAGGATGCTCTTGCGTAATTTGTCATGGAATTACGCTTCCCGTATTATCGCCATTAAACCGACTGCAAACCCCATATTCGCGGGGTTGTGCAAGGCATTTGCAACGCCACCACCGAGACAGCTGTTCGGTGAGGACCTGCCCAAACAGGTCTAGAACCTGGATTAGGAGGTGAAGGCAGCCGGGTTGATAAACCCACCTCCCTCCAGCAGGCCGGCAGTGCGCAGACAAACACCATATGCAAGACCTCGGGGGCCACCTGAAAGACCAGTAAGGACCTACACACTGGCAGCACCTCAATACAACCCAGCAACGACAGAACACCAGAAACCAGAACGTCAGGCCCGCCGGTAACCATGGAGGTAAGGGGGTCTGGTTCTCTTGGAAGTACTGCATGCATAACCTCACAAGTAGGAGGGAGGTTACATACATTCTGGGGTTCTGATTGTCACTATCCCAGGGAACAAAGCAATAGACATAATAGAGGCATGTAACAGCCTTGCTTGCACCAGGAAACTGACTATTAGACATGCTGCTAATGTAATTGGTAAACATGTAGCTACATTCCAGCCACATAATTTGGGCTGTTACACTATCGAAGCTTACAAAAAGCACAAATCTCGGCATTAAATGCAAATGCTGGACATTTACGAGCCTATGCAGCTGCCAATCAAGGCATAAATTGAGCTACAATGGTGGATTAGCAATGTTTGTGATTGTTAAATCCCATCATTACATCAAACCCATTAGTCGTGTTACAAACCGACGCAAGCGCCAAGGGCTGGGGAACTACCGACACCATTCCAGTTGGGGCGGTAGATGGGATTTGCACGAGTTTACTTTTCTTCAATCACAAGGTATAAACTATTTAGCAATGCTGGGAGCATGTCACGGGCTACGGGCTTAATGCACTAATCTGCAGCATACGCATGTCCATCTTCAATAATACCACTGAGGTGGCATATTTAAACCTTATGGGTGGTATCAAGTCAATATCTTGTGATGAATTGGGAAAATTAATTTGGCTCTGGCGGATTGAAAGAAATATTTGGATATTAGCTACGTACCTTCCGGTTACGCTCAATACTGTGGCGGACACCAGGTCACAAGTATTTAATAACGACATCAAGTAGATGTTGAACCTCCAAATATTTGCTAAAACTATAGCCTAATATAAAACACCAGATATCGACCTCCTTGCGTTCAGGTTGAGCCATTGGATACCAACATATGTCTCTTGAGAACCAGATCCTGGGGCAGTGACGATGGACGCGTTCTCGCTACATTGGGGGGAAATGGGTTTTTCTATGCTTTCCCCCATTCTGCTTCATCAGACAGGTGTTGCAGAAAACGCAACCAGATTCTGCAACAGAAAGAACCATGGACATCATACAGCAGCGTGCAGAGAGAGTCCACTAGGAAGCAGTACCTCACCCACATAAGGATGTGAGGTTTCTATAGTCGGACCTAGACCACCTACATATCTGCTACGATCTCCAATGTGCAGAAATCCTCACGGGCCTGCATTATGATGAGTCCCTCAGTTACAGTGCCATATACAGTGCCAGGAGTGCACTGTCATCCTATCTCAACATTGGAGTGGGATCTCACCAGCTTTTATCCACACTGAAGGGTATGTTCTATCCCTCCCCGACCACGATATATTACCAGAGATATAGGGGTGGTGTTGACCCTACTCAGGAGCTGGTCGCCTTTGGCGGATTTACCACTGGACTTATTCACCTTCAAAGTGGTGATGGTAATGGCACTGAACGCAGCACAATGGGTCCAAACTCTACAGGAATTACCTGGATAGAATGGTTTTGACCCATAATAAAGTGACTGCGTGATAGAAGAGTTGCTTAAACTACACAGACCTGCAACTACAGGTCTGAAAATGGGCATCAGGAGATGGCTGAAAGTGGTATTCGGTGCAGCAGGTAAGACACTAACATTTTTTAAATGTCATTCTACCAGGGCTGCATCCACATCAGCGGCGAGGACCATGGAGGTGTTCATGGATTATGTCCTTGCAATAGCGGGCTGGGCCAGTGAAACTACATTTCAGCTGTGTATTAACAGACATGTGGCCGTTCCCGCAACATTGGCGGATTCAGTTTTAAGTGCTGTTCCCTAAACGTTTGTCCCCAAGTTCAGGGGTTTATTGTTGAATTAACAAATGTTATTATTTTTCAGCTTGTTCAAGTCTGAAATACGTTAACATACTTCCTCCATCAGTATTACGGCAGTGTGTGAGCATGGACGTGATCCAGGGCATGTAATCACAGAGCTTTGAAATCTTCACAAAGTCACTCACGTGACTCCTAAGTAAAATAGTAAGATTAAACAAGAACTTACCAGTTTGAAGTTTGATCTTTATTTTATGAGGAGTTGCGATGAGGGATTTCGTGTCCTCCGCTCCAAACCCTCTATCATAAGGTCAACTGGTATATTCGAGTTTCTTTAATCTTACTATCTTCAGTCATTGTTATTATCTGTCATTCCACACCACTGCTTTGAAGAATGTCGCGCTTGCGTGCCTGGCGGGGTCTTCACGAAATCCCTCATCGCAACTCCTCATAAAATAAAAATCAAACTTCAAACTGGTAAGCTTGTTTAATCTTACTATTTTAAGAGTCATTCACATTTTAAACTTTAATAAATCATTTTTCCGCTTGCCATGCCTGCGTGTTCTTCATCAAAATGGGAACCTAATAGGCAGGAATGGCTAAGCTGTTGGCGAGCCACTAAGAGTGCATGGGGGGTGGGGGGGGTTGAGGGAAGATGGACTGAATGCGTGGGGGCGGAGGGGAATGGCAAGGAGCAGAGTGGGGCGGGGGGTGAAAGGGGGAGGGGTGACTGAGTGAACTGCCACCCCAGCAGCCATGAGTGACTGGACTGCCAGCCCACCAGGCATGAGTAAGTGAACTGCCAGCCCACCAGCTATGTGACTGAAGTGCCAGTCCACCAGCCATGACTTAGTGTACTGCCAACCCTCCAGCCATGACTCACTAAGCTGCAAGTCCAAGAATCCATTCAGTCCACAGTGGCCCTCTGGAAACCAGTCCCTTCAGCCCACACCACCCATACTAGCACCCCAGAGATCCACGCAAGGATAGACTTTCCTCCTTCATTGCTGTGATCTGTAAAAATAGATGAAAATGTCTAAAATTGATTCTCCACCCTCTCCCCCTTCTCTCATAGAGTCTGTCACCTGTTTTCGGCAGAATTTCTGGCAGTTTCTGAGCTGCCAGCCCGCCGGGCCTGAGTGACTGAGCTGCCAGCCCAACAATCCATTCAGCCCACAATGTCCATACAAGCCCTCTGGAAACCAGTCCCTTCGGCCCACAACACCCACGCTAGCGCTCCAGAAAGCCCCCCTCGCCCTTCCATTGGCCAGCAACTATTGGAATTGGTGGAGAGGTGGAATATTGCGATGGGGAACCAGCCCTCCCATGTGAATCTGGGACCCAATGGGTCCCACTTAGTCTAGTGACAATTAAACACTTGTCTCTCCTCTTGAAAATGGCAACACATGTAGACAAGAGAAGGTGTTTGGCACGTTTATTTCATCAGACTGCATTGAGTACAGGAGTTGTGACATCAGTTAACAGCTGTAGAAAGCACTGGTGAGACTGCATATTGAATATTATGTGCAGTTCTGCTCACCATACAATAAGAAGGATGTGATTAAGCTAGAGAGAATGTACAAATGTTTCACAAGGATCTTGCCGGGACAAGGGGGCCTGAGTTATGAGGAAATACGAGATAGGCCGGGACTGTTTTCCGTGGAGTTAGGGAGGGAATAACCTTATTGAGTGATAATATCATGAGAAACATAGATATGGTGAATGGTCACAATCCAGAGGTTTGAGGTGAGAGGGGAAAGATTTAAATGGAGCCCGTGGAACAATCTATGGAAAGAAGAATTAACATTTCAGGTCAAACTCTTTCATTGAAATTGTGAAAGATAGAGAAAAACAATCAGGATGCAGGGATGGTTGTGGGAAAGAATGATAAGACAAAAGGGACATAGCATTATCATAAGAATGTCCTAGATTTTGTCCTAGAATTGACAAATTAAGAATTAAACAATTTTCCTAGATTTTCTGCTCTTTTGATTTTCAACAGCTAACCTATAAGTTAGATCAGTGCTAACGACCACTGTGCCACTTCAGCCATCTGTACATCGGATACAGTAACATGCTGTAATGCTGAAGAAGGGTCTCGACCCGAAACGTGACATATCTATTCCTTCTCTCCATAGATGCTGCCTGTCCCGCTGAGTTACTCCAGCCTTTTGTGTATCTTCGGTGTACACCAGCATCTGCAATTCCTTCCTACATAATAACTACATATTTTCCTCCTACATGCAACGGCGGACGCTTTGCAATTTCTACACACGATATTCCCCGTGGCCGTGCAGCTGAGCTTTGCAATTTCTACAGAAGATCTTATTTTCCCTAACGCAAACAATGTGCATAACGGAAACAGGACGCAAGAAGGAACCTTCCCCAAGTCAGCGAAGTTCAGGCAACTCATACGTCCGTACAGTCCAGAAGCCCACGGGCGTGAGCGTGGTGACGGAGTGCAGGCGGTGAGCTTTGGGAGGTGTAGTCTCGCTGCGGGAGAAGGGGTGCGGAGGGCAGCACTGGTGACCGCGGAGGAGGCGGTCACGGACCCGGGGAGCGCGGCTCCTTCTCGTGCGGCCGCGGGGCGAGGCGCGCGGCGCCGGCGGGGCGCGATCTGCCGGGTTTTGGAACCCGGTGCGGGCGTTCGGACTGCACAAGATTCTCCCAGCAGCCGGCGCGCGGCACCGTCGCCGCCAGAGTGATGTCGTGGCGCTGCCAGGAAGTCGGGTACAGAGTTCAACACACAGGGGCTGGTGTGAACCATCCTGTGCTTAGACTGCCATCGTCACAAGAGGGCATAAAATAAGCCAGACAGCTGGGAAAAATGAGACGTGCAGGTTTAGGTAAGGCGAGGATATTTTGTTGTTTGTTAAAAATAAAATCATCATGTACTTGTTTGTGGCTGATGTTTTGTGTCTTGAGATGGAGAACTCAAGTTAGCTGAAAACTGCAGTCATATTGGTCTGAGCTATTCCCCGTTAACTCGCTGACAGAGTACTTAGTCATGCAATTTACGGAAAGAAGCCAAAGGATTCTGAGTAAAGATCAAGGGCCTCGACCCGAAACGTCACCCATTCCTTCTCTCCGGAGATGCTGCCTGACCCGCTGTGTTACTCCGGCACTTTGTGTCTACCAAATATCTTTGGTGTCTACCTTCGATTTAAACCAGCATCTGCAGTTCTTTCCAACACAAAGATCAATAACTAGTTGCAAGTAATTCCCAAACTGCAGAAATTCCCTCAAATACTTATAGGGAGGTTGCACGGCAGTCGAGGTCACGACCCGTACTGTTGCCACGCAACGCCTTCTGGAGTACAAGCGGTGAACTTAAGGTAACCACTTACTATGGCTGCCAGTACAGCGGCCGTCTGTCCCTGCATCTGGACTCCACGCTGACTGGTTCTACACTCGCGGACCCCGGGCCTGCTGCCCCCACAGCATGTGTTTGGTGGCTTAAATGCCCGTCACCCGGGGGGGCGGGGGGGGGGGTGAGGGGTGGGTTGGGAATCACCCCGTGTGGGAGACGGGATTGGTTGGGGTGAATCACCCTGTGGTGGTGGGGGTCGGGGGGGGATGTGAATCACCCTGGTGTTGGGTCCGGAGGTCGGGGGGGTGAATCACCCTGGTGTGGGGGTCGGGTGCTGGTGCATCGCTGGTGCATCGGTCAGTGACTGGTTGGAGGGACCAGTCTGTCCCCAACTCTGCTGCAGCTGACGGGGACGTTGCTGTGTTTTTGGCCCCGTGTGTCCGCTGCCCTGAGCCTGGGCCTGCTCCACCCAGCCCCATGTGTGTGGGCGCTGCCAACGCACAGCCCGTCATAGTGCAGCCGCACAGTGGGAGACGAGGCGGAGGGCGGCCGTGGCCGGACATCGTTGATCCGAGGGGAGAGTGTGGGCTGTTCCGAGGGATTCGCACCTTCGGCCGTTTCCACCTTGGTGCTCGGGTTCAGACTGGAGGATGACTCCAGCCCCGCACAGTCGTGGGTCGGGACTTGCCCTCAATCCGCCGGCACGCTGCTCTTTCACAAGTCAGTGAGCAGCAGTGATTTTGGCGGTTTTCTCTCACGGTTACCCCTATTTCCACAATATTTTACAGCGCAAAAATGGACCATTTTGGCAGTTTCTAACAGGTAAGAAAGTACGTGTTTCGTGTGTTACTAGTGTATGCTGGAAGCTGCCTTGTACTCCAGATGGATTGAGCTATTCTGTGTGTCACGCCCTTTAACCTGATGATTTTACGTGCAACCCCCCTATTTAGCTGTTGATGCTACAAGAACACCGTGTGCCACAAAAAAACATATTTAGTTGTAGATAATATACACTGAATTAATTCACGTATCTGTACAAAGTATTTAATTTAATTCTCTCCTCGTCCTTTATTTATATGATATTTTGTTGCCCAAGAACGTTTCCCCCAAGACCTATGGGGGGTTACACGTAAGGTCATCGGGTCAAAGGGTGTGACCACAGAGCAGCTCAATCCTTCTCATTCCAAAGATGTGCAGGTTTGTAGGTTAATTGGCTTCTGTAAATTGCCCCTAGTGTGTAGGATAGAACTAACAGACAGGTGATTGCTGGTTGGTGTGGACTTGGTGGGCCAAGGGCCTGTTTCCACATAAGTTTCTCAAAACTAAACGGATATCTCTCTGACTTTCTGTTTGCTTTCCTTCCCTAAAATTACTAATTTAAATGATTATTTGAACAAACTTTTGGTTGTCTGCTCCACGTGTCTCCTATATGGCAGTATTTGTTAATGTTTCTTTGAAACACACAAACAGGTTGCTTTGGTGTAGGTTTTGTACAAATACTTGTTGCAGAGTCTGAAAATGACCCAACACATTTCACAGAGAAGAAAATAGACAACAAATCAAAGAAAACAAGCTATAAGGATGACTTAACCTCTTTATATGAGGTTTAAGGAGGCTTTTAAAACAGGTGGTGGAGGGAGAGGACTGAAAGATGTACTTATTTTAGATGCAATTTGTTTCCGTGCAAATATTTGTATTTCATCTCTCCATAATTAATTTTCTGATTCCCAGGGGAAGGATACGCTGGAGGTGGTTATAGTGTTTATGAAGAGGAAAATGATAAATTAACCGAGGGCCTTCGAGATAAAGTGACCGCATTAAAATCAGTAAGTTCAAATACCTCTGAATAATTTTGTTCCTGTAAACTAATAATGATTTTGAAAAGTGTATTTTAAAATTTTCATTATTTATCTCCTTGCATTCATATTGTTTGGTACTGATTCCATGAATTCCGAATACAGTGTTAATTTTTAAATGGTTGATTTAAACTTTAAATCTACAGAGACACTATATTGTTTTTTTTAAGATTGATTAATTAAAACTTTCACGCGGTTGCTTGTTAAGAATAACAAGTCATTTTATTTAACAGTAATATTTTCAATTGACTTTATTGTAAAAAGAGTGGAGCTCTGTTATTTCTAAACTACATTTATTATAAACTAGAATAAGTGGGACCCGTTGGGAGGGCTGGTCCTCCAACGCAATATTCCACCTCTCCACCCATTCCAATATTGCTGGCCGGTGGGGTGGGGGGGGGGGCCTTTCTGGAGCGCTAGTATGGGTGTTGTGTGCCAAATGGACTGGTTTCCAGAGGGCTAGTATGGACATTGTAAGCCAAATGGATTATTGAGTTGGCAGCTCAGTCACTGAGGCCTGGTGGGCTGGCAGCTCAGAAACTGCCAGCAATTCTGCCCAAATCAGGTGAGATACTCTGTGTGAGAGACAGAGAGAGAAGGGGGAGAGGGTGGAGAATCAATTTTAGACATTTTTCATCTTTTTCTGCAGATCACAGCAATGAAGGAGGAAAATCTATCCTGGCCTGGTTCTCACAGGGAGCAAATGAAGGGAGGGGTACTGGGGTGGGGAATACTTACTGATGGGCCGAAGGGATTTATAGGCTAGTACAGGCCTGATGAGCCGAAGGGGTTCTTTTAAAAAAAATCGGAGTGAAATATGTGTAAGGCGCTTTTTCTGGACTTTTCCTGGCCTGGCACGGGCTTTTGGGCCAAATTGCTCCTCCTGGGCGAATACGGGCATTTCGGGCAAAAGGGACTGGTTTCTCGGCTAATAGGGGCCTAGAAATTAGTGGTTTCAGGCAGGCCAAACGACTCATTTAATTTCATTTCCAATTGCATTGCATTTTCAAGCACAGGGCAGGCCGAATAGCACATTGCATTTTCATTTCACTTCCATTGCCATTGCAGTTTCAAGCACAGGGCAGGGCAAGCCAAACAGCTGATTTCATTTTCACTTCATTTCCATTGCCATTGTACTTTCAAGCACAGGGCAGGCTCAAGCCAAACAGCTCATTGCACTTTCACTTCATTTCCATTGCCATTGCAATTGTAAGCACAGGGCAGGCCAAACAACTCATTTCATTTTTATTAAGGGCAAACAAATCACTTATTAAAGTACATTGCATACACACAGTGTTCTGTAGTTTCCCAGCTCAGACAGGGAGTCATGACCTCTCCCTCGCCATCTTGCCGACAGACTGAGCCACGCCCACACTTCCAGGTTTTATAATTCCTCCCCCCTCCCACCGGAAGTGGTGTGGCCTTCATGGCGGTAATTGATAGGAAAGAAAATCTCAAGATTGAAAAACACTAATAAGTCTTTTATTGTTCATCGATGGGAAAAATCCTCGGAGCCTGCGCAGCGGAGGAGGACTGAGTAAGATGGCCAAAAAATCACAGCCATATGTGGTAGCGTTTTTTCTAAAATCAAAGCATAGTGCAAACAGGAAGTGGTCAAGATGAGAGTTTTAATTATATAGATGCTAGATTAATTTCATCCAATTATTCAGTAATTAGTAAATCACTCAATAACTAATAATTTGAAGCGAGGATCCTCTTGCCTTTTGTAAAGAAAAATCTGATTTTTGTAGTTTATTGAATTGTGCTTGCTGATTCTTGTTTGAAAATAAATTTTTACAAAATGTAGTTTAAATACAGGGCACTTATGACTTAAACCCCTGTCTCACGGTGCGAGTTGGCCCACGAGTGACCCCGAATTTTCAATCGTGGTGATCACGTAGCGGGAACGTCGGAACTCGCACGAGCAACTTATCGACTCGTGGCGCTAACGGCAGGCACTCGGGAAACTTGTTAACTCGTGGAAAAAATCAAACATGTTTATTTTTTCCACGAGTCAAATTAACTCTTCAAGTTAAAAATGGAAACATTTAAACTCGTTGTAGTAACGTAGTGGCCCGTGCGTTTACCTTAGTGACTCGTAAGTCTACCGTGGGAACGTTTCATAAACTGTTCGTTCGCTCCAGTAAAGACTGACCCAAAGATAGACACAAAATGCTGGAGTAACTCAGTGGACCAGGCAGCATCTCTGGAGAGAAGGAATGGAGTCGAGACCCTTCTTCAGACGTACCCGAAACGCCACCCATTCCTTCTCTCCAGAGATGCGGCCTGTCCCACTCCAGCATTTTGTGTCTATCTTCGGCCTTTCTGCGATGATCTGCAACTTGTCCTTTATTACTGAGGCACCTGCCCCGTGGCTTCGTATTCGTCTCAATGAACGGCTGTAGGATTACACAAAAAGCTGGAGAAACTCAGCGGGTGCAGCAGCATCTAAGGAGCGCAGGAGATAGGCGACGTTTCGGGTCGAGACCCTTCTTCAGACCTGCTGACCTTCTTCATGCTGCTGCACCCGCTGAGTTTCTCCAGCTTTTTGTGTAACCCTCGATTCTCCAGCATCTGCAGTTCCTTCTTTAACACGAACGGCTTTAGGACGTGGTTAAAGACCTGCCGGAGGGGCAAGTCTGGGCAGTGAGTGGGTTGTGTCCACGTGTGATGCTCCATCCACCCCCCGGGGCCGAGAGTGTGGGATTGGGAAGGAACTGCAGATGCTGGTTTGCACCGAAGATAGACACACACAAGAAGGGTCTCGACCCGAAACGTCGCCTATCTCCTTCGCTCCTTAGATGCTGCTGCACCCGCTGAGTTTCTCCAGCTTTTTGTGTAACTCATAGACACACACAATGCTGGAGTAACTCCGAGGGACTGGCAGCATCTCTGGAGAGATGGGATGGTTGAGATTTTGTGTCGAGACCCTACTTCAGACTTCTCCAGAGATCCCGCTGAGTTTACTCCAGTAGTTGGTGTCTATCCCGGTGGCAGGGAGCCGGGCTTGGCCGACCCTCCGCCTCTACTTGCCGGTCAGTCGGGTGATCATCGCCCTCCGCCCGGGATGCAGCAGAGTTTTGCACCCAGTGAGTTGTCCAGCGCTCACGGTGGACGAGGGAGGACAGCAACAGGCCAGGTAAATGAATAGCAGCACATAAATGAGTCTAGCAGTTCTTGTTTTTATGTTTTAATTTACAAGCCGCTTCACGCGAGGCAAGTTTTATTTTCAGTCCGAAGAAGGGTCTCGACCCGAAATGTCACCCATTCAACGATAGACACATACAAGCTGGAGTAACTCATCAGGACAGGCCGCATCTCTGGAGGGAAGGGATGGGTGATGTTTGGATCCAAATGCTGGAGAATTTCAGCAGGTCGAGACCCTTCTGTCACCCATCCCTTCGCTCTATAGATGCTGCTGCACCCGCTGAGTTTCTCCAGAATTTTGTGTACGCTCGATTTTGCTGCATCTGCAGTTCCTTCTTTAACACTGCTGGAGTAATTCAGCGGGTCGAGATCCTTCTTCAGAAGACGAGCCCCCCCCCCCCCCCCCCCCGCACCCCCAACCACCTTCCACCTCAACTTACGCCTGGGCACCAAAGCAGCTCAATAGGCGAACCCTGAGCTCCGTCTCCCAACAATCTGAACAGCGGCTGCGGCCGGCCGGCACCCGGCATGGACTTTTCACACCTCACACACTTACCTTCATTCACGGTTGGCTCAAGAGTAACGGGAGAGGAACTTGTTAACTCGGGAGAGTAAGTTGGAACATCGCAGCAATGACATACCCGTGGGAACTCGGTTAAACACTTGATCATAAACTTGAAATCTCGTACACTACCACGAGTCTTTCACACGGGGTACCTCGTGGGTCAACTCGCACCGTGAGACAGGGCCTTTAGCAGTAAAAAGTGAACAAAGTGTCTAGAATTGGTTTAACCTCTGTAGTATGTAGTAACCCTCCAGTATGTTTTTTTTCTATTTTTCATGCTCAAAATGTATCTAGAGGTTGACATTATGTACAGCCTCTGTTGCAACTACACCATGACTGCAATAATTGTTTTATTTTTATATTAAATCACATACACATTCCTATAACTGTGCATCATTATTATTGCGCATAATAATTGCACATGTAAAAATGCATAATAATTATTAATGCATGAATAATCATTTGAAAGAAGAGATTTAATGCAAATAACTGAACAATTCCAATGTATGTGTACTCATCTGTTTTGGATATTTTTAAGGTAGAGATAGATAAATTCTTGATTAGTACAGGTGTCAGATGTTTTGTGGAGATGGCAGGAGAATGGGGTTAAGAGGGAGAGATAGATCAGCCATGATTGAATGGCGGAGTAGACTTGGTGGGCTGTATGGTCTAATTCAACTCCTGTTCCTGTGACCTTTGCTCTAAACCTTTTGGAAATCCTTACTGGCCTCTGGGTACAGAGATGGAAATAGAATAATACAGAAAGAGAACAGTTAAAGAAGCCAAAATTGGATTGCATGAAGAATGCATTGAACTGACTTTGCAAGTGAAGAGAGTTTAAAGTAATGTAGTGTGTAATCATTAGGTCCAGCAGAAAGTTATACAAGACTTTTCATTATCTTTGATCAGGAGGACCATCTTTGTGAGAAAGCAGAAAAAACAGTCCTTTGGTCTAGCAGCTAAACACTTGATTATCAGGCACCCATTTACAATAAATCCAATTTAATTTTCCCCAAATGTCCATCATTTTCTCCTGGATTCTACTGCTCACTTAAACCACCAAGAAGAATTGATAGTGGCCGATTACCCTATCCACCTATAAATCTGTGGGATGTGAGAGGAAACCGCTGTAAAGGCAGAACACACAATCAGCACCAGAGATCAGGATTGAACCCAGATCACTGGAGCTGTGAGGCATCAGCTGTATTGACTCTGCCACTATGTCAGAACATTTCCAGCCGAATTTTGCTTTGCTGCTAGGTAGACACCAGAAATATGCTATTAAATGAAAATGTAATCACCATAATTTATAGCACACCTATTGGAATTTAGAAAAATGAAATAACACATCCGAGGACAAATAAACATTTCGTATTTTGTTATATATCCCCCTACTGACAGCTTTCCATTGATATTGGAACTGAAGTGAAGTACCACAACAAAGTGCTGGATGAAATGGTATGTGTCAAGTACACTCTCAATCAGATATCAGTAAAAATGTATTGTCTGCATGCAACATGCAAAATGCTGGAGAAACCAAGCAGATCAGGCAGCATCCATGAAGGAAAATGGACAGCCGGTGTTTTGTGTCGGGACCCTTTTTGAAGTATGTGTCGTTGATGCATAGTTCATTTCCTAATTTTAGCAGTTTGGATTTAAGCATTTTGATATAATAGAATTTTAATGAGCATGAATCAGCTACAATATCACAAATACTTTATTATGTCAGTAAGGGGATTGTACTGGAAATTATTTATCCCACTGATTCTTTATATTGGCCAAGATTTGTCACTGCTAAGTTATCCTGACTTTGCAGTCATTGCAAAAAAAAAAGCAAGTAAGTATTCAACCAAATATAAAGCCCCTGTCCCACGATGCGAGTTTACCCAAGAGCTCTCCCGATTGTTTAAAAAAAAATCAAACTCGTGGTAAGTACATAGAATGTAGGTAGCGGGTACGTCGGAGCTCATGGATGTCTCGTAGCGGCTCATAATGCTAACGGCAGGTACTCGGGAAACGAGGAAACTCGTGAATTTTTTTCAACAGTGTGAAAAATTTCCAAGAGTAAAAAAATACTCTTGCAGTACCACGAGTTTGTTTGTTTTTTAAACTCCGAGAGCTCTTGGGTAAACTGCATCGTGGGACAGGGGCTTAAGTGTGCAGCTAGAAGGTGGACATAATGGTAAAGCCCTTTGTTGCTTCAGTAGCCAGTGTCTGCAAAACTAATGTGTCCTAATAATGAGGAATGCAAAGGTAGCTTGAATTGTGTTGGTATATATGAAAGCTGATAAATTATGAGAGGAATTTAATAAAATATGTTTGCAGTAAAATGATTTTGTACAAGGATTCATAGGCTCTTGAAACAGGTCCATGATGTTCACGGCTGAATGATGGTGGCTGATGAAGGACCCCGTCCTAAAATGTCATTAACCCTAGTTCTTCAGTGATGCTGCCTGACCTACTGAGTTACTCCAGCACTTTGTGTCTATCTTCATTAAAAAAAACAACATGTCCAGTTCCTTTCTCCACAATGATGTTCATTAACTTGTTACTTGATGTAAATAACTATTGAAGTATGGTAACTTTTCAAACCTTTGTTTTTAGATTCGAACTATGATTTTACATTAAAATAATTGCTAAAGCACCTAGTAGTGTTAAAGATTATATAATCCATTGTATACTTTTGAGTTGTGTATTTTCAGCTATGTATCCATACTCTTCACAGGATTCAGGATTTGAATCTACAGGTGGTCTGCTGGGAGCAACCATGGGTCGACTCAAACATTTATCTCGTGGGAACCAAACAAAAGTCTTGTGCTACATGATGCTTTTTGCACTTTTTGTCTTTTTTGTTCTTTATTGGATTATTAAACTAAGGTGAAATAAATTATCCTATTCCAGTATCTGGATCTAAATTATTACACATTTCTGTATAGACCCTTCTCCGTAAAATAATTGATGTGATTTTGTTGTAGACTATTTCTTAACATTACCTTCACATTGTAGACTGTCGTTTCATTTTTTTCAATGTTTGTTTATCAGAACGTTCCATGTTTATAAAATGAGAAATGTCAGTAGTAGTCATCTTCTGAAGCAATCCCATGGGGTCATAAATAACTTTGCTTCCACAATGGCTCTGTGGGTTCAAAGGTGGTTGATGAATCACATGATGAATGCAATTTTGTCACAACAATAGCATGACATTTATGACTAATTTTGCTAGTTATGGGACTATGGAAAAAATAAATAGCACCTTTTTGTAAAATGTACCATTGATAACTCTTTGTGCTTAACTTGTGCCAATTGCATTTGAGCATTTTATGGTGGTGCAGCATATTAATGAGATGCTCAGTAGCAGATCAAGGGATAGACTCTTTCTCTGATGCTGCATGTTATTTTTCACTTGCATTGCCAACTCATTTTGGAATTTGGAGTAAGAAGGAAAATCAGGTCATTCTAAGTTATTCCGTGACATTCCGTGCTATATTATTACTTTCGCTTGAATAACCTTGAATCTTTACACAAAAGATTCTATTAAACTACTTTTCACAACAGTTGATGATTTTTAACCGTGTCTTAATACATTACGGTTGACTTGTCTGCTTCCCAAAGCAGACGAAAAGCAAGATTGTCTCCCAAGCTGATTTAAGGCACATTCAGAAAAGAGTGCACCACTAATGGGGTTGCCTGTTTTCCTTTTCCAGAGTTATTGCGAATCCAATATGATGCAAAGGTCTTTTTTTGATTAAAAATATGAACGTATTCCTCAAACCAACTTTGTTGTACGCTAATATTGTTTACATGTTCTTTGTAAGATACACTGCTTGTTTCATGAGGTGCTTGGAAATTAAAAATTAATTGTGGAAAGCCATGAGTATGGAGTGGGCAAAGATGGCAGGTGAATTTGGTTGTATTTCTGTACACAGAAGTGAAAGGGTGATGCAGAGGAACACAGAGGAGAATGGGTAAATAAGAAACAAAACAAAAAGATTTATCCGGAGATATTTTGAAGAAGGGTCTTGACCCGAAACGTCACTTATTCTTTTTCTCCAGAGATGCTGTCTGACCCACTGAGTTACTCTGGGTTTTTGTGTCTATCTTGTTGTTGAGGATGTTTCCTTGATTCATTTCAGTTGCACTTGAGCAGTTTTAACTAATTTTACAATAGTGATTTTAAAGGAAGGTTAATTTCCTATCTTGCTGGTGTTTTGTTTAACTCTTGTTTGCTTCAACTCTGTTCATCAGTTACTTCATCAATCTGTAAATAGTTGGATCAGCATTTGTGGCAACCAGTTCTTTTGTACAGTTTATCCCCATCATTTTTTTTAAATTGGAACCTATTGCTTTTGAAACAAAAATCCATCTCATAAATGATTTTAAAATTCCTGGCATTGCAAAAATGCTGGAATTGGTCAAAAGGCCAATTTCAATCTTGGTTTGCCTAACCTTTTATATATTGTGTTAAGTCAATGTGAGAAGGACTCATTTGGTTCCTGGTGAGTACTGGCTACAGTAGAATATTGCAAATAATTTAACATCAGTGAACGCTTGCCCTGATTTATGACTTTTGTGGTAACCACTTTTTCTCAAGTTACGCTTTCAGAATCTTTTCTCAAGGAAAGCTAATTATACATGTCTAAAATGGTGGTCCTTGGCTGTGACAATAAATAAATAAATAAATAAATAAATAGAAGAGCCATACATTGGATGCAATTATTATTTGTATTCAAATGTACACCAAAGTACTTTACAATTAAATTTTTTGAATTTTCTTTAACTTGTCATAGTTTATTTCTACTGATTGTGGACAGTATTTTCAGTTGAACATGTATTAATGGCAAGATAATGTTTTTGAATATCCCTATAAATAGAGGAATGATGGGGATATGATCCAGTTGTAAACCTCCAAATGCTTTCCTGTTCATGAGCAAAGTACTATCCAAATGTGGTTTTCTTTACACCATTTGCATTTTTAAACATTTTAATTATTTGTGGTTGCAAACATCTTTTGAAAGTTATGTAGTCCAAAGTTATTTGCAGGAAGAAAGTGACATCAAGCAGGAGTTGAGAAAAAGTTATGGGAAGCAACTAAGATGTCAGAGAAAAGGCATGTTGTATTTAGAAGCGCAAAGCGCTATATCAATCCTGCGGAAGAACCATAACAAGATCCTGGGCACACAACTGTATTAGAGGGAGATTAAGAACAAGCTATCCACAGCACTCTTTCAAATAAATTATAGAGTCATCGAGTGATACAATGTGGAAACAGGCACCGGCCAACATGTCCCAGCTACACAAGTCCCACCTACCTGTGTTTGGTCTATATATTCCTCCAAACCTGTGCCATCCATGTAACTGTCTAACTGTTTCTTAAATATTGGGATAGCCTCAGCCTCAACTACCTTCTTTGGCAGCTTGTTCCATACACCCTCCTCCACCCTTTGTGTGAAAAGGTTACCCCTCAAATTCCTGCTAAATCTTTTCACCTTAAACCTCTGGTCCTCGATTTACCTATGGTGAAATTGCATTGTATTTCTGGAAATAACTTGTATTTTGATGGCAGAAGCACTTTGAGATCTGTTATAGATAATCAACATCAACTGAAAAGAGCAGATGATACCTCGACTATTTTTAGGAGTTACTGCGATTGCTTGAATGTTCCATCATTGTCTACTATAAAATTGCCAGAAACATTATTTGTTAAAAATGTTGATATAGCGGCAATACAAGATCGTATTTTTTGCAGAATGTCAGGCTTGTTCCTGGTGCCATTAATTCCATTAGCTCTCCACAAAACTGATTCATAGACCTGAAGATTGAACAGTGCTCTTGCAGGAAAGTGGAACATAAGTTTGCAGTACTAACAATGCCGAGATCTTGTTGCCTGCTTATATTAATTTAAGAATACATACAGAAGGATGCTTTTGTAGGACCAAAAGGTTGTGATCCGTGTAATAAGTGATTACACGGATCACTGTAAATAAGTGATCCGTGATCCGTGATAGCATTTATATTAAATTGTAAATGTCAGGGGGTATAGAAAATGTTACGCATTGTGATTTGATGATTGAATGTAAAATAGCCTTAAGCATAGCCTGAGAAGCAGATGAAAATGAAAGATAGAAGATACGTGGAAAATACTTCCCTACATTAATAAAATTAAAGTTTAGAAAACTTTTAATAATAGTAGTGCCCTAAAAGGAATTGCAATTATTAATGTTATGGAATAACATACACGATGTTTGTGACATATATAGTGCATTCAGAAAGTATTCAGACCCCTTCCCCTTTTCCACATTTAGTTATGTTACAGCCGTATTCTAAAATTGATTAAATTCTTTTTTTTAAATCATCAATCTACACACAATACCCCATAATAAAAATGCGAAAACAGGTGTTTAGAAATTTTTGCAAAGTAATTAAAAATAAATAACTGGAATATCACATTTACAAAAGTATTCAGACTCTTTACTCAGTACTTTCTTGAGGCACCTTTGGCAGCGATTACAGCCTCAAGTCTTCTTCGGTATGACGCTACAAGCTTGGCACACCTGTATTAGGGTAATTTCTCCCATTCTTCTCTGCAGATCCTCTCAAGCTCTGTCAGGTTGGATGGGGAGCGTCGATGCACGGCTATTTTCAGGTCCTTCCAGAGATGTTCGATCAGATTCAAGTTCGGGCTATGGCTGGGCCACTCAAGGACATTTGCAGACTTGTCACAAGGCCACTCCTGCGTTGTCTTGGCTGTGTGCTTAGGGCCGTTATTCTGTTGGAAGGTGAACCTCCACCCCAGTCTGAGGTCCAGAATACTCTGGAGCAGGTTTTCATCAAGGGTCTCTGTACTTTGCTCCATTCATCTTTCCCTCGATCCTGACTATTCTCCCAATTGCTACTGCTGAAAAACATCCCCACAGCATGATGCTGCCACCACCATGCTTCACCGTAGGTATGGCATTGGCCAGGTGATGAGCAGTGCCTGGTTTTCTCCAGACATGACGCTCGGCATTCAGGCCAAAGAGTTCAATCTTGGTTTCATCAGACCAGAGAATCTTGTTTCTCATGGTCTGAGAGTCCTTTAGGTGCCTTTTGGCAATCTCCAAGTGGGTTGTCATGTGCCTTTTACTGAGTAGTGGCTTCTGTCTAGCCACTCTACCATAAAGACCTGATTGGTGGAGTGCTGCAGATATAGTTGTCCTTCTGGAAGGTTATCTCCTCTCCACAGAGGAACTCTGGAGCTCTGTCAGAGTGACTTCTTGGTCACCTCCCTAACCAAGGCCCTTCTCCCCCGATTGCTCAGTTTGGCCAGGCGGCCAGCTCTATGATGATGGTTCCAAAGTTCTTCCATTTAAAAATGACGGAGGTCACTGTCATCTTCGGGACCTGCAATGCTGCAGAAATTGTTTTATACCAATTCCCAGATCTGCGTCTCGACATAATCCCGTCTCAGAGGCCTATGGACAATTCCTTCATCTTCATGGCTTGGTTTTTGCTCTGACATGCACTGTCAATTGTGGTACCTTATATATACAGGTATGTGCCTTTCCAAATCATGTCCAATCAATTTAATTTACCACTGGTGGACTCCAGTCAAGTTGTAGAACCATCTCAAGGATAATCAATGGAAACAGGATGAACCTAAGCTCAATTTTTAGTGTCATAGTAAAGGGTCTGAATACTGCAAATGTGATATTTCAGTTATTTCTTTTTAATTACTTTGCAAATATTTCCAAACACCAGTTTTTGCTTCTTCATTCTTGGGTATTGTGTGTAGATTGGTGATTAAAAGAAATGATTTTAATCCACTTTAAAATAAGACTGTAATGGAACAAAAAGTGAAGAGGTCTGAATTCTTTGTGAATGCACTGCATACTGGAATAAATTATAAGTGTATCCTACCGTGAAACATTTTCAAAGTTTATTGAAAAGACAGAAATGAATTTTAACTTATTGATCTGGACCAGATGAGCTAGAAATTCACTTGCATTATAGCCAGTTTTCAAAGTACGCTGCCTGTAAGAAGTCAAAGTTGACAAAAATCTGTTGAAATACTTTGGCTGCTATAATAGATTGATGCTTCTCTGAAGCATGATGTGGAAGCATGAAAAGATATAACAAATAATTGTTAAACTTAAAGGGAAATTATATGAATCTTTCACTTTAAGCAAAAAATGAGCTGCTGGAGGAACTCCGTCAATCAGGCAGCATCTGTGAAAGGAAATGGGCAATTAACATTTTAAGTTGAGACCCTTCATCTGGACTGGATGTTCCAGTTTCCAGCAGCTACCATCTCCTTTGTCTGTCTTTTTTTTTACTAAATGATATATTCTCCTAATGCTGAACTTTAGTACGTGCACACTTTTGGACAAGCTCAAAGCTATCGTCAACTCCTTCACTAAAGAATACAAAAAAATGAACTTTGCATTAAACATTCACAACACAAAGGGCCTTTACCAAGCTGTCCTTTTGCTCACCCCACTCTACACAGCACTGCACCACCTATTTTTAGCCATTGCTATTTTACAGAAAGCATTACCTTCTCATATCTTGGGGGCTTCCTATTAATGTATTGATGATAAGAAAAAGTTAGGTTTGTCTTCTGCCTGCTAGTGTAGATTATGGCCATTGAAAAGATGACTTGAAAAGTAAGTAATTAAACAGAGCAGACAACTCATGGTCTGCTAGGTATTAGTGATTATTTCCTTCTCGGTCCACTTCAGATACATGGATTGCCTGGACCGGTACCTCAGAAAACTACAAAAGTACTATCAACAATTTGTCTACAAAGTATTTTAAATCCACTGAGAGGGTGAGCAAAGTAACGTAAGTGTCATATTCCTAGATGAACGTTCTGGCAGCAATGGTTTTCTTACACTTAGCTGACATAATGGACAGACCGCAGTGAAGGCCAACTACGAATAGGTGGACAAAAAAATAATTCAATTGTCATGCTTCTATTGATTCATAGGTTTATGACTGTTCAAATGCTCTTGTCAAACGACTTGGGACTCATATAGAAACCATGCTAAAATAGGGAGTCTGCCGTCTCCGAAATTGCCCACGTCTTCAGCCCTTTAAGTGCCTCATCTGTGATAGTGACTAGGTCCCATTTCAGCACTCACAGAATTTGGAGTGGAAATAACTCAGACTCGATTCTGTGCAACAGCCAAAGATGAAGTGAGGCAAGAAAATTGAATCCGATCCAGTTATCACATAGTGCCTGCTACAGTGAATTGCTGTTTAACCAAGTCACTCTACCGAATAGGTCAGCTATTCTCAACCTGTGTAATACTTCTCATCTAAACTGGTCAACTCAGAACATAATCTTCAGCCAGTGTTCCAGACTTTCCATCACCATTTTCTGGTCCATCCTGTTACATTGGTAGCCAGACAAATCAGAGATAGTGGCAAGGTGGAATAGAGTTCAGAGGGTACAGCTCTGGAAGTTCCCAACATCAATTTCATGATGCATGATTCCACATCATCAGGTTGGTATAGAGAGGGAAACCACTGATTACCACTGCCCCAGCTCAGGTGAGTTAATGTGTTCTAGCTTGAGCACTGCAATAATCACTGAAGGGCACGACATATTCAGAATGTGCCCCTCTCTCAATCATCCATCATTACTCCTTCAATTGACCTAACATTAATTGCATCATCTCCATTTTGCTACAGCCATGTATGTCCTATTCATTATAAAGAATATTATAAGCCAATTGCAAACCAGCAACCACAAATGGGCAATATAATTTATGTTCTTTGACAACTCAGTAGAAACTTGCACACCAATTGTACAAAAGATTCTCTGGTCCCTTCTCTGAATATCAGAAACTCTTAGCTAATGAACTTTGCATTTTAGACCCAGCGTGGGCATTGCTAAAGGATGTTCCTCCCATGTAAGGTCAGGGCCAGTAATGTAGAGATGAGACAGTATGTCAAATGCTGACTAAGGTTAGGAACAATAGATGAGAATTGAAAGCATGTGCTTCCATTACTCCTTTGCCATCATTCCATTTATGGCTCAGCTGAATATCACCACAACTAATCGAATTGGCAAGAACATGGATGCAGATCTATGCAGCACAGTAAGGCCGATGACGTGACATTTAACATATTATAGATGTTGATGGATTTATTAGCAAACATGCTGTGCACAGCTGTGGTGAAGTCATGCATAGATTCATTTGATTGTCCAGCAATGTTAACCAACATGTTTAACTCACTCATCCATTTTCTCTTCAATCACAATCAATGTATTCAGAAAACGTTCTTGTTTATTTGTGTCTCTGCCCAGTGGAGAAGAACTTGGAGATAGCTATACATCCTGACAAGGACTCATTATAGCCATCCAACAGCAATGGCAGTTTACACTCACTTATTAATCATCAGGTGAATATCTAAGTAAAATTCTATCTGTTCTCATCAAAAATCACATTTCTGAACTACTGCATAGTATACATGAGATCCCTGGTGTTGCAGCTTCAGAAGGGACAAGCTTTTCCGAAAAACTAGCAGAGCTGCTACCTGCTATTGCACATGTGAAGATCTGAGATAAAAAATCTATTTAGTGTTGAAATTGTAAGAATGGTGGAATAAACTAATGTAGATAGATTTTCTTCCCTCCCACAATTGTCAAAATGACAATTATAGATAGATTAAATATAGGTAGATTCCTGATTAGCATGGGTGTCAGAGGTTATGGGGAGAAGGCAGGAGAATGGGGTTAGGAGAGAGAGATAGATCAGCCATGATTGAATGGCAGAGTAGACGATGGGCCGAATGGCCTAATTCTACTAACATATGATCTTATGGTGACTGAGCACTAATACCTGTGACAGGTGACTGAATGTTTCTCTTTCTCTGTATACCCAGGACAGGATACTCAGATTCCACCGATCCTCACAACCTCCTCATGTACTCATGTAAGGTAGAATATTCATGGTATCAGTCTTTATTTTTATTGTTGGATGTGATTTAAGAAGCATTTAGACAGACACATGAACAGCAAGGTATAGAGCGATACAGACCAAGTACAGGCAGATGGCATTCATTAGATTGACATCATGTATCACTTCATATTATTTTTGGCTTTGGTTTATGTGGGGGCGTGGGGGAAGGGGTCAGGGAAACTTTTTTCAGTTTCTTATGTTGCTGGTGATGCGATTATTTTCCGGATTACATCTCCGGTCGCTCTGTAGCCTACCATCGATGGAGGCCTCCTCGGACTGACGAGCCCCACCACGGGGCGTGGAATTAACATTGGAGTTGATCCTTTGCCTGGGATCGCTCCAACCGTGGGCTGCAGACTTTACATCAGGAGCTCACAGTCTTGGGAGAGGTTAGTCGGGAGCTCCAAAGTCGCAGAAGGTTCGACCAGCCCCGATGCGGGGTTCGATCGCCGGGCTCAGGGAGCTGACATCCCCCCGATGCAGGAGCTAATTTATTGTTTTATTAGAGGTACAGTAAATTACCGTCCCGTATATATTATTACAATCATTGTACCCCTTAGTTTTTAAAGCTATTAAAAAAATAATAGAAACAGAGTAAGTGGAGAAAGTGAGTGAGAATTGTGAAAGTGAAGAAGCGTGACAAAGGGAAAGAAGAGAGAGCCCTTAGTCGAGGAGTTAGAGAAAGGAGGTTGAAAGATAGACCCTAGAAAAGAAGAGAGAGAAAGAAGAAAAAAAGAAAAAAACAGTTACTTTATTATAAACATCTCGCAAAAGGAATTTACCAACTCGACAATTTTTCATCGCCCTTTACCAAGACCTGACGCCGGTACCTTTTTGAAGTACTCTTGCATCCTATCCTTGTAGTAGATCTATAAATGCAGACCACTGTTATAGAAGCGATCTGATTTTCCTGCCAGACGGAGTCTCATATCTTCCAGATGTAGTGTTTCAAACACAGTTGAAATCCACATATTTACTGTTGGTATAGGAGCATTTTTCCAAAATTTTAAAATAAGCTTTTTTCCAGTTATAAGCCCATATTCAAATAGATTATTTTGAAACACCTTTAATTCAGGGCTACCTTCTGTTGTTCCAAAAATAATCCATTCTGCTTTTGGTGTTTTATTTAAATAATTTTGTGAAGATTTCAAAAATTTCAGTCCAAAACTTTTGAATTTTTATACAAAAGACAAATGAGTGCGCTATAGCAGCTTATTGAGACTGGCATTTATCACAGATAGGTGAGACATTGGGAAAAAGTTTACTTATTTTAGTTTTTGAATTGTATAATCTATGTAAGATTTTAAATTGGATTGGATTTTAACTTATAGACACATTTGTGCATATTTAATAAGTGTTCATCCCACCTCTCTTTGGAAATTTTGATAGCTAATTCTTGTTCCCAGTCTCTTCTAATATCTTCAGTTGTTGGTATTTCTGTATTTAGAATAATATTATATATATATGATATTAAGTTTGCTGATTCAGCCTCTGTCTTCATTGCGTCATTCAGTAGATCTAATGGCATATTGTTATGCATATTTTTTCAGATAGTCACATATTTGAAAATATTTAAAATACTGATTGTTTCCCAAATTGTACTTTAGTTGTAGTTGTTTAAATGATAGTAATTTTCCCATTTCATACAAGTCTCCTAACGTTTTAATTCCTGCTCTTTCCCATTGTATAAATGCTTTATCTATAATTGAGGGTTTAAATGAAGGATTTTTAACTATAGGCGATGAGAGATAAATTTCTTAATTTTAAGTTGTATTTTATTTGTTTTCAGGTTCTAATTGTACTATGTATAATTGGATTTTTGTTATAGTTTGTAATATTCAACTTCATTGGTGAGAGAAGGATAGCTCCAATATTATAAGGGGAGCAGTCCTCTTTCTCCATAATAATCCAATCCAGCTGCTGGGCAGAATTGTCCAGCAGTTGAATCATATTTCTAATATTTACAGACCAGTAGTAATACATAAAGTAGGGCTAATCCCCCTACTGCTTTGGGTTTATTCAAGTGTGTTCTTTGTATTCTATGGGACTTATAATCCCATATAAAATTTGTAATGTCTGAATCCAATTTTTAAAAAAAACTTTTTTGGTAAGTATATTGGAATAGATTGGAACAGGTACAAAATTTGTGGTAGAAAAGTCATTTTTATAGCATTTATTCGGCCTATTAAAGACATCAGAAGCGTTTTCCAGAATAATTAAATTATATAATTTCTTAAGTAAAGGATTATAGTTTGCATTAAACATATCTTGATATCTTCTGGTAATTTCAAAAGCCAAGTATTTAAATTTTTCTATTGCTATTTTAAAAGGAAACTGTAAGGTATGTTGAATCTTTTCGGTTTTAATGGCATGATTTTGCTTTTGTTCCAATTTATTCTGTATCCTGAAAATGATCCAAAATCCTCAATTAAATTTAATATATTTGGTATAGTGATATGGGGTTTTGTGATGTACAGTAGTACATCATCAGCGTATAACGATAATTTATTACTTGAATATTTTGTAGTGTAGCCATGGATATTCGGTTGAGTTCTAATTCTTTCTGCTAGGGGATCAATTATAAGAGCAAATAGCAGCGGTGATAGTGAACATCCTTGTCTATTACCCCTTGACAATTGAAATTTCGTAGATAAAATGTTATTAGTTAATATTCTGGCCGTTGGCTTATTATATAGTAATTTAATCCATAGGATGAAATTCTCTCCCAGTTGGAATTTTTGCAATACTTTAACCATATAATCCCATTCCACCTGATCGAATGCTTTCTCTACATCCAACAAAATAATTGATAATTCTTGATCTTCAATTTGGTGTGGATGCATTATGTTGAGCAGATGTCTCAAATTATTAAATAATTGTCTCTTAGGGATAAACCCCATTTGATCCGGATGTATTAATTTACTAGCATACTTACTTAATCTTCCAGCTAATATTTTCGCTAATATTTTTTGATCTGTATTTAACAACGCAATAGCTCGATATGATCCGGGTTCTTCCACATCCTTATCTTTCTTAAGTATTAATGTAATTGTTGATTCTGCTAGTGTTTCAGGTAGTGTTTGTTCTTTAAAGGCATATGTATATATTTTCTGTAGGCGTGGTGTAAATATGTGGTGTAAAAACTTTTATCGAATTTATTACTAAATCCATCAGGTCCTGGTGTTTTTCCATTCTTTAATGAGATTATTGTTTCCTCTATTTCCTTAATTGAGATTTGTGCTCCCAATTCCTCTTGTTCCTGCAACTCTAGTTTTGGAAGATTACAATTATCCAAGAACTCTGACTTTATTGGTGCCCGTTGTCGTTTTAGATGTATACAAATTCTCATAAAATTGTGCAAATCTTTTATTAATGTAATTCGGTAAAGTTAATACTTCCCCACTATCTGATTTGATCTTTGAGATCATGTGTTCTTTTTCTCGTTTTTTTAACTGATGTGCCAAAAGTTTATGGGGCTTATCCCCAAATTCAAAATGTTCTTGTCTTGTAATTTGGAATAATCTTATAACTTTAGCTGATAATAATTTATTTAATTTAAATTTCAGTATTAATATTTTGTTGTGCTTATCCGTAGTTGGGTCTTTAGCATTTACTATATCCAATTGTCTAATTTGTTCTTCTAACTGTCTTTGTTCGTTCTTGTTTTTTTTATTTTGAAAAGCTTGGTATGAAATTATAACCCCTCTAATAAATGCTTTGAAAGATTCCCATAAAAATGCAGGTGACACGTCTGGAGTATCATTTATTTCAAAAAAGAGATCCATTTGCTGTTTTAAATATATACTCCCTTGCGAGTTGTTTAAAATTTGAGGGTTATACCCCCAAACCGATTTATTCTTAGACATTCCTTCCAGTTTTAAAAATAAAGTTAGTGGGGAGTGATCTGAAATCGTGTTGGTATGGTATTTTGGATTCAAAGTATACGGAATTAATTTTGTATCCACCAGGAAATAATCTATACGTGAATATGTCTTGTGTACCATTGAATAAAACGAGTATTCCCTGCCGGTCGGATTTGCAATCCTCCAAACATCTGTTTTATTTGTATTTTTTATATATGTGTTTAAAAGTTCAATAGTTTTAGATTTTGTATTACCTCTCTGTTTTTGGCTCGATTTGTCTATGTAAGGGTCTAAAACACAATTAAAGTCTCCTCCGATTATGACATTTTGGTAATTATATTCTACGATTGTATTCAAGATTTTATTTACAAAATGCGGATTGTCAAAGTTGGGTGCTTATATATTTACCAAGGTGATTGGGGTAGCATGGATCTCACCAGTAACTATCAGAAATCTCCCATTCTTATCTGTTAATGTGGTTTTTGGTTTAAATGGTGTGCCTTTACGAATAATAATTGACGTACCTCTGGATTTCGATGTGTTTGACGAGTGAAAGGTTTGGCCTATCCAATTCGCCCTCAATCTAGCTTGATCTTGGAATTTAAGATGCGTTTCTTGTAAGAAAATAATATCTGTGTTGTATGCTTTCAGCTGAGCTAATATCTTACCCCTTTTCATGCATCTGTTAACACCCCTAATATTCCAGAATGAGATTCCTCCCAGTTTCTTGTGTTTACCGTCTTGCAATTTGAATGGATTTAGTACCTGTGTATCTTACGGTGCATCCATACCTTAAGTCTTTAGATATTGGGGGAGCATTTGCTCAACAAAGTTCACTTCTTTCTACCAACTATCTCCCCTGCTTCAGTCTGAAGAAGGATCTCTGGAGATATGCTGCTTGACCCGCTGAATTACTCCAGTATTTTGTGCCTACCTTCAATTTAAACCAGCATCTGCAGTTCTTTCCTACACATATTGACTGTCTATCTCCCTTCACAGATGCTTCCTGACCCGCTGAGTTCCTTCAGCACTTTGTTTTTGCTCAAGACTTCAGCATCTCTTGAGCAAAAACAAAGACTTCAGCAGCTCGACTTCCGGTGGCGCCATGTTCTGAGAGAGAACAGCGCCAGATCAGCTCCGCAAAAATCTGAAATAAATCGGGGGTTAAAGGAGGCTACTAACGGTACTTACCGCAGGAGAGCGATTCTAAACGGCTCCGGTGCGATTGCAAGCTGCGTGACGTCATCAGGCACGCGACTTCGGTAAGAAATTCAAAATGCATTCCTCCTCCCCCCCCCCCCCCCCCCCCGCGACAAAAAAGGACAAAGAAGGGAGGCAGGCCTCAAAGCCTCGGGCTCGAGTTTGGCTGCCTCCCAGGAAGAGATTTCACAAAGAAAAAGTGAAATGGAAGAACTTAAAAATTCTTTGCTTGGTGAAATGAAGAAACTGATGAAAGAAATGAAAGATATGAAGAAGGAATATAAAGATGAAATAAAACTGTTAAGAACGGATATCCAGGAGTCTCAAGAGAGAATTAAAGAAGAACTAAAAAAAGAAGCTACAGAAACGGTAAAGATTATGATGAATGAATGGAAAATAAAGGCGGATGCTGAGTTTCAAAACCGGATGGCTGAGGTAAACGACAAGATTGCTGAGACGGAACAAATGCTGGATGCGAAGATAGATCCTATCTCAATCTTACTTGACCAACACAATGATGCAATTAAAGAATTGACTAACTTTGCTGTAACAAGTGCTAAGGAAAGTGAGAAGCTACGCGACGAGAATAAACGTCTCTCAGAGCTACTACGTAAAATAAACGAGAAATGTATTGATCTGGAGGGACGACAAAGACGTAAGAATTTGCGTATCGTAGGATTGACCGAGGGGCGGGAAGGAAATCAAGACCCGCGATAATTTGCTGCAAAACTCCTAAAGGACATTCTGGATTTGGATCAAGAACCCCTGTTGGGCCGTGCTCACAGGGCTTTAAGACGTGTCCCTGGGAAAGGTGCACCGCCAAGACAAATGATTGTAAAGGTGGCCCACGATCATGTCTTTGAAGAAATGATGAAGATAATAATAAGAAAGAGGAATTTGAAATACGAAGGAGATAACATCAGTATCTTCAGAGATTACCCGGCGGAAGTGGCTAAGAGAAGATCTTTATTCACAGAAACAAGAGGTATTCTTCGGAATATAAAGGATATAAAGGATCTCAGATATGGTCTGATGTACCCAGCAACATTGAGAGTGACCTACGACAACAAGGAATACCGTTTTGTTAAGCATACCAAAGCACTGGAATTCGCTCGAGACATACAGAAGAAGGCAGAAGAGGAAGCAGAAGAAGAAGCAAGCGAGGAAGGAGAAGAAGAATGAACTTTTATCACCGACCTGCGGTTATGAATTATTCATCAAGAAAGAGGGGCAATAATGGACATGTTGTTATAGTTTGGTATTAATTAGTAAAATTTCAATTGTCCCCCTAATATAGTATTACTTATTATAATATTAATTATAATAGAAATTAATAACTAGTAATTAGTAATTAGTAATATGAATAATAGAAATAATTACTAAGTACTTAAAGTTAGTACCCCACCCCAATATACACAGCATTACAGACAGGAGCTGGAACATTTAACATCTTTTTTTAAAAAAACGGAAGTCAGTAGATTAATAGCCACGCTAGTGTGGCTCTCACTAATGCACACTACACAATATATCAGTGTAGATTCTTTTTTTTCTGGGCACCCTGTTAACACCCTTTTCTCTTTTTTTAATTACACTTTGTATTTTTTCTTATATATTAAATATTTGATTTTATGTTATATATTATATGAATGTAGTTATGAGCGATATTGTATAATTGCTTTAAGAAGATATGTATATGGATTACTGAGGATAGAGATTCTCATCGGGTTGGCGTTTGGGTATACCGCTGGGCTGGAGGGGTCGAGAAGGCTACTCCAAAAAAAGCCACCCTAACAGTAAAATGCAAGATATGAATGTGAAGACTGGGGGGGTGGAATTACCTTCTGTAGTTGGAATGTTAAGGGAATTAACGAACCAATTAAAAGGGGAAAGGTGCTAGCACAGTTGAACAGATTGAAATCAGACGTGATCTTCCTTCAAGAGACTCATCTTCAAAGAGATGCTCAACATAGATTAACAGCAAAATGGATTTCCAAGGTATATCACTCTTCATTTATACACAAATCTAGAGGAGTTGCAATAATTATCCGTAAAGGTATACCTTTTAAACAAAGTTCTATAATAGAGGACAAAGAGGGTAGATATGTAATAATTACAGGGGAATTATATTCATAGAAAGTAATTTTGGTGAATATATATGCCCCTAATTTTGATAACCCACTATGTTTTAAGAAAATATTTAATAATATTCCTATTTCCACTCAATATAATTTAGTTATTGGGGGTGATTTTAATTGCACCTTAGATAGCTACCTAGACAGGTCTTCTACAAAAAGGAAAGCTACCTCTAATTCAAGTAAACTTATAAATTCTTTTATTAATACATCGAATGTTAAGGATATTTGGAGACTAGATAATCCATCCGGACGAGAATATTCGTTTTTTTCGCCCGTATATGGAACCTATTCTAGGATAGATTATTTTTTAATAGATTCAAAATTACTACCTTTTACGTATGACGCAAAATATCACAATATTATTATTTCAGATCATGCGCCACTAACATTCAAGATAAAACTAAAAGATATACTTAATAAAATGACTACTTGGAGATTTAATCCCCAGATATTAAAGGATAAGGACTGTTGTAAACATGTAATGGAACAGATTAAACTATTTTTTGAAACTAATGACAAACCTGAGATTTCACCATCGTTACTCTGGGACACATTTAAAGCATTTATGTGTGGTGCAATAATATCAGCACAGGCTTATTTTAATAAAGAAAATAGAAAGATGGAACAAAAGTTAGAA
The DNA here is from genome assembly GCA_963514005.1 of Raja brachyura. Next base: position 103,763,797 of record OY740782.1, on the reverse strand, counting down.
AATGAGATAAAACAACTAGATAGTGAAAACATAAAACGCCCTTCTAAAGAGCTAAGTAATAAAATTGCAATAGTAAAATATAGACTAAATAAAATATATTCTAACCAAGTCATTAAACTATTTCAACAAACCAAACAAGTGCACTTTGAGTTTGGAGACAAACCACAAAAACTGCTAGCACGACAACTTAGAAAAATAGAAGATGAGAAATTGATACATAGAATTAGATCTGCGGATGGAAATATATTGACAATACCAAAAGATATTAATGACAGATTTCTACAATATTATCAAAATCTTTATTCATCTAAATCAACAGGACAAACAGTTGGTATGGAAACATTCCTACAAGAGTGTCAAATTAACAGTCTAGATCAGGAAGGTAGACATTTGTTAAACGCTGAAATAACAGTAAAAGATATTGAAGAATCAATTAGTTCGTTAAAGAATGGAAAAGCAGCGGGCCCTGATGGCCTGAGTGCAGAATTTTATAAAAAACTTCTAGACCTGATTTCCCCAAGATTATATACAGTATATAGATATGCATATGAACAAGGCAAATTACCAGATTCTTTAAACGAATCCACAATTACACTCATTCCTAAGGTAGATAAGGATTTGGAAGATCCAGGATCATATAGAGCGATCGCACTTCTAAATACAGACCAAAAAATATTAACTAAAGTTTTATCTCAGAGATTAAGTTTAGTGATTTCTAAATTAATACATCATGATCAAACAGGTTTTATTCCAAAACGCTATTCATCCCATAATCTCAGACGCTTGTTTAATATTATATATTCAAAAAGAGTACGGGACAGGGAATTAGCAGTTGTATCGCTAGATGCAGAAAAGGCATTCGATCAGGTGGAATGGTTATATTTATTTAATATAATGGAAAAGTTTCAATTGGGGGATAGATTCTGTAAATGGATAAGAATTTTATATTTGAATCCAATGGCAAGAATCTTAACTAATCAAATATTATCAGCTAAATTTAAGCTCTCTAGGGGATGTAGACAGGGATGTCCGTTATCGCCTTTACTATTTGCTTTGATGATAGAGCCTTTGGCGGAAAGAATCAGATCTGAACCTGAAATCTATGGCTATAATACTGACACAACAACTAACAAAATATCTTTATATGCAGATGACGTTTTGATCTATATTACAAAACCGGAAATTAGTATACCTAAGCTGTTTAATGTTATAACTAAATTTGGCACATTTTCAGGATTTAGGATTAATTGGAACAAAAGTGATGTTATGCCTATAACAGGAATTAATTTAAATATATTACAACAATATCCATTAAAAATAGTTACAGACAAATTTAAATATTTAGGAATTAATGTAACTAAATCTTATAATTCACTAATTAAATCTAATTACCCTCTATTATTAGATAAACTTAAAAAAAATATTTTGTATTGGAAAACACTTCCTATATCCATGATTGGTAGAATAAATGCTATAAAGATGTTGTTTTTACCACAATTATTATATTTGTTTCAGGCTATTCCTTTTTTTCTCCCAAAGACTTTTAAAAAAAAAATAGATAATATTATTTATAGTTTTATTTGGGATTATAAAAATCATAGAATAAGTAAAAAACATTTATGTACATCTAAGATAAACGGAGGATTAGCACTTCCAAATTTTTAATATTATTTTTGGGCAGTCCAGATTAAGAATATGAATTTTTGGTGGGTAAATATGGATCATGAACCAATGTGGTTAAAGATGGAAAAGGAAGATTGTTTACCTTATAATGTAGGCTCGATTCTCTTTGCCCCAAAGGAAGTACAAAAAAAATTTTATAGGGACAACCCTATAATTTATAATAATAGACGTATTTGGAAACAAATAGTTAAGACTTTACAGCTAGATAATCTCTCACTCAGACTACCAATAACGAATAACCCATTATTTAAACCCTCTATATTGGATGGAGGGTTTAGACATTGGGATGATTTAGGAATTAAAAGGATAGAGCACCTTTATAGAAAAGGAAAATTTATTTTATTCCAAGAGTTACAAGATATCTACGGATTGTCTCCGCAACTCTTGTTTAGGTACTTACAAATTAGAGATTATATAAAATCCAACACACAAGATTATAAAAATAAAGTACCAGGATTATTAGATGATTTGTTTAATTTGCACCCAAATACAGAAAAATTAATAGCCTATATATATAACATAATTTTGGATAAGGAGAATCCAACAACTGAAACATATCGTCAAGCATGGGAAAATGAAATTGGTTTATCCATAACAAAAGAAAATTGGGAAGAAAGTTTACAGCAAATACATCGGTGTTCGTTAAATGCCAGACATACATTGATACAATTCAAAGTATTATATAGATTACATTATTCAAAAACTAAATTAAATAGTATATTTCCCAATCTCTCTTCAATTTGTGATAAATGTAAGAATTTAGAAGCAAATTTAACACACAGTTTTGCTACATGTCCCAAATTGAATCACTACTGGACAGAAATGTTTAAGGTTATTTCTGAGGTTCTTAAAATTAGATTGGATCCAGACCCAAAGTTATTAATACTTGGAATTTTGGATTCAAATTCAGTACTTACAGTAAATCAAAGAAATTTCTTTGATTACTGTTTGATAATAGGGAAAAAAATCATATTGAAATTTTGGAAGGGAACATTAACCCCCACAATTAAAATGTGGGCAGCAGAAATGTTGGAGACGTTACAATTAGAAAGAATCAGATTTGTCCTATTGGACAAATATAATACCTTCGAACAAATATGGTCTCCATATATACAGTATCTAGAGAAGTAGCTGTTCTTGACATCACAGCTTGACGGGTACCCTGCGGGACTTGATGAGAATAACATATTCTTATACTAGGATTAATAGGCATGTCTTCATTGATATTATTATTTGTAATAGTTTTAGATACAATATATTCTGTTGATTTTCATTTATATATATATATATATAATATCTTTTCACTTTCTGTTAACCTTTTTTCCTTTCTCTATTTTCTTTTTCTCTTTTATATAATCAAATTATTATTTAATCACTCTCTTATTGATTTAAAACTACTCTATCCTTATCTTTATTTCTTAAAAAAATAGAAGATAATAACTTTCAACGGGTTATTTAAAAAAATATGGAATTAAGTTGATGTTTGTACAATGTTTACACTATTGTAAATTGATTACTTCTAATGAAAGAAATTAAATAAATTAAAAAAAAAAAAAGACTTCAGCATCTCAATTCTCCTGTGTTTCTCAAAGAATTGCAGCACTTGGTAATGTTTCACATCCCTCACCTGGCACAGGTATGGCTCAACTTATACTAAATTTGATAAGGTCCTACTGCATTTGATAAGGTCCCACATCACATAGGAGATTAGTGCGCAAAATTAGGGCACATGGTATTGAGGGTAGAGTGCTGACGGATAGAAAAGTGGATGGCAGACAGGAAACAAAGATTAGAGATTAACAGGTCCCTTTCAGAATGTGAGGCAGTGACTAGTGGGGTACCACAAGGCTCGATGCTGGGATCGCAACTATTTATAATATACATCAATGATTTGGATGAAGGGATTCAAAGTAACATTAGTAAATTTGCAGATGACACAAAGCTGGGTGGCAGTGTGAACTGTGAGGAGGATGCTATGAAAATGGAGGGTGACTTGGACAGGTTGGGGTAGTGGACAGATGCATGGCAGATGAAGTTTAATGGGAATCAATGTGAGGTTATCCACTTTGGTATCAAAAACAGGAAGGCAGATTACTATGTAAATGGCGTCAAGTTGGGAAAAGGGGAAGTACAATGGGATCTGGGGGTCCTTGTTCATCAGTCTATGAAAGTAAGCAATCAGGTACAGCAGGCAGTGAATAAAGCAAATGGCATGTTGGCCTTTATAACAAGAGGAGTCGAGTATAGGAGCAAATAGGTCCTTCTGTAGTTGTACAGGGCCCTAGTGAGACCACACCTGTAGTATTACGTGCAGTTTTAGTCCCCTAATTTGAGGAAGGACCTTCTTGCTGTTGAGGGAGTGTGGCTTAGGTTTACAAGGTTAATGTCCGGGATGGCAGGACTGTCATATGGTGAGAGAATGGAGCGGCTGGGCTTGTACACTCTGGAGTTTAGAAGGATGAGAGGAGATCTTATTGAAACATATAAGATTGTTAAGGGGTTGGACACGCTAGAGGCAGGAAACATGTTCCTGATGTTGGGGGAGTCCAGAACCAGAGGCCACAGTTTAAGAATGAGGGGTAAGCCATTTAGAACGGAGGTGAGGAAACACTTTTTCTCACAGAGAGTTGTGAGTCAGTGGAATTGTCTGCCTCAGAGTGTGGTGGCGGCCAGTTCTCTGGTATCTTCAAGAGAGAGCTAGATAGGGCTCTTAAAGATAGCGGAATTAGGGGATTTATATATATATGCTATATATATGGTTGATATAATGGGAGGTAACTTACAATGGGCAGTAATTGTAGACCAATAACTACAGTATCACATGGTTATATAGGTGGGGACAATCTTTCTACCCAATTACAATCATACACAGTATAATACATCTTAGCCAATACAATAGCATCCAACATCACATGTTTACAAGAATGATGATGTCACAGCAAGGAAAGCAATTAGAAGTAATGTACAATAGTATAAACCAAAAATAACATAATACATTTCATATACCATTTCTTGTTTTAAACTTTAATAATAGAAAAGTAACAGAGGCAAGAAAAAGAAAAATAGAGAAAGTTAAATAAGATAGTTATATTAATAGTACGTGAAAAAGTGGATAGAGAAAGCCCATAAAGACGTAAAGCACGAGAAAGAGAAAAAGAAAGAAAACAAAAAATTTTAAAAAGGAAAATATAAATAAAATAAAATAAAAGCGATGTACCTGCTTCCTATCTTTACACACCCCTCACCCGGTCCTGAAACAGTTTATTTCCAGAGTATGTTGCACCTTATGTTTGTAATAAGCTGATAAATGGAGACCAAATCTTTAAGAATTGGTCTGATTTGCCTGCTAGGACGAATCTCATGGCTTTGAGGTGTAACATTTCGGACATAATGGAAATCCACATTTTCAGCGTTGGTGTGGATTCATTTTTCCAAAATGTAAGTGTACGTTTTTTTGCCGTTATTAAGCCATAATTAAGGAAATGCTTTTGGAACAAAGTCAACTCAAAGCTGACTTCCATTGTTCCAAAAATTAATCAGTTCTGCGTTAGGTTTCAATTTTATTTTAAATAATTTTGTAAAAATTTCAAAAATGTAATTCAAAAATTTTTGGATTTTTATGCAAAAAACAAAGGAATGTGCTATAGTTGCATCTTGAGACAAATAGGGGAAACATTTGGAAAGATTTTATTCAGTTTAGTTTTCGAATAATATAATCTATGAAGAATTTTGAATTGAATTAAGATATGTCTTACATTGATCGGGCATTTTTGCACATATAGCAAGTATTTATCCCAATCTCTTCTAATTGTATCAGATGACGGTATTTCTATATTTAGAATGATATTATACAAGTATGATATTAAGTTAGTTTAGTCCGCCTTTCTGTTCATAGCTTCATCTAATAGGTCTGGAGTCAGAGTTTGGTATTCTTGTGTATGTTTTTTTCAAATAGTCAGGGATTTGAAGATATTTAAAATATTGATGACTTCTCAGTTGTATTTGAGTTGTAGTTGTTGGAATGATTTAAAAAAATCCCGTTTCATCCATGTCTCCAAGCATTTTAATTCCTATTCTTTCCCAATGGGTAAATGTTGAATCAATAATGGATGGTTTAAATGACGGATTATTAACTATAGGAGAGAGAAGCGATAGATTTCTTAATTTGAGAGTTAATTTTATTTGTTTCCAAATTCTAATAGTACTATGAATAATTTGGTTTTTCTTGTATATTGTATTTTATCGGTGAGAGAAGGATCGCTCCTATATTAAAAGGGGAACAATCCTCTCTCTCCATTACTATGCAATCCACCCGTTGGGCAGAATTGTCCAACAGGTGAATTACATTTTTGACATTTACTGCCCAATAACAGTGCAAAAAAAATGGAGTGTTAGTCCACCAAATTCTTTAGGTTTACACAAGTGTCTTCTTTGAATTCTATGGGATTTATAGTCCCATATAAAATTTGTAATATCAGAATCATTTTTTTAAAAAAAATTTTAGGTAGGTATATTGGTATTAATTGAAATAAATATCAAATTTGTGGTACGAAGATCATTTTTATGGCGTTTATTCTGCCTATTAAAGACATTGGATGTTTTTTCCAAAATTTAATCAAGGCATTTAATTTTGTAAGTAAGGGCATATAATTTGCGTTGAATAAAGATTTATATTTTCTGGTAATTTCGATTCCCAAGTATTTAAATTTTTCTGTAACAATTTTAAAAGGGAATTTTAAAAGGTGTATCAAATCTTGAGGTTTTATTGTCATAATTTCACTTTTCTTCCAATATATTCTATATCCTGAAAAGGATCCGAATTCCTCTATTAGGTTTAGTATATTTGGTATGCTGGTTTGCGATTTTGTAAGATATAATAGTACATCGTCTGCGTATAGTGATATTTTATTATTTGAGTATTTTGTATTATAACGATGGATATTCGGATGTATTTTATGCTTTATGCTGAGGGTTCTATCACAAGAACAAATAGCAGGGGTGATAGTGCACTCCCCTGTCTATTGCCCCTGGATAGTTGAAATTTCAGAGACAGCATATTATTAGTTAATATTCTAGCATTCGGCTTGTCATATAATAGTTTTACCCATGAAATAAAGTTCTCTCCCATTTGAAAATGTTGCAATACTTTGAAAAGATATTCCCATTCCACTCAATCAAATTTTTTTTTTGGCGGTCCAACGAAATAATTGATAGGTCTTGCTCTTCAGTTTTGTATGAGTGCATTATATTAAACAGATGTCTCAAATTATTGAATGAGTATCTCTTGAGTATAAACCCCATTTGATCCGCATTTATTAATTTACTAACATATTTACTCAATCTTCTTGCTAGCGTTTTCGCTAGCATTTTCTGATCTGTGTTTAACAGTGCGATGGTTCTATATGAGCCAGGGTCTTCTAAATCTTTATCTTTTTTAGGTTGATTCCACTAATGTTTCTGGTAATGTTTGTTCTTTGAAAGCGTATGTGTACGGTTTTTGTAACCGAGGTGAGATTATCCCATAAAATCTTTTATAAAATTCATTATGAAATGCATCCGGTCCTGGTGTTTTACCATTCTTCAGTGAATTTATTGTCTCTTCTATTCCCTTAATTGAGACCTGAGCTCTTAATTCCTCTTGTTCCAGCATATTAAGTTTTGGGAGGTTATCCAAAAAATGTATAACTTTAGCACTATCTGCTGACGTTTTGGATGCATATAGATTTTCATAAAATTGAGCAAATCTTTTATTGATATCATCAGGTAATGTTAACAATTCACCTTTATCTGATTTAATTTTTTAAATCGTATGATCTTTTTCCCATTTTTTCAATTGACGTGCATTTGTTTGTTCTTATTCTTTTTATTTTGAAAAGCTTGGTATGAAATTATAGATCCTCTGATAAATGCCTTAAAAGATTCCCATAGTAAAGAGGGTGAAGTATCTGGGGTGTCGTCAGTCTCAAAAAAAAGTTCCATCTGTTGTTTTAGATATATACCACCTTGTGGGTCATTTAGAATTTGAGGATTAAACCTCCAAAACGATTTTGTATTAGGCATTCCTTTGAGTTTTAAGAAAAAGGTTAACGGAGAGTGATCGGAGATAATGCTATTATGATATTTAGGATTCTTTGTGTAAGGAATTAATTTCGTATCCACTAAACAATAGTCGATACGTGAATACGTTTTATGTACCATTGAGTAAACAGAGTATTCCCTTCCAACTGGGTTAGTGATTTTCCATACATCTGTTATATTTGTGTTTTTTATGTATGTATTTAGGAGTTCACTAGTTTTAGATTTTATGTTACGCCTCTTTTGTTGTGCAGATTTATCCAAGTAAGGATCTAAAACGCAATTGAAGTCTCCTCCAATTATCACATTTTGATACTCTGAGATTATATTCAGGATTTTATTAAAAAATTGGGGATTATCAAAATTAGGCGCATAAATATTTGCCATAGTGAGTGGGGTAGAGTGGATCTCTCCGGTAACTATGAGATATCTCCCCTCTTTATCTGTTATGATATTCTTTGATTTAAATGGTATACCTTTACGAATAATAATTGTCGTGCCTATAGATTTAGACATATATGAAGAATGATATGTTTGACCTATCCAATTTGCCTTCAATCTGTTCTGGACTTGAATTTTCAAATGTCTTTCTTGTAAAAAGATTATGTCTGAATTAAGTGATTTCAATTGTGCGAAAATCTTACCCCTTTTAATTGGCTCATTAGCACCCTTTATTTTCCAGCTGCAAAACGTGATTCCTCCAATTTTCTTTTGTTTATCATCTTGCATTTTAAATTACTTTGATGCCTTTAAGTCATATGGTGCAACAAGATACCTCAGGACTCTAGGTGTTGGGTGGGCATTCGCGGCTACTAGGTTCTGTTTGGTATATCCCTTTTAAAATTATCCTTACGAAAAAAGACAAAGAAGTGTAAAGCGATATGAAAATAAAAAAGTGACATTACAATATCTAAAAATACCGACACTGTAATAAAATAGCCACCTATTGGTGGTAGTTATGTGTTTAGCGACTTCCATTGATGTTAATATACATTTAGCTCCACTCCCTTGACATTGCAAAAGGGGGGAGGGGCCAATTCAGAACCAAGTGATATATAGCAAAATTACAAATTTGTCTATCTAATTAAGTCTTCAGATTGTCTTCCATTTGCTAAATACTAACAGTTTTTACGTTTACTTCACATTCAGAGCCTAGTCTCTTATAATAGTAAACAGCTCGTTGGAAGGGGTTAACCAGAATCAGATTCATGCCTATATGCCAAGTGTCTGAATCTCCTCCCCTTCACACAGGCATAAATGGGACCTAATTTATTATATGGATTAGTTTATTAGTGTGTTATTAATATATTTCATTATATTTAGCTCATTGTCCTAAATCTGGACATTCATTAACGATTTGAAATAAACCCTCCCCTTCCCCTCCTCCTCGGAGTTAATCATTATTACATTATACCGTTATACCAATTCACATTAGATTAGATTGCTATTGCTAAGTTAATTCAATATCTTATGTGTTTGTATAGGATTAAAATGATAAAACTCTTTAATTCGTAAAATGTTATTTTCATGTCCGTTTGTATTGATTTCTCCATTCAGCCTCTCCCTTATTTTTCAGTCTTTCGTTCGAAGATGAAAAAAGTATGTCCTTGAGTTGGCATTCCAAAGAAGATAAGGTGTCTAGACATCGCCTCGTGGAAAGCTCCGCCACCTTAATCTTTAGAAAGTAATATTTTCTCAGCTTCCTCTCTGCCGATATCTTTAGGAAAAAAAACTGTGTCCTGATAGTCGTGGTGATTTACTTATGCATTTATCTCTTTTATGATTTCTTGAGCATGTTTGTATGCTTCATCTGGGTCAGTAAAAGCACGTTCCATATCCTTGTAAGTAATCCTCATTTTTGCAGGGTACATTATGCAGTATCTTACATTTTGAATTCCTTTCAGGATCTGTCTTGTCTTTGAAAACAAGTCCCGTTTTTTTTAGCAACTTCAGTGGGATAATCTCTAAAAAATCTAAGATTATCTTCCTCAAGCATCAGATTCATTCCGCATAGGGTTTCTTTCATAATATCTTCCAAAGCAGAAATGTCATGAAATTTCACTATGATCAGTCTTGGAGGGGCTCCTAGCCTTGATTGAGCTCTTCGCATCCGATGTGCCACATCTATTTTCCATTTGACAGGCAGGTTGAATACTTGTTTAAGTAAGTTGGCAGCGAACTCCCGAGGGTCCTTTCCCTCCTTTCCCTCTGTCACTCCAACTATTCTTAAATTCTGCCGTCTTGAACGTGCTTCCAAATCAAGGCATTTATCAGTCAGTTTAATCAGTTGCCCCAAGACACGCTCCTGATCTTTCCTCATTCTCTTCGTATCTTCAGACATTTCTTTCAACGATGTTTCCATATATTTCATAGCAGTATTATATGCTGTAGTAGTATGGAGAATAGAATCAAACTTCTCAATGCAGTCTTTTTCCACCTGTTTAATTTTTGCAGTTAATCCTCTTCAACATTATCAATATCAATTTGTTTACTTAAATTACTGATTGTATCAATAATTTGCTGATTCCCACACTTCATGTTATTAGTCATACTTTCATTCAATGCAGAAATCTTGTCATGTAGCATAACAGCATAATCTTTCTTTAATGACTCTCTTACCGACTGCTTCATTTCTTCCATCTCTTTCTCCTTTGTAGCCATTTCAGAGGCTACAGAAAGCAAAACTTAACTAAACTTCAATATGCCACGAGGTATACCATAATCTCCAGGAGACAGCATACTTAACCCTTTAATCCTAGAGTATCCCCAGTTCTGCATATTCTCAATGGGACTGAATAAATCCCCTGGGCCTGATGGTCTGCATCCCAGGGTACTTAAGGAAGTGGCTCCAGAAATCGTAGAAACATTGGTGTTCATTTTCCAATGTTCTATAGATTCAGGATCAGTTCCTGTGGATTGGAGTGTAGCTAATGTTATCCCACTTTTTAAGAAAGGCGGGAGAGAGAATACAGGGAATTATAGACCAGTTAGTCTGACATCGGTGGTGGGGAAGATGCTGGACCCCTCAATCATAAAAGATGAAATAACGGCACATTTGGATAGCAGTATCAGGATTGGTCCGATTCAGCATTGATTTACGAAGGGGAAATCATGCTTGACTAATCATCTGGAATTTTTTGAGGATGTAAGTAGGAAAATGGACAATGGAGAGCCAGTGGATGTAATGTACGTGGACTTTCAGAAAGCATTTGATAAGGTCTCACATAAGACATTAGTGCTCAAAATGAGGGCACATGGTATTGGGGGTAGAGTGCTGACATGGATAGAAACTTGGTTGGCAGACAGGAAACAAGGTGTAGGGATTTGTGGATTCCTTTCAGAATGGCAGGCAGGGACTAGTGGGGTACTGCAAGGCTCGGTGCTGGGACCGCAGCTATTTACAATATACATCAATGATTTAGATGAGGGGATTCAAAGTAACATTAGCAAATTTGTAGATGACACAAAGCTAGGTGTCAGTGTGAACTGTGAGGAGGATGCTATGAGAATGCAGGGTGACTTGGATTGGTTGGGTGAGTGGGCAGATGCATGGCGTATGCAGTTTAATGTGGATAAATGTGAGGTTATTGGTAGCAAAAACAGGAAGGCAGATTCTTATGTAAATGGTGTCAAGTTGGGAAAAGAGGAAGTACAACGGGATCTGGAGGTCCTTGTTCATCAGTCAATGAAAGTAAGCATGCAGGTACGGCAGGCAGTGAAGAAAGCAAATGGCATATTGGCCTTCATAACAAGAGGAGTTGAGTATAGGAGCAAAGAGGTCCTTCTGCAGTTGTACAGAACCCTAGTGAGACCACACCTGGAGTATTGTGTGCAGTTTTCGTCCTCTAATTTGAGGAAAGACATTCGTGCTATTGAGGGAGTGCAGCATAGGTTCACAAGGTTAATTCCCAGGATGGCAGGACTGTCATATGCTGAGAGAATGGAGTGGCTGGGCTTGCATACTCTGGAATTTAGAAGGACGAGACGGGATCTTATTGAAACATACAAGATTATTAGGGGTTTGAACATGCGAGAGGCAGGAAACATGTTCCCGATGTTGGGGGAGTCCAGAACCAGGGGCCACGGTTTAAGAATAAGGGGTATGGCATTTAGAACATAGAAACATAGAAAATAGGTGCAGGAGTAGGCCATTTGGCCCTTCGTGACTGCACCGCCATTCAATATGACCATGGCTGAACGGGGATGAGGAAACACATTTTCTCACTGAGAGTTGTGAGTGTGAAATTCTCTGCCTCAGAGGGCAGTGGAGGCCGGTTCTCTGGATACGTTTAAGAGAGAGCTAGATAGAGCTCTTAAAGAAAGCGGAGTCAAGGGATATGGGGAGAAGGCAGGAACGGGGTACTGATTGTGGATGATCAGCGATGATCACATTGAATGGCGGTGTTGGCTCGAAGGGCGAAATGGCCTACTCCTGCACCTATTGTCTATAACGAGAGTTTATTGTACTTAGAAACAGTCTTCCTCTTTTCAGAAATTTGTACTGTAACTGTAATTTCCAATATGTGCAATAACCCATACTGGATATAGGAATCCCATTATCCATTCTATTTATCCATTGTCTTTTTATAGATATGTATATAGCGCTGCAGAAACTGTGCACCTTATCCCCCCCCCCCCTTTTTGTTTTGTTTTGCACTGAGTAGGAGCAGCTTTTTAATCCCATTGTACATGTGTATAGTGACAATAAAAGGCATTCTGATTCTGATTCTGAGAAATCTGCTTTTGCATTTCCAGAGAAAGGCTGTCAGTTCTTACCAATCTTTCTCGTTGACAAAACCATTAACAGCATATCTAAAGTGCTTTTGCTTCGAATACTTGCCTCATGTGCATGCAATTTATTTCACATAATGTAATAATGTATTTGCAATAATATTCCATCAATATTTCAGAATGCACAATTTTGTAAAAAGTGATACAATAAGAAGTGAAAAATTCAGAGTTACTGAAAATTTTACAAGATACTATTATCCATGTGGAATGGAAGGGAATCTATTAGCTTTTAGCAGAGTATACCCATTAATCATAATGCACAAATTCAGGAAAGGAAATGCAACAGCAGAATAGCCAGGAACCACAACAAGAACTAGAAACAAATTGGTTTAAATTAGCAACCAACAAAGAAACCATCCTGGATCTAGCCAGTACTTTTTCTGTGACAGTATGTGCTAGTACAGCATACCAACACCTCTAAAATTAATGTCCCAATGATGGTTGATATGATAAAATTGAATGTAAACTTATTTGAATGGTTTCTAATGTGGTTTATTTTGCCTTATGGATTCTGCACCTCCAAACTATGCAGTAGATGCTATATGTATCTGTATGATGCAATTTAAATGGCCAATGCTAAAATAGAATCTGCTTGAGCCTGGATGTGTCTAACATCGATTGACAAAAATATACAGTTAATCAAAAATGGCGAACCTGGGAGTTTCAAGAAGCTGATAACAGAATTAAAATCATTTGTGGCTCTTGTGATTTCATTTCAGCAGTGACAGAGCTATGGTTTGATTAAATATGGTGACTGCAGGATTGTTATTTTTCTAGGACTAATTTATTTTCCAATAGTCTTACATGGCCTTCAATGCTTTGTGCACATGCACAAAGGCTAAAGTACTAAAGCGCATGGCCATTGGCCACGCTAATGTCATGCAAAACAAATATATGCACCTTCCTTGGTTCCATAAACAAATGAATCATGATTTTATCTCGCAGCTTGTGATTCTCAGCAGATGAGCTGGTAGTAAGTGCAATGATGGGAGGTCTACAATTGGGTGCACAACACTTTCTAAGAACATTTTTTTTTTTGTTAAATTTTTTTATTAATTAGAAGTAACTGCATAATAAAAAGCAATTTGTTCGTTGTAGACATAATAAAAAGCGTTTTGTTCATTGTAGACATACATTATCAATATTATTTATATTACCAATTGCATAGTAATTGTACTTCTATATATTTTTTCCAGTTTTTATAAAGATAGAAATTAATAGAGAAAGAGTAAACAAAAAAGAGGAGGAAAAGCTGAGAAAGAATGGAGTGTTCTATGGATTATGCATCGTTGGAAATATATCCGCGTTTTATGAAATGTAATTCTTCATCTATTCTTTGATTCAGGTTTCAGTCGGGAACTTTCTAGGAACATCTCAGTAATACATGGAATCTTCAGACTATAGCTATCATCTCATGATATAATAGAGGTGTATCAGCAACTTAGTCAGATACTGGCTGATTTATTATACACAATAAAATAAAAGACTGACAAAGGGTCTACTCCCGAAACGTCACCCATTCCTTCTCTCCAGAGATGCTGCATGTCCCACTGAGTTACTCCAGCACTTTGTGGTCATCTTCGAATTATATTAGTTTTTTGATTTACCCTAACAATAAGTTCAAAAAAGAGATTGAATTTTTTCTTGATCTAACACTGCCAATTTACAACAAAGAACAGCACAGCATGGGAATAGGCCCTTCAGCCCACAATGTCCGTGACATATATGATGCTAAATTAAACTAACCTCCTCTGCCTGCACGTGATCCATATTCCTCCATTGCCTGCATATCCATGAGCCTATTTCCAGTTTAATAGATTGTCCAATTAACTTACATGCTAGCAAAATGTTATGAACTTGCCTCAACTTTGTCCTTTATCAATATTTATTTTGCTTGAGTGGTGGAAATTGATCTTATCCTGACCTTTCAAATACAGACATATGTAGTTGTACTGAAGCAAGCAAGTATTTCCTTAGGCCACAGACTGACAGCTGAGGTTATGTTTTGGTTCTGTGGACATGTACTCAACTGTTCAGTGACAGTAACTGTTTGTTGAAGCTGTGTCAAATTCTATTTATGTTTGAAATCCTTTGAGACGTACTTAGTTGCTGTCAGACTATAGGCTATGTAGATCTCAAAAAAGATTAAATATAATTGACATTATGGAATCTTCATTTTTTCTCAAATAAAAATATCGGTAATTCACATGGTTAAAATTGCTTTGTTCTGCTAATCATTTTCTCAATGTTTCCCAAACAGACAATCATTTTTTTTTGCATGAAGCTGCTATGCTTTTGAAATATTATTCCGTGTATGTAGGAACTGCAGATGCTGGTTTAAACCAAAGATAGACACAAAATGCTGGTGTAACTCAGTGGGACAGGCAGCCCATCTGAGAGAAGGAACCCATTCCTTCTTTCCAGAATTGCTGCCTGGCCGCTGAGTTACTCCAGCATTTTGTGTCTATGTTATGTGGATCATTGGTCATCATTCAGCACAGTGTTTTTCTTCTCATTACATCTCATATCATAATTCATCCAACATTGCTGAACTGGTAAAGGTTAGTAAATTGTTTGGACAGGCATTGGATTAAAAGAGCGAGAAGCGATTTGTTGCGACTGTTCTGTCTTCACTCTTCTTGTTAGGTGCCGTTTGTTAAGAATTTTAGTGGATAATTTTATCTTTAATGCACCTAAAGGAGAAATCCAGTTAGAGTTTCTAATCGGTTTGAAAATCAGAAAATAGATCCAGTTTTACTGCCAAATGGAGATAGTTGTGATTACATTGTGAATACAGACATTGTCCAAAAGCTTTGAATATACCCCGAACTACAAAATGGCTTTTGCTGTTTCACTGTTAGTATCTTGAAAAAGGTAGTTTGACCTTGTTATTTGCTAATTTGCTCTGGATCAGGAGAGAAGGTCCATGGGGAGGAGCAAATGCCACCTGAACACAAGTCGTGGTCTGAACAACTACGGCTGGGTCGCCTGGGCGAGAGCAAAGATACTAGAGGAGCAAGATAGACCACTCCTCTGAAATCCAATGGACTGACGCATAGTACGTAACGGAACGTCACGGCCGCCATTTTTTAATGCAAAACGCGACTTCCGGTATGCCTCCCGCTGTGCACTCCGCTCTATCATCTTTGGTGTAATCAGTGTTGTAGGGAACAGTGTTTGATACAGCTCATCTATCACATCACATATTTTAGTTAATTTTATTGTAAATGTTTTCCCCCTGTTCCCCCATTTCCCTCCGATCTTTCCTCCCCAGCTCCCACCTTTGCGTTGTTTCCCTTGCATTAAATTGTGCAGTTTCCCTTCTATTGCTTTAACACACATTGCACACAAAATTAAATTGAACTTATATATATATTTATATGAATGTGTGTTTGTGTGTGCCTGTGTGTGAGAGGCAAGTTAGAGATAAATACATTTCCTTCTCATGGATCAGAAGCAACTTTGATTAAAGCATCACTATTACTCTCTATCTTATTTGTCAGATGATGTACATAAACCATAAAGGCAATTATATATATAATTATACACATATAAATATATGCATATATATAAATATATATAAATGTATGCATATATATATATATTTACAAAGCTGCACACAAAGAAATGACATATGGGGTCAAATTTCAAATTCCTTGACAAGCACTTTATTGGGTTCCTGACTAACATAGTATCAACAACAAATATAAGAAAAGATAGCACATTGATGACAAGTTTCCGAAAATGGCATCACAAAACACAAATATATTTTGTGTAATGGTTGTCGCGTGGTGTCTACCAGAGACCTGGTTGGCACAGTAAGTGCACGTATTTCTTATTCCTCTCTATGTTGATGAATACCACATGGAACAATAAAATTGCAAATACCATTTCCACTTCATTCACCTGATCATGTAGTAGAAAACTGCATCCACCTGAGTGGACACCGCATGTGATCTAAACGGTACATTACCTTGTGGATCTGAGTGACATAGATGGCCGATGAGACAATAACCCGTGCCTGCCTTCTCCCATATCCCTTGACTCCACTAGCCCCTAGAGCTCCATCTAACTCTCTCTTAAATCCATCCAGTGACTTGGCCTCCACTGCCCTCTGTGGCAGGGAATTCCATAAATTCACAACTCTCTGGGTGAAAACGTTTTTTCTCACCTCAGTCTTAAATGAACTCCCCTTTATTCTAAGACTCTGGCCCCTGGTTCTGGACTCGCCCAACATTGGGAAAATTTTTCCTGCATCTAGCTTGTCCAGTCCTTTTATAATATTATATGTTTCTATAAGATCCCCCCTCATCCTATCCTTTCAATCTCAGTGTGTATATATATATATATCACAATATATATGTGTATATGTATATACATATATACACACACACACACACACACACACATATTTGTATGCATATACATATATATATATATATACACACACGCACATATATATGTGTGTGTGTGTGCATGTGTGTATATATATACACACACACACATATATATATATATATATATATATCACACACATATATATACTACACATATATACATACACACACACACACACACACACACACACACACACACACACATATATATATATATATATATGAAATCCTAATATTGTGAATAAAATATCCATGAACACAATTTCGAAATATTTTTCCATTCTATATTAGCGTAACAACAATGTAGGGCATGCATACCTACATATTTAAATTCAGTCGAAAGGTTGGTCAAATAACATGGGGACCTTCTAGCTTTTTTTTGAGACACGGATTTTTAAAATGTGAATGTTTCATAACGACACATTTGTGGGTCAGCAGTTTATTGCACCAACCCCCACAATTTCAAAAAACTCTAAATTGAACTTTATAAACAAGGAAAACACTTTTTATTTCAGTCATTTATGGTAATATTTACATAATTGACATCATTTTGCGCACGCCATACACAGGGGGTTACAGTGTTTTGAAAGTGATGTAAAATTCAACATATTTCAGACAATGATAGCCCCACCCCTTGCTTACCCCAAAGAACAACATTTCCAACACATACAATAATAAATAAATTGTCATTTGCACTATTTTGTGTGGGTAACGGGAGGTTCTCATTCTTCCTCTTGAGTAACCTGCGGTGGGAAAACAGAAGTTTCAGCATGTTCGGGATGTCAAATAGAGTTGGAACTGCATTGAAATTTAGCCTGTTATTGGTCTACCTGTTGGAAAACTGGTCAAGTTCAGTGTTCAGAACAAAGACGGCAGGTGGTTGACAAGTACACATGGAGTTCGATGTAGGAGATCTTGTCAAAGAGTATTCTGGACCCGCTGTCGACATCTGAAATTACAGAAAATCTCATATAGGATTAACTAAGAACAAAAAAAATGATTATAACTACATATCTGCAGAATGGATGATATATCACTTAAGTGCAATTGTTTTCATTTGTGGGGAGAGACCTGTATATTGAAGATGCATTTTGCCACTAATATGTCAATTTACCTTAATTGTAGAAGAGCTTATTTAAATCTTCTTACGTAGACCATTTTTTTTTCTATACTCTTTTGGCCTCAAGACACTAGCAGGGCTGCCAACTCTCAGGCAGAGAGAGAGAAGGGAGGAAGAGAGAGAAAGGCAGATGGGACAGAGACAGGGAGAGAGAGAGAAAGAGAGAGAGAGAGAAGGGGCAGAGAGAGATGGGGGAGAGAGAGGAACGATGGCACGTTATAATGCACAGCCGTCCCATTCTGACCACCGCCGAACCCTGCACCGCACCATTGCACCCTTCTTCACAGCGGCTCTGTGATGTCTCGGCTCTGACAATTCGAGGGGTCTAATCGGTAACAACACTGAGAGCAGTCCCGGGTCGCTGCGCTCCCCGATTTGAATCTGAGCTTACAATGTCTTGATGGGCCTGATATTTTGGAGACTCCTGCCTTACAGGAACAAAAACAAAAATGTACAGAAGAACAAAAATTGCTGACTTTATTATTGTGGTAAGTATAGATCTATTAAAAAAAATCAAGTAACTTTCTAATGTAGCAACAAACCTAGTTTCCCAATGACCGTTGATGGGGGAACAGAAAATAACATTTTCAGGACAGAATAATATCGACAGAAAACAATAATATTTCCTCACCTTTCTTTGTTGTTGGGGAACCTGAAGAATGACAGGTTGAGTCGTCCACATCGGCGATTAGAGCAATTTATACCGAACAGTGAGCTGAAGATGTGGACGCCCTGACAGTGTGGGGGCAGCCCGATAAAATGGCATCGGCAATCACACAAGTCATACTACGCGTTTTTCGCTGAGTGGCGCATCTTGCTCCGCTATAGGATCTTTGGGCGAGTGTATCTGATGTTGAAAGACCCGAAACACCCAATGACCCCAGGTTACATCACTGATGATGTGTTCAGGAGTATCAATAGATGTATTTGTATCAAAAAAGTGTTACAAAATAAGTTATGATAAAATCTAATCCTTGAAGTAACTTTTTAAAGCATTTTGCGGAGAGTCAAACTCCAAACATATATTTTTATTTAGTAGCTAGAGTAGCACGTTATTTTCAAGTTGTATTTGTAGCTCAAGATTTGTTTAGTGTTTAATACTCCATTAAAGACCTTACTTAACAAGGCTAAACTTGATCAAGATACAGGGAACGCTAGAAAGGAGGACAATGTGAAGGAGGGCAAAAAGGATGGGAGGGGAATTCTTGACCTTAGGTCCTTGGCAACTGAAAGTTTGCTCGCATAAAAATTAAATGATTAGATTTAGAGATGGTCAAGTGGCTGACTCATAGATTCATAGAGGTATACAGCATGGAAACAGACCCTTCAGTCCAACTTGTGCATGCCAATAAAGATACCTATGAAAATGATCCCTCTAAACCTTTCCCATTCATGTACCTGCCCAAATGTTATTTTAAATGTTTTATTTGTACCTGCTTCTGCCACTTTGATATAACCACAATCCTCTGTGAAAAACCTGCCCGTAAGATCCTCTTTAAATCTTTACCCTCTCACTCAAAACCTATGCTCTTATCGTAAACATTTTATCCTCACTGACCATCAACACAGGTGGAGCTCAAGGCTGCACGCTTAGAACTTTGCTTTACTCTTTTTACATCAACAACTATGTGGCTATGCAGAGCTCCAAGTTATCCATAAATTCATTGACAGCATCCAATGATGTTGGCCAAATCATGGGTGCTGATGAACCAGCAAACTGGAGAGAGACAGAACACAGGGTGGAGTGGAGCAACAACAACAACCACTCGCTCAACATTAACAAAACCAAATAACTAACTGCTAGTTTACATTGATGGGTTGGTGATGGGGAGAGTTTGCAGTTTCCAATTCGTGGGTGATAACATCTCACATAGCTGCCCTGGGCTCAGCACATAGATGTAATCACAACAAAGGCGTGCCAATGTGTCTATTTTCTTAGAAGTGTAAACCGAATATTCAAACAAACTTCTACAGATACACTGTTGAAAATATCCTGACTGATGGCATTATTGCTTCGTATGACAATGCACTGGAATGCAAGAGGCTGCATAGAGTTGTGAAGTTAACCTGGTCCATCATGGTGTTTAATAAAGAACTGCAGATGCTGGAAAAATTGAAGGTTGACAAAAATGCTGGAGAAACTCAGTGGGTGAGGCAGCATCTATGCAGCGAAGGAATAGGTGACGTTTTGGGTCGAGACCCTTCTTCAGTCTGAAGAAACTCCACCTATTCCTTCGCTCCATAGATGCTGCCTCACCCGTTGAGTTTCCCCAGTATTTTTGTCTACCTTCTGGTCCATCATGGACACAATCCTCCCTACTATCTAAAGCTTCTACATGAGCCATCTAATATCCAGGATACTCAGTTACTTTCCTGCAACTATCAGGTTCTTGAATCAATCAGTAGGATTTACGTGTAATTTATATATCATTTATACTTTTGTGCATTTTCCATATCTATGCGCCTATGATATTGCTGAAGGCAAGATTTTCATTGTACCTTTATCTCATAAATACAATAAACTTGACCGGACTTGACTTGACTTGCTGATTCCGTTTCAGATTCCGCTACCCTGGGAAAAAGATTGTGACTATCTACCCTATCAGTTACTTCATTGTTTTATAATCCTCGATAATTTATAAACCTCTCAGTCTCCATGGAAAACAGTGTCAGCCTCTCAAATCTCTCAGGAGTTGCACAGTGGGCAGCGATAGAACTTACAGTGCCAGAGACTGGGTTCGTTCCTGACTATGGCTGCTGTCTGTACGCAGTTTGTATGTTCTCCCTGTGACTGTGCAGATTCACTCTGGGTGCTCTGCTTTCCTCCACCATTCTAAGGTTTATAGATTAACTGGCTTTTGTAAATTGACCCTGATGTGTGGAATAGAGCTTGTGTATGGTGATTGTTAGTCGGCATGGATTCAGTGGGCCGTAGGGCCTGCTTCCATGCTGTATCTCTAAGCAGAACTAAACTAAACTAAACTGAAGCCTTCCAGACCAGGCAACTTCCTTATGATTTTTTTCTACACCTTTTCTAGTTTAATTAAATCCTCCCTGGAGTCAGTGACCAGACTACAGATAATATTCAAGTGCAGTCTAACTAAAGTTTTGCACAAATATAATTTGACATCGCAACGTTTGTACTTTACACCATGGCCAACAAAGACAAGCACACCATATGCCTTCTTCACCACCCTGTCTAATTGTGCCTCACATTCATGAAACCATGTACTTGTATTCTTGGTCTGCCCATTCAACAGCACTCACAGGGTCCAATTCACAGTGTATGTGCTTCGCTGATTTGACCTACAATAATACATCACTTTGTTATATTATATGTTATAATATATGTTATATTACATCGGCCATTTCATTAGTCACTGTTCCAGTCGATCAATATCCTGTCACCACTCACCCAACCTTCTTCACTGTCCACTATACCACAAATTTTGATGTTATCTGCAAACTTACTATTCATGAAACCTACATTCCCATCTAAATCATTAATATATATGGCAAGCAACAGTGGACATGGAGTGACAACGATTGCCATCCTGGAAGAGACAATGTAGATAATGTGGGATAGCACCCTGAAGGATTAGCAAACATGATGAATTTTACAATTCATTAACAGGATACTGACAATGCCAAAATGGTCAGCCCAATGTTTTGGATAATGTCAAGTAACGGAGAATAGGAAGAGGGTGGCTGGCCAAGAGTGTTCTTGATAAGCTTTCAAAGGGCATGATCAAGAGGTGAGCTGAGTCAGGAACATCATGGTAAAACTACAGAGATCAAAATCTAAAAATCCTATCTTTAAAAAAAACTTGTTTCTAATTTGCTTTTGGAAAAATAAAGGCAGAATTTAGGTCCCATGCAAACTCATCTTTTACAGGTAATTGTCCACTCATTTCTTAATGGGCTGGGCAGTCACTATATATAAACATTCAGTCTACTCATATATATAAACAGTCAGTATTACAGTTGAAGAGGTATTGAAGGTCCTGACGCCTTTGAAGGTAGACACGTTTTCCGTCCCTGATTAGATATATCCGAGGACACTGTGGGAAGCCAGAGAGGAAATTGCAGGTGCCCTGATTGAGATATACGAGTCATCATTAAGTACAGGCGAGGTGACGGAAGACTGGAGGGTGGCAAGTGTTGTGCCTCTATTCAAGAAGGGCTGCAGGGAAAAGGCTGGAATCTACAGGCCAGTGAGCATCTGTGGACAAAAAGTTATTAGAGATTATTCTGAGGGATAACATATATATGCATTTAGATGGACAAGAGCTGATTATGGATAGTCAGCATGGTTTAGTACATTAAGATGTGACCAAAAACGTTGATGAGGGCAGAGCTGTTGACATCGTATTTATAGATTTCGACAAGGCATTTGACAAGGTTCCACATGATAGGCTGCTGTGGAAGGTTAGAGCGCATGGAATCCAAGTAGAGATCCAAGTTGGGCCGAAGGGCTTTCTCCCACGCTGAACAACTCAATTCAGTTGTGGTCTCAAATAGGCCAAATGATTGGCAACTTATTATGTGGCCCATTTGCCGTGCTGTGATTCATTCTCAATTCCACTCAATAAATTTGAAATTTACATTAATTCAGCTATTGCACAATAGAGCAAAGTGAAAATTTTCTTTTCTGTTCCTAGCAATGGTGAAAGTTTACTCTTCTTCCTTTCTTCCTTTGTTGATTGTAGATTCAAACTAATTCAGTCAATGTCATCTTCCAGATACATAAACAATTCTAATGTCATTACTTTCACAAAGAATCATATGGAAAGATAATTGCATTGTGACAAGTAAGGTATAATATGGAAACTTAAGCAAACATAATTTGCAAAACTCCATTTTATTATTAGTGTATGTAACAAGCAAGAGCCTAATAAATGTGTAGTGCCCTGTGCCATTTCAATTTTCCTCAAAATTTGATATTTTAGAATGTCACACATGTCTTTCTTGGGAAAAGCTGCTGAAAACTGTTCATGGCTTTGATTGTTTTGACAGATCCCCTACAACATATGGAGAATAAGTGGAAATCTTTAAAGAAACTTTATTCTCTTTTAATACTTCACATCTGCAGGTCTGAACCTATTTCCATGGATTGAAATCCATATTATGATACACCTGTTTTCATGAAAGTAGTTTATTTTGAAAAGGCAGGATGATCTCTCTCTATTGTGAAGTCTATCCTGCAATTAATCAGATACTCTGGCACAAATTACGAACAAAATAAAATTTTATCAGAATTCTTCAGTTCCAAAACAGTTTTAAACTCCCAAGATATTCGCAAAGGGGGATCTATCATTCCAACATCGACTCCACAGTCAAAAAGGCACAACAGAGGATGTACTTCCTGCGGCAGCTGAGGAAGTACAATCTGCCACAGGGAATGGTGGTCCAATTCTATATGGCCATCGTAGAGTCTTTCCTCACCTTCTCCATCATGGTCTGATTTGGCTCAGTCACCAAGCACGATATCTGGAAGCTGCAGCGAATCGTTCGATCAGCTGAGAAGGTTATTGGCTGCAATCTTCCCTCCTTTGATGAACTGTACACTGCAAGGGCCAGGATGCGAGCAGCTAAGATCACCTCTGACCCTGGCCACAAACTCTTTGAAGCACTTCCCTCTGGAAGGCGACTCCGGACTGCCACAGCCAGACATAAAAACTACTTTTTTCCACGAGTAGTAGCTCTACTTAATAACCAAAAATCTGTAGCCTCCTTTTGCTCTGGTATTTTACTTAATTCACATGTTTAATTGACAATGTTTATTATTAATGTTTAATGTTTTATGTGTCATTCCTAACTGTCACTGTATGTCATGTTGTCACATGTAGGCGGAGCACCAAGGCAAATTCCTTGTATGTGAATACCTGTCCAATAAACCTATTAATTATATGGAGATAATTTCAATATTTTAAATTTCTTTGTACTCTATAACAATTTGGCTACATTTCCTCTGTCATAATAATTCACCAAATTATTCTTTCTTAAAATGAACAATGGATACATTTTACTGGAAATATATTTTGAAAATTGGATTTTAGACAAATGTCAAGTTATTCAATATTAAATGTAATGACATATAAAGCGACCAGTGAAGATGGAGGTGGGCGTGTGGCGATGCATTGGATTGGATTTCCCAATGGATATCCTATTTAAAATAAAATATTTGCTGCATGAGGATCTTGCTTGATTAAGTAGTATTGGAGGAGATACTTTTCTAACACTATGTGTGGAATCAGGAGTCTTTTGAGGTAGGAAATGAAGTACCAGAATTTATTTTGCAGTCAACTTCTACAATTTAATAGTGCTATCATTTGTGTTTTTCTATGTTGCACAGATGGTCGACAAGATAATGGTCTTCCTGGTATCCAACATTCCTTCGTGTTTGCACAAATGATTACCCCAACTACTTTGGCATGCAGTACTTGCACAGTAAATTGGACATCTAGGTCAGTTAAACATTCTTTCTGCCAACTAATAAGCCATGCTTCTAATGAATACAAGATTGATGACTATTTACATTAAATAGTTTGTTTCCTGTCTTTATAGATACCAAATGATGATAAAGGATATTCCCCTAAAAATTGTTTTAAAATAGTCACAACATCGAAAGGAAACGTCATTGTTCTTATCAGTTTATAAAATCCTTGGAGACAGTTTTCATCCTCTCAATGTCTGAGTTGGGATGCCAGTTGAAGCCAGTCCAATCAGTTTTTCAATATTTTTCACACCATATTGAACCTTCTGAAGATATGAATCACCCATTTGAAGGAAGTAAGGATAAAGTTTGTTTTTTTTAAAGATTTTATTTTTCATCATTTGTAGGCACAAATTAATAATTATTGTAGGCACATAATGAATGTATAATTTATGGTATAATAAATAACTGCATCTGTGGTTACCATTGTATATTTGATTACACATCTGCTGAAGGGGACACATAATGACACGGGGCATCATACATAATTGCAATTCAGCAAAGGGTTGTTGCTAACATCCATCTCACAAGCAAAATAACACAATTTAAATATTACCAAAGACGTAGAGCTCAGAGTGGTAATGAATGGCATACGGACCTCATCAAAGTCATATTGAAATTTACTTTCAGTATCTCTGTACTGCTCATTGTGCCAAATTGTTAATACTTTAAAATAAATAATGTGAGAATAACAATTACCATTGTTTAGCATCTAAGTAAACAAGGAATGAATGTCTTAAACTTAAAGGAAATATTCATCAACACCAGTGTACTTTTCAGAGGGTTGATGGGCATATGTTAAAAAATGCAAAGAAGTATGCTTCTCTGATGTGCAATTCACTATGGTATTTATTATCTCTCACAGAAAATCATAGCATCTTTGAGAGTGGAAAAACATCTATTTCACCTTTTACTACACACACATCAATGATCCTAATTCACAAGTGTTATGTTTGACCAAATTATTTGTCCCCTTTCTTAATGTGTTTTAATTTGACTGGGTCAAGTTAATGTTGCATCGTGGTATATTTCGCTACCTTAAAATCACTCCATGAAGTTCAAACTTTCTATTTGCTACCTTGTGCAGTGCACCAAAATCATTCTGCAGCCAGTGATAAACAAGGACAAAATGACTGACAAGCTGCAAAGGATCACAAACTAATATTCTAATTTCTGATCTATGAGATTGTAGGCTCAAGGCTGCATGGATAGTGTCAGTAAAATGTTTGATGGAATCCAATCAACTACATCCATTGTGCTGCTGCCCTTTTTCACATACAGGGCGCGCAACTTCCCAAGAGAAACCAAGGTGCAACATCAAAGGAGTTAACTAATCATGAAAGCCAATGTTGTCAGTTGGTCCACAAGTCTGCGCTGAGGAAATCCCCCAGTATTGGCAAGCTTTGGAAATCATAGATCCAAAGGTTCCTGGTCTTCTCAAGTATGCCACACACAATATATGACTGTCCCAAAATTATTGTAACTCGCATTATTGAATTGTAACAACCTTAATGAGTTACTTGGATGTCTGTTCCGTAACCGAATATCGACACAAAATGCTGGAGTAACTCAACAGGACAGGCAGCATCTCTGGAGAGAAGGAATGGGTGACGTTTCGGGTTGAGACCCGTCTTCAGACTCATCTTTCGAGTCGAGACCCTTCTTCAGACAAATGTTTCAGGTCGAGACCCTTCTTCAGATTCTGTTTTCGGTGAGATTTTTGTTTAGTCTGACAATTTACTATCTATATAACTGAAAGGCTCATCTTGAGCACTTTCTGTCCGCGCTGTATATTGATTTTAGAAAAACACTGTACCATATATCGCTATGATTTTTGGCCATCTTACCCACAGTCCTGTACAGGCAGCCCCGAGGATTTTTCCGATCGATGAAAAATAAAAAAGTTATGAATGTTTAAAAAATCTTGAGATCAGCTGATTGGTACTCTCGCCTATCAATCACCATGATGAAGGTAATGCCCCTTCCGGGGGTGTGGGGGACAGGACTATAAAACCCCAGATGCCTGGACGTGAGTCAGTCACTCTGGAAGATCGCGAGGGAGAGGGCACAACTGTGATTCGGTTGTGAGTCGACTGAACTGTGAGTCTACCCATTATGTGCTGATGTGGTTTATGTGGTTTTTTGCTTTATATGGTTATGTGCTTTATGTGGTTAACCCTTTAAGTGCTTGCAATAAATAATTTGTTAGCCAGCGATGTGCTTGCAATGAATGATGATTTGTTAACTCTTAATGTGCTTGCAATAAATAATTTGTTAGCCAGCGATGTGCTTGCAATGAATGATGATTTGTTGACCCTTAATGTGCTTGCAATAAATGATTTGTTAGCCAGCAATGTGTTTGCAATGAATGACGATTTGTTAACTCTTAATGTGCTTGCAATAAATGATTTGTTAGCCAGCAATGTGCTTGTGATGAATGTTGATTTGTTAACCCTTAATGTGCTTGGAATAAATGATTTGTTAACCAGCAATGTGCTTGCAATGAATTATGATTTGTTAACCCTTAATGTGCTTGCAATAAATGATTTGTTAGTCCTTAATGAAATGAAATTAATTGTTTTGCCTGCCCTGTGCTTTTGCTTTAGTTTTGTCTTTGCTTTGCTTGAGCTCACTTGAAATGAAAGCAAATGGATTGTATTGTTGGCTGGCCCTGCCTGCCCTGTGTGTTTGCTTTTGCTTTGCCTTTGCTTTGCTTGACCTCATCTGAAATGAAAGTAAATGGATAGTATTGTTGGCTCTCTGTGCTTGACTTGACTTGAAATGTATTGACTTGGCATGAAATGGATTGAAATGCATTGTTGGCACTGCACTCACTGTGCTTGAGTTGAGTTGACCCACAACACCCATGCTAGCGCTCCAGAACCCCCCTCCCCCACCCCCCCCCCCTCCCACCACTGACCACCAATATTGGAATTGGTGGAGAGGTGGAATATTGCGTTGGGGGACCAGTCCTCCCGTGTGAACCTGGGACCCAACGGGTCCCACTTAATCTAGTGCACAAAAAAATAAAATAAACTGAAGAAGGGTCTAGTCCCGAAACATCACCCATTCCTTCTCTCCAGAGATGCTGCCTGTCATGCTGAGTTACTCCAACATTTTGTGTCTGTCTTCTTATTGTCCTCATATTCCTACTAACTACTGCTATATTCTAACAGGGATTACTTACAGTGGCCAATCAACCTACCTGTACATCTTTAAAATGTAATAGGAATGTAAGAGAATGCACCACTATACTGGCCAGATGAAACTACCTACGACTACCTACAAGTACCATCACGACCTACTACGACCTACCTACGAGTAAAAAGTATCAGTTTTTTCCATGCCTACCTTTTTTTTATTCGTGGACATTCTTTGAAAAAAACGCCACAACCTACTTGAGGCCACGAGTACGCGGAGACCACTCACGAGCATGAGGAAGAGTTATGAAGACCTCCTATGACCTTGTGGCGACCATGCTGCGAGTATGAGTCAAAGGCAAACTTGGCAGAGGTTGCCAATTAGGTTGTGAAAGTGGGGCAGGGGCTTTAAAATAATAATTATTAATGTAAAGAGAAACAAACCAGTAACTTTCGCTCAGTTTTCAATGAAGTTCACATGAATGTGTCCAAACCAAGTTGGCATAAAGTTGAGGGTTAGATATGAATTATACCGACTCCGTAGATCAGCTCATTGTGATTCAGATTCAGTGGTGGGTCCAGGGAAGAGGTCAGATGCACCCGCAACATTACCCTGCATGGTCTCTACATCTGCCCTGCAGGGCACAGTCTGACACAAGCACTGCAGTTTGCCAGTTGTATTCTGTTTGCCCGTTGGCTGGCTACAGCACAATTCAGATAATTCAACCATGTAGGTCGAAAAATTATGTTGGTCGAAACATTATGTTGTTAGGTTGATCCCGTGACCCCTACTGTCACTGTGGTACTTTAAGACCAAAGGAACAATTGTTACTGCTGAAGGGAAGTTTGTGGGAGCAGGTGGCAAAAAACTCCCTGGAATTTTCATAGTAGTCTAGTCATATTTGAACTGCTGGGTTTCAACATATTCAGTGCTGTCGTGTGGGCATTTGATGGGAATGGTGTGGACAATTGAGCCTTTACATTTGTGCCACTCACTTTACTTTTCCCATAGATTGCGGGCAATTACAGGTTTTCCCCCTCAAGCCCCATCAATCCACCAGAAGCTCCTATACTCTTAAAAACAGGGTTGTAAAATATGAACTTTAAATTTGACATTTCACGTTGTTCCGGTATTCCAGACCTGAAAATAATTGCGTTGTACATTGTTATGAGAATGCTTTATGCCACTGAGCTTTTTGTGACCATGGCAACATAAACAAGATGTCATTTTAGGAGGCAGTGGCACAAACAGAAAATAAATATTTGTTTGCAGAAAAGTCAACTCTAAAATAAACGCTCAGCCTTCAGCACCAATGGCAACATATTGAGAGCCACGCTGTCAGTCGTCGACATGTCCAATGGATGAGTTTGGACACAAGTCAAGATGGTAATTTGGCTTTTTGATTGAACTGATTGAAAGGTGCAAGATGGATACAATCCCACCGGCCCACTGAGTTCACTTCACACATTCATGCTCATTCTATTGTCCCACTATTTCATTCACCCACTCCCTACACACTGGGTGCAATTTACAGAAGCCAGTTAACCTACAAATCTACACATCTTTGGGATGGGGGAAAGAAACTCAAACACCCAGAAGAAACCTTCTTAGTTACAGGGTGAACATGCAAACCCCACACTAACAGCAGCCAAGCTCAGGATCGAACCGATAGTATTAAGGACCAAGGTCAGGACTCAGGACTGAGAGTGGGAGAGTCTAGGACTAGAGGTCATAGCCTCAGAATCAAAGGACGTTCTTTTAGGAAGGAGATGAGGAGGAATTTCTTTAGACAGAGGGTGGTGTATCTGTGGGATTGTTTGCCACAGAAGGCTGTGGAGGCAAAGACTGTGGATATATTTAAGCCAGAGATGGATAGATTCTTGATTAGTACAGGCGTCAGAGGTTATGGGGAGAAGGCAGGAGAATGGGGATAGATCAGCCATGATTGAATGGCAGAGTAGACTTGATTCTGCCCTTAGCACTTATGATCTTATGATCTTATGAACCTGGGTGTCTGGTGCTGTGAGGCAGTGGTTCTAGCAGCTACGCCACCGTGCTGTGTTTTGTGTGACTAGCCATGTTTATGCCCGCTCAAGCCACTAGCAGCACAGGCTCAAGGATTTCAAGAGCTGACTGGCTTAAGATGATTGTCAGCTACATTGTCAGACTGGCTCACCTTTATTGGATTTTAAATTAATGGGGGGAAAAATAAACAATTTGTAGCAAATAATTGGAGACTCAGTTCAAAATGGTCAAGTTAAGAAAAGATCAGAATTATTTTACAGTATTTGCAAATTAAAGCAAGTTATTTTAAAGACAGTGGTTTATTACTTTAGTGAATAACTATGACACAAATAGTACAGTAATTAGTTCTAAGTAATTGTTGTTGCAGAAGCTATTTCATTAGTTCTAATGGAATCAGTATGCTGTGATATAGTACCCTCTAGTGGCTAAGAAAGCATCAAACAACTAATTTGGATGGCTACTGTGCACTGATAGAGGAAATCCTCAGGATCACCTGTTCTTAGTCACTTCTACTTTTATTGAAATTACATTTAAGAACCCGTGAAAAGTTTTTGACAAACTGCGCTGGAGTAGGTAAAACTTTGAAGAAGATCACGCAAATCATAATGATAAATAAGTGCGTGGATAAGTGTTCATCCTTGTGCTGAATCCTAGTGCCCCCCCCCCCCCAACACAGGGAACCTCAGTGGCTGTTCTACTGGGTCTTCCACTTCCCCCTTGTACCATGTGATCCCAGCTCTTCCCCACCCACACTACAGTCCTCATACCCCCCCCTCCTCCATGACCACCCACCACCCCCCTACCAGACATCGCCTCAGCCTCCATCCACTCACCTGCCTTCTTCCAGCCCCAACCGCCATCCTTGCCATGTGTTCACCAACCCCCCTGACCTTCCTCTCTCTGATACTGAATGACCTGTCCTCAGCAGAGGCCTTACCTTTGTTCCCCTCCATCCCCACCTCAATGAGTTCTGTGTCCGCCATGATGTGGAGCTCTTCTTCCGTCGCTTCCGCATCCAAGCGTTTTTCCATGGGAAGGAGTCCTCACCCCCTAGTGATGATCCCTTCTCCCGTCTCCAATGGACCCCCTCCTCTTGGACCCCCCCCTCATGACCATCTTCTGGCTTTCGACCTTTTTATTTTAAACTGCCGGCGGGACATCAACCGCCTCAACTTCTCCACTCCCCTTTCTCACTCTAACCTCTACCCCCTGTACGTACAGCTCTCCACTCACTCTGGAACAACCCAGACTGGGTGATAAAACCTGCCGACAAGGGAAGTGCCATGGTAGTCTTGCCCGCTGATCTCTACCGCTCAGACACCTCCTCCTATTTATCCTTGGACAGACGAGCACCAGGCCATTATCTCAAACACTATCACTGCTTTCATCACTTCTGGCACCCTGCCCTCCCAAGCCTCAAACCTCATAGTTTCCCAGCCCCGCACGGCCCGATTTTACCTTCTCCCCAAAATTCACAAACAATGGCAGACCCTTTCTGCGTGTTCTTGTTCAACCAAACTTATTTCCACATACATCGACTCCATCTTATCCCCCTTGGTCAAATCCCTCCCTACCTTTGTTCAAGACACCTCTCACGCTCTTCGTCTCCTCCATGACTTTCGTTTTCCAGGACCCCATACCCTCATCTTCACCATGGATGTCCAGTCACTCTACACCTCCATCCCCCACCAGGAGAGTCTTAGAGCCCTCTGTTTCTTCCTCAACCGCAGAACCAACCAATCCCCATGTACCAATACTCTCCTCCGCCGAGTGGAGCTGGTCCTTACCCTCAACAAATTTTCTTTTGACTCCTCCCATTTCCTCCAAATCCAAGGCGTAGCTATGGGCACACGCATGGGCCCCAGCTATGCCTGCCTCTTTGTAGGGTACGTCGAACAATCCTTGTTCGAGGCGTACCATGGGCCTATCCCCGAACTCTACCTCCACCACATTGATGACTGCATTGGTGCTACCTCCTCCACCCATGCAGAACTCACTGACTTCATCCATTTCACTACTAACTTCCATCTGGCACTCAAATTCACCTGGAACATTTCTGACATTTCCCTACAGTTTCCTGACCTCACTATCTCCATCACAGGTCACAGACTACTGTCCGACATCTACTATAAACCCACTGACTCCCATGGCTATCTGGAGTACACTTCTTCCCACCCTGCTTTCTGTAAGGACTCCATCCCCTACTCCCAATTCCTCCATCTGCGCCGCATCTGCACCCAGGATGAGGTGCTCCAAACCAGGGCATCGAAGATTTCCTCATTCTTTAGGGAACGGGGGTTCCCCTCTTCGACTATAGATGAGGCTCTCACCAGGGTCTCCTCTATATCCAATAGCTCCACTCTCACTCCCCATCCCCCCACTTGTAACAAGGACAGAGTCCCCCTTGTACTCACCTTCCACCCGACCAGTCGTCACATACAACAGATAATCCTCCAACATTTTCGCCACCTCCAACGGGATCGCACCACTGGCCACATCTTCCCATCTCCTCCCCTTTCGGCTTTCTGCAGAGACCGCTGTCACCGTAACTCTCTGGTCAATTCGTCCCTTCCCACCCCCTTCCCTGGTACTTTCCCTTGCAACCGCAGGAAATGCTACATTTGTCGCTTTACCTCCCCCCTCGACTTCATCCAAGGACCCAAGCAGTCTTTCCAAGTGAGGCAGAGGCTTACCTGCACCTCATCCAATGTCATCTATTGCATCCGCTGCTCTTGGTGTGTCAACTGCTCTACATCAGTGAGACCAAGCGCAAGCTGGGCGATCATTTCGCCGAACACCTCCGCACAGTTCGCATTAACCAACCCGATCACCCGGTGGGTTCCGCCCACTTCAACGCCCCCCCCAATTCCATATCCGACCTTTCTGTCCTGGGCCTCCTCCATGGGCAGAGTGAGTCCCACCGCAAATTGGAGGAGCAGCACCTCATATTTCGCTTGAAACGTTTACAACCCAGCGGTATGAACATTGACCTCCAATTTCAGGTAATCCTTCCTTTTTCCCTCCTTCCCTTCCCCTTCCCAGCTCTCCCACAGCCCACTGTCTCAGTCTCTTCCTTTCTTCTTCCCACCCCACCCCCACATCAGTCTGAAGAAGGTCCCAACCCGAAACGTCACTTATTCCTTCTCTCCATAGATCCTGCCTCACCCGTTGAGTATCTCCAGCATTTTTGTCTATCTTTAATTTTTCCAGCATCTGCAGTTCCTTCTTAAACATCTCATCTCACTCGATAGCTTTTCTAACAGGTTATGATCTACCCAGTGCAAACTCCAACCAGTCCAAATCGCCCTAAAGGACAGTGAGATATTAAGAAATATCAGATTGCAGCAGTGAATTTACACAGAGGGCATAAGTTACCATACTCGCATCTTGAACATATTGAATAGTTTATAGACAATAGACAATAGGTGCAGGAGTAGGCCATTCGGCCCTTCGAGCTAGCACCGCCATTCACTATAATCATGGCTGATCATCCACAATCAGTACCCCATATCCCTAGTCTCCGCTATCTTTAAGAGTTCAATCCACTCTCTCTTGAAAGCATCCAGAGAAACGGCCTCCACTACCTTCTGAGGCAGAGAATTGCACAGATTCACAACTCTCTGGGTGACATTCTTTTTCCTCATCTCCCTTCTAAATGGCCTACCTCTTATTCTTAAACTGCGGCCTTTGGTTCTGGACATCCCCAACATCAAGAACATGTTTCCTGTTTCTAGCGTGTCCAATCCCTTAATAATCTTATATGTTTCAATAAGATCTCTCATCCTTCTAAATTTCAGTGTATGCAAGCCCAGTTGCTCCATTCTTTCAACATTTGACAGTTCCGCCATCCCAGGAATTACCCTCGTCAACCTACGCTGCACTCCCCCAATAACAGGAATGTCCTTCCTCAAATTTGGAGACCAAAACTGCACACAATACTCCAGGTGTTGTCTCACCAGGGCCCTATACAACTGCAGCTGGATCTCTTTACTCCTATACTGAACTCCTCATTGTTATTTAGGCCAACTTCAATGCTTGCTTTACCTGCATGCTTACTTTCATTGACTGATGTACAAGGACACCCAGATCTCGTTGTACTTCCCTTTTTCCCAACTTGACACTATTCAGATAATAATCTGCCTTCTGTTCTTGCCACCAAAGTGGATAACCTCACATTTATCCACATTAAACTGCATCTGCCATGCATCTGCCCACTCACCCAACCTGTCCAAGTCACCCTGCATTCTCATGGCATCCTCCTCACAGTTCACACTGCCACCCAGCTTTGTGTCATCTGCAAATTTGCTAATGTTACTTTTAATCCCTTCATCTAAATAATTAATATATATTGTAAATATCTGCGGTCCCAGAACCGAGCCTTGCGGTACCCACTAGTCATTGCCTGTCATTCTGAAGGGGACCAGTTAATTCCTACTATTTGTTTCCTGTCTGCCAACCAATTTTCTATCCATGTCAGCGCCCTACCCCGATACCATGTGCCCTAATTTTGACCACTAATCTCCTATGTGGTACCTTATCAAAGGCTTTCTGAAAGTGCAGGTACACTACATTCACTGGCTCTCCCTTGCCCATTTGCCCTGAGGTCATCCAGCTGCTTCTCCAGTTCCCCAACAATTTCATTCAGGAGCTGCACCTGGACACAATTTCTGCAGGTGTATTCTCCAGAAGCACCAGCGGTGTCCCTGACTTCCCACATCCTGCAGGGATCACACTGCACCAACTTGCCTGCCATTTCTTCAGTGGGCAAAAAACACAAAGCACAAATTTTGATCAAATGTAGCCTTCTTGCCTCAGCCTCCTCGCTGAAGACTGTCAAGCCAAAGACTCACACTGTACTCACCAAGGCACCACCTCAACATAGCCGCTCCCAACAAAGGCCTCTCCTCTACAGCTGCACTTCTTTATCTATTACCTAATCAACTACTTTAGGGCTAATTTGTAAATTACTCGAACCTGGGCCTTTGGCGCTCTTTTTGAATCTTCTTTCTCTGTGACTCACCTATTTCCAGCTAATACTCGCTCTCGCTGCTTCTGGCTGCTGCTTCTCTCCGACCTTCACGGAAACCTCCAGATTAAGAGAAAATTGCTACATGTTATGATAGGCACAGTGATTATATTCTGTTTGGGGTAGGAATGTTGCTCCACATTAAGAGAAATATCTCAACCATTTATTTACCTAGCACCAGATGTTTGAGTGGATTTATACTTCTGCCACATTGATCTCAAGTTTTCTTTCCATCTTAAGTGGAGTCCCGAGGCAAGGTTGTATTAAAATAGATTCTTCAACATCAGACTGGTGGAGGATCAATATACAAGAAACAGAAAGATTCATAAACACACATCATTTTTAGATTAGGTTTAAATTTAGGTTTATCATTGTCACATGTATCGACGTTTTAGTTTGTTTGTTCTATAGGCACTGACGTTTTCCTGTTGTTTTTTGTGGTCCGACTAGTTAATCACCGTTGAAATTTACAATGTTTTGCTTCATCCCAATCGCTTCATGGTGCATCCTACATAACTCTTTTTTGGAAAGCTAGCTCAAGCCTACAGGAAGTGCAATTAGTCGTCATGAACCAACTCGAGACTAAGGAATTCTTCAGATTCTTAACATTCATGTTAATGTCCGGCTCTTTGGAAGGAATTGTGCAGATAAATGTGTGCAATTCCTGACCTCATATTAACCTGGTCATATGGTCTCTAATCTTACTAATAAGATTAGTAATCTTATGGAAATTCCACATGGCAGTCCCTGCAGCAAGCAACATAAAGCGGCTGTGTGTAAGAATGCATTGTGGCCTGACCTGGTTGCAGCTGGCTCCATCTGCAGTCTGGAATGATCCTGACTCAATAATACCGGTGACAATTGTACCGGTCGTTGATCTACACCTCTTATTCTGCATTCCGCAGATTTGTGACATGGCTTCCCTGACAAACGTTTTCTATTTAGACCTTAGTTAGTTAGTGTAGCTTTAGTTTAGTTTTATTGTCGCCTGCACCAAGGTCCAGTGAAAAGCTTTTTTGTTGTGTGCTATCCAATTATCGGAAAGATTATACATTAGTACAATCAAGCCGACCACAGAATCTTATTCTTCAGCAAGGTTCAGGTTCTTACTTCATTTCTTGCTGATGCTGCACCTATTTGTCTTCCACCTGTCATCGAAGATTGAAGTTCAAAATAGATCATATTGTTCAGTAGAAGCAGCAATTCTCAGAAATAATAGAATAGCTTCAC
This sequence comes from Raja brachyura, assembly GCA_963514005.1. The sequence goes on along the minus strand of OY740782.1, from coordinate 103,727,813 downwards.
GAAAAATACCTCAGAGATGTTCAAATTGTCATGTATCACAATTGCCCTTTAAAATGCTCAATTACACAATTTTTGTAGCAAAATGATACTGCCCTGCTGTGACACAGATGACCCACTGCACTGTAGACTCTAATGATCTGACTTACAAGCATCAAGGTGAGAAACAGAAGCAAACAGCAGCTGCTGCAGCTTCCCTGTGTTTGCATTGCTACTGTGAAACCAAGCAATAGCCTGAAGCATGTGAAACAGATGGAAATGAGGAGCCCCTGACGCTGAGGCATCAAGATTTACATCACAGCAATAAAAAACAGTCTTGAAAAGTGCTTCTATTGCACCCTTGTTTATTTGCATATGTGTATTTCCTCTCACTACTTGTGTATTCACACCAAAATCTCTGCTCTCAAGTTCAGTATAAGAGTCATGAAGTCATGATGCAGCTCTATAAGACTTTGGTTAGCTCTAGTTGGAGGATTGCCTGCAGTTCTGGTTGTCCCATTACTGGAAAGATGGGAGAGGCTTTGTAGAGGGTGCAGAGGGGGTTTACCAGAATGCTGCCTGGATTAGAGGGTGTCACCTGCAGGGAGAGATTGGATAGATGTGGATTGTTTTCTCTGGAATGTCGGAGGTTGAGGAGAGACTTCATAAATTCATAAGTTATAGGAGCAGAATTAGGCCATACGGCCCATCAAGTATACTCCACCATTCAAACCTAGCTGATCTATCTTTTCCTCTCAAACCCATTCTCCTGCCTTCTCCGCATAACCCCTGACACCTGTACTAACTATAGGTATTTTACAAAACTTACCTTTAGCGGCGCTGCAGTTCTGCCACTGCCCGTGTGCGCAACTTTGGCGCCTTTGAGGGGGGGGGGGGCGGGTTAAAAATGCGATTTTTCTTCAGACTATTCAAATCAATTTTGAACACGCTTTTTAGTTGCTGAAGAAAAATCCCTTCGACTGCCGTTTTATTAAGTTTATTAAAAGTAGCGCTGGAAAAATTAAAAGCAGGAGTAAATTAAAAATCATCTTTTAATGCCGTCAACGCCGACAACGGGACGGATCTTACGTAGGGGACAAAATAAGGTACACAGTTTATTTTTACATAAAAACGTGCTTCTTAGGAAGCCTTTAATCAAAATTTCATGTTGCGAAAAGGTGACTTAAAAAAGATACGAACCGACAGTATTTTTCCTGCCGACTGGGGGTCACCGCAAACCGCAAAGTTCCAATCCACCGCGTTCCACTAAAACCCACTCGCAAGTTGATTTAAATGGCCATTAATTTATGGGAATTAAACACTAAATTCCTTCAATTTGGCCTATAAATTCATGACAATGAGATTTCAAAATCATGTTATATTGTGAATTCTTGTGCGAATGTTATTTGGACACTTAGGCTTTTAAAAAAGGTTAACCTTTTCTTAAGAAATGGATAGATGTTTAGATCTAGTAATTGAATTTTGTAATTAGCTACAATTAGGTAACTAACTAATTATATGCTTTAATTTCAGGTCATCCAAGTAAGATTGTTTCATATTTGTTTCAGAATGCTTCAATATATAATAACTAAAAATTTCATTCAGTTCTCTTAATTTTCAAGAAAGTTCTGGGCTTTTGACTGTCCTTGATCACAGCTTTTGTGTAAAGTCAATGGAAAAGTAATGCTAATTTCTGAGTATGAAAATGGCCATAACTTGTTTAATACTGAAGATATGAAAGTGAATGAGGTGTCAAATTAAACTTCTTTTTATGCTTTATCAAAGTTGTTTTTCCGCTGAAACTTTCCTCACCCCCACTCTCATATAAAGGGTTATCATTATCTAATCTCATTTCCCTTTCCCCTGACTCTCAGCATGAAGAAGGGTCTCGACTCGAAACAACACCAGTTCATTTTCTCCAGAGATGCTGTCTGACCCGCTGAGTTGCCCCAGCTTTTTTTATCTATTTCCTATCCATGTACTTGTCCAAGTGCCTTTGACCCCCTCTGGCAGCTCGTTCCATATACCCAATACCCTTTAAGTGAAAAGTTGCCCCTCAGATTCCAATTAAATCTTGTCTCTCTCATCTTAGAAACATAGAAAACAGGCGAAGGGGTAGGCCATTCGGCCCTTTCAAGCCAGCACTGCCATTCAATATGATCATGGCTGATCATCCCAAATCAGTACCCCGTTCCTGCTTTTTTCCCGATTCCCTTGATTCCATTAGCCGTAAGAGCTAAATCTAACTCTCTCTTGAAAACATCCAGTGAATTGGCCTCCACAGTCTCCTATGGCAGAGAATTCTACAGATTCACAACTCTCTGGGTGAAAATGTTTTTCCTCATCTCAGTCCTAAATGGCCTATCCCTTATTCTTAAATTGTGACCCATGGTTTTGGAGTCCCCCAACATAGGGAACATTTTTCCTGCATCTAGCCTGTCCAATCCTTTAAGAGTTTTATATGTTTCTTTAAGATCCTCTTTCATCCTTCTAAATTCCAGTGAATAAGAATAAGGGGTTCCACAGGGAATTCCACAGTTTAAGAATAAGGGGTTGGCCATTTAGAACGGAGATGAGGAAAAACTTTTTCACCCAGAGAATTGTGATTCTGTGGAATTCTCTGCCTCAGAAGGCAGTGGAGGCTAATTCTCTGGATAATTTCAAGAGAGTTAGATAGAGCTCTTAAAGATAGCAGAGTCAAGGGTTATGATGAGAAGGCAGGAACGGGGTAATGATTATGGACGATCAGCCATGATCACATTGAATGGCGGTGCTAGCTCAAAGCGCTGAAAAGCCTACTCCTGCACCTATTGTATATTATCTATTGTCTAATACAATTCCAGTCGACCCATTCTTTCTTCTTAACCTATATCCTGTTTCTTGATTTCGCTACCGTGGGTAAAATACTCTTTAATCTTATTGGATTGTATTATACTTCTTCTGGAGAAAGAACACCATCTTTACTTTTATTTAAAAGACACAATGAAGAAAAGTATTCTCTGCAACTCATCCCTCATGGATACTTTTTAGTTCCAGAAAGTAAGCACTTGGAAATGACAAGGTTCATTAATGCGGTACTTTATCTACCTATGCTGCCACTTTCATGGACTTGGACACCAAGGTCCTTATACACATCAGCATTGTTCAGAACCTTGTCATTCATTGTGCACCTTCCTCTTACAGTCAACCTCCCAAAGTGCAACATATCACACTTGCTTGGATTAAACTCCCTCTGCCATTTCTCCACCATGTTTTGCAGCTGATCTACATCCCAATGTATACTTTGACAACCTTCCTCATCATCCGCAACTTTAATGTTCCTACATGGATAGCTATTCTACTTCAAAATCTTAGTTTTATCACGCGTGGCATGATTATAAAGGTTTATTTTTCTGGACTGTTATTTCATTCCTCATTATACATGAACTAGCAGTTTAGGATTTAACTATGATTATTAAAGAAGACATATAGAACCTTTTCACATTTCTTACATTTGTTCCAAATTCTTTTACAGTCAGTGAAGTGTTTCAGAAACATAAAATTACAGGTCCACCAGCAACTGGTGGTCCGGCACCTCCTTTAATCCAGACAAAGTTATGTGAGCGCACTTGAAATCTTCTCCCGGAAAATGTGGTGCCTAGGCCAGGTGAGGCAGCCGATCTTGACCTCATCGGGACATCTGCACCAATCAGCGTGATAAATTTGTCCCCGGCGGCCAGGGCACTGGAACTCAGGCCAACTTTGTGGGCCAGTATCTCGGCCCCCTGGTGGCCTATGTGGACCATTCTGGCACCATTGGATTCCTCTCAGTGGCCTATGTTGGTCTGGCAAAGACTCTGAAACCAAGGTTGCAGGAAAATCAGTGGTGGACCTGTACATTCCTATCATATTCATTGTGTTCATTCATTGTGTTCATTCCATTATATACTTTAAATGAGCAAGGCGCAACAAAAGTCCTTTCACATGCCTCTCACTCACCATCCATCTATCCTTCCTTCCTTCCTTCCTGTTTGCGCCGTTTTTCTATTTGCGCAAAAACGGAACACGATAGCGTTACGATTTTCCGCCAGCTCGCCTGTGCTGCGAGTGTAAATAGCTCGTTCTAAGCTTCCCCCCCAGTCTAGTTTCAGTCAAAAATCACTGAGTCAAGCACTTGTGCATGGCAAAAACATGAGGGTAGACTATTATCTGAATGGTGGCAGATTAGGTAAGGGGGAGATGCAACGAGACCTGGGTGTCATGGTACACCAGTCATTGAAAGTAGGCATGCAGGTGCAGCAGGCAGTGAAGAAAGCAAATGGTATGTTAGCATTCATAGCGAAAGGATTTGAGTATAGGAGCAGGGAGGTTCTACTGCAGTTGTACAGGGTTTTGGTGAGGCCACACCTGGAGTACTGCGTACAGTTTTGGTCTCCAAATCTGAGGAAAGACATCCTTGCCATAGAGGGGGTACAGAGAAGATTCACCAGACTGATTCCTGGGATGTCAGGACTTTCATATGAGGAAAGATTGGATAGACTCGGTTTGTACTCGATGGAATTTAGAAGATTGAGGGGGGATCTTATAGAAACCTACAAAATTCTTAAGGGGTTGGACAAGCTAGATGCTGGAAGATTGTTCCCGATGTTGGGGGAGTCCAGAACAAGGGGTCACAGTCTAAGGATAAGGGGGAATTCCTTTAGGACCGAAATGAGGAAAACATTCTTTACACAGAGAGTGGTGAGTCTCTGGAATTCTCTGCCACAGAAGGTAGTTGAGGCCAGTTCATTGGCTATATTTAAGAGGGCGTTAGATGTGGCACTTGTGGCTAAAGGGATCAGGGGGTATGGAGAGAAGGCAGGTACGGGATACTGAGTTGGATGATCAGCCATGATCACATTGAATGGCGGTGCAGGCTCGAAGGGCCGAATGGCCTACTCCTGCACCTATTTTCTATGTTTCTATGTTTCTATGCATCTAAACTTTATTTTGGAAAAACACAATAACAGTTCCCACTACTATATCTAACCACCGCGGGTTCGATCCTCGTATCTGCCTGGCCAAGCGCTCTTAGCCTCATTCAAACAGAGACACTCCAGAAGGTCACGCAGTCCCAAGCGTTCTCCCAGAGGATCAACACAGGACCTCGTGGGAGCGGCCTTTCATAGGTCCCCGATACTTGAGGGGCTGAACCACATGGGGGTGGTCTCTTTACAGTACAATAACAGATATTGATTAACATAGTATATTATAGACATTTCCCGAACCTAATAATACAGTAACCAATACATTGTATTTGAAAGAAAATTCTAGATGGAAGCTAACATGAATAAACATTGAAACATGTGCCACGAGATTCAAACAGTTTCTCCAAGGCTCAACAGTTCGACCAATCATCAATTAACAGGATGGTCATCTTGCAACATTATTTATACTATTTACAATGCTTTTGCAATGATCGAATCGGAATGATGCATTTAAGGTTCATTTGCAACACTGCTATACATTTTATAAATTTAGGAGAAACAAGGAGAACACCTGGACCCTTCACCATCCTGCATACCAGTCTGACCCTAGACTGGCTGGCGCCATTCAAAGCCTGTAAAGTTCAGCTGACATGGGTTAAGCAATTCTGACAAGTGCAGGGATCCTCCATTTTATGGTGTCTTTAATTTGGCCAATATTGACATGAGTGCAAGATGTTTCGATCTGATCCATGGCACATTGTAAAAGTTAGTGAGGTTTAAATATCTTTAAAACCACGCATGCACAGATTGATCTCCTCTCCTGTCAGGAGATTGGTCTCCTGTCTTGTCAGTCACCCGCGATGGCGCCACCCAGCCCGGGATGGCGACGCCCCTTCTGGCGCACCACTGATTGGCTGGCTCCTCTCTTACAATAAAGCTGAAGGAGCGGAGTGAGCAGAGTGCGGATGGGCCGACTGCAAGGCTCACTGCTGCAACCTCGAGATACTGGGAAGCCAGGAGGGAGAGTGGGTGGGATTGAGGGAGCCGGGTGCTGGTGGGGTCGGGCGCTGATGAGGCTGGGGCCGGGCGCTGATGAGACCAGGGCCGCGCACTGGTCAGGCTGGAGCCGGATGCTGGTCAGGCTGGGGCTGGGCACTGGTGAGGCCAGGGCTGAGCATTGGTGGGGCAGGGACCCGGTGCTGGTGGGGCTGGGCGCTGGTGAGGCCGGGCACACCACCCCCAGCTCCAGTCCCTTCCCCTCTGGATCCCCTCGATGGCTCCTGCCCCCATCCCCTGTGATACCCCCTCTCCCCCATGGTTCTTCCCCATCTTTTCTCCGACCTCTCCTGCCCACCTCCCTCGCCCACACCCCCCTCCCTCCCACACCCCCTACCCCCACAGCTCACCTTCCCACCATGCACCGCCCTTCCGCTTCCCCTCCCACACATGAAGAGGGGGGGTGGGAGTGCTGGGGGATGAGGGGAAATGAGGTGCACCTGCGTAGTTAGGGGCTATGGGTGAGCGTTGGGGGAATGTGTTGCATTGAGGGAACAGCTGAGGTGTGGAATATTGCGTTGGGGAACCGGTTGTTTTGGGTGACCAGGCCTCCCGTGTGACTGGGACCCAACGGGTCCCACTTAGTTTAGTATTTGCACAAAATCCTTCCCTGACAAAATCAAATAAAACAAACCCTATATTCTTAAATATGTGGTATTCCAGAGAGGAGTGTCGGTAACATGAGTATCTTCCTATCTGCCATAAGCTTAATATCCAGTGACAGGCCCTTTAGGATAGATAGCTTTCCAGTTTACATGCCGCAATACAAAACCGACTGCCCAACCCAGCTCAGATTTTTCTTTGATATTTTTCTCACAGTGAGGAAGAAAAATTTAATTGTTGTGTTTCTTGATTTTAGATTCAATAAGTGGTTGACATTCATTGCTTAGTTAATCCATGTGATGCAGGGAAATATGGGAAAAGATGAACTAATATTGACATCCATGTGTAATGCACAGCTGATAGCTGTGAATGGGACCAATGCTACAAACCAGATGTGATGGAAATCAATTAAATGGCTTCACTACTTTTTAATTAAATGTATGCTTCTTCCATCCAATAATTCAATTGCAAATAATATTAAAGGAAAATCCAAACATTCTTGTTACGTCAAAGAGGGAATTTCTGAAATAAAACTGCAGGGTTGAAAGTAAAAATTATACTACCCTAAAGGGCATGGTAACCGGATTAGCACTGACCAGCAATCTTGCTAAACTTCACTTAGCTACAATAGTAGCAACAGCACTGCAACCCGTCACATTTTCAAACCAATGCAGGAAGCAGGACATCAAATCAATACCCTCTTTATGTGTGGTGGATTGAGCAAGACTCTCCTGTTTGTCCTAATCATTGAGATATTTCAGACTTTTGAAGACAATTTGAAGGTTGCCCTGAGCTGCCGCACAGCCATACCTGACAGCAGGTCTGGGAACCCGCCCGGAGAGAGAACCTGCCGAGCTCCTCACCTGCTCCCCCCCGAAGACAGGAGAGAAGGGAGTCGTAACAGAGGGCTGGTAAACAGACTGGCTGCGGGAAGCAGTGCAGTGTACCTTGACAAGTGCAGTGAGCAGCTGGAGGGTGTTGGGACAGTTGATAGAGGCATTTAAGAGGGTTTTGGATGAGCCTATGAATATGCTGGGAATTGAGGGATATGGATTATGCACAGGTAATAAGAGCTGGTCTTGGCAACATGTTTGGTGCAGACATTTAAAGCAAAGGGCTTTTTCTTTTGGCGTACTGTTCCACTCTCTATGTGTTCTATGTAATAAAACAGTAAAATGTAATGCAACCAGTCCAAAATCTTTTCAAAGATCATTTGAAATTGACCTTGCATAAACTAATCTGAAAGCAATATCACAAATGTTTATTTTTCAATATTGATTTATTGTGTTCTCATAAGGTTACTTTACAGTTTTTTTTAAAATAAATAGGCGTTATTTATGCCATTTGGACATGAAAGTATGTTGCTATTCCTTCACAGCTGACAGATCTGAATTTTAGAACTCCTCTCCTAACAACATTGGAAATACATTCTCTGGAAGGACAGTTACATTTCAAGGAGACTTCGAGCAAGTAGCAATGGACAATATATTCGGGCCGAGCTTGTGCCACCATATGTGAATAAATAAAAGAACACAAATAACTTAAGATATTTAATTGTTAAGAATATTTTAAAGAATGGAAACATTTGTTCCTTTATTCTTTCCATCTCTCTGAATATTGAAGCAAAATCCAATGCAGTATAAAAACTATTTTTGGCAGACTCATTTTGCAATCTGTGGTTTGATCTTTGCAAATCCCGGCAGCACAAGTTATGGTATAGAGTATCTGATCATCAGCATTTGATCATCAGCCTGATGTTTTTTTTTCACTTTAAATTTAACTGTTCCTGACTTTAGGAGCAGCTGTACCAATATTTCAAATACTTTGAAGGAACATTTTAGAGGGTTATTTCAGAGGCATATGTCTGAAGGCATTTTCTACCTTTGTGATCAAATTATTAAAGTTTCCAATAAATTGAGTTGCTGAGTCAATGGATTTGTACTGACATTTGTTATAATTTACCAAGGACACTGAGGACTTCCTTAATTACATTTCAAATACACCTTATATTATTTTATAATTTTGTAACCTACTTCCAGTGCCAAAAGTCTAACTTTTCGGGGGATATGCTGCATACGGGTTTCAGGTTCTCAACTCAATCCAATTGAGCATTGTGAAGTTATCATTTGTATTTTTTGTTCATATTCAGGAAAAATAACCAACTCCATTATTCTCCTCCAAATCATCATAACAATAACAATAGACAATAGGTGCAGGAGTAGGCCATTCGGCCCTTCGAGCCAGCACCGCCATTCAATGTAATCATGGATGATCATCCCCAATCAGTACCCCGTTCCTGCCTTCTCCCCATATCCCCTGACTCCGCTATCTTTAAGAGCCCAATCTAGCTATCTCTTGAAAGCATCCAGAGAACCTGTCCCCACCGCCCTCTGAGGCAGAGAATTCCACAGACTCACCACTCTCTGTGAGAAAAAGTGTTTACTCGTCTCCGTTCTAAATGGCTTACTTTTTATTCTTAAACTGTGGCCCCTGGTTCTGGACTCCCCCAACATCGGGAACATGTTTCCTGCCTCTAGCCTGTCCAAACCCTTAACAATCTTATAAGTTTCAGTGAGATCCCCTCTCATCCTTCTAAACTCCAGAGTGTACAAGCCCAGCTGCTCCATTCTCTCAGCATATGACAGTCCCGCCATCCCTGGAATTAACCTTGTAAACCCACGCTGCACTCCCTCAATAGCAAGAATGTCCTTCCTCAAATTAGGGGACCAAAACTGCACACAATACTCCAGGTGAGGTCTCACTAGGGCTCTATACAGAAGGACCTCTTTGCTCCTATATTTAATTCCTCTTGTTATAAAGGCCAACATGCCATTTGCTTTCTTCACTGCCTGCTGTACCTGCATGCTTACTTTCATAGACTTATGTACAAGGACCCCCAGATCCCATTGTACTTCCCCTTTTCCCAATTTGGCGCCATTTAGATAGTAATCTGCCTCCCTGTTTATGCTACCAAAGTGGATAACCTCACATTTATCCGCATTAAAATTCATCTGCCATGCATCTGCCCATTCCCCCAACCTGTTGAAGTCACCCTGCACCCTGCACAGAACAGAAGATTTTCAGTCATGGAAAGTAAGTTATTAAGTAATTAAGAATTATCATTTAAAATGGAAGAAGTTAACTAGCACAGGAAGTAGGTAAACAACTATAATATCATATACAGTGTGAACTACAAGGGCGGCATGGTGGCACAGTTGTTGCCTTACAGCGCTTATAGCGCCAGGGACCCGGGTTCGATCCCGATTATAGGTGCTTGGCTGTACGGAGTTTGTACGTTCTCCCTGTGACCGCGTGGGCTTTCTCCGAGATCTTTGGTTTCCTTCCACACTCCAAAGACGTACAGGTTTTCAGGTTAATTGGCTTGGTGTATGTGGAAATTGTCCCTAATGTGTGTAGGATAGTGTTAATGTGCGGGGATTGTTTCTAAGCATGGACTCGGTGGGCCGAAGGGCCTGTATCTCTAAACTAAACTAAACTACTTCTTCAAGATCTAGGATGAATAGTTATTCTACTTATAAGTAATAGTAAACAGATGCCCATGCTTCCATGCAACAGAATCCTAGATTTTCCACATAAATTCTCCACATTTTGAAGTGATTCATTGAAGCGCAAATTGTGATTCTAAACACTAAAAGCATGTTCATCACTGACAATCATTGTTGCAGTTGCTAAATAATCAATAGGCTTGCCAAAATAATTTAAATGCCTCGCTGTCACAAAAGCTTCAACAATGTTCAGCACTTGACAGTGAGATTGATTTTAGGGACAACAGAGAGCCCAAAACACATTTTTGAAAGAAAATCCTTTCTTTTGTAACCAAAAAGAAAGTCTGAACAACTTTGCTTCAACTGCCCATATGGCAACATATGACATATTTATTCACAGTGAAAATAGGCCCGAGACATGCCCTTATTTGAAACTGTATTTTCCTTTCTGAAAATTGAGTGCTAATTATGGCAAATATTTCACTTCACCCACTGTTGAAATTGTCCTAAAATGTATCACTTTATATAGTAGTTACCTTATTAATGTTTCAGAAGGAACTGCAGATGCTGGAAAATCGAAGGTAGACAAAAATGCTGGAGAAATGCGGGTGAGGCAGCATCTATGGAGCGAAGGAAATAGGCGATGTTTCGGTTCAAGACCCTTCTTCAGACTGCTGTGGATGTGGGAGAGATGGGAAGGGGCGGGGTAAGAAGGAGAGAGCAGGGACTACCTAACATTGGAGGTCAATGTTCATACCGCTGAGGTGTAAACTACCCAAGCAAAAGATGAGATGCTGCTCCTCCAATTTACAGTGGGCCTCACTCTGGCCATGGAGGAGGCCCAAGACAGAAAGGTCAGATTCAGAATGGGAGGGGGAGTTGAAGTACTGAGCCACCAGGAGTTCAGGTTGGTTATTGCGAACTGAGCGGAGGAGTTGGGCGAAGCGATCGCCAAGCTGACACCTAGAGCAGCAGATGCAAATGATGAGGTTGGAGGAGGTGCAGATGAACCTCTGCTGCACCTGGAAAGACTGCTTGGGTCCTTGGATGGAGTCAAGGGGGGAGGTTAAGCGACAAGTGTAGCATTGTAGTGCCACATTGAAGTGCCACATCTTCCCATTTCCTCCCCTTTCAGCTTTCCGCAGAGACCGCTCCCTCCGTAACTCCGTGGTCAATTCGTCCCTTCCCACTCAAACCACCCCCTCTCCTGGCATTGTCCCTTGCAAGGTTGCCAGCATAATCAAAGACCAATCTCATGCTGCTTTGAACAACTGGAAGGATGTGGTAGCAACCAAAGCTTATAGATTATAGCTCCTCTATAATCTTTGGTAGCGATGCTGGACGGTGGAATGAGAATAGTGATAAGATGGGTGGTGCTTCCCTGACAGAGAATATGGTTGCGGTAGCTACTGCCAGTGTACCTAGGTTATGTCTCAGTATTGTTTGCAATGTGTTGGAGGATATTGCAGGACTCCCGGGATAATCATTTTCACACTACTATCCTGAACCATGATACCAGCAGCCTGCATTTCTACTTCAGCACTTGGACATGGGATAGTCCCAGAGCTCGTGTTCATGGACTCTGTGGATGGTTCAGTCAGCAAGTGTAGGAACATTATTGTCCATCATAACCACATGGGCAACAAGGATCTACACAAAGTTCTGTGATGGTGCCAGGTTCCTCTTTGTGTTTTGACTCTTCCATGCACTTTAAAAGTTAAGAAAGATTTTCAGAAAGGGTTTCCATTCCAATCCACATCTCCATGAACCTTCTTGATGGCTGTCATGATTGAAAAATTTTGATATGGAATGTAGACAGTAGGTTGCCGTTGTGAACAAAAATGAATAACAAAATAGGAAAGTATCTTTATGTTGTGATAATTCAGAGAGAAGGAGACAGAACAATTTCAGAGTTGGACAGTGAGAACAGCAGCTCCTCTGTGACCAATAGAGCCAAACCAGTACTTGCACGGGCTGGCATTGTTGAAGGGTGCCCCATTCATTTTTTAATATTTTTGATATCTTTATTTCGAACGATTAAAAAAAGATGTAAAGAAAAGATGAAAACGAATAAATAAAAGGAAAATTATATATATATACATATATATGTACATAAATACATACACACATACATACATATACATGTACATATATATATATACATATACACATACACATATACATAACATATATGTACATACATAAATTAAAAAATCAAAAGCCAATTTCATAACAGTGTTGCTGAGTCAGAATTGAGATGATAACGGATAGCTGGCAGATCATTGAATGGCACATTTAATAGGATGTAAATAATATTGAAAAATAAATTTAAGTCAGACAAGCAGAATTAAGCTGAACTTTAAGAATTATGAGAGCTTCCTAGATTTTCCCAACAACTGATCTCTATTTCTCTTCACCAATGCAACCTTACCATGTTTATTCAATAGAGTTAAAAAATAATTGTATGTTGGTTAAATATATCAATTTTCTATCAATCTCATCATCTGAATTTGAAAAGATTAGTGTTGTATTACTAATTATGTTAATGAGAAAACCTTCAGTGACTTGCTAGTAAACAAATCAGAACTTTGTTTTAGCACCAAAAAAATGCTGAACATACTTAGCTAGTCAGATAGCATCTGTGCAGAGAGTAACTAAGTCAACTTTCATGTACCTGACCTTTTTGTTGGCAGTTTATTTTGTTCAGCTGTAGAAATTGTATTACTGGGTGTAAATGAATATTCATTTCTTAAATTTGGCATTGAGACCCCTTGAAAATATTTCATCATTACACCTGTTGAGGCTTGGCAATCTTGTTTTCCGAGAGTCCTTACAAGGCAGGAACATTTATTTTCTATTTTTAGTATTCAAAGATCTTGCTCTTAAAACTTTAGGTAGTGCATAAATTGGCATTCACTGAGTGTTGCTTTCACAAAGTTGTATTTTAATATCAATAATTAATCTTTTTTTTAGGGAACGGCTTGCATTTTAAATATGTAATAAATCATGTAATAAATATGTAATAAATGTATTAAATATGTAAAGTAATAAATTAGCTAATAGTAAGCAATAATTATAGTTGGAGTACCACTAATGTCTAATAATTAAGACCATGCTACAATGAAGTGCTAATTATACTGTTTTCTAGTTTCTACTTAATTTTTTAGCAAAATTGAAATAAACAAATTAGTTTTGGGAATATGGAAACAATTATCATTTGCTATGCTATTTGAATTTTAATGAAAATAAATTGAATACTGAACCTTTTTATATGAATGAATGAACTGAACACGTCAATAAAGCGTTAGCTGAAATATCTACCAATGCATGGAGATGATTTGAATGTTCTAACATCTTGAAGATTGCAAATTCTAAGATGTATATGCCAATAACGTTTATTTTTGCTATTATTTATTTTTTGCACTGGCAGATGATCCAAGTTTGCCTTAGGTTATTAGAAAGGTAACATGAAATATAAAGCAATTCACCTGGCCATTTCGGTCCTGTCATGGAATGTTGTTGCTTGTTCAATTGAGTGGTAGAGTGAGGTGATGAATAAATGAATGCGGGGTCTTATGGACAGAAAATTATTTCATATTCCAATTTATTTTGAAAAAAATGATCTAACTTTTAAACAGGTTCCTACTTAATCTAAATTAGAAATCATTAATAATATGTAACACTGACAGGACATTGGCAGATATTTCAGCTAAAGCTTTATTGACGTGTTTAGTTCATTCATTCATATAAAAAGGTTTAGTATTCAATTTATTTTCATAACTAGGGGGCGCCGTCCTGTACGGTATGGCTGCCCAGCCTGCAGCTGTATGTTTTTCACTCTTTTCTTTATTTTTAGTGAGTTAAAGTGTTTTGTTTTTGGAGTTCTACTCTTTTTTATGTGGGGGGAGGGGGGGGGAAGGGGAAAACTACTTTTCCTGGTCCCTACCTGGTCAGAGAGGCAGCTTTTTGCTGGGCTGCACTTTTGACCCGTCCTCGCAGCCTACCAGCGGGCCTGGAGTGGCGTTTCCTGAGGAGACCGCGCAGAACCTCGGCTTCGGCAGCGGCGGAGCGCTGGAGCACCATCGCGGAGCGGGCAATTCCTTGCCTGGGTCGCTGCGCTGGAACTCCGGTGAGCTGAGAACATCGCGGAGCTGCGGGTCTGTGGAGTGGCTAGCTGCGGGCGGCGGCGCTGAACTTCAATATCGGGAGCCAGTGGGGGAGCTCCATTCAGCGCGGCCTTGTTGGCTTCGGAAGCTGCGGACTCCGGTAAGGAAGCGGCCGTTCCAGGTGTCCCAAGTTGCGGAGAGGATTCTCCCGACGCCGAAACGCCATCACCCGGCAAGAACGGCCCGGAACATCGGGCCTCCGTGAAGGCGACTGCAGAGGCCTCAATAGGCCTGACTATGGGAGGACAAGGATTGGGGACTGGACATTGTGCCTTCCCTCATATTGGGAACCATTGTGGGGGGATGTTTTTTCTGTTTAAATCTCTTTATTAGTGTTATGTCTGTATTCTTTTTTTATGTGCTGCATTGGGAAGAAACATTTCACTACACCAATTGGTGTATGTGACCAATAAACTAACCTTGAACCTTGAACCTTGAAGCTTGAGTATGTTTTATAATTTTGCCACTTTGCCAATAATGTTTGCAACCAGAGGTAGACAAAAGTGCTGGAGAAACTCAGCATCTATGGAGCGAAGGAAATAGGCAACGTTTCGGGCCGAAACCCTTCTTCAGGCTGATGTAGGGTGAGGTGAAGAAAGAAGAAAGGAAGAGGAGGAGCCAGAGGGCTGAGGGAGAGCTGAGAAGGGGAGGAGACAGCAAGGGCTGACCTCACTTGACCTCACTATCTCCATCGCAGGTGATAGGCTTCTGACCGACATCCACTATAAACCCACTGACTCCCATGGCTATCTAGACTACACTTCTTCCCACCCTGCTTCCTGTAAGGACTCCATCCCAATTCCTCCGTCTACGCCGCATCTGCTAACAGGATGAGGTGTTCCACACCAGAGCATCGGAAATTTCTTCATTCTTCAGGGAACGGGGGTTCCACTCCCCTATTATAGATGAGGCTCTCACCAGGGTCTCTTCTATACCCCGTAACACTGCGCTCTTTCCCCACCCTCCTACTCGTAACAAGGGCAGAGTCCCCCTAGTCCTCACCTTTCACCCCACTAGCCGTCACATACAACAAATAGTCCTCCGTCATTTTTGCCACCTCCAACATGACCCCATCACTCGCCACATCTTTCCATCTCCCCCCCCATCTGCTTTCCGCAGAGACCGCTCCCTCCATAACATCCTGGTCAATGCTTCCCTTCCCTCCCGCACCACCCCCTCCCCAGGGACTTTCCCTTGCAACCACAAGAGATGCTACACTTGTCGCTTTACCTCCCCCCTCGACTCCATTTCAAGGACCCACACACTAGCAGGTCACGTAAATGGAGCAGGAATGACAGCCAAGTGGGACAGGCCCCTTACTCCTAAAAACCTGAAGCTTCAGTGCCGTCAATGTAATACCGGGATATTGCTTCCTGAAGTCGATTATAATCTCCTTTATCTTGCTGACATTGAGGGAACGGTAGTTGTCTTGGGATCGGGCTGCGAGGATCTCAATCTCTTTCCTGTACTCCGTTTTTCATTATTTGATATCTGGCGCACCACAATGATTTCGTCCGCAAATTTGTAAATTGAGTTGTATTTGTATTTGGCTGCACAATCGTGTGTGCATTAGGAGTGAAGAAGGAGGATGAGAATGCATCCTTGCAGGGTACTGGTGTTGAGGATAACAAAGAAGTATTTGCTGAAGAAACTTGTTCAATTACTGTGCTGTCTTTTCTTTTGCTGCTTGAACTAGACTCACTTGTCATGGTAAATTTATACTCAATATCTCACTGTTCCTGGTTGGCTCAATACTGTGCTAAGGGATATTCTTCTGGGCAGTCAAAGTCTATTAAGTGCCCTCTAACTGACCTTTGAGGAAACCATTGATTTCTAAAGAATCTGACAGCAGGAAGCTCTGGTGACCTTCTCAGTAACAAACACACAAAGCTCCACATGATTTAAAATCAAATGTAACAACAGCATACTTAAATGGTATCGACAGCACACCTCTAAATGTATCATCAGCTATGTTAACCAAAATTAACCAGGGGCGCCGAACGAATGGCAGCACCACCAACAGTCTGTCTGTTTTTTAGTCTTTAAATATTTTTTTTAGTGTGTGTTAAAAATCTGTGTAAATGTTCTCTGGTTTGTTTTATGTGGGGGCGTGGGGGGAGGGGTCAGGGAAACTTTTATTTCAGTTTCGTACCTTGCCGGAGATGCGATTATTTTCCGGATTGCATCTCTGGTCGATCTGCGGCCTACCATCGATGGAGCTGGAGGCCTCCTCTGACTGACTTGAGCCCCACTGCGGGGTGTGGACTTAACATTGGAGTCGATCCCATGCCTGGGATTGCTCCTACCGTGGCCTGCGGACTTTACATCAGGAGCTCACAGTCTTGGGAGAGGTTAGTCGGGAGCTCCAACGTCACGGAAGGTTCAACCAGCCCCGACGCGGGGTTCGATCGCCCGGTGCAGGGAGCTGACATCCCCCCAATGCAGGAGCTGATCTCCCCGATGCAGAGGGCCCAAACGCCGCCGGCTACGGAGGTCAAGATCGTCCCGTCAATGGAGGGCTCGAGGCCCCCGACCGCGGGAGAGCAAAAAAAGGAAGAGATTTTAACTTTTTTTTCGCCTTCCATCACAGTGAGGAATGTGGAGGAGTCACTGTGGTGGATGTTTATGTTAAAATGTATTTTTTGTGTTCTGTTGCTTTTTATTTGTATGACAGACTTGGCAAATGAAATTCCATATAACCATATAACCATATAACAATTACAGCACGGAAACAGGCCATCTCGGCCCTTCAAGTCCGTGCCGAACAACTTTTTTCCCTTAGTCCCACCTGCCTGCACTTATACCATAACCCTCCATACCCTTCTCATCCATATGCCTATCCAATTTATTCTTAAATGATACCAACGAACCTGCCGCCACCACTTCCACTGGAAGCTCATTCCACATTGCTACCACTCTCTGAGTAAAGAAGTTCCCCCTCATGTTACCCCTAAACCTCTGTCCCTTAATTCTAAAGTCATGTCCTCTTGTTTGAATCTTCCCTATTCTCAAAGGGAAAAGTTTGTCCACATTATTGTTTGAATCTTCCCTATTCTCAAAGGGAAAAGCTTGTCCACATTAACTCTGTCTATCCCTCTCATCATTTTAAAGACCTCTATCAAGTCCCCCCTTAACCTTCTGCGCTCCAGAGAATAAAGACCTAACTTATTCAACCTATCTCTGTAACTTAGCTGTTGAAACCCAGGCAACATTCTAGTAAATCTCCTCTGTACCCTCTCTATTTTGTTGACATCCTTCCTATAATTGGGCGACCAAAATTGTACACCATACTCCAGATTTGGTCTCACCAACGCTTTGTACAATTTTAACATTACATCCCAGCTTCTATACTCAATGCTCTGATTTATAAAGGCTAGCATACCAAATTCCTCGTATGTTGCAAAACATACTTGGCTAATAAAGTATTATTGTGATTGTGATTGTGATTGATTAACAGAGCAGCTGGATTTCTTTGCCATGAGACAAGCAGTTAAATGTCACTGTGAAATGAAATGTAGAGATTACGGTGTTTTTGCTGAAAGCTAATTATGAACAATATTAAGAAGATGTCCACATTTAGATACCATTCCTATGGAAGTCAAAGAACTGCAGTCAGGGCCTTTCTTCAGACTAATGGATTAGAAGTGAGGAAGCGGATTAAAAAGGCGAGGGGAAGAAGTGGGGAAAGAGCCAGCAAGTGATAAGGGGATACAGATGAGGAGCAGTTGATTATCAGATGCATCAAGGGGGGGAAAGAAGGGTGGGGATGTCAGGTGGGGGGAAGGTTTTATCCACTTAGACGTTCTCTCTCCGACAGGAGTTCAGTGAGCGCTCTCTCACTTCTCCCCCTCTGTAATTCCTACGGTTCTCCTGCTCTTTGCCCATTCTCATTATTCCCATCACTTCTTTCTACCAACTATCTCCCCCTGCTTCAGTCTGAAGAAGGATCTCTGGAGAGATGCTGCTTTACCCGCTGAATTACTCCAGTATTTTGTGCCTACCTTCAATTTAAACCAGCATCTGCAGTTCTTTTCTGCACATATTGACTGTCTATCTCCCTTCACAGATGCTTCCTGACCCGCTGAGTTCCTTCAGCACTTTGTTTTTGCTCAAGACTTCAGTACCTCAATTCTCCTGTGTTTCTCAAAGAAATGCAGCACGGTACTGTTTCACACACCTCACCTGGCACAGGTATGGCTCAACGCATACTAAATTGTTCCAGCAAATTGAATTAACGCAAAACATAGCAGATTACACAAAAAGCTGGAGAAACTCAGTGGGTGCAGCAGCATCTAAGGAGCGAAGGAGATAGGCGACGTTTCGGGTCGAGACCTGGAGTTTCTCCAGCTTTTTGTGTAACCCTCGATTCTCCAGCATCTGCAGTTCCTTCTTTAGCAGATTACATAGTGATGGACTCTTAGGTACCCTGCCTAGTGGGAATTGGGGATATCTCCAAGGCTATGCCTCTCCCTATATCTGCAATCTCCTCAAGGCCTGGACATCATTTCTGACTTTCTCAGAATCCCCAATTTAACCACAAGCCGTTACGCTATCGGCTCATTGGCTTAGCTCTGAGAGGAGCTCCAACATTTTCCATCTCTCCCTCCTTTATGATACTCCTTAAAAATTTAACAAGGCTTTTAGTGTATCTGTCTAATGGCTTCATATCTGGCAATTGTCTATTTGATATTCCTCCTGTGAAGTGATGTGGAATAGCTTATGAGTGAAAGAATGAATTAATGAATGAATGAATGAATACGTTTATTGGCCAAGTATGTACACATACAAGGAATTTGCCTTGGTGCTCCACTTGCAAGTAACAACACGACATACAGTAACAATTAAGAATGACACTTAAAACATTAATAATAAAACATTATAGTTTAAACATGTAAATGAAATAAAATACCAGAGCGTAAGGAGGCTACAGACTTTTGATTATTGAGTAAAGCTACAGCTCGTGGAAAAAATCTGTTTTTATGTCATGCTTTGGCGGCTTTGAGAGTCCGGAGTCGCCTTACACAGCGAAGTGCTTCAACGAGTTTGTGGCCAGGACGAGAGGGGTCAGAGATGATCTTACCCGCTCGCTTCCTGGCCCTCGCAGTGTACAGTTTGTCGATGGGGGGAAGGTACAGCCAACAACCTTCTCAGCTGATCGGACTTTTCGCTGCAGCCTCCGGATGTCGTGCTTGGTGGCTGAGCCAAACCAGACCATGATGGAGAAGGTGAGAACAGACTCTACGATGGCAGTATAGAATTGGACCATCATTGCCTGTGGTAGATTGTGTTTCCTCAGCTGCCGCAGGAAGTATATCCTCCGTTGTGCCTTTTTGACTGTGGAGTCGATGGTGGCTCCCTATTTCAGGTATTGGGAGATGATGGTTCCCAGGAACTTAAAGGACTCCACAGATGTGACTGTGGTGTTGTTGATGGTGAGTGGGGGGAGGGGAAGGGGAGCTCTCCTAAAGTCTACAATCAATTCCACTGTCTTAAGTGCATTGAGCTCCAGGTTGTTATGAAGGCACCAGGATGCCAGTTGTCACTTCCTGTCTGTCGGCAGATTCCTCCCAGGATTCATCCAGGATCAGTCCAATCAGGGTTGTGTCATCCGCAAACTTGAGAAGCTTGAGAGAGGTGTCTGTGGAGGTGCAGTCATTGGTGTAGAGAGAGCAAAGGAGTGGAGAGAGTACGCAGCCTTGCGGTGCTCCTATGCTGCGGGTCCGAGATGTGCTTTCCCAGCCTCACATGCTGCTTCCTGTCTGTCTGGAAGTTGGTGATCCACCGACCGAGCGGTTCAGGCACAGTCATCTGTGAGAGTTTGGAGTGTAGTAGCTCTGGCACGACGTGTTGAATGCAGAGCTAAAATCAACAAACAAAATCCTTGCGTAGGCCCCCTGGCGGTCTAGGTGATGGACGGTGAAGTGCAGGCCAAGATAGACTGCATCATAGAAACATAGAAACATAGAAAATAGGTGCAGGAGTAGGCCATTCGGCCCTTCGAGCCTGCACCGCCATTCAATGTGATCATGGCTGATCATCCAACTCAGTATCCCGTACCTGCCTTCTCTCCATACCCCCTGATCCCTTTAGCCACAAGTGCCACATCTAACGCCCTCTTAAATATAGCCAATGAACTGGCCTCAACAACCTTCTGTGGCAGAGAATTCCAGAGACTCACCACTCTCTGTGTAAAGAATGTTTTCCTCATTTCGGTCCTAAAGGAATTCCCCCTTATCCTTAGACTGTGACCCCTTGTTCTGGACTCCCCCAACATCGGGAACAATCTTCCAGCATCTAGCTTGTCCAACCCCTTAAGAATTTTGTAGGTTTCTATAAGATCCCTCCTCAATCTTCTAAATTCCATCGAGTACAAACCGAGTCTATCCAATCTTTCCTCATATGAAAGTCCTGACATCCCAGGAATCAGTCTGGTGAATCTTCTCTGTACCCCCTCTATGGCAAGGATGTCTTTCCTCAGATTTGGAGACCAAAACTGTACGCAGTACTCCAGGTGTGGCCTCACCAAAACCCTGTACAACTGCAGTAGAACCTCCCTGCTCCTATACTCAAATCCTTTTGCTATGAATGCTAACATACCATTTGCTTTCTTCACTGCCTGCTGCACCTGCATGCCTACTTTCAATGACTGGTGTACCATGACACCCAGGTCTCGTTGCATCTCCCCCTTACCTAATCTGCCACCATTCAGATAATAGTCTACCCTCATGTTTTTGCCACCAAAGTGGATAACCTCACATTTATCCACATTGTACTGCATCTGCCATGCATCTGCCCATTCACGCAGCCTATCCAAATCACCCTGCAGCCTCCAAGCATCCTCCTCACACCTAACTATACCCCCCAGCTTGGTATCATCTGCAAATTTGGAGATGTTGCATTGAATTCCCTCGTCCAAATCATTAATATATATTGTAAATAGCTGGGGTCCCAGCACTGAGCCTTGCGGCACCCCACTAGTCACTGCCTGCCATTCTGAAAAGGACCCGTTTACTCCTACCCTTTGCCTCCTGTCTGCTAGCCAGTTCTCTATCCACATCAATACTGAACCCCCAATACCGTGTGCTTTAAGTTTGTATGCTAATCTCTTATGCGGGACCTTGTCGAAAGCCTTCTGAAAGTCTAGATATAACACATCCACTGGTTCTCCCTTATCCACTCTACTAGTTACATCCTCGAAAAATTCTATCAGATTTGTCAGACATGATTTACCTTTCGTAAATCCATGCTGACTTTGTCCAATGATTTCACCACTTTCCAAATGCGCTGCTATCCCATCTTTAATAACTGACTCTAGCAGTTTCCCCACTACCGATGTTAGACTAACTGGTCTGTAATTCCCCGCTTTCTCTCTCCCTCCTTTTTTAAAAAGTGGGGTTACATTAGCTACCCTCCAATCCTCAGGAACTACTCCAGAATCTAAGGAATTTTGAAAAATTATCACTAATGCATCCACTATTTCTGTGGCTACCTCCTTGAGTACTCTGGGATGCAGACTATCTGGCCCTGGGGATTTATCGGCCTTCAATCCGTTCAATTTACCCAACACCATAGATCATCCACTGATCTATTAGCCCGATATGCAAATGATGGGTTCATGATATTATTCATCTGGGCCAGGACAAATCTTTCAACGGTCTTCATGACTACAGAGGTCAGTGCGACAGGCCTGTAGTCATTAAGACCAGTAATCCTTGTCTCTTTGGATACAGGGACAATAGTGGAGACTTTGAAGCAGGCAGGGACAGTACAGGTTTGCAGGGACAGTACAGGTTTGCAGGGACTGGTTGAAAATGTCTGTGTAGACCGGTGCCAGTTGTTCGGCACAGAGCTTGAGGGTAGAGGGGGAAACATTCTTCAAAGTAGGCATACCTTGAGGAGATATCGCAGTGGAGTAGACAAAGTGTTAAAGAAGGAACTGCAGATGCTGGAGAATCAAGGGTTACACAAAAAGCTGGAGAAACTCAGCAGGTGCAGCAGCATCTAAGGAGCGAAGGAGATAGGCGACGTTTCGGGTCGAGACCCTTCTTGTCCGGTCCTGGAGATTTCCGGCTTTTCTATCTTCAGAATAGCCTCTCCACCTCCTCAATCTCTATTGTTGATGACGGAGAAGTGGCCAGACTGATGTTGGGCAACAAGGAGGGGGTGGGTCGTGGATTAGGGCCCAGTCTTTGCAGACTGGAGTAGGCTGTGAGTGGTGTGAAGTATTGATTGGGGGGGGGGGGGGAGGGTTACTAGGGTTAAGTTTCTATTTATCGAACCTGCAGTAGAACTTGTTCAGGGATTTTCCTCGTAGCTGGTGATTTCTTGCAAGCCCTTCCAAACTAAAGAAGAGTCATTAGCTGAGAACTTGCTTCTCAACTTCTCAGAATACCTTTCCTTGGCAGCTCCGATTCCGCTTCTCAGCTTGTACTTGGCCTGCCTGTAGAGGTCGGCATCCTCGCTCTTGTAGGCCTCATCTTTAGACTGGCGGAGCTGTCTGAGTTCTGCTGTAAACCAGGGCTTGTCGTTGTTGAACCAGGTCCGGGTCCTAGTGGGAAATCAACTGTCCTCGCAAAAGCTAACATATGATGTCACAGTGTCTGTATACTCATCGAGGCTCGTGGTTGCTTCTCTGAACACATTCCAATACGTTTAGTCAAATCAGGACAGTAGGTTTCCAATGCCCTCTCTTGTCCACCTTTTCGTTGTTCTGACCACAGGCTTAGTTTCTGCCTGTAGATTAGAATAAGGTGAACTAAACAATGATCAGAGAGACCCACAGCCGCCCGGGGAACAGAGCGATATGCGTTCTTGATTGAAGTGTAACAGTGATCAAGTGTTCTCTCCCCTCTGGTGGGGCAGGTAACATGCTTGTCCATTCACCACTGTTCTTCTGGATCCATATTCAGCATTAATTCTTAAATGAACAACTGGGTGGTAGTCTCACTTTATCGACAGCTAATCCTGGTATATCAGTTGTTGGTATAGAAATGGTATAGAAATTATAATGATAACGGCTAAATTATGATGACAAGGTATTAACCATCATTAAGCAACTTTCAAATACCCTGCATACATTTGAGGATAATTTTCAACACAGAAAGTAAGACTCTGCTACACAGGACACGGAACCAGATTAGAAACAGTCTGGAATTAGACTTTGGATATTGTGAAATTTGAGTTTTGGGAAATATGAAACTAAACTATTCATGAGTCAGGTCTTGAGACAATGAACGGGAAAATACATTTCAATATTTCTGAACATGCAGTATTGCATTGGTTACAAACCCACTGCTTACAATTGTTCTTTCAGCCGCATGACTCACTCTGTTGATTAAACCTTCCTGACAAAGGGGGAAATCCAGTAATGGATGGTTCCAAGCCATCGAGAAACTGTATCATTCAAGACAAGTACATTGCTACCATTAATGGATCAATAAATAATGGACATTTTGCAGTTAGTGTGGGTAGTGATGGCTACCGCTACCTGCTCCATGAGGTTTTAATTGACTCTGCTGCTCTCCATAGGAACACAACTTATTGCTAATTGACATCTCCAGTATCATCTGCCCTTTCAATCTTTACCTTCATTGTGTTTAGTGCTTGTTGCACATCATCTCCTGTATTTTTGCATGAGATTAATCAATATGATTTGTATCTGTAAAATTTAAAGTACAACCACCAACATAAATACACAGCAAAATACTGTGGCTTTTTGGGATACTAAAATCTGTCATATTAATATTGCATAGATACAGCGCAGAAACAGGCCTTTCAGCCCACTGAGTCTGCGTGGACCAGTGATCCTGGCACAGTTACACTATCGTACACACGCTAGAGACAATTTTTACAATTTTGGCAAAGTCAATTCACCTGCAAACCTGTATGTCTTTGGAATGTGGGAGGAAACCAGAGTACCCAGAGAAACCCCACACAGGTCACGAGGTAAAGTACAAACTCTGTACAGACAGCACCCATAGTCAGGATTGAACCCAGGTCTCTGGCGCTGTAAGGCAGCAACTCTACCGCTGGGCCACCGTGCCACCCCCTAACTGTGATGGTAAAGTGGTGATAGTTTACTGATAATAATTGTTTTAAGTTTTGATTGAGAAATTGATAAGAAAATATTTCAGAAATTTAAAAGTCCAAACAATATTTAAAAAGGTTCAATGATGTGCATTGAATTTTGAGATAAATGCGGCTAAATTTTAAGATCTGACAAAAAAAAAACGAGCTTACTGTTACTGGAATCACACTAATTTCCCCCACACCTCCTTCCCAGTTGAGCAGCTTGGTCCTTGGGCCATTTCAAATCTAAATTGCACTCCCATGATGTACACTGAACCATTTGCAAAGTGTTTACATGCTCCATCCAGTGTTAAACATGGGCTGAAAATCTCTGACTGGTTAAGAATTCTGCACTAACCCTACAGAAATATTTCCATCAATGGCTATTAAGGATTGTTACCTTGGCCACATTTAGTTGCAACTTATAGAATCCAGCAACAGCTCCCACTAGTTTTCTGGCTGGCCAATAATTGGTAAGCCACCTAAGATTTGCAGAATGATGATCAGTCAGTTGTAATCCAATCCTCAAAACAAAGTGCGAAAACAGAAATGGCTGGAAGCAGTAGGCAAATCAAGTGAGAGGAGAGGAGAGAGGGGAGAGGGGAGAGGGGAGAGGGGAGAGGGAGGGGGAGGGGGAGGGGGAGGGGGAGAGGGAGGGGGAGGGGGAGAGGGACAGTGACCGTCAATGTTTCAGCTCAAGTTCCTTCAGTGGAATTAGAAAAGTAAGAAAACAATGGTGTAAAGTTGCAGGAAGGGATGGGGTGGAGAGAACTGAGCGAATGGTGTGAATGAGTGCAGATACAAACTTCTCAAGGTAATTATTACTTTAAAACCTGATGGGCGAAGACAGAAAAAAGATGGCAAATTGAAACAGAAAGAGAGTGAGAAAAAGAGAGAAACGAGAGAAAGGGAGATGGACGAGGTGCTGTTCCTTGAGCATTCATTAGCCAACAGCAGATGATGGGAGGAGATTGAGGAAAGACAGGTCACAGTGGGAATGGAATGGAAAATTAAAGTGAATGGAGATCAGAAGCTCACATTTGCCACTGTGGACTGAATGTAAGTGTTCTGTAAAACGGTACCTGAATTCCTGCAAAACATAAAGTACTAGAGGTACTCTGCAGGTCAGACAACATCTGTGGAGGGAAGACAAGCATCATTTCTGGTCGAGACCCTTCCTCAGACTGTTTCGCTCTACAGATTCTGCCTGACCTGCCGAGTTCCTCCATAATTTCATGTTTTGTTCAAAGATCCAGAATCTGCAGTTCATTGTCTCCCAAGTTCTTGAAACAGTTTGATTTCTCCAAAGTGGAGGAAATGTCGTTGTTATCACCAAATGCAGTATATTTAACAAATCAGTTGCTCCAATTATTATTATGATTGACTCTGGTTCTCTTCCCATTGATATTACTTGACCTATTGAGTGTTTTCAGCATTGTCTGTATTTATAACAAGGAGTTCTCGTGTCAGGTCGGGGGGAGTTTCGTCCGCCATGGGTACCATGTAATCCCACACAACCTGCTCCATGGTCTGATAGTCGACAACTAAACCGTCTTCCCTACCTGGTTTGCCAGGTGAGGAGGGGGCTGCGGACGCCCAGCAGGACCAAAAACAAGAATTGTCAAAGGACGGATGAGCTCCTAGCGAGCCAACGGCCATCCACACTTCAGTAGAAGTTGCGGTCACATAGCATTGAAAGGAAATTCCCGTCGGAAACCAGCACCACAGCGTTGCTAATATATGCAGGCTCGAAGGGCCGAATGGCCTACTCCTGCACCTATTTTCTATGTTTTCTATATAATGTTTTAAACGATGAAGATGGTGATGATCACTTGACATGATGGCGATCTGAGGATCAAAAAAAAAATCCACAAACAAAATGTGATTACACAATTCATTTTCCTTTGAAGGATCAGCAATCAGATTCCATTATGATGCATCCTGTGGAGAAAAGATTAACAGTTCTCGAAAAGTTCAGCACAAAGACTACCCGCTGAATATGCAGGAAACTGATTCAAACATTGGCTGGAAGAACAAAACAATGTTAAGATAAAATCATTCCCTTGCATTAGGTTTGGGAAAATCTCAGCAGCATAAGTCTTCCAAGCAAAACACAAAGCGCTGGAGAATTCCACGGGTCAGGCAGGCATTTGGAGGGAATGGACAGACAACATTTCAGCTCGAGTCCCTTCCTCAGACAAGAGTCTTCCCAGGCTTGTCTGGACATGAGAATGTTGGTATCTACTTAGGTACATTGATCATTGTTGCAGATTGTGCCATCCATTCCAAAACGATCCTGTAGCAGGAGGAGAGATTGATTCAAGAGGTTCTTCATTTCTCTCTCTACAGAAACTTAGGGCTGAAATATTCTGCACGTTTGGTATGCAGTGATGATAGGCCCATTCAGGAAACTAGGTTTAGGTACAGTAAAAGTAATAAATAGGGAAAAATGCATTTATTGCATGGGTTAGTAATTTAATTTAAATTGTTAACATTATAGACCCGTGCCATCTCTCATGTGGCTAAAGAGGATACAAAGAGTTCTGTCAAAGTCCCTGCAATCTCTTCTCTTCCCTCTTTCAATAACCTGGGATAGATCCCAACAGGTCCCGGGGGCACAGATCTCATCCGCCGCTGGGACCTGTCCACCTTAAAGTTCTTTAAATGTTCTGCATATGTTCGTCACCTGACATCTTTTGCTCTAATCTGTTGAAGGATGTGTGTGTGCGTTTTAATACTACAAGGTCAGGATAATAATATATGAGATTCAAAATCGGCAGCTTGTTGGCACATTATTCCCCATTGGTCCAGTTGCTCCCATCTTTAAATGGACATTCTGCTGAGTGAGGGATAACTGAGGTCTGAGCTGGTCTGGCTCTTCTTGTCAACTGTAATGTTGAACTGAAAGTGTCAGTCAGTCACATGTAATTTGTTATCAACTTGCTGCTGTAATAATGAGATATTGTATCAATTTCAAACTATGTAACCATTTAAAAAAATGTTTGGTTTGGAAAAGCTTCTCCTCAAAACTCTTTAAAGTTAGCACAGCCCTTTCCGGTACAATAACAAACTGCAAAAACAGTTGAACCTGATACCTAGTCATGGAAGAAATATTTCCTGTGTAAAAATGTTTTTAGTCTGACTGTGATAACTAAGAAGCACCGGAGGGACAGTTAGTGTTGCCTGCAGCGTCTCTATTAAATATGTTTATTGTGGGTGTATCATTGTGATGGCTCCATTTAGAATAGATATATATATTTTCTCTCTTTTTAACCACCTTTAGCGACTAGGATAGGCATCTTTCATAACTAAAATTAAAATTAAAGCTGCTGGATATACTCAGTAGGTCAAGGTACATTTATGACAAGAGAAATATAGAGTTTATTTTGTTATTTTCACCTTTTCTAACTGTTTGTGAAGCACAGGTTAATTTCAAAATACAATTAACATTTTTATTAAAACTCTCCATTTCCCCTTTTCCTTTCCATTTATCTGTGGAGTTCTTCCCATCTCGCTCACACATACAATGATACTTTATTTTAAATGCGAGGTTATCCACTTTTGTGGTAAGAACAAGAAGGCAGATTATTATCTGAATGGTATCAGAGTAGGAAAAGGGGAGGTACGAGATGTGGGTGTGCTTGTACATCAGTCACTGAAAGTAAGCATGCCGGTCCAGCAGACAGTGAAGAAAGCTAATGGCATGTTGGCCTTCATTGTGAGAGGATTTGAGTTTAGGAGCAAGGAGGTCCTACTGCAGGGACCTGGTGAGATCGCACCGGTAGTATTGTGTGAAATATTGGTCTCCTGACTTCTGGTGGGCGGCAGAGCATGGTGGCTGATTAGACAGAGAGCTCCGTACAGTCGGATAAATAAACCTCCCCGAAATTCAAAGTAAGCAAGTATTTAAGTTTTAATGAGTATAGTATGAGTGGGGGAGTCAAAACAAAGAGCAGAAAGTTGAAGGAAAAGATGCTAGAAAAGCAAGAAACAGAAGGTCAGGCCCGAAGCGACACAGACGACACAGACGAAACCAAAAACAAACAGGCTGGTGGAGACGCTGCAACAGAGCCCTTCATGAGGAATTAAAAAGCATAAGTACACAAATCAGCAACTTGAGAAGAGAATTAAAAGCGGACTTCACATCATTCAAAGACGATTTCAAGCGGGATATGAGAGAAGAGCTGGCCGATCTTTAACATGAAATGAATCTTCAGATGGCAGCGAATGCACAAGCAATACAAGACCAAAAAAAAACGGAAGAAGCCGCTACCCGAATAGAGGAGCTGGAAACATGGAGTGCCACTGCAAACACCATACTCCAAGAAACACTGAAAGACCAGAAGTTACTTGTCGACAAATTGAATGATCTGGAGTCCAGATCCCGAAGAAATAATTTATGGATATACGGTGTGCCAGAGGGTGCAGAAGATAGCTCAGTACCTCAGATTGTAGAGAAACTGCTCAGAAGTGAAATGTCAATCCCTGAAATGACACATTTACAGATTCAACGAGCACACAGATCCCTGGCACAGAAACCAAGCCCTAGTTCCTCTCCGAGATCCATAATTGTCCGGTTTCTCCAGTTTAAAGTTAAAGAGATGGTCCTCAAACAGGCATGGCAAAAGAAGATCCAACTTGGAGAACGAATGCTGTCTTTTGACCATGACTATACTACCACTGTAGTACAACAACGCAAGGCATCCAAACATATTAAACGCTTCTTAAAAGAGGAAGGAATCCGCTTTCAGACACCATTTACCAAGATATGTATTCACTGGGAGAGCGGTCACCAAACCTACAACAACGCAAGGGAAGCCGTGCGAGAGATACAACAGAGAGGCTATAAAGTGGAAGAGCTGCGGGGAGACACGGACATGCCGCCACTGCGTGAACAACTCCACTGAACGGCGAGGTGGCAGCTCGCCGAACGACACGGAGAATCAGAGACAATCAGACGGGCATGGGAGCGCCTTCAAGTATTCCAACAAAAGACTCATGCTTGAACTGAGATATGATTATGAAGGCACGCACAGACATGGATAACACAATGGCTTCCGCCACAATATGTTAGAATACTGAGTTCTTATATGTATATTCATAGACAAATCTGTTTATAAGCCTGGTTCTAAAAATATCACCAAGCATCACAGACCTCATGTGAGTGTAATTAATGTTGATTTAATACAACTTTCTGTATTAGATAAATCCGACTGTTAGGGAGATTAGCGAAATATTAGAGCTAGAATGTATGGAGGGACTTATAGAGAGTTACCCCGCTTATCTAGGAGAGGGCCCTTTCTTAGTGTTAGGTTTCCCCCCTCAATTTACAAAGGGATTCTGGATCTATGGAGGAGAAAGAATACCCTTTTTTGGGAGTCCATATATGTTTTGATATTTTGTTTAGTTTTGCCAGGTAAAACACCTTTGTTTGTTCATATGTTTTGGTTTGTCGTTCAGAATGGTTCGGGTGTTGAGTTGAGGGGTGTGAGAAATAGAGTGATTAAACCCCCAAGGTTGTGAAGGTCCGGGCGAGGATTGTAACATCGTTGTGAATGAGGTAACCAGCATCGTCCTTGAGCACCACTGATAGCATTGTATAGTGGCAGGCAGAGATGGGCGATGCGCTATAATCACCAGATACCAGC
Source organism: Raja brachyura (assembly GCA_963514005.1). Next base: position 103,697,844 of record OY740782.1, on the reverse strand, counting down.
TTTTCAATTAAAATACAAGAAACTAGGCCAGGTCAATAGCAACTGAGCATGCTTAATGAAATAAATGAATATTACTTACACGCCCCTGGTCAAGAAACTGCTCATTACCATGCACATGTATGAACATGATAGGTATGATGAGGGAGGTACTGGGGGACGTACCTATAGACTGTGCACCTCAGTGCTCTGATTGGGAAGAGCCAGAGGGGAGGTTAAGCCAGCAGAATTGTGTGTATAAAGGGACTTTACTTTCCTGACTTTGCTGTGCCTCTGGGGGAGAGGAAAGGAGAGGCACCTATTCTGCAGAATATTATCTTAATAAAAGATTCTTTGCTAACTTTGTCTCAAACAGTGTTTGTGATTTTTTATATCTCACAATTTGGGGGCTCGGTTCCGGGATTTAATTACTCCAGGCCAGCTGACGGGAGTACACGGACAAAGAGAAGGTGCACCCCGCTGAGTTCAGCGGTCTCAGACTCCTTGCTTACCATCAGAAGGTTTGAGCGAGTGATGCCCAGACCAAACAGAGACTCAGCAAAGAAGTGAAGGTGGTTGGAGATTGGTTGGAAATCGCGAAAATTGAGTAATTCTGTGCACAGACCCCCGGTAAGAAACTTTGACTATTATAGTATTACCTGGGCGATTTGATAAAAGATCGGAGAGGAATTCCGATAAAGAGAATGGGAAATGTAAGTGAAAAACCCATCCCAGCATTCTGCCTAATAGTCCATTGGGGGCGAATGCTGAACCACTGGGGGGCAAGAAATACCCAGGGGTCGGAGAAGACAACAATGATAAGGTATTGTTATTTTGAATGGCCAAAACACCCGATAAAGGAGCTTCAGTCTGGTGGCCAGAGGATGAGTCAGATGAGGATTGGGTACAACAGGCATTGAATGAATATGTGAAAAATAAGCCCAATCCAATAATAGAAGAGATCAAGTATGCCGCAGTATGGGAAGCGGGATATAATTAATAAAGGAGAGAGAGGCAGTTTAACTCCTCATGGATACCACCCTGAGAGGTCAGGGGTCTGTTGGACAGGAATAGTCCGATAAGACAATGGATAACCGGAACGGGAAAAGTAAGAGTCCGGGGGGAAAAGAAAAAGGCTCAATGGTGAAGAGCCGCACATTCTGCCTGATAGTCCGTTGGGGCGAATGTGGCAATCTTGGGGAGAAGGAAGCCCCGGGGGTAAAGATAAGGAGACTATGATTAAGTTCTGTTATTTTGATTAACCAAAGGAACCAATAAGGGTGAGTTCAGTCTGGTGGCTACAACTGGTCTCTGATGAGGATTGGGCACTTTGGATGCTGTACAGAATATTCAGAGTATCACTCAAACATTGCAAAAATCTAAGGAAAATCACAGTGCCAAATGTTTTCAGTACGAAAAGTTAAAAAAGGAAGGAGCAACGCAGAAAGAAATAGAAAAGGGCAACAGTCAAATCTAAAAAAAAGGCTACAGAAACCTATAAATTATATGTGGAAAAACAGATTTTGAACAAAAATTGACAGAAACCTCAAAGAAATTTCAGGAAATTGAAGAAGCTCATCTTAAGCACTTGAAAGAAATATTGTTGTTGTGAGTTGTTTCACAAAATCCATAGAAGGAACTCATATACAGATTGGTCAGGTACATGAGGAGTTAGTGCAAAATATTGTGTAATAGCAGAAAGTAGAATTGCAAGAAGAATAGTATAAAATAGTGACTACGAGGACAGAGGAGGTGTAAGGACTGAGTTTCTTGACTGTGGAGATAAAATTGCTGTATTCTCTCTGCTGAGAGAATCAAGACAAAATGTGCTTCTTTGTTTGGAGATTAATGGGAGTGGGGTGTGGTCAGATGTTGAGTGACTAGGGTTTTGATTGGTTGTGATCTTAGTGGGGTGTGGTTAGAATTTGAGTGATGGTGAGTCTGACTAATCACGATCTGAATGAATGTCCAATCACAGCGCTCAGGAACCTGATTGATAGGGGATTAGACCATCCTACTTTAACTTAAAAGGGGAGATAAGAATTATATAAATGTTCATTTTGAAACTTGAATCTGTGTAGAAAATTGCATAATTTCTTTGAAGTAAGAATGGAATGAATGTGATTTGTGTGTAAAAACCGGTTTTGAATGAATGAGAAAGTTCATATATGTGATCTTTTGTTTATTGTAGGCCACATGCTGTAAGGGTGTGTGTGTGTTCCTTTAAGCAATTGTAAGCAATGAGGAAGGTTATGGACAGCTGTAAGGTAACGAACAACGCTTTGTATCATCACAACTTAAAAGGGGAAAGTTGGAAAATGGAGGTTGCTTGGTTTTGCTTATGTTTCTATAGATTTATTTTCAGTAACGTTAATTTGGAAAATTGTTACTAGTACTAGGAATTGGAAATTCAAAAATCGTGGTGAGAATGGATTGAAATAATTGGAAATAAGTTATTTGCTGAAACATGACCAGTTTTTGTGGTTTGTTTAGATAAACATTCTGGTTGGAGAAGGGTAACGATTGTTTGCTGAGATTTTCAGAAACAGTTGTGACGAAGTTGCGCAAAGAAGGCACTTTCAAGATATTAAAGAAGGAACTGCAGATGCTGGAGAATCAAGGGTACACAAAAAGCTGGAGAAACTCAGCGGGTGCAACAGCATCTAAGGAGCGAAGGAGATAGGCGATGTTTCGGGTTGAGACCCTTCAAGATAAATGTTTGACAAGATGGAAGTGTTAATTACGAATTATATGTCACAGATAAGTTGGAAAGGTGGGAAAAGGGACGAGGAAAGGAATTAGATGTACTTAAGCAGTTTAGAGAGGAAAGGAGAGAGAGGCAGTGAGGAGGTAACAGAAGGAGGAAACGACAGGTGTGAACGTAATAAATCAGGAGTCAGTGGAAGATTTTAAAAGAAAGGTGGATATATTTGCAAAGGAGGGTAAACTATCTGAGAAGTAAGAAATTGAGTTTAGAATGAGAAAGAAGGCATATCAGAAAGGATTAAAGTGGGGAACAAAGGGATAAATTGATTGCTTTAAAAAGATAAGAGCAGGCCAGACACAGATTATCCTTTGGGGCACCCATAAACTGAGAGGGCTAAAAAATACCATACTGATGGGGCAGGAAATGGATTATGGCTTTGGAGGAGGAGAACGTGGGATGATTATTGGCTATGGGAGATTTGAAGGCACTGTTGGTGAAAGTGATAGGATCCACTAAACTGACAGAACTCCTGAAGATGGCTGGTAGGAAAATGCTGTGAACAATGCAATAAACAATGGCACGCTGTTTGACACAGTCAGGCAGAGGGTATGGCAGGCCCTCAGACAATAATCCAGCAGCCTATCTGGAGAACAAGCTGAAAAGGTGGAGACTGGAAACTGAACAAGAAAGAGAAGGCAACCAGTTAATGAACACTATATTCTGAACCACTGTGGTGGATGTCATTCCTTCTAAAGTCAAGTCTAGATTGGAGGAGGTGGTGGGATTGTCATCTATTTCCCACCCCTGATTCAGTGATCATTTGGTCAATGAGGTTGTGAAATATCTCAAAGATAGGAAAAAGACTTGCAGACCAGCAGGAAGAGGTGCAGAGAAAAATGATGCAAATGTAACTTGAAGAGCTCAAAAAGAAAGACAATATTGTCAGTAACAACAGACCTGGTTGAAAAGTCTGAAAAAAAATAATAATTAAGATAGTGATGAACACAGCTATGGTAAGAACATTAAGAAGAGGTATTAAAGACACACAGACTGGGATGCAGCAGTGTTTTAAATACTAGCCCCATGTTTTTAATCAGATGTTATAGGCAGATTTGGCAGGTGTTGATATAGTATTTGGATGATTTGTTTGTTTGTTCCACAAGCGAGAAGCAATGTGAGAGAGACATTGTGATTATCTTGGAAAAGATGGCACAGGAGGTCATAAAGTATCAAGGAAGGATGGTATGTTAGCTTTCATAGCAAAAGGATTTGAGTATAGGAACTGGGAGATTCTACTTCAGTTGTACAGGGTCTTGGTGAGGCCACACCTGGAGTATTGCGTACAGTTCTGGTCTCCAAATCTGAGGAAGGACATTATTGCCATAGAGGGAGTGCAGCGAAGGTTCACCAGACTGATTCCTGGGATGTCAGGACTGTCTTATGAACAAAGACTGCATAGACTCGGTTTATACTCTCTAGAATTTAGGAGATTGAGAGGGAATCTTATAGAAACTTACAAGATTCTTAAGGGGTTGGACAGGCTAGATGCAGGAAGATTGTTCCCGATGTTGGGGAGGTCCAGGACAAGGGGTCACAGCTTAAGGATAAGGGGGAAATCCTTTAGGACCGAGATGAGAAAAACTTTTTTCACACAGAGAGTGGTGGGTCTCTGGAACTCTCTGCCACAGAGGGTAGTTGAGGCCAGTTCATTGGCTATATTTAAGAGGGAGTTAGATGTGGCCCTTGTGGCTAAGGGGATCAGAGGGTATGGAGAGAAGGCAGGTACGGGATACTGAGTTGGATGAACAGCCATGATCATATTGAATGGCGGTGCAGGCTCGAAGGGCCGAATGGCCTACTCCTGCACCTAATTTCTATGTTTCTATGTTTCTATGAAGAAGTTGTTGTTTTGTCAGCAGCAGGTAGAATATTTTGTTAGATGGCACATGTTCCAATACAAAAGTGGAATTCGATTGTGGTTATCGGATGGTGGGATTCCATCCTTGGAGGAACATGGTGGAGAACGGCGGGACTCGTGTTTCTATCTGCATTGGCTGGGCTGATATTTATCCACGTTGTATCCCTTGTTTTAGGAAACTCATTACAAGGAGTGCAAGTCAGATGCAGGCTGTAGTAGCACCTATGGGAACAAAAGGGGAGATACAGAAAATAATGATACTGCGACCAGGGAAGGCCCAGGATCCACAGGAGAAGGAGATTAGGAGAATGTTACTTCAATTAGAACTGAAGGAGCTTGAAATTGGGGTTTAATCAATAAATGCGTAGCAAAAGAAAAAGGGAGGATTGTGAGAAATAGAGTGATTAAACCCCCACTGTTGTGAAGGTCCGGGCGAGGATTCTAACATCGTTGTGAATGAGGTAACCAGCATCGTCCTTGAGCACCACTGATAGCATTGTATAGTGGCAGGCAGAGATGGGCGATGCGCCATAATCACCAGATACCAGCTTTTCAATTAAAATACAAGAAACTAGGCCAAGCCAATAGCAACTGAGCAAGCTTAATGAAATAAATGAATATTACTTACATGGCCCCTGGTCAAGAAACTGCTCATTACCATGCACATGTATGAACATGATATGTATGATGAGGGAGGTACTGGGGGACGTACCTATAGACTGTGCACCTCAGTGCTCTGATTGGGAAGAGCCAGAGGGGAGGTTGTGCCAGCAGAATTGTGTGTATAAAGGGACTTTACTTTCCTGACTTTGCTGCGCCTCTAGGGGAGAGGAAAGGAGAGGCATCTATTCTGCAGAATATTATCTTAATAAAAGCTTCTTTGCTGACTTTGTCTCAAACAGCATTTGTGATTTTTTATATCTCACAAGGGGATACAGTGAAATTAATCACACTAAGTGTAATGATGCAATGTCAAGGACTTAAGCTGAGGTCTCTAAATGTTAATGGTTTGGGCAATCCAATTAAGAAGGCTAAAGTCATGACTAAATTGAAAAAAGTGAAGATGCATATTATTTACTTGCAAGAAACCCATTTATCGCGACAAGAGCATGAGAAGCTAAAAAGATTTGGATATAAAAACACGTATTATACCTCACATACTTGTAGTCATAAAAGAGGAGTGGCAATCTTGATATCAAACTCAGTTAAATTCGAAATGTTTAAAGAAATAAAAGACAAAGAAGGGAGGTATATCATAGTAAAGGGCAAAGTTGATAATAATATCCTGACAATGGTGAATATCTATGCTTTACCCAGATAGTGATAAACATTTTTTCAAATCCCTATTTGATATTATTGCAATGGAAGCAGAAGGAATTTGTACATGTGGGGGTGATCTGAATGTTGTACTGAATCATAGGCTTGATACGACAAGTAAAAAGAAGAATAAGAACCAGTTAACAAAACTACTAAACACTACCTGTGAAGAATTTGGTTTTCTTGATGTCTGGAGGAATTTTCACCCTTTAGAAAGAGACTATACACATTACTCAATACCGCACTCAGTTTACTCCAGAATAGACTATTTCTTAATGCAGAAATAAGACTGTTATAGGGTAACAGATTGCAGAATCGGTGTGGCAGATGTATCAGACCATAATGCCATATACTTAACAATTCAAATGAACAGTAGAAGGAAAAACACAGTGTGGCGATTAAATGTTGGAATACTGAATGATAAAACAACTGTTAATGATATTCAATTGGAAATCAAAACTTATCTAGAGGAAAATGACAATGGGGAGGTGGACCCATCCATACTATGGGACTCATTGAAGGCTGTAATATGAGGTAGGTTAATAGAGAGGGCATCACATATTAAAAAGGCCAGAATGAAAACATATAATAAGTTAACCATATAACCATATAACATATAACAATTACAGCACGGAAACAGGCCATCTCGGCCCTTCAAGTCCGTGCCGAACAACTTTTTTCCCTTAGTCCCACCTGCCTGCACTCATACCATAACCCTCCATACCCTTCTCATCCATATGCCTATCCAATTTATTTTTAAATGATACCAACGAACCTGCCGCCACCACTTCCACTGGAAGCTCATTCCACACCGCTACCACTCTCTGAGTAAAGAAGTTCCCCCTCATGTTACCCCTAAACCTCTGTCCCTTAATTCTAAAGTCATGTCCTCGTGTTTGAAGTTGATAACAGACCTGAATGATTTAGAACAGAAGTACAAAAATAATAAGGACCAGAGAACTTATAAGCAAATAGAACATTTGAGGGGTCAAATGGATGGAATATTGGGTCAAGAGTTGGAGAAAAAAGCAAGATTTGTAAAACAGGCACATTATGAGCTTGGCCCTAAATCCACTAAAATACTTGCCCGAAAACTACGCAAACAAAAGGCTGACAACCATACACAAAATTAAGGACCCCTGTACACAGAATTTGAAGAGTGATCCAAAAGAAATAGAATATATCTTCCAGGAATATTATAAAGAATTATATACACAAACCTCTACAGTAGATGGGGAATCAATGAGGACATTTTAAGTAAAATAGATCTGCCCTGTATTGGAGAGACACAAAATAAAATAATCACAGCAGAAATATCACTGGAGGAGATAGAGAAGACAATTGGTAGGATGAAATCAAACAAGGCCCCAGGCAGCGGCGGTTTCCCTATAGAATGGAATAAAATATTTTGGAATGAGCTGAACCCACTTCTTCTGAGAACCTTTAACTGGATTATCAAAGAAGGCAAGACTCCCCCGTCATGGAAAGAGGCAATTATAACATTAATCCCCAAAGAGAACAAAGACAAGGAAAATTGTACCAACTACAGACCGATATCAATTCTAAATGTGGACAATAAATTATATTCTTCAATTATCTCCAAACGATATGAAAAGTTGTTGCCAGATTTAATTGATGAAGGCCAGACTGGTTTCATAATAGGCAGACAAACACAGGACAGCATTAGAAGAACCCTACATATAATACACAAGATTCAAAAGGAAAGTACACGTGCTGTCCTGGTAAGTCTAGACGCGGAAAAGGCTTTTGATAGGGTTAATTGGGAATTCTTATATCAAACACTAGAAAAATTTGGCTTTACCGAAGAGTCAATTCAAGTTATTAAAGCAATTTACCAGCAACCTACTGCAAGAGTAAAGGTGAATGGGCCCTTTACTGAGAGAATTGTGTTAGGAAGAGGAACGAGACAGGGATGTTGTCTTAGCCCTACCCTGTTTGCTATATATATTGAACCATTGGCTCAAGCGATTTGTCAAGATAGGGAACTGAGGGGAGTAACTATAAGAGACAGAGAACATAAAATTGGCCTTTTCGCAGATGATGTAATGATGTATCTCACTGAAGTAAACACCTCATTTCCAAGGATGATGGGGATCATAGATGAATTTAATTTTTATGCAGGATATAAAGTGAATATTTCAAAAACTCAAATCCTCTTATTTAATTGTCCTCCTCCAGAAGAAATCAAACAAAATTATAATATTAAATGGGATTCAAAATCAATCAAATACCTAGGGATACATATAACAAAAAATATATCAATGTTGTATGGGGCCAATTATAATCACATCAACCAAAACATAAGAAAGGATATAGAAAGATGGTCCACCTACCCAATGGATTTTAGTAGTAAGATAAATGTGGTGAAAAAGAATATTTTGTTAAGGCTATTATACTTGTTTTAATCTCTGCCAATTGAGGTACCATTAAAACAATTCACGGAATGGGATAAATTAATATCTAGATTTATTTGGGGAGGAAAGAAGGCCAGAATTCGATACACTATACTACAGTTGCCAACGGACAAATGTGGAATGGCACTTCCAAATTATAGGATATATTTCTATGCAGCCCAACTTCGACCACTAATTAATTGGTGTGAGGACAGCTATATAGCTAGGTGGAAAGAGATAGAGACATATATCCCTGACTTCCACATCCAAACACTTTTGGGAGAAAAAGCGCTTCCTGGCCATATCACGAGTATAATCGATCCAATAACGATATTTACTTTAGAAACCTAGTTCATTCTTACCAGACAACTTAAAGTGAATAAACGACAAAAAGTTTTAAGATGGATAGCTTTGGATAATGAATTTAAACCAGGAATGTATGACTCAACATTTAAAGAGTGGATGAAGAAAGGAATGACTGCATTTTGTACTGTTATTGAAAATGGAGACCTAAGAAGTTTTCAAGATTTGAAGGATAGATTTGCACCGGAACCAAGACTTGTTTAGATACCTCCAACTGAGAGATTATTACAATAAAAAGGTAAAAAGGGAGGCACTAGAAGAAAAGAATCCAGTGATAGAAGTGATAGTTAGTGCATATCATCAAAAAACATTAAGGATTATTTCTCAACTTTATCATAGTTTAATGGAATGTCAAGCTGACTACATTTTATGTAAAATTTAAGTGGGAAAAGGAATTGAATATCACAATCTCAGAAGAAGAATGGCATCATATGTGTGTAACACTACATACGTCCACTAATTCACAACATTGGAGAGAATTTAATTGGAAAATTTTGATTTGTTTCTTTATTACGCCTAACCCGTAAAAGCAAGCAAATTCTAAGGCAGCAAACATGCTGGAGGCAATGTGGTCAAACAGACGCAAATCATGCACATATCTTCTGGAGTTGCCCAAAAATAGAACCATTTTGGGACACAGTGAATTCAGAATTAACGGAGGTATTAGGATATACAGTCTGCAAGAAGTGTTCCATTTTATACCTGGGTAATATAAATACAGTGGTGCTGAAGGAAGACCATTACTTGGTTAAAATCCTACTCACAGCTGGCAGAAAGGCCATTACAAGAAACTGGCTTGGAGCGGACACACCCAGACTTAGACAATGGTTAGACATAGTACAGGAAATATTGGTCATGGAGAAAATGACATATTCTCTAAGAGTGAAAGAAGACGAGTTTAATAGAAAATGGGAAAAATGGATTAGGTATAGAAATAAATACATCAACACTGTATAATTTTATAGACAATAATGTAAGTTATTGGAAAATGTTTTAATATGAAAATAGTTCTGTATACTGCATCATTAATTGTAAACTGAACCCCCGCTGCACTGTTGTACGTTTCACTGTAATGTTGTATGTTTTGTTGTTATATTTGTGTTTTATTTGTGTATACATAAAAGCAATAAAACTAAAGTGTAAAAAAAAAGAAATATTGGTCTCCTAATTTGAGGAAAGACATTATTGCTATTGAGGGAGTGCAGCATAGGTTCACCAGGTTAATTCCCGGGATGGCGGGACTGACATATGATGAAAGAATGTGTCGACTGGGCTTGTATTCACTGGAATTTAGAAGGATAAGAGGAGATCTTATAGAAACATATACAATTCTTAAAGGATTGGATAGGCTAGATGCAGGAAAAATGTTCCTTATGCAGGGGGAGTCCAGAACCAGGAGTCACGGTATAAGAATAAGGAGGAGGCCATTTAGGACTGAGATGAGGAAATACCTTTTTACCCAGAGAGTTGTGAATCTGTGGAATTCTCTTCCACAGAAGCCAGTGGAGGCCAATTCACTGGATGTTTTCGAGAGAGAGAGTCAGATTTAGCTCTTAGGGCTAAAGGAATCAAGGGATATGGGGGAAAAGCAGGAACACTGTACTGATTTTAGATGATCAGCCATGATCATTTTGAATGGCGGTGCTGGCTGGAAGGACCGAATGGCCGACTCCTGCACTTATTTTTCTATGTTCTATTTTCTATCTTCATATGTACCTAGGCCCTTTGAAATTCTTTGTTTTCACATACGCAGTACGAAGTACGCAGAGTTGCCACACATCTGCTGCCGACAAAGTTCAAAGTACTCATTAGAGTCCTGTTGTTCCCTCTTTATTCTTGACACCCTTGACACCCAACATTCCTCCTCCCCCCAACCCCCACCCCCACACGCCCCACCCACCCCAGGAGCAAAGTCTGGAAAACAGACACAAAGTGCTCGACTAATTCAATGGGTCAGACAGCATCAGTTCAGGACTCAAAATGTCACCTATCCATGTTCTCCAGCGATGTTGCCTGTCCCGTTGAGTTACTCCAGCACTGCGTCTTTTTTTGTAAACCAGCATCTGCAGTTCATTGTTTCTTCAGCAAATTCTGGAACACAGAGCACAGTGATGTATCTTAGAAAATCAGATTTAAACCACAAACTGCATTCCATGTTCTGTGCATAGAGGAGCTGAGGTAAAACTACAAAATCCAGACAGGGGAAGTGTATGTTAATACCTTAAAACAAGGAGATATAAAACAATAGGTAGAATTGTAGTTTTATAAAGTTGACAACTGAAGAATTAATTCAGTCACTCTTGGCAATTTATAGTAATACAGTCAAAAGACTGATCAATATCAGGGTGATATTCTTGTGAAATAAAGTCACAGCTATTTTGTGTCATAAAATGGGGTATTTTATATTGTAATGCTTATGAATATATCAATTCATGATGCAAAAACGTCATGTTGCTATAATTTTCTAGACAGCAAACCAAATACTGATTTTAATACATTATTTATATGATCAGTATTTTTTTTATTGAAAATCGCTGTGTGGATTTGAACAGTAAGATATTAAAGGGCAACTAAGCAATTAAAACTATACCCCAGACAATTTTGCAAAAAATTGGTCTCAATAGAACGAATGACTGAGTCAGGTGACTGACTAGAACTATTATGACAGTGATTTAAAAGTAGTAATTATGTGTGATCTTTAAGGTTCACAGTCTCAGTTAGACAAAGGCAATCAATTTGACATTCTAACCAGCCTAATTGACATTCTGGTGCTAACACTGCAGACAGTTAATCTTCAAGCTCATTTCTGATTCCAAAGCCTAATTTTTCATGATTTAACATTCAGTATTTCCAAGGAACTATAGATTAATTGTTTAATCTTGGCAGAACATTCAAATTGTCTAGCAGAAGCAATTGCACTGTTCAGTTTAGCAGTGCTAAAAATCTGAAAAAACATCTGTACCTAATTCTATACTATGTCACCTATAAATTGAAACAAAAAAACAGATGATTTGAGGTGCATGCAAATAAAAAGTAGACACAAAATGCTGGAGTAACTCAGCTAGACAGACAGCATCTCTGGAGAGAAGGATTGGGTGATGTTTCGGGTCGAGGCCCTTCTTTAGACTGATGTCAGGGGAGTGGGCAGGACAGAGATAGAATGTAGTCGGAGACAGTAAGACTGCTGGGAGAACTGGGAAGGGGGAGGGAATGGAGAGAGAGGAAAAGCAAGGGCTATTTGACGTTAGAGAAGTCAATGTTCATACCGCTGGGCTTTAGTTTAGTTTAGTTTAGTTTAGAGATACAGCACGGAAACAGGCCCTTCTGCCCACCGGGTCCACATCGACCAGTGTTCCCCACACATTAACACTATCCTACACCCACTAGAGTCAATTTTTACATTTACCCAACCAATTTACCTACATACCATACGTCTTTGGAGTGTGGGAGGAAATCGAAGATCTTGGAGAAAATCCACGCAGGTCATGGGGAGAACGTGCAAACTCCGTACAAACAGCCAAGCTACCAGAGCAAAATATGAGGTGCCGTTCCTCCAATTTGTGCTGGGCCTCACTCTGACAATGGAGGAGGCCCAGGAAGAAAGGTCAGATTGGGAATGGGAGTTAGAGTGCTGAGCTGCCGGGAGAACAGGTAGGTTAAGGTGGACTGAGCGGAGGTGTTCAGCGAAACGATCACCGAGCCTGCGCTTGGTTTCACCAAAGTACAGAGGTTGACATCTGGAACAGCAGATACAGTAGATGAGGTTGGAGGAGGTGTAAGTGAACCTCTGCCTCACTTGAAAAGACTGTTAGGGTTCTTGGATGGAGTTGAGGTGGGAGGTAAAGGGACAGGTGTTGCATCTCCTGCAGTTACAGGGGAAAGTACCTGGGAAGGGGGTGGTTTGGGTGGGAAGGGACGGGTTGACCAGGTAGTTGAGGAGCGAATGGTCTCTGCGGAAAACACAAAGGGGATATGAAGATGTGGCCAGTAGTGTGACCCCGTTGGAGGTGGCGAATGTGTTAGAAGATTATATGCTGTAATAAGAGATAGATAAGACTCAATCCCCTATTCACAATTCCTATGTCTAGGCCGCATCTGCGCCCAGGATGAGGTTTTCCATATTAGATTATCAGAGATATCCTCTTTCGTTAGGAAAAGGCGGTTCCCCTCTTCCATTATAAATGACGCTCTCACTAGGGTGTCCTCGATATCCCACAGCTCCACTCTTGCTCCCCCTCCCCCCATTTGCAACAAGGACAGATCCGCCTTCTCCTCACCTTCCACCCCATCAGCCATCGCATACAGCATATAATCCTCCAAAATGTTCACCACCTCCAACGGGATCCCACTACTGGCCTCATCTTCCCCTCCCATTTCCCAAGCTGACCTATCTGTCCTGGGATGGACCTCCTCCATTCTCAGAGTGAGGCCCAGTGCAACTTGGAGGAATAGCACCTCATATTTCGCTTGGGTAGCTTACACCCCAGCAGTATGAACATTGGCTTCTCTAACTTCATATAGCCCTTGCTTTCCCTCTCTCTCCATCCCTTCCCCCTTCCCAGTTCTCCCACCAGTCTTACTGTATCCGACAACATTCCATCTCTGTACTGCCCACTACCCTGACATCAGTCTGAAGCAGGGTCTCGACCCAAAACGTCACCCATTCCTTCTCTCCAGAGATGCTGTCTGTCTCGCTGAGTTACTCCAGCATTTTGTATCTACCTTCGATTTAAACCAACATCTGCAGTTCTTTCCTATACCGCATGCAATATAATTGTACCCAGATCCATAATTTGTAGCTTTGTGGATGACCATGTGCAAATTATAATCTATTTTGCTATTAAAGTTTAGAACTACCTTTAGCAAATCATTAAAAAAAATACTCCTTGCATTTATGCATTTGTGAAAATCCATTTTTGTAGATTAAAACTTAGCTTTTAATGGGATTTTTAAAAGGTTTTTCCAGGTTGCACATCTTTATTGAGAAGAGCATAAATTATTGGTGTAATGCTGGGAAATATGCCTGTCAGTGCATCATCTCTGTCTGGATTGTAGTTAGACTTTCAGTTATAAGTACAGGATACAAGATCATAAGTGATAGGAGCAGAATTAAGCTATTCACCCCATCAAGTCTACTCAGCCATTCAATCATTGGTGATCAATTTCTCCATCTTAACCCCATTCTCCTGCCTTCTCCCCATAACCTCTGACACCCGTTTCAAGTTTATTAATGAATATGCAATGGGAATAGACTGCCATTATATGAGTTTGAACGTCTCCACTTTTGACTTACCTGCGGACCACTTCAGCTTTGGAAGCAGTTTGTTTGAGATTCCAAATCCTGGTATTTGATTGGCAGCACATGTGCAGTTTCTTCATCCACACAACTAATTTCCGCCAACTCTGACTTGTCACTAACTTTTCATCCTGTGTTTTATTCAATTAAAACACAGATGTGTCTTGATTAACTTCAAAATATGCATTCCAGCATGAAAACTTGGCATCAAGAAAATTCACCTTGACTATAGGTGATTTCCTAATTTGCTTCTGATGGAAGTTCAGCTGTTTCTTCACAACACTAGAGACCTGGGTGCAATCATGACCTTGGGGGCTGTCTGAGTGGAGATTGCATGTTCTCTCTGTGACCACATGGGTTTCCTCCAGGTGCTCCGGTTTTTCCCCACATCGCAACCAAACATGCTGGTTTGTAAGTCAATTGGCCTCTGTTAATTGCTCCTAGCATGTGGGATTTCCATGCTTATGTTTTAATCAATCAATCAAATAATGATAAAGAAGGGCATTGAAGTAGCTTAATGTGCTCCATGATCTGATTCCATCCATTCATAATCTATAACATTTTATGGTATGTTATATAACTAACACAATTCACAATGGAACTGACCATTCAACACACTCAGTCCATGTGGGCTTCGTACTTTGATATTGACTAGGATCATAGAGAATACATTTCCTCATCCCTTTGGTATTCTGCTGCGGAATGTTGCCATGAACCAACAACTTTTCTTTGCAAAGCACCCTTACCCTGCTACAAAAAGAGAAGTGGTTCTACTTTCAGCAGAACAGAAAACAAAAAAAAAGGAAAGACATTTGAAAAAAGAGGTGATACAAAACATTTTCAATCCAAGGAATCATGCTCCAATCACTTAGTCCCACACACACCTGAAACGTTCTTCACCTGAAATTAGCAGATACCCTCTCTTGTGGATGATCATCAAATCACCCAAGCATCTTGAGTAACATAGAAACATAGAAACATAGAAATTAGGTGCAGGAGTAGGCCATTCGGCCCTTCGAGCCTGCACCGCCATTCAATATGATCATGGCTGATCATCCAACTCAGTATCCCGTACCTGCCTTCTCTCCATACCCTCTGATCCCCTTAGCCACAAGGGCCACATCTAACTCCCTCTTAAATATAGCCAATGAACTGGCCTCCACTACCTTCTGTGGCAGAGAGTTCCAGAGACCCACCACTCTCTGTGTGAAAAAAAGTCCTTCTCATCTCGGTCCTAAAGGATTTCCCCCTTATCCTTAAGCTGTGACCCCTTGTCCTGGACTTCCCCAACATCGGGAACAATCTTCCTGCATCTAGCCTGTGAAACCCCTTAAGAATTTTGTAAGTTTCTATAAGATCCCCTCTCAATCTCCTAAATTCTAGAGAGTATAAACCGAGTCTATCCAGTCTTTCTTCAAAGTAAAATGGCTGTTTCTTCCTTTTCTCAACGTGTTCTGCTGATCCCCAAACAAGGGTGAGAGATTGGAAGAAGCCCTTGCGTAGTTATGATATTCATATTTCAGGCCCTGTTGTTATGATATTCAACACGAAAATGGCACAATTACATCTATTCAAATCTTGAAATAATGACATCTTAAGTAGCTTGGTTTTAGTTAAAACTTCTGTGCCCATCGCTTTGCAGCTTAGTTAGTCATAAAACTCATCTTGTATTTGAAATATGTGTTTGAATCATATCACCAAAGTTCAGAATATCTCATACTGCATACTTTAGAGAATTGTCAGTGCAGTAACCCAGTGAGAACACACCGGTATACACAAAGGTATATGCATCAAGTATTTAATGGAGTGATTAGAGCTAAATTATTTGCTCAGGTGCAGGAGCTTGAAATAAAGAGCTGATATACATATGTTGCACAATATTATTTACATCTGGAATTCAGTTCCATGGAAAAAAATCCAACCAAATTTATCAAGCAGATTGTAAAAAGCAGCCTTTAGCATATAAGCAAGAAAGGGACTGAGGGGGTGTTTTCAACATTTACTCTGAGTCACGAAAAACTAGAACACACTTCCCCAAAACCTGTTGAGAAAATGCCAAAACTGTTGAATGTTAAAATAGAGCTAATGTTAAAACTGGGATTTGAAAGTGTTATTTCCAGGCAAGTGCTTAAAGGGTTACATAGAAATACAATAGAAATACAAATCAGCTATAATCTAATTTAACGGTGAATCATGCTAAATGACCTACCTTATATCCCGGTTAAAAGAAACTTGAGCTTTATTATTGAATTTATTATTCAGTCTATTCTCCAATTGAGTATCTGACTTAGTGCTGTTTAAATTAGCTGATTTATATGAAGGAGGTCCCTTACATGGAACCAATTATTTCTTATAACTGAAATCATGTAACATTTAAAATGTCACTGAAAATGGCGTGCTGATATCAGGAGGCGAACAATTTTATTTTTATTTGTTTGCTTTGTCCCTGTGTTTTGCCAAAACATTTTCATAATTTGAAGCTCAGATTTATAGCAGTTCTTTCACTGTGTAATCATGATGACTGCATACTTAATTGGATTTCATTTGAGTTCCTGTCTCCTAAAACCCATTTTCCTGGAACATCCAGCAATTTCACTGAATTTAGATTAAATTTGTCCAGCATTTAGCATCAGAGGAAAGTTTTCTTTTGAGCTTGCTGATCTAAAACGAAAGACTATTAAATTATAATAACAATTATTTTACTGACAATTAAATAACATAAATAATTTTAAAAAATTATCTTTGGAAATAATAATTTACACCTTTTTAATCAGTCCCATGACATAAACTGAATAAGGGGGTGGGGTGTCAAATGGGATAGTCAAGGACAGAGTTAAAGGGAAAGAGAGTAAAGGGATGGTTAATGATCCCAGAATTAACGGGAAAGGAAGCTCACAATGGGATAGGAGAGTATGGCGAGATGTAATAGGGATTGATGTGAAAGGTGAGATGCGTAAGGAATTAAAAGTATTGTATATGATTGCGCGAAGTATAAGAAGTAAAGTAGATGAGCTTGAGGCTCAGTTAGAGGTTGATAAATATGACATTGTGGGGATTACTGAGACGTGGCTGCAAGAGGATCGGGCCTGGGAACTTAATATTCAGGGTTATACATCCTATAGAAAGGACAGGCAGGTGGGCAGAGGAGGGGGGGGTAGCACTGCTGATGAAGGATGGAATTCAGTCCCTTGCGAGGGAAGACATAGGGACTGACGAGGTAGAGTCACTGTGGATTGAGTTCAGGAATTGTAAAGGCAAGAAGACACTAATTGGTGTTATTTACAGACCCCAAAATAGTAGCCCGGATGTAGGGTGTAAGTTGCAGCAGGAGATAAAACTGGCATGTAACAAAGGTAATGCCACTGTGGTGATGGGGGATTTCAATATGCAGGTAGACTGGGAAAATCAGGTTGGTTCAGACAAGAAAGAGAGTTTGTAGAATGCCTCCAAGATGGATTCTTAGAGCAGCTTGTAATGGAGCCGACCAGAGAAAAGGCAATTCTGGATTTAGTGTTGTTCAATGAACCAGATATGATAAGAGAACGCGAGGTAAAGGAACTGCTTGGAGGTAGTGATCATAATATGATTAGTTTTAATCTGCAATTTGAGAAGGAGAACGTTAAATCGGAAGTGGCAGTGATGCAGTTGAACAAAGGGGACTATGAAGGCATGAGAGGGAAGCTGGCCAAAGTAGACTAGAAAGGGATCCAAGCAGGAATGACGGTGGAACAGCAATGGCAGGAATTTCTGGACATAATCCGGAAGTCGCAGGATCATTTCATTCTAAAAAGGAAGAAAGATTCTAAGAGGAGTAGGAGGCAACCGTGGCTGACAAGAGAAGTTAGGGATAGAATAAAACTAAAAGAAAATATGCAAAACACAGCAAAGAGTAGCCGGAAGCCAGAGGATTAGGAAGCTTTCATAGGACAACAGAAGGAAACAAAACGGGCAATACGGACTGAAAAGATGAAGTACGAGGGGAAGCTGGCCAGGAATATAAAGAAGGACAGTAAAAGCTTCTTTAGATATGTTAAGGGAAAAAGAGTAGCAAAGTCAAATGTGGGTCCCTTGAAGGCAGACACGGGTGAAATTATTATGGGCAATAAAGAAATGGCAGAAGAGTTGAATAGGTACTTCGGATCTGTCTTCACTAAGGAGGACACAAACAATCTCCCAGATGTACTGGAGGACAGAGGATCTAAGGGGGTAGAGGAACTGAAATAAATTTACATTAGGCGAGAAATAGTACTGGGTAGGCTAATGGGACTGAAGGATGATAAATCCCCTGGGCCTGATGGTCTGCATCCCAGGGTCCTCAGGGAGGTGGCTCTAGAAATAGTGGACGCATTGGTGATCATTTTCCAATATTCAATAGATTCAGGATCAGTTGCTGTGGATTGGAGGATAGCCAATGTTATCCCACTTTTCAAGAAAGGAGCGAGAGAGAAAACGGGGAATTACAGACCAGTTAGCCTGACTTCGGTGGTGGGAAAGATGCTGGAGTCAATCATTAAAGAGGTAATAATGGAGCATTTGGATAGCAGTAAAAGGATTAGTCCAAGTAAACATGGATTTATGAAAGGGAAATTATTCTTGACTAATCTTCTGGAATTTTTTGAAGATGTGACAAGTAAAATGGATAAAGGGGTGCCAGTTGACATGGATAGAAAATTGGTTGGCAAAGAGTAGGAGTGAACGGGACTTTTTCAGAATGGCAGGCAGTTGCGAGTGGAGTGCCGCAAGGCTCGGTGTTGGGGCCGCAACTGTTTACCATATACAGTTGCTTGCAAAAGTTTTCATACCCCTTGAACTTTTCCACATTTTGTCATGTTACAACCACGAACGCAAATGTATTTTATTGGGATTTTATTTGATAGACCAACACAAAGTGGTGCATAATTGTGAAGTGGAAGGAAAATGATACATGGTTTCCAAATTTTATTACAAGTAAAAAACTGAAAAGTGTGGCATGCAAAAGTGTTCAGCCCCCCTGAGTCAATACTTTGTAGAACCACCTTTCGCTGCAATTACAGCTGCAAGTCTTTTGGGGTATGTCTCTACCAGCTTTGCACATCTAGAGACTGAAATGTTTGCCCATTCTTCTTTGCAAAATAGGTCAAGCTCAGTCAGATTGGATGGAGAGCGTCTGTGAACAGCAATTTTCAAGTCTTGCCAGAGATTCTCAATTGGATTTAGGTCTGGACTTTGACTGGGTCATTCTAACACATGAATATGCTTTGAACTAAATCATTCCATTGTAGCTCTGGCTGTATGTTTAGGGTTGTTGTCCTGCTGGAAGGTGAACCTCTGCCCCATTCTCAAGTCTTTTGCAGACTCTAACAGGTTTTCTACCAAGATTGCCCTGTATTTGGCTCCATCCATTTCCCATCAACTCTGACCAGCTTCACTGTCCCTGCTGAAGAAAAGCATCCCCACAGCATGATGCTGCCACCACCAGGTTTCACAGTGGGGATGGTGTGTTCCGGGTGACGTGCAGTGTTAGTTTTCCGCCACACATAGCATTTTGCATTTAGGCCAAAAACTTCAATTTTGGCCTCATCAGACCAGAGCACCTTCCTCTACATGTTTGCTGTGTCCCCCACACGGCTTGTGGCAAACTGCAAACGGGACTTCTTATGGCTTTGTTTCAACAATGGCTTTCTTCTTGCCACTCTTCCATAAAGGCCTGATTTGTGGAGTGCACGACTAATAGTTGTCCTGTGGATAGATTCTCTCACCCGAGCAGTGGATCTCTGCAGCTCCTCCAGAGTTATCATGGGCCTCTTGGCTGCTTCTCTGATCAATGCTCTCCTTGCCCGGCCTGTCAGTTTAGGTGGACGACCATGTCTTGGTAGGTTTGCAGTTGTGCCATACTCTTTCCATTTTCGGATGATGGATTGAGCAGTGCTCCGTGATATGTTCAAAGCGTGGGATATTTTTTTATAACCTAACCCTGCTTTAAACTTCTCCACAACTTTATCCCTGACCTGTCTGGTGTGTTCCTTGGGTTTCATGATGCTGTTTGATCACTAATGTTCTCTAACAAACCTCTGAGGCCTTCACAGAACAGCTGTATTTATACGAAGATTAGATTACACACA
Organism: Raja brachyura; assembly: GCA_963514005.1. The sequence goes on along the minus strand of OY740782.1, from coordinate 103,677,752 downwards.
AGTGGACTCTATTTACTAATTAGGTGACTTCTGAAGGCAATTGGTTGCACTGGATTTTATTTAGGGGTATCAGAGTAAAGGAGGCTGAATACGTTTGCACGCCACACTTTTCAGTTTTTTATTTGTAAAAAAATTTGAAAACCATGTATCATTTTCCTTCCACTTCACAATTATGCGCCACTTTGTGTTGGTCTATCACATAAAATCCCAATAAAATACATTTACGTTTGTGGTTGTAACATAACAAAATGTGGAAAAGTTCAAGGGGTATGAAAACTTTTGCAAGCCACTGTTTATTAATGATTTGGAAGAGGGGATTAGGAGCAACACTAGCAAGTTTGCGGATGACACAAAGCTGGGTGGCAGTGTGAACTGTGAAGAGGATGTTAGGAGGTTGCAGGGGGACCTGGACAGGTTGAGTGAGTGGGCAAATGCGTGGCAGATGCAGTATAATATAGATAAATGTGAGGTTATCTACTTTGGCGGCAAAAAAAAGGGGACAGATTATTATCTCAATGTGGTTAGGTTAGGTAAGGGGGAGGTACAGCGAGGCCTGGGTGTCCTTGTACACCAGTCACTGAAAGTTGGCGTGCAGGTACAGCAGGCAGTGAAGAAAGCTAATGGAATGTTGGCCTTCATAACAAGAGGATTTCAGTACAGGAGTAAAGAGGTTCTTCTGCAGTTGTATAGGGCTCTGGTGAGACCACATCTGGAGTATTGTGTACAGTTTTGGTCTCCTAATTTGAGGAAGGCCATCCTTGCGATTGAGGCAGTGCAGCATAGGTTCACGAGATTGATCCCTGGGATGGCGGGACTGTCATATGAGGAAAGATTGAAAAGACAAGGCTTGTATTCACTGGAGTTTAGAAGGATGAGGGGTAATCTTATAGAAACATATAAAATTATAAAAGGACTGGACAAGCTAGATGCAGGAAAAATGTTCCCAATGTTGGGTGAGTCCAGAACCAGGACTCACAGTCTTAGAATAAAGGGGAGGTCATTTAAGACTGAGGTGAGAAAAAACTTTTTTACCCAGAGAGTTGTGAATTTATGGAATTCCATGCCACAGAAGGCAGTGGAGGCCAAATCACTGGATGGATTTAAAAGAGAGTTGAATAGAGCTCTAGGGGCTAGTGGAGTCAAGGGATATGGGGAGAAGGCAGGCACGGGTTATTGATAGCGGACGATCAGCCATGATCACAATGAATGGCGGTGCTGGCTCGAAGGGCCGGATGGCCTCCTGCTGCACCTATTTTCTATGTTTCTATGTTTCTATGTCTGTTAAATTATGGAGACTGATACTTTTCTTTTTACAATAATTCTAATTACTAGATTGGTCACTCTTTTGGAAGTCCAGAAGTATTTAAACAGGATGTTATTTTCTGTACAGATAATTATAATTGCTATCCCCATGGCAACTGCAATCTGTAAAGGCTGTTGATTCTTTGGGGAGATGCTCATGGAGGCAAGTAGGGCCTGAGGACCATCAAAACCCTTCAAAAGGTAGGGTGAGGGTGTGAATGTGTGACAGCCCTGTCTCTGAGATATCCTATTTCCAAATGTTAGCTCATCGAATAGGATCAACTGCTGGAATGAAAAGAACTGAACTGCTCCAAAAAGCAGCTTCACTGCCTTGCTGAGGAAGGTTAATTTATTCTCAGTCTACTGAACATATACCAAATTAAATGGGTCGTTGTTCACTTGTTTTTGCCAAGAGGCAGGGGGTGAATGATTATATAGTACATATTTCCTTCATTGAACCAGCATGTCACAATCCATAGAAAGCTGAGAAGCAAATATGAGAAGAAAAACTGTTGCTAAAATGCACATAATACAAATTATGTCATCTCACCATTCAGTTCTCATGTCCATACCTCTCCCTGACCCCACTGCTAAAACATGGTGCACCTTTCTCTGCTAACGTATACTTGTTTACACACCAGCATAACTTGATGAACAGTAAACCACCACCCCCCCCCGCCTCCATCTATTAGACTAAATCTCCTGCTCTGAACACGAATGCTGATAAATCTCTTTGACTCTCAGCTTTACATATTATCAATGAATACAACTATAATTGTATTTAAATATCTTCTATTTTCATTGTTGTCTAACAGCTAATTTTATAGGGGTGGCCAATGAATGATTCTATACAATTATCACATGTGCGCACACTAGACAGAGAGGAATTCAGTGCCATATCAACCACAACAAAAACCATTTCTACTGTTTATCCAGTTCAGTTTTAACTTTATATAAATGTATAATTTTAGCAGCAGAAGATTTTGATGGGCTTTGATGTTTCCTTGTGTATCAGTTTGGACCCAAATGGATTAAAACAGGCATTGCAATCATCAGAAAGTAGGCAAATTACAGTTAATTTTTCCCAATTGCCTCACAACCACAATTGTGTATTTTTACTTGAAATTTTGACTGCAAATGGGGAGCATGAAAGAGATGAAAAACATTAACAAATATTAAACTTCAAAATAAAAATGAAAAAGTTTGAATGGAAATTAAAAAGTCTTTTCATGGTATGAAAAACTCAGGTGTTCGCCTGTCACAAAGGGGCAAAGGCTCAAAGGCTCAGAGGTAATGGTAAAACAAGATAACAAAACTAATTTCTGGGCCCAAGTCTAGAATCAAGTAACAGCAGTGCCGCTGTTGTGAAATTTAAAGCTGGTATTAAAGAAAGTGGGAACCACTGGCATTCTGCAGGTCCATTACTCCAGGCAGGTTTCTGCCCTGCTACCCATTACATTGAAAGACACAAAGTGCTGGAGTAACAGTCTGAAGAAGAGTCCTGATCTGAAACGTCACATATCCATGTTATATCCATATTTTTACTTGCTGCAGCTTTTATAGGCACATTAATACAACAACACAAGAAATGTATATCCATTCCTCATAAGTTGCAAAACATACTTGACTAATAAATTACTATTATGATTATGATCTCAAAGGGGTCTGTGCTTGCATCGTTGGAGTGGGTTAGGAGGTTTATCAGATTGTACATCCCCCTCCTCCATCAGTTCATAATCACAAGCTATGGATGCTGATGGCATAAACTTCTCATCTTCTTATCCAATTCTTCATGTTGGGAGTATGTTTTTTTTTCAAATTGCTTATTTGGCAGGCATCAGCATCATTTGCTCTAATGCCCTTTCCAATATGGTCACTACTTAGACCACATTACACAAAATGAAAGCTATGACACGATTATCCCATGGAGCTGACAACCCTAGAATATGCACAATGCATGCTGCACAAAACAAAAATGTGCCATTTTATCTAATGGGGAGAAAGCACTTAGCTCAGCTGAAGTGTTGATTTAGTTGGTGTGATTAATTTAATGTCATCTTTACCTACTCTACTCATGGACTTTGTTAAAAGGTTGCACTATTTTGGCTTGCAACATTATGGTTCTATATATGGTTAATAACCTGTATTCATAATTAATGTTGATAATATTCAGTATTGATAAATCATTATATTTTAACGGAGTCGAGACCATGAGTTGGTTCAACAAACTTTATTACGAAAGTTAACAGTGTATAACGTGGGTCTGTTAGATAGCTAAATAAACGATGTCGCCTCCACAAGTGTGGAGCTCGAAATAAAGTTACTGACAGTTACTGACAGTTAAAGCAAAAACAAACTGCCCATAGAACACCTGCGCTCTTGAGACTCCAAGGGTTCGATTACCACAATGCACCACCAGGTGCCGCTACAGGACCCCCCCCCCCCCCCCCCCAGAACCCGAGGTACGGAACCGCGTAGGGACCCGGACACAGTGACCAGAACGCGTGGTCAGCAAGAGGAGCAGGTCGAACAGGGCCAGGAGACGGTAAGGGAGCAGGCATAACAAGAGGGACTGGCCGAACAGGAGCAGGAGACCGTAACGGGGTGGAAGGAACGGGTACAACCGGGTCGGGGTAAACAGGCACAACTGTTCCGGCTGGATCGGCCGGCGGACGACCTCTATGTCGGGGCTGCGCAACCACCACCGGGCTGTGAACGTCGACATGGGCAGGCTAGAGTCGACCGACAGAGACGATCTCCTCCTGTCCCCCCACATCCAAGGTGAAGGTGGCAACACCAGACCGCAACACCCGGAACAGCCCCTCATAGACTCGCTGCAAGGGGGACCGATGAGCGTCCCTGCAAACAAAAACAAAAGTACAATTCTGTAGGACCGACGGCACATGCACCACCGGCAGACCATGCTGCGAAGTAGGAACGTGAGCTAACCTGCTCACCCGCTCCCAGAGGCTCGCCAGCAATACAGGGGCAGAGTCCCCGGATTGGAGACCTTACACAAGGCAAAAGTAAGGGGTTTGTGGTCCATAAAGGCAGTGAATACAGGACCCTCGAGGAAATATCGAAAGTGCCTGATGGCGAGGTACAATGCCAGGAGCTCGCGGTTGAAAGCGCTATAGTCGCACTCGGCTGACGGCTACAAAAGGCCAGCGGTTGCCAGCGACTGTCAATGAGCTGCACCAGCATGCCGCACACGGCTGTGTCCGAGGCGTCCACGGTGAGGGCCGTTGAGGCTGAGGCCCGCGGGTGAACCAACATGGTAGCGTTGACCAGGGCCACCTTAGCACCCTCGAATGCTGCGTCGGCTCCCGTGAGGCACTGGAACAGGGGGCGCATGATGGGCAGTTGTCAGCACGAAACAGTGATTAAAATTCACCATGCCGACAAACTCCTGCAACCCCTTTACCATGCGCGGCCGGGGGAACTGCAGAATGGCTCCGACCTTTGAGGGTAGCGTATTCCAACAAACTATGTGCCTGTACTAATAGATCCCTCTGCTCTTCAACACTCCACAGAGTCCGACCATTTACTGTGTAGGTTCTGCCCATGTTAGTGCTCCCAAAATGCAACATTTCATATTTCTCTGTATTAAATTCCATCAACCATTCCTCAGCCCACCTGCCCAACCGATCTAGATTCTGCTGCAATTTTTGACAACCATCTTCACTATCTACAATGCCACCCACTTTTGTGTCATCTGCAAACTTGCTAACCATGCCATGTACGTTCTCATCCAAATCATTGATATAGATGACAAACAGCTGTGGGCCCAGCACCGAACCCTGAGGCACACCAATAGTCACAGGCCTCTGGTCTGAGAAGTAACCTTCAACCATCACCCTCTGCTACAAATCTAACAATCCATTCTGGATGTGAACATCCGTGCAAAATTGTGGTGACAAGAATTAGATGCAATTTTCTTGCAAAAACAAACCATTGCAGGATTTCTTCAGGTCAAGCAGCATCGATTGTAACAAATGGATGGATATTGTTTCCGGTGAAGACCTTGCATCAGAACTGAGAGTGAAGAGGATGGATAGCCTATACATAGAAGAGCAAGGGAGAGTAAGACAGAGGTCTGAGGTGATAGGTAGAATCAGATGAGGATGGGGTGATGAGCAGATGGAATCTGACGGGAAGGGTAGAGGGAAGTATTGAGACAGAGGCTTAAAGTCAAAAGGTCATAAGGAATAGGAGAAGAATTAGGCCATTCGGCCCAAGTCTACTCTGCCAATCAACCATGGCTGATCTATCTCACCCTCCTAACCCCTTTCTCCTGCCCTCCTCAAAACCTCTGACACCTGTACTAGATGTATCAAGTACAGTGTCAAGAATCTATCCATCTCTGCCTTAAAAATATCCACCGACTTGGGCTCTACAGCCTTCTGTGGCAGATAAGGTCCTGTCCCACTTAGGTGATTTTTTTGATTACTACAGGTGACTAGGCTGTCGCCACATGGTCGCGGGGTGACGCCTGTAAGGTCGTGAGTAGACTCCTCAAGTCGCCTAAAGAGTCGTAATGTTTTTCTGGTCACTGCTGGATTTTGAAATGTTCAAAACATTTCTGCGACTGTGGGCTTGACGTATCTTGATGTAGCTTGTCTTATCCTGTCATAGGCGCTGTTGTAGGTTGTCGCCAGGATGACGCAGGTTGTCGCCCGATGACGTTGGTTGTTGCCGGGTGCTGACTTCGGTGAATTTGGTGAATTGGCGACTACCTGCGGCAACCTACGTCAACCGGTGACAAGTACCGGCGACTGTATTGTCTTCAGTTGTCGCCAACAGGGTCGTAGCTTTTGCAGCTTGTCGCGGGTGGACGTAGGTTGACTTCAGTTGTCGTAGGTTGTTGCCTGTGTGGTCGTAGGTTGTCATAGGTGGACGTCCTAATGGGTCGCCGGTTGTCGGTAACTGGCCGTGGTGGTAGGTTGTCATAGCTTGTCGTAGACATTGTCGTGGGGGGGGGAGTCCTGTTGCCGCTTTTTTGGCGACTTGCTACAACTGTGACAGTCGCCGGCAGTCGCCAAATAAAATCGCCTAAGTGGGACAGGCCCATAAAGAAATTTCTCATAAATCTCCTTCCTTAAAGGAAGGCCTTTAATCCTGAGGCTATGATCTCTATTCCTAGACTCTCCCAATAGTGGAAACATCCTCTCCACATCCACTCTAACCAAGTCTTTCACAATCCTGTATGTTTCAATTAGGTCCCCACTCATTCTTATAAACTCCAGGGAATGCAGGCCCAGTGCTGACAAACGCTCATCATAGGTTAACCTACTCATTCCTGGGATTATTCTTGTAAACCTCCTCTGGACCCTCTCCAGAGCCAGCACATCCTTCCTCAGCTATTGGGCCCAAAATTGCTCACAATATTCCAAATGCGGCCTAACCAGCGCCTTATAGAGCCTCAACATTACATCCCTGTTTTTGTATACAAGCCCTCTTGAAATAACGGCTTGCAGTAATAGATGGAAGAATAGATAATGAAAAAATACTAAGCAGATTGTACCAGGTGCGGGGCGGAAAGGGGAGGGTAGAGATAGAAGTTGGTCTGTGATAGATGGAACCAGATCCACGTGGGATGGAACTAGGTGGAGGAGTGGAAAGGAAAGATAAACTAAGGGAGAACAAACCCATGAGGATAGGCGTTAGGATGATGGGCAGATGGAACTAGGTGGAGAGGCTGCAGAAGCTTTGTAATTAATTAGGGAGGGAGGGAGGAAGGGAAGGAAAAGGCAAAAGAAGGGAGAGAACCTGGGTGGACATGTGATCAGATATATCTGAGAACACTGTGGGAAGCTTGAGAGGAAATTGAAGAATCCCTTGCTGAGATTTATGAGTTGTCCTTAAATACCAGGCGAGGTGCCGGCTGTTTCTAAGCTGTACAAATTCTATGATTCCATAGAAACAAGGAACTACAGGTTTCTTTCCAAAAAATGGACACAATGAGCTGGAGTAACTTAACAGGACATGCAGCATCCCTAGAGAACTTGGATAAGTGACGTTTCAGGTCAGGGTCCTTCTTCAGACTGATAATTACCTATCCATGTTTTCCAGGGATGCTGCCAGACCCGTTGAGTTATTTCAGCACCTCGATTCTGTGATCAGTTCATTTAGTGCAAACTAGTCTTGGCAGGAATCCAGATCCCAGGTTGCTGGGAAACCTGGGCCTGGCTGGAGACTCGTGTGGAACTGGCATCAATACTTGGGAAAATTGGCCGATCTCCGAGGCAGCTGAACGGAAAGGTGAGTTTATAGGATTTATAGAAATTATACTGCTATAGAAATTTAACTGACAACCAAGGGACTGTACTCCCTTACTGGAGAAAGTGAGGAAATTACATTTGTAATTATCCACAGCTCCCTTTATAATTCTAATGAAGGCAATTACATTGTTGAAATGTAAAATAAGCTGCTTTTCTGATCAATCCCTGGAACTTCTTTTTTATAGTATGTGCACTTTATTATTATAAGTTGGTGGATAGCATTGTCTTTCACAACTACCTAATTTAAACTAAGGAGATTAACAAACTATAACTACCGAAAATAGGAATGAGTGAAGGTCAGTACTGGGGAACTGGCTTCATCCTCTGTGTCCTGCTCCATCTGTTGCATATCAACAGGTGACTAGGTGAAGAGAAGCACTTGTCTACACTAGTTTATAGATAAGGTGAGGTGCGCAGGACAGGTGAAATGATGAAATGAAAAAAACCCTTTGCAGCTTGTAGAAACTGAAAAACGTCTTTGTATCATTGCAATTGGTCATTACACTATCATTTGGTGAAGAACTTTATCATGTCCGCCTTGCTTCAATCAGAACGGAAACAATTGAAACCCACATAAGATAATCATATTGATCACAGCACATGCATCCAGTGATCAATATGATTATCTTCTGTCGGCTTGCATAAGTAGGCATAATTTAGCCATTAGCATCCATTTCATCCATTATTTGCTCCTCCTTTGATCAAACACGTTTTATAATCAGTGTAAATGTTGTTTGTTTCAATGGCCATATGGCTTTTTCAAGATAACATCCAGAAAAATAAACCATCCTCAAAAGCAGAGCAAAAAGAGGTTGACTATACTGAACATTTTAAACGTATTTATTTATAAAATGCTGTTTGGTTAGCAAATAACTATTTTAGTTTTTTCTTCTACTGTAAAAATGACTCCTTTGGTATAAATTGAATATAAAGTATAAAGTATATATAAGTATAAGTATATATAAAGTATACAGCAACACGACAAGTTGAGAACATTTCTGTCTGGTAGTAACAGGAACTTTTAACTTTGATAGAGTATCTTCAGTTTCTGCTCTACCCATTTTGCGTATTTCCTGGTTGAGTGACCATGGCTTAGTACTGCTGTATGAACAAGAGAGACTGGTATTAATTATCACTAATCTCAAATTCTGTTTTGAAGACTAATGATATTAAGAAAGTTTCTGAACCAAACAAACCACTACCTGATTATCTTTACTCCAAAAAAGGTATGGAAATGTACAGATAGACCCAGCGATGACCCCTTCTTCCGTCTCCACTGGTTGTCCTCAATTTGGATTCCCTTGGACAGCCATCTATCCTCTTTAGACCTCTTAATTTCTAACTGCCGACGTGATATACCTGTTCCATACCTTTGCATACTTCTAATTTCCCTCTCCCCAGCTTTCTGTCTGAAGAATGGTCTGGACCCAAAGCATCACCTATTTCTTTTCTCCAGAGATGCTGAGTGACCCGCTGAGTTACTCCAGCATTTTCAGATTCAGATTCAGGTTCAATTTTATTGTCATTGCACTTTTCAGTACAACAAAATGGTTTAGCCTGCAGTCATAACATAGAATAAATAACAAAACACACACTCATCCACAGTTTTACATCCACCACAGTGAGTCCACCAGGCACCTCCTCACCGCAAAAGTCCCAAAGTCCTTGTCTCTTCCCTCCTTGCTCTCCCTCTGCGCTGAGGCGATCCAGGTCTCCAATGTTGTGACCCCGCCGGGTAATGGTAAGCAAGTCCCGCGGCTGAATCCGGGCATGCGAACGGGTCGGTTCAAACTCCGCGGCCCGGGGTGGTCGAAGCTGCCAAAGCTGCCGCCCTCCAGTCCAGCGGACGAAGCTGTTGTTGCGGGAGCTCCGGAAAAACAGGTCACCAACCTGTGACCTGCGAGCTCCCGATGATGATGTCGTCCACTGGCCCGTGGCCGAGACCACTGGACCCGCGACCGAGCCTCCGAGGCTCCGAAGTCGGGTCGCAATGCCACCACAGCCCCGAAGTCGGCCAGCCTCTCATTGGTAAGTCCTGGCTCTGCCTCCGGAGCCTCGAGGTCAGTCCCATTTGGAGGCCGCCGGCTCCGCGATAGGCCTCAGCGCAGGCGGAGACGGAGAAGGGGGATATGGCATTTTGTGTCTATCTTCAGCATTGAACATGAGTCTGTACCTAGTGCTGCATTCCCCTCACTCTGTGGGCAGATTTACTAGATTTACCGGGTTACAGCAGGGTTTTGTTTCTGAGAACTCTTTATAACCTGGAAAATTGGCTGTGTACCGAGTTCCCACATGGCAGAAGATGCCTGCATATGTGGTTGTCCCATAGGAATAGATAGTGTGGAGAAAGATTTTAAATCTTGTTTATCATTTTTAACAATAAAGCTGATATTGAAAACATTTAGCCTATGTATTCGAAAAATGGACATCAAATTGTTAACCAGAAGGTCTACAGCAGTCCAAAATAATGAAGTGCTCCAGTTTCCTCCCACACTCCAAAGACATACATGTTTGTAGGTTAATTAGCTTTTATAAAATTGTAAGTTGTCCCTAGGTAGACATAAACTGCTGGAGTAACTCTAGAGATGCTGCCTGTCCCATTGAGTTACTCCAACAGTTTGTGTCTACCTTCGAATCAAACCAGCATCTGCAGTTCTTTCCTACTGTAAATTGTCCCTAGTGTGTAGGATAGTGCTGGTGCATGGGGAGACAAGTGGTCATGGCGGACTCAGTGGGCCAAAGGGCCCGTTTCCACACTATATCTCTAAAGTAAAGCCTAAAGTCTGTTTCCCAGTTCTACATAGGGTGTCAGGCTTGAAATGTTAACTCTGCTCCTCTTTGCACAGTTGTTTCCTAACTGTAACTGCGGAGTGCTTCCAGCATTTCCTGTTTTTATCTGTGCAGTAACCTGCTTAAGTAGAAATTGCTAACTTTATTGCAAAGTCTATGAAGTAATTGCAGCAGTAATCATTTTATATTCATGAAAAAATGTATCATTTTTCTTTTGTGCCTTCCTCACATTTCCACTACGGCTAACCTCTTTCCCCTTACGTTTGTGATGCTGGTATTTTTGCTGCACGGTTTAATTACATTACATGCATCAAACCACTGTAGAACATATCCTAGACTATTCTGAATGTTTTAATTATGTGCTATTTTGAATTATATCTACTATTCGTATGTTGCAATATTATATGCTGAATCATAAATTGCTGTGGCTGTTATGAAGTGTTATGACCCTCTGCATAAATATAACCATATAACCATATAACCATATAACAATTACAGCACGGAAACAGGCCATCTCGGTCCTTCAAGTCCATGCCGAACAACTTTTTTCCCTTAGTCCCACCTGCCTGCACTCATACCATAACCCTCCATACCCTTCTCATCCATATGCCTATCCAATTTATTTTTAAATGATAGCAACGAACCTGCCGCCACAACTTCCACTGGAAGCTCATTCCACACCGCTACCACTCTCTGAGTAAAGAAGTTCCTAAAGAAGAAATATAATTCTTGTCACCGTAAAAGTAATGATTTTTAGATTGAGGCAGGAATAGACAGATCTTATTTTAGTTGGTTTTAACCAACTATTGACTATAGCAGAACTTTTCACAAGCCCAAACAATTTATTCACCCAACCGCTCTGAATATTGAATCCAACAACATTACTGTAGCATTTTATTAAAAAATTTGGAAATTCTAGAGTGTGCTGACATTATCTAAATATCTCTGCCATTTTGGCAGAATTCAGCATGTGCATGCTTGCATTTCAAAATACTGTGCAGGTTAATAATTTCTCATTATACTCATCATTCAGCAAAAGTGCTGTGTTTATGGTAGAATTTTTCATAATCTAATTTTAGATCAGCGCTTTGCATTTCTCCCACTATTTCTTCCACTAATGTAAGCTACAATTTGTATAACATTGGAACCAATTTACTTTATGATGATGGTGAGCAAACTGTGAAGATGGACTTGCTTTGCCCCCTGCTGGATAATTTCTGTTTCTTCTGCTTTGCATTTTTATAACGTCAGATGTAACTTTTGTATAAGGTGTCTCTGCACATAAGCGGTTATTTGCTAGTTATCTGAACAGTAGGAATGTAAGTGAATGTAAAATAAGATGATTTTCTTTAGTTGGCAAACAAAGGGATTTTACATAACTACTATCGGGGTCATGTTGACTTCATGTGTTCACTTTTGGTTTTATGCTGTTATTAATCCACAACAATTATTTTACAATCTAAGTTCACAATTGAGGAATATAAAGTGAGTTGGGACGGGTTTGGAATACACAAGAAAACCTTTAGTCTTCACTTAAGAAAATGCAATATCGGGACAGGTTTACTATTGTTATGCATTGGACTGTGGAACAGCATCCCTCTCCTCATCAGAACTGCCCCCTCCATCGATTCCTTTAAGTCGAGGCTCAAAACCTATTACTACTCCCTAGCGTTTTTGAGTCCCTCTGAGGGGGCGCTGTAAATAGTTTATGTATGTATTGTTAGGTCAGTGTACCATTGTATGTAGCACATTAGTACCTACACTGACTTTGGTCAACGTGAGTTGTTTTTAAATGTGCTATGCAAATAAAATTGACTGACTGACTACTTGGCATGGTCAAAAACTTTGCTTTGCGTGCTACCCAGACAAATTATACCATTCATAAGTACAGTAGGTAGTGCAGGCGAGAAATTAAACATGCAGAATATAATGTTACAACTACAGAGAAGTACGGAGAATAAGAAAGAAAGCCGCATGAGGTCGATTGGAAGATGAGGAATTCACCCTTAACATAAGAGAAGTCTGTTCCAGAGGCAGATAACAGTGGGGAAGGAGCTGTCTTGAATCTGGTGGTTCATGCTTTCGAACTTTTATATCTTGTGCTGATGGAAGAGGAGAGAGAATGACTAACGAGTGAATGGCCCTTGCTTATGTTAGCTGTATCCCCGAGACAATGAGAACTAAATCAGCTTGTAAAATGAAGACACAAATTGCTGTAGCAACTCAACAAGTCAGGCAGCATCTCTGGAGAACATGGATAGGTGACGTTTCAGTTTGGGACCCTTCTTCAGACTTATTTGTTTAGATGGGTGGGGGGGGGGGGAAGAGTAAGCTGGAAGAGAGGAGGAACAGGCCAAAGCCTGGCAAGTGATAGTGGATGCAGCTGAGAGGGTTCTTTGATAGGCAGATGGTTGGACAAAGGCCAGGGATGAAAAGCCAAAAGGTGTGACATAAGGATAGAAGAGTCATGAACTGTGAAGCCAGAAGAGGGAATGTAGGTGGAAGTGGAGGGGGGGGGGGAGGAGAAATGGATGCGAGTTCAGGTGGGGCACTGGAAAGAGAGGGTGGTAGAAAAAAGGGAGGCTGAAAGAAAGGAGGGTGGGGTTAGGTTAGTTATCTAAAATTATTAGAAAAATTCAATGCTCACTCGGTTGCGTTGTAAACCACACAAGCAGAATATGGCATGCTGTTTCTTCAGTTTGCATGTGACCTCACTCTGGCAATGGAGGGGGCCCAGGACAGAAAGATCAGTATGGGAAATGGGAAGAGCAGTTAAAATGTTTAGCAACAGGGAGATCCAGCAGCCCTTGGTAGACGATCACAAGTGTTTGACAAAATGGCCACTGAGTCTATGCTTGGTCTCAACAATGTAAAGAGGGTACATCAGGAAAATAAGATGCAGTAGAGAAGGCTAGAGGAGGTGCATGTGGATCTCTGTCTCGCCTGGAATGACTGTTGCAGTAACTGAATGGTTGTGAGAGAGGACGCAAATGTCTAGTGGCTACAGTAGATTCTACAGATAGGACATAATGCAGCTACTGTTTATTTGAGTTAGCGGGACCAAAGAAGGATGAGTCAGGTAGCCGGGTGGCTTACTTCTCTCTCCAAGTTGGTGTTTTGCTACTTATTTATTATTCTGACTGCAATTCCACAGAAACCTATTATGCTACTTCCTTCACACGCGCATTATTTATATTCATTATTTATAATCGTGCCGCTGCTGTTGAGACAGATCACAAACCAGATACATTTTTACAACAATCCGGTAGCTTTAACATCACTATTATTGACAGCAGCTTTCTGTTTTATAATTATTTACTTTAAAAAAATTAAATGATCTGAAGCCTTGTGCTCCAGAACCAGCCATACATCCAGCTTATTTCGATACAGTTACAACAGCGACAGGTGCTTAATAAAGTGGAAAGTTGGAAAATTACATTCCGTTCAAAAAAAGACTGGGGAATTCAATCCAACCATTAGCTGTGCAATTAATGAAGAAAGTATTGTAAGGTATTATCAGCAATGCCATAACCTACTTATTGATGGAGCATTTAATTGGTGGAGAAACTCAAATGGTCAGGCAGCATCTGGGGAGGGAAATTAACAGTTGATCTTTCGAGTTGATACCCTTCACTGGACAGAAAGAGTAGAGGTGAAGTATACAGTGTAAAGAGGAGAGGGAGAAGGCTGGGTGATGAGGTAGCAAGCGATATGTAAATACTGATGTGGATGGGTTGCATGGCAGATAAGAGCCAACTAGGAGAGGGAACATAGGTGATAGCAATGAAGGAGATTACAGATTGCAGCATCTGTTGTTTCTTGTGCCTCACACCTAGCTTCCGATGCCTAGTTTAGGTTTGGCCAAGGCAATTCAGCTCCAAATCTAATCATTACCATTCTACCACCCACCATTGGGAAGGAGGTAGAGTAGCCTAAAGTCGCACATCACCAGATTCACAAACAGCAACTTTCCCATAACTATCAGTCTCATGAACCAACCCCACAATCCTAATCATACTCCACAACAGAACATACAGATCAACCCTTAAGTGCCTATCCCACTGTACGAGGTAATTCAAGAGTTCTCCTGTGTTTTCCCCTCATTCGAACTCGAAGAATGTCCGTAGTGGGTCTGTAAGAGTTTGTGGATGTCTCGTAGCGGCTCGTACGAGTAAAAAGTAACCATTTTTTTCGTCACAAGTATTTTTGTACTCGTGGACTCGTTACTAGTATAAGCCGCTAAAGGACATCCACGAACTTTCCATTAGACATGGAAATTGCTTTGTATCACAATATCTGGAATCATGATTTCAACCCTTCATTTCCCTCACCCCTGGGATCCAAAACCCATTTGCTCTATGGATGTACGGGAACAGGAAATCTCCCCTTTGGCTTAATTTTTTTATATTTAGTATAGTTTAGACATACAACATGGAACAGGCCCCTTGGTCCACTGAGTCTGCACTGACCAGTGATCCCCACACATTAACATAACCCTACACATACTAGGGACAATTTTACATTTACACCAATTCAATTAACCTACAAACCTGTAGGTCTTTGGAGTGTGGGAGGAAACCGAAAATCTCGCCGAACACCCACGCCAGTCAGGGAGAACGTACAAACTCCATACAGACAGCACCCGTAGTCAGGAGTGAACCCGGGTCTCTGGCACTGTAAGGCAGTAGCTTTACCGCTGCACCACCATGCTGCCTAAGGAAGCCATTTTCCAAAATAATTACTAACCTTTAAGATACTGCCCAAGTAGCCTACGTTGAATATACATGCAATGTTTCTAGCTACCATTCATTATCTGAGTAGTTACATCTAAATAGTAAATCATGCATTAGAGGTAATATATCTTGAACAATTGTGGTTGGGTACATCTTTGAACATTTTACACAGCGTCTTGAGTCAAATTGATGTGTGATGGACTATTTATTATCCTGTTTATGGATCTAAGAATTACCATAGGAATATTCCAAATGATAGAATGAAATGTAAATAACTCATTCCGGAGTGACATTACGCCAAATAACATGTCGGGCCCTTATGGTGTTCCTGTCACCATTCTTTACTGTGGAGATTCTTCCAACAGTAATTACAGTACCAAAAATGTGGAAAATATAATTATAATGGGCCATAGAATTTCTTAATTATGTACATGGGGACTAATGTAAGTGGAAAAAAATCCATTTAATTTCCATCCAGAACGATCATGTTGTAATTTGAAATTAATAATTTTACTACTTTGCTAAGCACAATTTTGATCAAAGCTCAAGGGGAAATAATGCTTGATGTTATTTGTATAGCTTTGTGGCTGACAAAGAATATTTATAAGCTGAGAGTGCACTAGAACAGTGGTTATTGTAGCTAATGAGCCACCTAATGAGGCATTATCAACTCCACAGAGCCCACTCCTGACTAACTCAATGCAGCTGGACTCTGCTCACACACCCCAATAGTAATATGGTCCAGATACCCTTATCAGATTGCCAGGGCCTCACAAACCTACCATACACATATCCACAGTTTCCCAGACCTCTCTTCACTCTTCACTCACGTGCAGAGAACACTTGTAGACCTTTATAGTTATCCCTACATTATCTGAATAAGAATCCCAACGCAAAGGTACAGGGCAGCACAGTGGCGTAGCTGATAAAGGTACAAGCTCATAGTGTTAGCAATCTGGATTCGATCCTGACCTCGGGTGCTGTCTGTGTGGAATTTTCACGTTTCCTTGTGTGGCCGCCTGTGTTTCCTCTGGGTGCTTCTGTTTCCTTCCACATCCCAAAGACGTGCGCGTGTGTAGGTTAATTGACCTCTGTAAATTGCCTCTAGTGTGTAGAGTTCATGGGGCTCTCTCAATTGCCTCTAGTGTTCATGGGGCAAAATATTATTCAACCGAGTGTATTTAGAAGGGAAAACATGAATTCATTACTTTGTTTCACGGTAATTGAGTACACAAAATTGAATATCAAACATCAGGGTTGGTTTGTATTTCCACATAAGAAATAGCTAAATTGTACACCGGATGAGAAAGTGGAATAACATGGAACTAGTGTGAACGGGTGATTGACAGTCAGCATGGACTCGGTGGGTTGAAGGGACTGCTGTATTTCTAAAATAAATAAATAAATCATCTGTATATTTCCTGCATAGATGCTGCCTGACTTGTCAAGTTCCTCCAGTACATGGTTCCTCCAGTACAAAGTTTTGTTCAACTTTCCAACATCTGCAGTTTCTTGTGTCTCCATGGTCAAAATGACTTTTGGCTTTCTTGTGTGATGAATTAATTCAGGGGCTTTGATGGCCTTCCTTTGGAGCTGCATAGTCTGGAAAGATAGTTATTCAGTCTAAACTGCCATTGTAGTCTCTGTTCACTCAAATCTACTTAGAGGAATGTATTTGAGGCCTATTAAACGATGTTCACAACAGGAAAAGCAATGATAAACAAGGCTTTCACAAATCTGGCATTAAGAAAATGATGATTGGATTGTAATGATTCCAAGAACAAATGTCAAAGATGACAGAATATTTTACGGTAACTAACTATGGACTGTTCATGGGGCAAAATATTATTCAACCGAGTGTATTTAGAAGGGAAAACGTGAATGCATTACTTTGTTTCACGGTTATTGATTACACAAAATTGAATATCAAACATCAGGGTTGGTTTAGCTTTTTCATATGTGGAAATATAAATTATTTATCAACGTTTGATGATTTAGACTTGCAGGATCCATAAGCAGAATATAAGCAGAGTTAAAGGATGTTCTTTTAGGAAGGGGATGAGGAGGAATTTATTTAGTCAGAGGGTGCTGAATCTGTGGAATTATTTGCCACAGAAAGCTGTGGAGGAGAGTTAGCAGATATATTTAAGGCAGAGATAGATATATTATTGGTTAGTATGGGTGTCAGAGGTTATGGGGAGAAGGCAGGAGAATGGGATTAGGAGGGAGAGATGGATCACCCATGATTGACTGGTGTGGATGATGGGCCGAATTGCCTAATTCTGCTCCTATCTCATATGATCTTATGAATTTTGCAGATATGGGACAAGATTAAAAAATTATATTTTATGCTTTTAGGCTGTGGGGGTTTTGGTGGGTTGGATCTGATATTATGAACAAAGGTACAAGGGAGCATGACCTTTAGGTGCATGAATCATTATTGGAGGTGCCAAAATGTGAAATTGTAACAGAAAATGCTCAATAGGTCAGGTGGCAGCTGTGGGGAGACCTGTCATGAGTTCTTGATCCATAATACTAGATCCATAATACTGGATCCACTAGCACAGCTTGATCAACTGGCGTTTCCAACAGATCTGCATTGTGCAGGCATTACGTGTTTCTGTTTACGTTTTCTCGCTCTCCAAAGATCCTCATTATCTTATAATGCAGATGTTTTCATGAACATCTTATTAACATTGTAACCCGAGTTTATCCTATCAGAGATATTCCCTTTGTCCTTTATATCTTCCCCACCCTGTGCTATTATAGCATTTCTATGAACATTCGATGTCCCTGGACACCTGGTGATAATGGCTGACATTGAATGTTCATAGAATCATAGATCATAAAAAAATAGGTGCAGGAGTAGGCCATTCGGCCCTTCGAGGCAACACTGCCATTCAATATGATCATGGCTGATCATCCAAAATCAGTAGCCCATTCCTGCTTTATCCCCATACCCATTGATTCCATTAGCCATTAGAGCTAAGTCTAACTCTCTCTTGAAAACATCCAGTTAATTGGCCTCCCCTGCCTTCTGTGACAGAGAATTCCAGGTATCATACTATTAACAGCACTATAATATTTTGCAATATTTTTAGGCCAAACACAAGTACTCGTACGTTTTTTTAACATTGAAATGCTGGGCTAATTCTGCCTAATTTAACAGATTCCAGCTGCATCCTGTGTTCGTAGCACATATTATCTTTTTCATTTAGAGCTGCACCACTTTTTTAATCAAATAGAATTTAATATAAATTAAGATAAGGTGATTTTGCACAGATCTGTTAGCAATGAAAATCACCCTGACCTCAGTTCATATTTCTATCAGTTTAAACCTGAAGCTTTTCTAAAATAACGCTAACAACTGAGATATTTTCTTTGAATAACTAAGTAAACAATGAAGGACAAAGATGATCTGTTGTTGTGAGGCATATTTTCATTTAGGTTATTTTCTTGGGCAAATTTTTAATCTCTGGATTTGCCAGATATACGATACCACTGTTTAAAATTTGGTTTCTCTGACTGGAACCATTTGAGATAGATGGACCTATTTATCTTTCAGATTTTATTTTGAGGTTAGATATGATTCCTGGTGAGCTTTTAATGGTTGGAATAAAAAAACAGAAAATGCTGGAAAAACTACGTAGGTCGGACAACATACGTGGAAATAGGAATAGTTAACATCTGAAATAGATGATGTCTGAATATTTCAGCGTTCTCTCTTCTTATTTCAGATTTCTAGCCTGTGGAATTTTATTAATATTTTGCATAGACATATATGTGCAAGTATTTTTCATAGACATAGATAACTCCATAGATGTACAGGTTTGGCTTTGGTAAAATTGTAAATTGTACCTAGTGTGTAGGATAGTATTAGTATATGGGGATCGTGGTCGGCGTGGTCTCAGTGGGCCGAAGGGCCTGCCTCTGTGCTGTAATTCTAAAGCTAAAAACTATAGCTGCATTGGAATTTCAATTTCCTTTTGATTACATGATAAAAGGCAAGGCAGTTTAAAGAAACATACTGCATGTAAAGCATTCCATGTGATATTACTTAAAATAAAGAGGCGTGCTGAACTATTTTGGTTATTTTTCAGTGAGTTTGGGATTCAAATTTGAGTAGATTTGGAGGGTATGGGTCACAAACATATTGAATTCAAATAAAGGCTGATTTATTTCCTGACTGCACATTGGGTTCAAGGCTGTAGCTCACCGCCATCTTGTTAAGAGCAATTAGGGATGAGCTCAACATGCTGGCATTGCTAGGGACGCCCACATCCCAACATTTAATATAATTTACGTAGGTGGGCTGCTAAAATGACAATTATGGGTTTCCAATTTTGCTCCCACCATATCTGCACCCACTACTATTGCTTTCACTGTGTGCACAAACTTGTTTTTACAATCATAGTATAAGCAACTTTAAAAAAAAAATGTATGTGATGTTAGATTGAGACTTGCTGACTCTGAACTTCTGCATTATGCAGAACTTTCATAGTAAAACAGAAGTCAGTGCAACTTGGAAAATTATAGTTGCACTAATTTGAAACCATATTGACAGGTACAAAAAAAAGATAATGAAATGCAACTTAAAGAAAATAATGTAGAATACATTAATAAGGAGGAAAAGTTTGCATTTTATAATTTTTACTCCAATAAATCACTTTGTGAAATGTTATTTTTATGTAGGCAAAATTAAAAAACACTCAGCAGCATTTTGCAAAACACATGATATTACTAATGTTCCTTTCTGCTTAATGCTGGTTACAGAATAAATAGTGTATTTGCATCATCCGATAAATAAAATGACTACGTGTTTTTGCATCCATTGGAATAGACAGAAAAAAACAAATTTTCAGCTGAAGACATCTTCAAGATTTCTTCAGTATCAAATTAAAAGGTCAGCCTATAGGTTTTGCTTAAATCCCTGGTTCCATATCGTAAACTCATGAAGTTGCAAATGAAACTCTAGCCTTGCACATACCCTAATGGAGGAGTTGGATCCCATCCTTCCCGGTGAACAAAAAGGTGCCGAACTTTGATTTAGGGACCAACATATTCAATGTGATGCTGAAATCAATCTCCCATTGCAGCGTGGGGAACGACCACGTGGGACACAAACATTTTAAATTAAAGAAATGTCTGATTTATTTTGTGCCTGCACATCAGGTCAAAGGATATGGCACACCACAGCCTTTAGTTTAGATTAGTTCAGTTTAGATATACGACGCAAAACCAGGCCCTTCGACCTACCGAGTCCATGCCGAACACCAACCCCCGTATACTTGCACTATCCTACACGCTAGGGATAATTTACAATTTTTACGAAAGTCAATTAACCTACAAACCTGTAAGTCTTTGAAATGTGGGAGAATACCGAAACACCCGGGGAAAACCCAGGTGGTCACTGGGAAAAACGTGTAAACTCCATACAGACAGTACCTGTAGTCAGGATCGAACCCGGGTCTCTGGCACTGTAAGGCAGCAACTCTACCGCTGCACAACCATGCTGCCTTGTCAAGGGGAAGTAAAGATGCAATATAACTTACTACTTCATGGCTAGTTGGTGGCAAGATCTCAATGCACTCGGGTTAAACTGCTGCTGGGGGCAGTGCAACAGGATCCTCACCTAAGCCCCTGGGTCAGAATAGAACTCAGAGGCAGCAAAGACCTTCTGTTCCTTTTTGCCCGTTCACCATTCAGTAAGACCGTGGTTGGCCTGGTCTTTGTCTCCGTTCAACTTCCTTGCCTGTTCCTCATAACCATCGACTCACCCGCAGACCAGAAGTCTGTCTAGTTCAGTCTTGAACACGTTCAATGATATTAACTCTAGAGCTCTCGGGAGCAGAGAAAGTTTTGCAATCTCCCAAAGGAAAGAATTTCTCCTTATTTTCATGGAGCGCATGTTCTCGGATTCTCACCTCTGAATTGTAGATCCTCCGAGCGTCGACCCCATCATGTCCTCCACAGGATCTTATGTATTTTATAACGACTATTGCTCAGTCATCAAAGTTTGAAAGAGCATGCAAACCTAGTCTACATTTCTTCACAAGACTACCCCTTCAGCACAAGAATCCATCTAGTGAAATTTAACTGAACTGACTGCAATACAAGTTTTGAATGAGACCAAAATTATATACAACATTCTAGATGTGCTCTCAACAATTTCCTGTGCATTCATAGAAGTATTGCTCCACTGCTATTCTCTACATTCTATGCCAGCCTTTCATCGCCTTGCCATCCCAAATACTCTTTGTATCTGCATGCTGCCTTCCTGTGTTTCCTAAGTGAGAACACAGAGATCCCTCTGCACAGCTGCATTAGGTGGTAGCCTCTCATCATCTGAACCATATTTTGTGGTCCTATCCTTCTTACCAAAGTTGATACTCTCACATTTCCTCACATTATACTCAATCTGCCATTTTTTTGCAACTTATTTAACTGTTTCTATCCCTTTGAAATTTCAGTGTCTTCCTCAAGCCTTGCTTTTCTCCCTATCTTTGTACTGTCAACAAACGTGGCTACAACTATAATCTATAGTTAATGTTGCCTACATCTAAGCCAGTAATATAGACTAAATAACTGAGGCCCAGCACACATCCTTGTTGCACCCTATCAGTGACAGGTGACAAACTGAAGATATCTATTTATCCCCACACTCTACCTTTTGGTAGTTAGCTAATTTTCTATCTATATGCAAGACATACATGCAAGACTCCATAACTTGAGCAGTAGTCTTTTACATGATACCTTATTGAATGATGATTTCGAAAATCCAGACATGCTTAATCTGCTGAGTCTCCTTTATCCATTCTGTTCATTAAATAATTATAGGACATTTTTTTAGGAAGGAGATGGGGAGGAAATATCTTTAGTCAGAAGGTGGTGAATCTGTGGAATTATTTGGCACTGAAGGCTGTGGAGGTCATGTCAGTGGATATATTTAAAGCAGAGATAGATAGATTCGTGATTAGTACGGGTGTCAGAGGTTATGGAGAGAAGGCAGGAGAACAGGGTTAGGAGGGAGAGATAGATCAGCCATGATTGAATGGTGGAGTAGACTTGATGGGCCAAATGATCCAATTCAGCTTTAATCAGAGGCCCAGGAGCCGTTGGTATGGGAGGAGCGACGTCCAAGCGGTAAGATTAAAACCCGAGCGTTGGGCTTTGTTTCTACAGAGGCCCAGGAGCCGTTGGAGCGGTTGGGATCCAAAACTGTAACGTTCCAAATCTGTAATGTTTCATTCGCATTTCAAAACAAGTGGGCTTGAGGAAGCCGCTGATTGGTGGAAGCGGACTAGAGGAAGCAGCTGATTGGGAGTCAGATCCCTGCTGATTTCTTCCAGCACTTTGTATTGTATCCTGGGTAAGGGGGCAGTATGAGGGCCAGGGCAGTTTACTGTTCTGGATGTCAGATGTGGGAGGTCATGTAATCTCATAGCCTTCCAGACATCCACATCTGTGCCAGGTGCGTCGAGATGGGGCTCCTAAGGGACCATATTAGGAACCTGGAGCAGCAGCTTGATGACCTCTGTCTGGTCAGGGAGAGCGAGGAGGTCATAGAGAGGAGTTACAGAGAGGTGGTCACTCTAAGACAACGGGGGGCAGACAAGTGGGTCACGGTTAGGAGGGGCAAGGGGCAGAGGCAGGGACTAGAGAGTACACCAGTGGCTGTACAGCTTCGCAATAAGTACTCCTGTCTGGGTACTGTTGGGGGAGACAGCCTACCTGGGGGTAGCAACAGCGGCCGGGCCTCCAGTACAGAGACCGGCCCTGTTGCTCAGAAGGGCAGGGAAAACGAGAGGAGTGCATTAGTAATAGTGGACTCTATAGTTAGGGGGTCAGATAGGCGATTCTGTGGACGCAGTCAGGAGACCCAGATGGTAGTTTTCCTCCCTGGTGCCAGGGTCTGGGATGTTTCTGAACGTGTCCGAGATATCCTGAAAGGCGAGGGAGAGGAGCCTGAGGTCGTGGTACATATAGGTACCAATGACATAGGTAGAAAAAGAGAAGAGATCCTGAAAGGTGAATTTAGGGAGTTAGGAGGAGAGTTAATGAGAAGGACTGTGAAGGTAACAATCTCAGGATTGCTGCCTGTGCTACGCAACAGTGAGAGTAGGAATGGAGCGAAGTGGAGGATAAATGCGTGGCTGAAGGACTGGTGCAGAGGGCAGGGAATCAAGTTTCTGGATCATTGGGACCTCTTTTGGGGAAGGTGTGACCTGTACAAAAAGGACAGGTTGCACTTGAACCCGAGGGGGACCAATATCCTGGCGGGGAGATTTGCAAAGGCTACTGGGGCGACTTTAAAATAGAACAGTTGGGGGGAGGGACTCAAATAGAGAAAGCGAGTAGACAGTGTGTGAGGCAGGAGGCAGAGAAGGGGAGCACTCAGACCCAACATGTAGGGGAGAAAGAAGAAAAATATAATAAACAGAGAATAAGAGGTGGTGGGTTTCTTAAATGTGTGAGCAGAGAGACAGAGGGGTGTAAAATGAGGGTAGAAGCAATAGGTAGCAAGGTGAAAAGTAAAAGTGGCAGGCAGACAAATCCAGGACAAAAATCAAAAAGGGACACTTTTCAACATAATTGTATAAGAGTGTTGTAAAAAGCCTGAAGGCTTTGTGTCTCAATGCAAGGAGCATTCGTAATAAGGTGGACGAGTTGAATGTGCAGATAGCTATTAATGACTATGCTATAGTTGGGATCACGGGGACATGGCTCCAGGGGAACCAAGGCTAGGAGCTGAACATCCAGGGATATTCAATATTCAGGAGGGATAGACAGAAAGGAAAAGGAGGTGGGGTAGCTTTGCTGGTTAGAGAGGAGATTAACGCAATAGAAAGGAAGGACATTAGCTTGGAGGATGTGGAATCGATATGGGTAGAGCTGCGAAACACTAAGGGGCAGAAAACGCTGGTGGGTGTTGTGTACAGGCCACCTAACAGTAGTAGTGGAGTTGGGGATGGTATCAAACAGGAAATTAGAAATGCGTGCAACAGTTATAATGCATAAAACAGTTATAATGGGTGACTTCAATCTACATATAGATTGGGTGAATCAAATTGGCTGAGGAAGAGGATTTCTTGGAATGTATGCGTTCTAAACCAACATGTAGAGGAACCAACGAAAGAGCAGGCTATTCGAGACTGGGTAATGAGTAATGAGGAAGGGTTAGCTAACAGTCTTGTTGTGCGTGGCCCCTTGGGCAAGAGTGACCATAATATGGTTGAGTTCTTCATTAGGATGGAGAGTGACATAATTAATTCAGAAACAAGGGTTCTGAACTTAAAGAAAGGTAACTTTGAGCGTATGAGATGTGAATTGGCCAAGATAGACTGGCAATTGATTCTTAAAGGGTTGACGGTGGATAGGCAATGGAAGGCATTTAAAGACTGCATGGATGAACTACAAAAATTGTTCATCCCAGTTTGGCAAAAGAATAAATCAGGGAAGGTAGTACATCTGTGAATAACAAGGGAAATCAGGGATAGTATCAAAGCAAAAGATGAGGCATACAAATTAAGCAGAGAAAACAGCCTACCATAGGACTGGGAGAAATTCAGAGTCCAGCAGAGGAGGTCAAAGGGATTAATTAGGAAAGGGAAAATAAATTATGAAAGAAAACTGCAGGGAACATAAAAACTGCCTGCAAAGGTTTTTATAAATATGTGAAGAGAAAAAGATTAGTTAAAACAAATGTAGGTCTCATGCAATCAGAAACAGGTGAATTCATCATGGGGAACAAGGACATGGCAGACCAATTGAATAACTACTTTGGTTCTGTCTTCACTAAGGAAGACATAAATAGTCTGCTGGAAATAGCAGGGGACCGGGGCACTGAGATGGAACTGAGTGAAATCCACCTTAGCCGGGAATTGGTGTTAGGTAAATTGAATGGATTAAAAGCTAATGAATCCCCAAGGCCAGATAGGCTGCATCCCAGAGTACTTAAGGAAGTAGCCCCAGAAATAGTGGAAGCATTAGTGATAATTTTTCAAAACTCTTTGGATTCTGGAGTAGTTCCTGAGGATTGGAAGGTAGCTAATGTAACCCCACTTTTGAAAAAGGGAGGGAGAGAGTAAACGGGGAATTACAGACCAGTTAGTCTAACATTGGTTATGGGGAAACTGCTAGAGTCAGTTATTAAAGATGGAATAGCAGCACATTTGGAAAGTGATGAAATCATTGGACAAAGTCAGCATGGATTTATGAAAGGTAAATCATGTCTGACAAATCTTATAAAATTTTTCGAGGATTTAACTAGTAGAGTGGATAAAGGAGAACCAGTGGATATGTTATATTTGGACTTTCAGAAGACTTTCGACAAGGTCCCACATAAGCGATTAGTATGCAAACTTAAAGCACATGGTATTGGGGGTTCAGTATTGATGTGGATAGAGAACTGGCTGGCAGACAGGAAGCAAAGAGTAGGAGTAAACGGGTCATTTTCATAATGGCAGGCAGTGACTAGTGGGGTACCGCAAGGCTCAGTGCTGGGACCCCAGCTATTTACAATCTATATTAATGATTTGGACGAGGGAATTGAATGCAACATCTCCAAGTTTGCGGATGACACGAAGCTGGTGGGAAGTGTTAACATGAGGAGGATGCTAGGAGGCTGCAAGGTGACTTGGATAGGTTGGTTGAGTGGGCAAATGCATGGCAGATGCAGTATGATGTGGATAAATGTGAGGTTATCCACTTTGGTGGCAAAAACAGGAAAGTAGACTATTATTTGAATGGTGGCAGATTAGGAAAAGGGGAGATGCAACGAGACCTGGGTGTCATGGTACACCAGTCAAGTCAAGTCAAGTTTATTCATTACATACACATACGGGATGTGCAGTGATATGAAAAGTGGCAGTGTTCGCGGACCTTTTGCAAAAAAAAACAAACAAACAACCAACAAACTACAAGCAGGCAGTGAAGAAAGCAAATGGCATGTTAGCATTCATAGCAAAAGGATTTGAGTATAGGAGCAGGGAGGTTCTACTGCAGTTTACAGAGTCTTGGTGAGACCACACCTGGAGTATTGTGTACAGTTTTGGTCTCCTAATATGAGGAAAGACATTCTTGCCATAGAGGGAGTACAGAGAAGGTTCACCAGACTGATTCCTGGGATGTCAGGACTTTCATATGAAGAAAGACTGGATAGACTCCGCATGTACTCGCTTGAATTTAGAAGATTGAGGGGGGAATCTTATAGAAACTTACAAAATTCTTAAGGGGTTGGGCAGGCTAGATGCAGGAAGATTGTTCCTGATGTTGGGGAAGTCCAGAACAAGGGGCCACAGTTTAAGGATAAGGGAGAAGTCTTTTAGGACCGAGATGAGAAAAATATTTTTCACACAGAGAGTGGTGAATCTCTGGAACTTTCTGCCACAGAAGGTAGTTGAGGCCAGTTCATTGGCTATATTTAAGAGGGAGTTAAATGTGGCCCTTGTGGCTAAGGGGATCAGGGGGTATGGAGAGAAGGCAGGTACGGGATACTGAGCTGGATGATCAGCCATGATCATATTGAATGGCGGTGCAGGCTCGAGGAGCCGAATGGCCTACTCCTGCACCTATTTTCTATGTTTCTACGTTTCTATCACATGATTTTATGATAAGAACTTGGCAGAGAATAGGACTCCAAGCCACTTTTGGACCATAGATCTTCATGATGAGCCCATCTCCCTCTCCTCCTTCGGATTGTTCTGCAATGGTTGCTCTTCTTAGCTACTCCCTCCCTCCTCTCGCATGGGGGGCCAAATGTAGTCACTCCCATTGTACCTGAATTTTTCCCGCAAAAATTAAAACTTTACCTCCAATGGTTTAAATGCTTCAAGATCTTGCAGTTCCTAGGTTTTGAATAGTATTGACTGTTTATCTCTGTTTGTGGAGGAGCTTTTTGGGACTAGTGACCACAGTTCAATTAGGTTTAAGACAGTTATGGATAGGGACAGAGAGGGCCCACATGTTAAAAAGTTCAACTGGGGTAAGGCCAACTTTGAGGATATGAGGTCTCGCCCAAGTTGGCTGGAGCAGGTTATTTGAGGGGAGAGGAATATCAGCCAAGGGGGGTGTTTTTAAAAGTGTGCAGACTAAAGCTCAGGATTTGTATCTCCCTGTTAGAGTGAAATGCAAAGCAGGCAAATGTAAGGAAGCTTGGCTGACGAGGGAAATTGAGGCATTGGTCAAAAACAAGAAGGAAGCATGGGACAGGTATAGGCAGCTGGGATCAAGTGCATCCCTGGAGGAGTTACGGGAACCAAGAAGTAAACTGTAAAAGGAAATCAGAAGGGCAAAAAGAGGCCAGGAGATAGCTCTGGCTGGTAGCATTAAAGACAATCACAAAATATTTTATAAATACATAAGGGGGAAAAGGGTAACTAGAGAGAGAGTGGGACCTCTCAGGAACCAAAGAGGTCACCTCTATGTGGAGCCATCGGAGATGGGCAAGGTCATCAATGAGTCTGTGGAGAAAGACAGTAGGACGGAGCAACTTGGGACCATCAATGGAGAGCAGTCAGTGTTACCATCGAAGAAGTACTAAACGTACTATCGTGCATGAAGATAGACAAATCTCCAGGGCCTGATCCGATATATCTGATGACATTCTGAGAAACCAGAGAGGAAATTGCTGGAGCCCTGGTTGAAATTTACGAGTCGTCCTTAAATATAGGAGAGGTGGCGGAAGACTGGAGGGTGGTAAATATTGTGCCTCTTTTTAAGAAGGGCAGCAGGGAAAATGCTGCGTACTATAGGCCAGTGAGTTTATCATCTGTAGTTGGAAAATTACTAGACAGCATTCTGAGAGACAGGTTATACAGGCATTTGGATGGGCAAGGGCTGATTAGGGATAGTCAGCATGATTGTGTACGTGGGAAGTCATGTCTCACAAATCTGATTGCGTTTTTTGAAGATGTGACCAAAACGTTTGATGAGGGCAAAGCTGTAGATGTTTTATTCATGGATTTCAGGAAGGCGTTTGACAAGATTCCACATGGCACGCTGCTCTGGAAGGTTAGATCGCATGGGATTCAACGAGAGATAGCTGAATGGATAGTAAATTGGCTCCATGGAAGGAAGCAGAGGGTGATGGTGGAAGGTTGCTTCTCGGACTGGAGGCCTGTGACTAGTGGTGTGCCTCAGATGTTGGGCCCATACCTGTTTATCATCTACATCAATGATTTGGATGAGAACATACAGGGCAAGATTAGCAAGTTTGCTGATGATACAAAAGTGGGTGGTTTTGCAGATAATGAAGATGGTTGTGAAAGATTGCAGCAGGATCTGGATCGATTGGCCAGGTGGGCTGAGGAATGGTTGATGGAATTTAATACAGAGAAGTGTGAGGTGTTGCGTTTTGGGACGTTTATCAAGGGCAGGACCTATACATTGAATTGTAGGCCTCTGTGGAGGGTTGTAGAACAGAGGGATCTAAGAGTACAGGTGCATGGTTCCTTGAAGGTCGAGTCGCAGGTAGATAAGGTGGTCAAAAAGACTTTTGGCACAATGGCCTTCATTACTCACAGTATTGAGTATAGAAATTTGGTGGTCATGTGGCAGTTATGTAAGATGTTGGTGAGACTGCATTTAGAACGTTGTGTTCAGTCCTGGGCACCATGTTATAGGAAAGATATTGTCAAGCTTGAAAGGGTGCAGAGAAGATTTACGAGAATGTTGTCAGGACTAGAGGGTGTGAGCTGTAAGGAGAGGTTGAGTAGGCTGGGACTCTATTCCTTGGAGTGCAGGAGGATGAGTGGTGTTCTCATAGAGGTGTACAAAATCATGAGAGGAATAGATCGGGTAGATGCATGGAGTCTCTTGCCCAGAGTAGAGGAATTGAGGACCAGGAGACATAGGTTCAAGGTGAAGGGGAAACGATTTAATAGGAATTTGAGGGGTAACTATTTCACATCAAGGGTGGTGGGTGTATGGAACAAGCTGCCAGATGTCTTGAGGCTGGGACTATCCCAACATTTAAGAAACAGTTAGACAGGGACATGGATAGGTTTGGAGGGATGTGGACCAAGTGCAGGCAGGTGGGACTAGTGTGGTTGGAACATGTTGGCAGGTGTTGGCAATTTGGGCCGAAAGGCCTGTTTCCACACTCTATCACTCTATGGCTATGAATCTCTATGACTAAGTCTTGTTTATGATGTGCAGACCTGATTTTAGTGTGACTTTTTTTACAAGTGTATAGTAATGTAATATCTAACCAGCACATAGAGTCCTGATTATTGATCCAGTGGTATCTCGAGTCTCACCGTGGCACTTGGGAATTAAAATTAATGTAAAATTAAAATTAAATAAACTTGTCATTTACCAGGTGCACTATCAGCTCATGAGTAAGGTTTGTGGTCAACCTTGCATGACATAAAAAGTACACGGCAAATACATTTTTGAATATCTAGGACATGATCTTCTAACGTAGATGTAAGAATGGCACCATTGAATCAGATGACATTTGACAGAGTACAATAAACTCTAAAAGAATAAAATTGAAAACATCAGAATCCATTAATAATGATGTATTACCTGCAGCAGGAGGTTCATGTAGATGATTGAAGCAGGCGCATGTAGGCAGGAGGGATTATTATTTTGCTCAGGCACTTTTTTTCATGGCCTTTGTTTGATTTAGATTTCAGGAGACCGTTCCTTCTGACATCAACATGACTCTTTTATCCTGCCAGTAGAATTGTTCTTTCATATATCAGACTTTTTATTTATAGAAAAGCAGTTATGAAGTTATCATGTGTAACATTGGCTGATGAAATTGTGCAAGGTGCCAAATAGCAGACAGTCACCACAGCCAGGTTTCTCTTCATATTGTTAGCTTTTGCATGCACCCTTGCCACCATTACCAGGACTTGTTCAGAGAAGTCTGTTTCACAAAAGCATCCTGGCACCAAGACATTTGAGAGTCGATCTGTACCGATGTTTACCTTGTCACCAACAGTGACGGGCTACTTTCTTGTCTTTGCCTCGTAGAACATGGAACAGTACAGCACTAGAACAGGTCTTTCAGCCCACAATGTCCGTGCTGAACATGATGGCAAGAACAAATCTTAGTTGCCTGCACATAATCCATATACCTCAACTCCCTGCATACCTGTACACCTACACCTAAAGACTCTTAAATGCCACTGACATATCTGCCTCAATCACCAACCCTGGCAGCGCGTTCCAGGCACTCATCACACTTTGTGTAATAAACATACCCTGCACATCTCCTTTAAACATTGTCCTTCTCACCTTAAAGCTATGCCCTCTGGAATTTGATATTTCCATCCTGGGAATAAGGTTCTGACTGTCCATCCTATCTATGCCTCACAATTTTATGCACTTCTATCAGGTCTTCCTACAGCATTCCAGAGGAAACAATCCAAGTCTGTCCAACCTCTTCCTGTACCTAATACCTCTTCATCCAGGAATCATTCTGCACTATTTCCAAAGCCTTCACATGTTCCCTATGATGGGGCGACCAGAACTGCACGCAATGCTACAAATGCAGCCTAACCAAAGTCCTGTAAAGCTATGTCAGGAGTTCCTGACACTTACATTGTACTAAATGACCCGAACTACAGTATGAAAGCAAGCATACCACCTGCCTTCTTTACCACTCTATCTTCCTGTGTTGGAAGATTCTGGGAGTTATGGCTTGGACCCCAAGATCCCTCTGTACATCAATACTTTTAAGGGTCATATCATTAATTGTATATTTTCCTCTTCCATTTGATCCGCTAAACTGCAAACCTCACACTTGCAATACTGACTGTCTCGAATTAACTCATTCTCTTCAACACTCTATCCCGAATAATCTTCTCTAACAGCTTCCCTATCACTGACGTGAGACTCACTAGCCAAATAATTCCTTAGATTCTCTCTATTTTAATTCTTAAATAAAGAGCAACAAGCTATTCTCCAGTCCTCTGGGACCTTGTCTGTGGCTAGAGAAGGTGCAGAGATCTTTTCTGGCACTTGGTGTTTTATTTGATTTGATGCCATGTATGCAATTACTTATCGAACAGGTGACTCTCGCATGGGTCACTTTAATTGGCATCTCCATATCTTTTGCCAAGGCTACTGAATTTCCAGCCACCTATCAGAGTATTCAGAAGTTGCATTATTTCTTCCATTCAAGACACAAGCAACTGCAGATGCTAGAATCTTGAGCAAAAAACAAAGTGGTGGAGGAACTTAACATATGGGGAGGGAATGGACTACTGAGGTTTCGGGTCAGGACCATTTATATTTGCTGCAAAATTTATTCCAACGTTCCATTTCCTGTCCCTATTCGTTTGCCAGTTTCTTCCTTTAAACTCTATGGTTCAAAATCCATTTAGTTTAGTTTAAGGTAGACAAAAAAATCTGGAGAAATTCAGCGGGTGAGGCAGCATCTATGGAGCGAAGGAATAGGCGATGTTTCGGGTCGAGGGCAGGGGGTAAAGAGGCAGTGGCCAGGGTGTGTGCTGTCTCTAATGATGCCCTTGACCCTCTGGATGCAGCGGGTCTGGTATATGTCCTCAAGTCTGGGGAGCTGGGTGCCAGTGATCCTCTCAGCAGTCTTAATGACGCGTTGGAGAGTTTTCCTGTTCTCTGCGGTGCAGCCAGAGTACCATACTGTGATGCAGTATGTGAGAACTGACTCGATGGCTGACCTGTAGAAGCTCACCAGCAGCTGTTGTGGGAGACGTGCCCTCTTCAAGCACCTCAGGAAGTGAAGCCTTTGGAGTCCTTTCTTGGCCGTCGCCGTGATATTGACAGTCCAGGTCAGGTCATGACTGATGTTGACCCCGAGGTACCTGATGTTCTGCACAGCCTCCACTGTCTCGCCGTTAATGGTGATGGGCTGATGGACGAGGGTCCTTGGTCTCCTCCTGAAGTCCAGGATCATCTCCTTTGTTTTTGCTGCGTTGAGGGTCAGGTTGTTCTCACGGCTCCAGCTAACCAGGTTCTCTACCTCTGTCCTGTAGGCGGCCTCGTTGTTACTCGTGATCCTGCCTACCACGATGGTGTAATCTGCAAACTTTAGTATGGTGTCGGCCTCGTGGGTGGGCTGGCAGTCGAGAGTGTAGAGGGAGAAGAGGAAGGGGCTCAACACACAGCCTTGTGTTGCACCGATGTTCAGGGTGATGCTGGAGGAGACCTGCCTCCCCATGAACACAGTCTGTGGTCAGCCGGTGAGAAAGTCCAGGACCCAGCTGCTCAGGTGTTTGTTGAGGCCCAGGTGGTCCAGCTTGATGATTAATTTATGGGGGGGGGATGGTGTTAAAGGCGGAGCTATAATCTATGAATAGCATCCGCACATAATTGTCCCGCTGGTCAAGATGTGTCAGGGTGGAGTGGAGGGCCAGTGACACTGCGTCCTCCGTCAACCTGTTTGCCCTATAGGCAAATTGATGGTGGTCTAAGGAGAGGGGGGGATGCTGTTCTTCAAGTATTCCAGTACCAGACGTTCGAAGCACTTCATCACCACCGGTGTCAGCGCCACTGGCCGATAGTTGTTGAGGGATCTGATGGCTGATTGTTTTGGTACAGGGATGATTGTGGCTCTCTTGAGGCATGTGGGGATGGAGGCCTGCCTCAGGGAGGTGTTAAACAGGTCCATGAGCACAGCAGTCAGCTCCCCTGCACAGTGCTTCAGAACCTGCCCTGGTACTCCGTCAGGTCCAGTGGCCTTGTTGGGGTTGATGTGCTGCAGGGTCTGTCTCACGTCGTGGGGGCTCAGAGACCAGGGAGTTATGGAGGGAACGGTCTCTGAGGAAAGCCGAAAGGGGAGGAGATGGGAAGAAGTGGCCAGTGGTGGGTTCTCGTTGGAGGTGGCGAAAATGTCGGAGGATTATATGTTGAACATTTCAGGTAGCCCTTGCTTTCTCCCTCCTTCCCCTCCCATTCACAGCTCTCCCATAGCCTACTGTCTCGGCCTCTTCCTTTCTATTTTCCGCGCCCCTCACATCAGTCTAAAGAATGGTCTCAAACCGAAACATTGCCTATTTCCTTCGCTCCATAGATGCTGCCTCACCCATTGAGTTTCTCCAGATTTTTTATCTACCTTTGATTTTTCCAGCATCTGCAGTTCTTTCTTAAAGATTTAGTTTAGAGATACAGCGTGGAAAAAAGCCCACCGAGTCTGCATCGACCAGTGACCCCTGCACATTAACACTAGCCCAACCTTCACGTGGTCCGCCCTGTTTCGACTAATGCAATCAACTAGACGTGCACAAACTGTAGATCAAATAGAACAAGTTGTCCAACAACTTTAGGCTGTGCACGCCACACGAAAGAAGAAGACGGGACAATTTACTATTTTACCAAGCCAATTAACCTACAAACCTGTATATTTTTGGAATGTGGGAGGAAACCAGAGATCCTGGAGAAATCCCATGCAGGCCACGGGGAGAGACTCTGTACACACAGCACCCGTTTTCAGGATCAAACCCAGGTTTCTGGCACTGTAAAGCAGCAACTCTACCGCTGTGCCATCGTGCTGCCCGGTTTTTATGTTCAGTCTTTTACCTAGTCTAAATGGACTTTTACCCAGTCTAGTAGCAGCAATCACTGCCGGTGAGCTAAGACCAGGTATGTACTGACCAATCTCTTTCTGATGCATAAATAGATGGTTATAACAATTTTACTATTTTTCCATTGTTCGCATTCTTTCTGCAGATTTCAAATTCATTTGGCATTTTTCAAAAATACAGCTGATGATTATGACTATGATGTGGTTGTGTATTCACTCAGCCTTGGCTTAAGTTGGCTTTCAAAATCTTTGTTGTATCCCACTGATTGACTGTACCTGTCACAACCCTGTCTCTACCTTTGCTTCAGTGCCAGGTCCTCAACCTCCTCCTCATGTTCTGAACACAAAAGACAACACACACATACTGATGGGATTTGTCATATTTTGAGATCTGCAATGGATAAACTGCACAATATTTTATTGAAGAAATAAGTCTTTCAAGTAATATTAGAGCCAAGAAATTAAAAAAAAACTGTAAAAGCCAAGCACAAGTTGCACATTGAATCAGGTGCAAGAATTTGATGAAAGTAAATTGCTGCCACATATGGCAGCATTTGAAAGGGCAGTACATCTTACTGTTGATCTAACACTGTTGATCCAAGTTCTGCAGTTGTACAGGACCCCAGTGAGACCACACCTGGAGTATTGTGCACAGTTTGGTCTCCCAATTTGAGGAAGGACATTCTTGCTATTGAGGGAGTGTAGCGTAGGTTCACCAGGTTAATTCCCGGGATGGCGGGACTGTCATATGTTGATAGAATGGAGCGGCTGGGCTTGTATACTCTGGAATATAGAAGGGTGAGAGGGGATCTTATTGAAAGGTATAAGATCATTAACGGTTTGGACACACTAGAGGCAGGAAACATGTTCCTGATGTTGGGGGAGTCCAGAACCAGGGGCCACAGTTTAAGAATAAGGGGTAAGCCATTTAGAACGGAGATGAGGAAACACTTTTTCACACAGTTGTGAGTCTGTGGAATTCTCTGCCTCGGAGGTTGGCTCCCTCGATGCTTTCTAGAGAGAGCTAGACAGAGCTCTTAAAGAGCGGAGACAAGGGATATGGGAAGAAGGCAGGAACAGGGTACTGATTGTGGATGATCTGCCATGATCACATTGAATGGCGGTGCTGGCTTGGAGGGCTGAATGGCCTACTCCTGCACCTATTATCTATTGTCTATAATCCATCCTGGCAGTAGCATATATTGTATAAATAAACGTACCATATAATGGAAGTCGTTGCAGAGGATGTTTCTAGCAGTGGGAGAGCCTAGGACCAGCTTCATTATAAAAGGATGTACCTTTAGCATGAAGATGAGGAGGCAGGAAAATGTTGAGATGGAAAAATAGATCAGCCATGATCGAATGGCTGAGCCAATTTGATGGGCCGAATGGCCAAATTCTGCTCCTATGTCTTTTGATCTTATAAATAAATACATTTTTCCAAGTCTAGATATTCCTTTAATTTTAATGTTCCTTAAAAAAAAAGAGAATAATAGTTTCTGCTTTAGTAGGTGAAATTCATCCAATATTGTATTCAAAACTGTTTGCAATAACAGAGTATTTGTATTGACTTGCAACTCATGTTATTTGTAGATCTATGAGTGCAACATTTGCCATGAACCAGCGCAATTGAATGACAATTTTAAAATTTTAAAAAGTTGCTTGCAGAATTATACCTTGAAAAATCAAAGAGTGGGATGGTGCAGTCTGATCAAATCAGCTGATAATGAGCTTGTCATAAAATATAAACATTTCAAATTACACCGTTAACCCACCATTCATGAGTCACCCAATTTTAAATGATTGAAACAGATTTAAAAACACATACAACATCTTTCTGTAATTAAATTGAGGAGAGGAGTGAGTTTTTTGACTGCTCAAGAAACAGTTTTTAACAGTTTAAACAGTTTTTTATAGTTTTTATAACATTCCCACAGGTGCCTTTCCATCCGAGAAAGCCAAAAATGAACCTTCATAACCTCGTCATATTTCTGCAAATGTTCTAAATTAACAAAGTTCATAAAGCTGTTATGTTTATCATTTGTTCATGTCAAGAATGTTTAATCGTCAAGGATGTTTCCACTATTGGGAAAGTCTAGGACCAGAATAAAATGACGTACCTTTGGAAACGAGATGAGGAGGAATTTCTTTAGTCAGAGGGTGGTGAATCTGTGGAATTCATTGCCACAGACAACTGTGGCGGCCACGTTTTTGGATATTTTTAAAATGGAAATTGACAGGTACTTGATTAGTAAGGGTGTCAAAGGTCACGGGGAGAAAATAGGAGAAAATGGTTGAGTGGGAAAGATAGATCATCCATGATTCAATGGCGGAGTAGACTTGATGGGCCGAATAGCCTAATTCTGCTGCAACAACATATGCACATGAACTTAATTTTCATATGTACAGAAATGGTACAATGAAATCATACACAGCAGCATAGCGGGTCTATAAACACAGTACTCAACAGAGAACATAAGAAAACAAACAAAAAAGAGTTCACTAAATAAGAAAAAAATCTTTCTGCAGAGTTTTCTGCTTAGTTCCTGGTTCTTTGAGAATTGTTCTGAAAGTAGTTCAAAACATTTTGGAAATCCCTACCTCACCAGAAAGTAGTCAGGCTCCCTGGATGGAATCAAGGGAGGAGATATAAGGACAGATGTTGCATCTCCTGCCATTACAGGGAAAAGTCCCTGTGGAGGGGGTGTTTTGGGTGGGAAGGGATGACTTCACCAGGGAGTTGCAGAAGGAACAGTCTCTGCCGGGAAGCAAGAGAGGGACTTTGGGATACAGAGGAGATGTGTGAGGGCCTCATCTATGATAGAGTGGAACCCTCATTCCCTAAAGAACGAGGACATCTTGGATGTCCTCGTATGGAACACATCATCTTAGGAGCAGACGGAGTGGAGATGAAGGAATTGGCAGTAAGTGACAGTCTTTGCAAAAGGCCGTGTGAAGAAGGGTAGTACAGATAATTGTGGGAGTCAGTAGGATTGTAATAGATGTCGGTCAATAGGACATCTCCTGTGATGGAGATGGCAAGGTCCGGAAAGGGCGGAGGGAAAAGGGAGGAGGTGAACTCTACCCTTCCTGAGGTCACTTTTTGCCAACCGTGTTTTGTTCTGGCCTTCTCTATCTTTCAGTCTGAAGAAGGGTTCCGACCTTATTCCTTTCCTCTGGAGATGCTGCCCGACCTTCTGAGTTCCACCAGCATTTTGTGTCTATCTTCAGTATAAACCAGCATCTGCAGTTTCTTCCTACACATATTGTCTGGAACTCTATCCTTGTTTCATTAGGGTGAGGGGGTGTGGAAGTAGAATTACGGACACAGAGGAGATGCAGGTGAGCGATCTATCTTTGACAACAGGGGAGAAATCCACATTGACTAAAGAATGAGGACATCTCAGATGTGCTAGAAGTGAAAATCTCTTGTTGGGAGCAGATCCGGTGGAGATGGAGAAATCGAGAGTAGAGGATAGTGACTTTCAAGAAGCAGAGTGGGAGGAAGTGTAGTCCAGATAACAATGGAAGTTGGTAGATTTGTAATAGACATCAGTCAATAGCTTGTCCCCTCTGATGGAGACAGAGAGATCAAGAAAGGGGAGGGAGGTGTCAGAGACTAGCCAAGTGAATTGGAGGGCAGGGTGGAGGTTAGTAGTAAAGTTAATGAAATCAATGGGTTCTGCACGGGTGCAGGAGGCAGCCCCGATGTAGTCGCCGATGCAGCGGAGAAAGAGTCGGGGGATGTTGCCAGAGAACATTTGGTTAAAAAAAACTGTTCAACGTAACCCACAAAAAGGCAGGCTGTGAATGAGAATGCAAGTTTTATACCCTCAGGTACAATTGAATGCTGGCTAACAGACCATTATTTTGCTGCAGTCACCTTCAAATTGTTGTGTTTAGTTAAGGTTAGTTTATTGTCATGTGCACCAAGGTACAGTGAAAATCTTTTGTTGCATGCTAATCGGTCAGCGGAAAGACAAGATACATCCCCAGTGTACCGATACAGAGTGTTACACTACAGCAAATTGACTTGATCGTGTCTTCATGGTTTTTGCATGGTAGTTAATTGTCTTTTATCAGGAGATTTACACAATTCAATTACCATTGCTGGAATAAACTTGAAGAGTTTGATAACTGAACACTACAGTCCTCCTCCTGCACGACCATGGACTTGATTTTTTGTTCTCATTATGTTTTGCATTAATGTCTTTCTTTTACACCGTCTTCTTTCCTTTAGAAATTCTATGTGTAACTTATGTATAATTTATGTATAATCTGTCTTTGTGTGGTTGTCTCAGTCCATATGCCTGTGGTGCTGTGGCAAGCAAGATTGTAACTGCATCTCATCGTACCTGTGCACATGACAGTAAAACTGCTTGACATTACCTGACTTGAATAACTATTGATAATGAATAACTTCCAACATAATCTGTTGCAAAAACTGACCCAGATAGTATTGAACAGATCATCCATAAAAGTAGCTGAAAAGGTCATAGGAACCACTCATCATTTCCATGAGTGGCATAAATCCATTTATTTTACAATATAGCAGGTATTTATTTTATTTCTGCTGGGAAGATGTGATTTTTCCAGCAGGGAAGGTGGAGGCCATACTATTTCAGTGCTCTCCTGCTTTAAGATGGATTTTCATAGCTGTGTAAAATCTAGTCAATGTTTACTTTTGCACATTGACTTGGGGTGGCACAGTTGCGCACCGGTAAAATAGCTGCCTTACTGCGCCAGTCCCGGTTTTGATTCTGACTACAGGCGCTGTCTGGACGAAGGTTGTGTGTTCTCCCGTGACCTGTGTGTGTTTTCTCTGCGTGCTCCGGTATCTTCCCACACTCAAAAGACGTACAGGTTTGTAGGCTAAAGGCTTGGTAGAATTGTAAATTGTCTCTAGTGTGTAGGATAGTGTTAGTGTGCGGGGATCGCTGGTCAGCGTGGACTCGATGGGCTGAAGGGCCTATTTTCGTGCTGTTTCTCTAAACTAATCAAACAAAACTAGACTTGGTTATCATCTTAACACCACCCTCTGCCTCCTGAAGGAAAATCAGATCATGTTAAATGATCATTCAGACATTTATACATCATGTCGTTGATTAACTGAGCCTATTTCAAGCTGCTGACAAGCTCCTCAATTCTTAAACTGAAAGCATAGCAAATATGGTTGTACCTGGCACATAGAAATCACACTGTAATAGTAGGAGTTTTATAATACAATCAAAATGCACAAATGAAGGGAAAATGGCTCATATTCTGACATTTGATGAGTATAATTGTTTATGCTATTATTTATGTCCAGAACAAAGAGCACTTTATGCATCCAATGAGAATGGGTTAAAAAAACATTTCAGCTTTAGAAAAACAGAGCTGTTCTTTCTAACTTTAGCAAGGTGCATTTCCTTAACATGCATTGGGGCAACAATTATTTTTCCAAAGGTCACCACTCTGCTGAGCCAGTGTTATTTTCCATTCAATTTCAAACTTTCACACCTATTCCTTGCCTAATTACTTATTTTAGAGGGAGTGCATCGTACTAATGTGCTGAAATATTCTCAGAGCTCATCATAACTTTAAAACTCCTGAGCACAGACTTTTTCCAGTGATATACCTGATCTTAAAGCTGTTTGTACTGATATTTTTTTTTCAGAAGACATTTTACTCGAAGCAGTGCCAAGTTGTGCTGTGTCAAATTAACTCAGCCAGTAGGAAAGTTTAATCACGGGACTCCATTCAATGCAAAATGTCCTTGTTTTTGATTGTCCTTTCACAGGCAGGTTTCTGAAAGGATTACAGGTTTCTGAAAGGCTTTGACTTTCATCTCCTACAAGAAACTGTCTTCATTTAAGAAAACATAGCCAAGCAGCATTTCCCACAGGGATCCAACAGTCAGGTACAGGTACATCAAAGATCATGGAATATTCTCAGCATTAAAAAATTGACATTAAAACCTCAACATATTTTTATGGTAGGGACCAAGTTACAAGTGGTTTGTAAGTATCAAGTTCACCAATGCATTGCAATATTTACATTGGGTATAACCAATCTGACAAAATTATATAAATGTAGTAAGTTGGCAATGAGATGTAGATGTCATGTCTTCATAAGCTGGAATTTTGCAATATGAGAGTATAATATCAGAAGCGCCCCGAATCATAAACATACACATGTAAAATGAAATGAAAATATGTGCTCACCTCACTTATTTCAACCTAACAAGTCAATCTTTCACCTAAACCCAAAGCACATGAAATATTAGGCTTCACATTCTGCCCCACTGGAGAAGTGTAGAAAATGGAACGATTCCAGAATCTGCCAGGATATTTCTGTCTGGAGAAGAAACAGAGAAATTATACTTTTAGGGGAAGCTACTTGCATTCTCTGCACCATCTTGACCCATCTGCATACCCCCACTTTAGGGTCTTTGTCTTCAGATCTTGCATTTTGGAGCTGGTAAAGGCATCAAATTGCCTTTTTGCATGAAAGGGTAATTGATTTATTTTGCAAACAGTGGCGCAGTGTTACAATTGCCATCTCACAATGCCAGAGACCTGTGTTTGAACCTGATCATGGGTGCTGTCTGTATGGAGTTTGCCCATTCTCCATGTGACCTGCGTAGGTTTTCTCCGGGAGCTCAGGTTTCCTCCCATACTCCAAAGACTTACAGTTTTTTGGGGTTAAATGGCTTGGTAAAATTGTAAATTGTCCCTAGTGTGTGTAGGATAGTGTTAGTGTGCGACGATCGCTGGTCAGCGCGGACTCGGTAGGCCGAAGGGCTTGTTTCCACACTGCATCTCTAAACTAAACTAAAATTAAACTAAAAAAAAAACCTAAGTTTCTCAAAGTATACATTTGAGGATATCAGGATGAACTGCTTATGATTGGGAGATAGAGACTAAAGGAAAGAGCTTGGTTCCACTGCAATTCCGACCCCTGGTTTCCAAGGGAGAACCTGAGAGGATCTTCCACCTGCATTTATCCTTTTCAGCTAAGGGATATATTTGTTAGTGATTGAGGGGCAACCTTTAACATTTTCTCCTTTATGCTATTCACATCAGCAGCAAGGCAAGGTCATGAGAAATGATTACCTTTCCAAAGAGGCTTTCTTTAACCTTTGGGAATGGACAATAGGAATATAGTTCAAAGCTGAATGCCAGATCTTTGCTGGAGCATGAGGACGCCACATCCCTCAACAATTTCTGTAAAGCATGTGCACTGACCTGAAGGGTCTCGACCCGAAATGTTGTCTATCTCCTTCGCTCCTTAGATACTGCTGCACCCACTGAGTTTTTCCAGCCTCTTGTTGTACCCTTGGTTGTACAAATAACTTCTAACTGGGACGTGGCATGGTGTACCTGCCATGGTATTATAGGAAGCGGTGACCCATTCAAATGCCCGTAAACCAGTGATAGACCAACGTTATTAAACGTTACAATGCAAAAACAACTCAAGAACATCACATCATGTCTTTGCTGGTGCTTTTGGATCACATATCCCCAATTCTGTGCAATTCTGTTTTATATATTGCCAGCAATAGCACTTTATATAATACAGTAGCTATTATCCAATTTATTTCAGTTTGTATTTTACAGGATGTAAGTGAGTAAAAGGGTAACTCATTGAAAGGTGTCTTGTTTTCTGAAATTACCCGGTAGTGCTAATCTAAAATCAGGTAATCCTTCACGGTTTCTGTGGCTCCATGATCCTTTAATTGATGCGTGTTTCAGAGAAATTAAACACTTCAAAGTAAACTGCGAAAAGTACCACTGTAGCCTGCAGCGGGAATCATTCAGTTTTGTTGTGCAATTACATTTGCAACTTAAGCGCTTCCAATGCATTAGCTCTATTTTGGGGTATTAATTTCTTTGATTCCTACCTTTGTGTTTTTCTTTGCAGACCAACTTATCATATATGATTCATTTAACATTTAATGGAGCATCAAGCGTGCGAAAGTTAGTGTCATAGAAATACTGAAGATGTCATTAACATGAGATTAGATTGTGGTGCAGAGTGGGTTTGTTCAAAGGGCTTGTTCCCACACTGTATCTCTAAAGTAAAATAAATCTAGATAAAAAAGTGAATTCAATTCCTTTATTTTAAGTTACAAGTGAAAATTTAAAACAAAAACACTTGACTGAGTGAATTTATATCATTACCTTTTAGAAAGGTGAACATTCTGCATGAATATTTGGGAATGTATGTAACTATAAAAGTCCAAATGAAGGTGCCCATGTCTTTAAAATACATACTGACAGATGAAATTGTAGCTTATTACATGTGGGAAAAACTGCAGTAACTCAGCGGGTCAGAGAGCATCTCTAGAAAAAAGGAATAGGTGACGATTCGGATCGAGTCCCTTCTTCAGACCTTTTGTTTGTTGTTTTAATGCAGCCAATATATGTTATTCAAATTAAAACATGATTATATTTTAAACTGATAACCATTAAAAGCTCAGTGAGCATGTACACCCTGATAAAGTTGATCCTAGATATGCATCAAAGCTGCAAATTTGATACTTAGACTGTCTGCACTTAATCAATCTCTGAGGGGTTTTATACAATTGATTTTTTTTCGTCCCTGGAAAAGGAGCAGAAAAACAATCATAAACTGTGTTTCTAACCGTTATTCTATCCTTTCAGAGATATAGTGGATGACTGCTTCAGCTGTAATAGTTCTTTCATCTTTTCTCTTTCATCAAATGACCCCTTCTCTCTATTCAAATCATTTCATCAGTTGTCAGTGCAAAGGTTTATTCTTAAAACATGTTAGGTCCCTGAAGGTGCATCTAAATGTGGTTGAC
Source organism: Raja brachyura (assembly GCA_963514005.1). The sequence goes on along the minus strand of OY740782.1, from coordinate 103,635,326 downwards.
GGTGGTCACAATGGAATTAAAGTTATCAATAAAATCAGATAACATGAATGTGTGATATTTTGACAGAGATATGCCATTCATGAAAACTCCTCGATCAGTAATACACATGAGCAGTCATATCTGAAATAGATTGATAACAATCAGAGCTCTCAGGAATAATAGCAACCCAGTCCATCAGACAGACCAGACTCCCCTCCAATGACTCCATCTACACTTCGCAATGCCTTGAAAAGCAGCCAATATAATCAAATGACTTGTCCAATCCCAGACATTCCTTCTTCTCCCACACCCATCGGGCAGAAGATACAGAAGCTTCTGTGAAAGCGCACACCACCAGAATCACGAACAGCTTCTCACCCCTTGTTAACAAACTTCTGAAAAGTCCTTCCATAAGCTAGAAACATGATATGATGTAATTCACTTATCCATGTCTGTTCAAAGAAAACATTGCTGCAGATCTGGCAGCATCTCATTAATGCCGGGCTGCTGGCAGTGTATGAAGTGTGATCCTACAAATATAGGTTCATAGGGAACTTGAATTACAAAATGCCACAGTCCTGGAGCCTTGACTCAGTATCTCCTTAACTGCCAGAACCAATGAGTTATGTTGCTTCCATATTTAGTTGACGGTAACAGAATATAGCATAATATGGGAGTAACGTCAGTACTTTGCACAACAGTGTTTCAGAAAGTGGGATAACATAGAACTAGTGTGAACATGGACTTGATGGGCTGAAGGGCCTGTTTTCATGCTGTGTCTTTTAATCAATTAATCCAAAGGCAAAAAGGGTGAGGAGTTTCTAAAACATGCCCATGCTCTGTCAAAGATAAGTGAAGGACCTGTACCACTGTACGAGCTAATTCAAGAGTTCTCCCGAGTTTCCCGATTCGAACTCGGAGAATTACGGTAATGGCCGCTCGTAGGTACTCAGGGCTCTCGTGGACAACGTTGAAAAATCTTCACGAGGTTGCCGCGTTTTCTGAGGACCTGCCATTAGCGTTATGAGCCACTAAGAGATGTCCCGAGCTCCGACGTACCCGCTACGTACATTCTACGTGCGTACCACGAGTTTGATTTTTTTTAAACTTGGGAGAGCTCTTGAATTAGCTCGTACAGTGGGACAGGCCCTTAAGGCTTTACTGGATGTGGTTCAAGGGAATGAGATGGATCAAGTGGACAAACTTGCAGCAAGGAAACAGATAGGAAATGTTGATTGTTACATCATATCATTTAGCTTGCTACAGAAAAGGTGAAGAAGCAATCCAGAGTGAAAACAATTAATTGAAAGAAGGCCATGGTTTATGAGGTGGACACGATTTTGGAAGTTCATGTCATATTAGAATGTAATTATTTGCAGTAAAAATACACTTTCATAATGATCAATTCCTGGTCTAACATCCCGTGAATTTTCTGATTTTTCACCACGTTGTCTTGTGGAAACTGATAACTCAGACACATTGTTTTAATTTAATTATACCCTGTATTGCTAAATATTTGGCTATCTTGTAACTGTAGATCCTCATTCAGCTGCTAAATCTTTTAGATTTCTTTACTATTCCAAATCCAAAAGAAAGCAACAGCTTTCTTGGGCGCACGGTAGTGTAGAGGTAGAGTTGCTGCCTTACAGCTCCAGAGACCTGGGTTCGATCCTGACTGTGGGTGCTGCCAGTTCAAAATTTGTACGTTCTCCCCATGTCTTGCATGCGTTTTCTCAGAGATCTTTGTTGTCCTCCCACACTCCAAAAACATACAGGTATGAAGGTTAATTGGCTTGGTAAATGTAAAAATTGTCCCTATTGTGTGTAAGATATGTTAATATGTGGGAATTGCTGGTCGGTGGGCCGAAGGGCCTGTTTACACGCTGTATCTCTTATGCTGCTGTCCCACTTAGGAAACCTCTGGTGACCTTGCCCGCAACTCAAGATTTCCATGAGGTCGCCGGAGGTTTAGGTCTCTCGCGTGGAAAGCCTCGACCTGGATCAACCAAGCGTGAGCTGCATCTACCGACCAAAGATCATATAGGATCTTTGCTACCGACCGCGCACACACACACATCGTGAAGGTGGGGGCCATGGAGAGCGGTGGAGCGCTGTCTGCGCGATGAAGAGGAAGGTAAACGGCTGCCACAGAGCACGGTAAGTCCTTTAGAGAGCGTGAGGGGGGAGAGAAGGGGCGAGAAGGAGAGAAAAGGAGAGAGAAGGGGAGAGAAGGGGGGAGAGAAGGGGGGGAGAAGGGGGGAGAGAAGGGGGAGAGAAGGGGGAGAGAAGGGGGGAGAGAAGGGGGGAGAGAAGGGGGGAGAGAAGGGGGGAGAGAAGGGGGGAGAGAAGGGGGGAGAGAAGGGGGGAGAGAAGGGGGGAGAGAAGGGGGGAGAGAAGGGGGGAGAGAAGGGTTGGAGACAGTTTTAAGAAGTTTAATAAAGTTAGCGGGCATTTTATCTTCTGGCGGTTCTTCTAGGTCCTGAAAATGCCAATGAGCCAATCAAAATGGCCCGTCAGCGAAGGAGATTGCCTTCGACTGCCTGTAAGTAAATAGCGACCCCACTCCACTGGCTTCGACCAAACGGCAGCTTATTTTTAGTCGAGGCCGGTTTTGATTTTGTTGAAATAATCAAAGCAACCTAGATGAAGCCTCGACCACGCGGAAACTACTTTTGACCATTAGGGAGAGTGACCAAAACCTCCGGCGACCTCATGGAAACCTTGGGTCGCGGGCAAGGTCACCAGAGGTTTCCGTTCAGGTTTCCTAAGTGGGACAGGGGCATAAAACTAAAACTAAAACAAATTACATTGAGCCTCTCCATAGATGCTACTGCACCCGCTGAGTTTCTCCAGCATTTTGTGTACCCTCGATTTTCCAGCATCTGCAGTTCCTTCTTTATTACATTCAGCCTCGATCTAGGATTTAGCTAAATCTTAAATTAATGCTCATCCAATTGTACATTGTGAGCAGTATTAACTTTGTAAAATTCCTTCCTTGTTGTCTCCGCATTTCAAACATTATTAACATAACCTTTTCTTCCCTGGAGACCAACTCAATGTTATTTTTCTTGTCATTAGTAATAGATTGCTTAGCTGAATTAAACTCTGATGAGTCATTTCCTCCCACACCTGAACATCATTTAATTCCTTCCAGATGAAGGGTTCCTAAAGCTCAGAAGATTCATTACCAATGAAATATTTTCAACTTCTGCAACTCACAGTTTGTCTTGCCCATGCAACATATTGTATTGTGTGGAAATATACAGGAGAATCATCTGCTTTGCAAAAGATCCACCACCCAGTTAATAGCATTCATCAAATGTACTTGATTGTTAGTCATGGAGTCATTGAATTGTACAACACATACACAGGACCTGTGACTTGCCATGTTCATGCCAACATTTTTGCCCATCTACATTACTCTCATTTGGCCATTTTAGGTCCATATCCTTCTCAGCCTTGCCTATTCAAGTACCTGTCACGTGAACATGGTGATTATATCTCCATTGGCAGCAAGTTCCAAAGATCAGCCACTTTCTGTGCAAAAGACACAGACCTCCAATCCCTTTTAAAAACTCTTCCTCTCACCTTAAATGTATGCCCTTTTTTTAGTTTTAGTTTTAATTTTATAGATACAGCATGGAAACAGACCCTTCGACCCACCACATCTGCTCCAATCTGTGCACTAGTTCTATCCTCTATACTAGGGATAATTTACAAAAGCCAATTAACCTACAAACTTGCACATCTGTGGGAGTGTGGGAGGAAACTAGATTATCGGCAGAAAACCCACGTGGTCACAGAGAAAAAGTACAAACTCTGTACAGTCAGCACCCATAGTTAGGATCAAACCCTGGTATCTGGCGCAGTAAGGCAGCAACTCTACCAATGCACCTACATTGGGATAAAGAGATTCTGACTATCCACCCTACCTATTCCTTATTTCGATCTCAGACCACCCCTTTGTTCCAGGGAAAAGAAGCCCTGATTATCTAATCACTTTGCATAACTGAAGTTCTATCCAAGAAACATCCTGGTGAATTTCGCCTGACAACTCCCTCGCAACACATCCTTCATATAATGAGATGATAAACACTGCAAACGATACGATCAATGTTTTGCCAGTTTGAAAAATAATGTTCCAGCATTTACAGTATATTCTATGTCTTGACCTCTGAAAGCAAGTATAGCAAAGGCCATCTTTTCTACCCTATCTTCTTGATTTGCCACTTTCAGGGAACTATGGACTCCAAGCTCTCCTTCTTGGCTCTTCTATTTTATTGTATCTATCCTATTCCTAAATGACTTCCCAAAATGCATCAACTCTAACTTGTCAGGATTAAATTCCACCTATCAATGCTTCCCCCAGCTTTCCATCTGATTATTATCCTACTGCAACTTTAGAAAACCTTCCTAACAATCCCCTACACCATCACTTTTCATGTAATCCGCAAATTTACTAATTGTATTTTCTATGTTTGCATTCAAGTTATTAATATCTATCACTACAAACTAAGAATAGACGCTAAATGCTGGAGTAACTCAGTGGGACAAGCAGCGTCTCTGGAGAGAAGAAATGGTTGACATTTCGGATAAAGATCCTTCTTCAGAGTCTGAAGAAGAGTCTCGACCCGAAACATCACCCATTCCTTCTCTCCAGAGATGCTGCTTGTCCTACTGAGTTACTCCAGCATTTTGTGCCTAGCTTCGGTGCAAACCAGCATCTGTAGTTTCTTCCTGCACAATACTAACAAAGGTCTAAGCAACAATCGCTGCACTAAGCCATTTGTCGCAGACTTCTAATCAGAAAAGCATCCTCCCACCGCTATCCTTGCCTCCTATCACCATGCCAAGTACAGTGAGGAAGGGGCAAAAGTTAGCATGCGATAGATGAATGCAGATAAGGAGGATTTGATTGGAATATGGTGAATAGGAGTTGAGTTTGATTTGAAGCGGAGGGGAGGGAAGGGTGGAGATAGCAACTGTGGCTGGGAGGTTATAAGTGGAGAGGAATGACTGCAGATTCTGGAATCTAACAGGAAAGGAATGTGAAGAATGAAACAGAATGATGGCTGGTGGCAGATGTGAACAACAGAAGGAGGGAAGTGTGAGCAGTGAGGAAGGTAATTCAGTGGAAGAGTGTGTGGGGAAATGGGGACAAGAAACAAGTAGAGAAGGGCTGGGGAATAAGATGTGAGAGGGGCCAGGGTAGATAGGAATGAGAAAGGGATAGAGACGGTGCAATTAACTGAAATAGAAAATTCAATTTTCATGTTTAGGAAGGAACTGCAGATGCTGGTTTACACTGAAGGTAGACACAACATGTTGCAGTAACTCGGCAGGGCAGGCAGCATCTCTGGATAGAAGGAATGAGTGATGTTTCACTAGATTGAGAGTCAGGAGAGAGAGGGAGACACAGAGATATAGTTGAGGTATGAGACTCACAGGTCTCCTTCTCCCCTGACTCTCAGTCTGAAGAATGATCTCAACCCGAAACGTCGCCCATTCTTTCTATCCAGAGATGCTACCAGTCCCGTTGAGTTACTTGAGCATTTTGTGTCTATCTTCAATGTTCATGTTGTTAGGCTGTAGATTATCCAGGCAATGGATGAGGTGCTGTTCCTCCAGTTTGCATGTGGTCTCATCTTGGCAGTGGAGGTGGTTGAGGATAGACAAGTCAGTATGGAAATGGAAATGGGAATTAAAGTGAATGTTAATGTGGAGATCCAGAATGGATGGAGCACAGCTGCTTGGCAAAACAATCACCTCATCTGTGTTTGTTCTCACCGCTGTAGAAGAGGCCACTTTGAGACCATTAAATGTAATAGAAGAGGCTGGTGGAGATGCAGGTGAATCTCCACCCCAACCGGAAAGGCTATTTAGATCCCTAGATGGTGGGAGGGAAGAGGTGTAGGGAAAGATATTATACCTCCTATGATTGCAAGGGAAAGTACCTGGGAAGAGGGAGAGATATGCGGAGAGGAATGAGCAAACCTGTACCTCAACTATATCTTGTTCCCCCTTGTCTAATCCCACCTACATTCAGGACACCTCGCATGCTCTCCATCATTTCCACAATCTCCTATTCCCAGGTCCCCACTGCTTCATTTTTACCATGGACATAAAGTCTTTGTGCATGTCCATCATCCATCAGGATATTCTTAAGGCCTCCTCTTCTGTCTAGAATGTAGATCCAAACAAATACCTTCCAGTAACATTCTTCCCCACCTGGTGGAACTTGGTCTCACATTAAATCATTTTTTGATTCCTCCCACTTCCTAAAAAATTAAAGACATAGCCATGGACTCTTGCATGAGCCCCAGCTACACCAGCCTCTTCTATGGCTATATGGAGTATTCTTTATACCAAGCCTACTCATGCACCATTCCCCGACTCTTCCTCGCTACATTGACAACTACATCTGTACTGCCTTCCACACCCAAGCAGAACTTATCAATTTAATTGATTTTTCCACTTCCACACTGCCCTCAAGTTCACTTCTCATACCTCTTTCCCCTCTCTTGATCTCTGTATCAACAACTTTAAGTTCCTGGGTGTGCATAGGTCTGAAGTTCTATCCTGGAGCCAACAGACAAATGCAATCATAAAGAAACCCTATCAATGCCTCTACTTTCTTAGAGGAGTGGGGAGATTTGATACATTTGGTATCTTGAACTTCTACATATGTACAGTAGAGAGCATAATGACTGGTTGTGTCATTTTCTTGTTCGGCAACTCAAACTCCCAGTAACACAGGATATTTCAAAGTGTGGTGGACTCCACTTGGTCCATTATGGGTACTGACATTCCCACCATCGACGAGATCTATGGGAGGCATTGCCGCCAAGACATTTAGTATCATCAAAGACCCACATCACTCAGGCCACATTTTAGTTTCCTCCTACTGTCAGGAAGAAGGTATGGGAGTCTGAAAACAGAGACGTCCTGGTTCAAGAACAGCTTCTTCCCAACAACCATCCGGGTCTTGAACACTACTAACACTACTAACACTGAAGTATCTATGAATGACAAACTGCCTTGGTCACTCTAAGGACTTTGGTCTTTTTGCAATAATATTGTGATTTTTTTAAATTAAAAAAAAAGTATTATGTTATCTATGAGTACTGTGTTTAGAGGCCTGTTATGCCACTGCAAGTAAGAATTTAATTGTTCTTTTGTCGGTACATATGACATTTAAACACGCTTGACTGTTGTCTCCATCTCAGGAAACAAACAATCCACTGATATCTACAACAAACCCACTGACTCTCACAGCTACCTAAGCTGTACTCCCTCCTGTACTCCTGTCTCTAGCAGGGACTTCATCTGTTCTCTTAATTTCTCTATCTCTGCTGCACGATTCTCAAGATGAAACTTTCCACTCCAGGATTTCTGAAATGTTCTCCCCTTTCAGGAAACATGGTGTCTGTGGTTGACCAAGATCTCGCATGTACCTCCGCTATCTGACATTTGTTGGTTCCCATCTCAACTCCCTCCATAGAGAACGTGGGTAGAATTCCCTCAGTTCTTAAGCTTTACCCTACCAGCCTCCGTATGAAACACCACGTGAACTCATCACCACTCACATCTTCCCCTTCCCACCCTATTCAGTTTTCCACAGGGACCACTCTCACCATGACTCCCTGATTTGCTCATCCTTCCCACCCATCACTCTCCCTTTCCAGTCACCTATCCATGTAACCGTAGGTGGTGTAACGCATGTCCCTATACCTCCTACCACAGCTTCATCCATTGACCAAAACTCATAGGTAAACCAGGACAATATTCAATTCAATTCAATTCAAGTTTAATGTAATTGCACAAATACAAGTATAGGTACAACGAAATGCAGTTTAGCGTCATTCTTAGTGATAGCGATATGAAAAAATAAATACAGAGTGCAGTGGTAGCAGTACGGAAATAAATAAATACAGGGTACAGACAAGTCTATCAGCTGGGCTCCGAGTTCAGCAGTCTGATGGTGTAGTTGAAGAAGCTGTTCTTCGTCCTACTGGTGCGGGACCTGAGGCTCCTGTACCGCCTCCCTGATGGGAGGAGGGCAAACAGTCCATGGTTAGGGTGTGAGGGGTCCTTGATGATCTTCCCGGCCCGCTTCAGGCACCGTTTTCGGTGGAGGGCATCCATGGTAGGGAGCGGGGCACCGATGATGTACTGGGCGGTTTTCACCACCCGTTGTAGTGCCTTCCTGTCTGCCACGGTGCAACTGCTGTACCATACCGTAAAGCAGGTGGTCAGGATGCTTTCAATGGTGCAGCGGTAGAAGTTCATCAGGATCCGGGGGGACAGGTGGGCTTTTTTGAGCCTCCTCAGAAAGTAAAGGCGCTGCTGTGCCTTTTTGATCAGCTTTGAGGTGTTGAGGGACCAGGACAGATCCTCCGAGATGTGTACCCCGAGGAATTTGTAGTTGGAGACCCTCTCCACCTCAGTCCCGTTTATATGGATGGGGGTGTGTCTGCCCCCACTGTTCTTCCGAAAGTCAACAATTATTTCCTTCGTCTTCTGGGAGTTGAGGACGAGGTTATTGTTGGCACACCAGGTGGCCAGGAGCTGGACCTCCTCCCTGTAGGCTGATTCGTCATTATCACTAATCAGTCCTACCACCGTGGTGTCATCGGCAAATTTTATAATGGCGTTGGAGCCATACTTGGGGATGCAGTCATGCGTGAAGAGGGAGTAGAGGAGAGGGCTGAGCGCACAGCCCTGTGGCACGCCGGTGTTCAGTGTTATAGTGGAGGAGGTGAGGTTGTTGACCCTAACAGACTGTGGTCTGTTGGTGAGGAAATCCAGTGTCCAATTGCAGAGGGAGGTGGGGATGCCAAGACCGCTAAGTTTGGTGATCAAGCTAGCGGGTATGACAGTGTTAAAGGCGGAGCTGAAGTCAATAAACAGCAGCCTGATGTAGGTGTTGTTGCTGTCCAGGTGGGTCAGGGCAGAGTGTAGGGCCGCCGATATGGCGTCCTCTGTAGACCTGTTTGTCCGGTAGGCGAATTGGTGGGAGTCCAATGTGGGGGGGAGGCTGGCTTTGAGGTGAGCCAGGATCAGCCGCTCAAAGCACTTAGCGATGACAGGGGTGAGTGCCACTGGCCGGTAGTCGTTGAGGCTCCCTGTCGCTGAGTGTTTGGGCACTGGCACAATGGTAGATGTCTTGAGGCAGTTGGGGACGACACCCTGGGCCAGTGACAGATTGAAAATGTCAGTGAAGACCAGGGATAGTTGTCCAGCACATGCCCTGAGCACCCGCCCGGGGATGCCATCGGGGCCGGCAGCTTTGTGCTCATTCACCTTGCTCAGTGCGTCTTGTACAGCAGAGGTGGAGAGGCTGAGGGGTTGTTCATTCGGGGGTGGAGCAACTTTAATGGCTGGAGTTTTGTTGTCCCGGTCAAAGCGAGCATAGAAGTGGTTTAGCTCGTTAGGGAGGGAGGCATTGTCTGGGGGGGGGGTGTTGATTTTATGGTAGTCGGCCATGGACTTAATACCTTGCCACATGCGCCTAGGGTCGGAGTTGTTTCGGAAATGCTCCTCAATCCGCTGTTTGTGATTGAGTCTGGCAATCCTAATTCCCTTTTTCAGATTGGCCCTGGATGAGCTGTATCCCTCAGCGTCGCCAGATTTAAAAGCGGCGTCTCGAGCCTTCAGCAGGAGTCTGACCTCCCTGCTCATCCACGGCTTCTGATTAGGGAAGGTCTTTATCACTTTATGGGTGGTGACGTTATCAGTGCAGAATTTTATGTAGTCCAGGACGGTTGAGGTGTATGAATTTATGTCCACATGGGAGTTAAAGGTGGCCTGGGTGGCAAACACACTCCAGTCTGTTTGCTGAAACTGTTCCTGTAAGACAGAGACAGCCCCCTCAGGCCAGACCTTCACTGTCCTCACGGTAGGTTTCACACGTCTGATCAGAGGTGTGTATTTGGGGAGCAGGAACAGAGAGAGGTGATCAGACTGTCCCAGGTGGGGGAGGGGAAGGGCTTTGTATGCTTCAGTAATATTAGTATATACAAGGTCCAAAATATTATTACCTCTGGTTGGGCAGGAGACATGTTGGTGGAATCTGGGGAGCACAGTTTTTAGGTTGGAGTGGTTAAAATCGCCAGCAACAATAAAAGCCCCCTCTGGGTGGGCAGTTAGTTGTTTGCTGATAGCAGCTTGCAGCTCTTCCATTGCAAGCCTGGCATTAGCGTCCGGGGGTACATAGACTGCAGTGATGACAGTCGATGTAAATTCCCTGGGCAGATAGAAGGGCCTGCACTTTAACATCAGGTATTCTAGGTCAGCAGAGCAGTGGCTACCAATCCTGACAGCGTCTGTGCACCATGAGTTGTTCACATAGATGCACAGTCCGCCACCCTTGGTCTTACCGGATTCCTCCGCAGATCTGTCGGCCCTGAAGACCGTGCGCCCCTCCAGCTCGACGGCGTTGTCGGGAATGTTGTCGGTGAGCCATGTCTCGGTGAAGACCATGGCGTTGCAGTCGGCGATCCGTCTGTGTGTGGTGATGCGCAGCCGAAGTTCGTCGGTTTTACTCACCAGGGACCGGACATTCGCGAGGAAGATGCTGGGCAGAGCTGGCTGGTGCGGGTCTGATCTCAGCCTAGCCCGGAGGCCTCCGCGTTTCCCACGTCGCTGTTTGCGGTCCCTGCGCCGCCTCCGGACCCTTCCTGTCGGGAGAGCGGGTCCGCTAGACCACGGTGTCCTGATGATCTCCGGCGGCAGTTTAAAGTTGTGGCTTCTGGTGCCCGTTCCGAAGAGACGGCCGAGCTCCAGTAGCTCCTGACGGCCGTACAGAGTCTTCGCTCGAGTGCTCCGGGCGAAAACTAATGTAAGTGTGAGTAGGAAAAAAGCTATCTTACTAAAACTACGGAGACGCAAAGCCTCGCGTTGTACACGCGACGCCATCTTGGATCTCATCTGGATCATCTTGGATCAATATTCATGTTGATTAAATTAATACAGGAACTACAGTAAATTCTGCTGCGATTTCTGCAGTTGTCCAATTATTCAGCTGCAAGACAATTTGCATGAGTAAAGCTGATTTATTTACCTTTATGTTCCCCTGACTGAATTTAGGAAGCCAATTGAAAAGCTAATTCATAGACAAAATTGTTTGATTTCATCCACAAAACCACTGAGAGATTCAAGGTAGAATTCAAATAGACTGCAGTATCGGAACAACAAAGCTAGTTTACTTTTATTAATATGACCAACAGAAAACCTGTAGTATATTTCAAATATTCAAGCTGAGAAAATCAGCTTGTCTGAAGTTGATGTTTAAGTGTAACAATCTTGAATACTCAGGGGTTTATGTTTCTCTCTTAGTGGAGGTGGCAGACCTGCCAATGGATAAGAAATGGGAAGTAATCAGAATAACAAATGTGCACAGATGGTCAGTGGGTGTTCATTTAGAAGATGAACATATGAGATGGTCATTAATCATGCACTGCAGTCAGTGTGAAGTTATCAAAGCAATCTGCAAAGTTACAGCAGAGCTAAATTGGTATACACAAAGCAAAAATAAACAAAGACCTAAAACAATCTGCAAATTTGCTGCAAATTGCTGCTTGTACAAAGCCTTTGGTTACCATCGATCACAGTCTGGACCAACCACATAAATGTAATGTTTTGCAGGATACAGGTTGCCTTACCATCATTGTCTTTTACCCTCTACATACAGTACCATCTTACTCTGAGAGATATTTATTTCAGATGATATGCATTTCAAAAGCAGTTAATTGCCTTCAGTATTAAAGCCTACTAAGAAATCACATCAGCCATTTTATTGGATAACAAATGGGAAATATTTGTTCAAGTTATCATAGAAATTTAAGGTGGTTTATGGATTGGAGTGAGATTCAGAGAGAGGAGACCAGAATTATATTCTACTACCAATTGCTAGTAAAACCGCACAATTTGCTGATATCACGTAATTCAGTACAAAATAAAGATCAAATATAAAACCATAAAGCTCCCCTCCCCATAACCTTCCACCTACATTCCTTCCTCTAACCTCGCAATTTAGAACTCTTCAATCCTTTTGTCTCAAACCTGTCTTTTCATCTCTGGCCTTTATCCATTATCTACCTGTAAAAAATCCCCTCACCTGTGTCAACCTATTGCCGAAGATAGACACAACATGCTGGAGTAACTCGATGGGTCAGGCAGCATCTTTGGAGAAAAAGGATGGATGACACTCTGCGTTGGGACCCATCTTCAGACTTCGTCTGAATAGTCTTTGTCTATTATCTTCCAGCTCCCCCCCCCCCCCCACCCCAAAGAGTCTGAAGAAGGGTCCCAACCCAAAACTTGACCTATTCACTTTCTCCAGAGATTCTGCCGGACCCATTGAGTGCTGTAGCAATTTACATCTTTTTTTTCAAACATTAAACCTACCTGCTCTATTTATTTTCACACAGAATTAATTGGTCATTGAGTCGTAACATCAATTAAAATTTAAAAATCATGCTGTTGTTTTACATAAGACTGCTACAGATTATCCTTGGTGGCATCGATTATCAGACATCAACAGAAGTTAGGATGCCTACATTAAATATTTGGTCAAAGGACATTGATGAAACTCATGAATAAAGAAGTCGATCTTCTTATTTAATTCACCTAGTAAAGGGCTGAGATTATGAAAAATGTATGTACCTTTAGCAAAGTCAGATAATAAAATTCGGGAGAGTGTAATTATTCCAACGTTAATACTGTTGTGCTGTTCCACTTGCTGTAATCCGAGCCTTGAAGATTTGTACTGAAGTAGTTGCTGGTAAAGGTGAACAGTGCCATCCAGTGGCTAATTCACACACATGCTCCATGTATCAAAGCTACTTCAAGATTCATATCTAAACACTATGCTAAATTTGAGACATACTGTGTGTAAAACATAAAGGCGGCACAGTGGCGCAGCTGGTAGAGCAGCTGCCCCACAGCTTCAGAGACCCAGCTTCGAGCCCGACCTCGGTGCTGTCTCTGTGGAGCTTGCATCTTCACCCTGTGAGTACCTGGGTTTCCTCCGGGTGCTCTGGTTTCCTCACACATCCCAAAGATGTACGGCTTTGTAGGCTAATTGGTCTCTGTAAATCGCCCCCAGTGTGTAGGGAGTAGATATGAAAGTAGGATAACATAGAACTAATGTGAACGGGTAATCAATGGTCCAACCCAAAACGTCACCTATCCATGTTCACCGGACATACTGCCTGACCCGCAGAGTTACTCCAGCACTTTTCAACTTTTTTGTAAACCAGCATCTCCAGTTCCTCGTTTCTCTAATCAATGGTCGATGTGGACTCGGTTGGCTGCAGGGCCTGTTTCCACTGTATTTTTCAATCAATCAATGTGGAGGATGCTCCAATTCTCTGTTCTATTGCAAATGCAGATCACCAAGGTACTCTTCCAGTTACTGCGCATTTGTTTCAATGATGGGAATGGTGGTCATTGTCCTCCTCTACAGTGGTGATCAGTAGACATGGTCAGTCACTACAGCTGAGAACACTGAAAATATATTCTTACAGAGTTTGCTATTCAGTTCATCGAAAGATACAATGACCTAAATGGATTAATTTTTATGCTTCATTTATTTATAACATCAATTTTTTATTAAATTACTAACTTGATTTGATAATTGAGTTTAATGGATGGGAATTTGGGATTATATTATGTGACTTTGGTAATCTGCAACTCAGAATAAAGGTACGGGAGATTACAAGATTCAAGAGAGTTTATTGTCACGTGTCCCAGATATGACAATGAAATTCTTGCTTTGCTTCAGCACAACAGAATATAATAGGCATAAATAATACAGAACAGATCAGTGTGTCCATATACCATAATATAAATATATACACACATGAATAAATAAACAGATGAAGTGCAAATAAACAGATAATGTGCTATGAATGTTCAGAGTTTTGTATGAGTTGAGTTTAATAGCCTGATGGCTGTGGGAAAGTAGCTATTCCTAAACTGGGTTGTTGCAGTCTTCAGGCTCCTGTACCTTCTACCTGAAGGTAGGGGGGAGATGAGTGCATGGCCAGGATGGTGTGAGTCCTTGATGATGATGCCAGCCTTTTTGAGGCAGCGGCTGCGAATAGATCCCCTCGATGGTAGGGAGGTCAGAGCCGATGATGGACTGGGCAGTGTTTACTACTTTTTGTAGTCTTTTCCGCTCCTGGGCACTCAAGTTGCCGAACCAAGCCATGATGCAACTGGTCAGCATGCTCTCTACTGTGCACCTGTAGAAGTTAGAGAGAGTCCTCCTTGACAACTTCACCAATCATAGAATTTAGCAAAAATCTCAAATGTCTGAATTTAAAAACCCAGTGCTTAGTGACTAGTCAATTTAGCTTCCCAGTTACTCAGCTCCTAGTATGGAAGTCTGCCATAGGCCAGCCACAATGGGAAAGTAAAAAGGAACATTGTTCATGCCTGAAAGATACAAGTAGTAACTACAAATGTTAATGAAGGATAAAATATGCAAAATTGGTTTGCCCAACAATGGCTGTTAATGACCTGACTCCCCAGTCCTATCCTGGTTTGTAGCTGACCTATCTATCCCAGTTATTATTTAGGGTCCCTTCATCCGCTATCATAAGCTCCAATTTGATCTCTAAATTCTTGACTGCTGAATCCAAACTGAATCTTCTTACAGAAGAGCTCAGAGACCAAGAGGAATTAGACTCTTTATCACCATATCCACCAAAAACCCAAGTGAACCCAATTCCCTCAACCGTACCATACCTTCAACTGACATCTTTGATGGAACCCAGAGTCGGAGTGAATATATCCTCCCTTTTCTCACACTTTGTGTTTTGCTCAAGGTTCCAGCATCTTCAGTGTCTGGTGTATTTTCGCTCTAATGACCTTTTAACGACTTGGGAGAGGGCAACACCACCACAATCCAGACGCCATAATCAGACCTGACCCACCATCAATCCATGTCCATGCTTCCCCATCCCTAAGGTGTCTGTAGAAGAGAGCCATGTTCAAAATAAACCAAAGAGAACTCCAATAAGATTCTGCAGAAAGAATGTCCTCATCTCACATCTTTTCCCTGCACACTACCACGTAAAACTCATTTACCGGCAAAGTCCTAGGGCAATGTAACTTTATTGTTCATATCAACTAAGATGTAATTGACCAATGTCTGCTGTTTAATATCAGATTTTTCAGAGGATCATGCAGTTTCTTAGGTGTTCTACTGTAAATTACCCATATTCAATTTGCTCGCAATAAGTTGAAAATGGCGAAATAAAATGAGGATAATGTTATTCCTGCATCAGACAGGTTCTTACAAATGTCACGATCAGCATAACCAGAGATTCAGCAGCTGTTTATTGCAGCATAATGAACATTCCTTTGGCATTTGAATTTATCACACACTGTCAGTCTCTGCTTAGATCATTAAATTCCCTCAAGGGATGTGCGAATTGGAGCCTAAAGCAGCATTTATTTACCGTTCCTAAATGCCCTTGAAAAATTGGTGGTGAGTCAGCTTTTTGAAACAGGAACAATCGGTTGGTGATGCTGAAAATCCAAGTCTCTGGCTCATTACAATCTGATGCTGGAAAATAAAGTTGCTTTTCCCAATTTGCAACACTCCATTGAAAAGGTTGGTCTGGTATTCCAATCTGTGCATTGAAGATACACACGTGATGCCTTTGGGTAAAATGGTTTAATTTGGGACAGTCAGCATGGTTTTTGTATGTGGCAGTTCATGTCTTACTAACTTGAATGCATTTTTGAGGAGGTGATCAAGGGTAGGGTGGTGGATGTTGTCTCCAAGGATTTGAGAAAAGGATCTGTCCCACTTTTACAACAATTCTTTCATCCCAACCATTTTTTTACTCGTGGACATTTTTATCGGGCTGGAAAAAAAGTCCCAACTTACCTGGTGCCACGAGTTCCTACAGCTAGCATAACGAGCCACTACGATATATCTACGAACTCCTACGCCCTCGTTACAAACATTCTGCAAGTTTGAATCGGGGAAAACTTGGGAGAATTTGTGAATTACCTCGTGAAAGTGGGACAGGCCCTTAAGGCATTTGAAAAGTCAGTAAGATGATCCAAATGATTACAATGCATGGGGTTAACAGTGACTTGATCGTATGGATTCAGAACTGACTTAATGATAGAAGACAGAAGGTTGGAGTGGAAGGATGATATTCAGACTGGAGATCTGTGGCCAGTGGAGTTTTGTGGTGATCTATGCTGGGATCTCTGTAGTTCGTGATATATATATATATATATATAAATGAGGGACATAAATGTAGGTGGGTTGCTTTGTAACTTTGTAGATAACACCAAGGATGCTAGTGTCGCAGACTATGAGGAAGGCTGTCAAATTATACAGCAGGCTAAAGATCAGCTACAAATATGGGCGGAGAAATGGTAGATTTAATTTAAGCAAGTGTGAGGTGTTGCACTTTGGGAGGGTGAATGTAAAAGGAAATATCCAATTAATAGGAAGATCCTTAACAGCATTGTTGTTTCAAGGAACTTCAGATTCAGATTCAGATTCAATTTTAATTGTCATTGTCAGTGTACAGTACAGAGACAACGAAATGCATTGAGTCTTGGAGTCTGTTGAATGATGAGACCCATACACAGAGGTCATAGTCTTTAATGCAGTACATGCGGAGGGAACATCACCGTGGTCAGCATCAAGTCTGCCGGGAGACAGTGATGCGCTATCTTAACAACACTAGCAGTCCAGGGTAGGGATGAAGATCTGGACTGGACTACATAAGGAATGTGCAGCATGCATAATCTGTGTGGTGATAGATATAGTAAAGACAGACTAATCTACAGAGTCAAAGTCCATAACTCCCTGAAACAGTAGTAGATAGAGTGGCAAAAAAGGCAAATTGTATGCTTGCCTTCATTGATCAAACCATTGTGTATACTGTAAGAGTCAGGTAGTCATGATGTGACATTTGGAGACTTTGGTGAGGCCACATTTGGAGAATTACGTGCAGTTCTGGTAGCCTCGGTATAGGAAGGATGTGAAGGTACATAGGAGTTTACCAAAATGTTGCCTGGATTAGCTACAAGGAGAGGTCAGACAGTATTGGATTGTTTTATCTGGAATGCCAGGTGTTCCTCAGGTGAGGGAAGACCTGATAGAAGTATATAACATTGTGAGAGGTGTAGACAGCGTAGACAGTGAACACTTTTGTTCCACTATATCAAATACATGAGGGCATAGCTTTCAGGTGAGAGGGCGAAGTTTAAAAGAGATCTATGAGACGTTTTTTATACAGAGTGTGGTGGGTGCCAGGAACACACTGCCCTTGGTGACGGTGGCGGTGGTGGAGGAAGATACAATAGTGGTGTTTAAAAGACTTAGATATTCCCATGTATATGCAGAAAATGAAGGGGTATACATCATGTTCTCCCATCTACCTTATTGGAGATCTTTGAACTTTCTTTAATCAGACTTTATAGGACTTCAATGTTATACCTTTGCGCTAAATGTTGTCGTCTTTATCCTTTATCTGTGAACTGTGGACGGCATGATAGCGTTCATGTATAGTCTTTTTTGTGAGTGGATAACACGCAAACAAAAGATTTCCATTGTATCTCGGTACACGTGACAACATTCAACTAAACTCATTTATTCCTGTTTGCTGATACTATGTTTAGGTGGGGAAAATGTGTTTAAGGATACAAAGGTCTAGCTATTGGATACCATTAGTGCTTTGCCATGAAGTGACAAACTGGCAAGCTGTAATGTTTTCCAACCTGCCTTCAGACCTGGAGGTTCCCATTCTATTGCTCACACTGATAATGTTTTGATGCCATTTATCACAGGTCTAACAAAGGTACTTTTTAGTTTGCAAAAGGAGATTTTTTTAACACATTTTGTTCTTGACCATTTCAACTGCACCCACACATCACTCAATTGGCTGTTCTGTTGCATTTTTATTTAAAAACTGTTTGACATTTCTGCTGAGTGCTGTAGAAAACTCTGATGACACATATCTCTACCTTAGGACTCCGCCTTACCACTACTGCCACAGCATCACAAGACCCACAGCACTCAGGTATAGGAGCTTTACCAACAAGCTCCATATGCAAGCAGCTCCCTTCTTTCTTTAGATACACAATCAAGATCAAGTTTACATTTATTGTCACTGCACCAATTGGTACAGTGAAATTTAGGTTGCCATACAAATAAAACGAACACAACACACGATAGAATTTAACATAAACATTCCCACACAGCGGAATCAGCGTTTCCCACTGTGAGAGAAGGCAATAAAGTTCAGTCACTTTCCTTCCTCTTTGCTCCCCGGGGTCGGGGCCTCGAGGCCTCCGAGTCGCTGCTACAGTGGCCCGATGTTCAGGCCCTCTCGCCAGGATGATCGAAATTCCAACGTCGGAAGGGAAGAACATTCTCAGCGGCTTGGAGTTTCTGAATCGGCCACTTCTTACCAGAGACCATGGCTCCCGAAGTCTACAGGCCGAGCTGGGTGGATATTCAACACTGGTGGCCCTCAGCAAAGGGATCCCAGGATTCCGCGATGTTAAAGTCAGCTGGAAGCTCCGCAGACCACAGCTACACGGTGTTAAAAGCGGCAGTCCCAGCACTCCGGAGCTCTACATGGCGACCCCAGTAAGGCATCGCCCTCTCCGCGATGGTACTTCAGTGCTGCGCCGCTGCTGAAGCTGAAGCTCTGGCCAGTCTCTGGCATGAAAGGCTGCGCCAATCCAGATGGTAGGCCGCGAGGAGGCGGTGAAGATGCGGCTCGGAGGAAAAACACATCCTCGACCAGGTAGTGACTAAGAAAAATAATTTCCCCCTTCCCCCCATCCCCCACATAAAAAGACTAAAAGACCTCCAAAACAAAACTTTTTGACAGACTAAAAATTAAAAAAAGGATGAAAGGTCGAACAGCTGCAGGCGAGGCAGCCATACTCAACGGCGCCACCCTTCCTATCCAATGCTGGAGTATGAACAAATCAGGCAGCGTCACTTCGGAAAAGGAATAGGTGATGTTTCAGGGGGTGAGACCCTTCTTCAGACTCAGGGTTTGAAGAACGGTCTTGACCCGAAATGTCAACTATTCCTTTTCTCCATGCTGTCTAACCCACTGAGTTGCTCCGACAATTTGTGTCCATCCATGTAAACCGGTATCTGTAGTTCCTTCCTATACCCTTCTTTCTTTGGTTGTTTCAACCTGGACTTCTACAGTACATCTTTCTTAAATTAACTTAATAGAGTTATGGAGTCATAGAGTCACACAACATGAAAACAGACATCTTCTGCCCAACTTGCCCACGTCGACCGAGTTGCCCCATCTATACCTGTGTTTGTCCCATATCCTTCTAAACTTTTCCAAAGCATGTTCCTGTCCAAATGTCTTTAAAATAAATACTTATTGGTATTTACCATGAATAAGTGGTATATACCATGGACATGTTAGGTGAGTTCAGTGGAGGGAACAAGTGATAACCTGGAGTATATTGTTGCGGCACCAGGTGGTGCCTTGTGGTAATTGAACCCTCGTGGTTGGCTGAAGGAGTCTCATGAGCGCGGGTGTTCTATTGGCAGTTTGTTTTTTCCGTAACTGTCAGTAACAGTCAGTAACTGCAATTCTTGTGCCACACTTGTGGAAGTAACATCATTTTTGTTGGTTGTCTTATCGACCAGAGTTTATTCCTTGTTTTACTGTTTCAAAATAAAACCCTTTGAATTCACTCACTGACTCGACTCGTCAAAATATCATCATTATGAAGAAGGATGCGTTGGTGGTCTTGAAACATGTGTAAATCACCAGGGGGAAAAAAAGTGTTGAATTAACTCAATTGGTCAGGCAGTATCACGAGAGAACATGGATAGGTGATGTTTTGGGTCGGGACCCTTTAGACTGATTGTGGTGGTGAAAGAAAGTTGGAAGAGTGGTGGCGGCATGACAGAGCCCGGCAAGTGATTGGTGGATACAGGTGAGGGAGAGATTTTGATTGGCAGATGGTTGAACAAAGGCCAGAGATGAAAAGATAAAAGGAGTGAGATAAAGAGTTTAGTTTAGTTTAGTTTAGAGCTACAGCACGGCAACTGGCCCTGTGACCCACTGGGTACACACTGGGGCGAATTTACAATTTTTACCAAATCTAACCTACAAAAATGTATGTACCTGAACATACAAACTCCGTACATACAGCACTCATAGTCAGGATCAAACCCTGGTCTCTGGCGCAAAAGAATGAAAGATGTGCAAATTGTGAAACCAGACAAAGGGACAGAGAAGGGGAGATATGGGTAAGAATCCCAGTGAGGCACTGAGAAGAAGGGAAAAAGGGGAGGAAAAAGGGGTGAGGAATCGTTTGTAGGTTAGTTACCTAAAACTGAAGATTCAATGTTAATACCAGTATCCTACTTCGTCCTTTCTGAAATAATGCGATTACATTGCTATACGCTCTAAAATATTGACAGATGACATTCAGCATGTTTACTATTTCCATAAACGAACTCAAATAACTCTATCTCTTTCAAAACTTTAGGATGCAGGTCATCAGCTCCTAGAGTTTTATTAGCTTTGTTTATATTTTTTGCTATAGTTTTTTTTCCGGTCGATATTAAGTTCCTTGCCTTCTGAGAAAGTAGAAGCGTCCGTGTGTTTCTTGGCTATAGTGTCAATGTGGTGGGAACATTAATTCAACACCCTGATTTTACTTTGGTCACATGAGTGACTACGTGAAGAACCTCGTCCAGCCGCACGTGCGTCGTTACGTCAGACGCATTGTGCAGGCGACCGTTTGGAGCAGCGCAGCTCTCCAGCGGTAATTTTAAACTTCAGGTAAGTGCTATTTCTTAACTGTTTTAGGTCTCCTGCAGGAACCTCGGTTTCAGAAGTTTTTGCTGGATGATTTGCGAGGGCCAACGAGGGAACCAGCTAAGGGCTGTGGGGAAACCCTGGTCTGACTGTGGAAGCGGGGAGCTGGCGAATGTCAGGTTTCGCGATTGGAGTCATTGATAAGACAGTCAGTGACTCTAGACGTTAGGTTCCCATGGAAACCCAATAATATGCAGTTCCCGGACCGCAGTAGTCCCCAGGATATGGGGTTAAACTGACCTGAATGGTCAACCCGGGTGCCGGGAGGGTTACCACGGGTATATATATATATATATATATATATATATATATATATATATATATATATATGGATTCCTGGGGAGGGGAAATCCAGTAGCAATGTGGTTCCCAAACCGCAGTCATCCCCAGCATATGGGGACAACTGACAAAAATGGTCAGTCCGGATGTTGGGAGGGTTCCCCTCCGGGAATGTGAATCTAGAGACACTCCGACAGCAGGAGTTGGGCCAGCACGGGTCAACGTGAGAGCCCGTGCCAGTAGCAAAGTTTATGACAGTGTAAGCCTATTGGAGAGGCTCTGCCAGCAGCACCTTTCCTCAAGGCTGCTTCATGGGGATGCCAAGTTATGGCAGGCTAGCCTATTGGAGAGGCTGTGCCAGCAGTACCTTTGCTCAGGACTGCTTCATGGGGATGCCAAGTTATGGCAGACTAGCCTATTGGAGAGGCTGTGCCAGCAGCACCTTTGCTCAGGGCTGTTTAATGAGAACGCCAAATCTATGGCAAATACTGGCCTATGGGAAAGGCTGCGCCAGCAGCACCTTTGCTCAGGGCTGCTTCATGGGTGCCAGCAGTACCTTGTTCAGGGCTGCTTCATGGGAATAGGCTGCTTAGTAGGGTATTCCCATTTACAGTGATCATGGGGGATGAGGAGGCATTGCTAGGATAAGGCAATATAACAGAATGATGACAAAAAAGCATTCAAAGAGGACTACTCAGAGTTCAAAAATACTGGTTATGTATGTGCTAAAATCCACTGTTTAAGTCTCAAACTATATTTGAGAAATTGGGCTCCTCTATCCAGTTAAGATTAAGTTGCTATCAAATAGACTTGTAGGGCATTGGGATTTACCTTTAGCTATTCAATTGACCGTTGACGCTGGCCTGGGCAACAGATTGCAGTTAATAGACTCCTTTAACAGCCTTGTTGTTATAATCAGCCTTCTATTCATGAAACGAATTGGCAATAGTATAGATGGGATTCAGCTGTGGAAGTAGGAGAACTGTCATCCTGTTAAATGGTAAACTATAAAGTGCCATGTAGGTCATTGCTAATACAACTTGTTATTACCAGCTGATGTTACAATGATGGACAAACAGTATTCATTACTGCTCCAGTATTTGTTAGGTAAATATTTCATTATATTGCAAAATGGTGCTAATGGCCCTAAATGGGAAATTGCGCCAGCAGTGCCTTGTAGCAGGTCTGCTTAATGTCTCCCTCATGTAGGAGGAGTGCATGCCGCATCAGTATTAGTCGGACGCCGGGTCCATGGCAAAGTCGGTGTATTGCTGAAGCTGTGCCAGCAGCGCCTTATAGCAGGGCTGCTTAATGTCTCCCTCATATAAGATGGGAGCATGCCGGGTCAGTATAATCTAACGCCGACTCTGCGGGTATAGCCATGGAGCATGCCCAAGGGATGAAGGGCATATGCCAGACATACCATGCTTGGTAGCAAGGTTGCCATTCAATCGCATATGTAGTGAACACCGCTATCAGGGGGACAATGGACCCGCTGCCAAATCTTCTATTCAGGTAAGACCTGTTTCATAGGAGATACCTGGAGGACAAAGCACAAGCTATTGAACAAGTAAGGCTTCATAGATCGGCAGTAGCAGTTCACTGAAGCTGGTGGCAGCATGGAAGTTGGCCAGAGGTTCCACACATATTACCTGTGTTACTCTATAACTAAGGGACCACTTACAATTTGGTAAGATGTACACTTGGTTGGATAATACAAATGATTGTGACATTATCATCTACTTGAGGGGTCTAACCATGTAAAACTGGACAATAATAGCATTCCAAGCAGGTTATAATTGAGCAGTCTCAGTATAAGGGCCAGGTTTGTCTTGCAAGACTGGCTCGGAAATTGGGCCACAGTTGCTGTTCACGGCAGACTCTAAATTGCGAATATCATCTCGAGTGTGGAGGTGGAGCAGATTTGCATGACTTACCAATTCTTCACTTATTGGTATCAACTATCTATAGACCCTATGGGCATTGTATGGGTTAAAGAGTGATTGAGCAAATATGCAGATCTGCATGCTCAACTTCATGTTGATACATTATGATGGTGGCATATGTTAGTCACATGGGTGCTATCAATTAAAGACTCCTGTAATGGTTACATAATTGTGTTTGCCACAGGAGAATCATCAAGTATAGGTCAATGGCAACACAGAATTGGTGTTGAATCACACCGTATTATGAAACTCTGGTTCCATGGAACACCAAAGATAGATATGTTTGGTTTTTATGCTTATTCACAGGTTGCAAAATATGTGGCATAACAGTGGCGAGATACATTCTCGCTACAAGGAGAAGGAAGGTCTTTTATGTCTTCCTCCATTTGCTTCATCAATCGGGGTTTCAAATAAAGTCATTAAGAGCCCGTTTTAGGTCCTATTGTGTGATTGGTTTATGCAACGTTGATTCCCGATTTGTCGGGAATAATAATCCAACCTTATATAGTTATTTTAAATGTAACTTTGCTGGTTTGGCCTGAGGCTTGGGAAATCAGCCGTTGCATGATAAATCAAGTTATGTTCTGCAGATTCAATAAACCACCCTAAGGCTTGGGTTGTTACATCTATCCTTCTATGTTTTCAGAGTGCTTGAATAGCACCAAAATGCAGGTTTTTTTCGTTTCCAGGAGATGAAAAGAGTTTGTTTAATGCTCATGCTACATTGAAAACGGTATAGATTACAGACGTTTGGAGTGCATGTTAAATGATCTTTTGTCAATAATTAAGTTGTACGGCCATTAACTGTGCCAATGTGCCTTCTCATTGAATTGGCTGTAGCAAATAAGACCCGCTCTGTCGGGTTCACCCCGGATATCAAGTTGTAAGGATATCTTAACACAAGGTCTTCCAGGACCAGTACAATACCATATGGGATGTTGATATTTGTGAAAATTATTTCACCAGGGGGCTCCAGCTACATGCTTGACTGTAACCAGAGCTCATTAGTTAGTTATCCTTCTGGCGCTGGTTAGCGCAGCAGGTTCAGTTGCTACATATTTGCGACGGTACAGGATGATTACATCTGTAAATAATAATATATAATATTTTAAGTTTATAAATACTAGAGCAGAAGGGGTGTCGGGTCTAAAAATAGTTACAGGCACGCCAGGGGACCTTGGTAACATAAGCACAAATATATATACAACAATACGTCAAGGTCACCAAGAGCCTTTGAGGTAACTAGCAATATTGTTAGTCACATAAAACTTGGAAGAACGTATCTGTTCAGGCCACTCCAGATGATAAAACGGCGTTTGCGTTATGTAGGAATGGATTCTGATTCCAGATCTCATTCCACCAGGGCTGCTACAACTATCAGTAGCAAGGGTATTTACGTTCCGCTAGACCACATCCTTATGGCTGCAGCATGGTCCAACGAACTAATCTCCAAACATTTGTGATAACCTATTGCTAGATCAAGGGTATTTGTCAACTCTATTTTATGTTCTAGTTATACTTTCCATCTGGGTGAGAGATGTGAATTATTTCATTTAAACAGCATCAGCACGTTTTAAATCTATGTCATGACTGTATGCATTATGAATGTTTTCCTTCATTTGTCAATGAAGTGGTTGTGTAGACTCGTTTCTAATGACATGAAATCACAGAGCTTTGAAGTCTTCATGTAGTCACTCACGTGACTCCGAAGTAAAATCGTAAGATTAAATGAGAACTTACCAGTTTGAAGTTTGATCTTTTTTTTATGAGGGATTACGTGCCCTCCGCTCCCAACCCTCATAGATGTCATCTGGTAGTTCTAGTCTTCTGTTATCTTACTATTATACTTCAGTCACTATTACCTGTGATTTCACACCGCTGCTTTGAAGATTGACGCACGTGCGGCTGTACGGGGTTCTTCACATAATCCTTCATCGTAACTCCTCATAAAATAAAGATCAAACTTCAAACTGGTAAGTTCTCATTTAATCTTACTATTTTACTGACCCTGTGCCACTTCACACCTAATTCAGGGTGTAATGCAGAGATTATTACTTTCGCACTTGTGCCGTTATGTTCCCATTCTTGGTGATCCAGCTCCATAGGCAGACTCCTTCGTTGCTCTATTCCCATCTGGACCATGTCTATTCCCATGTGGACCATGATTGCTGGATTCTTCCCCTCCCATTTCAAGTAACCCAGTGGCTGGATTGTTGTCCTTAACTGGGCAGGCACATCTATACTTCATTAAGCTCAGGTACAGTCTGACTCTCTTCCATCTTATTGCGGCCATTGGACTGTCTCTGGAAGTGCCGCATGATAATGCCATGAACTATATTGACGTATCCCTTGCACACGCTGACGTACTGATGGCGTACGCTGACGTACTGATGGCATACGTGTAGTGTGTGGTTACGCACGGTGATGCATAATAGTTTAGCATAGGAAATGTTCGTGCATCACCGTGCGTAGCCATGCGTCACCACGCGCAACACGTATGCCGTCAGTACGTCAGCGTACACCATCAGTACATCAGCGTGCGCAAGGGATACGTCACGCAGGTGGCGTGTGAGGATTTTGAGCATTGCAAAATCCTGGGGCACCGCGCATACACCACCACGCCTCATCACGTGCCATCCGCGTTTCACTATGTGCCAACCAATTTTTAGGATGTCGCGTAGATGACGCGCAAATGACACCCACTTGGGCGACCTAATCCGCGAGTACTGGCGAGTTTGCCCTTGACTCGTACTCGCAGCATGGTCGACACGAGGTCTTAGGAGGTCTTCGTAACTCTCCTTCATGCTCAACAATAGTCTCAGTGCACTCGAGGCCTCAGCTAGGTCGCGGCGTTTTTTTCAATATGTTAAAAAATGCACGCGAGTAAAAAAGGTCGCCATGGAAAAAATTGATACTTATTTTACTCGTAGGTTTAGTCGCAGCGGATCGTAGTAGGTCAGAATGTTAGTCATTGGTAATCGAGGGTAGTCGAAGGTAGTCATAGATAGTATTCATCATAGTCGAAGGAGTTCGTCTTCACTCTCTACTATTCGGTGTCCTGAAGTTAGTCGTAGCTAGTCTTCAACGTAGTCGAAGGAGGTCTTCTACATAGTCAAAGGAGGTCTTCAACATGTCATTTTTTTAAAACTCTACTAAACTCGCCAATTAGGTCGCCCAAGCGGGACAGCCCCGAAAGGCAGCAATTCTACCAAACCACCCTTTTGTCTGTCTTATTACATTTTTCACATAGCCAGTAAAAATCTGTTATATCATTTTTTCATTTCCATGTAATGTTTATTGTAAAAGAAACAAATATAACAGGAATTTATACAGTCAAGTATTCATTACAGAACTTGAATATGCAAAATTAACATAATGAATTCATTCCTTAGTAATGTTCACATGCGCAGCAAAGGAAAATATTGGAATATCAAACGGTTAAAAGATGCCTGGCAGGAGACATCCGCCAATTCCATCCTTGTCTAATTCCCACCAGCAGAGGATGCTGCATTAACACCATCAGTATCAGCATAAAAGAACTGCAGTGGTCACTGAAGCATTTAATTACAAACAGATGTTGCAGTCTAACATGGACGTGGAAACAAACTGTATGTCAACCCAGATCTACTTAATTCACACATATCATTAATACATTTGAATGGATATAATCTCTGATTGTTCACATTGCAGGGACTTATTTATTTTTAATTCCCCTTTCATTGGTGAGCATTGTTGGCAATGGCTTTGCAGACGTGGATGGTGTGAGCCAATAGCAACATGAGCGATGTTTGATGTGTTTCTCCTCGCTATGTTCGGAAGCATGTGGTTTTCCTGCTAGTAATGCTGCTTCTTACCTCAAACTGCAGTCACAGTGAGAGCAACATCCGAAAGCAAAGTACTAGAACCATGGCAGAGCAAATGCATTCAAGGTTTAGTTAGTTTGCAGGAAACCAAGAGGTATAATGGTTCTATAAAAAAAACCAATACAAGTAATTTAATCCCCTTCATCCAAAACTTTTAGGGAGTCATTTTTCCAACAAGCTTTAATGATGGACATTGCATACTGGCAGCAACCAAACCAAATTGTTAAATAAAAATAGATAAAATCTTCACAACCCAGGCTTTGTCTATGAAGAGAGAAGCTGTTATCATTTGAAATGTAATTAGATCAGAATCATTTCCTGTTAAAGGAATTTAAGGGGATCGCTGGTCGACGGCGGGCTGAAGGGCCTGCTTCCCCACTGTCTAAACTCAACCAAACCAACGGTGTAGGGAGATGGATGAAGGAAAAGTGAAAGTGCAAAGGATTATTGGAAATTACCAAAGGAATGTGAAAATGTGGAGCAAAAATGCTGTCATTCCTCATGTACTGAATTTATTAAGGTTAAAATTAGTTATTATGTCACTAATATCTCATGGAAGATGAGGTGCTGTTCTGTGAGCCTACGCTGTGCTTCACTGGAATGCTGAAGAAACAAGGAACTGCAATAGCACAGATGGAACTAACTCAAATGTAACTCAATTTCAGAAGCAGAGTTTAGCCCACAAGTGCTGGAGGAACTCAGCGGGCCAGCATTATGCTGGTAGTGTACAGGCAATGTTTCTGGTCAGGACCCTTTTTCAGACCCTAAATGAAAGGCCTCTCTGAAGAAGGCTCCCTATCCATGTCACCTATCCATTCCCTCCTCAAGAGCCCAACTTTTCAAGTACCCAGCACTTTGTGTTTTGTTGATTGGAATACTGTGGGACATGGAGGACAGGGTGGTCGGAATGGGATATAGAATTAAATTGTAATTGAGAAGAAGTTGAGAACTTTGAAGTTGCTGAAAATCCAAAATAAAAACTCCACTGCGAGAATAATCTGTGCGCAAGGGCATGATCAAAGGTCGTCCCACAGGTGTCACATATCTCTGTGATAACAGCCGTACAAAACCTACCAGGTTCAGGTAGCGGGTGTTGTTTGTGAAAACACTGTAAGAATGGTCTCTCCTTAGATGGGCATGTGTTGGCTCCTATCCCGGTCCACAACTCTTTCTGTGTGGAGTGCCTCTTCTATCCCAAAGCATCCTGGAATGGAGCATAGTAGACATTATATATGGGCAGCTTACAGTCCAGTGGTATGAATATTGATTTATCTCACTTCAGTTAGCCCTGGCATTCCCTCTCTCTCTATCCCTCATAGTATCTCATTTTCATCCTACAAATAACAGCTTACAATGGCCTGTTTCCTTTATCATCGTTACTATTTTAGCACATCTTTCATTCATTGTTTA
Organism: Raja brachyura; assembly: GCA_963514005.1. The sequence continues at coordinate 103,606,994 of OY740782.1, read as the reverse complement.
TCTCTCCACGTCACCGTCTATATCTCTCGTTTCCCTTATCCCCAACCAGTCTGAAGAAGGGTCTCGGCCCGAAATGTCACCCATTCCTTCTCTCCAGAGATGCGGCCTGTCCCATTGAGTTACTCCAGCTTTTTGTGAATATCTTCGGTTTAAACCAACATCTGCAGTTCCTCCTTACACAATATATATCACACTGTCGGTATGGGTGAAAACATGCGTGGTGCAAATAATTATATCATTACGGGATGTGTCTAGCATTAGGAAAATTACTGCACTAGGAGTGCTCAGTCAAACTTTGAGACTGGCATAATTTCACCTGAAACGACTGCTGGGATGATCAATTCTAGAATGAATAAGACTAGCAGAAAAAGCTCTATGGGACACATTTTTCTAGGCTATTGTCACATAGAATGTCAGTGAAATCGAAAGACAAAAAAAATAAATAAATAAGCAGACCCAAATAAATATAAGATAATTGCACAAAATGTTTTTATTGATTGTTAACTGGTGCTTTGATGCTTCTTTATCTTAAAATCAACATGGAAATGTTTAGAGAGATATACAAAAGAGAGCAAATGGGACTAGCTTAGATGGGGCATCTGGCATGGATGAGTTGGGCTGCAGAGCCCATTTCCATGCCGTGTGACTATAACTCTATGATTAATGCTTGATTATTCTGATTCAAAAGAGTGAAATAGACCTGAGAAACCACTGGGCTCACTTTGAAGTGACCATAAAAGTTTTAAGAAAATCCCGAATCAATGTCTGTAAGATTGAGCTATCCACGAACAATCGACACATCAATTTCTATTCTGCAGTTTTACCCAAAAATAATTTCCTCCTTATTTTTCATTTTACCCCTGGTTTCTAAATGGCTCTTACTAAACCCCATGTTATTACTTTTAAATTGTCTGTACAATTTCCATTTTCTTCTGGCCTCATTGAATCTCTCATTCTTCAACAGAGGAGGAATGCAGGTTAAGGATGTTCACTAAGCATTGATGGAGTGCAGTGCACGGAATGTGCAGCGGATGATGGTGAAATATTTTTTTCTTATAAAATAGTTGCTATGATGAAACCCTCATAAATATTCCCATTAATGGTGCACGTGCGAAAAGGGATTGGATGATGTCCTGTTAATGGATGTTGTAAGCAAGTGTTAGGCTCCAGCACCGTGCTACTTGCAGCTTCTATACGTTGCAGCATGCACCAAACAGACTGCACCAAAACCATACTGGCTCTCCAGAAAGGACGAAACCTGATGGAAAGCATATACCTAGGCAGTTTTGAGCACTGATTGCAACTTGTAAGTTGGGAAATAACAATTTTAGTTTAGTGATACAGCATTGAAACTGGCCCTACAGCCTACCGAGTCCACGCTGACAATTCATCACCTTTTCACACTAGTCCTATATTATGCCATTTTCTCATCACATTCGGTGCAATTTTACAGAGGCTAATTAACCTACAAACCTGCACATTTTTGGGATGTGGTAGGAAACTGGAGCACCTGGAGGAAACCCATACGGTCATAGGGATAATGTGCAAACTCCACACGGACAGCACCGGAGGTCAGGATTGAACCCAAGTCTCTGGTGCTGTGAGGCAGCAGCTCAACCAGCTGTGCCATTGTGCTGCTATTCAAAGAGTGAACAAAAAGAGAACTTTGAAAACAAATGTCCTCACTTGAATTGCAAACGTACAATTATTCCTTAATATCTACACCACAATCTTATTTGAAAAGTAAGGATTTTTAAATATCTCACATCTCTACTCCTCCCCTGTAGTAAATGTGTTCAGCTCTCAGGATTATAAAGCTCTGTACCAGGGTCTGGGATTAAGAGCCTTATTTTGATTTAGCTTCAAGGGAAGAATCTATATCCATAGACATGCAGCATGTACAGCTGCTCAGATCAGTGCCTTATAACCACCAGGCAGGTATAACAAGACATGTACAGGTATAAACAAGGCAGGTCTAAACAAGGCATGTGATTTTTATTACACATTTTAACCCTGTTCAACCTCAGGCATCCAGACATAACAAACCTGTATCTTTATTTTTCTTCTTAGGTGCTCCATTGAGGTTGAGGGTGACTGATTTTCACTCTAGTTTGCTGTGTTCTGAAGGGGTTCATTATGCCAGTGTGGGATCTGCAGACTTGGCTTTTCTGTGATCCGAACTTGAGACTTAAAGCTCTCGGTAGCATCCCAAATATTCCTTCTCGACTTGGCTCCCTGGGCAGCCATGGGCCAAGAGTTCAAATAACATTCCAAGAGTTTGTAAGGATGTTACACTTTTTCAAGGAGACTTGGAGACCTTCATCTTGTGAGCTCTTGCTGTGACTGATTTAAGAGTAGAGTGTCTGTTATCGAATGTGAAGGACCTGCCCTGCCTATTCGAGTCGGCTCAGAAACCTTGTTGCAGGGAGCAAAATACAAGAAACTCAGGATTCTGGTATTTGCAGTTTTTTGTATTGTCAATGCATAGTGCATATTGTACTCTCACAATAGTGTATAGTTGTGCCACACTATAGAATGCCATTACTGCACTGGAGAGAGTGCATTGGTGAAAGGGGTTTCACCGAGGCAGCAATTGTGAGCAATATCAGGCACCATATCTGAGGAAGGATGTGCTGGCTCTGGAGAGGGTCCTCAGGAGATTTACGAGAACTATCTCGGAATGAGTGGGTTAACAGATGAAGAGCGTTTGACGGCACTGGGCCTGTACTTGCTGGAGTTCTAAAAGATGAGGAGGGACCTCATTGAAACCTACAGAATAATGAAAGGCTTGAATGGAGTGAATGTGGAGAGGATGTTTCCACTAGTGGGAGAATCTGACTGGATAGACTCTGCTTGTACTCGCTAGAATTTAGAAGATTGAGCGGGGATCTTATAGAGACTTACAAAATTCTTAAGGGGTTGGACAGGCTAGATGCAGGAAGATTGTTCCCGATGTTGGGGAAGTCCAGAACAAGGGGTCACAGTTTAAGGATAAGGGGGAAGTCTTTTAGGACCAAGATGAGAAAATCATTTTTCACACAGAGTGGTGAATCTGTGGAATTCTCTGCCACAGAAGGTAGTTGAGGCCAGTTCATTGGCTATATTTAAGAGGGCGTAGATGTGGTCCTTGTGGCTAAAGGGATCAGGGAGTATGGAGAGAAGGCAGGTACGGGATACTGAGTTTGATGATCAGCCATGATCATATTGAATGGCGGTGCAGGCTCGAAGGGCCGAATGGCCTACTCCTGCACCTATTTTCTATGTTTCTATGACCAGATGTCATAGCCTCAGAATTAAAGGACTTTCCTTTAAGAAGATGAGGATGAATTTCTTCACTCAGAGGGTGGTGAATCTGTGGAATTCTTTACCACAGAAGATTGTGTAGGCCGTCAATGGATATTGTTAAGGCAGCGATAGATAGATTCTTGATTAATACAGGTGTCGGGGGTTATGGGGAGAAGGCAGGAGAATGGGGTTAGGAGAGAGAGAGATAGATCATCCATGATTGAATGGTGGAGTAGACTTGATGGACCGAATTCTGCTCCTATCACTTATGACCTTATGAGGGGAGCTTGCAAAGGGGAGTTTCAGTTATGAGGAGAGACTGGATACGTTGGATTTATTTTCCTTTCAGCAGAGCTGGTATATGGGACCTTAGTTTAGTGTGTTATTGTCACGTGTACCAACAAACAGTGAAAAGCTTTCCTGTTGTGGCTGCCAGTCAGCGGAAAGACTATACATGATTACAATCAAACAATCCACAGTGTACAGATACAGGGTGAAGGGAATAACGTTCATACAAGATCATGTACAGTAAAGTCAGTAAAGATTAAAGATAGTTTAAGGGTCTTCAATTAGGTAGAAAGTAGGTCAACCTGACAAATGGATACAGCATTATGACAGAATGGATAATAGATAGAAAGCAACTTTTATCCATGGCAGGGGTGTCAAAAACTAAGGGTTAAATTTTAATCCAACCCTTTGGATTACGGGGTTGGAATAGGGGATCTGCGGATAAACATTTTCACGCAGGGTTGTTAGAATTCAGAACGCATTGCCTGAGTGAATGATGGAGGCAGCTACTCTCACAATGTTTAGGAAGTATCTGGATGAACATGTGAATTGTCAACATGTAGAATGCTACAGTCCAAGTGCAGGTAAATAGGTTTTATACAATTAAATACTTGATAGTTGACATGGACATTGTGGATCCAAGGGTCTTTTTCTGTGCTATAGGACTCCATAAGTCTATAACTTAAGAAGCAGCAGAAGAAGACCATCTACTGTAGCTCTTGGAGCTTTCTTTTCCATCCATCAGGATCATGTACCAATGTTACAAAATTTTGAGATTTTAAAAATCAAGTCTGCAATTTATTCCATCAGATAAAGCATAAAATGAAGTTTAATTTGGCACGCAATTCACTTTCATATCTTCAGTATTAAAAAAAGTAATGGCCATTTTCATACTCGGAAATTAGCATCTTGTTCCCTATTCCATTGACACAAAAGCTGTGATCAAGGACCGTCAAAAGCCCATAACTTTCTTAAAAATTAAGAGAACGGAATGAAATTTTCAGTTATTATAGATTGAAGCATTCTGAAACAAATATGAAACAATCTTCCATGGATTACCTGAAATTAAAGCATATAATTAGTTAGTTACCTAATTGGAGCTAATTACAAAATTCAATTACTAGATCTAAACATCTATCCATTTCTTAAGAAAAGGTTAACATTTTTAAAAAGCCTATGTGTCCAAATAACATTCACACAATAATTCACAATATAACATGATTTTAAAATCTCATTGTCATGAATGTATAGGCCAAATGGAAGGAATTTAGTGTTTCATTCCCATAAATTAATGGCAATTTTAATCATCTTGTGAGTGGGATTTTGTGGAACTCGATCGTTTGGAACATTGTGGTTGCAGTGAATTTAAACCCCATATCGGCAGGAAAAATACTACCGGTTCATATGGGTCCTAAGTCACCTTTTCGCAACGTGAACTTTTGATTAAAGGCATCCTAAGAAGCAAGTTTATATGAAAAAATAAACGGTGTACCTTGCCTTGTCCCCTACGTGAGATCCGTCCCATTGGCGGCATTAGAAGATGATTTTAATTTTACTCCTGCTTTTAATTTTTCCAGCGCTAATTTTAATAAAATTAATAAAACTGCATTTGAAGCGATTTCTCTTAAGCTACTAAACAGCCTGTTCAAAATTCATTTGAATAGTCTGAAGAAAAACTGCATTTTAAACCCGCCCCCTCTCAAAGGCGCCAAAGTCACGCACACGGCCAGTGACAGAACTGCAGCGCGACTGAAGGTACGTTTTGTAACATACCTAGATCATGGCTGACAATCTTTTGCTATTTTCTTGCACCATTCCCAAATCCCTTGATTGCCCCCTACAATCTATTTCTGTTTGAAATGAATAACTGAGACCACCCTCCGGGAATTGCAAAGGTTCACCATCCTTTGAGCGAAAGGATATTTCCTATCTCAGCATCCTTGTCTTTACACTGGTCCTCTGGTTCCAAACTCCTCTGTCAGGCTGCACATCCACACGGTGTTCAGCATGCCAGCTTCTCAAAGAGTTTGCAAGTTGGAATGAAATCTAATTCTTCTGAACTCTAGAGAATCCAGAGAAACGAGGAACTGCAAATTCTTGAGGTCAAAATTAGCTGCAATGTCACGATGGAAGATGAAGCCACCATTGATCGTCATTGGAACACTGAAGACACAAGGCATTGCAGAAGCTGGAATCATCTAGATTGCAGAAAGATAAGTCACGGTAAGTAAGTTCATTGGCCAAGTATTCACATACAAGGAATTTGCCTTGGTGTTCCGCCCACAAGTAACAACATGGCACACAGTGACAGTTATGAATGACTCAGAAAACACTAAACATTAATAATAATAAAACATTAATGATAAAACACCATTGATCAAGCACGTGAACCAGCAAAATATCAGAACAAAGGGAGGCTACAGATTTTTGGCTGTTGAGTAGAGCAACTTCTCGTGGATAAAAACTGTTTTTATGCCTGGCTGTGGCAATTTTGACAATCCGGAGTCGCCTTCCAGAGGGAAGTGATTCAAAGAGTTTGTGGCCAGGGTGAGCGGGGTCAGAGATGATCTTGCCCGCTCGCCTCCTGGCCCTTGCAGTGTATAGTTCATCAATGGAGGGAAAGTTGCAGCCAATAACCTTCTCTGCTGATCGGACGATTCGCTGCAGCCTCCAAGTGTCGTGCTTGGTGGCTGAGCCAAACCAGACCATGATGGAGAAGGTGAGAACAGACTCTACGATAGCCGTGTAGAATTGGACCATCATTACCTGTGGCAGATTGTGCTTCCTCAGTTGCCGTAGGAAGTACATCCTATGTTGTGCCTTTTTGACTGTGGAGTCGATGGCAGCCCCCCACTTAAGGTTCTTGGAGATGATGGTTCCCAGGAAGTTAAAAGACTCCACAGATGTGACTGTGGTGTTGTTGAAGGTGCGTGAGGGGAGGGGGAGCTGTCCTAAAGTCTACAATCAATTCCACTGTCTTAAGAGCATTGAGCTCTAGGTTGTTGCGACGGCACCAGGACACCAGCTGTGACACTTCCTGTCTGTAGGCAGATCTCTCCCCATCCTGGATCAGTCCAATCAGGATTGTGTCGCCCACAGTGGGAATGGAATGGAGAATTAAAGTGAATGGAGATGAGAAGCTCGCATTTGCCACTGAGGACTGAATGTAGGTGTTCTGTAGAGTGGTATCTGAATTCCTGCAAAACACAAAGTCCTGGAATAACTCAGCAAGTGACAGCATTGGACTGGCGGCCTTTCAGGTCAGTTCTGAAAATGGGTCTGGACCTAAAATGTTCTCTATCCATTCCCTCCACAGATGCTGCTTGACCTGATGAGTTACTCAAGCTTATAGATCCACGCTGACTGCCCAATCTCATTATTTCAAGATATTCTATTATTGCAGGTTGCATCACTTTTCCTATTACTGACGTTAGATGAACAGGTCAACATTCTCCTTTTTTCCTTTTTTCTATCCCCTTCCTGTTTAAACAGTGGGATCAGAATGTTTACTCCAATCCACAGGAGCAATTCCTGAATCTTATGCCCCTGTCCCACTTAGGAAACTTGAACGGAAACCTCTGGAGACTTTGCGCCCCACCCAAGGTTTCCGTGTGGTTCCCAGAGGTTTTTGTCAGTCTCCCTAATGGTTGAAAGTGGTTTCCGTTTTAAAAATCAGTCATTTTTTTTAGTCGAAGCCGGTTGCGATGCTAGTTGAAGGTGGTTGCCGGAGGACAAAAACCTCCGGGAACCGCATGGAAATCTTGGGTGGGGCGTAAAGTCCTCAGAGGTTTCCGTTCAGGTTTCCTAAGTGGGACAGGGGTATTAGGATCTTTACCAGGTTTTTACCATGTTTACCAGATTATCTGCCATTACTTCCAAAACTTGGAAACATAGATCATCAAGTCCTTGGGATTTAGTGGCTCGAGTTCAGAAACATCTTTAGACATGTTTTTTTTAATAATATTTATGTCCTTCAACTCATCATTCTGCATGATGTTTTGTTATTTTTTTAATGTAAACCCATGGTAATTGTTTAAATACTCGGTCATTTCCTTACCCCAATATACATTCTCCCATATAAATCTCAAATTTCCTATTCATATATCATCTGCAACATCATGATGCAGCTATGCAAGTCACAGTGAGACCAGTCGGAGTACTGTGTGCAGTTCTGGCATCTAGTTAAGCTGGAAAGGGTGCAGAAAAGATTCACAACAATGTCATCAGGATTGGAGAACTTCAGATGCAAGGAGAGGCTAGATAGGCTGGGATGATTTCCATGGAGAATAGAGGGCTAAAGGTGACCTGATAGGGATATATAAAATCATGAGGGAGCATAGATTCCATGATTCAATTCAATGACATTTTATTGTCACATATACCTGGGTGCAGTGAAATTCTTAGTTTTTGCATACAATCTGATAAAATCATACAGCAGACTTCACCTAGGCAATACACAAAGAGTTGCCATGAATGTCTTTTTTTTCAGGGCAGGGGAATCTATAAATAGAGGGCATAGGTTTAAGGTGAGAGGGGAAATATTTAAAGGGATCTGAGGGGTAACATTCTCACATAGAAAGTGGTATCTATATGGAGCAAGCTGCCATATAAAGCTGTAGAGGCAGGTACAATTACAATGTCTAAAAAATATTTGGAAACTAAATATTTAGAGGGATATTGGCCCAATACAGGCCGATGGGTCTAGCTTGGATAGACATCTTGGGCAGCATGCATGATTTGGGCCCAAGGACCTATGACCGTCTGTATAACTCTATGACACAGAAAGAGACCTTTCAGCTTATTGAATTTATACACATTCAGAGTATTTCCATTATTCACATTGCCCCACATAGTTTCCTGACATTCATCCTCTCTCACATGCCCAGCAACTCCTCCCCCAACTCTCCTTCTATCCTCCCACTAGGAGTAATTTACAGAGGCCGATTAACCTATCAATCCACATGCCCTGCCAATCCATATCACAGGAAAAAGCAGCACTCATGGAGAAACCCACCTGAACACATGGCGAATGTGCAAACTCCATGGACCTGAAGATCAAGATCCAACATAGTTCTCGGAGCTAAGCGCACTGACTATTGTGCTGCTCTTGCACCACCTTCCGAAGAATCTCTGACATATGGGCAGACAGCACTGGTAAATCTGCCATCCATGGACCAAATGTGGCAAAGGCTGATACTTTAAGAGCACTGGCTCTGCATTAATGTATATGGTGAATGCTCAAGGGAAAGATTCTGAGGTGTGTACGTGGAGATGCCCTCACCATTAGCCCTATCAATAAATGAGACCAAGGAAAATCAGGAATTTCATCTGCCCTGTAGAACCCTGTTATTCTCATGTATATGCAAGAGGGCAGTTGGAAAAGACCTCCTTGCTACTCCTGAATGAATTTACCTAAAGAAACAGCTTGAGAATTCTCCAAGTCTCAAATTCCTGTCCATCCTCTTCTGAACCATTACCAAATCCCACCTTCCCCCACACCCTTAACCCTCCAGTAAAGCCTGAGAATTTCCAGGGTTCTTATTCTGCCAAAGTTCTCCAGCTGGTGTACTTAGTTCATAAAGAACAATCCCATGCCACGTATGCCTTCACACGCTGTCATTTTTCCAACTGCCTGTAATGCTACAAAAATGAAACTCGGCGTTGGTGAGATGGCCAGGGAAAAATACTCGAGTATCACTTTAGACCATTTCAGATCTCACAAACTTCAGAAGAAAAGTTTAAAAAGCTTGTGCCTGTGTGCACAGTTTAAGGGTTTGAAACGTGGAACCACTCCCTCAGCCTGTGAGGCCAGAGAAGGGTTTTTCAAGATTGTTGTCAAGTACTTATTGTGCTTCCTTTTGGCCTCGTCTTATGTTAGTCTTTTGTTCCTGTTTTGGTTCCATGATGGTTTTCAGTTCTCTTTAATCTCTTTTCTTTTTAATTCTTTGGTTATGTTTTTGTTTATATCAAAGATTGCAGCAACACACTCCCTCCTTTGTCTATGGATGTTAGAATCTGTCACATCAAAGGAATCCTCATCAACAAATCTAGCAAATGAACCTCTGAGTTAAGAAATTGTCTTGATCCACCTAGATGAAAAATATAATCGTCATGTGATGTCTATTACTATCCTTGCCTGAAATTCTCTGCTTTTTCTTTGCAAGCTTTATATTTCACCATTGCCAAGCTAACATCTGGTTTGAAAGCTGCCACCCTTCAATAACTTCCTGGCTAGCTGGCTGGCTGCTAGCAATCATAGTAACTGCCGAGAGAAAAGCTGCAGCCTCAAACCACATGTACTTGAGCGATGAGAAAGAACACTAGATGGAGTGCTCGCTCAGTCCTGTATCCATTCAAAGTCTGCTCTAGTCCAACAATCCAAGCTGAATAGTGCTTTCTGGATAATAAATTACATCAAAGCATATGAATGCTATTATAATATCTCCAATTGGGAATTCCACGTGGCATGCTGTGCTGTACAGCAGGTCATGAAGCGAGTGGGGTTGGACTAAAATTGGTCTCAACTGCAAAGGATGATTGCTGGTCTTTCTTTAATCTGGTCAAGTAGAATGATGCTGTTTTCTTCAAATCCGTGTTTAAAATATGGCTCTATATCTTCCACCATTAGATATATGCAATTTTCAAAAATAATATATTGCATTTCTATTACATATAACTACTTGGTAGAGAACAGAGTAATCAAACTAGTTCTTCACTTTATCACCCACAGAAGCACAGCATCGAGTCAAATTGGTGTAAACTTTGACTGTGTCTTCCCTCCCTGAATCGTACCTTTAAGCAATTTGTTACTCCTTTACAAGGGTGAAGGGAACTTGAAGCGGAAAATAGAGAGAAGATAATAAAGAGAGTTATAAATGCTGCAACCTGATTTACAGTAATATGAGGCCTTGGGAGTCAATTCCACACAGGATGCCAGAGCAGTCCGAACAGCCAACTGGGTGGAGCATCCACTTTCGATGCTGCACTTAGGAAAAGCAAGAATGTGAAGGCAGGAGGCTCTTTCAGGGAAATGCAAATCTTACTTCTTCTGATGTTATGGAGAATTGGGTGATCACATGTGGAAGCTTTGCACCAATACCAGCTCAGGATACCCCGTCAAATTGCTCAGAAACCCTTTCACCCTGCCACCAAGCACTGGTGTCAGCCAGGTACCACCCATCTGCCTGGACAGCTAGTGTTCAATGGCTGAAATTTGCTTCAACATGGCTCTAAGTGTCTCACAAAGATCAGCGTTTAAAACCAACCAGATATCCTGCAATACCTCCAGGGTACAGAACCGTCGTATTCCTTCAAACAAATGCATTTATATATAAGTATATGTTATTTATATTGCAATCACATTGCATCTTGAGTGTAAGAAAACGTTTATTTTCCCAAAATTAACTTTATTCAGAATAAAAAATATATACCAATATATATCCAAAATAAAAAATGCATAAAATCTTTGCACATTTCCAATGTCTATAGATTCAATAGTATTGTACTCAGTAGTGTTCTCACCTATCTTTAAACAAAACCACCTTACCACCTGCGGTGATATATTTTCCCTTGTTTGAGGGGTGTCCCCGGCAGACACTTCCCCTCAGTGTCCAGTATTGAAAGCTATAACATCATTCTCTCACAGAATACATACAAAACATGCCCATTCGTACCTAGAGCTGTGCAAGTTCATGGGACATCTTCTCTTGAACTCTAGAATCCACGCAGTCCAATGGCATGGTTACTTCCACTGTGCTTTAAATGGGTGCTTCTGGATTTTAGCCCATTGATAAATAAGAGGGATATATTTCCATAAGAACTAAACTGCAGAACAAACTCTGTGTGTATTTAAGATGTAGATTAGGTCATTAGGTCATAAGTGATATGAGCAGAATTAGGCAATTCAGCCCATCAAGTCTGCTCTGCCATTGTATCATAGCTGATCTACAGTATTTCCCTCCCGTACTAATCAAGAATCTATCTATCTCTGTCTTAAAAATATCAATTGACTTGGCCTCCACAGTCATCTGTGGCAAATAATTCCACAGATTTACCACCCTCTGACTAAAGAAATTGCTGATCATCTCCTTCCTATAAGAAGGTCCTTTAATTCTGAGGCTATGACCTCTGGTCCTAGACTCTCCCACTAGTGGAAACATCCTCTCCATATCCACTCCATACCCAAGCCTTTCACTGTTCAGTAGTCATTGCAGTCCTCCCTTATCCTTCAAACATTGGTTGCTTTGATCTGAATTATGACCACAAATGTTATTTATCACAGTGCCATCATCCCTATTTTTGACCTTATGCAATAGCCAATTAGATGAAGCTGAGGAAATTTCAGGCATGGATCCTGTCTCAGGGAATTCCTGTAGTTCCCCAGAGCTAAAATAATCAGGCTCAAGCCGCAATCATCATGTATGATGCTTGGCAATGTCATACGTTGCCCCTTGATGTTATCCCACTTTTTAAGAAAGGTGGGAGAAAGAAAACGGGGAATTATAGACCAGTTAGCCTGACATCGGTGGTGGGAAGATGCTGGAGTCAATTATAAAAGATGAAATAGCAGCACATTTTGATAGCAGTAACGGGATCAGACTGAGTCAGAATGGATTTACGAAGGGAAAATTATGCTTGACTAATCCCCTGGAATTTTTTGAGGATGTAACTGGGGAAAATGGACAAGGGAGACCCAGTGGATGTAGTGTACCTGGACTTTCAGAAAGCGTTTAATAAGGTCCCACATAGGAGATTAGTGGGGAAAATTAGAGCACATGGTATTGGGTGTAGAGTGCTGACATGGATAGAAAATTGGTTGGCAGACAGGAAACAAAGAGTAGGATTAATGGGTCCCTTTCAGCATGGCAGGCAGTGAGTAGTGAGGTACCGCAAGGCTCAGTGCTGGACCGCAGCTATTTAAAATATATATTAATGATTTAGATGAAGGGATTAAAACATTAGCAAATTTGCAGATGACACAAAGCTGGGTGGAAGTGTGAACTGTGAGGAGGATGCTATGAGGATGCAGGGTGACTTGGACAGGTTGGGTGAATGGGCAGATGCAGTTTACTGTGGATAAATGTGAGGTTATCCACTTTTGTGGCAAAAACAGGAAGGCAAATTATTATCTAAAAGGTGACAAATTGGGGAAAGGGGAAGTACAACGGGATCTGGGGGTCCTTGTTCATCAGTCACTGAAAGTAAGCATGCAGGTACAGCATGCAGTGAAGAAAGCGAATGGCATGTTGGCCTTCATAACAAGAGGATTTGATTATAGGAGCAAATAGGTCCTTCTGCAGTTGTACAGGACCCTAGTGAGACAACACCTGGAGTATTGTATACATTTTTGGTCTCCAAATTTGAGGAAGAACCTTCTTGCTATTGAGGGAGTGCAGTGTAGGTTTACAAGGTTAATTCTACTGATTGTGGGTGATCAGCCATGATCACATTGAATGGTGGTGCTGGCTCGAAGGGCCGAATGGCCTACCCCTGCACCTGGTGTCTATTGTCTATTGATGCTCAATGCACTCAATTTCATGAATATTTCTTAATTGAACACTTGGTCAAATTCTACTTTGATTTCAAGCAGAATCTCCATCTGTAGAAATCTATTTGGCCTATGTATAGTCAAAGGGGTCTGCAGCTGATTAGTCCTGATAAAATCTAAACTGAGCTCCAATGAGCAAATTACCATTGAGTAAGCACCACTTGCTACCATTGCCAATGTACTCTCTGAAACATTGCTAATGATTGGATATGGTCGATTGGCATGGCAATCGCTAGATGAGAAGTGTCCTAGTTTTCATGGATTGGATATACCTGGGCAATTTTATACATAGTCAACTACTTGACTTTCAGCAATAATATCGTATCCAACCAACATCTAAATCAAAAGGCTTCCTTTACGAATTTGTGGCACTGAGAAAAAGAGAGAAAAAAATCAATGTAGCTGTCACAGCTGCTACTCATTACATGTCCATGTAAGAAGCCTCAAGCGCAATGGTTCAAAGTAGAGTCAAACTGTAATCTTCAACGATACTTCAGTGCAGTAGTGACTTGGTCTGCTTCACATTTGGGAAGTAAAACTAAAGCAGCAGCTTTGAAGAAATTCTAATTGAATCTTTGTTTCTTTTGGAGATTAGGTGAGCAGGGAGAAACAAGAAGCTGCAGATGTTGGAATCTTGAGCAAAACACAAAGTGCTGGAGGAACTCAGTGGGTCAGACAGCAAGTCTGAAGAAGAGTCCTAACCTGAAATGTCACCTGCCCATTCCCTCCCCAGGTGCTGCCTGACCTGCTGAGTCATGAAGTCATACTGTGTGGAAACAGGCCCTTTGCCCAAACTTGCCCACTCCAACACTAGTCACACCTACCTGTGTTTGGCCCATATTCCTCTAAACCTGTCCCATCCATGTACCTGTTTAATAGTTTCTTAAATGTTGCAATAGTACCTGCCTCAGCTCTTTCCATACAGCCACCAACCTTTGTGTGAAAAAGTTACCCCTCTGATTCCTATTAAATCTTTCCCCCTTCACCTTAAAGTTCCTCTGGAACTTTGTGTTTTGAGCATGGAGATCATTGATTCACATCATAAGTACAAAGTTTAATCAAGGGGAAAGAAAATACTGCAAGAAAGAGTAGATTGGGTAAAGGGTAAACCAATCTCATGGTGTGCTGAATTAATTTCCACGGGTCTATCTGTTTTCTTGCCAGGAAAGCACTAGACTAACTACTCTATTGACTTATGGAGAAAGACTGGGAGGTATTCTTGTTCTCTCCTAGAAACTGTTTATTTTTGGATTCCGTTTTGGGAAAGGAGCCAATCCTAACATCCACTTCATGTCCAGGTCCCGTTACTATAACTCAAAAGAGCCTCTTGCATGCAAAGTCCTCAAACTAGATTGTATTATTGAGGTAAGGCTGTAAAAAGGGTGAATGGCTGTGAAACAAAATTATATCCTTGAGGTAGTGTTATTCATTCTGGGTAAAAAGGAATGTGCAGACATTTTTTGGTCACAATCCTCTTAGCTTCTTTACAACTTTTTCTCTATTGTTCTTCTTTTGAGTCATATAGCAGATAAATCATGTCCATAGACTATCAAGTATTTACCTATTCTAATAACATCTACTGACACTTAGATCCTTGGCTATCTGTGCCTTTGCAGTTCAAACGTTCATCTAACTTGTTCTGATTTTTCATATATTCTTGTTTTACATAACAGTCTTTGGGAAAGAACAAAAATATATCTCAACCAATATCTTAACCGATATGGTCACCCGTCTTGCTTCATACCAGCAGTGTAAGGTCATGCTACCTGACTGGAACCAGGGAGCAACCTGCTCAGGCTTTAAATATTTGGAGATATTAATGCACAATTTCTTTGAAAAACTCCTTCAGGACCATTAATGGCTTGATTTTTCATGCAATCAGAATAGAAAACGAAGAACGTCCAGCTGTCAAGGTGACATACAGTGATCTCCAAGAGACAGCATGATAAATGGAAAACTACTCACAGCTTTCTTATATTCCCATTCTTCCTCGTCCACTATCTTATAATTCAGGATCAATCAATCTTGTTTGCTACCAATTGAATGTAGTGATGTTGCAGTAAAATTTCCGTTCTTCAATCTGTGTATTCTAGATATGCCAAATAAATTATCATGATTACTTTTTTGTATGAACAAGTCCTGGAAGTCTGAGCTTTTTAAATAACGAATGCTTGAAGGTGGATACAAAGGCAATAGACAATAGGTGCAGGAGTAGGCCATTCGGCCCTTTGAGCCAGCACTGCTATTCAACATGATTATGGCTGATCATCCACAATCAGTACCCCGTTCCTGCCTTCACCCCATATCCCCTGACTCCGCTATCTTTAAGTGCCCTATCCAGCTCTCTCTTGAAAGTATCCAGAGAACCGGCCTCTAACGCCCTCTGGGGCAGAGAATTCCACAGACTCACAACTGTCTGCGTGAAAAAGTGTTTCCTCATCTCCGATCTAAATGCCTTACCCCTTATTCTTAAACTGTGGCCCCTGGTTTTGGACTCCCCCAACATCGGGAACATGTTTCCTGCCTTTAGTGTGTCCAAACCCTTAATAATCTTATATGTTTCATATGATCCCCTCTCATTCTTCTAAATTCCAGAGTATTCAAGCCAGCCTCTCCATTCTCTCAGCGTATGACAGTCCCGCCATCCCGGGAATTAACTTTGTGAACATACGCTGCACTCCCTCAATAGCAAGAATGTCCTTCCTCCAATTAGGGGACCAAAACTGCACACAATACTCCAGGTGTGGTCTTTCTAGGGCCCTGTACAACTGCGAAGGACATATTTGCTCCTATACTCAACTACTCTTGTTATGAAGGCCAATATGAAGGCCATTCACTTTCATCACTGCCTACTGTACCTGCATGCTTACTTTCGTTGACTGATAAACAAGGACCACCAGATTCCGTTGTACTTCCCCTTTTCCCAACTTGTCACCATTTAGATAATAATCTGCCTTCCTGTTTTTGCTACCAAAGTGGATAACCTCACATTTATCCACATTAAACTGCATCTGCCATGCATCTGCCCACTCACCCAACCTATCCAAGTCGCCCTGCATTCTCATAGCATCCTCCTCACAGTTCACACTGCCACCCAACTTTGTGTCATCTGCAAATTTGCTAATGTTACTTTGAATCCCTTCATCTAAATCATTGATGTAAACTGTAAATAGCTGTGGTCCCAGCATCGAACCTTGCGGTACCCCACTAGTCACTGCCTGCCATTCTGAAAGGGACCCGTTAATCCCTACTCTTTGTTTCCTGTCTGCTAACCAATTTTCTATCCAAGGCAAAAGTTATAGAGATTTGACTGTAGGTTATCATCAATATCTTGCAGCCACTGATGGGGGAACGGCTGTGGTGGAGGGTGAAGATTTCTTTAATCCACTCTTAAACATCCATTAGCTCAGAGTAAGAGTATAATAAAATACTGATTAGGTCACACTTGGCGAATCATTTCCAATTCAATTACCTCACCTTAGAAAGGACGGAATAGTACAGCAGAATATATAAATTAAATTTACCAGTGTTTCCAAAGATGAACAATTTCAACTGCAAAAATAAACTGCAGAAAGAAGGATTTTTGCAAGAAGTGGTAGTGAGCCACCTTCTTGAACTACTGCAATCACTCTGGTAAAGGCATACCCACCATATAATTTGATTGTGCATTTCAGGACTTGGAAGAGGCAATGAACTATGCAACTCTGGGATAGTTATTCAAATATCCATCACCAAGAATGGCTTGATAGCACCACCGTTGACTAAACTGGCTAAGTCCTGAAGAATGTAATTGACAAATTGTTTCAACAGTTGGTAGTGAGTAACTGTGTGGCAAGTGCTTCTATCCATAATATATGTAGGTGGGAATTTCTTGCTATTTTGTGCTATACCCATACCATGTATCTAACTTTATTCAGATAGGCACAGACACAAAATAAAAACAGCTTGTAGATCAGTTGTGAGTCTATTGAACAAGTCAGTTTATTAAAGCCGTATCAGTGCACATCGTGAAACAGTTCAGAAAGTGGATGGGACCATAGGATAGGTTTGGAGGGATATGGACCAAATGCAGGCAGGTGGGACTAGTGTACCTGGGACGTGTGGAGAAGTTGGGCTGAAGGGCCTTTCCACACTGCATCACCCTATGACAATATGACTAATTTTTACTAAGACTATTTTTGGGCTTTGCATTCATATTTCTGTTTTTGTCCACTGACCAGTGCAAAATGAAAGAACTAAGAGACCAAACATTGGTTACTCTGGTACACATTTTGCAAACAGGTGGAAATGCATTTCAATCCTTTTTGTCAACCTGCACAAACATTAAGTGACACATCTTCTTTTACATTTAACCAGAGACGTGGTTTTCAGTTACCTCTATAAAACATATTCCCTTTGCAAAGTGGAGGCTGTAATGGAAAGTGGGAAAACCTTTGAAAATTAGCCTACTGGAAAATTGGGTATACTTTATCCAGAGCAATTCTAGCTTTTGGAGGAATTAATGATACAGTCAAGGTAGATGGAGGGGGATTTGGAGAAAGACCTGTTTACACTGGGCCTCAACCTTAATTGCATCGTAATATTCTGTTGGAAATGGGCATGCTGTTTCGTTGCAGCCTTGTTCTCCCTCAGCGGCACAGTTTTTTCCCACTTTATGGGTGTAAATAAGGCTGGGCCCACTGCCCGGGTGGTTTAGCAGTTCACGGCGCCCTGGGCTGGGCACCACGAGATGTGGAATGCATCTTTAACAAGGACTAGGTTAAGTGGGACCCGTTGGGTCCGAGTCACAAGGGAGGCCTGGTCCCCCAACGCAACCAATTCCCCTACACGGACGCGGGGGGGGGGGGGAGGGACGCGGGAGGGGGAGGGACGGGGGGGGGGAGGGACGTGTGGGGGAGGGGGTGTGTGTGGGCAGAGGGGGTGTGTGTGAGCAGAGGGGGTGTGTGTGTTGGGGGAGTGGTGTGTGTGGGTGGGCTGATTGTGGGGGTGGAGGGGCGTTGTGGGTCTCTGGAACTCTCTGCCACAGAGGGTAGTTGAGGCCAGTTCATTGGCTATATTTAAGAGGGAGTTAGATGTGGCCCTTGTGGCTAAGGGGATCAGAGGGTATGGAGAGAAGGCAGGTACGGGATACTGAGTTGGATGATCAGCCATGATCATATTGAATGGCGGTGCAGGCTCGAATGGCCGAATGGCCTACTCCTGCATCTAATTTCTATGTTTCTATCTTTCTATGTTTCTGGAGGCGGGCGGGGGGTGGGGCCTGGAGGGGGTGTGAGTGGGGGGGAGTTGTGGAGGGAGGGGGCTGTGTGGATGGGGGGAGTTGTGGGGGGAGAGGGGTGTGAGGGCTGGGGAGAGGGGGGAGTGAGCTTGGAGAAAAGACGGGGGAAGAGCCATGGGCGTATCACAGGGGAGGGGGGAAGGAGCCAGCGAGGGGGACCAGAGGGGTAGTGGCTGGAATTGGCGGTACGATAGGGCTCACAGTGGGCGCTGGTCGCTTGTCGTTCTCCTCTGCTGGGATCAGAGTCTTTGTTTTCTGTTTGGCGACATCAGCGACAACTCCGGGCTAGGCTGGGTCTCCGACTTGGGCTGGGTCTCTGACGCTGGGCTGGGCCGGGCAGGGTCTCCAACACTGGGCTGCTCGATGCTGAGATGCTCGACGCTGGGATGCTCGGGGCTGGGCGGTTTCTCGGAAAATTGTGGCTGGTTAAAATCCTCTGCTGGCCATTCTCAGCTCCAGTAAAGATGCAATGGCGCAGGAAGGGGTGGACCGTACCGGTGAGTAACAGGGGTAGAGACTAATCTGCGCGGCGCTGAAGGGCAGGAGCAGAGATCGATCTGCGCACCCACAGTTTTTAAGAATTTTTAAACCTCGCTAACATTTACGACATTCAACTGATTGGAACGAAATTTGGTGCAATCCCAGCATAGGAGAACAGTGAGTGAACTAGCGAAAAATGGCAGCGCTACCGCGAACTGTTTTTGCGCAAATAGAAAGACCGCACAAACGGAAGATAACAAGATCAGCGTTTTAGAGACAGACAGATAGACGAAGATAGATGGGGAAATAGTAATTTAAGAATATTTGTTTTACTTGTACTATGGTGGTGTATTGTACATATTATTGTAAATAATTCATTGAATCATTTTTGATGTTAAAAAAAAAAATGCTGGGTCCAGTTCAACAGTGAAATCCTCCTCCAACTGCAGGGTCTCCATTTCTGACCAAAGTTTCTGAGTGATTGTTCATCTGCTTTCTCCACAATGCTCTTTGCATTGAAATAGACAATTTGGCCCATCAGTATCATCATATTCCTTCACCTCTTCCTGACAGTCCTACCTTTGAGATTTACTGGTTCTTTTTGTTCAAGTTATTAAAAAATATCATCCCCTTAACCCTCATTTTCACCTACAACACATCAAAAATAGAAAGATTAAACGAGAACTTACCAGTTTAAAGTTTGATATTGATTTTATGAGGAGTTACGTTGGTGATTACGTGAAGAAGACCCGTCAGTCCGCATGCGCGTCAGTCTTCAAAGCAGCGGTATGAAATCACAAATAACAAACACCGAAGTGACATAGTAAGATGTGTGACTCGAGAACTACCAGATGATCTTTTATGAAAGAGGGTTGGGCGTGGCGGACACGTAATCACCAACGTAACTCCTCATAAAATCAAGATCAAACTTCAAACTGGTAAGTTCTCGTTTAATCTTACTATTGTACTTCTAGATGTTTTCTACCTGGTCAAAAGCTTTCTCAGCGTCTAATGAAATAATTGCTAGGTCTTTGGTAATATTTCTTTTTGAGTATATAATACTGAATAACCATCTCAGGTTGTATGAAGAATAACTTTTTGGTATAAATCCTGTTTGATCCGGGTGTATTAATTTATTAATCACTATCCTTAATCTTTGTACTAAGATTTTAGTTAATATTTTCTGATCCTGGATCATCCAGATCCTTATCTATTTTTGGTATAAGTGTTATAATTGATTCATTTAACGTTTCTGGTAATTTTTGTTGCGTATAGATATGTTCGTACAATGTCTTTAAATGCAGAACAATCAAATCATAAAATGTTTTATAAAATTCCGAGCCAATGCCATCTGGTCCTGGGGAGTTACCATTTTTTAATGATCTGATAGACTCTTCAATTTCTTTTACTGTTATTTCCGCATCTACTAATTCTCTATCTTTCAAATCTAACCCTTTAAGATTGCATTTTTTTTAAAATGCTTCTCTGTCTGGTTGTCTATAGTTTTAGCAGAATAAAGATTTTGATAGTATTGTAAAAATCTCTCATTAATATCCTTAGGTTGTACTAATGAATCTCCTTTGTCTGATTTCATCTATGGATTTTTTTTTAAACAATTTAGTTGACCATCCTGCGGTAGCAAGGATATGGTCGCTCGGCATGTCCATTGCCCTGGCCGCTGACGTTGATGCTGACCTGGTGGAATGAGATATACAATCGTCAGTGTTAATATCTGCATAACCCAGAACCTGCTGCAGCCAACTTGAAATAGTCTGAACTAATCTTCCTTTGTGTAGTTGTTTGTTGATTAATAAACAGTGATGATTCCACACTTCGTAGGATTCTGGTGGCCTTGATAACATAGACATGAGACCGTGGGGTATCCGAAAAATGATCTTAAATCATGCCACCCCTCGTCTGCTCTGCTTGTGTAGACCAGAATGTAAAATGTAATGGCATCTACAGCCAATTCCATCTGATCTAGCCACTGCGTTTGCAATGTTTGCTGTCGTTGTGCTGATATTAGTGTCATGACTAAGGACGTAGCTGGAACCCCTTGGTGAAGTAATGTTCACACATTTTCAATAACCAACTGCTTAATCTTGTAATGGGAGAACTTGTGTCAAGATCTTTTTAACAACTCAATATCCAGGTTGAACCCAACAGAGTAGTTCCCTTTTGTTGCAGCTGTAGTGTCTCTATAACTGAATTATTGTCAAATACCATTTAAGAATGAACTGTAAAATGTCAGTAATCTGTACCGTATTAAAAGTAACATTAACATTTAACCAAAATCACTTCTGATCCTGCTCAATAGGAATGTACTGCTTTTTTGGGTGCTATCCCTGCACTCTGCAGTGAGCACATTCATGGCTTGATGTGACACCCTAAGCCATAAGCCAATCCATTCAAAATGTGTAAGTCAATAATTGTTTTATTGTGTAAAGGCCGGTCTCCTGAACCACAGTTTGAACCAGCAAGTTTTTGTTTTTTGGAATAACCGAATACCGTTGTGCCATTATGCCTGATGAAGCAGGCAACATGGCTGCTTAGCCAGTCCGACAATATGAACCCAAGCGAGGTCTTGCTGACTGTTTTAAGAACCGGCTAATGAGGCAAAAATGGAGGAAGACCTAAAAGAACATTCCTCCTTTTGTAGCGAGAATGTATTTCTCCGCACTGTTGTGCCACATATTTTTGCAATCAGTGAATAAACATGCACCAACATGTTGATATTTGATGTAGTATTGAACTATACTTTCATAATACTTTGAGATCCAATACCTATTCTGTGTTGTCATCAAACTGAACTGGATGATGCACCAGTGGCAAAGGAGATTTAGTTAATTATTACAGGATACTTTTACTTGATTACCATGTGACTAACATGTCACCATCGTGGAGCAGCAACTTGAATTTGAGCATGTAGAATATGTATATTCACTCAATAGCCCCTTACCCATGGGGTGCATCTAATGTATATATTTAGTTGATACCAACAATTGAACAATTGATAACTCATGCAATTTCCAATACCTCCAAGTAGAGATGGTATTCGGAACTTCTCATCTTAGAGTCCTTAGCATCAGTTTGTAATAACTGAATTCAACCGACCACACTACTGTAGCGAGTTTCAAGTTCAAATGAGTTATTGTCATGTTCAGCAATGCTGAATACTATTTTTTCATCATTGTGACTGAGGTAGCTTCAGCTGACAATAGCATAAGGTTGTTAACAATGGTCTAATTGTCCTTTGAGAGGTTGCTACTTACACAATTTCAGTTCCTTGATTTGCTCGGCTGAAACTCAGCTGCTATATTGCCAATTACTCTTGATGAAATAAACTCAGTTTTTTAACAGATTGCTATTAACACCAATCTCTTGCCACAGGGTGGAGTCAAGGCTAATAGTAAGATTAAACGAGAACTTACCAGTTTGAAGTTTGATCTTTATTTTATGAGGTGTCACGATGAGGGATTACGTGAAGACCCCGCCAGCACGCATGCGCGACATTCTTCAAAGCAGTGGTGTGAAATCACAGAACAAACAGTCACAATGACTAATATAGTAAGATAAAAAAGAGAACTTTCATACCAGGTGATCTTTATAATAGAGGGTCGGGAGCGGAGGGCACGTAATCCCTCATCGTGACACCTCATAAAATAAAGATCAAACTTCAAACTGGTAAGTTCTCGTTTAATCTTACTATTTTACTTCGGAGTCACGTGAGTGACTACGTGAAGATTTCAAAGCTCTGTGATTTCATGCCCTGGAAGCTCCATGCTCACACACCGCTAAAGCTGGGATAAGAGGATGGACGTGATTCAGACAAGACACTGGCTGAAAAACAAAACAGGTATTTATTCATACCAAACACAATATTGTGTCCCATAAGGGTTATTTATCTGGCAGCACTTAAAATCCTCCCTGCATAATTGTCAGGGGAGGTCACGGGTTTGTTATAAAAGCGGTGGAAGGTTTTCTCATTGTTCCAACCCGCTGTGGCCAGGATGTGATCCAGTGGTACCTCCATCCTTCTAGCCGCCGAGGTGGATGCTGCCCTGGTGGAGTGAGATTTGTACACATTAGTATCCACCCCCGCCACATCCAGTACCACCCTTAACCACCTGGAGATGGTTTGCACCGTGACCCTGTGATGAGGCTTCTTGTGACTGACAAGCAAAGCTGTTTCCGTGCCCCTTAGATCTTTAGTGACTGAAATGTATCGCAGAATCAATGTAACGATACAAAGACGGGTGTCCGCTGGGTAAGCCAGGAACTCCAAAGTATGTCCAGACACTCAGGGTCGATCTTGCTTCAATAGTCCCTGCACCTGGAATGTGATTTTCCCACTGGTAATTGCCATGGCATCCAGACTGAGTTTGTGCAGGGACTGGACCCGTTGCGCCGTGATTAGTGCCATTATCATGACCATTTTGTAGGTTAACTTGGCCAAAGGGAGTCCCGTGTTCGGTGTCCATCCTCGCAGCATCGTCAATACCGTGCTGATGTCCCAGGTATGGCTATATCTGGGCCTGGGGGGATTAGAATTAAATATTCCCCTCATAAATTTGGATACTAGGGGATGTGACCCAATTCCCAATTGGTCACTCCCCTTGCCCAAGTAAGACGATAGGGCACTCCTGGCACAGTTAATGGCGCTGTAGCTTAGACCCTCATCGTAATGAAGGGTAGCCAGAAACTCCAGCACTTCCGTGATGGTGGCGGTTTCGTATGTTGTTTTAGTAGTCACGCAGAATCCTTCCCATTTCCTGATGTAGGTCAGGTACTGCTTCCTTGTGGACTCTCTGCAGGCTCCCGTGATGGTATCAATGGTCCTGTTGGAGAGTCCGAATCCATGAAGTGGCCGTTTTAAAATCTGCAAATTAACAAATCCATGCGGTCATGACATGGATGACATTCTCCTGTAACAAGATGAACAAGCAGGCTTGGTCTTTTATTCACCCTGATACAGGGTTCTGTGGCCATCTCCTGTACCAGAGGGAACCATGGTTGAGTAGGTCAGTCGGGCACTACCAAGATACCCGATGCGGAGTCTTGCTTGATTTTTTGCAAGACCCGACTGATGAGGCAGAAAGGGGGGAAAGCGTAGCAAAATAAATCCCCCCAGTGTAGCGAGAAAGCATCCATCGCTACTGCCCCCGGGTCTGGCTCCCAAGCAACATACGTTGGTAGTTGGTGATTTAGCCTGGACGCGAAAAGGTCGATATCTGGTGTCCCATAACGTTCTACAATATCTGTGAACACATTCCGATCCAACATCCATTCTATGTTGTCGTTGAATTTCCGTGACCTGGTGTCTGCCACTGTGTTTAGTTTACCTGGAAGGTAAGTTGCAGAGATCCAAATTTCTCTTTGCAGACACCAGTACCAGATATTGTTGGCCAATTCATCACACGATATCGACTTTACACCGCCCATGTGGTTAATATAGGCTACCACCGTGGTGTTGTCAATCTGTATTCTAACATGAACTTTGTGCATGTTAGTGCAGTATGCTTTAAGGCCGTGAAATGCTGCCAGCATTTCTGAATAGTTAATCCCTAAGTTTTTAAATAGGGTTAACTCTGGTGCACTCCATCTACCTCCACAGCTAGAGGTAGTGTTAGTAGCTCCCCACCCTTTGGCACTGGCATCCGTTTGTAAGGTGATCGAGGGATTGGTGATAGTTATGGGTTTGGAACAATTTTGGGCATTACCCATCCACCAATATAATTCGGCTTTTGCCTTTTCTGGAATTTTCATGGGCCTATCAAAATGGCCAGCATGATTTTTGAGCTCCGTAATTTTGGCTCTTTGTAAGTTTTGGTAATGTAAGGGCCCATATTGTGCTGCAGGAAATGCAGCTACTATCTTCCCAATCACCCTGGCCACCTGCCGAATGGATGGGACCTTAATGCCAATGAGGCTCCTGCAAGCCTCTATCAGGTCTTCCACCTTGCTTGGTGGTAACGTGACAGACATTTGCACTGAGTCAATAATGAACCCCAAATATTTCATGGTGGTAGAGGGTTCCAATATTGATTTATCTGGATGTATCGTAAACCCCAGTTTCTGAAAAATATGTTTCGTGGCTGTGACTGCCAAGGTAGCCATCTCCAAATTCTCCCCCACTATGAGGATGTCATCAAGATAGGCCATAACAGTATGATTCTGTTTCCTTAAATAGGCCAAAGCTGGTTTCAATATCTTGGTAAACAATCTGGGTGCTGACGATAACCCATTAGGCAAAGCTTTATATTGCCATAATTGTCCCATCCAGATAAATTTTAAGTATTTCCTATGATCCTTGTGTATGGGTACTGAATAGTATGCATCTTTGAGGTCAACGCATGCCATGTAGTACCCATTGGCTATAAGCTGAATAGCAGTGTCGAAGGTGTCCATTTTAAAATGAATATACTGGACAGAAGTATTCAGGTCGGTCAAATCTATGATGATGCGGCAACCGCCATCTTTTTTGTTTTTAGTGAATATATTAGACACGAACTCCTGAGGTTCTTTAAAGGCCTTCTCAATTACCCCTTTTTCTATCAACCTCTGTAGTTCAGCATGCCCTGCTGCCTTATCTCTATGAGAAAGGACGAATTTCCGACTAGGTGCATGCTGTACCGGGGTAGGGAGTTCGTGAATAAATTCAATTTTGTAGCCCTGAATACTCCTGAGTATATAAGGATCAGAGGTAAAAGTGAGCCAATTCTCGAGGTACATGTGCAACCTGCCCCCTATGCAAAGTGAATTTGGGTCAGTAGTGTTCTTGGGGATCCCAGACCCACCTGCCTCCATGGTTACTGCCGGTGTGGTGGTTTCTGCCCTTGCTTCCTCGGCTGGTTGTAGGTGTTCTGGGAGTGGCGCATCTTCCAAGGAGGCCGGCCTGGGCCTTGGCCTAAAAAAGACCGCTGAGCAGGTATGCCGGCCTTCGAGCTTTCACCACCGGCAGACCTGTTAGGGTAACTCTGCCCGGTGGGTGCGTAGGGGTGCGTTCTGTGTGGGTGATGAGGCTTAGTGTACCCAGGTACTTTAATAAGGCCCAAAGCCTTAGCCTCCTCGTCAAGATCTTTAACCTGTTTGGGGAGATCTTCCCCAAATAGCAGGCTTGGAGGCTGCGTCTTCCCAGGCTTACACAACCCCGCGAACTTGGGGTTAAGCGCCGGCTTTATAATGCTTTTCCTGAAATTATTTATTTCATACTGTGTGTTGCACAGTAAGGCCAAAGCATCTTGTAGTTCTCCGGCATATCCACTCCCACTGCTGTTCTGGCTACTGCAGTAATCCCTGCGGTAAGGAGCTTCAGGATCTTCTGAAGTTTCATCTCCTGCCCTCTACTCGAGGGGCTCATGTTTCCCCATATCGGGTTGTTCACCGCGGGTACATTTAATGACTTGCAGTTTTCTGGCGCCATATATTTATCTGCTGTGGCATTGATGGCCTGTTCCTGAAGTTGGTTAGTGGCCATATAATCAATGCTGGCAGCCAGCTTGGGGTGGATGGGTAGGCCCTTCTGGTTGGGCATGGCATGTTTGCTCACCACATCCATATAATCTTCACACACCCCTGACGCTGCAGGTGCTTCAGCCAACTCCCCTTCTTCTGGGTCAGCCCAGTTCTGACCCTCAATGCTCCCCTGTATAGAAGGGGATACATTAGGCAGTCCTCGAAAGGAACTTGCCGTGGGCCTACTAGGGGTCCCACTGTGATCCTGCCCCTGCTTTAGCAGGTCACGTTGGAGCAGCTGCTCCATCATCCGCTCAATGCGGTCAAGGCGACCTCCGTCGCTGCCAGCGAGCGGGGTGCCCTCGGGACCGGACTCCGCTGAGTCGGCCCCGGCCGACTTCCGGGTAGTTTTCCCCGACCGTGGCGTACCAACGGTCTCAAAGTCCGAAAAGTCGGGAGCTGCAGGTAGAACCTGTAGCTCTGGAGAGGCGGTTCTCCGTTGGCTGCTGTCCTTAGCCGCTGATTTGGCCGCCGCTCTCTTTGATTTTCTCCCTTCCATAATGGTCGACTCACTCCTTCGGTGAGACTTACCTGGCGTGAGCTTTTTAAAGCTCACGCTGGAGGAGCCCCGCTCCTCCCGACCGTCGCTTCCGCATGCGCACGACGATATGTCGCGCATGCGTGCTGGCGGGGTCTTCACGTAGTCACTCACGTGACTCCGAAGTAAAATAATAATTAAAGGTAAATCCCAATGACCAACAAACAGTTTATCAAAGTCAAAGTATCCTTTATTGTCATTCAGACCTTTCGGTCTGAACAAAATTTTGTTGCCTTGCAGTCACACATATAATAAAAAACAAAACACACAATAAACACATATTTAACATCCACCACAGTGAGTTCACCAGGCACCTCCTCACTGTGATGGAAAGGCAAAAGTCTTAGTCTTTGTCTTCTTCTCTCCTTGTTCTCCCTCTGCGTTGAGGCGATCCAGGCCTCCGATGTTGTCATCCACGAGGCCCGCAGCCGAGTCTCCAAAGCCGGGCTGCAATTCAGCAATCCCATTCCGTAAAGCTTTACTGTTATTAGTACAGTTAATTGTCTTTGATAACCTTTGTAATGAGATTTGCATAGCATGGATCTTTGACCCTTATGAATCTTTTGTTAGTCAGGAAATAAGTTTTCATATTCAGAAGTTCATATGCCCGACACTCTCCATTCTTCATAATAACATGCCACTCCTGCCTTATGCCATGGGTGGTTTGCATGCAAACTTTTGCCCAATTTCCGAACTTTAACTTTAAAAAAATAACCCTGACCATAATCCAAATTTGCTTGGAATGCTACGACTGCCTCAAACAGATATTTTTACCCTTTGTGTTTGTACAAAACAAATGTAAATATTACAACTTGTGAACGGTGCACTAGCCATATTTTGGAAGTGCTAGACCCATTTTGTTCAGTAGGATTGGTAAGGTGCATGGAATTTCTGAGCTATCATGCTGCCCCCAGCTCCAGTGAACCGCTTACTGCCGATGAGCGCCTGGGGTGCATTCTGAAACGATGACTTTTGCCCGCCGTTGGCCTAATTGATTCATCTGCCAAGTTTTCTTCCCCCTGTTGAATAGGCCTACCTGAATGACAGATTCAGCGGGGGTTACACAAAAAGCTGGAGAAACTCAGCAGGTGCAGCAGCATCTAAGGAGCGAAGGAGATAGGCGACGTTTCGGGTCGAGACCCTTCTTCAGATTCAGCGGCTGGCTCGCACATCCCCCTGTTGGCGCTGTTCACCGCCGGCACATATGTGCTTTAGTATGTTCTATTGACTTCTTTAGAGCCTGGAGTCAGTTATATCTTGACCTTTTGCTCTTCCCTCAGAGAGGGTGATTCGTAGGCAGCCCTAAACAGGCGCTGCCACAGAACACCGATACTGATAAGAACCCATTGGACCTAACCCAAATAGAATATTCTGCTGAGATAGCAACTTTGTTGTCAGGAAAAAGGTACCTCTGACACGTGCCCTTCATCCCTTCGGGTGTGCCCCACGGCCATACCCTGGGACTCGGTGTCAGCAGGATACTGACCCGTCTTGGTCTCTGCCTCCAAGAGGGAGACCTGTAGCAGCTCTGTAACTGGAGCTGCTGGTGCGGCCTGCGGAGGTGGAACTACTGTCTCACCCTACCATCAGAGTCGGTGTCTGAACTAATCCTCATCTATGAAGGTACTATCAGACAGTTCTCTACTAGATACTGCTGGCGCCTTTTTGTTCAGTGTGGCGCTGACACTCCTCCTGTTGGCGTATGACCTGCTGTAGCACTGTTTGCAACAGTTGCTGTATTTGGGATAGTCGTTTCAAACGCACTATCCAGCCCGGGTGAGGAATTCATCCCCCTACTTCATGGGCCTTGCTATCCAGCCCCAGTGGAGAATCATCTCCCGACTCTGTGGGCATAGCAGATTATGTGTGAACTTGAGCAACCCTGTCCCAGGCGTTGCTGGTGCCGCCTTTCATAAAGGCCGGCGCTTTTTGACATGAAACAGCTCTGTACCAGGTGCTGCTAACACGGCGCTCTCGTAGGCCGTTAATGTCACACATCAAGCAGCCCTGTCAGGCACTGCTGGCACGGCCTGTCCCATAGGCCCGCACTATTGCACATGAAGCAGCCCTATCCCAGGTGCTGCTGGCGTGGCCTGTCCCATAGGCCCGCACTATTACAGTGTAAGCTCACTAAATCAACATTTTTAGTGTACAGCTTTACCTGTGAAGGGTTAAAACAATCCACAGCAACTTGTGCTAAACAACAAGGATTACATTGTCAGAGACATATAACAATAACTTTTTTATGACTATGCTTTTAGCTATTAACTTGAGGCAAGACGACTTGACGGCTCACCTGAGTCCAAATAGGGCTGAATGAGTCCCATTTAATTACTTGCCTGGGGACCAACGTCTGTGAGCCACTGACCCCACTGTCAGTGACTCTAGCGTTACTTCCTTGCCGTTCCAACGGCATCCCCACAGGCTGGGAGCTGCTGACTATACTGTCAGTGACTCTGGCTTGAATTTCTTGCTGTTTCACGGCATCCCCGCAGGCTGGGAGCCACTGACTACACTGTCAGCGACTCTGGCTTGAATTTCTTGCCGTTTTACAGCATTCCCGCAGGCTAGGAGCCGCTCACTGCCTGGTTAGCGGCTCCTTATCTCGCAACCCGATCTATTTGCCGGTTATCCGCTTCCGCGATCGAACTGGGTTTCCCCTCAGTCCATAACCGGCTCACTCGTTGGGCTGCAAAACTGGCAGGAAAACCTCTGTGAAAAGAGGCTCCTGCCTGAAAAAACCTGGTAAGTAAAAACGAACTTACCTCTAACTTACCTCTAGGTTTAACTTATCGCTGGCAGGAGTTCTGTCCTGCCAGTCTGGTGCTTGTGCTAGTGCGGCTGACGTACTGACGCGCATGCAGCCTGACAGGTTTTTTCATAGCATCACTCACATGACTCCGGAGTAAAATCATGATTTGCCCAGTATATAGGCAAGCTGTAGAAACAATGAAATGCAGATGCTGGTTTATACCAAAGATTTACACTAAAGTGCTGGAGTAACTCAAGGGGTCAGGGGGCATCTCTGGAGAAAATGGATTGATGATGTTTTGGGTCGGGACCCTTCTGACTGCCCCTAGTTAGCCCATTCTTTTCCAAATATACTGTAAGTAAATTGTATTCTTAAGAATCCTCTCCAATAGTTTCCCTACCACTTTAATTATTGTCTTGGGCGGCACAGTGCAGCTACCTTACAGAGTTACTACCTTACAGTAGTTACAGAGCCAGCGACCCTGGTTCGATCCTGGCTAAGGGGTGATGTCTGTATGAGTTTGTACGTTCTCCCCATGGCTGCGTGGGTTTTCTCTGAGAACTTCAGTTTCCCCGCACACTCCAAAAATTACAGGTTTATAGGTTATTTGGCTTGGTATCAATGTAAACATTGTCCCTAGTGTAAGAAAGCATGTAGGATAGTGGGTGAAGGGCCTGTCTCTGCGCGGTATCACTAATTAAACTAAATGAAATTAAACCAAACTAGTCCTTAATTGAATATCCTAGTTAAGTTTCTATTCAAAGATGCTGAAAATATGCGAGGAGTAAATGAAAATTACTCTCAGATTGAGATCTGTCTCTGAGGCTGCTTAAGAACTTATAGACGTACACTTCTTGTTAGACATTAACTCATTCCAGTACATTCTAGATTAAAGATTTTTAGGACATAAAATGTACTCTGTACAATCAATGCCAATATTAGTTTAAGCACATTTCTTTCATCTTATTGGTCAATTTTGTAGTAATTTTCCTTTGAATATAACCCACTATATTTTGATTGGCTTACATAATGTCAACAGGTCTTTGAGTTAAAACTCGGTAAGTTCCGGAGATCTGAGAATCTTAAGATTTTTGCCCCAAGGGTACATGACGTCTTTAAGCATGTATGATTTGCAGGATATGGGTTTTAATTACATGGATGCATGAATTACCTGCAAATCATTCTGCAGTTAAAGTGGACCCATGCTTTCAGAGCTATTTTTGTCACAACTAAATATGAGCTATAATGGGACAAATATACTGTAAGGTGATTTACAAATAACACATCAAAACATTAATATAGCAAATAATTAAATTTAAAATAATTATTTTATAGAGGCCCGTGTAGAAATCTGATGATATATATGCGCCAAAAATATTAATGAGAAAGGGCTGGGAATGCTGTTTTCATGAACTGCCAACAACTGAAGGAAATTATGGCATTTATGGAAATACTTACCTAAGTGAAACATGGTCAACATATGGAATGTATTAATGGCAGAAGGGAATTTACTGAATACGGCCCATGATTGACTGTACAATGAACTTCATTTCAAGGTAGAAATGTCTCACGAATTATCATTCCCATCTTTTAAAAGGAAAAGTTGAAAAAGGCTAAGTTTTACTGATAAGACAGCAGCAATTGAACAAAACAAAATATATTATTCCTTTAGGAATATATACATTCCTTTAGGACCGAGATGAGGAAAACATTCTTTACACAGAGAGTGGTGAGTCTCTGGAATTTCATTTCGGAGTCACGTGAGTGACTTCGTGAAGAGCCCGCCGGCGCGCATGCTCGACATATCGTCGTACCGCGTTGCTGCGACGGCTGGCGGTGGAGCGCGCTCCTCGCCAGCCCTTCATAAGGGGCCACGGAGGTGAGTATTCTACCTTTAGTTGGTGGTCCTTGTTGTTGGTTATGTCTTGCAGCAAGGACATGGATGGGAGTTCCAAGGGCCGGAGGACGTCAGGACGAGTTCGCCGGTCAACAGTTCCGGGGCCTTTATCATCGGCAGTACCTGCAACGCAGGCCGGGACTCAGGCGGAGATGTGGGTAAGCCCTGTGGTTACAGGTCCAGATCCGCCAGCACACCACAGCTCGGAGTAGTTCGACGAGGAGGAGTGTGGTGCGCCGCCAGAGCAGGAGGACCCTGCCATGGCAGTCAGGTCGTCAGCGGGCTCGCTGGCGACCTCGAGCAGGGTGCGTGCGGCTGCACGGCCTGTTCCACTCAGCCCTCCGAGTAGGGGAAGGGCAGGAGCCCAGAAGCCTAACCCTACCAGGGCTAAGGCATTGCCTGACACGGAGGAGCGGTCAGGTTCCAGGGCGAGACCCGGGGCGGCTGTGAGGTCCAGCCGGCACACCCCGACTCTCGACGCCGGGATGGGTCGGTTGAGTCGGGTCTCGTCACGGTCGCCGAGCCCCCCATGGATGGGTGGGCGAGACCATGCGTCGGCAAGGTCCACGATGTGGGCAGCCGGCAAGCCTGCGCGGGCTTCAGGCAGCCATGCTTCGGCTGGTGCCGACACCACGCCGCAAGTGCCCTTAGTGGCAGCGGCTTCAGCTCCCGCTAAACGGAGGCGGTTGAACACGCCCGCGCGGGAATCGCGCAGTTGCGCCTCGGCGGCTGTTAGCGACAACTACCAGCACCGGCAGGGCCTCGATGAGGTGCGGGCCGATGATAGGAGCCCGGTTTTCTTTTCAGAGCCGGAGGACTCCGACCACCTGAGTGTTCAGGGTGAAGGGCGTATTGACCGTATGGAGCGGCTGCTGGAGCTCCTGCTTCAAAGTCAACAACAGCAGGGCAGCAACAGGCACAGGGCGTCGTCACCAGCCTCTACCATCAGCCTGGAGCAGCAGGAGGAGGAGGTTTTGGTGGATCCCATACCATCTCCGTTGGAGGTGCCAGCGGAGGATCTTCTGGATGTGGCGACCAAATTTGCGGCCCCACATTCATCTGGACTTCCTTTAAACGCAAAGCTGGCAGCCACTGTGGACTTTCTTAACAACCAGCAACTACAGGAAGAAGTCCTCATTCAGGCAATGAGCCGTCACAAGGCTCCATCCAATTGCAACTCCCTGAACGTGCCTGTGGTCAATACGCCGATATGGGGCAACATCAGTGCGGCTATCCGTCAACAAGAGGTAAAATTGCAGCGGATCCTGAAGCTCCTCACGGCCGGTATTACCGCCTTTGCGCGGTCGGTGGACGGGGACGAACTGAATTTGGACCAGGAAGATGCTCTGGCCCTCCTGTGCGCGACCCAGCACGAAATCAACGGGTTTCGCAAAACCAGCATCCGCCCAGCGCTCAATCCGAAGTTTGCAGGATTGTGCAAACCACCGCCGCCGCCCCCGCCCCGTCAGCTCTTTGGGGAGGACCTCTCGAAGAGAGTCAAAGAGCTTGACGAACAAGCCAAAACGGTGGGGATCATGCGCTCTCAGAGTGCCCCCGCACCGTCAGGCTCAAAGTCTCCATACATTCGATCACGAGGGTCTGCTAGTACCTCAACGAGGACCCACCCTCAAGCTCCACAACGACAGCAACATCAGACCCAGCACCAGGGGTCTTTTTTAGGACAGGGTCGGCAGAGACCCTGGTGGAAAACGAAGACGCCGCGCCCTCAAGCCAACCCAGCATCTCCACGTCCACCCACGCGTGTCAAGGACCGCCGGTAACCACGGAGGTGAGGGGGTCTGGTTCTCTCTTTTCTCTTTGTTTAACTTCACATGTTGGTGGTCGCCTTCGGTTGTTTTTGGGTGCATGGGGTAATTTTACTGGTGACGAGTATGTGTTGCAGAATATTCAGGGGCATAAAATTGAGTTTATTAATGGCGACATTCCTCCATCCCAGCACATGCCCGCTCGAACGTTTAAATTATCTGCTGCAGAACAGGCAGCAGGCTACAAGGAACTTTTAAGTCTTGAGCAGAAGGGAGTGATTGAGAGAGCGGTGCATGAGCCAGTTGAATTTGTTTCGAATATATTCACCAGACCTAAGAAGGATGGAGGTTGTCGTGTCATTATTGATCTAACCCGTTTGAATACTTTTGTAACATATACTCATTTTAAAATGGATACGTTTGAAACAGCCAAATCATTGATTTCTCATGGTTGCTTTATGGCATGCATCGATTTGAAAGACGCATATTATTCAGTATCCATCCAGAAATACGACAGAAGGTTTTTGAAATTCATCTGGATGGGGCAACTCTGGCAGTACAAGGCTTTGCCTAATGGGCTCACCACAGCCCCTAGATTGTTCACTAAATTAGTGAAACCAATTATGGCTTATTTGAGACAACGACACCATATAGTTATGGCCTACTTAGATGATATCTTAATTGTGGGCCACACCCTGGAATTGGCTGAACAGGGAGTTGCAGCTGCTGTCAATATATTTCAACAATTAGGGTTTATTGTCCATCCAGAGAAATCAAAGTTCTGCCCTGCCCAGGTGATTAATTACCTAGGGTTCACGGTGAACTCTATGAGCATGAGGGTTACCATACCAATTAACAAGATTGAGGAGGTTACCCAGGTGTGTCAAGGTTTAATCCGCACCAATATACCATCGATTCGGCATACAGCTACAGTAATTGGTAAGCTTGTAGCTTTGTTTCCGGCAGCGCGATATGGACCTTTGCATTATCAGAGTTTGCAAAGAGCTAAAATTGCTGCGTTAAAACAGGACGCTGGTCATTATGATCGATCAATGCAGCTGCCGTCCGAAGCGATAAATGAGTTGCAATGGTGGGTGTGCCACATTAGCAGCTCATTCAAGCCTATCAGGGAGGCTAATCCGGTGGTATATTTGCAGACTGATGCAAGCTCCAATGGCTGGGGAGCTACGGATAATTGCTCTAGTTGTGGGGGCAGATGGGACACCCTTGAGTCAACGATGTTGTTGACTCAAGGGATTAACTATTTGGAGTTGCTGGCAGCCTTCCACGGACTTCGTGCATATTGTTCCAAGCTTGTTGGAGCACATGTCCGTCTCCAAATAGACAACACCACAGCAGTGGCATACTTAAACCATATGGGTGGTACCAGGTCAGTTTCGTGTGACAAATTGGCTAACTCAATTTGGCTCTGGTGTGTTCAAAGAGACATTTGGATTTCAGCTACCTATTTGCCAGGTGAGCTTAATACTGTGGCGGACACCAGGTCACGCAAATTTAATGACAATATTGAATGGATGTTGCATCCTGAGATTTTTGCTAAAGTCACAGCCAAATTGGTAAACCGGACATTGACCTTTTTGCGTCACGGTTGAACCATCAGGTACCAACCTACGTTTCATGGGAACCAGATCCTGGGGCTATAGCGCTAGATGCATTCTCGCTGGACTGGGGGAATTGGTTTTTCTATGCCTTCCCCCCGTTTTGCCTCATCAGTCGGGTATTGCGTAAGATTCAGGCAGATGCTGCCAAGGGCATCCTTATTATACCAAACTGGCCCACACAGCCTTGGTATCCGGTGGTCTTTGACATGCTCAACGAACCTTGGGTCCTTTTGAAGGGTTGCCCACAATTGGTTACTCACCCTGTCTCAGGGGAGCCACATCCCTGCCATGGCTATTTAAATTTGTTGGCTTGCAGGTTCTGAACAGGCCGTTAGTCCAATACGGCCTCTCAGCTCGGACCATGGATACCATCGGGGCGTCGTGTCGAGAGTCAACAAGGCGAAGATACCGCTCGCATATTAAGCAGTGGGAAGCCTACTGCAGCCACTCTCGCATCACGTACGATGACGTGACAATAACCGACGTCCTGGAATTCCTCGCGGGGTTGCACCATGATGAACACTTAAGTTACAGTGCCATCAACAGCGCCAGAAGTGCGCTCTCATTCTACCTCAATATTGAGGTAGGATCCAACAGGCTAGTGTCCAGACTCATGCGGGGTATATTCAATATGAATCCGCCTACACCACGCTATAATATCACCTGGGATGTCAGGGACGTATTAAACCTGCTCAGGACGTGGTCTCCCATGGAAGGGCTCCAACTGGACAAACTCACCATGAAGCTGGTGATGTTACTAGCGCTGACTTCAGCTCAGAGGGTACAGACACTACACAAACTTCGTGTCGACAGAATGACATCTACCCCTACAGAAGTAGTCTTTTTCATTGACGAGCTACTAAAGCAGCATAGACCTGGGTGCACAGGGCTGCAGCTGAAGTTCCCGGCATACCCCGCAGATGCTAGGCTATGTTTAGCCTCACATATCCGCCACTATGTCAAGGTGACGGCACGCATCAGAGGAATGCAGAGATACCTGCTGGTCACTCATAAGAGACCTCATCATCGAGTGACAGTCCAGACGATATCCAGGTGGCTTAGAGTCGTCTTGGGTAAGTCAGGTATCGACACTAATGTGTTCAAGTCTCATTCCACCAGGGCTGCATCGACGTCAGCGGCGAGGATTATGGAGGTGCCTATGGACCAAATTCTCGCCACAGCAGGATGGGCTAATGAAGCTGTGTTCCAGCGTTTTTATAACAAGCCTGTTGCTGCTCCTCTACAGTTCGCAGAAGCCGTGCTGAATGCAGGTCAAGAACGTGGAGATATCCCCGCATGAGGGGTTTTTGATTTGTTATTCATAAATATGCTCTTGTTTTGCAGTATGAACTATTGAGCAAGTTTGTTCCTCCCATCCATCCCTGGTAGTGGTGTGTCAGCATGGACGTGGTCCAGGGCGTGTAATCACAGAAGCTTTGAAGTCTTCACGAAGTCACTCACGTGACTCCGAAATGAAATAGTAAGATTGAACGAGAACTTACCAGTTCGAAGGTTGATCTTTATTTTATGAGGAGTCGAAGTGAGGGATTTCGTGCCCTCCTCGCCCAACCCTCAATCACCTTCATCTGGTAATCTTAGTCACTTCAATCTTACTATGCGAAGTCATTTCTATTGTTGGTTTCTGTGATTCCACGCCGCTACTTTGAAGTATGTCGAGCATGCGCGCCGGCGGGCTCTTCACGAAATCCCTCACTTCGACTCCTCATAAAATAAAGATCAACCTTCGAACTGGTAAGTTCTCGTTCAATCTTACTATTCTCTGCCACAGAAGGTAGTTGAGGCCAGTTCATTGGCTATATTTAAGAGGGCGTTAGATGTGGCACTTGTGGCTAAAGGGATCAGGGGGTATGGAGAGAAGGCAGGTACGGGATACTGAGTTGGATGATCAGCCATGATCACATTGAATGGCGGTGCAGGCTCGAAGGGCCGAATGGCCTACTCCTGCACCTATTTTTCTATGTTTCTATTACAAGGGTGCACTCAGTTTTCAGAGTAATGGCAAGTAATATTACCAAAACCTTTTCATTTATTTTTAATTTTGTGCTATCCATATTTATTTACAACATAGGAGGCCATTCAGCTCATCTTTGGTTATCACCCAGCTACCAGCTATATTATAACCATATAACAATTACAGCATGGAAACAGGCCCTCTCGGCCCTTCCAGTCCATGCCGACCATTTATTTTCCCCTAGTCCCATCTACCTGCACTCAGACCATACCCCTCCATTCCCTTCCCGTCCATATACCTATCCAATTTACTTTTAAATGTTAAAATCGATCCTGCCTCCACCACTTCTGCTGGAAGCTCATTCCACACAGCCACCACTCTCTGAGTAAAGAAGTTCCCCCTCATGTTACCCGTAAACTTCTGTCCCTTAATTCTCATGTCATGCCCTCTTGTTTGAATCTTC
The DNA here is from genome assembly GCA_963514005.1 of Raja brachyura. The sequence continues at coordinate 103,569,591 of OY740782.1, read as the reverse complement.
CCTACCCTCAATGGGAAAAGCTTATCCACGTCAACTCCCTTTCATCATTTTAAAGACCTCAATCAAGTCCCCCCTTAATCTTCTGCGCTACAAAGAATAAAGACCTAACGTGTTCAACCTTTCTCTGTAACTTAGTTGCTGGAAACCAGGCAACATTCTAGTAAATCTCCTCTGTACTCTCTCTATTTTGTTGACATCCTTCCTATAATTGGGCGATCAAAATTGTACACCATACTCCAGAATTGGTCTTACCAATGCTTTGTACAATTTTAACATTACTTCCCTACTCCTATATTCAATGCTCTGATTTATAAAGGCCAGCACACCAAAACCTTTCTTTACCACCCTATCTACATGCGATTCCACCTTCAGGGAACTATACACAGTTATTCCTAGATCCCTCTGTTCCATAGCATTCCTCAATTCCCAACCATTTACCATGTACATCCTATTTTGATTTGTCCTGCCAAGATGTAGCACTTCACACTTATCAGCATTAAACTCCATCTGCCATCTTTCAGCCCACTTTTCCAAATGGTACAAATCTCTCTGTAGACTTTGAAAATCTACTTTATTATCCCCAACACCACCTATCTTAGTAGCATCTGCATGCTTATCCAATTTTTCACCCCACCATCCAGATCATTGATGTACATGACAAACAACAGTGGACCCAACATAGATCCCTGAGGCACCCCACTGGTCACCGGCTTCCAACCTGACAAACAGCCATCCACCATTACTCTCTGACATCTCCCATTTCGCCACTGTTGAATCCATCTTGCTACTCCGCCATTAACACCCAAAGATTGAACCTTCTTAACCAACCTTCCATGGGGAACCATGTCAAAGGCCTTACTGAAATCCATATAGACAACATCCACTGCTTTACCCTCATCAATTTCCCTAGTAACCTCTTCAAAAAATTCAAGAAGGTTTGTCAAACATGACCTTCCAGGCACAAATCCATGTTCACTGTTCCTGATCAGACCCTGTTTATCCAGATGCTTATATATATTATTGCTAAGTATCCTTTCCATTAATTTGCCTACCTTTGACGTCAAACTAACCGGTCTATAATTGCTAGGTTTATTCTTTGAACCCTTTTTAAACAATGGAACAACATGCGCAGTACGCCAATCCTCCGGCACTATTCCCGTTTCTAATGACATTTGAAATATTTCTGTCATAGCTCCTGCTATTTCTACACTAACTTCCCTCAATGTCCTAGGGAATATCCTGTCAGGACCTGGAGACATATCCACTTTTATATTTTTCAAAAGTGTCAGTACTTCCTCCTCTTTGAATCTCATAGTTTCCATAGCTACTCTACTTTTTTCCCTTACCTCACAGAGTTCAATATCCTTCTCCTTGGTCAATACCGAAGAAAATAAATTGTTCAATATCTCCCCCATCTCTTTTGGCTCTGCAGATAGCTGTCCATTCTGGCTCTCTAATGGTCCAATTTTATCCTTTGTTATCCTTTTGCTATTAATAAAGCTGTAGAAACCCTTTGGATTTACTTTCACCTTTCTTGCCAAAGCAACCTCATATCTTCTTTTAGCCTTTCTAATTTCTTTCTTAAGATTCTTTTTACATTCTTTATACTCTAGCACCTCATTTACTCCATGCCTCCTATAATTATTGTAGATATCTCTCTTTTTTCGAAACAAGTGTCCAATTTCCCTTGAAAACCATGGCTCTTTCCAGTTTTTACCATTTCCTTTCAACCGAACAGGGACATGAAGATGCTGTACGCTTACAATTTCCCCTTTAAATGTCCTCCATTTCTCTTCTACATCCTTCCCATAAAACAAAATGTCCCAATTCACTCCTTTTAAATCCTTACGCATTCCCTCAAAGTTAGCCTTTCTCCAATCAAAAATCTCAACCCTAGGTCCAGTTCTGACTCTCTCCATAATTATATTGAAACTAATGGTATTGTGATCACTGGTCCCGAAGTGCTCACCAACGCATACCTCCGTCACCCGACCTGCCTCATTTCCCAACAGGAGGTCCAGCACTGCCCCTTCTCGGGTCGATACCTCTATGTATTGCTGCAAAAAACTATCCTGCACACATTTTACAAACTCCAAACCATCCAGCCCATTTACAGAATGTGTTTCCCAGTCTATTTTTGGAAAATTGAAATCTCCTACAATCACTACCTTGTGCTTACTACTAATATCTGCTATCTCCTTACATATTTGCTCTTCCAATTCTCGCTCCCCATTTGGCGGTCTATAATACACCCCTAAAAGTGTTGCTACACCGTTCCCATCTCAGTTCCACCCAAATAGCCTCCCTAGACGAGCCCTCTAATCTATCCTGCTAAAGCATTGCTGTAATATCTTCTCTGGCAAGCAATGCAACACCTCCACCTCTGGTCCATCCAATTCTATCACACCTGAAGCAACAAAATCCTGGAATATTTAGTTTCCAATCACAGCCCTCCTGCAACCATGTTTCACTGATTGCCACAACATCATATTTCCAGGTGTCAATCCAGGCTCTAAGTTCATCCACCTTTCTTACAATGCTCCTAGCATTAAAATATACACATTTTAGAAACCCACCATCCCTTATTCTCTGTTTATTATCTTTTTCCTCTTTCTCGCCTACATTTTGGGTCCGAGTGTTTCCCTTCTCTGCCTCTTGCCCCACACCCTGTCCCCTAGCCCCCTCTACCCGTGTCCCTCCCCCCAGCCTTTCTAGTTTAAAGTCTCCCCAGTAGTCTTTGCAAATCTCCCTGCCAGGATATTGGTCCCCCTCGGGTTCAAGTGCAACCCGTCCTTTTTGTACAGATCATGCCTTCCCCAAAAGAGGTCCCAGTGACCCAGGTCCCAGTGATTATTGTGGCCAATTAACCTTCCAACCAGCATGCCTTTGTGATGTGCCCTTGATTAATCCCAACCTACACCACCAACGGCTGAGCTGTAAAGTGCCATGGTTTCCTTATTCCCTTCCCTTATGGCTGCCTGAACAAAAGAGTGTGGCATATTTTTGGTACTTGTGGAAGTTTTATTTTCTTATGGCTATTTTATTTAAGATCAGACATGTTCAAAACTATTTATGTCATGGGAATTGTAAAAGATCAAAGTTTTAAATGCAGTAACTCTTTGCCCCATTATATACCAATCTATAAAAATAAGGATTTTACTTCGGAGTCACGTGAGTGACTACGTGAAGAAGGCCGTCCCCACGCATGTGCGTCATTACGTCTGACGCATTGCACAACGACCAACAGGCAGGCGCATCGCTCCTTCCAACAGGTAAGTTCAAAAGATCCAGGTGAGTCTTTTTTCAAACTGCTTTAGCTAAATCGTTGCTCCCGGTCCGGAGTGTGTTTATTCATGATTAGTTTAACTTCAGATTGTGTGCAAGTATGTCTAAGGTGAAGAGGCGAGCCGCGACCAAACCGGTTGCGGAAGACCACGGGCCTGCGAGCAGCCTGCGACCGCTGAATTCGCCTATAGAGTCGCTGGCAGAGCAGCCAACAGCCACAGACTTGGTGCGGCCAGAAGGCACCTTGGCTATTCCACGGGGCAGAAAAGCCACAAAAAAGTCTGTAAGGGCCCTGGACTCTGAGGAGTTGGGCCAGGAGGTGGACGAGTTCCCTCCTTCTAAGGGCAGTGTTATCGGCAGGCTGGCCCAGCTGGAGAGCCTTGTGGTGAGGTTACTCCAGCACGATATGCTCCAAAGGACGGAGCTATCGGAGCCCGGGGAGTTTATTGAACCCGCACCTGTGTCAGGGCTGCGTGATATCTCGTGAGCTTACGAGGTCAGTGCTATGCTGTTCCAGAGTACGGATGCACAGTTGGGCTAGAGGGACCATCGGGTGTATTGTCCATTGCATCCAGATTTGCAGTCCCAGCCCTCACCGGTGAGCCATTGGATGCAGAGCTCGCCGAGAATATAAATTATATGGCTTCCCATCCTCTGCAAGAACAGACGATGGAGGAGACCACTGCCAGGTACAATATTCCACAAAACTGTGCCTCACTGAGTGTCCCCATTGTAAACCAATCTATTTGGGGGCACATTGGAGGGGGCGTCTGAGCCCAGGAGGTTAAATTACAAAAAGTATTCCAGCTACTTGCCTCGGACATCACGGCCTTTGCAAGGTCAGTGGCGGGGGCGCCTCTCTCAGATACTCAGGAGGACGCGATGGCATTAATGTGCAATGCACATTTTGAAATTAATTGTGTAAGGAAAAATGCCATCCGTCCTGCCATTAACCCTAATTTTGCTGGACTGTCTAAACCGGGGACTGTTCAACCCCCAAACCTCCTGTTCGGAGAAAACCTGACTAAACAGGTGAAAGAATTGGACGAAGAGTCTTTGACTGTTGGTCTCATGAAGGTGCCTCCGAAGGGGTCGTCTTTCCGCAGACTGTACCCCTACCCTCATGTGCATGCCAAACGGTTCACTGGCTATGGTGGACGTGGCCAGGGGTACTAGCGCTCAAGTTGAGTTTCATGGCATATCCCTCAGATCCATGAGGGTGTGTCATATCATCCATAACCCATTACATTAATGTCACTAGGAGTGTGAGAGGCTCGGAACTCTCCTTTTTTGTCAGCTACACCAAACCTCACAAACAGGTTACGGTACAGACCATCTCTAGATGGATCAAACAGGTTCTGGCATGTGCAGGAGTGGACACTGACATTTTTAAACCTCATTCCACTAGGGCTGCATCGACGTCAGCAGCAAGGGATATGGATGTACCTCTTGACCAAATTCTGGCGGCTGCGGGATGGTCGAATGTGAGGACATACCAAACGTTTTATAATAAGCCTGTCGCCAGATCCGGGGGTTTTGCTGACTCTGTTTTAAGTTCTGTTTCACAGTTTCCCCCTGGGTGAGATGAGTCACTGTTTGTTTTTCTTTTCTGTTATTAAATCATTACTATTGTTAAAACATGTCATGTTTGAATGCTTTAATTTAATTTTCTCAATCGTCCTTGTCAATTGATGCAGCTGTGACCCATGGACTCATTCCTCGGCGTGAAATCACAGACCTTCAAAGTCTTCACGTAGTCACTCACCTGACTCCGAAGTAAAATAGTAAGATTAAATGAGAACTTACCAGTTTGAAGTTTGATCGTTATTTTATGAGGAGTTACGATGAGGGATTACGTGCCCTCCGCTCCCTACCCTTGTAACTTAACGATCATCTGGTAGTTCTAGTCATCTATAATCTTACTATGTTAGTTCAACAACTGTTATCTGTGACTTCACACCGTTGTTTTGAAGATTGATGCGCATGTGTGGGGACGGCCTTCTTCACGTGATCCCTCATCGTGCTTCTGGCTGCGGCGCAGCGGGGACTTTAGATCTTCGACCACTGGCCTGTGGCCTACACCAACCTGAAGCCGCGATCTCCGGTGGGAGATACTGATTCAGGACTTACCTGGACTTTATCTGGACTTTACCTTGTCTACACATCTGGACACCTGCAGCGGCGGCTGCGGAGGGTTGAGGTCCCGACCACGGGGGAAATGGAGGACTGGCCAAATTTTGTGCCTTCCACCACAGTGATGAATGCTGTGGTGGATGTTTGTGTTAAATTATTATTGTGTTTTTGTGTGTTGTTTTGTCATTGTACCGCTGCTGGCAAATTCATTTCACTTGTAAGTGACGAATAAAACTGATTGATTGATTGATTGAAGCCCTGGTCTCCGGTAGGGAAGCATCGATCCGGGACTTACCTTACAGACGAGAGGGCCTGTACATCTGGCCGCCTGCAGCGGCGACTGCGGAGGTTTGTGGCTCCGATCACGGGGGAACAATGGAGGAGGACTGACTGTACTTTTGTGCCTTCCAACACAGTGAAGAATGCTGTGGTGGATGTTTCTGTTACATTTTTATTGTGTATTGTGTGTTCTTTTTTGATTGTACCGCTGCTGGCAAATTCATTTCACTGCACTTCATTGTGCATGTGATGAATAAATCTGATTGATTGATTGATTGATTGACATAGGTGTGTAAAAATAAAGATGCAGACTAAAGGATAATCAAAGGACTTATTGGAATCTTGTTTTACAGTAAATAACAGTAAGTAACATTTGCAGTAAATAAAGTAAACAATCCTAATGCAATGAATACTTCAGAACATAATGAATTAATACATTTATTGGCCAAGTATTCACATACAAGGAATTTGCCTTGGTGCTCTGCCCACAAGTGACAATGTGACATACAGTGAGGAGTGACACATAAAACATTAAACATTAATAATAAAACATTATTGATTAAACTTGTGAATTAAATAATGATTTCTGTGAAGCTACCGCATTGTGGAATCTCTAAATCTGATACCTTTAAGAATTAAAACTGAATGCCTACCTGAATATAAAACAATAGAGTGGCCTAAAAATAACCATGAAGTAGCCAAGAGAGGGTGTATTGGCATCTTGGGCAATAGCACCATGTTACAATGACACAGAGATAACTTTTCTTTTAACAAAAAATAGATTTATTTAATTATTACACGGGAGGGTTTGTACTAGATTGGCAGGAGGATGGGATCTCGTGCAGGACAGAGGCACAGGAGAGGCTAGAAGTTGATATGGAGGGTGGTGTGGGAAAGGTTAATGGACAGAATAGGCAAAAAACCGGAGAGCGAGGAAGGAGGGTTTGTTGAAACTGCAGGTATTTTAATGCAAGGGTCTTGACGGGTAAGGCAGATGAGCTTAGGGCGCGACTGGGATGTTGTAGCCATGACTGAAACCTGGTTAAGGGAGGGGCTGGACTGGCAGATCAATGTTCTGGGGTACAGGAGCTTCAGGAGAGAAAGGGGGTGAGCAAAAAAGAGGAGTGGGAGTTGCATTGTTGATTAAGGAGTATGTCACGGCTGTGGTCAGAGGTAGCATTACAGGCGGTTTGTCTATTGAGGCTATATGGGTGGAGCTGAGGAACAAGAAAGGGATGATCACCTTGTTGGGGGAGTATTACAGACCCCCAAATAGTCAATGCGAATTAGAAGAGCAAATGTGCTGGGAGACTGCAGACAGCTGCAGGTCAAATAAGGTTGCTGTGGTAGGGGATTTCAACTTTCCCCATATAGACTGGGAAAATCATAGCGTGAAGGGTTTAGATGGGTTGCAATTCCTCAAAATTGTCCAGGAGAGTTAACGGGTCGTTTTCACAATGGCAGGCAGTGACTAGTGGGGTACCGCAAGGCTCAGTGCTGGGACCCCAGCTATTCACAATATACATAAATGATCTGAATGAGGGAATTGAAGGCAATATCTCCAAGTTTGCGGATGACACTAAGCTGGGTGGCAGTGTTAGCTGTGAGGAGGATGCTAGGAGAATGCAAGGTGACTTGGATAGGCTGGGTGAGTGGGCAAATGTTTGGCAGATGCAGTATAATGTGGATAAATGTGAGGTTATCCACTTTGGTGGCAAAAATAGGAAAACCGACTACTATCTAAATGGTGGCCGATTAGGAAAAGGGGAGATGCAGCGCGACCTGGGTGTCATGGTACACCAGTCATTGAAAGTAGGCATGCAGGTACAGCAGGCAGTGAAGAAAGCCAATGGTATGTTAGCTTTCATAGCAAAAGGATTTGAGTATAGGAGCAGGGAGGTTCTACTTCAGTTGTATAGGGTCTTGGTGAGGCCACACCTGGAGTATTGCGTACAGTTCTGGTCTCCAAATCTGAGGAAGGACATTATTGCCATAGAGGGAGTGCAGCGAAGGTTCACCAGACTGATTCCTGGGATGTCAGGACTGTCTTATGAACAAAGACTGCATAGACTCGGTTTATATTCTCTAGAATTTAGGAGATTGAGAGGGGATCTTATAGAAACTTACAAGATTCTTAAGGGGTTGGACAGGCTAGATGCAGGAAGATTGTTCCCGATGTTGGGGAGGTCCAGGACAAGGTGTCACAGCTTAAGGATAAGGGGGAAATACTTTAGGACCGAGATGAGAAGGAATTTTTTCACACAGAGAGTGGTGGGTCTCTGGAACTCTCTGCCACAGAGGGTAGTTGAGGCCAGTTCATTGGATATATTTAAGAGGGAGTTAGATGTGGCCCTTGTGGCTAAGGGGATTAGAGGGTATGGAGAGAAGGCAGGTACGGGATACTGAGTTGGATGATCAGCCATGATCATATTGAATGGCGGTGCAGGCTCGAAGGGCCGAATGGCCTATTCCTGCACCTAATTTCTATGTTTCTATGTTTCTATGAGAGTAAACAGTATATAGAGTCCCCCACACGTGAGAGGGCAACGCTGAATCTAGTATTGGGAAATTGGGAAAGGCAAGTTAATGAATTAGTGTAATGCAAGTGTGTGGAAGAGCCTTTTGGGACAAGTGACCACAGTTCGATTAGGTTTAAAATAGTTATGGATCGGGACGGAGAGGGTCCACGTGTTAACATGCTCAACTAGGGTAAGGCCAACTTTGAGGGTATGAGTGAAGGTCTCACTCAAGTCGACTGGAGCAGGTTATTTGAGGGGAGAGGAACATCGGCCAAGGGGGATGTATTTAAGTGTACTGAAGAGAGCTCAAGATGTGTATGTCCCCGTTAGAGTGAAATGCAAAGCAGGCAAACGTAAGGAAGCTTGGCTGATGAGGGAAATTGAGACGTTAGTCAAAAACAAGAAGGATGCATGGGACAGGTATAGGCAGCTGGGATCAAGTGCATCCCTGTAGGAGTTTCAGGAATTAAGGAGCAAACTAAAAAAGGAGATCAGAAGGGCAAAAAGGGGCCAGGAGATAGCTCTGGCAGATAGCATAAACGACAATCCCAAAAGATTTTAGATTTACATTAGGGGGAAATGGGTAACTAGAGGGAGAGTGGGACCTCTCAGTAATAAAAGCAGTCACCTCTGTGTGGAGCCACAGGAGATGGGCAAGGTCCTTAATTGAGTATTTCTCCTGTGTATTTACCGAGGTGAAAGACAATAGGACGGAGGACATTTGGAGTCGTCACTGGAAGTGTCATGAGAGCAGTCAGGGTTACCGTCGAGGAAGTATTGAAGGTACTGTCGTGTTTGAAGGTAGACAAATCTCTGGGGCCTGATCAGATATATCCGAGGACATTGCAGAAAACTAGAGAGGAAATTGCGGGAGCTGTGGTTGAAATTTATGAGTCGTCCTTAAATACAGGAGAAAAGCCAGACGATTGGAGGGTGGCAAATGTTGTGCCTATTCAAGAAGGGCTGCAGGGAAAATGCTGGGACCTATAGGCCGGTGAGCTTAACATCTGTAGTTGGTAAGTTACTGGAGAGTATTCTGATGGATAGTATATACAGGCATTTGGATGGGCAAGGGTTGATTAGGGACAGTCAGCATAGTTTTGTACGAGGGATTGATTTTTTTGAAGACGTCAGCAAAAAGGTTGATGAAGGCAGAGCTGTAGATGTTGTTGACATGGACTTTAGGTGCTGCATGGTAGGCTGCTCTGGAAAGTTATATCTCATGGGATTCAAGGAGAGATAGCTGAATGGATAGCAACTTGGCTCCATGGAAGGAAGCTGAGGGTGATGGTGGAAGGTTGTTTCCCAGAATGGAGACCTGTGACTAGTGATGTGCCACAGGGTTCAGTGCTGGGCCTGTTACTGTTTGTTATCTACATCAATGATTTGGATGAGAATATACAGGGCAAGATGAACAAGTTTGCTGATGATACAAAAGTTAGTGGCTTTGCAAATAGTCAAGATGGTTGTGAACGATTGCAGCAGGATCTGGAACGATTGGCCAGGTGGGCGGAGGAATGATTGATGGACTTTAATACAGAGAAGTGTTGCATTTTGGGACATCGAACAAGAGCAGGACCTGCACATTAAATGGTAGGCCTCTGGGTAGTGTTGGAGAGCAGAGGGATCGAGGAGTACAAGTGCATGGTTCTATGATGGTCGAGTTGCAGGTAGATGAGGTGGTCAAAAAGGCTTTTGGCACTTTGGCCTTCATCAGTCAGAGTATTGAGTATAGAAGTTGGGCGGTCATGTTGCAGTTGTATAAGACGTTGGTGAGACCGCATTTAGAATAGTGCGTTCAGTTCTAAGCACCATGTTATAGGAAACATATTATCAAGCTTGAAAGGGTTCAGAAAATATTTACGAGGATGTTGCCAGGAAGAGAGGGGTGAGCTATAAGGAGAGGTTGAGTAGGCTGGATCTCTATTTCATTGAGCGTAGAAGGATGAGGGGAGATCTTATAGTGGTATACAAAATCACTATATGAGAGGAATAGATCGATTAGACGCTCAGAGTCCGTTACCCAGAGTAGGGGAATCGAGGACCAGAGGATATAGGTCAAGGTGAAGGGGAAAACATTTAATAGGAATCTGAGGGGTAACTTTTTCACTCCGAGGGTGGTGGGGGCATGGAACAAGCTGCCAGAGGAGGTAGTTGAGGCTGGGACTATCCCATCATTTAAGAAACAGTTGGGCAGGTACATGGATAGGACAGGTTTAGAGGGTTATGGACCAAGCACATGCAAGTGGGACATTGTTGGCCGGTGTGGGCAAGTTGGGCCAAAGGGCCTGTTTCCACACTGTATTACTCTAAAACTCTAGGACGAAATAATACAACAAAACCAGTCAAACAATACAACAAAAATAATACAACCAAAGCAGAGTGGATAAGGGAGAAGCAGTGGATGTGTTATATCTGGACTTTCAGAAGGCCTTCAACAAGGTCCCACACAAGAGATTAGTATACAAACTTAAAGCACATGGTATTGGGGGTTCAGTATTGATGTGGATAGAGAACTGGCAGACAGGAAGCAAAGAGCAGGAGTGAACGGGTCCTTTTCAGGATGGCAGGCAGTGACTAGTGGGGTACCGCAAGGCTCAGTGCTGGGACCCCAGCTATTTACAATATATATTAATGATTTGGACGAGGGAATTAAATGCAATATCTCGAAGTTTGCGGATGACACGAAGCTGGGGGGCAGTGTTAGCTGTGACGAGGATGCTAGGAGGCTGCAATAAGTTGTGATTTGGATAGGTTGGGTAAGTGGGCAAATGCATGGCAGATGCAGTATAATGTGGATAAATGTGAGGTTATCCACTTTGGTGGCAAAAACAGGAAAGTAGACTATTATTTGAATAGTGACCGATTAGGAAAAGGGGAGATGCAACGAGACCTGGGTGTCATGGTACACCAGTCATTGAAAGTAGGCATGCAGGTGCAGCAGGCTGTGAAGAAAGCCAATGGTATGTTGGCATTCATAGCAAAAGGATTTGAGTACAAGAGCAGGGAGGTTCTACTGAAGTTGTACAGGGTCTTGGTGAGGCCACACCTGGAGGATTGCGTACAGTTTTGGTCTCCTAATCTGAGGAAAGACATTCTTGCCATAGAGGGAGTACAGAGAAGGTTCACCAGACTGATTCCTGGGATGACAGGACTTCCATATGAAGAAAGACTGGATAGACTTGGCTTGTACTCACTGGAATTTAGAAGATTGAGGGGGGATCTAATAGAGACTTACAAAATTCTTAAGGGGTTGGACAGGCTAGATGCAGGATGATTGTTCCGGATGTTGGGGAAGTCCAGGACAAGGGGTCACTGTTTAAGGATAAGGGGGAAGACTTTTAGGACCGAGATGAGAAAATCATTTTTCACACAGAGAGTGGTGAATCTGTGGAATTGTCTGCCACAGAAGGTAGTTGAGGCCAGTTCGTTGGTTATATTTAAGAGGGAGTTAGATGTGGCCCTTGTGGCTAATGGGATCAGGGGGTATGGAGAGAAGGCAGGTACAGGATACTGAGTTGGATGATCAGCCATGATCATATTGAATGGCGGTGCAGGCTCAAAGGGCCAAATGGCCTACTCCAGCACCTATTTTCTATGTTTCCACCATAATACAAGTAAAACAAATTTTATTAAATAACTATTTCACAATCCTTAATAAAGACACATTCTACCCCCCATGGTGCCCAGTGGTCCTGGAAATCATCCAGGGTGACCATGGACAGCGCGTAGTCTCTCTCTAGTATCACCCAGGCGTGGACATAACACCGGGAAAGGGACAGGCAGCTGGCTCGAGCAAAGTCCTCTTCCAACTGGTGCCATGACTAATACAGCAAGCACTAGGGCCATGGGAAATTGGGCTGGGTCACAATTGATCCAACTCATATAAAAATAATAATGAAATGAAGCTTCTATCAGAATCGCCTATGGGTAGCCAACACTGGCTAAAGTGTATTTATTATAAATTAATTTTAACTGCAAGGTTTTGAAAAGCACACTGTTATGCATCAAAAGATATGTATATAAAAGTAAAAGGTTTAAAGCTAACTGTCGAGCTATACGGCCACATCCTGAAATACCTTGTTATTTTAGCAGTTTTTTGCATGATGGAGATTCCGCACACTTATTATATTTTCTAAATTTATGCTGTGGTAAATTTGTAAAAATAACCTTGTTGTCTCATACTTTTTTAGAGCATAATTTTAAAAGTCTCATTTTTTGGACAGATTTCATTTAAGTAATGTGACTACGCCAATGTTCTGCAAAGAAGGCAGGCAAACATTTAGGGAGGAATGATGGTTGCAATGGTCTCCCAAATTTCACAAGTCAACTAGTTGTTTAAATGAAAGAGGTGTCCCACAGCCACATCATTCAACTTGTGGTGTGCCAGCATGTCCTGTTCACGAGCTGCACATTCACAGAAGGAAAGTTCACCCCTTCAATTACTTTTTGTGCAGATTGGATTTTTGGGTTCATGGTAAGCAATTAATCCACACCCACTCATTGTATGAGGACTACACCCTGCCAACCTAACCCACAGAATGTATTGGCTGCATACATCAGTAGGGTGAGAACAATAGTGATAGCCTAGTGTGTAGGAAGGAATGGCAGATGTTCCCATCTCGTCCCCCCCACCCCCTTCCCTGTGCCCCACCTCCACCCCCCGCTATTTTCTTCCTCCTGGTTTCACAAAATGCAACTCTTCAAGCGTGTCCCACGCTTTCCTTTATTATCTCCGGCCTTTATTCCAACCATCTGCCTATGAACCCCATTTGCCATGTCAAACCATTACCTGCCATGCTTGGTCCTGTCTCTTGCCTTTCCCAGCTTTCTTCGCTCCCCTAAAATCAGTCTGAAGAAAGTTCTCGACCCGAAACATCACTTATCCATATTCTCCAGAGATGCTGCCTGACCTGCTGTGTTACTCCAGCACTTTGTGTCTTTTGTATTTTAATCAGCATCTGCAGCTCTTTGTTCTACATCTCTCCTTCTAAACCTTTCCTATCCTTGTACCACATCTAATCATTTACACCTCTCGCTTTATCCACTGCTAATTTCATCACTCCCCTTCACCAACCCACCAAATATCTCCATTAATCAGATTCAATAGTGAAACTACCTCCATCGTGCCAGTACCAACTTAAAACTACCTCCATCGTGCCAGTGCCAAAACACTCCACTGCGGCGAGCCTCAACGACTTCCGCCCAGTTGCACTCACTCCTATCATCGCCAAGTGCTTTGAAAGACTGGTCATGGCACACCTCAAATGCTGCCTACCTCCTACTCTGGACCCCGGCATGGAGGATGCCATCTCAAAGGCACTCCACTCCGCCCTCTCCCACCTCGACAACAGAAACAGTTATGTGAGAATGCTGTTCATCGATTACAACTCAGCATTCAACACCATTATCCCCTCTAAGTTGATCGCCAAACTCGATGACCTGGGCATCAACCCCTCCTTCTGCAATTGGTTACTGGACTTTCTAACCAACAGACCACAGTCTGTTAGGTTGGATAACCATTCCTCCTCTACCCTCACCCTGAACACTGGCGTACCCCAGGGCTGCATGCTGAGCCCCCTCCTCTACTCCCTCTTCACCTACGACTGCATACCTGTACATGGTACCAACACCATCATCAAGTATGCAGATGACAGGACGGTGATTGGCCTCATCAGTGACAACGATGAGTCGGCCTACAGGGAGGAGGTTCATCTCCTAACAGCATGGTGTGCCGACGATAACCAGGCCCTCAACTACTAGAAGACCAAGGAGCTCATTGTGGACTTCAGGAGATTGAGAGGCTGCACGCACAACCCCATCCATATCAACGGGACGGAGGTGGAACGTGTCTCCAGCTTCAGGTTCCTGGGGGTCAACATCTCCGATGACCTCTCCTGGACCCACAACACATCCTCGCTGATCAAGAAGGCTCACCAGCGTCTCTTCTTCCTGAGGAGACTGAAGAAGGTCCGCCTGTCTCCCCAGATTCTGGTGAACTTCTACCGCTGCAGCATCGAGAGCATCCTTACCAACTGCATTACAGTATGGTATGGTAACTGCTCTGTCGCCGACCGGAAAGCTCTGCAGAGGGTGGTGAAGATCGCCCAACGCATCACAGGCTCCTCACTCCCCTCCATTGAGTCTGTCCATAGTAAATGATGCCTGCGCAGGGCGCGCAGCATCGCCAGGGACAGCTCACACCCCAACCATAGACTGTTTACCCTCCTCCCATCCGGGAGACGCTACAGGTCCTTCCGCTGCCGTACCAGCAGGCTCAAGAACAGCTTCTTCCCTGCGGCTGTCACACTTCTCAACGCTGCACCTCAATGACTGCCTGTCTCCATCCCTCCCCCCCCCCCGGTCACGGTATATGTATAGATGTATATACTCATACTATTCCGCGATTACTTGTTCATTCGTAAGTTCGCCCTTCGGAGATACCAACTGCATTTCGTTGTCTCTATATTGCACACTGCGCAATGACAATTAAAGATTGAATTGAATTGAAATACTAAAATTCATATGTTCTTCCATCTCCACACATACTGAGACAAGCCTTATACAGTGAACATAGAAACATAGAAAATAGGTGCAGGAGTAGGCCATTCGGCCCTTCGAGCCTGCACTGCCATTCAATGTGATCATGGCTGATCATCCAACTCAGTATCCCGTACCTGCCTTCTCTCCATACCCCCAATCCCTTTAGCCACAAGTGCCACATCTAACGCCCTCTTAAATATAGCCAATGAACTGGCCTCAACTACCTTCTGTGGCAGAGAATTCCAGAGACTCACCACTCTCTGTGTAAAGAATGTTTTCCTCATTTCGGTCCTAAAGGAATTCCCCCTTATCCTTAGACTGTGACCCCTTGTTCTGGACTCCCCCAACATCGGGAACAATCTTCCAGCATCTAGCTTGTCCAATCCCTTAAGAATTTTGTAAGTTTCTATAAGATCCCCCCTCAATCTTCTAAACTCCAGCGAGTACAAGCCGAGTGTATCCAATCTTTCCTCATATGAAAGTCCTGACATCCCAGGAATCAGTCTGGTGAATCTTCTCTGTACCCCCTCTATGGCAAGGATGTCTTTCCTCAGATTTGGAGACCAAAACTGTACGCAATACTCCAGGTGTGGCCTCACCAAAACCCTGTACAACTGCAGTAGAACCTCCCTGCTCCTATACTCAAATCCTTTTGCTATGAATGCTAACATACCATTTGCTTTCTTCACTGCCTGCTGCACCTGCATGCTTACTTTCAATGACTGGTGTACCATGACACCCAGGTCTCGTTGCATCTCCCCTTTTCCTAATCTGCCACCATTCAGATAATAGTCTACCCTCATGTTTTTGCCACCAAAGTGGATAACC
The DNA here is from genome assembly GCA_963514005.1 of Raja brachyura. The sequence goes on along the minus strand of OY740782.1, from coordinate 103,554,004 downwards.
TCACATTTATCCACATTATACTGCATCTGCCATGCATCTGCCCATTCACTCAGCCTATCCAAATCACCCTGCAGCCTCCAAGCATCCTCCTCACACCTAACTATACCCCCCAGCTTGGTATCATCTGCAAATTTGGAGATGTTGCATTGAATTCCCTCGTCCAAATCATTAATATATATTGTAAATAGCTGGGGTCCCAGCACTGAGCCTTGCGGCACCCCACTAGTCACTGCCTGCCATTCTGAAAAGGACCCGTTTACTCCTACCCTTTGCCTCCTGTCTGCTAGCCAGTTCTCTATCCACATCAATACTGAACCCCCAATACCGTGTGCTTGGTATTGAAAGATTTTCAATACCACCAACTATTTAACTAAGACAACCACAATGTCCAAATATTTCACAGCCTGCATTTCCACTTGTCCTTTTGAGATACTAGTCAATACGTTCATACAGTGACAAAGAACTGGAAGAGGGTAAGTGTGCTTAAATACTTTTATAACCCCCAGAACACCGTGCCGCCTTTGTCGTGTCTGTGATGTCACCAAAGCAAAGGACTCTGATTATGATTTTAATTGATGAGACTACACAGATACATGGCAGCAAATGCTGTACTGGAACACAGTTGAAAACCATTGTTTGGTATTACGGAGGAGTCCAGTTTTCAGCATCTGCAGTCCTGAAGCATTATAGCTGTCCCTCAATCTGTTCTCCAGTAGACAGGCATCAATGGTAAGGTTCCAATCAGGCATGTCAGGAGCAAACAACAGCCCTTCCTGGTGATACCGAGGTTCACACGAACCTCCTCTAACATCCTCAATCACACTTGATGCTCTTGATGTGGTCTCCTGTCGGCAGAGTAGCGTGTGGAGCTCCCGGCTGCTATCCATATGAATTACCCTTCCCAGTCGCATCCTGATCACTCTATCCTTGGCTTCCTCCATTGCAAGTGAGGCCACATGGCAACTGGAAATCAGTCCCTCCAATTCAGTTTGGGTAGCATGTAATCCAATAGCATAAGCAACTAATTCTCCAATTTCAGGTTACACTTCCCCTTCTCTTTCCTTCTGCTCTACCCCAGCCCTCTCACACACACCTTTCCACCTCTCCTGCCACACACATTCCTGCTCCTTTCCTCTCTATCACCTCCTCCTCCTCTTCCTTCATCCTACCAACCCCCAATCCCCTCTGGGTCCCCTATGCCTGCCCTACCACTGTTCACATCTACCTACCATTCACCCCTCTGGTTCTACAATTCACGCCTTAATTTCCTATCAGATTCCACCACCTGCAGCCCTTTGTCTTTTTCACTTTTCACTTCCAGCTTTTGTGACAATCTCCACCCTTTCTCCCCTCCCTGGCTCAATTGTCAATGAACCTCTCCTTGAGCCGGAAGAACCTAAATAATTGCCTATCCATGTTCTCCACAGACACTGCCAGACTCGAGTCAGTTACCCCAGCACTTTGTATTCTATGCAAGATTCCAGCTCCTACAGTTCCTTGTGGCTCCAGCCTCTTGGATCCATCTACCATTTCCCAGCTCACACCCCACCCCTTATCCTCACTTCTTTCAACCATCCATCTCCCCTCTACAACAGTCCTGAAGAAGGGTTCTGACCTGGAAGATCGTCAGTCCATTGAGATTGCATAGCCTGCTGAATCCCTTCAACGTTTTTTGTCGGTGGTTTTTTTAATAGGTTATTGGTGCTTTGCTGAAACAAAAAAATGGAAAACCTAGCTAAGCCATGGTTGCTGTATTTATAAGACATGAAGTGAGGTTGTTTTTGGCAGATCACACTGGACTTTAGTTTGTTCTGGAATTTTTCCCCCCAAGCCAAGCAGCTAACTGAGATCCGCAGCAATGTGCTCTTGTGTAAAATAACACTGTGATGGTAGCTATTCTGCAAGAGGCTGGATTTCAATTGATCTGGTTCAGCGAATCAAAAAAATCAATATTTTGTACCTGGCTCCCCCCTTCAATCAATCGGGTCAATCGCTGTCTGTGAATGGAAAGGAATGGTCAACGTTTTGGGTTTCGACTGGAAATGTTGACCAGCATTTTGATGTAGGTCAGGGCAGTTGGTATTACAAGATAATTACCTTATGAGAACATCATTACTGCCCATTTCTGAACCAGATTTCCACTGAAGTTAACACACAACGCACAGTAGCAGAACCGATTATTGAGTCTGAAGAAGGGTCCCGACTTAAAATATCTCCTGTCCATTCTCTCCACAGATTGTGCCAGACCCACTGAGTTCTTCCAGCATTCCGTGTTTTGTTCAAGATTTCAGTATCTGGAGTTCCTTGTGACTTCCTGGTTATTGATCCTGGTTTATTTCTCAATTTGAAATTTGATCCTGGTTTATTTCTCAATTTGAAATCCAGAAGCTTTGAGACAATGTGATCTTCAATTCTCAGCTGGAAGCTTGTACAAGTGGGAAGTGGCATAATATATTGTGTTCTTAATTACAATTAGTTATTCCACCAGGTGTACGTCTTATAATAAGTGCAAGATTACACAATCGCAATTTATTTGATAAATTTTCCAGATTTCTTATCCGATGTATCTCAATTCCCCTTTCCATGATCATTCCATGTCCTGCACTCCCCATAAACTTGCTTATAGCTGCTATACACCAACATTGGCACCATGCTTTGTATATGGTATTCTCCATTATATATTTCTTCATGATTAGAATATATCTGATGCATCTCACTCCTAAATCCCCTATGGCTTAACATTTTTGATAAGGTTGGCAGTGTCCCGGAGGCACTGTATGAAAGACTGTAGACAAAATATCAAATTTTTGATTAGCTGAACTATGTCAATTGAAATGCAGACATTTTTCCCATGGCTTCTCATATTGGACCTCCATCCTGCCTTCTCCCAATTCACAGAAAATACCCAAGTTATGAAAGGAGCTAGATTCACATGTAATAAATCATTTGAATTTATGGGAACAGTGAACATTAGCATCATTGCTCTGTAAATTATCTCCTGCTACTTACTCTACATACGTATTCCATTTTTAAGAAAAGGTGCGAGTTTCTGCCAGAGTAGACTTGATGTGCCGAATGGTCTAATTCTGCTCCTATCACTTATATGAGTTAAAAAATACATAATGTAAAAAATAATGGTTGTGGATAACATGCATTTAAGCATAAACTCTCAGCAACAACGTGGTTCCAGAGTATATTTGTAAGAGGATTTTGCTGCCACCCACTCGAATGAAGTGAATAAGATCGCCAATACTATTTCACCATGGTTTACACTGTTAGAGCCTCTCCCCCTTCTTCACTCATCCACATTATGGCGTCACTACTTCCACCTCCCTCCCGCTCCACAGTGAATGTAATCAGAGATTATAAACATAGGTTCTCCAATCTGGATCAACTCAGATTAATTATTCCTTGTGTAGGAGGGAACTACAGATGCTGGTTTACACCAAAAATAGACACAAAATGCTGGAGTAACACTGTAGTTCAGGCAGCATCTCTGGGGTGGAAGATTGCAACCTTCACGTGGTCCGCCCTGTTTCGACTAATGCAATCAACTCGAGTTGCACAAACAGGAGATCAAATAGAACAAGTTGTCCTACAACTTTAGGCTGTGCGTCCACACAAAAGAAAAAGAAGAAGGCAGCATCTCTGGAGAAAGGGAATAGGTCTGTAAAAGGGTCTCGACCCGAGATGTCACCTATTCCTCGCATATTTTCAGCATCTTTGAATGGAAACTTAACTTGGATATTCAATTAAGGACTAACAAAAGTGGTAGGGAAACTGTTGGAGAGGATTCTTAAGGATAGAATTTACTCACATTTGGAAAATAATGGGTTAACTTTGGACAGTCAGAAGGGTCCCGAGCCGAAATATCACCTATTTATTTTTTCCAGAGATGCCGCCTGACCCACTGCGTTACTCCAGCATTTTGCGTCTATCATTAATTATTTCTTCTCCGCTCAAGCAATAGCTGAACTTTAATGTGGGAGTATCCGTCATTGGCCGCAGCATACCAGCTCCGTGACTCACGGAGTAATGCCAAAAGAGTGATTATGAACTATGTGGAGCAAGGAGTTTCCACTGGGAAAAGTTTACAGTTTTATACATGGAAAAAACACCACTTTTACTGACTCATTTAAGTGTGTCGACTAAAAATTTTGTTTCACTTTATCTTAAGAATTGTAGAATTATTAAAATGAACATAATTTGAAATTTTATTTAAATAATTTAGGAATTCTCTTGATCGAATGGCAGCTGTTTTACTTGAGACATAGTTTCAGTGTCAGACAATTCCAGAGCCTTTTTATTCTCCTGAGCTGATTTAATATCCATTGTTGTTCCCTCCCCTCTGCTGCCATGATTCACACTGAATATGGTTTTGTTATGAATATGAATATGTTTATATCTTCTTCTTGAGTATGGCGAGCACAGTCTCAAGTTGTAGGACAACTTGTTCTATTTGATCTTATTTGATTGTGCCAGGTTGATTACATTCATCAAAACAGGGTGGACCACATGAAGGTTGCAATCTCCCACCCCTATATATATATTAAGCTGCTGCAAGTAAGAATGTCATTGTTTACTGCCAGTACATATGGCAATTAAACATGTCTCTTGACCCTTGAAATACAGTTCAGTGTGTGGCTGGCTGCTGGTCCTGTTTTATCCTCAGCCTGAACAGTTTAGTTTAGTTTAATTTAGTTTAGTTTAGTTTAGCTTAGTTTAGCTTAGTTTAGAGATACAGTGTAGAAGCAGGCCCTTGGGCGCAGTGAGACCGCGCCGACCAGCGAACCCCGCACATTAACACTATTCTACACACACTAGGGACAATTTACAATTTTCCACAACCAATTAACCAACAACCCTGTAAATCTTTGGAATGTGGGAAGAAAGCAAATCACCCGGGGAAAACCCACGTGGTCACGGAGAGAACGTACAATCTCAGTACAGACAACACCCGTAGTCAGGATCAAACCCGGGTCTCTGGCACTGTAAGGCAGCAACAATGTACAACATAGAATGTTATCTTCCATCCAGGGTGCACGGTGGCATGGCAGTAGAGTTGCTGCCTTACTGCGGCAGAAACCCAGATTAGATCTTGACTATGGGTGTTGTCTGTACGGAATTTGTACGTTCTCACCTTGACCTGTGTGGGTTTTCCTGTGAGCTCCGGTCCCACACTACAAAGACGTACAGGTTTGTAGGTAATTGGTTTGGTAAAATTGTAAATTGTCCCTAGCGTGTGTTGGATAGTGTTAATGTGCGTGAATCGCCGGTCGGCGAGGACTCGGTAGGCCGAAGGATCTGATTCCGCGCTGTATCTCTAAAATAAACTTTAAAAAATCCAGAAATGTATTTACACAAATATGAGAAAATGAATAACCATGTGTATTGATACAACATTTTAATCACGGATCTGTAGGAGGGAAATCTCCTTTAAACTCATTATGTTCTGTATATCATTTTTAGGATTTTATTTCTTGTTAAGACCAGTTTGAGCATTGTTGGCAATGTCTGTAACAGTGCTTCCTATATATAGAGAAAGTAAGTGTACAAAATGTCAACATGTACCATTATCAGTCAAGATATATATAATTTTAAACTAGGTCTAACTGTGTAATTCATGTTGTGTGCCATGTTCTATATTCATTTCCTTGACGTGGCATGGTGAAACTCAAAACAGCTTGACTGATTCATGCAAGTCAAGTTTAAAAAATACAAGATTATAATGTAAGTTTGTTCAGAATAAAAGGGACTTCAGAATGTGCATTTTATATCTTTAATTGCTTTGTAAATTGACGAATGAATTCATTCATACACCTTTACTATCTTAGAAATGTTTAACAATACACAATAATGCATAAAACACAATACACAACAATGCACAAAAGATACTGGAGATACCCTACAGACCAGGTTGCTTGTGTGTAGTGAGGAAGAGGGTTAACTGTTGTCAATATTTAACTGAATTATAGAAGAACTGGAAGCATCGCAAATCAATGTAAATCCATCCTCACTCTTCTTTAAATTATGATACAAGACTCCTGTGATTTACACACTGAATCCTGGAAAATGAACCATGCAATGCCCATTATTACTTGCAATTCGTATGTTTGTATATGTGCACAATTGTCCATTGCAAAATTAGACCCAGCACTTTCCGCTGATTCACCATATCATGCTTGCCAGTTTACCAGCATCCTTTGTGCATATGACCATATCACTGATGTGCTGCTCATTTCTGCGGAAAGTAATTCATATATAATAAACATTGTCTGCTATTATATGATAATTCTTTAAACAATAGCATTTAATTGTAAATTTCTGTACTGAACCACAACACACAGATGGTGGTTAATACACAAATGGAGACAAATTAACACAGCAGGTCGGGCAGCTTCTCCGGAGTACACAGCCCAAAACCTCACCTGTCCATGTTCTCCAGAGATACTGCCTGACAGAGTTACTGCAGCTCTTTGTGTCCTTTTAGAAACATAGAAACATAGAAACATAGAAAAATAGGTGCAGGAGTAGGCCATTCGGCCCTTCGAGCCTGCACCGCCATTCAATATGATCATGGCTGATCATCCAACTCAGTATCCCGTACCTGCCTTCTCTCCATACCCCCTGATCCCTTTAGCCACAAGTGCCACATCCAACGCCCTCTTAAATATAGCCAATGAACTGGCCTCAACTACCTTCTGTAGCAGAGCATTCCAGAGACTCACCACTCTCTGTGTAAAGAATGTTTTCCTCATCTCGGTCCTAAAGGAATTCCCCCTTATCCTTAGACTGTGACCCCTTGTTCTGGACTCCCCCAACATCGGGACCAATCTTCCAGCATCTAGCTTGTCCAACCCCTTAAGAATTTTGTAAGTTCCCCCCTCAATCTTCTAAATCCCAGCGAGTACAAGCCGAGTCTATCCAGTCTTTCCTCATATGAAATCCTGACATCCCAGGAATCAGTCTGGTGAATCTTCTCTGTACCCCCTCTATGGCAAGAATGTCTTTCCTCAGATTTGGAGACCAAAACTGTACGCAATACTCCAGGTGTGGCCTCACCAAAACCCTGTACAACTGCAGTACAACCTCCCTGCTCCTATACTCAAATCCTTTCGCTATGAATGCTAACATACCATTTGCTTTCTTCACTGCCTGCTGCACCTGCATGCCTACTTTCAATGACTGGTGTACCATGACACCCAGGTCTTGTTGCATCTCCCCTTTTCCTAATCGGTCACCATTCAGATAATAGTCTACCCTCATGTTTTTGCCACCAAAGTGGATAACCTCACATTTATCCACATTATACTGCATCTGCCATGCACCTGCCCATTCACTCAGTCTATCCAAATCACCCTGCAGCCTCCAAGCATCCTCCTCACACCTAAATATACCCCCCAACTTGGTGTCATCTGCAAATTTGGAGATGTTACATTGAATTCCCTCGTCCAAATCATTAATATATATTGTAAATAGGTGGGATCCCAGCACTGAGCCTTGCGGTACCCCACTAGTCACTGCCTGCCATTCTGAAAAGGATCCGTTTACTTCTGCCCTTTGCTTCCTGTCTGCTAGCCAGTTCTCTACCCACATCAATACTGAACCCCCAATACCGTGTGCTTTAAGTTTGTATGCTAATCTCTTATGCGGGACCTTGTCGAAAGCCTTCTGAAAGTCTAGATATAACACATCCACTGGTTCTCCCTTACCCACTCTACTAGTTACATCCTCGAAAAATTCTATCAAATTTGTCAGACATGATTTACCTTTCGTAAATCCATGCTGACTTTGTCCAATGATTTCACCACTTTCCAAATGCGCTGCTATCCCATCTTTAATAACTGAAGGTACATGAGGTGCATACAAACATATGGGCATATGGATCAGGTACAGAAGATCAAGCCATTTGGCTCCACAAGTCTACTCAGCCATTTAACAAAACAATGTGGTTTAGTATTAGTTTGGAGACATGAACACAGCATGGAAACAGACCTTACGGCCCACCAGGTTCATACCAACCAACAATCACCCATTCACACTAGTTCTATCCTACACACTAGGGACAATTTACAGAAGCCAATTGACCTACAAATCTGCACGTCTTTAGAATATCGGGGGAAACCAGAACACCTGGTTTCCAGGTATTCTTCTTGTAACCAGAAAACCCACATGGTTACAGGAAGAATATACAAACTCTGTTCAGATGACACCCATGGTCAGGATCAAACCCAGTCTCTGCTGCAAGGCAGCAGCTCTACCTCTGCACCACTGTGCCACCCTTAGATAATCGCTGAGTTCTTTTCAAATGTAATTCTGGAATCCCAACTTCCTTTCTTCCTAGGTAGTCTCTATCTACCTCACCTTAAATATCTCTCAAAGATTTTGCTTCCACTACCCTATGTTCATTACTCTGCATTTTTTATAATTGTAATCACTCTCTTGCCTTTCCATCTCCAGCTCCACAACTCATAATCAAGACCCTGTCTGTTGTCTAGCCTGGTGGTGAAGAATACAACTTTGAAGAGTTTGGAGAGACATTCAATAATGACCTGCAATGTTGCTCTTGAGCAGCCCAGCCAGTGGATATCAATCAGGTTGTGGCTATCCGGAACCAAATGGCCAAAGTTGTAGCTTTTGTCGCAAAATATCCATGTCCCTCATGATATTGTACACCTCAATAAGATCATGTTTCAGCCTTCTGCACTCCAAAGAAAAATGCCCCAACTCCCTATAACTTAAGCCCTCAAGCCCAGGTAACACCCCGTGAATCTCTTCTGGAAGACCAGAACTGCACACAGATGTTGTTTCACCAATGATTTGTATATCTGCATCATGATATCCCAACTCTGTACCAATAACCTTCCCCATGAATGCAATCATGCCAAAGGCCTTCTACACCACACTGTCCACCTGACTTACCACATTTAGGAAACCATGCACCTGTACTCCTAGATCTCTCTGCTGTGCAAAACCCTCCAGGGCTCTACCATTTATTGTGTAAGTCCTGCTCTAGTTTGACATACTAAAGTGCAACACTTCACACTTGTTAAAGTTAAATTCTATTTCCCATTATTTGGTTCACCTTTCCAACTGATCTAGGCCCTGTTTAAACTTAGATAACCTTCCTCACTCTCCACTATACCACCAATGTGGGTATCTTCTGCAAATCTAATATCAATGTTAACTATATTGTCATCTCAATTTTAAATGTAGATAACAAACAACAGCTGACCCATCACCGACCTCTGCGGCACCACTAATAGATTTTAGACTCTAGAGATAGAATGTGGAAACAGACCCTTTGGCCCACCGAGTCCACGCCAACCAGCAATCACCTGTGCACCTTCCTACAAAATAGGGACAATTTTCAATTTACAGAAGCCAATTAATCTACAAACCTGCTTGGCTTTGGAGTGTGGGGAGAAACCTGAGCGCCAGGAGAAAACCCATTCGGTCACAGGGAGAACGTACAAACTTTGTTCAGACAGCACCTGTGGTCAGGATATAACCGGGTCTCTGCCAGACATCAGCTCTACCACTGCACCAGTGGGTGCCTCAACACATAGGCCTCCAAATAGAAAACCAACCCCACAACTACCCATTTACTCCTGCATCTGAGCCAATTTTGAATTTAATTGGGTAGCCCACCATACACTCTAACCTTTATGTAAAATTCTTTGGCAGGATAATTGGTAAAGTCTCCCTGAAACTTCACGTTGGACCGATTGTAATTAGATAACAGTCAATAAGAAGTTATAATCACTTAAGAGGATCTCTCTCTCTGTATCTGTAAGTTTTAGACCTCATTATACCCCAACTGCATTATAATAGACTCAAAGTAAAGCTGAAAAACGTGCTTCAGTTCTAGTCTTGTAAATAGTTAAGTGGTATGGAACATAAATTATACTTTGGCCTAATTTCATTAGATCGCAGGACTGAAAATGTTGTGGGCAATTTTTTATGCTGTTAAGATACATACGTGGCATTTGGAGGAACGAGTTGCAATTCAGAATCTGAACTGAAAGAGGAATATAAGAAGCAGATGTTTTAGGTCTACGTCAGCCACTGTCTGCTTTTTTTGTGTCCTTCAGCAAAAAGAGCTTTCATATCAGACTGATCAGTCATATATTTATACAAAATTCAAATATAAATGAAACTTTTAACAAAATAATTGTAGAATAAATTGATATCAGATATTATATTAATGGATTATTTATTATTTTGATATATATATATATTTTAAATATTGCAGTCCAATACTGTGAATTCCAGTGCATCATGATTACTTTGCAGAGGTTGGAATTGATATTAGTAAAGATTACTGGTATTACCACCTTTTCATGATTTCAGAATGATAGATTGAAACCTGTCTCTGAACATATGCATAATCTTCTGCTGGCCAACTCCCTGTGAGCTGTGAGGTTTTTTTAAATGTCAGTGAGGAACAAACAGTCTGGTCAGCGTTTAATAATATTCAGGTCATCAAATGTGCTGGGGATATGTGAGTTTGCCTCCTGGAGCTGGCCTCGTATGTGCTGGACTAACCTGTTCTAAAAATGTTTGGACTGTAAGCATGCTGCACATTGCAGTGAAAGCCAATTCTGCATTGCAGTAATTGAAGATATGCATTGGAACTGGACACATTTCAATAGCTATAGCAACTGGGATTTTTAACACTAAATACAGACATATTGAAACAATTATGTATGAACAATGACATCCAAAACAAACAACACATGGATTATTTGCATGCTAGAAAAAAAAATCTGTGTGTCATGAGCACATAAAATGTATTTGGTTGACAGTGGGAAAAAAATGCCCTCCCCTCAAGATTGGTTGATTATCAGAGGGCATCTTTGCAGTAGCTGCGTTCTACACTCATTCTACCTCGTTTTGGGTAAACATTAAAAGAGAAAGGGCTGTTAACAAATTTTCAACTAGGTTTTGTTTGGTGGACATTTAAACAATGGGTTAAAACCTAGGTTTTATTTGAATTTCTGCCTCTCAGTTATGTTCAGCTGGAAGACATTCCATCTTGTCTTAAGTCATCAAATCCACCCATTGAACTGACGGTTAGAGGTGAACCATAACGTTCAAAGTATGCCATTGAGTGCTGTGACTGCAGCATGTCTGTATACGTGGAATTTGAATCATACAGAGAGAACTACAATAGACAAACAGGCCCTTCAGCCCTCTGAGTCTGTGCTAACCATCAAGCATCTATTTACACTAATCCTACATTAAATCAATTCTTAATCGTCACCACATTCTCCCCAGATTCTACCACTCGACTGCACACTAGAGGCAACCTTTCGCGTCCATTTAACACAACAACCCACATTCAGAGCACCCTGAAGATGTAGTCACAGGGAGAATGTGCAAACTCCACATAGTCAGCACAAGAGGTCAGGATTGAATCCAGTCTCTGGCATTGTGAACCAGGCACTTTACTGACTATGCCACTGTGCCCTCAATGGATGCATTAACGTCTCTCATCAAATCCTAAGTGCCCTTGAACTGAATGGCTTGTGAACTTATTTCAGGGGCAATTAAGATGCAAACACATTCAAACAAGTGGAGCGAGTGGAGGAGGGTCAGGAGCGGTGAGTACATAAACCCAGCGCGGGGCTTGTTCAGGCAGAGGCCCGGGACCGTTGGAGCGAGTGGAGGAGGGTCAGGAGCGGTGAGTACATAAACCCAGCGCGGGGCTTGTTCAGGCAGAGGCCCGGGACCGTTGGAGCGAGTGGAGGAGGGTCAGGAGCGGTGAGTACATAAACCCAGCGCGGGGCTTGTTCAGGCAGAGGCCCGGGACCGTTGGAGCGAGTGGAGGAGGGTCAGGAGCGGTGAGTACATAAACCCAGCGCGGGGCTTGTTCAGGCAGAGGCCCGGGACCGTTGGAGCGAGTGGAGGAGGGTCAGGAGCGGTGAGTACATAAACCCAGCGCGGGGCTTGTTCAGGCAGAGGCCCGGGACCGTTGGAGCGAGTGGAGGAGGGTCAGGAGCGGTGAGTACATAAACCCAGCGCGGGGCTTGTTCAGGCAGAGGCCCGGGACCGTTGGAGCGAGTGGAGGAGGGTCAGGAGCGGTGAGTACATAAACCCAGCGCGGGGCTTGTTCAGGCAGAGGCCCGGGACCGTTGGAGCGAGTGGAGGAGGGTCAGGAGCGGTGAGTACATAAACCCAGCGCGGGGCTTGTTTTTACCTAAATCCGGAACATTCCATTCTGAATAGGGAGGTTTCTGGTGGAAGCCGCTGATTGGTGGAAGCAGACTAGAGGAAGCAGCTGATTGGGTGGAACCTCTGGTTAGTATTTCTGCTTTCTGGTTAAAGTTACAGTGGGTGAGTAAAGGTACAGGGGGTGAGTAAAGGTACAGGGGGTGAGTAAAGGTACAGGGGGTGAGTAAAGGTACAGTGGGTTAGTAAAGGTACAGTGGGTGAGTAAAGGTACAGTGGGTGAGTAAAGGTACAGTGGGTGAGTAAAGGTACAGTGGGTGAGTAAAGGTACAGTGGGCGAGTAAAGGTACAGTGGGCAGTAAAGGTACAGTGGGCGAGTAAAGGTACAGTGGGCGAGTAAAGGTACAGTGGGCGAGTAAAGGTACAGTGGGTGAGTAAAGGTACAGTGGGTTAGTAAAGGTACAGTGCTTTTGGTTTGTATAATAAAGGTGTAGGTTAAAGGTCAAGAGGGAGCAGCTGCTTGAGTCAGATACCCACTGATTTCTCACGGCAGTTTCTATTATATTATACTGATATCGGATCCAGGGTAAGGCGAGAGAATGTCAGCCAGAGCAGTGTACTGTACTGCATGTCAGATGTGGGAGGTCATGGTGTCGGATGGCCCTCTTGACGTCCACATCTGCATCAGGTGCAGAGAGTTGGGGCTCCTAAGGGACCGTATTAGGATCCTGGAGCAGCAGCTCGATGACCTCTGCCTGGTCAGGGAGAGTGAAAAGGTGATAGAGTAGAGTTATAGGGAGGTGGTCACTCCAAAACCACAGGAGAGAGACATGTGGGTCACGTTAAGGAAGGGAAAGGGGCAGAGGCATGAACAAGTGAGTACTCCAATGTCAGTACACCTGGCAAATAAGTACTCCTGTTTGAGTACGGATGGGGGTGACAGCCTACCTGGGGGTAGCGACAGCGGACGGGCCTTCAGCACAGAGACCGCCCCTGTTGCTCCGAAAGGTAGGGAAAAAAAGAGGAGGGCAATAGTAATTGGGGACTCTATTGTTAGGGGGTCGGATAGGCGATTCTGTGGACGCAGTCGGGAGACCAGGATGGTGGTCTGCCTCCCTGGTGCCAAGGTCTTGGACGTGTCTAAACGTGTCCAAGATATCCTCAAATCAGAGGGAGAGGAGCCTGAGGTCGTGGTACATATAGGTACCAATGACATAGGTAAAAAAAGGGAAGAGGTCCTGAAGGGAGGATTTAAGGACTTGGGAGGAGAGTTGAGGAAAAGGACCAAAAAGGTAACAATCTCAGGATTACTGCCTGTGCCACGTGACAGTGAGAGTAGAAATGGAGCAAGGTGGAGGATAAATGCTTGGCTGAAAGACTGGTGCAGAGGGCAGGGATTCAAGTTTCTGGATCATTGGGACTTCTTTTGGGGTAGGTGGGACCTGTACAGAAAGGATGGGTTGCACTTGAACCCGAGGGGGACCAATATCCTGGCGGGGAAATTTGCAAAGGCCACTGGGGAGACTTTAAACTAGAATGGTTGGGGCGAGGGATGCAAATAGCAAAAGCTAGTAGACAGAATGGGAGGCAGGAAGCAGAAAAGGGAAGCACTCGGACACAAGAGGAGAAAGAAAAAAAAGGAAATAAACAGAGAATAAGAGATGGGGGGTTTCTTAAATGTGCATATTTTAATGCTAGGAGCATTGTAAGAAAGGTGGATGAGCTTAGAGTCTGGATAGACACCTGGAAGTATGATGTTGTGGCGATCAGTGAAACATGGTTGCAGGAGGGCTGTGATTGGAAACTAAATATTCCAGGATTTCGTTGCTTCAGGTGTGATAGAATTGGAGGGGCAAGAGGTGGAGGTGTTGCATTGCTAGTCAGGGAAGATATTACAGCAGTGCTTTGGCAGGATAGATTGGAGGGCTCATCCAGGGAGGCTATTTGGGTGGAACTTAGAAGTGGGAAAGGTGTAGCAACACTTATAGGGGTATATTATAGACCGCCAAATGGGGAACGAGAATTGGAAGAGCAAATATGTAAAGAGATAGCAGATATTAGTAGTAAGCACAAGGTAGTGATTGTGGGAGATTTCAACTTTCCACACATAGACTGGGAAACACATTCTGTAAATGGGCTGGATGGTTTGGAGTTTGTAAAATGTGTGCAGGATAATTTTTTGCAGCAATACATAGAGGTGCCTACTAGAGGAGGGGCAGTGCTGGACCTCCTGTTAGGAAATGAGACGGGACAGGTGGCGGAGGTATGCGTAGGGGAGCACTTCGGGTCCAGTGATCACAATACCATTAGTTTCAATATAATTATGGAGAAGGACAGAACTGGGCCTAGGGTTGAGATTTTTGATTGGAGAAAGGCTAACTTTGACGAGATGCGAGATGATTTAAAAGGAGTGAACTGGGACATTTTGTTTTATGGGAAAGATGTAGAAGAGAAATGGAGGACATTTAAAGGGGAAATTTTAAGAGTACAAAATCTTTATGTTCCTGTTCGGTTGAAAGGAACCAGTAAAAATTGGAAAGAGCCCTGGTTTTCAAGGGAAATTGGACATCTTGTTCGGAAAAAGAGGGAGATCTACAATGATTATAGGCAGCATGAAGTAAGTGAGGTGCTGGAGGAGTATAAGGAATGTAAAAAGAATCTAAAGAAAGAAATTAGAAAAGCTAAAAGAAGATATGAGGTTGCTTTGGCAAGTAAGGTGAAAGTAAATCCAAAGGGTTTCTACAGCTATGTTAATAGCAAAAGGATAACAAGGGATAAAATTGGTCCATTGGAGAGACCGAGTGGACAGCTATCTGCAGAGCCAAAAAAGATGGGGGAGATATTGAACAATTTCTTTTCTTCGGTATTCACCAAGGAGAAGGATATTGAATTATGTGAGGTAAGGGAAACTACTAGCTATGGATAGTAGTAGCTATGGATACTATGAGTTTCAAAGTAAAAGAAGTACTGGCACTTTTGAAAAATATAAAAGTGGATAAGTCTCCAGGTCCTGACAGGATATTCCCTAGGACACTGAGGGAAGTTAGTGTAGAAATAGCCGGGGCTATGACAGAAATATTTCAAATGTCATTAGAAACTGGAATAGTCCCCGAGGATTGGCGTACTGCGCATGTTGTTCCATTGTTTAAAAAGGGTTCTAAAAGTAAACCTAGCAATTATAGACCGGTTAGTTTGACTTCAGTGGTGGGCAAATTAATGGAAAAGATACTTAGAGATAATATATATAAGTATCTGGATAAAGAGGGTCTAATTAGGAACAGTCAACATGGATTTATGCCTGGAAGGTCATGTTTGACTAATCTTCTTGAATTTTTTGAAGAGGTTACTAGGGAAATTGACGAGGGTAAAGCAGTGGATGTTGTCTATATGGACTTCAGTAAGGCCTTTGACAAGGTTCCTCATGGAAGGTTGGTTAAGAAGGTTCAACTGTTGGGTGTAAATGCAGGAATAGCAAGATGGATTCAACAGTGGCTGAATGGGAGACGCCAGAGGGTAATGGTGGATGGCTGTTTCTCGGGTTGGAGGCAGGTGACTAGTGGGGTGCCTCAGGGATCTGTGTTGGGTCCTTTGTTGTTTGTCATGTACATCAATGATCTGGATGAAGGGGTGGTAAATTGGATTAGTAAGTATGCAGATGATACCAAGATAGGGGGTGTTGTGGATAATGAAGAGGATTTCCAAAGTCTACAGAGTGATTTAGGCCAGTTGGAAAAATGGGCTGAAAGATGGCAGATGGAGTTTAATGCTGATAAATGTGAGGTGCTACACCTTGGCAGGACAAATCAAAATAGGACGTACATGGTAAACGGTAGGGAATTGAAGAACACAGTTGAACAGAGGGATCTGGGAATAACCGTGCATAGTTCCTTGAAGGTAGAATCTCATATAGATAGGGTGGTAAAGAAAGCTTTTGGTATGCTAGCCTTTATAAATCAGAGCATTGAGTATAGAAGCTGGGATGTAATGTTAAAATTGTACAAGGCGTTGGTGAGACCAAATCTGGAGTATGGTGTACAATTTTGGTCGCCCAATTATAGGAAGGATGTCAACAAAATAGAGAGGGTACAGAGGAGATTTACTAGAATGTTGCCTGGGTTTCAACAGCTAAGTTACAGAGATAGGTTGAATAAGTTAGGTCTTTATTCTCTGGAGCGCAGAAGGTTAAGGGGGGACTTGATAGAGGTCTTTAAAATGATGAGAGGGATAGACAGAGTTAATGTGGACAAGCTTTTCCCTTTGAGAATAGGGAAGATTCAAACAAGAGGACATGACTTTAGAATTAAGGGACAGAGGTTTAGGGGTAACATGAGGGGGAACTTCTTTACTCAGAGAGTGGTAGTGGTGTGGAATGAGCTTCCAGTGGAAGTGGTGGCGGCAGGTTCGTTGGTATCATTTAAAAATAAATTGGATAGGCATATGGATGAGAATGGTATGGAGGGTTATGGTATGAGTGCAGGCAGGTGGGACTAAGGGAAAAAAGTTGTTCGGCACGGACTTGAAGGGCCGAGATGGCCTGTTTCCGTGCTGTAATTGTTATATGAAACATTGAGGTACCAATTAACAACCAGGGTTCTGGATCATTGATCCTGTAGATGTGAGTTCAAATCCTTTCACAACAATTGACAATTTTTATTTAAGTAATTAAATAATTCTGGAGAGTTTAAAAAAACCAAGACAATCTCAGTCGTAATTACAGATTGTTATAAAAAAGTTCACTAATACCTTCAAGGGAGGAAATCTGCTATCCTTACCTGGCCTACAAATTACCCTAGATCGATTGCCAGGATAGCCAAAGTGAAATTTGACCATGGGGCACAATGAACTTCACTTCATGTGTGCAGCTGATCCGGATGACTTGGAATCAGAACTAGCAAACTCATAGACATTAGTGGGTAATTATTCTGCTGGAGGTCTATGACCAGTAGTGTTCCACTGAGATCAGTCCTCGGACCGCCGTTGTTTGGAATAGTGGTGCTTCCTATTGTCATTGCCCTATCACTCTTTCCAAGTGCTCCACTGTTACCACTGAAGAAACCATTCAGCATGCTTGCCTTCATCGGTAAAGATATTGAGTGCAGGAGTTACAAGATCATGCTACAACTGTACAAGATGTTGGTGCAACTGCATTTGAAGTATTGTGTGCGGTTCTGGCCGCCCTGCTATTCGAAGGATGTCATAAAGCTGGCATTGCAGCTGAAAAAATCCCACCATAATGAGGGTTCGAGGGCTTGAGTTATAAGGGGCGGCTGGATAACCTGGGACTTTGTTTCTCTGGATTGTTGGAGGCTCAGAGGTGACCATCTAGTGATACAGAGGATGATCACATGCAGAGGGGTACAGTGAGTGGCACAGTCTTATTCCCAGGATAGTAAGTCTAGAATCCAAGTGCATAGGTTTAAGGTGAGAGGAGAAAGATTGAAAAGAATCCTGAGGGGCAATTTCTTCACACTGAGGGTGGGCACAATGGCACGTTGAAAAGACATTTAAATAGAAAGATGGATAGGAAATGTTTTGGGGGATATGGGACAAACATAGGCAATGCGACTGGCTCAGTTATGAAACTAGGTCAACACAAACGAGTTGGGCCGCAGAGCCTGCTTCCGTGATATACAACTCTATGACACTGTACTGTATCTTTTATAATACTTAAGAAAGAAGCAAAGAAGTGGCATATCATAATCATAATCATAATCATAATTACACTTCTTCCCACCCTGCTTCCTGTAAGGACCATCCCCTACTCCCAATTGCTCTATCCACGCCGCTTCTACACCCAGGATGAGGTGTTCCACACCAGGGCATCGGAGATGTTCTCATTCTTCAGGGAACAGGAGTTCCCCCTCTTCTACTGATTTGAGGATCTCACCAAGGTCTCTTCTATATCCCATGACTCTGCTCTCCTCATCCCCCCCATTCGTAACAAGGGCAGAGTCCCCCTTGTTGTCACCTTTCACCCTACCAGCCATCACATACAACAAATAATCCTCAGTAGGCTATGGGAGAGCTGGGAAGGGGAGGGGAAGGAGGGAAAAAGCAAGGACTACCTGAAATGTTCAACATATAATCCTCCGACATTTTCACCACCTCCAACGTGATCCCACCACTTGCCACAGCTTCCCATCTCCTCCCCTGTCCACTTTCCACAGAGACCGCTCCCTCCATAATTCCCTTGTCAGTTCGTCCCTCCCCGCCCGCACCACCTCCCGTCCGGGCACTTTCCCTTGTAACCGCAGGAACTGCTACACTTGTCGCTTTACCTCCCCCCTTGATTCCATTCAAGGACACAAGCAGTCTTTCCAGGTGTGGCAGAGGTTCACCTGCATCTCCTCCAACCTCATCTATTGCATCCGCTGCTCTAGATGTCAGCTGCTCTACATTGGTGAGACCAAGCGTAGGCTTGGAGATCGCTTTGCCGAACACCTCCGCTCGGTTCGCAATAACCAACCTGATCTCCCCTTCCCATTCCGAATCCGACCTTTCTGTCCTGGGTCTCCTCCATGGCCAGAGTGAGCACCACCATAATTTGGAGGAGCAGCACCTCATATTTCGCTTAGGCAGTTTGCACCCCAGCGGTATGAACATTGACTTCTCTAATTTCAGGTAGTCCCAACTTTCTCCTCCCCTTCTCAGCTCTCCCTCAGCCCACTGGTTCCATCTCTTCCTTTCTTCGTCCTGCCCCCGCCCCCCACCCTCACATCAGTCTGAAGAAGGGTTTCAACCCGAAACGTTGCCTATTTCCTTCGCTCCATAGATGTTGCCTCACCCACAGAGTTTCTCCAGCATTTTTGTCTCCCTTTGATTTTCCAACATATGCAGTTCCTTCTTAAACATAATCATAATCATACTTTATTAGCCAAGTCTGTTTTGCAACATATGAGGTATTTGATTTGCCAGACAGTCATAAAAAGCAACAAAACACACAAAATACATTTTAGTATGAACATCCACCATGATGTGACTCCTCTACATTCCTCACTGTGATGGAAGGTGAAAAAAAATTCAATTTCCTCCCTTCTTTGTTCTCCCACCGTCGGGGGCCTCAAGCCTTCCATTGATGGGGCGATCTTGACTCCCGAAGCTGATGGCGTTTGGGCCCTCGCGTCGGGGCGATCAGCTCCTGCATTGGGGGGGAATCTCAGTTCTCCTGCGCTGGGTGATCTGACCCCAGATCGGGGCTGGTCGAAACCTTCTGCATCGTTTGGAGCTCCCGACATCAGTCTCTACCCGAGACTGCGAGCTCCTCGATGGTGAAATCCTCAGGCCGTGGTCGGAGCGTTGATCCCAGGCAAGGGATCGGCACCAATGGTAAGTCCACATCCCCATGGTGGGGGTCAAAGTCCGTCCTGAGCAAGGCCACCAGCCCCATGATGTTAGGCCGCAGAGCGACTGGAGATACGACCCAGAAAACAATCGCATCTAGGGCAAGGCAGGAGATTGAAAAAAGTCTTCCTCGACCCCCCCGCCAATCCCCCACTAAAAACAAACCAGAGAACATTAACACATGCTTTAAAACACACAAAAAATAACAAAAAAGATGAAAAGACAGACAGTGTGTCGGCGAGGCTGCCATCGCCGAGCCACCAGTGGTTTCCACAGAAGTCAGAGTTCTCAGTCTTTGGCATTATCTTATATGGAGGGTTGTAGTCATTAAATTAGTTTAGTTTAGAATTTAGTTCAGTTTAGAGATACAGTGTGGAAACAGGCCCTTCGGCTCATCAAGCGAGCTTCGACCAACAATCACACACACACTAGCTCTATCTTACACACTTGGAACAACTTACAGAAGCCAATTAACCTACAAACCTGCATGTCTTTGGAATGTGGGAGGAAACCGGTGCACCCGGAGAAAACCCACGTGTTCACAGGGATAACATGCAAACTCCACACAGATAGCACCCGTAGTCAGGATCCTAAAGGGATGCCTGGAAAGTAGGATGCTTTAAAAAGTGTGATAGTGAGCATTCAGGATACACATGTTCCTGGCTAAGATATGTAAATCATCATTGGACATGTGTGAGGTACCAGAAGACTGGAAAGTGAAGTGGTGTCTCTATTTAAGAAGGCCCACAAAGAAAAACCTGGGAACTAAGAACCAGTAAGCTAACATCTACAAAAAAGAGTTACAGGGATGTTGCCAGGACTTGAGGACCTGAGTTACAGGAAGAGGTATGGAGGGCAGGGACCTTACTCCTTTGAATGCAAGCGGCGTGGACCTTATATTTTATACATACACAAGGGAATGGAGAAGCTGAAAGTACAGTCTTTTTCCAAAAGTAGGGGAATTAATAACCAGAAGGCATAGGTTTAAGCTGAGAGCAGAAAGATATAATAGGAACCTGAGGGACACGTTTTTCCCCACTCAAGACGTTGGTTATTGTATCCAGCTTAACTACCTCGTCTGGCAAAGGGCATCTTGGTCAGCATGGACGAGTTGGGCCGAAGGGCCCGTTTCTGTGCTGTATGAATCAATTACTCTATTTATATAGAGGAAGTGAATTAAGGGATATGAAGAAGGAATCTAATCTTCAACAGGAGTGAAGGAAAAAATCCTCCTCCCGAGCTTCTGACCGGAAGATCGCCAGGTTTTGGGCAATTACTAAACAGGAAAAAAAATCCTTTATTTCTTTATGGGTCAGACTGGCAACTGAAGTAAACCAACGAGAGGAAATCATCGCACTTCAAACCCTCACACTTCAGGCCTATTCCAACTCTGTATAAAGCAACTCCTGTCACAGAAAGAACAGCGTTGCCTGACTCCACCCAGAATCATTGCTGTATAAGAATAACCTCCAACCAGAGTCAGTGCGAATGTTTGCCAAAGTAAATGTACACCATATGCTTTGTATAATCTTTCTCCTTTAATTTATTTGGGGAGTTCCTGCTTCAGCAATTTCTCAAATGTACTTATCCAGAGCAGAATCGTATGCATTTCTCCAATGCTGAGGAACTGCACAATATGCACGAGGTTGCTCTGGTAACAAGAAGAGCATAAGAATGATTAGATGGGTGGGGTGGTAAATTATGAGGCTCTGGTTCAGCGAAGAAACCAGACTCTTTCCAGTGTTCAAAGAATGTAGAATAAGATCTGCATGTCAGTCATTTAAGAGAAAGTGAAATAGAAATTATTTTAAGAGGAAGAATGTGAGGTTCTGGATTTACCACTGTAAGAAACTGATATAGAGGAAGGAGAAGGCAGAGGGACAGTTCGGGTATATAGGGTTATTATTTTTCATATGGAGGAACAAGTTGCTCGTATATTAAATCAACGCCTCCAATATTTTTGGGAAGGCAGCATGTGAAGGTGCATTCGTGAGTGAAATACTTTTCTCTGCAGAACGTGATTACTGTCATCATCTATCTAAAACTCTGATCATGTGCTCTTCCGGTTTGCGTGGTTTTTCTATTTGCACAAAAACAGTACACGACAGTGCTACAATTTTTCACCACCTTACTCACCATTCTCCTGTGCTGCAAGTGCAACAAGTTTTGTTATAATCAAAGGTATATTTTACCTTAAGTTATTAAGGTTTAAAAATCTATTAAAAACGCACATGCGCAGATTGGTCTCCTCTCCTGTCAGTCAACACCACAACCGGGACAGCGATGCCCCTTCCTGCAATGCAGACTCTCCCACCTGACTCACAAACTCCTCTCTCCCCTCCTCACAGTAACTTGTCTACCGTCTCCTCCACTACCAGCGGCAGCCGCGGGGGGAAGGGGGGTTTAGTGGAGGCCATGGTCCCGTCATCCTCTCCCTCACTCACCATCTTCCTGCCCGCCCTCGGCGACAATGGCTGTCCCGTCTACCCGTCCCCCCGGGTGAATGGCTGCGACCGTCCGTCTCCTCCTCTGCCCGGCGGCTGCAGCGAGCAGGCAGACAGGTAGGCGGGTGGGCAGGGTGGGGATGGGCCAAGTGGCAGCAGAGGCTGGGCAGGCAGGGCGGGGACGGGCCGAGCGACAGCAGCGAGTGGTCGGGCAGGACGGGAACGGGCCGAGTGGTGGTTGAGCCTGAGTGTGCAGAGGAAGGGAGGGGGAGTCGGGTTGCAGGGTGGCTGAGCAGTTTGCGCGGGGTTTGAGTAAAGGGCCTGTCCTACTTGCGCAAACTAAGCTGCAGGTTTAGAAGAGTTTGCCCTCGGCTCAAACTCGCAACATGGTCGACAAGAGGTCCTGGGAGATTGTATGAGGTGGCTGGAACTCTTCTTCAAGCTTGAGGGAGGTCCCCGCCTACTCTCAGCCTCAGCGAAAAAAATTTCCGCATGTTGAAAGATTTTCCGCGAGTAACATTTGGTCGGCTTGGTTCTTTTTCACTCGGAGGGCAGTGGAATGGGGCTGCTATTTACTTACAGGCACTTGAGGGAAGCCGTAGGCCATCTCCTTCATTGACTGGGCATTTTGATTGGCTCATTGGAGTTTCAGAACCTAGGAAGACCTACCAGTAGGTATAATGCCCGCTAACTTTATTAAACTTCTTTAAATTGTCTCCACTCTTTCTCCACCCCTTCTCTCCCCTTCTCCTCCCCTTCTCTCCCCTTCTCCCCCCCCTTCTCCCCCCCCCCCCCTCTTCTCTCCCCCTTCTCTCCCCTTCTGTCTCCCTTCTCTCTTAAGTCGCCCTTGTGGGACAGGCCCTTTACTCACACGCACGCACGATGCAAGCTGGTCCATTTGTCTTCTTTCTCTTGCGTATGGTGTGCACAGCCTAAAGTTGTAGGACAACTT
Source organism: Raja brachyura (assembly GCA_963514005.1). Next base: position 103,531,093 of record OY740782.1, on the reverse strand, counting down.
GTTCTATTTGATCTTATTCAATTGGGCACGCTGGGTTGATCGCATTCGTCGAAACAGGGTGGACCTCGTGAAGGTTGCAATCTCCCACCCCGTCCAATCGAGAAGTCAACGGGATCTGAACCACAGCTAACAATGAATGACCTGTGGAGGAAGCAACTGCAGATGCTGCTTTTTATGGAGGGAGGGAGGGAGGGAGGGAGTGGAGGAGGTGAGGGTAAAGAAGAGGGAGGGTGAAGCGGAGGGGGAGGGAGTGCTGGGGAATGAGGGGAAATGACCCGTGCCTGCGCAGTTAGGGGCTATGCATGAATTGTGGAATATTACGTTGGGGGAACGGGTGAGTTGTGGAATATTGCATTATGGGAGCAGACCCAACGGTTCTGCAGTTAGTCTAGTTTTTTCTGCAGCCAGCTGGAAGGAGAGACTGGTTGACTATCAGACCTTTGCTTAGTTGAGATTAGTTTAGTTTAGATTAGAGATAAAGCAGGCCCTTCAGACCACCGAGTCCGTGACGACCAGCAATCCAAATTATTTACACACACTTGGGACAATTTACATTCATAGAAAGCCAATTAACCTACAAACCTGTACATCTTTGGTGTGGGAGGAAACTGGAGATATCGGAGAAAACAGCACAGTCACAGGGAGAACTTGCAAACACCGAACAGACAGCACCCATAGTCGGGATCGAACCCTGGTCTTGGGCACTGAAAGCGCTGTAAAGGGCCTGTCCCACTTTCAGGAACTAATTCACAACCTTTTTTACTCTTGGACATTTTTCATCATGCTAGAAAAAATGCCCCTACCTACTTGATGCCACGACTAGCATCACGGCATGCTACGACTTCCTACGACCTACCTACGACCTCCTATGAACTCCTACGACCTCGTGCCTACCATGCTGCGAGTATGTCAAGGGCAAACTCGGCAGAGGTCGTCAATTAGGTCGTGAAAGTGGGACAGGCCCTTAAGGCAGCAATTACCGCTACACCACTGTGCCGCCCTTTGCTATTGGGAGATAACGGGAAAGGATGGGGCAAAATCTGGAATGAGGTGAAAATCAAAGTCCAGGGGCAGATCAGAAGCCAAGGGGCAACAAAGCAGAGAGATGAGATCTGAACAGTTGAAGGGGAAGATTGAAAGGATCAAGGGAGATACTAGAAGTGCCGTATGCTGATCGGTTTTGCAGGAGCGAAATAGGAAGGCTGGAGGGAAATCCCAATCAAGAAAGTGATTTAGAATTGTTAAATCTAGGAATAACAAAGAGAAGGTAGAATTGCATGATGATACTGAGGTGGAAAGAAGAAGTCCAAATAATGCCATGAATATAAAATTAGAATCCCAATTTGTGGTCAAAAACATCACTGAGATTACGTATATAGGTTAGAAAAGGTTCTTTAACTCATTTTTTGGTCGGTGTGAGGGGCAAGGCTGCAGCTTAACTTTGGGGAGCAGAATTGAGACAGGGCAGAAGAAGTGGCATTGATCTCAGTAGGAAAATATTAGTTCTCATTCAATACAGAGGTGGTTAAGAGAACCTGGATCTGGATGAGGGCATTATGGCCAAGTTTGCAAATGATATGAAGATAGGAGGGGCAAGTAGCATTGGTAAAGCAGGGAGGCTGCAGAAGGATTTGACAGGTTGGCACAGAGGGCAAAGAAGTATCAAAGCGTAGCAAAGTGTACGGTCACGCACTTTGGTAGAAGGAGTGAAGGCATGGAAATTTTTGAAATGGAGAGAGGATTATAACCCGAGTGCAAAGGGATTTGGGTATGCTGGTGCATGATTTCCAAAAAGGTTAATTTGCAAGTCATTCGTTAACAGTAAGGAAGGTATGGCGACTTCACGCCCACGTTAGTTTTGCATACAACCTGTCACCACTGGCGACTCATCAGCAGCTTCACGAGAAGGTCCATCCACAAGAGCTCAATAACTCCAAGGTCAGACGCACTAATTGGCCTTATCTGCACACGGGTTATGAGCGGTGAGAATGTAGGTAAAAGGGGCTTCTGGAATAAACGTGACACAAGGTGTCTGGCTCAGCTAAGTGTTGTTTGTTCTTTGATTTCTGTTATGGGAATTCAGTAGATCCTACAACTGATGACCCAGTTGCTATTCGCAACCTTCCACTTACTCACAAAATGTATGATGATAAAAGTGAAGTGGTGTCAGTCGACGAAGTAAAACTCGACGTCCCAACTCATTTAACAACCAACGCGAGAGCGTGGTTTTCAATACTAGAAGCTCGATGTGTGTTCCCGGCAGCTCATCTTCCAGAGCAGATTGCATGGGAAGTAGAGGACATGCTCCTTAATCCTGAAGAAACTATGCCATATGATGTGCTTAAATCCGCTATCTTGCAGCGAACTAAACCCTCGAAGCAAACCAGCATTTTGGAGGCCGACATTGCCATGGAGACAACCACTGCGCTGCAGGTGGTTAATGACAGTAAGGCCGTAAAATGCACAGTGGGAATAGCAGGCCCGGTAGTAGAGGCGACTGCTGCCCGCGGGCAAACTAGCCATCGCCTTTGTCTCAGCGACTGCCTTTCCGACATGCAATATCTCATTGACTCCGACGCCGAGGTATCTGTCGTTCCTCACAGTTACTAGGAGCATTTTCACCCTAACCCCGGATGTGTTTCACTGCCGCGAACAAATCCAGCATACAGACATTTGGTCAGAAATCAGTCACGCTTGACCTCGGTCTGCAGAAAACGTTTAGTTGGATTTTCAGAGTCACCGATGTATCAAAACCCATTATCGGAGCGGATTTTATTTCACACTGTCTTCCCTGGTGGATTTTTAAAAATGCCTCTTAACTGGTTACTGCACTTGCGCACAGGTGAACTGCATCTGCCGTCCGCCAATGACTATCTCTCACCTTATCAGCCTCCAACACAGCACCGACTTATATCAAGAGTTATTTAAACAATTTCCACGACTAATAGCTCTGTCTTACCAGCCCAATGATATCAAACACCCTCTCACGCATCATATTCAGACCTGCGGCCCTCCAGTTTCGGCAAGAGCGCTCAGGTTACCCATAGATCGCCTCAAAATTGCAAAGGGGGAATTTGACCATATGTTGGAGCTCGGTATCATCCGCAGGTCTAAGAGCTGCTGGTCATCACCTCTTCACATGGTCCCGAAGAAGTCTCCTGGAGATTGGCGATCCTGTGGCGACTACCGTTCACTAAACAATGCCACTATTCCAGATCGGTACAGCATCCCACATTTGCAGGATTTCTCTGCAAGCCTACAGGGTCAGTGAGTGTACGCAAGTATTGATCTCGTGTGCACGTTTTATCAAAATCCGGTCAAGCCTGACGATATTTCCAAGACAGTCGTGGTCACTCCATTCGGGACGTTCGAATTTCTACGGATGCCATTTGGTTTACGGAACACAACACAATCGTTCCAGTGTTTCATGGACCACGTTCTCTTTGGCCTCGATTTCGTCTACGCATACATCGACGGCATGTTGGTAGCGAGCTCCAGCGAAGATGAACACAAGAAACACCTTGGATTACTGTTCCGGCGTCTCGACGAATATGGTATTGTCATTAACACGAACAAATACGTGTTTGCCGCTCACAAACTCACTTTCCTCAGGCATCACATGATGGAGAATGGCATCCTGCCCGGTGAATCAAAGGTGCTGGAAATCCCAAACTACAGTGCCAAATTTGTTAAACCAATTACGGCGATTTTTTGGGATGATGAATTTCCATTGCCGCTTTCTACCGAATGCCACATGTTCCCTATTATCCTTGACCAACTCACTCAAAGGTTCGGACAAATCATCTTCAAAGAAACCGTTGTCTTTACCTGAGGATGCAGTGCAAGCCTTCAATGCCGCTAAGTGGACTCTCGCCGATGCAATGCCTTATTTTTACTCACCACTGACGCCGTCGTGGAGCAGTGAGTCAATGGCAGGTGGGAGCCTCTGGCATTCTTTTCGGCAAAATTACCACCCACTCAGATGAGGTACAGTATGTTCGGGCGAGAGCTTTTGGCTATGTACCTCACCGTCAAGCATTTCTGCCATCTGTTGGAAGGCTGTCCCTTCACTATTTATACGGATCACCAACCGCTCACATACACTACACGTACAAGTGTGGGGAGCTATTCACCACGGGAAATCCACCATGGACTTCGTTCTGCAATTCACCCGTGCAATCTGACACATTCAAGGAAAAGCAAATCCAGTTGTCGACGCCCGATCATGACTGGAGGTGGATGCTTTGAATGCGGCCACACCCGTCGATTTTTATGCCATGACTCGTGCGCAGCATACTGTTTCCGATCTTCTCAATTACCACCGGACTCATACAGCCCTAAAATTGGAACATGTACATCAGTGACATGACAGAAACCATCATATGTGACACTTCCACTGGAAAACCAAGGCCGGTTGTGCCTAGGACTTAAGGGGTTGGACAGGCTAGATGCAGGAAGATTGTTCCCGATGTTGGGGAGGTCCATGACAAGGGGTCACAGCTTAAGGATAATGGGGAAATCCTTTAGGACCGAGATGAGAAGGACTATTTTCACACAGAGAGTGGTGGGTCTCTGGAATTCTCTGCCACAGAGGGTAGTTGAGGCCAGTTCATTGGCTATATTTAAGAGGGAGTTAGGTGTGGCCCTTGTGGCTAAGGGGATCAGAGGGTATGGAGAGAAGGCAGGTACGGGATACTGAGTTGGATGATCAGCCATGATCATATTGAATGGCGGTGCAGGCTCGAAGGGCCGAATTGCCTACTCCTGCACCTAATTTCTATGTTTCTATGTTTCTATGTTTCTAGGACGATGCGTAAAGAAGTTTTCTGCGCGCTACCCAATTTATCACATCCGGGCAAGAAGGCTACGATAAAACTAATCTCCAAATGTTTCATCTGGCCTTTCATCAAGCATGATGTTGGATTATGGGCAAAACCTTGTCTACCATGTCAACAATTCAAGATCTGCAGGCACACTAGGGCCCCTTTCGGTGAGTTTCCTGTACCGAAAACCAGTTTCGACCACGTGCACCTGGATTTGGTCGGCTCACTGCTACCATCAAGAAACGACACAAGAAACCACCAGGGGCGTCACACGATTGGCAGCCCTGCCAATAGTCTGTCTGTTTTTCATCTTTTTTTATTTTTAGTGTGTTTTACATAGCTGACATCCCCCTGATACAGGAGCTGATCGCCCTGATGCGAAGGGCCCAACTGCCGCCGGCTACGGGAGTCAAGATCGTCCCATCAAAGGAGGGCGCGAGGCCCCCGACCATGGGAAAGCAAAGAAGGAAAGAGATCTGAACTTTTTTTTTGCTCTCCATCACAGTAAGGAATGTGGAGGAGTCACTGTGGTGGATGTTTATGTTAAAATGTATTTTGTGTATTCCGTTGCTTTTTATTTGTATGACTGACTTGGCAAATGAAATTCCTCATATGTTGCAAAACATACTTGGCTAATAAAGTATTATTGCTATTGTGATTGTGATTGTGATATCTGCTCACTTGTGAAGACCGGTTCACAAGATGGCAAGATGCTATCCCAGTCATCAACATTTCAGCGGAAATAGCCCGCGCATTTGTTGACCAATGGATTTCGTCTTTGGGGTCCCAAGTACGATAACAACAGACCTCGGACTGCAATTCGAGTCTGCACTGTTTTCAACGCTAACCAAGCTCTTGGGTATGAACCGGATTCGAGCGACTGCGTATCATCCACAAGCAAACGGCCTGATTGAACCATTCCATCGCCAGTTGAAAGCTGCTCTGGCAGCCTGAGGAAACACGTCGAACTGGAGTTCTGCTTGGCATTTGTACAGCGGTGAAAGCAGACCTAGGATGTCCGCCAGCGGAAATGGTTTACGGCACAACTCTGAAGCTGCCCAGCGAATTTGTCGAACCAATCCCCACAGACAGATCCTATGATCCAAGCAGGTATGTCAATCAATTACGGCAAACTATACAGCTACTCAGGCCAACACCGACACGGCGAACACCTGCAATGGTCTATATGCCTGCTGACCTCCAACGCTGCACACATGTTTTGATCCGACAAGACGCCGTCCGCCGACCTCTTCAGCAAGCATTTGATGTCCTTTACCAAGTCATCCAACGCCTACTCAAATTTTTGTGATCTATTGGAATGGAAAACTGACACCGTATCCGTCGACCGGTTAAAGCCAGCATACGTCGAGAACCAACCAACTACCTCACGCATCGAACCGGCGAAGTGACAAGACCCCAACACTTCCTGTCAAAGACCTTCCACACTGCACCAAACAAGATCACGTTGCAAAATCAACCCGCCAGACCGGTACGGGCAGGACAAAGCCAGGCAGTCGCCACCTTGTATGACTCTGTGTCTGAGGGGCCATCACACCCACGTTAGTTTTGTATACAGCTTGTTACCACTGGTGACTCGCCAGCAGCCTCACAGGATGCACTAAATGGCCTTATTTGCATACGGTTTGTGAGAATGCAGGTAAAAGGGGCTTCTGGAATAAACGTGACACAAGGTTACTGGCTCAGCTAAGTGTTGTTTGTTCTTTGCTTTCTGTTGTGGAATTCAGTAGATCCTACATTCGAGGAGGACTAGAGTCTAAAAACAGGGATGTAATGCTGAGACTTTCGGCTCTGGTGAGGCAACATTTGGAATATTGTGAGCCCTTTTGGATCCCAACTCTGCGAAAGGGTGTGCTAGCTTTGGAGAGGATCCAAAAAGTACATGGGAATGATCCCAGGGATGATCGGGTTATTGTATGAGGAGCATTTGATGGCTCGGCCTGTACTCACTGGAATTTAGAAGGATGAGGGGGATTTTATTGAAACCTACTGGACAATGAAAGGCCTAGATAGAGTGGACATGAAATGGATGTTTCCAGTAATGGGAGAGTCTAGGACCAGTGAATCTATGGCAGTGAATTGTCACGGATCAATGAGGATGCCATCATTATGTATTTTTAAAGCAGGGATTGATAGATTTTTGATTAGTAAGGGTGTCAGTTAGGAAGAGAAGGGGAGGCACGGTGGCGTAGCAGTAGAGTTGCTGCCTTACAGCGCCAGAGATGCATGTTCTATCCTGACGACAGATGCTGTGAGTATGGATTTGTACATTCTCCCTGTGACCACATGAGTGTTTTCTCTGGGTGATGCAGTTTCCTTCAACACTCCAAAAACATACAGGTTTGTAGGTTAATTGGCTTTGGTAAAAACTGCAAATTGTCCCTAGTGTCTAGGATAGTATTGGTGTACGGGGATTGCTGTTTGGCATAAACTGGGTGGGCCAAAGGGCCTGGTTCCGCACTGTATCTCTACATTAAACTAAAATCAAAGGTAGGAGAATGGGATTGAGAGGGAAAAATAGATCAGCTATGATTGAATAGCAGAGTAGACTCGATGAAATGAAGGGCCTAATTCTGCTGTTATGTCTTATGGTAGTCAAATAATGCTGGGTTGGTTAAGGGGCTGTCCCACTGCGGCGACCTAATTCGGAGTTTAGAAGAGTTTAGGAGAGTTTGAAAAAATGTCATGTTGAAGATCTCCTTCGACTATGTGGAAGACTTCCTTCTCCTTCGACTATGTTGAAGACTAGCTTCGACTAGCTTCGACCAGCTTCTGGAAAATTGGACTCCGAATAGTGGAGTGAAGACAACCTCCTTCCATCTCCCTTCGACCTCCCTTCAACTATGTTGAAGACTATTTACGACTTCCTTCGACTACCTAATTCGACACCAACACCATTGTCAAGTTTGCAGACGACACAACGGTGATCGGGCTGATCATCAACGGTGATGAAACAAACTACAGAGCGGAGGTGCAGAACCTGGTGGACTGGTCCTCAAAGAACAACTTGTCACTAAACAAATCCAGGACCAAGGAGCTGATTATTGACTTCAGGAGGTCGCAGAATGGGGAATACGCCCCAATCTCCATCTACGGGGACAGAGTGGCGAGAGTGTCCAGCTTTAAGTTTCTGGGCACTCACACCTCAGATGACATCACATGGTCCAACAACACTGCTGTGCTGGTCAAAAAGACACAGCAACGACTGTTCTTCCTAATAACATTGAAACGGACTGGTCTGCCCCAACAGCTGCTGACGACCTTCTACCGCTGCACCACAGAGAGCATACTAACGTATGGCATCTCTGTGTGGTATCTCAGCTGCACGGAGGCGGAGAGGAGAGCTCTTCAGCGCGTCGTCCACAGAGCTCAAAAGATTATTGGGACACCGCTACCAGCCTTGGAGGGCATCTACCACACACGGTGCCTTACGAAGGCCGTCAGCATCCATAAAGACTCCCCTCATCCTTGTAATGGACTGTTCGAACTACTCCCTTCCGCCAGACGCTACAAGGCCTTCTACGCCCGCACCTCCAGACTCAGGAACAACTTCATTCCCAGAGCTATAACGGCTCTGAACCGGCCCTGCTGAGTGCCCCCCACCCCCATGGACCGTCTCCCTCGGATGGTCACATCGCACAAACACATCTGCACTTTAGTCTGTTTTTGTTTTGACAGTTTCACTGTTCGAATGTTCTTTTCACAAACCTTGTTCTCAGGGTATCTAAACCTAAATGTTATTAGTCGTTTAAGTTATGACATCGGATGGAAGTTGCAAACCAAATCTCCTTGCACTTATGTGTAATGACAATAAAAGATATTATTATTATTATTATTATTATTACCTTCGATTACCTTCGACTACCATCGATTACCTACGAATAACATGCTGACCTACTACGACCTACTTCGACTAAACCTACGAGTAAAAAAGTATTGATTTTTTACATGGTAACCTTTTTACCTTTTTTTACTCGCGGGCATTTTTCAACATGTTGAAAAATACGCCGTGACCTAGCTGAGGCCTCGAGTACGCAGGGACTACCCTCGAGCATGCAGGAGAGTTACAAAGACCTCCTAGGACCTTGTGTCGACCATGCTGCAAGTATGAGTCAAGGGCAAACTCGCCAGAGCTCGCAGATTAGGTCACTGTAGGACAGCCCCTTTACACTGATAGAGAAGCCACAAACTGGGTAGAGAAATTGATGATAAAGAAAGATTACTACAACTGAAATTTGGTAGGTGTCTGTTAGAAATGGCATCCTAGATTGTTTAAAGAAGTATAAGTAGAAATTGTCGGGACATTGTCACAGTGACTACAAGATTATATCAGGCCTGGTCTGGTCTTTTGAAATAATTAGATAATTTTCTAACAAGATGAAGAACAAAGGTGGGCTGAAGGGCCTGTTTTCATGCTATATCTCTAAACTAAACTAAACTAATTGACCACATTTGGTTTCACAGTAATTGTTAATTTTTTTAATTGTTTTTGAAGAAGGAGGCCAACCAGAACTATAACATGCAATTTTGTCACAATTATGTCAGCGAGGTGAATTTGCACATTCTGTCATCACGTAGGATTATAAAGGCATGAATATGACATGAATATGAATATTCTGATGATAAACAGGTAAATGATTTTGCATTTATAAACTGCTTAAACATGGGCCAGATTTTCTAGACATTTTTGCCATAAATGTTGGTATTTTCTTGCTAAGTTTGCACATTTGCAGAGGATAGAGTCATGGACACCTAGATTTATACAGCATGGAAACAGCCCAACTTGCCCACACTGATAATCATGTCCCATCCACACTAGCCCCACCTGCCTGCATTTGGCCCATATCCCTTTAAACCTGTCCTCTCCATGTACATGTCTAATAGTTTCTTAGAGCTTACAATAGTCCCTGCCTCAACTACCTCCTCTGGGTTCCGACCCAAAACGTCGCCTGTCCATGTTCTCTAGTGATGTTGCCTGACCCGCTGAGTTACTCCAACATTTTGTGTCTATATCTGGATGACATAACTGCTCTGATTGAACAGCTGATAAAATATGAAAGCTATAAGAAGTGGTCTTGAAGCTTAGAGAAGCATTGAACCTGTGAACTTCACCCCAATTCTCTTTCCACCCACCTACACTGGGGGTCATTTAAAGTAGGCAATTAATGAGATAACTGATGAACACTTAGAATGAGGGAGAAAATTGGGAGCACCAAAAGGATCAGGCAAACTCTGCAGAGAGAGCATCGGAGATCGCGATTGAATCCTTGAGCTTTGATATCACTGCATAGCTGCACTTCAGTGTTGCCTTGATGTCATTCTCATCTCACCTCCGTGAGTCAGGTCTTTGCTTTAATCCAAGCAGCAAAATACAGCAATTGAGATGTCCTATGATATATAACTCAAACTGAACATCAGTGAGCAAGTTATTGGTAAGTGCCACTTGACCACCCAGTTCAGTTCAGTTTAGTTCATTGTCAAGTGTACCGAGGTACAGTGAAAAACTATTTGTTGCGTGCTAACCAGTCAGTAGAAAGACAATACGTGATTACAATCAATCCATTTACAGTGTATAAATACATGCTAATGGAAAAACCATTAGTGTAAGGGAAAGCCAGCAATGTCCGGTCAAGGATAGTCCGAGGGACATCCGAGGTAGATAGTAGTTCAGCACTCCTCTTTGGTTGTGGTAGGATGATTCAAGTCAGGTCAAGTCAAGAGAGTTTATTGTCATGTGTCCCAGATAGGACAATGAAATTCTTGCTTGCTGCAGCACAACAAAGTATTGTAAGTTTAAATACAGAACAGTTCAGTGTGTCTATGTACAATATATAGCATAAATCATATATCTGCACATAAATAAACATATAAAGTGCAATGTTTAAGAAGGAACTGCAGATGCTGGAAAATCGAAAGTAGACAAAAATGCTGGAGAAACTCAGCGGGTGAGGCAGCATCTATGGAACGAAGGAAATAGGCAACGTTTCAGGCTGAAACCCTTCCCAGTCTGAAGAAGGGTCTCAGCCTGAAACATTGCCTATTTCCTTTACTCCATAGATAAAGTGCAATAGGCTGTTATAATTCAGAGTTTGTTTGAGGGCGAGTTAATAGCCCGATGGCTGTGGGGAAGAAGCAGTTCCTGAGCCTTAATGTACCAGATTTCAGGCACCTGTACCTTCTACCTGATGGCAGCGGAGAGATGAGTGTGTGGCCAGGATAGTGTGGGTCCTTGAGGTTGGCAGCCTTTTTAAGGCAGCGACTGTGATAGATCCCTTCGATGGTGGGGAGGTCAGAGCATGATGGACTGGGCAGTGGTCATAACTTTCTGCATTATTTTCCGCTCCTGGACGTTCAAGTTGCTGAACCAAGCCACAATGCAACCAGTCAGCATGCTCTCTACTGTGCACCTGTAGAAGTTCAAGAGAGCCCTCTTTGACATACCGAAGGAAGTAGAGGCGCTGATGTGCATTCTTTATAATTGCATCAGTGTGCTGGGACCAGGAAAGATCTTCGGAAATATGCATGCCCCAAGGAATTTGGAGTTCTAGACCTCTCCACCATCGTCCCGTTGATCTAAATGGGATTGTGGGTCCCTATCCTACCCCTTCCAAAGTCCACAATCAGTTCCTTGGTTTTGCTGGTGCCAGGAGAGGGACGACAATCTGCTGGTTGAGGTGAGGATCTGGACCGAGATGATGGCTGGAGGCCTTTCAGTAGCCTGGAGCTCAACAGGAATGTGTGCTAATCCAGGAGATTGAGTGGGTGGACTGGACACGGCCTGCAGTGGCACAGAGTGGTAGAGTATCGGTGGTTGACGCCTACATTTTCGCTTGACCTGGCTGACCCTGCACTGCCACCAGGACAACTAGCTTTATGGACAGCAGCACTTAAAGGTAACTTCGACTCTGAAAATGCGCCAAAATTGGCGACTCTTGTATAATGTCTCAGTAGACTTTGAACTTAATCTTGGATTGTGTTTATGTTTAGTAATAATTTATGAACTGTATGCAAAAAGAAGAATTTCTATGTACCTCGGTACATGTGATAATTAAAAACCATTGAATAATTGATGCCTATCTAGTGACATTAAGCTGACCAATACATATCTGTTGTGAAATACCCTCTTTAACGGAAGAGCTTGACAGTATTCATAGTTCATTCTTGTACATAAATAATTGCTTGTTGGATAGTTTTTTATGGTGGCCTTTCAACAATGGAAGTGCAAGGAGTCAACACAGTCAGGGAAGGAGGCAGGAAAAGAAAATTGGCAAATGAAATTGGTGTGAAAAAAGATAGATTTTATCCTGTCCAAAGAAAACTCCTGCAACAGGATTGGAAACAGTCTGCTACATATTGAGAACAGATTAAATGCATGCCTGTGGTTTTTGGGTCTGCCTTCACTTAAGAAAGTTAAGCATTGGTTTCTTCAGTAAAATGTTTTACACAAATTGAGCCAATTTTTAAATTTCAATATGCTCAGCCATTAACTAATTTCAACTTTTTCCAATAGGTCTATTTCATCTCTGTTTTAGCATATATGAACCATTTGATAAAGAACGTCTTGCCAATTTATGCATAGGCACTGAGAATTTGATTGGTTGGAAGTCTGGGCCATTTGCCACAAACTTAATGAGCTCAGTAACTTCCAAAACTTGAAATCGTTGCTGGTAACATAAAAATCCTTTAAGACCAAATGTCACCCCATGAACACTTAAAAGTTTGCTTATTGTTGCTTTGCTTACCATGTTTTATTTTTCATTATTTTTGTAAGTTACAATAACTGTGGCTGTCATACATGATCCTCTGGTATTGCTGGGGCAATTTGAAGTAGGTAACTGGATTTGTGTATTTCAAACCTACTCGTCAAGTACTGGATAATATTGTTTGTTATCCAGTACTTGATAAGTACAATGATCCACTTCTCAAGTTTGCTTATTTCAAGATTTGAAGAGGCTAATGTCCAATTCCAGGTTGATATTGAACTGAACACATCTGGTTATATATTACCTTAGCAACCTATGATTTTGCCACCAGTTGCACATATGATGTAATTCCTGTGCAGCTCAGGAAGTTAGATCAACTTGTTCCAAGGAGCAACCATGATTTTACAGAGCAGCTGTGCCCTCATCACCCATAATCAGGATTCTTCACACCAACCCGCATATCATTGTACCTTAATTGGTACACGTGACAATAAAAGACCTTTGAAACCTTTGAACCCTCCATCAAATTTACCAGAGCTGCCCTTAAAGTCACAAACAACATCGCGGTCTCTGACTCCTCTTCCTACTTCAACTGTCCCTAATTTCCCAATCAACCTGCAGCAACTCACTTCTGCCATCCTCCTTTTCCTTGCATGTGGCGTGCACAGCCTAAAGTTGTAGGCCAACTTGTTCTATTTGATATTATTTGATTGTGCACGCCGGGTTGATTGCATTCGTCGAAACAGGGCGGACCACGAGAAGGTTGCAATCTTCCACCCCTTCTGCCATCCAACTTGCAGAGAAGGGAGGTGAAGAAATCATGAAAATAGGTTGAAGTTATGGAGAATCTATTCCACTCCCTTGTATTGACTCAACACTGCCACATATGTCCAAGAAACCCAAGCACCTGGAGAAAGCCCATGCAGTCACTTATATATGTCCTCTGCAGGTAAAGTCTAGCCAGTCTTAGTCACTTCTCCTTGAATGCCAGGAGAGAGTCCTACCCTGCATGAAAGTGGATTCAGTTCCTGTCATTGGGATTCACAGACAAAGCAGCGTCAGGTGGGATCTGCATTCAATATCTCATTCAATATGGCATTAATGCAATTATGGGTTCACTCTCCACCGCAGATTTAAGCTGGACCCTCAATACTCTTGCTACATATGAGCCTACGATCACAAAACTAGCCACATTGGTACTTCAGAAAGTATTCTTTTGGTTTCAATCCTGGCTGCATTTTAGCCTATTCATTATTTAATCATTCGGCCCATCAAGTCTACTCCAGTCAGAAATGGGGGAAATCATAATTAAGAACAAAGAAAAGGCATAACAATTTTAAAATATTTTGGTTCTATCTTCATTAAGGATAAGACAACTAACCTCCCAGATATGTCAAGGAATCAAGGGTCAAGCGAGAAGAAGGACCTGAAGGAAAGAAATTGAGCTTAGGAAATGAATGAGGCTGAAGCCTGATAAATGCTGTGGTTCTGATGATCTTTGTCACTGAGCACTGAAGGAAGTGGCCTTAGAGAGAATGGATGCATTGGTGGTCATCTTCCAAAAGTCTTTAGAGTAGTAAAGGTAACCTCACTAATTAAAAAGAAGAGAAAACCACAGGGAAATGTTGACTTGTATCAATCGACAATAGACAATAGGTGCAGGGGTAGGCCATTCGGCTCTTAGAGCCAGCACCACCATTCAATGTGATCATGGCTGACCATCCTCAATCAGTACCCCGTTCCTGCCTTTTCTCCATATCCCCTGACTCCACTATCTTTAAGAGCCCTATCCAGCTCTCTCTTGAAAGCATCCAGAGAACCTGCCTCCACCGCCCTCTGAGGCAGAGAATTCCACACACTCACAACTCTCTGTGAGAAAAAGTGTTTCCTCGTCCCCGTTCTATATGGCTTACCCCTTATTCTTAAACTGTGGTCCCTGGTTCTGGACTTCCCCAACATCGGGAACATGTTTCCTGCCTCCAGCGTGTCCAAACCCTTAACAATCTTGTATGTTTCAATAAGATCCCCTCTCATCCTTCTAAACTCCAGAGTGTACAAGCCCAGCTGCTTCATTCTCTCAGCAGATGACAGTTCTGCCATCCCGGGAATCAACCTTGTAAACCGATGCTGCATTCCCTCAATAACAAGAATGTCCTTCCTCAAATTAGGGGACCAAAACTGCACACAATACTCCAAGTGTGGTCTCACTAGGGCTCTGTACAACTGCAGAAGGACCTCTTTGCACCTATACTCGACTCCTCTTGTTATAAAGGCCAACATGCCATTCGCTTTCTTCACTGCCTGCTGTACCTGCATGCTTACTTTCATAGACTGATGAACAATGACCCCCAGATCCCGCTGTACTTCCCCTTTTCCCAACTTGATGCCATTTAGATAGTAATCTGCCTTCCTGTTTTTGCTACCAAAGTGGATAACCTCACATTTCTCCACATTTAACGTCATCTGCCATGCATCCGCCCACTCACCCAACCTGTCCAAGTCACCATGCATTCTCATAGCATCCTCCTCACAGTTCACACTGCCACCTAGCTTTGTGTCATCTGCAAATTTGCTAATGTTACTTTGAATCCCTTCATCCAAATCAATGATGTATATTGTAAATAGCTGCGGTCCCTGCACCTTGCGGTACCCCACTAGTCACTGCCTGCCATTCTGAAAGGGACCCGTTAATCCCCACTCTCTGTTTTCAGTCTGCCAACCTATTTTCTATCCATGTCAGCACACCACCCCCAATACCATGTGCCCTAATTTTGACCACTAATCTCCTATGTGGGACTGTCAAATGCATTCTGAAAGTGCAGGTACACGACTTCCACTGGCTCTCCCTAGTCCATTTTCCTAGTTCCATCTTCAAAAAATTCTAGAAGATTAGTCAAGCATGATTTCCCCTTCGTAAATCCATGCTGACTCAGACCGATCCTGTTACTGCTATCCAAATGTGCGGCTATTTCATCTTTTATAATTGACTCCAGCATCTTCTCCACCACCCATGTCAGGCTAACTGGTCTATAATTTCCTGTTTTCTCTCTCTCGCCTTTCTTAAAAAGTGGGATAACACTAGCTACCCTCCAATCCACAGGAACTGATCCTGAGTCTATAGAACATTGGAAAATTATCACCAATGCATCCACAATTTCTAGAGCCACTTCCTTAAGTACCCTGAGATGCAGACCATCAGGCCCTGGGGATTTATCAGCCTTCAGTCCCATCAGTCTACCCAACACCATTTCCTGCCTAATGTGGATTTCCTTCAGTTCCTCCATCACCCCAGATCCTCGGGCCACTACTATATCAGGAAGATTGTTTGTGTCCTCCTTTGTGGAGACGGATCCAAAGTACCTGTTCAACTCATCTGCCATTTCCTTGTTCCACATAATAAATTCACCTTTTTCGGTTTTCAAGGGTCCAACTTTGGTCTTAACTATTTTTTTTCTCTTCACATGTCTTCACATATCAGTGATGGCAAAGGAGCTGTAGTCTAAAATAAAATATTTAATAACAAAACATTTAGAAACTGTTTACAGATTAGTTAAAGTCAGTATAGATTTATGAAAAAAAAATCACGCTTAACAAGTGGATTGGAATTTTATGACCATACAACTAGTAGAACAGAGTAATGGAGGTGATGTTTTTGGACTCCAGAAGGTTTCTGATAAGGTTCCATTTAATAAAATGGGAGGCAAGATTTAAGCAAATGAGAACTGTGGCAACATACTCAAATGGATTGAAAATTGATTAACACTAAGTAAACAAAGTGCCGGAATGTTTGGTTTCTTCTCCAGTGCAGGTTGTGACCAGTGAACCAAATGTTAACCTTTCATACTTTACAGATGGCATATATCTAGGGAAGGGAGTGGGGATTTTGGGGTGGGGATTTGGGGGTGGGGTGGGGGATGCAAGCTGTGAGGGGGTTGCAGAGATGCTCCAAAGTAATTAGACAAGTTGAGTGTGTGGCCAAACGCATGGAACATGCTGTTTAACATTGATAAACGTGAGTCTATCCACATCATTTGTAAAAACAATTGTTGGCTAATTGGTGTAAAGTTGGTGAAAATTGACTGGGAAAGGAAGAGATGAAAATATTCCAGTCATTTAAAGCAAGCTTTCAGGTGCAGCAAGCAATTAAAAAGGCAAATGGTACATTGGCCGTTGCTAGATGACTTAAATATACAAGCAAAATCTTCTTGTATAGGGCCTTAATGAGAGCTCAGACTGCATTTTGTGCATAATTTGTATCTTCTTAGCTGAGAAAGGATTTTCTTGCCAGAGAGGGAGTGCAACAAAAGTTTATTAGACTGAATCATTGCCACAGACAGCTATGGAGGCCATCAATGGATATTTTTAAGGCAGAAATTGACTGAATCTTGATTAATAAGGGTGTCGGGGGTCATGGAGCAAAGGCAGGAGAAAGGGGTTGAGAGGGAAAGATAGATCAGTCGTGATTAAATTGTGGAGTAGACTTGGTGGGCCGAATGGCCTAATTCTCCTCATATAATTTATTCCTGGGATGGCAGGCCTGATGGATGGAACGAGATTAGTTTGATTGGCCCTTTTTTCATTGGACTTGAAACAACAGGTGAGACAATGGGTTCCTCTGGAAAACTATAACATACTAACAGAGATAGACTGATGCAGAGAAGATGTTTAAGATGAATGAGAAATCTAGAACTGGAGTTGTAGTCTCAGGATAGAAGATATGCCATTTAGAAGTGAGATCACAATACATTTATTTTCCCAGAATTTGGTGAGCCTGTGGAATTCTCCATCACTGAAGCCAGTGGACACCAAGTCGTGGAGGTAGAAACATTTCTTAATGCTAAAAGGATTAGGGCATATTGGGGGAGGTGGATGATTGATATGATGATAGTGAATGTTGAAACAGGCCTACAGTGACACGTGGTCTACTCTTGCCCCTATGTTTTTTTTGTTTAAAGGGACCTATACAAAAATCTTTAAAGAGGCTGGAAATGCAATCTCATAAGTAATGCGCTAGTGACTCTAAAGAATTGATTTTTTTTTCTCCTTTGAGGACCACATTCATTTCTTTATCAAATGCATTATCAAAAATAGCTGAATACATTATAAAGACTATTCTAGTTGTCCCTCGGATTATAATTCACTGTTGGAAGTATGTCATGGTTTGGTTTGCAATAATCACCATGTAAACAGCCATGTAAAATAGTCTGAAGAAGGGTATCGACCCGAAACGTCACCTATTCCTGCGCTCCATAGATGCTGCCTCACCCGCTGAGTTTCTCCAACATTCTCCAGTCTACCTTCGATTTTTCCAGCATCTGTAGTTCCTTCTTAAACATGTAAACAGTCATTGTTGTTTGTTCTTTGATTTATGAAGAGTCATAGTTGCGTGTTTTAGGAAGTGATCCCTCTTCAGACAGAGTGCTCCCACTGTCTCGCCATTTAGTTGGTTCTGGAAGGTAATTGTGTTTTTAAAAAAACACAAACATATCTATTGTTTAGTTTAGTTTAGAGAAACAGCGTGGAAACAGGCCCCTTTGCCACCGAGTCTGCATCGACCATCGATCCTCACACATTAACAGTGTCCTACACACACTAGGGACAATTTACACTTATACCAAGCCTATTAACCTACAAACCTGTACATCTTTGGAGTGTGGGAAGAAACCGAAGATCTCGGACAAAACCCACGCGGTTACTGGGAGAACATACAAACTCCGTAGAGACAGCAGCCGTAGTCGGGTTCGAACTCGAGTCTCCGGCGCTGCAAATGCTGTAAGGCTGCAACTCTACCGCTACGCCCATTGTAATAGAGATTATGATTCAGGTCTGCTGGTGGAAAATTAACTGCATTACTGTAATTATGTAAAATGTGGTGTGCATATTTTTCAAAGATTGTTATTCAAAGTTGCTGCACGCTGCCCTTAGTTCAGATTTACAGTAGGTTAAAGTCTGAGGTGGTGACTCACTTACACTGATTTTTCATCTGAGCTTGCTTAATGTTGCTTAATGTTGATTTGTGCTGCAGGAAGAATACCAATGTTTTAAACATCCCTTCCCCCTTCATCCCAAAAATGGGCAAAAATGTGGTTGAAAAACATTATGGATTGTTGAGTAGGTTTGATCGTTAAAGGCTGTAAAAAAATCTGCACAAGTACATTCTCAACTGTAGAGGCTGCAAATCTGTTGAATTGACGCTGCCTCTGCTTATTCACAATATATAGCTAAGTAATATGCAGAAAAGAAGCAGTGATATCATGTTCATGACTAAATAAGGGAAATAATATTGAAGCCACAGCCCACTTCTGTTCTATGCAGATGCTCTGT
Organism: Raja brachyura; assembly: GCA_963514005.1. Next base: position 103,512,225 of record OY740782.1, on the reverse strand, counting down.
CTCCCGTCTGCTACGTGGCTTTGCTTGTGTGTTAATCTGACCAATCTGTGGAATGTAGGGGAGAAACTGGATCATTTTTCAAACTTCCCTTGAGGCCAATAGTTTCATGCAGAGTTGGGCTACACTGCATACTGTTCTGAAAGTTTTACAGGACTGTTCTGCGCAGTTCTACATCACATCCTGCTTTTAAATGTTCGGGGAGACCGAAAAAGACTGAAAATGGTTACAATGCAAAATCCATTTGTTCTTCATGGACCGTGCTGAAGTTTCCCTAAACTTCCACACTGATGGTCAGATCTGAAGGTCAAAAACATAAGTGTTCATGAGCTCATCAGACAATAGTTAGAGGAAAATGTCTTTACAACCCATCGCGGCCCCTCAGCCTCCAGACTCATACAGCACCTTCAGGTTGCCAAAAGGAAACGCCAGAAGATATTAGTCCAGCTGCCATTTAAAACAATTCCAATTTTCTGTTTTTCCTTCTAAAAAACACAGAATATAGTATAGTGACAAAGGAAAAAATTATACAGTATAGTGACAAAGTTAAAAATATCTCACTGTAACTAAGCTATCGTTCTTGAGTAGGGAGCTGGTCAGTGGATGTTACTGGGCTTTAACTGGATAGTGTATCACAGATTAGTCCAATCCTGTCTTCATACAGTATATCAGTATTAATACTCAGTAGACAGCCATTATAGCGGAATCTTGAATAATGTCCCTCATTGTAACCCTTGAAACCATTTGGAGAATCTCATTTGAGATCAGTTATCTGATGTTAAAGAAGGAACTGCGGATGCTGGAAAATCGAGGGTACATAAAATGCTGGAGAAACTCAGCGGGTGCAGCAGCATCTATGACACCGAACGGTCAGTCCTCAGCAGAGGTCTTACCTTTGTCCCCCTCCGTCCCCACCTCAATGAGTTCCGCGCCCACCACGACTTGGAGCTCTTCTACCGTTGCTTCTGCCTCGCAGCATTCTTCCACGGGAAGAAGTCCTCCCCCCCCACTGATGACCCCTTTTACCGTCTCCAACGAACCCCCTCCTCGTGGACCCCCCCTCGTGGCCCTGTGGCCTTAGAACTCTTTATCCAAAACTGCCGTCGCAACATCAACCACCTCGACATCTCCACTCCCCTGTCTCACTCCAATCTCTCCCCCTCCGAACGTACTGCCATCGACTCACTCCGCAACAACCCAGACTGGGTTATCAAACCCGCCGACAAGGGAGGTGTCGTGGTAGTCTGGCGCATCAATCTCTACAAAGCTGAGGCCACGCTCCAACTCTCGGACACCTCCTCCTACTTACCCCTGGACCATGACCCCAATAACGAGCACCAGGCCACCATCTCGAGCACCATAACCGACTTCATCAACTCCAGCTCCCTACCACCCCGAGCCTCCAACCTCATCGTTTCCCAGCCCCCCACGGCCCGATTTTACCTTCTCCCCAAAATCCACAAACCTGACTGCCCCGGCAGACCCATTGTCTCTGCCTGTTCATGCCCCACCAAACTCATTTCCACATACCTTGACTCCGTCCTATCACCCTTCGTTAAATCCCTTCCCACCTATGTTCAAAACACCTCAGACACTCTCTGTCGTCTCCGCATGTTCCATTCTCCAGGCCCCCATCCTCTCATCTTCACCATGGATGTCCAATCACTCCACACCTCCATCGCCAACCAGGATGGTCTCAAAGCCCTCCGGTTCTTCCTCGACCGGAGAAGCAACCTATACCCATCCACTGACACTCTCCTCCGCGTAGTGGAGTTGGTCCTTCAATAACTTCTCTTTTGACTCCTCCCATTTCCTCCAAATACAAGGCGTAGCTATGGGCACACGCATGGGCCCCAGCTATGCCTGCCTCTTCGTCGGGCATGTCGAACAATCCTTGTTCACGGCGTACCAGGGCTCCATCCCCGACCTCTACCTCCGTTACATCGACTACTGCTTTGGTGTCACCTCCTGCACCCACACACAACTGACTGACTTCATCCGTTTCACCACCAACTTCCATCCGGCACTCAAATACACCTGGACCATTTCCGACACTTCCCTACCATTCCTTGACCTCACCACCTCCATAGCAGGGGATACACTCCTAACCGACATCCATTATAAACCCACTGACTCCCACGGCTATCTGGACTACTCTTCCTCCCACCCTGCTTCCTGTAAGGACTCCATCTCCTATTCCCAATTCCTCCGTCTACGCCGCATCTGCTCCCAGGATGAGGTGTTCCACACCAGGGCATCACAAATGTCCTCACTCTTCAGAGAACGGGGATTCCCCTCCCCCACTATAGATGAGGCTCGCACCAGGGTCTCCTCCATACCCCGCAACACTGCCCTCTCTCCCCATCCCCCCACTCGCAACAATGGCAGAGTCCCCTTGGTCCTCACCTTTCACCCCGCCAGCCGGCACATACAACACATAGTCCTCCGCCTGTTTCGCCACCTCCAACGTGACTCCACCACTCGCCACATCTTCCCATCTCCCCCCCTGTTTGCCTTCCGCAAAGACCGCTCCCTATTCAACTCCCATGTCAATTGATCCCTTCCCTCCCGCTCCACCCCTTCCCCGGGCACTTTCCCTTGCAACCGCAAGAGATGCTACACATGCCCCTTTACCTCCCCCCTCCACTCCTTTCAAGGACCCAAGCAGTCCTTCCAGGTCTGACAGAGGTTCACCTGCACCTCCTCCAACCTCATCTATTGCATCCGCTGCTCTAGATTCCAGCTGATCTATATCAGTGACTTGGCGATTGCTTGGCAAGGCTTGGCGATCGCTTCGCCGAACACCTCCGCTTGGTCCACAATAACCAACCCAACCGCCCGGTGGCTCAGCACTTCAACTCCTCCTCCCATTCCGTGTCCGACCTCTCTGTCCTGGGCCTCCTCCATGAGTGAGCAACACCGCAAATTGGAGGAACAGCACCTGATATTCCGCTTGGGGAGTCTGCATCCTCTTGGCATGAACATTGAATTCTCTCAATTCTGTTGACCCTTGCTGTCTCCTCCCCTTCCCACCTCTCCCTCAGCCCTCAGGTTCCTCCTCCTCCTTTTTCCTTTCTTCCCCCCACCCCCTATCAGTCTGAAGAAGGGTTTTGGCCCGAAACGTTACCTATCTTCTTCGCTCCATAGATGCTGCTGCACCCGCTGAGTTTCTCCAGCATTTTGTGTACCCTCAGTTATCTGATGGTTGGATCCATTGCACTTTAATCTTTTAATCTCTGCAGCATTGGATAAGGCTTGAAGACATTGATTTTGTTGACTATTTGCTATCATTGCACACAAATGAAAAATATTTTGAATTGATCATCCTCGGGCTTGCTTGAAGAAATATAATAGTAACTCCCTTCCTTCATAAATAAATCTGTTGCATCTTTCTCAGTTGTGCGAACAGAAGTACAGAACAGAAATAGGCCCTTCGGTGCAAATGTATGTGCAGAACATGATGCCAAGACCAACCCTTACCTGCCTGCACTTAATCTATACTCCTCCATTCCGTGCATATCCATGTGCCTATCCAAATGTCTCCTCAATGCCATTATCGTATCTGTCTCAACCAACACTCCCAGCAACACGTTCCTGGCACTCCCTCCAATCTGGTAAAATCTCTGGCTTCGCACATCTCCTTTAAACTTTGCCCCCTCACCTTAAAGCTATGCCCTCTAGTATTTGATATTTCTATCTTGGAAAATAGTCTCAGTCTATCCATAACTTATTTCAATAACTCGTGAAAAAGCTGTAAATATATGAATGGTGTTTCAATGATTGTTGGAAAGAAATGTATGCTTCTTTGGATGGCTAAACTTTCAGAATTTACAAGCAATGCATTAAACAATTTGAATTAAATGATACATTCTCCAACTAGAATATAGTTGTTCAAAGCAAATAAGAAACTGAGAAACAAAACTAGATTACTCAACGCAGATCATCCATTGAGGAAATGAGGTACATAGCTGATATGTACCTCATTTCCATTAATTTATATCCTATCAAATAATTATTTAAATCTTGCAGTCCTTTGCATTGGAAATTACAATTGGCTGGACGTTGGCTGACTCTTCAGGCAGCATGAACGGGATTTCCATGGTCCCGAAGGTCTAAACTAGTGTTACATCTCAAGGGATTAACATTGATTTTAAGCTTTTATCCATTTCCTGAATTCCCCAGTATATATTGCGTCTCACAATATCCCTCCCACGTTTCTGAAACCCCTTACAACTTTCCCTAATTCTGGAGAACCTGTCTTAAATTTTCCAAAGCCAGTTTATGTCCTCTGGTTTTTGATTCCCCTATCCTAGGTAAAAGATCTGTGCATTTACCCTATCACATTGTCAATCAAAACAACTGTAAAATGGAAATATTAGAAATAGAATTACCGAGCAAGAAAAGCCATTTTCAGAGAATTTGGAAATTAACAATAACAAACAAACAATTACAGCACGGAAACAGGCCATCTCGGCCCTTCAAGTCCGTGTCGAACAACTTTTTTCCCTATATATCCATATAACAATTGTAAGTGACAAATTTACAAAATACTTTACGTAAATAATAAAATAATCAATTGTGATCTAGACACTCACACAAAATTGATTTCATGATAGTCTTAATAGTAACTAAGAATAAGTGTTAAACCATTTAGAACGGAGCAGAGGAAAAACTTTTTGACACAGAGAGTTGTGAGTGTGTGGAATTCTCTGCCTCAGAGGGTGGTTCTCTGGATTCTCTGGATGCTTTCAAGAGAGAGTTTGAAAGAGTTCTTAGGGATAGCAGAGTTAAGGGATATGGAGAGAAGGCAGGAACGGAGTACTGATTGAGGATGATCAGCCATGATCACATTGAATGGGCCTGCACCTATTGTCTATTGTCTAATGACTGAAGATAACCTAATAGCTGTGTGCACATGTGAATCAACAGAACATTAGAAAGAGAGAACATAGAAACATAGAAAAATGGATGCTGGAGTAGGCCATTCGGCCATTCGAGCCAGCACCACCATTCAATATGATCATGGCTGATCATCTAAAACCGGTACCACGTTCATGCTTTTTCCCCATATCCCTTGATGCCTTTAGCCCTAAGAGCTAAATCGAGCTCCCTCTTGAAAACAGCCAGTGAATTGGCCCCCACTGCCTTCTGTGGCAGAAAATTCCACAGATTCACAACTCACTGGGTGAAAATGTTTTTCCTCATCTTTGTGCTAAATGGCCTACCCCTTATTCTTAAACTGTGACCCCTGGTTCTGGATTCCGACAACATTGGGAACATTTTTTCTGCATCCAGCCTGTCCAATTCCTCAAGAATTTGATATTTCTAAAAGATCCCCCACATCCTTCTAAATTCCAGTGAATACAAGTCAACCTATTCTTTCATCATATGTCAGTCCCGCCAGGAAATAACCTGATAGACCTATGCTGAACTCCCTCAATAGCAATAATGTCCTTCTTCATATTTTGTGACCACAATTGCACGCAATACTCCAGGTGCGGTTTCACCAGGGCCCTGTACAACTACAGTAGGACCACCTTGTTCCTAAACTCAAATCCTCTAGCAATGAAGGCCAACATGCCATTAGCTTTCTTCACTGCCTGCTATACCGGCATGCTTACTTCTAGGAATAACCCCGCCTTTCACAATTTGGTCACTTTTTAACTCAAACTTAACAAATGAATCTTAATGAATATACTGTAAATACCTTACATTGGGTATTCTGTGCTGAAGCATTATGCATCTGTACATTACACCGCAGTAGATGCAGATACGCCACCGCAATGCTGCCTCGCCAGCTAGCTCATCAGTCCTTTCGCCTTTTTTATTAGTGCATCTAAATGTATGTTTTAATGTTTCTCAGTATATCTTATGTGGGGGGTGGTGGTGGAAGGGGGGGGGGGGGGGGGGAATAGAGGGAAACCGTTTTTCAGTCACTTACCTGGATGGAGATGCGTCTTTTCTCCATGTCGCAATCTTCACCCCTATCGCAGCCTACCAACTGGATTGGCATGGGCTTTCCAACCGGAGACCGGCCCAGAGCTTCAGAAGCAAGCGCAGCGCGGAATTACCATTGCAGAGCCTGGGATCCTTGTCAAGCATCGCCAGTGTTGGAGAAACAACCAGGGGGCCTGCTGACTTTAACATTGCAGAGCATTTAGCTGCGGGCGTGGTGCGGTGTGGCGCGGCGCGGCGCTGACTTTAACAACGCGGAGTCCAGGATCTTTTGCGGAAGATCAGCAGTATTGGTGCTCCGTCCAACGCGACCTGTGGTCTCGGAAGCCGCGGTCTCCGGTAAGAAGCGGCCGATTCTGGAACGCCAAGCCACAGAGTGTGTTCCAATCCGTCCCGACCTCGGAGTTTTGATCATCCCAGCGAGAGGGCCTGTACATCGGGCCGTCTATAGCGGTGACTGCGGAGGGTTCTAGGCCCCGCCACGGATGAACGAGGATGAAGATTGACTGAACTTTATTGCCTTCCCTCACAGTGATAAATGGTGATTCCACTGTGGTGGACATTTATGTTAAATTCTATTGTGTATTGTGATTGTATTCATATGGTTGTATGGTGACTCAAATATCATTGTACCAAAATGCATGTGACAATAAATGTGAACTTGAACTTGAACAGTAACTAACATTTCTTTGCCACCAAATTTGAGGAAAACCAAATATCCGTTAATGGTAAGACTGTATGTAGCATTGTTACAAAACCTACCATCAGCGACACTTCAGATCTGCCACTACCTGTGTGTGCAATTCCGGAGGCTTTGCAGGGGGGGAGGGGGGGTGGTGGGGTTAAAATGCAGGTTTGTATTGGTTGTCGGAAAGAGATTTCCTCAGGCACCTAGCTGATGAAGAAAAATCGTTCGCGCTTCCGTTCCTGTTTTTTTTTAAGTGCTGGACATTTACATCACTGGGTTGAAGTTAAATGCGACTTCTAACTCCTTCAACGCCTTCAACAACATGGATCGCAATATCAGAACAAAACAAAGGGTATGTTGTTTATTTAAAATATTATCTTGCTTTTTGGTGTGGCTTCATTTTAATCTTATGATGTGAAACATGTAATTTAGGTCCCCATACAAATTGGCCATGTCTTGCCTGTTGATATGGAAATTTATGGTAACAGCAACATTCTAATCGATCACATTCCTGAAACATCCACTCTCAAGATAATCAAATTCATTACTTTTTTGCACAATCATGTCATTGGAACATCTAAATCATATATATTGTGTGTTAATTGTCTATCCATGATCAATATATTTATACTAAATATCCACAGTAAAGTTTTAGTTGTATGTATTGTGCAAAAAATAATGATTTTGATTAGCTTGATTACCAAATACACAATAGTTTTTGGATTAATTTATGGGAATTATACATTGAATTCCTTCCATTTGGAATATAAATTCGTGACAAGGTGATATTTAAAAATCATGTTATATTGTGAATTCTTGTGTGATCAGTTTGTTATTTGTTATTTGGCTACTTAGGCTGTTTAAAAATGTTAGCCTTTTCTTAAGAAATGCACAGATGTTTAGATCTAGTAATTGAATTTAGATTCATTTAATTGATAAGATGAATTTAATTGATTTGATGAAACTGATGAATATGATTTTTTTGTTGGCTATTCACTATATGTTTTAGCGTTTAACTTTATCATTTCTACCTTTTTTCTAAAACTGTAAATAATAACTTGTTTCTGTTAATGCTGTTCCGTGTTTTTTTTTCTTTACAATTTAAATAGATGTCTCTGAAGAAGAAATGCAAAATTGTCAATCTAAAAGCCCAGCCAGGCATAGCTAGAATTCACCTTGAAGTGAATTTTTCTGTCATGCCCGAGTCTAAGAGGGATTTTAAAAATGGACACTTATACTTGTATACCTCGTTTGGAAAACGTCAGTCTGAAACTGAGAAATCACTGAGTTCACATTTCTTTCTGTCGGATGCAGAAGGCTATTCATTTGCTGCTGTTAACTCAAGGGTGAGGACTCTCATTAACCGGACTTCGCTTAAGTTTAAAAACCTCAGCAATCCCAAGGAACTTGGAGCATTTATGAAAATTTGTGATGAAACTTTTAAACTTCCAGAAAGCAGTCAACACATTTCTTTAGATGACATTCCACTGCCTGGTGCTCAAGATCCTGAATCCTTGACATCAGCCGAAAGCCAAGTGCCCATATTTCAAGACACTGAGGACATGGCCGATGACAGTCATAGTCTGCATCCTCCACTGAATCTAGCAATGCCAATGACACCTGCTGCCTCATCTGAACCAATGCCATCAACATCTAGTGTTTCAACAAGATGTAGCAGAGAATTTCTTAGTCTTTCACCAAGGAAACAGAAAATGAAGAAAATACTAAACTTTCTGCCCACATCAAAGGTCGCTCTTGCACTAAAGTATCGCACAAAGATCAGTGAACTTACAGCACAGTTGAAAACTCCAAAACGTGTAGTTAATCAAGCCTTAAAGAGAAAGCAAAACCAAATAGATTTACAGGACAGAAAGATTCAGGAACTCAAAACTAAATTATATGGGAATAAACCATATAAACCATATAACAATTACAGCACGGAAACAGGCCATCTCGGCCCTTCAAGTCCGTGCCGAACAACTTTTTTCCCTTAGTCCCACCTGCCTGCACTCATACCATAACCCTCCATACCCTTCTCATCCATATGCCTATCCAATTTATTTTTAAATGATACCAACGAACCTGCCACCACCACTTCCACTGGAAGCTCATTCCACACCGCTACCACTCTCTGAGTAAAGAAGTTCCCCCTCATGTTACCCCTAAACCTCTGTCCCTTAATTCTAAAGTCATGTCCTCTTGTTTGAATCTTCCCTATTCTCAAAGGGAAAAGCTTGTCCACATCAACTCTGTCTATCCCTCTCATCATTTTAAAGATCTCTATCAAGTCCCCCCTTAACCTTCTGCGCTCCAGAGAATAAAGACCTAACTTATTTGTGAGAGCAAGGCAGAGTTTTACTTTTGTGTGAGAGCAAGGCAGAGTTTTTGAGACTCAAGTTGATTGCTCAAGTTTCGTGGCAGTAAGAGAGAGAGAAAAACTGTTTCAATTCACCAGTACAGAAAAGTTCATGAAAACCTAAAGGACAGGGAAGAGGATGTGAGATGCCTCAAATTTGACAATTTTGTCTTTAAAGAAACAATCAAAAATCTGGAGGCTGCCAGTATTGTGAAGCCAAAGGTGGACCAGAAGACCTACTCCTCAACAACAAGGATGCCTGCGTTTGACTGTATTGTAAACAAAACTCCCACAGCAAACGTTCCAATCCTGATAAGCCAGTTCTACAAGCGGAGTGGACTTAATCTGGATCATGCTCCCTGACACAGTGCAGTTGATGTTATGGCCTAAGAATTGGGAGCTATTGCTGAGTTGCAGACAGCAGAGATGATTCTTGCAACAAAGGATTTGACTGTGGGTTTTGATGCAACCACCCAAGAAGAGGCCCATATTAACAGTATACACTTCACCACCACAAATAAATGTCTTTCTACAACAGTCGATGAATTGGCTGATGGGACTGCTGAGGACTATGCGCAACATGTTTGCGATACGGTTGACAATTTGTGCAAACCTTACATTTATTTCAATGAGCAAGGAAGGTCAAGGAAGTATTACATTTATATGAATATGAATCTGATGGGCAAAGCTGTTAAAAATGAAGAGAATGGATTTGTAAATAAACTTTTACAGCAAAGCTTTTAAAGAAAAAGACGTGTTGGCAGCAGAAGTACTTTTCCTAATGTGTGTTATCAACAACTTCTTCTACTTTCGTGTGGCGTGCACAGCCTAAAGTTGTTGGACAACTTGTTCTATTTGATCTTCCATTTGTGCACATCGAGTTGATTGCATTAGTCGAAACAGGGCGGACCACATGAAGGTTGCAATCTTCCGCCCCTTATCAACAACGATTTATAGGAATGAGAAAGCAAATAAGTAATGCTTTATTGAAGGTTTATAAGTATATGATTTAGGGATATACGGATAGACTGAACAGTTTAGCATTAATTAAGTAAAATGGTGTAAATCTAAAATAGTCAGCATGGCAAGCACCATCTGTAGTAAAGTAGAACATTTCAAAGTACTTTCATCAGAATTACGTGGCCATTTAACTGTAATTTTCACCTTCTCTCTCAAATGCTGTCAGGCTGCTGAATATTTCTGGGATTTTCAGATTTTATTTGGGAATTGCTATATGCTACATTGCATATCCCAGTTACAGGTAATTATAACATTCAGTAGGATAAAATTGATACTCTTTTTAGGTCAAATTGCATAGAATTACCTGTATTCCATTATATTTAACCTATCCAGTCTATCCAATGTTTATGTGCCATTCAAGTTTCCCACTTATTAACTTTACCAATAACATTCCATCCATTTTCTGCTCCTATACTTATTTAGATTCCTTTTAATACATTTATGTTATTTACCCAACTATTTGGTACAATAGTGAGTTCCACATCATATAACCTCTAGGGTAAAGATATTTTACCAGCTTTGGTCTTTCTCAGTAATAGAAACTATCTCTCTGATACCTTTTTTAAAACCTTTCACAATGTTATAGATAATTTTTAAACAAAGAGAGATGCAAGCCGTTAATTATTTTCTGATATTTATAATCTGGCACTTCGAATTGAATATCTATTCCATCCTTACACTGTAGACAAAATATAACATACAGTGATTTGAATTGTACAGTACTGCAGATATTATCTAACTTACGGTTGTTATAAGGTTGGTATAACTTCTCTATTTTTTAATTCTATACTTCCATACATAAACGCTGACTTTTAGTCTTTGCCTTATTGATTTAACTTTCCAAATAATATACAAGTTCCTTATTTACCTGAGCAATATGGAATAGCTCGCATCCATATTTAAAATTAATTTCCCAATGTAATAATTATGCCATTATTTTTATATATTGACACCTATTTCAGCACCTACTCTCCATTTAAAACACTTACCCAAAATAGTGTCATCCGCAAAGGGGGAAATTATACTTTTGATGTCAAAGTACAAGTTCTACAGGCAGATTATGAATAGCAATGGTCCCAGGACTGATGATCCCGGGATCATACCCATGAATCAAAATGGACTTTTCTTTCTATTTTAATTATAGTTATATTATTTCTAATCTCATTATCAGTACTGACTCGGTGAAAGAACAATACCCACCTGATCGCTTTCTTTCTGGTAACCATTAGAGCAAGGTAATTAATTATATTATTGCCATCTAGCTGCTATGCCCTGGAGTTCATTCAATTCATGTAATATTGAATAGATAGACACAAAATGCTGGAGTAACTAAGTGGAACAGGTAGCCTGTCTAGAAAGAAGGAATGGGTGACTTTCCAGGTCGAGACCCTTCTTTAGACTAGAGCCTACTGTATTCCCATCCTGGCTTACCTTTAGCAGAAAATTGCTACCTTTAAGTATTGACGTAACTAGATCGTAACCTGAAGAACCTAGTGAAATTTAAAATAAAACTACACATCTGAAATAAAATAGACAATGGTGGAAAAACTCAGAAGGTCAGGTAGCTTCTTTGGAAAGAGAAACAGTTAATGTTTGAAGACAAAGATCTTCATCAAAATTGAGAAAAAGGGAACGCAAGTTACGAACTAGCAAAGAGAGACAATTTGTGGGACAGACAATGTCTGTGTCTGTATATTGTGTTACTAACATTGTGAAGTATATGAAGTGCATGGTCTGGCCTCCTGAATCATACAAAGCAAGTCAAAATATACAGAGCTGAGGAGTCAAAAAGAAATAAATAAAAGCAGAAATGGCCAGTCCCAATGCAAACAGAAAGAAAAAAGTATATTGGAAAAATTTAATATAGAAGCCTGCAGGCTGTATTCTGCCCAGACAAAATATAGGGTTATGTCCTTCGAGTTTATATTAGTTTATAACAGAGCAGGAGGGCCAGACAGAGAATCACGAGTGGGAGTGGGGGTGGCGACTTAAAATGGCAGGAAACCAGAAACTTATGCCCCTGTCCAACAAAGGATACCTGAACTGAAACCTCTGGAGACTTTGTGCCTCACCCAAGGTTTCTGTGTGATTCCCGGAGGTTTTTGTCAGGTTCCCGGAGGTTTGTTCAATTTTTTGAAATAATCGCCAGAACATAGAAGAAGCGGAAACCACTTTTGACCATTAGGGAGACTGACAAAAACTTCCGGGAACCTCCGGGAACCGCACGGAAACCTTGGGTGGGGCGCAAAGTTTCCAGAGGTGTCCGTTCAGGTTTCCTAAGTGGGACAGGGGCATAAGTGGGACAGGGGCATAATTTAAGGCTCCCTCCTGCAGTCTGAGTGCAGGTGCTCCACAAAGTGATCACCCAACGTCGTTTGGTTCTCCAATGTAGAAGAGTCCAGATTATGTACATTGGAAGCAGGAGACAAGAATGGAAGTAGTGTAAGTAAATTCCTGCCCTATCTAGAGAAACTGTTTGGATGCTAGAATGGTGGAAAGGCAAGAGGTGAAAGGGCAGGTGTTGCATCTCGTGCAGCTGCAGGGGAAAGTGCCTTGTGGCAGGGAATACTAGGTGGAGATGGAAGGCTGGACCAGGGAGTTGCAAATGGAGCGATCCCTTCAAAATGTTAAATAGAGAGGAGAATGCGTACTTACACAGATCATATGAAAGTACATCAAAGGAACAGGCCCTTCAGCCCTGAAGGTCTGTGCCTCACATGATGTCAAGATAAATTAATCTCATCTGCTTGCATGTGATCCACACGTTTAAAGTGAGAGGCGAAAGATTTAATAGGAACCCGAGCAGCATCTTTTTCACACAGAGGGTGGTGGGTACAGTGAACAAGCTGCCAGAGGAGGCAGTTGAGGCAGGTACTATCACAACTTTTAAAAGCTATTTGGACAGGTACATGGATAGGAAAAGTTTTGGGGACATGTGGGCTTTCAGTGAGAGTCTGGTAGGAGGTTCACTGTAAAATGTAATTTGGAGGTTAATATTATCCTGATGGGGTTTACAACTGATCCCAAATAGTGCCTGTTGCACTGTGAGCTGAACCTGTTAGGAAGGCAGCAAAACACTGCAAGGTTTGTTGATAGCCTATTGAGGGGATATGAACTTTGGGGGAATCGACTGCACAGACTGGACAGAAGAAAAGTGTTCCCAATGGTGGGGAAATCCATAACCAGGTGTTGTAACTGCTAAATGCAGGTAGGCCAGTTGAGACTGAAATGAGGAGCAATCTCTTCACCCTTCCCCAAAGGCAGTTGAGGTTCAGTCACTGAATATATTCAAGAAAGAGCTAGAAATAATACTAATATAAATGCCCTATCAGGTTAAGGAATACGGGAAGAAATCAGGAACTGTGTGTTGAATTTCGGTGATCAGCCATTACTATATTGAATATTAGAGCAGGTTCAGAGTTGAAAGGCCTCGTCCAACTTTTAATTTCTATGCTTTTTATGAGCGTTCTGCTCTACTGACATGGATTGTTTTCCTTCTTCAGTAACAAAGTCTTCAGCAATACTTTCCATCAAAAGCATACATTGTTTCTACCAGCACTCTCTCAATGCCAGATGTGCAGCCTACACGCTTCAAAGAAGATATGCTCTTCCTATTTACTACATGTGCCTGCTTTTCTCTGGAAGTGACTGAGTTGCTGTTTAGCAAAATTCAAGAAATAATTCGCAGTTACATTTGTCAGCCTCTACAAGGATCGCTAGGTTTAGTTGTCCTAGCTTCCAGCCAGGCCTGGGAAAGAGGGGGAAGGCAGCAGGATTGAAAACTGGAGTTCCAGACGTACCAAAGCTGAGACAGGAAAATAATTGGATTGATTTAGAGAGAGAGACATAGAGAGTCAAAGAGAGTGATACAGTGTGGAAACAGGCCCTTCAGCCCAACTCGCCCACACCAGCCAACAATGTCCCAGCTTCCCTCGTCCCACTTGGCTGCGCTTGGTCCAATACCCTCCAAACCTGTCCTATCCATGTACATGTCCAACTGTTTCTTAAACGATGGAATGGTCCCAGTCTCAACTACCTCCTCTGGCAGCTGGTCCCATGCACCTACCACCCTCTGTGTGAAAAGGTTACCCTTCGGATTCCTATTAAATCTTTTCCCCTTCACCTTGAACCTATGTCCTTTGAGCCCCGATTCCCCTATTCTGGGTTAAAGACTGTGCATCTACCTAACCTATTCCTCTCATGATTTTGTACAACGCTCTTGAGAAGACAGAATATGGCTGGTCATCATTGGAGGAAGGACATCATGGTTACAAGCCATGGAATAATTTGTTCAACCGATTTCCCTCTAAATCTGAAATCCTACATTTAAAACACTCAAATAAATTAAGGTTGTAAAAATAAATGCATTTGCTTAACTCTGTTGGAGATCGCAGGCATGCTCCATACACTAATTCCTTTCCAAAGCCTAATGTGATTTGGGAACATTTGATCTGACATTTGACCAGACCACCTGCTGCCAGGTTCTATGTGTGGTCCTGTTTTTAAACTGCAAGTTCCCAAGCGTAAATATGTGTTGTCCCTGTATCTTATCACCTTCTTCCCCGCTGGCCCTTTGTTGGGATCATAAGAGCAGGAGGCTCATTCAATAAAACTCCCCAAAATGACTGAGAAATGCTCCCTCATGTGTGATGCACTGAGTTCTTTAAGTTACCCCAGTTCAACCGTCAAACTCCTATTTTCAGCAAGGCTAAGCTTTTGATGAAGCTTTATATGGAATGGCGTAGCCTGACAAGTCTGGCTTTGCATGACTTATGTACACGCAGAAACTTTCTCTGAATAAATTACATTTAATGAACAACTACTTTGACACCAATATTCTTCTAGTTGTCAACATATTAATGTAAACAGCCATCCACAACAGCCACCAGAAATATGTATACAATACTTAATGCCAAGTTTGCGATGCATCAAACCCATCCAGGTATTAAACAAAAAGTAATGTCAGAGGAGAGCTGGGGGGAACAACCCTTGACATTGTGGTCGTATTTGCCTGAGGACACCTCAAGTGAATCTTAGCAAAATGGAGTTCAGTTGAGGACAAATGGAAAGTCTTCAAAAAGTTGGTGTTTCTTTTGACAGAAATAATGATGGTCATTGCTGTCCGAGGCTTATCACCACAGCTCCATAACCTCGCTGACAGGAAAACATTCTCACCTCAGTTATCTTCAGCTACTTCCTGAGTGAGTTACCTCTAATTGAAGAGGAGGATTTGAATTATTTTCATTCATGGTGCTCAGTTTTATTCACAATTCCTGATAATGAAGAATTGGTTAGGCAGTCTACAGCAGAAACTTCACATTCAGGTTTAACACAAGAATAGAGGAATTAGGGGCAAGGTAAGCCTTTTTTTTAAAATCAAGGGGCACGGCGGCGCAGCAGTAGAGTTGCTGCCTTACAGCGAATGCAGCACCGGAGACCTGGGTTCAATGCTGACTACGGGTGCTGTCTGGACGGAGTTTGTACGTTCACCCCATGACCTGTGTGGGTTTTCTCAGAGGTCTTCAGTTTCCTCCCACACTCCAAAGATGTACAGGTATGTAGGTTAATTATCTTGGTAAATGTAAAAATTGCCCCGAGTGGCTATAGGATGTTGTCAGTGTTTGGGGATCGCTGGTCGGCACGGACTCGGTGGGCCGAAAGGGCCTGTTTCCGCGCTGTATTTCTAAACTAAACTAAAGTATATTCCACCATCTGTCAAAATAATGGCCAATGTATCTCTTTATCATTATCTTGCGCTCCCCACCCCCTATGATTCACTTAAAGTCCAGAAATATACCAATTTCAGTTTTAATGACAGATGAACAATATGGTGTTATTGATGATACAAAAAATGAATTTAATCCATTTTAAAATAAGGCTGTAACGTAACAAATTGTGAAAAAAGTGAAGGAGTCTGAATACTTTCTGAATGCACTGTATATAAACTAAACTAAATTAAGTAGAGAGAGAAACACCTGGCGTTTTGCAATGAACAATAAAGGATGTAAGGCATTTGACAAAGGCCTGCAGCATATGCTGGTTAAACCACATGGTATCCAAAATTGCTTGATAACATAAGGTAGGGGGCAAGAGCCAAGAGTGTTTTATTGTCATGTGTCCCAGATAGAACAATGAAATTCTTACCTGCAGCAGCACAACAGAATATGTAAAGATAGTACACTGTAAACAATATAATAAACAAGAGGAAAAAAAAGTCCAGTGTGTGTGTATATATACACACATACTCACAAATACACAAATATATATATAAATCATACACACACACACAAATATGTGCACACTAAACAACCCCTACAATGGTGGTAGAAAGATGCTATTCTGATAGGAAGTGTGCAACCAGTGGTGTACCACTGGGATCAGTGCTGAGACCTGAGTAGTTTGTGATATATATGAATGACTTCAATGTGAATGCAAGAGGAATGATTAGTCAGTTTGCAGCTGACATGCAAATTGGTTGTGTTGGAATGACAGAAGCACATGGAAAGTTGTTAAGAGCGTTGGCGGATGGAATTTAGTCCTGACAACTGCTAGGTGTTGCATTTTAGGAAGTCAAATGATGTAACGATATTTACAGTAAATGATAGGGCATGAAGTAATGTTGGTGAACAGGATTCAATTATTTCAAACTCACAATTCACTGAAAATAGCCACACAGGTAGTTAGGTTGGTGAAGGAAGTATATGGCATGCCCGGCTTTATAAACTGGGACAAAGAATATAAAAGTTGGCATGTTATGTTGCAACTTGACAAAACACTAGTTAGGTCACACTTACAGTATCATGTGTAATTCTGCTCACTACATTACAGGATGGGTGTGATTACACTGGAGCGAATGCTCAAGGGTGCCGGGGGTTATGGGGCGAAGGCAGGAGAATGGTGTTGAGAGGAAAAGATAGATTAGACAGGAATGAATGGCGGAGTGGACGAAGGGTCAAATGGCCTACATCTGCTCCTAAAATGGATGAACATGAATGCAGTGGCGATTCACAGAGATGTTGCCTAGTTAGGATGGATTTTAGTCATAGAGATATTGGATAAGCTGGGCTTGTTTTCCCTGGTGCAATGAAGCCTACTAGTTACCTGATATAGGTATATACAACTTTGAGAGGTATAGAAAGGCTCGATAGTCAGAATATTTTTCTCTTGGTAGGGGCATAAAAAACATGGGTAAAGATGAGAGGAAGGAGTTCACATGGAGATCTTAGAGGAAAGTTGTTTTACAGAGTTGTTGATATGTTGAATTTGCTTCCAAAGAAGAGGCTGTGATGAAATTTGGACACACACAATTGAGGGATATAGTCTGACTGCAGGTAGTTGACCTTTGTGTAGATGGGCAAAATAATTTGTTTGGATGTGGCAGGGAGAAAGGCCCATTTCTATGCCAAACAACTTAATGACAGATGAACAATATGGTGTGTGATGTGGGAGACAAATTAAAATTGATATTCAAATTGTTGGAAGTTACAGGACAAGGATATGCTCTCAAAACAAGTTGGTAAATTACTATTGTGCTCCTTTGCATTGTGTGGCCACATTATGCCTGTGGTGGATATTGAGCCCAATGAATACTGGTGAAATGGCCTCTTCTACATAGATCAATGTTAAGCATTTTTGAGTGTCATCGTTTCCATTTACATTCACTGTATTATAAATTTGACACATTAGCTGATGAACAGGTATTAGAATGTGAGCCATTCATCAACAATTACTCAGTCCCTGCACTGTCACTGTAGTCATATTGTTGCCATGTCCAGTCCAATTAAACTTCTGGTCAATAACACCTAATGTTTGGGAATGCAGTGACTATTGAAGGTCAAATTCAGGAGACAAATCTTTACTCTTGCTGGAAGTTATTATCCCACAGTATTATAATGCAAACATTATCTCGCTACTTATCCACCACAAACTATCACGCAGATATAGCAATCAAGTAGAAAGACAATTGGTATACATACTTTATTGGAGGTTTTGCGAGCAGGAGCAAATTAATCCTACTGTAATTATACAAGGTCATTGTGAGAGGGTTTTAACCTCCTTAACTTGAAAGGAATATACTTGTCACAGGAGGAGTGCCGACCCTTTGCTATGACACACAAAAATTGAGTTTAGGGTTATCCTGTTTCCATTGATTATTCTTGAGCTGTTTCTACAACTTGATTGGAGTCCACCATAGGTAAATTAAATTGATTGGACATGATTTGGAAAGGCACATACCTGTCTATATAAGGTACTACAGTTGACAGTACATGTCAGAGCAAAATCCAAGCCATGAAGACGAAAGAATTGTCCGTTGACCTCCAAGACAGGATTGTGTCGAGACACAGATCTGGGGAAGGGCATAAAACAATGTCTACAGCATTGCAGGTCCGGAAGAGCACATTGGTCTATGTATTTCTTAAATGGAAGAACTTTGGAACAACCAGGACTCTTCATAGAGATGGCTGCCCGGCCAAACTGAACAATCGGGGGAGAAGAGCATTGGTCAGGGAGGTGACCAAGAACCCGATGGTCACTCTGACAGAGCTCCAGAGTTCCTCTGTGGAGATGGGAGAACCTTCCAGAAGGCAACTATATCTGCAGCACTCCACCAATCAGGCCTTTATGGTAGAGTGGCCAGATGGAAGCCACTCCTCAGTAAAAGGCACATGACAGCCTGCTTGGAGTTTGTCAAAAGGCATGAGAAACAAGATTCTCTGGTCTGATGAAACCAAGATTAAACTCTTTGGCCTGAATGCCAAGAATCATGTCTGGAGGAAACCAGGCACAGCTCATCACCTGGCCAATACCATACCTTCTGTGAAGCATGGTGGTTGCAGCATCATGCTGTGGGGATGTTTTTCAGTGGCAGGAACTTGGAGACTGGTCAGGTTGGAGGGAAGGATGAATGGAGCAAAGTACAGAGAGATCCTTGATGAAAACCTGCTCCAGAGCGTTCAGGACCTCAGATGTTCTCCTTCCAACAGGACAATGACCCGAAACACACAGCCAAGACAACGCAGGAGTGGCTTTGTGATAAGAATGTCCTTGAGTGGCCCAGCCAGAGCCAGGACTTGAACCCGATCGAACATCTCTGAAGGGACCTGAAAATAGCTGTGCATCGACGCTCCCCATCCGACCTGACAGAGCTTGAGAGGATCTGCAGAGAAGAATGGGAGAAATTACCCAAATACAGGTGTGCCAACCTTATAGCGTCATACCCAAGAAGACTTGAGGCTGCAATCGCTGCCAAAGGTGCCTCAACAAAGTACTGAGTAAAGGGTCTGAATACTTACATAAATGTGATATTTCAGTTATTTATTTTTAATTACTTTGCAAAAATTTCTAAACTCCTGCTTTTGTTTTTTTTTATTATGGGGTATTGTGTGTAGATTGTTGATTAAAAAAAAGAATTTAATCCAATTTAGTATAAGGCTGTAATGTAACAAAATGTGGAAAAAGTGAAGGGGACTGAATACTTTCTGAATGTATTGTATGCAGCACAGAAACAGGCCCTTCGGCTCACCAAGTCCGCACTGACCAGCAATCCCCGTACACCACCACTATCCTACACACACACTGTGGACAATTTACAATTATATCAAGCCGATAACCTACAAACCTATACATCTTTGCAGTGTGGGAGGAAACTGGACATTCCGGAGAAAACCCATGAAGGTCACGGGGAGAACGTACGGACAAGCACCCGCAATCAGGATCGAACCCAAGTCTCTGGCACTGTAAGGCAACAACTCTACCATTGCGCCACCATGTTGCCGATGGTGCTGTTGTAAGAGCAATATCACAGAGATGGCAATAATATGTTTTCATATTTTAAGCAACATTATCTAAACATATTGATCATATGCTTGATGTGTTATCAAAGGATGTTAGACACAAAGTACTGGAGTAACTCAGCGGGTTATGCAGCATCTCTGGAGAAAAAGGATAGATGATGTTTCGGGTCGGAACCCTTCTTCAGACTGAAAGTAAAGGATCGGGAGGGGTGTGGGGCAGTGGGGGTGGGGAAGAGCAGGAGGCAAAACAGGACAAATCAGGGCCAGCAGTAAATGACCTCAGGCAGGTTAGTGCTCTGGTAGGCCAATTGTTGGCTAGGCTCAGAGTGATCTCAAGAGGGATTCAATGTGGTGAACTATGAAGGTGGTCAAATGAATGTGGAGACACTTTGTGCCTATCTTCGTTATAAACCAGCATCTGCAGCTCTTAGTTTCTACTGTATATAGCAAAGGATGTTAACTGATTGTATACTATTGTAGAACATTTAGCAATAATAATCATACTAAAGAACCATTGCTTTAAAGAACTAAGTCATGTCAATGACACTCACTCAAATTAAGATTTTTTATACCTGTATATTATTGCCATTTTGTAAGTTTGCTTTGCATCGAAATTATAAAAGTAAATCAATTGCAATCCTATAATTTTAATGATCATCAAGTAAATATAAAAAATACGAATCAAATAATGCATCACAGCTTTTAAAAAACTAAACTCGACCATTGAAGTATACTTACTAATTTATGAAACTATTCTAATGCACTCCAGATGTAATTCATATCCTGCCATTGTCTTGGCAACACTTCAAAGTTGAATAATGTATACTTGGCTCTGCATATTTTAGATAAATGGTGAAATGAAAAACAGATCACATTGTGCTTTGAAACTTTATTTGATTTTAGGTGCAGAACATGTTGTTAAAAACTCTGAATATATCCAAACTTGGATTGTTTTCTCAGGAGTGTCGGAGGCTGCGAAAAGATCTTGTAGACGTTTATCTAATTATGACAGAAAAGATAGTCGGAGTCCTTTTTCCAGGGTCGAAGTGTCGAATACTAGAGGGAATAACTTTAAGGTCAGACGGGGAAAGGTTAAAGGAGATATCTGGGCTGAGTTTTATTTTTACAGATAGGTAGTGTGCCTGAAACGTGCTTCCTGGGGTGGTGGTGAAAACAGACATGATAGTGGTGTTTAAAAGGCATTTGGACAGGCACATGTACATGCAGGCAGAAGGGATTAGTTTAACTTGCCATCATGTTCGGCACAGACATTTTGTACAGAAGGCAGATTTAAGTGTGTGTTTCAAAAGAGAACTATGTTAGTGTATGAAGGGGAAAATAAATGCAGAGCCATCAGAGGGGGCAGAGTTGAGGGACTATCTGAGATGCTCTTGTGTGATGCAAGCATGACCTTGATGGGCCAAACTGCCTCCATCTGTGCAATAGCATTTCCATGCTTCTATGTGTTTTAAAATCCTTTTATACAAACAAGTTCTCACAACGAACATGCCTCTGTGCCTTGCATTCCCATGATTTCACTGCCACGTCATTAAATGCTGAGAGACATCGATATTATTCCTCAAAGAATCAGTCAAAAAAGGCGACCTGCTGTTGCTCAAATTTCAGTGCAATGAATGCCAGAAGCTTCAATTAGAAGAGCTGATTTCTAATGCATACAAGCACAACCTAAGAAATAACTTAGTTGTGTTATTAAGCTGCTGAAAAGAAGTTCATGTGAAATATTTGCTTAAATTACAACAGATTTAGTCGCAGCTCCAGGAAAATGATATGCCTGCTAACCAAGAAAGTGGTAGCTTAGTACTGAATCTCAACAAGCAGAACTATGCGCTGTTAAGGCACTGGTACATCAGAATATCACCGTAAAGTTGGAGAGTAATGGAAGGAAATTGAGTTTCAGACTGAAATATTATGAATAAGAAATGATTTGGCAATTAAAATAAAAATCTGAGTGAGGATACATTTTAATGTCGTTTTTAAAAGAATTCAACGCTGGGAATGGCACTTTAATGCCAGGTCGTCACCTTTCCACCCTCCGCGTGCAACACATCATCCTCCGACATTTCCATCACCTTCAATGTGATCCCACCAGTAGTCACATCTTCCCATCTCCACCTCTGTCCACCTTCCAAAGAGACTTTGCAACTTCTTGGCTCAATCACCCAGATCATTGCTTCCCCAGGCACTTTCCCCTTCAACCGCAGGAGATGCTATGCCTGCCCTTATATCTGCTCCCTTGACTCCATCCAGGGACACCGACAGACCGTCCAGGTGAGAGAGAGGTTCACATGCACCTCCTGTAACCTCATCTACTGGATCCAGTATTCCCGATGTGGGCTCCTGTACATCGGCGAGAACAAGTGTAGACTCGCCGACCGCTTTGCTGAACACTTATGCTCGGTCCGTCTAGGCCTACAAGATCTCCCAATTGCTAACCACTAACTCCCCTTCCCATTCCCAGACTGACCTTCCTGTCCTAGGCCTCCTCCATTGTCGGAGTGAGGCCACACGCAAATTGGAAGAACTGCACCTTCTATTTCGCTTGTGCAGCTTATATGAATGTTGAATTCTCTAATTTCAGATCTCCTCCAGCTCACATACACTCCCCCTCCCCCTCCCACCTACAGTTAGTCTGAAAAACAGTCCCAACTCGACCTGTCCATTATCACCTGTCCATTATCTCCAGAGATGCTGCCTGACCTGCTGAGATACTCCAGCATTTTGTGTCTATCTTTGGTATAAACCAGCATCTGCAGTTCCTTTTTATTACAACTTGAAGCAATATCCCAGCTTCTGATGGGGACTAATTAAGGATATTAAGCCTCAATGAAGCAATGCACAACAGAAAATTTCCCTTGGCAGTTTTCCTAATTTCTCCTATTTAATTGTATTCTGCTAAATTACAATCTTTCAGGCTATCCTAGTTACTATGAACAAGCAGGCAACCTCTTACAGAAATCTCATGCAGGTTAGAAATGTTGATTAATTTTCTTTATTAGTGCTACTTGTGGGTCTGTAATTAACTTTTTAATGTAAGGGATTGTTTAACCAATTAACGCACAAGCTTTAATTTACGGTATTACATTGAGTCCCAGTCAACATCAATGGTGCCGAAGTGCAGATGGTCGAGAGTTTCAAGTTCCTAGGGATAAGAATCACCAACAATTTGTCCTGAACCAACCTCATTGAAGCTACTCCTCAACTTCCTCAGAAGTCTAGGTAAGTTAGGTATGTCTCCCATAACGATTACCAAAAACTACAGATGCTCCATAACAAGCATCCTATTGGGATGCATTACAATTTGGATTGGTACAGATCTGCCCAAGACCGCAAGAAACTGCAGTGAGTTGCGGATGTAGCATGGACCATCGCACAAACTAGCCTCCTCCACCATCAATTCCATCTAGACCATGCGGCTTCAGGAAAGGAATCAACATGATCAAGGACCATTTTTATCTGGGTTATTCCCTCTTCTCCCCTCTCTCATCAGGTGGAAGATACAAAAGCATAAAAGCACACACCACAAGAACAGCTTCTTCCGCACTGTTATTGGCCCACTACTGGTCCTTCCACAAGGTATAGTGTAGCCAACCAAACTCATTGTGGACCCTGCCCTATAACGCTATAAAGCTGCAATGCTATATTCTTCAATCTGGTATTTTTCTCTTAACACTCTGTTGTATATGTTTGATTGTATTCGTGCATGGTCTCACTTGACTGATTAGCAACAAATAAAGTTTTTCCCTGTATCTCAGGACACGTGACAATAATGAACCAATATCTCCTGAGCTGCTCAGATATGAGCCTCTGATATACTTGAAGTGGGCAGTAACATTTTTTTCACTACTGGTCTCAGCTGTGTTTGATAAATTAGATTGTTTTATGATGATGTATTCCAGTAAAATAAGAAAAAAAAATCCTGAGCAATAGTTCTGTGTTTTATACTGATAAAACCTTACACTTACACTAAAATTTAAAATGCCGACAACTTAACTCAACTAAGCCCTTATCCTGGTGAAGGAGCAGGAACTCCACACAGTTAACATAACAAACATTGTGTCTCACCATTGTGGGTTAACATTCTTCAGCCAAGTCTATGAAGATTGGAAGTATAAAGCAACTGCAGATGTGGCACTATCTTAAATAAGAGTCACATTTTCCACATTCACTGTAGTTTTTGTTTCATGGATTCTCATTTATACTAATATTCGAGCACATTAACATTGTGCCTGAGGCAGCCTATGTATAGTAATCATCGTTATCACTTGTATAACAACACTTCAGGTGGTCATTAAATGGAAATTTATATAGAAAATTCAGGTGGGTTTTTTTGGGAATAAGCTGCCATGAAAATGTTTGAAAGCATTATAACTTACTGTATCTGTTAACTACAGCTTGTGTTTATGGAGGCAAGAACCAGAAAATATACACATGACAAATAAAAGCAGAGAAATGTGGAATGTAAAGCACATCATAGCTGAGAAGCTTTTAAACAAAACTTATTTTCCAGACCCATAAACTGATGCATCACAGATTGGTTTGGCAACAGCTTTGCTCAAGCTTGCAAAAAATTGCAGAGAGTTGTGGATGCAACATAGTCCATTACACAGACCAGACTCCCTATCATCAGCTCCATCTACATTCCACGCTGCCTGAGGAAATCAGCCAACATAACCAAGGACCATTTTCACCCCAGTCATTCCTTCTTTTCCCATCTCTCATCTTATAGAAGATGCAAAAGCATGAACACTCATAAGGCCGGATTCAGAAATACCTTATAACCATATAACAATTACAGCACAGAAACAGGCCATCTCGGCCCTTCAAGTCCATGCCGAACAACTTTTTTCTCTTAGTCCCACCTGCCTGCACTCATACCATAACCCTCCAAACCCACCTCATCCATATGCCTATCCAATTTATTTTTAAATGATACCAACGAACCTGCCACCACCACTTCCACTGGAAGCTCATTCCACACCGCTACCACTCTCTGAGTAAAGAAGTTCCCCCTCATGTTACCCCTAAACCTCTGTCCCTTAATTCTAAAGTCATGTCCTCTTGTTTGAATCTTCCCTATTCTCATAGGGAAAAGCTTGTCCACATTAACTCTGTCTATCCCTCTCATCATTTTAAAGACCTCTATCAAGTCCCCCCTTAACCTTCTGCGCTCCAGAGAATAAAGACCTAACTTATTCAAACTATCTCTGTAACTTAGCTGTTGAAACCCAGGCAACATTCTAGTAAATGTCCTCTGTACCCTCTCTATTTTGTTGACATCCTTCCTATAATTGGGCAACCAAAATTGTACACCTTCTTCTCTGCTTTTATCAGATTTCTGAAATGTCCTCCCAGAAGCTGGAGTTGTCATCGGGTACTTCCTTGGATTGGGCTTCTAGCCTGGCATCGTCGTTGGTCGGTCCAGAAGGTTGGGTCACTGACGTGGCTTGGTCATGTAGGACAGTGTCAGTGTTGGACGGTCCTGGAAGTCAGATCTTTGGTCTGTTTGTGCCATGTTGCCAGGTTTCACAGTCAGGTTGGATCCGTTGTCCATGAGGCGTTGATGTTGGGCGGTGAAATTGTCTGCTGCCTGCTGGTTGCGGCCTGTCCCCGGTCAGGCCCGGAGGTCCACTCATGGGGTGCGTAGCACAGTCGAGTCAGCCGGAGGCTCCAGGAGGTCAATAGGCTGAAGGTCTTGTCGGTCACAGTAGGTCTGAGCGAAGAATAGAGGGAGCATTATTAGTGTAAGAAATTATATCTGCGGCACGAGGCCTATTCTCGGTCGGACCCACAGGACCAGACATGGAACGTTGGTAGAGTTAGTTGGAGGCTCGGGGGGGAGGGGGGGGCGGGGCAGTAGGCTGCATGACTCGACCCTCAGGATAGGCCTTGTAGATTGGGCCCTCGTGGCAATAAGAGTCGTCCAGGAGGTCCAGGGAGTCGGACAAGTGTAAAGGGGCTGTCCCACTGCGGTGACCTAATCTGCGAGTTTAGAAGAGTTTCGCAGCATGGTCGACACGTGGTCCTAGGAGGTCCTATGATTCACTGAAACTCTCCTTCATGCTTGAGGCAAGTTCCCGCATACTCGCGGCCTCAGCTATGTCGCAGAAAAACTTTCAGCATGTTGAAAAATTTTCTAAGAGTAAAAATTGGTTGGCATGGTTCTTTTGAACTCGTAGTGCAATGTAGTGGGGTCTCTATTTAGTTATAGGCAGTTGAGGGCAGCCGTAGGCAATCTCCTTCGCTGAACGGGCATTTTAATTGGTTCATTGGAGTTTTCAGGACCAAGGAAAACTGACTGGTAGGTTAAATGCCCTTTAAACTTTATTATACTTCTTAAAAGTGTCTCCACCCCCTTCTCTCCCCTTCTCTCCCCTTCTCTCCCCTTCTGTCCCCTTCTCTCCCCCCCTCCCCCCCCCCCCCCCCCCCCCGAGCTCTCTAATGGACTTAACGTTACTGTGCAGCCAGTATTTACCTTCCCCTTCATCGCA
Source organism: Raja brachyura (assembly GCA_963514005.1). The sequence continues at coordinate 103,485,906 of OY740782.1, read as the reverse complement.
GGTGTGAATTTCACACAGCACTTCCCCGCTTTCCCTGGCCCCCGCCTTCATGATGTGTTTGTGTCCATGTGTGTGTGTGTGTGCAGTCGGTCGATCCAGCCCGCGGTTTCATCGCTGATGGTCGATCCAGCTTGAGCTTTTTCAGGCGAGTGCCCTCGAGCTTGAAGGTCGAAGACACTCTTCTGAACTCATGGATTAGGTCACCGCAGTGGGACAGCCCCTTAAGAAATGCTGCTGTTGAAATCAACATTTAAAAGAGTGATTGTAATGAATGATGGCAGATCCATATCTGGGACCAGCATGCAAAGAGTTGTCTGACTTCAGCGCCATCTTGATTGTATCTGTCCCTCAATAAAGTACTTCTTGACAGAGTCATACTGCCTACCGCCTTCAACCCAACCTGCTGACCAAGTTTTCTTCTTGATCTAGACTGATTAACCTGCATTTGGCCTGTATCCCTTTAAACCTTTCCTACCCTATCAGAAGCGGCAACAACGCATCACTTCTGGATGAGCTCGATGTTTTTTTATGTACGCTTTTCGAAGGAGAACAATGACACAGCTACACGTCCCCACAACCCATAATGATCCTGTTATCTCAGTCCGAGGCTGACGTCAGACCATTTTTCAAGAGGGTGAATCCACACAATTCATCCACCCAGACAACATGTGCAGGAAGGAACTGCAGATGCTCGTTTAAACCGAAGATAGACAAAAAAAAAGTTTGAGTAACTCAGCGGGACAGACAGCATCTCTGGAGTGAAGGAATGAGTGACGTTTCGGTAAGGGCCTCGACCCGAAACATCACCCATTCATTCTTTCCAGAGATGCTGCCTGTCCCATTGAGTTACTCCAGCTTTTTGCGTCTAGCAATCAGCCAATATACCTGGCTGAGAGCTAAAGATGTGTATGGACCAATTTGCTGGAGTGTCCAAGGACATCTTTTCTCTTTCTAATTGTGTTCATTTTCTTTTCACTGTCTTGTGCAAATTATTTATAATTATAATGTATTTATATGTTTTACGTGTTGTTTGAATCAATGTCTCTATGGTACTGCTGCTGCAAGCATGATTTTCTTTGTATATGTACCTCCCTGTATTCATGCTTAGGACAATGATAGCAACTTGATTCTGTAGAAAAAAGGAACAGATGCTGGTTTACAAAAAGAGATACAAAGTGCTGGAGTAACTCAATGGGTCAGGCACCATTTCCGGAGAAAAATAGATAGGTGATGTTTCGTGTCTGGACCCTTCTTCAGACTGACTATATGGGGAAGGGGAGGGGGGGTGGATAAAGTTGGAAAAGAAGAGGTGAGGACAAACCGTAGCATGTAATAGGTGAACACAAGCGAGGGGGGGAGGGGTCAATCGGCAGATGGTTGGACAAAGGCCAGAGATGAAAAAGTAGGTGTGAGATAAAAAGATTGAAGAATTGCACATTGTGAATCCAAGGTAGGTTGATTTTACTTGACTATCCATGTGCCTAGATATCTGTTAAATGTTGTAATTGAACCCTCCTTCAGCACCGCCTGTGGCAGCTCATTTGATTTATTCAACCACCCCTTTGTGTAGGAAAGCTTGCTCACTGTAAAACTGTAAAACTATGTCAGCCAGTTCAGCTTCCTCTACCCTGTAAAAAAGACTGTGACAATCCATCGTATCTATGCCTCTCGTCATCGTGTAGACCTCTTTAAAGTCACTCCTCAGCCTCTTTCACCCCAGAAAATCCTATCCCATCTCTCCTTATAATTCATGGCATCCAGTCTCATCCACATCCATGTGAATCTTTTCTGCAGCCTCTCCAGCTTAATCGCATCCTTCTGATAGCATGGTGACCAGACCGGCACACAATATTCTCGGTGCGGCCTCACCAACATCTCGTACGGTTGTAATATGATGTCTTAACTCTTGTACTGAATGATTCAATGGTTCTTTATTATCATGTATGCAAAGCACCGTGAAATTCTTCTGCACAACCACAAAATGCAGTTGCCACAATTATGGCACCGTTTTTTTGAAAAAAGATAAAACTGAAAACACAACGTTCAAAGTTCAGTCCACATGTTGGAAGTCCTGGTTTAACTAAAATGCACCATTTTGCACTTGGCTGAGTTAAATTCAATCTGCCATTCCTCTCTTGTTTGAACTAGATCCTGTTGTAGCCTTAGGTAACCCTCTTCACCATCCACCACACCACAAATGTCGATGTCATTCACAAACTGGCTATTAATCTTACCTACATTCTCATCCAAAAAGTTAATGTATATGACAAACAATAATGGATCCAACACCAATCCCAATTACCTCTGACTCCAACCCTCCATTGCCAACAAAGATAACAAATACAAAGTAGGCTAACCAGTCAGCAGTTCCCTCTTCTGTGCTGGGTGTAAGTTCATACAGTTCAGTAATAGGAATCAAAAGGAAGATTATTATCTAAATGAAGAGAGACTACAAGTGAGTGAAGCACACTTGGTCCAGATGCTCTTGTGCATAGCTCATAAAAAGTTAGCAGGAAAGTGCAGCAAGTTGTTAAGGGGGCAAACAACATATGGCCCTTGCAAAAGGGTTGGGGTTTTGAAACAGGGAGGTTTTGTTGAATTGTACAAGGTCTGACAAGGCCACACACACCTTGGAGTACTGTGCACAGTTTTGACCTCTTTACCAAAGAAAGTATGCAGTAACATAGGAGGCAGTCGAAAGAACATTCACCAGACTAATTGCTGGAATGAGAGGATTGTTTTATCAAGAGAGGCTAAACAAGTTGAGCCTTTATTATTTGGTGATTAGCCTAATAAGCGGTGATTTTATTGAAACGTCATATTCTAAAAGGACATGATATAGCCAATATTGAGATGTGTTTACTAAGTGGCAGACTCTCATACAAGGGAAATAAGGTCATTTAAAACAGAGGTGTATAGAAATGGTGTCTCAAGGAGGGTCACAAATCTCTGGAATTCTCCATCCTAGATACCTACTGCAGCTCCTATTTTCTTGTGTCTTGTTTTCATTCCCTCGCTCTTCTCGTTGCATGCCGAGCCTGTGGCCAGGCTTTCAGATTGTTTGGATTTAAGATGCAGCATGGAAACAGACCCTTCAGCATAACCACGTCTTTAGTTCACTTTAATTTAGAGATCCAGTGTGGAAACAGGCCCTTCGGCCCACTGAGTCCACGTCGACCAGTGATCACGCCGCACAGTAGCACTATCCTACACACCAGGGACAATTTACAGAGGCGAATTAACCCACAAACCTGTACATCTTTGGACTGTTGGAGAAACCAAAGTATCCAGAGAAAACCCACATGGTCACAGGGAGAAAGTACAAACTCCCTATAGACAGCACCCGCAGTCTGGATCGAACCCGGGTCTCTGGTGCTGTAAGGCAACAACTCTATCACTGCACCACCATGCCACCCAATGCTGACCATTGATTTTCCTAGTTCTATTTTATACCATTTTGCATCCACTTCCTTCATATTAGGGACAATTTTACAGAGCCTACAAATCCACACATCTTTGGTCCATGGGTGGAAACAAGAGCACCTGGAAGAAACCCAAACGGTCACAGGAACAACATGCAAACTTAGACGCTCCCCAGCCTCTGTGTCGGTGTCCAGTGAAGCATAAATGATTGCAGGCTGGTAATTGATTTTCAGAAAAAAAAATTATCTTTAAAGCAGGTATATTAAATTGTGTAGAAGAATGCAGTTGCATTCAATTTGCATTGGCTCTTAATTAAGGCCATAATGATGCTTTAAACCATTCCCCAACCAAATTATGTACTTTTCATGATCATTGTAATATCAGCAAATGAAGCGGCCTATTAGAAAGACAGCAGGGTTCCACAAATAGCAGTAATTTAGTTTTATTGGTGCTGATTAGGGATAAATATTAGCCAGGGGACAAGTGCTGCTTTCAAAGCATTATGATCAGGTCCTGAGCTGTAAATCATCCGGCTTCTAGAATTGACTGTTATTTCTAATATTTATTAATGAAATCGACATTTTCAACATCTAGCATTATGGTAATTTTGCAAGCAGTTTGTTAATCATGGTGAATAGTAGGCTGTATTTATGAGATACTGGAGCCAATCAGCTACAGAAGAGACAGAGGTATGCACTGCAAATTAGCTGTTCACTTCTGCACATTAGATGTGACCAACCCAGTGATAGGAGAAAGTTGAAGACTTTTCTTCTGTCACTTTGTTGTTATCAGTTCAACAGAAAAACACTTTAAGACAGTGAAATTGTGTTGAATAATTACCATTCGTAAGTATGAAGCTAATGCACCTGTTAATGAATAAGATCCATTAGTATGGCACAATCTTCCACTGGGACCACCTTTAGGCAGAGGAACAGCTTCCTGAACACAGAGATATAGCATTGCAGGAATTGTACTTTCAGCTCTTAGAGGCAACAAATATATTTTGGAAATAGACACAAAATGGTGGAGTAACTCAGTGGGACACGCAGTATCTCTGGAGGGAAGGAATGGGTGACGTTTTGGGTCAAGACTGAGAGTCACGGAAGAGGGAAACTAGAGTCATGGAAGGATGGGTGTGAAAATGACAGATCAAAGCTGACAATGAATGTAGAATGGTTCATTGTTGGCTGAGGGGAAGGTGATAACAATGCATACAAATAAGGTTTGGGCAGTTTGCAAATCAGTGATATGATAATTAATTTCTCTAGCTTCAAGTAACTTTTGCTTTCCCTCTCTTTCCGTCCCTCCTGCACCTAGTTCAAAGACCTGTTTCACTGTCCTGATTAACTTTCCTGTTTGTATGCCCCGTTGTTACCTTCGCCTGAGACATATTTTTCAAACATTATTTACCATTCATAAATCTATGTTGACTCTGCTCAATCATATCATAATTACTATGTATTTCGCCAAATCATTATTAAACCAAATGTAAACATTTTTGATATATTTATAACCAACACGTCTACCTCTCCCTATCTTTTATCTCTCTTTTCTCAAATATCTGGTTTATATTGGAACCAATCAAAAATCTAGAGAATTCTGGAGTATCAAAACCAATACCACACCATGGATAGGTTGGGCAGGCGGGGTTGTTTCCATGCTGTGTAACTCCATGACTCTATGGACACCTTCTTTAAAACTTCATGATGCTGGTCATCAAACACAGAGGAGTTGTTGGTTTTAAATCCCATTACTTTCGCCAGCATTATTTTGCTACTAATGCTAAGTTCCTCATTCTAGCTGGACAGTCGCTTCTTCACTCATCCAAATCCCGGCACTTAATCATAAAACTTCACGCTAATGCTCCAATAATCCATCTAAGTCAAGGATGCTCTACGAGAGCACAGTGGCATGGCAGTAGAGCTATGGCCTTACAAGGTCAGAAAGCGGGGTTCAGTCTTGGCTAAGGATGCTTGTCTGTGTGAAATTTGTATGTTCTCCCTGTGACCTGCGTGGGTTTTCTCTGAGATCTTTGGTTTCCTCCCGCACTCCAAAGAGTTTGCAGGTTAAATTGCTTTGTGTAAATGTAAAATTGTCCCGAGAGTGTGTAGGGTAGTGTTAATGTGCAGGGATTGCTGGTTGGCACGGTTCGGTGGGCCAAAAGGCCTGTTTCCACGCTGCATATCTAACCTAAATAAGAGCAGCAGTGTGTCAGAGGAGATGCTAAGCCAAGAGTGGCCTGCTCTCAGGTGAATATAATAGATCCTATGAGAATATTTCCACGAAATGTGGGACAGTGGTGCAGCTGATAAACCACTGCCTCACAGAATCAGAGACCCAGTTCAATCATGGCCTCGAGTGCTATCTATGTGGAGTTTGCATGTTCATAAGTTCATAAGTTATAGGAGCAGAATTAGGCCATTCGGCCCATCATGTCTACTCAACCATTCAATCACGGCTGATCTATCTTTCCCTTTCAACCACATTCTCCTGTCCTCTCCCCCATAACACCTGACACTCTACTAATCAAGAACCTATAACTCTCCACCTTAAACATATCCATTGACAGCCTTCACAGCCTTCTTTGGCACTGAATTCCACAGATTTACCACCCTCTGACTAAAGGAATTCCTTTTCATCTCCTTTCTAAAGGTTCATCCTTTTATTTGGAGGCTATGGCCTCTGGCCCTAGACTCACCCACTTGTGGAAAGTCTCCACATCCACTCTAACCAGGCCTTTCACTATTTGGTAAGTTTCAATTAGGTCCCGTGAGTACAGGTCCAGTGCCTTCAAAGGCTCATCATATGTTAACCCAATCATCCATGGGGTCATTCTCATAAACCTCCTCTCGATCCTTTCCAACTCCAGCACATCCTTCCACAGATATTCTCCCTGTGACCCCTGTGGGTTTTCGCCAGGTGCTCCATTTTCCTTCCACATCTCAAAGATATGCAAGTTTGTAGGTAGATTAGTTGCTGTGGATTTCCCCTAGTCTGTCGGGAGTGGATGAAAAACTGGGATAAAGTAGAAATAGTATGAACGGGTGATGGACGGTCCACATAGGCTAGGTGGCGAAAGGCCTGTTTCCATGCTGTATCTCTAAAACTACGAGCAAGAAACATATTCCTGCTCACAGCTAACATTGTTTAAGCAGACCATTTGTTCGTTATCACATTGTTGTTTCTGGGAAGTTGTTGTGTTCAATGTGTCTCTCTCATTTCCTAAATTGTAACAGCATTTAAACTTCATAGATACTTGGTTCGGCGTCCTGTTGTTAGGTAAGGCGCTGTATAAATGCAAGTTTTTATGTCTTGTTTTCTATTTCTGAAACGTTTTATCTGTCTAATGTGGCTGGAAGTGTCTGTGATCCTTTAAATTTCTGTGCTGCATGTAGTGCTCCGCTCCCAAATCAATGAAAGCCTAAAGGCAGACTTGGATGCCTGGAGTTCCCATACATCGCTCTGATTCCAGAAATGCAAATAGGATCACTGCTTATGAAAATACGATCATTGCAAAGTATCGTGTAGGGATTGCATCCCAATGGAAAATCCAATTTAATCTTTTTATTCTGGAGTAGTTGCAGCAAATCAAGTTGGGTGCTTTTATGTGACGGAAAAAAATAATTCAATATCATGAGAAATCAGAGATGATACAGTATCTTTTACATTGCATCTGAAACTACTTAAACAAACGAGCTAAATTAGAAACAATACAAATAAACTTTCTTTCAAATTAATTTGATGCTTTGAACTGAATTCAACTGCCTTCTGGCCTGTTCGAAGCACATTGCAAAATGGCTGACAAAGATCTTCACTGAGACCAATGGTGCCATTTTGAAACTTCAACCTTAGATTTTCTCTGAAAGGAATGCTCCTTTAACAATATTTCTTTTTGAAACAGATCTGTGTTTGTATCCAGATGTAAGATGCTGGAATGCAGTCATTTCTGGATGAGAACCAAAGCCCCATCTGCTGAAACTCCAATTACACAAAGAGCACTAACCTATAAAATCACAGCATTAAAACAGTTGCAGTCTTATCGAAATGATTTTAATAACAACCCCTCACCACTCAATAGTTGGTATACAGCCATACCTGGAACAATAAACCCTCCATTTTATGAACTGAATAATTGGCCCCATACTTGTTCATTCGGATGAATATTAAAATGTTAAACGTAGTTAAACTTTAATGAACAATTTTCTTTCAGGCTACAGTAATGTTATATCCGTGTATCTTACTGGAATTACTAAGCATTTAAAGACTAGATTCCCAGAGAAGAAAGGTTTCCTTCATATACTGTACATTAATCATTCTTTTTAAAGAGCAATAAACTGTGATAAATATTAAAGAGAATAATTAAAAAGTAAAATTATCTTATGCACATAAATTAATCCAAAAGCATAGGGATCATAGTTTGAGCTTTCATAGTGTACTCTATTCCAATAAATGTAAAAGCAACAGTTGAATCTCGTCAACATAATAACTTTGCCCTAATGGTTTTATCTTTCTCGCAGATGCTCTGTACAATTCTATAAATCCAGTAAATGTTGCCTCAGAGAGGCTTTCTCCTATGCAGAATTGTAGAGCAAAGATCGAAGCGCTTGGTGCTAAATATTTTCCTTTGAGAAAGTCTGCTTTGCTTTGGAAGCTGCTTTTTCAGCTCACTGCCTGAGTGGTAACGTGGCAGAACAGTTTGCCTCCACTTGCAATGGACCGCCCAGTTTCAGTCATCTGTCTGTAACAGCCCTTCATGTTGCAGCCCACTTTCCAAGTGACACTAAACTTTTGCAGGATCAAAGAAAGGGGAATTGCTTGTGTATTCATTGCCCCTGCTCCTGTTTCAGACAAGTAGCAGGCACATTTTGTTAATCCCTTGAAATCAGGCAGTCACCAGGAGCATTTTCAGTGGGAGCATCCTGAAACCTGTTTTCAAATTTGTTTTCCCAAATCAAGAGGTCTGATTGAAGGAGTATGATGGGCAAAAATGAAGACATGGAAGTACTCTGAATTGAACACACTTCCATGTTCCCTGCTATAATGAAATCCAACCAGGTTTCAAAGTTTTCGATCGATAAATGAAGAAAGGACATTTTGTGTTACAAACAACTATCTTTATTATTGCAAAATACAGGAAAATCATTAATAAAGCAACAAATCTCACACCCTTCTGCTCATCGGAGATTCATGTCTGTGATGTCTGTTTTGGAGAACCCGAGAGTTCTGTCAGTGACAAGCATCGTGGTACAAGGTGAAGGCTCTCCCTCCCTCCCCACAAGTGAATTCCCATAAATTCGCTTGAAGCATGTACTTAAATCCATGCTAAACTATACACTAATCTATTCACAAAAGTTAACCATGTGCTTTAAAACTAGCTATTCCTCTTAGTACTCTAAATATGGGTTCAATATAAACACCGACCTAGTCTCAAATGCCTCTGAAAAAGAAAAGTTATTTATTATTTATGTCCTTGCAGATGGCCCCATGATTTAATGGTACCTTTAAATGTGCCCAAGCATTTTCCCAAGCATTTATTTGTTTTTCTAAGTTGGCCTAATTACAGGACATGTAGAGCTGTTTGCAGATAACACCATCTCAGTTAGAACTCCTTTCTAACAATAAACTTGTACCTGTGACCAGATTCTTCTCTTGGCTCACCAACACTGGAGAACGGGCCAGGTAGCTCACATATGGATACAACTGTGGCATCATTCACAGGTACATGCCTTGGATAATCTTTACATTCTATGATCCACGTACATTCTCCCTACTACTATATGGGTTTCCCCTGTGCTTTAGTTAGCTACCACATATCAAGGATGTATGGGTCGATAGGCTAATTGGCGTAACTTATCCCTCATTTACAGGTGAGGGAGCGGATGGAAATGTGGGGAGAATAAAATGAGGTTAATGTAGAATTAGTGTGAATGGTGGTTAATGCTCAGCACACGCTCAGTGAGCCGAAGGGCCTGTTTCTGTGCTGCGATTCATTATGATGTGGGAAATTAAAATCCAGTTCATAGATTCTACTTGTTAACAAACCTGAAACACCAAGCACATAGAGGTGAGAGGGTGAGAGATGTGACAAAACAGGGAGAAAGGAAGCAGCCATTTTACTTCGGAGTCACGTGAGTGACTACGTGAAGAAGCCCCACCAGGCGCATGCTCGGCATTGCGTTGACGCATGTCGGTAGGAACGAGCTGCAGATCGCAGCTCCACCAGTGGTGAGTAACAGGGACACAGGTAAGTGGTTTAAAACTACTTCCTGGGGTTTTACCTCCATGACGCTGGCTGGCTAGCCAGGAGGAGTTTTGGAAGAAAAATGGAGAGTACTGGGAAAAAGTCGGCGCGGGTTAAACGCGCATCCCGGGTGGAAGCAGCTCAATTAAGATCGGGACTGCAGATAAGTGCGGAGCCTGTTCCGATGCTGGTAGCCGTAGATGAAGCCGTAAATCAGCCTTTAGCCGCTCCACAGCCGCAGGCCACTGAGGGTACTCCAGTGGATAGAAAAAGTAAAAGGAAATCTGTTAGGCCCGTAATATCAGACGAGTCTGATGAAGAAGATCCTCCAGCCAGACGAGCCATGTAGCTCAGGATGGACCAAATGGAGAAAATGCTCCAAACTATTATCAACCAAGGGTCCAAAGACCCAGAGTATTCCCAGACAACATGGGAATGTGAACTTCCAGAGCCTTGTTTAGGTCTGGAAGAAGTCTCCTTTGAGCAAGTCTCAGGAGTACCAGGATGGCAGGAGACTGACCCTGAAGGTGGTGTTTCTGGTCATGAATACCCACCACAGCACAGGAGTGTCAAACTCCAGGTGTACCGGATGTAGCACAATCCTTTGCTATACCAGAGGGGAGCGGTGAGGTCTGGAAGAAAACCTGGCGGCCAACATTAATTATTTGGTTTCTCACCAGCTTCAGGAGACTGTCATGGTTGAGACAGCAGACCTCTATAAAACACCTGTTAATTTTGCGTCACTGAGGGTGCCGACGGTGAATCCGGCAATATGGACACCCATGACTTCAATAATGCGAGGACAGGAAACACGGTTCCAGAGGGTCCTCAAGCTCATTGCGGCTGGCATTACTGCTTTTGGGAGGCAGGTGGAAGGGCATGCAATGTCCAAAATCCAAAAAGACATGTTGGCATTGTTTTGTAACTCTTATTTTGAGATGAATTGTATGAGGAAAATCGCCATTCGGCCCATCCTGCACCCAAGATTTGCAGGTCTGTGTAAATCAAGCAATGTTCAAGCTCCAGATTATTTATTCGGAGATAACCAGCCTAAGTAAATTAAAGAAATCGATAAGGAGGCAAAGACTATCAGCCTCATGAAACCTTTCATATTTGGCCAAAGGAAACAATCTGGCTGGATGAGAAAGGGGTTTGATTCAGGAGCGGGAACAAGCAGAAGCAGGGGTATGGTGAGAAGGTATTATTACCCATCACAGCCCAATGTCCACCCATATGTTGGAAGGAGGAAACCGTCATGGTCATTTGCTGAGGTACAAAAACTTTATTCTATCACAGAGAAAACTTTTGGGGAACCTCCGGTTGGTGGTAGATTACAATTGTTTTATGATGAATGGTGCTGTATAACATCTGATCGGTTTATATGAGATACTGTGTCAGGTGCTATAATAGAATTTATGGAAGGAGTTGATCCACCTGTACAGCATAAACCTAATCGGGTTTTGGTGTTTTCTTCACCTGAAAATTCTCAGGTAAAACAGTCAATTGCGGGTCACAGTCTAAGGATAAGGGGGAATTCCTTTAGGACTGAGATGAGGAAAACATTCTTTACACAGAGAGTGGTGAGTCTCTGGAATTCTCTGCCACAGAAGGTAGTTGAGGCCAGTTCATTGGCTATATTTAAGAGGGCGTTAGATGTGGCACGTGGCTAAAGGGATCAGGGGGTATGGAGAGAAGGCAGGTACGGGATACTGAGTTGGATGATCAGCCATGATCACATTGAATGGCGGTGCAGGCTCAAAGGGCCGACTCCTGCACCTATTTTTCTATGTTTCTAAAAGAAGAAGTAAATAATTTATTTGAAAAAGGGGTAATTGAAAGTACAGGGAATCATCCGCAACAATTTGTGTCAAATATTTTCCCCAGGCCAAAGAAAGATGGGGGTTGTAGAGTCATTCTGGATCTCACAAAATTGAATTAATATGTCCAGTATAAACATTTCAAAATGGACACCTTCAAAACTGCAAAGCAGTTGTTGTCCATTGGCTGTTACATGGCTACTATAGACTTAAAAGATGCGTATTATTCAGTGCCAATTCATCACCATTATCGCAGGTACTTGAAGTTCAATTGGATGGGTCAGCTGTGGCAATATAAAGCATTACCTAATGGGTTAAGTTCAGCTCCCAGGCTGTTCTTTATTGCTGTTTAAAAGGCTAGGGTCTGATCCATCCAACAAAATCTAAGCTACAGCCATCCCAAACAATTGATTATTTGGGGTTTGTCATTAATTCAGTTGCTATGTCAGTAACTTTGCCAACAGATAAAGTTGTGGATATTACAAATGCGTGAAGTTGCCTTGCTGACAAACTTTATCCCTCCATCCGAGAAGTAGCTAGGGTTATTGGTAAGATCGTAGCAGCATTCCCTGCTGTTGAGTTTGGTCCTCTGCATTATCAAAATCTTAAAAGGGCAAGAGCACAAGCACTAAAAGAATGTTCAGGTCATTTTGATAGACCCATGCAGTTGCCAACAGAAGCTTTAGCTGAATTACAGTGGTGGATTGGGAATGTTGCATTTTTGTTCAGCAACCTTCAGTGGTATTGCAAACTGATGTGAGTGCTCTCGGATGGGGGGCTACGGACAATAACACCAGTTGTGGTGGTAGATGGAGTGTCCAAGAAGATTTAATTCTCCAAACATATGGTATTAATTATTTGGAGTTATTGGGGGCATTTTTTGGATTAAAAGCTTATTGTTCTACAATGAAGGACTTGCATGTTCAATTACAAGTAGACAATACCACAGCTGTAGCATATATCAATCACATGGGTGGAGTAAGATCAGTATCATGTGATTATCTGGTCAACCTAATGTGGCATTGGTGTGTATCTAGGAATATCTGGCTTTCAGCTATCTATCTCCCAGGGAAAGACAATGTTGTGGCAGACAACAGATCATGAAAGTTCAAAGACAATACAGAATGGATGTTAAATCCACAAATTTTCAAAAAGATTGTCAATCGGTATGGGTTACCAGACATTGATCTGTTTGCGTCCAGATTAAATCCCCAGTTGCCTAAATACGCCTCATGGGAGCCTGACTGAGGCGCAGTAGCATTGGATGCTTTCTCGCTACATTGGGGAAAGATGTTCTTCTATGCTTTTCCCCCATTCTGCCTGATTAGGCAATGTCTCACCAAAATAGAGGAAGACTCCACCACGGGCGTTTTGGTGGTTCCAAATTGGCCTACACAGCCATGGTTCCCATTGATGCTTAGAATGATAATTGAACCATTTATGACGATTCCCAGCTCCAGTGATTTGTTGGTACAACCAGTGACAGAAGAAGTTCATCCATTGCATGATCATATTAATTTGTTAATCTGCAGATTCTGACCAGATCTTTACAAGGGCTTGGACTGTCGGATAGGACCATGGATGTCATAACTGCAGCTTGGAGAGATAGCACTAAGAAACAATATATGTCTCATATAAAGAAATGGGAAGCGTTTTGTATTCAATCAGATATATCTTATCATACTGCAAACATATGGATGTATTGGAGTTCCTTGCTATGTTGCATTTTGATCAAACCTCAGTTATAGTGCCATTAATAGTGCTCGTAGTGCTTGGTCTTCCTATTTACGACAATTTTCAGAAGATCAATCTATTGGGTCTCATCCATTAATATCCCGATTTATGAGAGGGATTTTTAATAAAAATCCTCCCAAACCCAGATATACAGAAATTTGGGATGTCAGTATAGTTCTCACATTGCTTCGGCAATGGGCTCCAATTATGTCACTGTCTTTTCAGAAGTTAACATTTAAAGTGGTAATGTTCATAGCATTAGTGTCAGCACAAAGAGTTCAAACATTGGAAATGTTACGTTTAGATTGTATGCATTTGTCTGCAGATAACATTACTTTTTATGTTTATGATCTAATCAAACAAAGTAGATCGGGGAAGTCTGGAACCAAGGTAATCTTTAGAGCATACCCTGTCAGCCAAATGTTGTGTGTGGTTAAACATCTGACTCGATATATTAAAGTAACCAAGAGTCTCCAGGGTTGTGAGACGGCAATGCTTATTACCCACAAAAAGACATATAAAAAAGTGTCAGTACAAACCATTTCTAGATGGTTAAAACAGGTTTTGGATTTAGCTGGTATAGACACTTTGTGTTTAAATCTCATTCCACCAGGGCGGCATCCACATCCGCGGCGAAGGCACAGGACGTGCCGCTCGACCAAATTTTAGAGGCCGCAGGATGGTGTAAAAAAATTTTTTTTCCAAGTTTTACAATAAACCTGTTCTCACAGTGCCAGGGTTTGGACACGCAGTGTTGGGTTCTATTTGATTGTTTGCTTTTTATGTAATGGTTTCATATCTTTTGTTGTAATCTCCCCCTGGGATAGAGGGGTTATTACTTTTCTTTTCTTTTTTATTATTATTAAAATACTTATTAATAAAATTATGCAAAATACTTATTGCATAATTCAAGCAATGTTCAATATTATTATTTACTCACTACTGTGTCAACTGAAGCAGTGTGTCGTATGGAATGAATCTACGGCATGAAAATCACAGAGCTTCAAAATCTTCACGTAGTCACTCACGTGACTCCGAACTAAAATAGTAAGATTAAACGAGAACTTACCTGTTCGAAGTTTGATCTTTATTTTATGAGGAGTTATGATGAGGGATTACGTGCCCTCCGTTCCCGACCCTCATAATCTAAACGATCATCTGGTAGTTCTAGTCTTGTGTGAGCCTTACTATCATACTTTGGCTATTGGTTCTGTGTTTTTCATGCCGCTGCTGTGAAGTATGCCGTGCATGCGCCTGGCGGGGCTTCGTCACGTAATCCCTCATCGTAACTCCTCATAAAATAAAGATCAAACTTCAAACAGGTAAGTTCTCATTTAATCTTACTAGTTTATTTCCTAATTATATTAAAGTCATTCTTACAAAGAAAACCAATTTGCCAAAACCTCTAGAAATGCCAGTATTCCACGCAGAACTACACTAAGTTCTCTGTGCAGCCAAATTAAAGATGTGCATGACAATGGGAAGCCCCAAACCTGCTGGCCACTCTTTAGTAGCATGTTCCTGATTCTGATCCAACATCAGACTCTTCCTGCAATTCGGCAGTGCACTGCAAACATGGAACAATTTCCCAGCAATTAAGCCACCTTTCATTTTTCAGAATCTGGATGCAATTGGCAAAACCAGTTGTTATTGGCCATCCCTGATGTCCATTCGAGAAGGTGGTGGTGAGCCACCTACAGCTGAGTGGTTCACTGGGCCACTGTGAAGATCATTTAATTTTGTTTAGAGTTACATCGTGGAATCGGGCTCGTTGGCACACCGGGTTTGTGCCGACCTGCAACCCCTGCACACTAACATTATTCTACATACACTAGGGGCAATTTATAATTTTACCAATTCAATTAGCCTATAAACTTGTACGTCTTTAGAGACTATTTTAATCATTCGTAGCTTTTAAAGTTTCTAATGTAATTACTAGTTGCCTTTAATTCCTGATTCGATATTCCATATTTCCTTAAGATTGATAAGGAGTCTATTCGGCCCACTGTATCTATGCTGGCTCACAGAGCAACCCCATTCTCTGACAATTTTTCCTGTAACATATTCACCACACATTGCTACAAATCTACCACCCATCCACATCAGGGCTAATTTACACTGACTAGTGAACTTACTAACCCTCATGTCTATGGGATGTGAGAGGAAACTGTGGTTCCCAAAGTGTTAATTTACATGGTCACAGAGAGGGGATGAAAACTCCAAACTGACAGCACTCAAGATCAGCATTGAACCCAGGTCACTAGCTGGGTTCAATCTACCCAGTTGTGGCTGTGTTGTCACTGTGCTGACATCATTATCAACTGAATGAAGTGATTTTGAACTGAATTTAAATTCAGTAGTTGAAGTGGTATGATTTGAACTCAAATCTTTGGACTTTTAATTCAGGCCTTTGGAACATGAATCCAGCAATTTAATTTCCATTTAGCCCGGTGAATCTGCCTGTTAACCTGCACCAGGTTATATCTGTTTATTTATTATGTAAGGAGACATACAATGCAGGAACCACTCAGTAGGTCACGCAGCATTTATGTATATTTATTTGCATTAATTGTGAGAGCTAAAATAATTCTAATTGGAATTTTCTTAACTTATATGTCTAACTTCTTTAATATGTATATTTTTTAAAGATTTATGTCTTTGAATTTTAGTGACATACAACTTCTTGCATATCTATCTTATGGTCGTGATCTACAGAAGCCATACTGTAGCATCGAAGCATCAACATCTCACCATATAAAACTGGGATGGATTTTGAGAGTAAATTCAGAACAGCAGTTACCTGATCATTAAGTTCATACTTAAGGGCCTGTCCCACTCATGTGTCCTTGGCATGCAAATTACGCGACCTCATGGTTGCGTTGAGGCGTACGGGCATCGTATGGCCGCGTGGGGCCGGTCCCACTTAGAAGCGCGGAGGGGTATATAGTTGTGCGCGACAAGAAAATTGAAGATAGACACAAAATGCAGGAGTAACTCAGCGGGGCCAGCAGCATCTCTGGTGAGAAGCAATGGGTGACGTTTTGGGTCAAGACCCTTCCTTTCAGACTGATCAAGCGTCCCGACACAAAACGTCACCCATTGCTTCTCTCCAGAGATGATGCCGGTCCCACTGAGTTACTCTAGCTTTGTGTCCATCTTCAAACGACGTCACGCGCTCCAGACGGCTATGCGTATGCCAGGCACGTGCCATGAGTAATTACTCAAGGTAGGCAGTCAGCCGGCTTTAAAAAAAAATCTTAAACCGCGCATGCGCAGATTGTTCTCTCCGTAAAAATAAAAATAAGTAACAATTCAATTTTCCCAAGGCTTCTAAATCTTCTTCATTTTTTAATTACTGAATGGGTGGGGACGGAGGATGAAGGCAAGTGGAGAGATGGTGGGAAAAACGGGAGCACACCGGGACGTTGAATCAGTTGTCATCTTATTGAATGACAATGACCAAGGGTCCAATTGGAGGGAGAGTTCCTTTCACAGTGTGTGCGGATCCTGTGCCAGGGGTTAAAGATGCGGGGAGGGCAGGAGCGTTGAGAAGGAGGGGGTTTGAGATCACGTCAGACTCACTGCTGCTGCAGCG
Source organism: Raja brachyura (assembly GCA_963514005.1). Next base: position 103,469,096 of record OY740782.1, on the reverse strand, counting down.
CTCCGGGCACGGACAGCAGAACTGGCCGCCACTTCCGGGGAGGGAGGCATCTCGAGTGACCGCGAGCGGCCGTCGGGACCCGACAGCAGAACCAGCTGCCACTTCCGCGCCTTTTGCCGGCCCGCTCACCTCTGGCAGTGCTCTCGCTTGCCGGCTCCGCTCATGTCAGCTGCTTCCCGCAAATCCTTAAATTCCGACAGCCGAATAACCTCAATTGGTCCCTTGATCAGGCTGTCGGAATTTAAGGATTTGCGGGAAGCGGCAGACATGAGCAAAGCTGGCGAGCGGCAGCAAAGAGGTTTTCAGATGGTGAGCACTGCCAGAGGTGAGCGGGGACCGGCAGAAGGGGCTGTCTGGTCCCGGCATCCACTCGCAACCACCTGAACTAATTCACTCCCCGGCCACAATGCGGTGGCTCCGTGACCCGAGTGTTGCAAGTGGGTTACTGGCCCCGATCCCCTCCTTCATAAAGCTCCTGCACTCCCCGCAACTTCACCCCGGGCCAGACTCCCCAAACACTCTGAAAGGAGCTCTCCCACCCACCCCAGGAAATGCAGTATTTAAAAACATAAAGCGCCTAGAAATTTACTTACCACGTTATTGGTACATGAACTCCATTCTTCACTCTTTGTTTCCTAAGCTACTCTTAAAATAATGGCAATCCATATTTGAAAATCCCGCCAAGAAACTCACGCTGCGCATGCACAGTAGGCTGCTGTGCATGCACAGTACTGCAAAGGCAGAATTTCTGCTGCCTTCAGCTCCATTTGAAATTGACGGCTTGGAGCAGCGCTGACGGCACGTGAGCAGCACAGACCTTTGCTTTTTGCAAGTGCTGTGGATGAAAGGCACACCTAAGAGATCGATCTCTTAGATAGGCATAATTCTCCCATGCCTTCACTATTTATATTTAATAATTGCCATTTCATAATTTTAGTCACGGTAGGCAGTGCCTACCTTGTCTACCCTGACGGCACGTGCCTGGCGTACGCATGTAATCGCACCCAACCTTCTCCGGACCATTGCGGCTCAATACGACCACGAGGATGCGTAATTTGCGTGCCGAGGACTCGTAAGTGGGAGCCAATTGCAAGTAAAGTGAGGCCCTTTACTTGCAATTGGCTGCAGCTTAAGCCCTTTGAAATTGAATAGCACATGAGGGGAAGAAGACAGGAATGGAAAAGGAAATGTAGCTGAGGTTGAGTTCTGTCATATTTGAGGGCAACAGATGGTAATGGCTGAAAGTGAGATAAATCACCAAAGCAAAGGGAAGGCTCAAATATAAGGTAAGTAAAAAGAGGGTTGATTAAGTATTGACATTTACGAGGATTAGGGAGATGCTAAGAGAGGACAGGGCAAACTGAGAACAAGACAAACTGGGCGAGTAAGAGACCAGCCAAGGAGCGAAGGTAACCTATAATTCCCATTCCAAATCCAGCAGCAGCCATTGAAGGATCCTTGCCCTGCCGCAGCAAGCCATATATTCGACACATAGCTTGGAAAGAAAGGGCTGGGAAACCGAAGAGGAGCTAATATGGGAATATGTTACACTATTGCCATAGTAAGCTGGAGACCCTGATTAAAATCAAAGACCATGAGTTCAGTTTTAGAAATCTGGACCATGAAGTTACTGTTACAACAAGTGACAACAAAACTGTTATATATTCTGTGTTAGGCAGCATCTGAGGAGGGAAATGGTCAGTTGATATTTGAGTCAAAACCCTTCCTCTTAACTGTCAAGGAGCAGGAGAGCAGTAGAAATCACAGGGGAGCAGTGAGATAGGGTCTCATTGAACTCCTGTTGGAAAAAGGAGGAGATCTTCTTCAAAGTGGACATTTCACAGTGGAGCTGTAAAATGGAGACCAGATTATGAAATCTGGAACAATAACTGCTGGAAGAAATCAACAGTTTGGGAGGCATCTGTGGAAGGAAATGGACAATCGGGTTTTGGTTCAAGACCCATCCTACAATCTTTATTGTTCCTTATTGGAGGAAAAAAAGCATTAAAAAAAAACTTGTATTCATTGATTTGCATGCAACCTGGGCTGCACCGTGTTATTTAATAGGATAGAATGTAGAACATAGGACAGTGCAACACATGGGGCCTTCTGCCCACAATGTTTATGCCGAATATGATGCCCAGCAGAACTGATCTCATCTGCCAGCAGTGATCCACATTCCTCCATTTCCTGCAAATCCATGTGTCTATCTAAAAGTTTCTTAAATGCCACTATCGTATCTGCCTCCACCACCATCCTGGCAATGTTTTCCAGGCCCACGTCACCCCTTGTGTAAAGAAATTTGCATTTCCATTATATATACATATATCACCATTATATGCCCCCCCCCCCCCCTCCCCCTCACCTTATAGCTATGCCCTCTAGTGTTGGACATTTCCACCCTGGGAGGGAAAAGATTCTGACTATCTATGCCTCTCATCAATTTATATACATCTGTCAAGCCTACCCTCAACCTCCGACATTCCAAAGAAAGCAATCCAAGTCTATCTAACCTCGCCCTGGCTGAAATCCTCCAATTCAGGCAGCATTCTGGGAAACGTCCTCTGAACTATCTCCAAAGCTTCCACGTCTCTCCTGTTTGGGACATTATGTGAAATTCTTTCAGTTGTATATTTGCATTCCTTTTTAATTTGACCACAAAGCTGCATTTGCAGTAACTGGGTATGGATAGTAAAGATTCTCCACAATTCTTAGTTAGGATGTGTGGACAAAGAGCTAAACAAGTTATTACAGTTATTCAGGTCAACTTTAGACTTGGGATCTGCAGTATTGCTGCAAACATAAACAATTAGACAGACTTAGAGCTATAAACAGAACATCCTCAAGTGAACTGAATGTAAATATATCCTTCTATAAAATTAAATAAACCAAAACTATACACCCTATTCCATTTGTGGTCTCACCAATGTCTATAGCATTGCAGCAAGACTTTCCCACTATATCTCTGTTTTGTTATCTGTCTACTTGTAAAATAAGTAAACTAGCACATAATATACAGAGAAAGATGGCTGCACACGCACTCGTGTTGGAATCACAAACAGAAGTCAAGGGTCGCTGACTGATTTACTGAGCATGTGCGAGAATGAGCACAGCTCATATACATAAATTACATGGATATTGTCACATCCTTTCCTTTTTGACATTTTGGGATTACAATTCCAACGGTCCCAATACAAAGTAAACTTAAACACTTTTCATAATATTGCACCGTAGTAATATGGTTTAACTTAACAGAATAAAACAACTGTTCTGTCTTACTTCACAATTTCAATCATAGTCACACTTGTGACATTTCAATAACATAAACTAATGTTCACTTGCTTTCTTCTCATAAGCATGTAGGTACATCACAGCAAAACACATGACTTTGTGACATACTCGCTGTACCTTTCCGGCGGTCTGACAGCTCTATCTGCCCAGGTCTTTGTGATGGTGTTTCTTTCAGAAATGTCTTTCTTTTCAGTTGGTACATTCTGTGCATCACTTCTAGTTTCTTCTCTTGTGTCACTTTCGTTTTGTTTAGATTTCTCTGTGCTAAGAGTTTCACGAGTTGCATCTTTTTCCGGTGATGCATGTTGTGTTGGTCTTTTTCATGTCAGCTGAGGTTGGAAAGGTGCCCCAGTCTTCTCCACGTCTGGTGATTTTTCTGGAGTTATGTGTAGAGGTAGTTCTCCAGTCTTCTTCAGATCCACTAGATTACGTTGGATTAGAAGTCCTGACTCTGTCTCAACTTCGTATGATCTCTCATCCAGTCGTTTCTGAACTGTTGCTCTCTTCCATCTGGTATCTCCTAGTTTATAGGGTTTGAGTCTTATGACTTCACGTTCTTCCAGGATTGGCAGATCCTTGGCTAATTGGTTGTATATTGTTGACTGTTTTACTTGCAAATCCTTCATCTTTTTCCTCTCTTCTGTGAGTATCTCAGCACCACGAGGTTTGAGAAGGTTAGATGTTGTTGGAAGTGTTGTCCTTGTTCTCCTTCCATGTAGTCTTTGTGCAGGACTACAGTTCACTCCTTGCACAGGGATGTTGTGTAATTCCAGCATTGCCAAGTAAACATCTGTCTTGGAGTGATTAGTTTTCTTCAGCACTTGCTTAGCTGCCTTGACTGCCAATTTCACCATGCCGTTAGCTTGGTTATGTCTTGGAGAAATTGTGTAGTGGTCAAATTCCCATTTTCTGGAAATTTTGGAAACTCCTCTAATGAGAACTGTGTCCCGTTATCACTTACCACGGTGTTGGAAATTCCATATCTTGCAAAGTGGCTCTTGAGTTTCACAATGATTGTCCTGCTGCTCAGGTCGTACAGTCTGTCTATCTCCCAGAAAATAGATAGTCCACTGTGATTAAATAGTGCTTTCCCTCAAGTTCAAACATATCGGTTCCCACTTTCTCCCATGGTCGATCTGGGAGGTCATGGGGCATCAAAGTTTCTTTCTGATTCTGTTGTTCGTACGTCCTGCAGGCTTCACAGTTTGAAATGAACTGCTTCACATCGGTGTTCATTCCGGGCCAGAAAATGCATTCTCTAGCATGTCTGAGGATTCCTTCCACACCCAGGTGAGAGGTGTGGAGTGTCTCCTTCATATCTCTACATAGAGTTACAGGGATTACAACTCTCTCTCCTCTGAATACTGCCCTGTAATCTTTGGATTTCTGTTGGATTGGTTGGGTTGGGCATCTCTCGGATAGCTTGGATCTTCTTTGGATCTGGTTTCAGGCCACAATCTGTAATTATATGTCCTAGAAATGTGATACATGTAGCTTTCACTACCGACTTCTTCCAGTTTAGCTTGATGCCTCTGTCTCTGCATCGCTGAAGAAGATCTTGCAGTCTTGCATCGTGATTTCTTTCTGCATCTTCTCTGATGTCTCCTACTCCGAATAGGATGATGTCATCTGCAACACATTCCACTTCCTTTAATCCTTCTAGGGCTTGTTGCAGCTTATTCTGGAAGATCTTTACGCTTACCTTCAGTCCAAATGGCAACCTCTTCCATCGATATGTGCCAAAAGGGGTGTTCATAGTTGTTCGGAAACTGCTCTCCCCATCTAGCTCACAGTGGAGATATCCTGACTTCAGATCGAATTTGGAGAAAATCTTTGCCTTGGACAGCTCAGGGAGTACATCCTCTATGACTGGTAGTCTGTGGATCTCACTTTTCAGGACTTTGTTGAGGGTTCCAGGATCTATGCAGAACCTCAACTCTGTGCTGTCCTTTTTCTCAGTAACGACCAGCCTGATACACCATTCAGTTGGTTTTTCGACTTTAGTCAAGATGTCCAAGATATCGACCAGCTTCATGAGACCATCATGACCTTCTCTTTCATGGCTACAGGTACCGGCTTTGCAGAACACTGTGATGGGGTCACATCCTCCATCCTAGTTACCAACTTGACCTTGCCAGGCAGTCTCCCGGGTCTTTTGTCATCAAACACATCATTGTATCTCTTGAGTAATGAGTCAACCTCGCTAACAGCATTCAGGCTCTTGAAGTTCTCATAGTGAACGGTGATGAGTTTCATCTGTTGTGCAGTTTTGCCGCTCAGGAGCGGTGTGAGCCAGCCTTCCTCTACCACTATGAAGTGAACACGGTACTTCTTGTTGTTCGTCTTGTTCCGGAGTATGACTTTCGCCCTACCTTCCGCCAGCAGGTTGGATCCATTGTACATCTTTAAGGTGATTTTCTCTCGTCTAATATTCTCTTTGTTGGGTACAAGATGCTTGCGAATCACATTAACACTGGCACCAGAGTCAATCTGAAACTTGATGGCTGCTGTGCCGACCTGCATCTCAATGAATAGGCCTGAAGAGGAATTGTTTCCAGCTGCATTGGTCTCAATGCAACTCACAAACCTTGTGTCGGAAATGGACGTTGTGTCAGATGTCTCTACGACCTTGTGCAGACCACTTTTTTGCATGCTCTCTGTCCTCTGCTTGCATCAGCAGGTGAAGTGGTTTTGTCGTCCGCATCTGTTGCCGTCCTTCCCATACGCTGGGCATTCCTCCTTCCTACGCTTGTTAGTCCTTGCACAGAACTTGCACTTGACTAGTCCCTGATTCTTCCTCTGCGATAGAAAATTAATCATCTTTTCCCTTGGTTTGAATCGTTCCACCTTGTGTATTGTCGGCTCTTCGCTGATAACCTGCATTCTTGCCGCTGTTACCTCCGAGGATCTACATATGTCTACAGTCTCCTGCAGTGTAAGATTCTTCTTCTGAAGAAGTGTCTTCCTAGTTGACCGGCCACCAATACCAATGATGATGCGATCTCGAATGAGACTTTCTCTCGGGCAATCACAGAAGTTGCATGTTTTAGCAAGTTTCTTCAGCTCTGCAACATACGATTCAACGCTTTCCCATGATTTCTGGTCTCGTTTATTGAAAAATCTTTCATAGGTTTCATTCGTCTCTCCTATGATGATGGTAGACATCTTGTCGATGATGACTTTCACATCCATCTCATCTGCTGCCGTCTCGAACATCAGGGTATTGAAGATTTGCACGCCCTCCAGTCCAACAGTATGCAGGAATACTGTTTTTTTATACAGCTTCTCCTTCTTATTTAGTTCTGTTATCACTGCATAATTTTCATACATTTGTTTAAACATTTTCCACTCTTCCACCCTGTTCTCTTTGAGCTTTAGATTGGGTGGTGGAGCTATGTGGAAAGATGGACTGGTCTGCGCCATTTTGAAATATCAGCGTATTCCCTTGCTCTTACTAGCTTATTTTATCTTTAAGCAGTCTCTCACAGCACGTTGTTTTAAACTTTGTCTCCCACAGCACTGATTTACACTGTGTTCACTGACCAGCATTCACTCATGCATGCAGCTAGTCCAGTCGCTGAGCGTTGAAACATTGATTCCTGAAAGCTTTTCAAAGCATTTTTTCTACTCATCGTAGTGTCCATTTGATTCACAAATGTTCACTTTCACCGCTGCCACCATGTTTTGATATATGTCTACTTGTGAGTAAAGTAGCACATAATATACAGGGAAAGATGGCTGCACACACACTTGTGTTGGAATCAAAAACAGGAATGATCTATTTCCAAGTCAAAAGTCACTGACTGATTTACTGAACATGTGCGAGAATGAGCATAGCTCGTTTGCATAAATTACATAGATATTGTCACAATCTCATTTGTAGTAAAGGCCAACAGTCCATCTGTCTCCCAATTAGTTGTATCTGCATGTTAACTATCTGCACTTTGTGTATGAACAAAACCAAGAACCCTCTGTAGACGTTCTCTGCTTAAGTACTGTATGTGTACTATTCCTATCAATGTGCATATCCTCACATTTCCCCATGTCATTTATCTTATTTTTAACCTAGCTAGAGCAAAAAAAACAAAATACTGATGGAATTCAACTGGCCAGGCAGCATCTATTAAGGTAAAAGATCAACGTTTTGGGTCCAAGATGCGAGGGCAGAAGGACCCGTTCCTGTGCTGCATTGTTCTATGTTCTATATTCTACCCTATAAAATAACTCCAAAATCCCAACACCTCACACTTGCTCGGATAATTTATAAACTCATTAGGATATCGCGTATATTTATGGAAGTGCATCTTGAAAACATTAACCTGTAATTTTACTTTGTAATGGACCAAAAGCATTTTATTGATAACTGATGGATGAAGATTAACATTTATAGCATTCCAAACGTTCTACTGACACCATTTACTTTTATTTATTCCCAGTGACAATGACCACTCAATCTAGGCTGATGTGCTAATATCAGTTATAATTGGTAAATTTACCTTTCGTACTAATTTCATGGGAACTCATTCACTAAGAATGGCAACAAAATAATTCAGAATAATTGATTATGTCATTTTTATGTTGGATCAGCGTTGTGTAGTACTTTAAAGTAACTTATGGATATTGGAGGATTCTTTTATTCATCAGAATCTCTTGAAAACGTATGCTTCTGAATTGCAAATGCTTTAGTCAAAAACGGGATAGGCACGGTTAGAGCTGCTAACTCCCCATCCGGCCCATGGCTATGTTTTATGGACAATTTCCAGTACTTTGATCCAAGGCATAGATCAAAGAAAGATTAAACTTATTTTTTCAGTTTCTTACCTTGCCGGAGATGCGATGTTTTCCGGGTCGCATCTCCGGTCGCTTTGCGGCCTACCATCGATGGGGTTGGAGGCCTCCTCAGACTGACCTTGGGCCCCACCGCAGGGTGCGGACTTAGCATCGGAGCCGATCCCTTGCCTGGGATCGCTCCAACCCCGGCATGCGGATTTACCATCAAAAGCTCACAGTCGGGAGAGACTAGTCGGGAGCTCCAACGAAAGCAGAGGCTCGATCAGCCCCGACACGGGGTCCAATCGCCCGGCATGGGGGAGCTAACATCCCCCGACGCAGGAGCAGATCGCTCCGATGCAGAGGACCCAAAACGCCGCCGACTACGGAAGTCAAAATCGACCTGTGAATGGAGGGCTCCCGACCGCGGGAGAGCAAACGGTAGAGATTGAACTTTTTTTCATCTTCGATCACAGTGAGGAATGTGGAGGAGTCACTGTGGTGGATGTTTATGTTAAAATGTGTTTTGTGTGTTTTGTTGCATTTTATTGACTATTTTATTTGTATGACTGACTTGGCAAATTAAATTCCTCGTATGTTGCAAAACATACTTGGTTAATAAAGCATTATTGTGATTGTGATTATTGTGATTGTGACAGCAGAGAAGGCTGTGAGCACCTTGATTGAGGTATTTAAAATCATGAAGGGTAGAGATGGAGTAGATAGAGATAAACTGTTCCCCTTGGGGGAAGGGGTCAAGAAGTAAATGACAGTGAATGAAGATGACTGCCAAAGAAACATGACATGGGAAACATTCTTTGCATAGAGTGTGGTCAGGACTGCACTGCCAGGGAAGTGGTGGAACTGTAGCATTAAAAAAAAAAGTTGAGTATTTACGTAAACCAAAATAGTTTGCTGGGCTGTGAGATGGGGGATGGAGTGGGATCTCTCTTACACACAGCCAGTGCAGATGCGATTGGCAATGACACCTTTCTATCCAGAAACATTCGGTACTGCTATAGCACAGAAATCATTAAAGAGGTTTTATACATGGTGCTAAATGCACAAATAGGAGTTTGGGGCATGACAGGGCTCCACCATGGGGGTGGCACAGTAGCACAGTGGTAGAGTTTCTGCCTTTCGTTGCCCGGGTTTGATCATGACTATGGGTTCTTGGCTGTATGGAGTTTGTAGGTTCTCCCCGTGACCTGTGTGGATTTTCTCCAGGATCTCCAGTTTCCTCCCACACTCCAAAGACATACAGGTCTGTAGGTTAATTAGCTTGGTCTAACTGAAAGTTGTCGCTAGTGTGTGTAGGATAGTATTCATGTGCAGGGATCACTGGTCAGAGCAGATTCGGTGGGCCGAAGGGCCTGTTTCCACGCTGTATCTCTGAACTAAACTAAAGGAGAATTCATGGGTCAGAAGTTGATCTTAATGGAAATCTCAATTCTGAGACAATCTGTTTTCTAAATGATCAACTGGGTTCCTATGGTTGAAGATTTTAATCTTTTCACTCTAGTTCCACAGTCTTCACCATTACTGATTTATGGTTCAGATGGAACGTGCTTAAGGAATTAATGAAACTTGAGCTTCATCAAAACGTGCTTCAAACAATTCACTCAAATTAAAATAGCATGGGAAGTACGGCAGCACTGAAAGACTAAATTTCAGTTCACTGTACCCTGCCCGTAGTCTAACGTTAGTTGGAAGATACAAAGATTTCCACTTCATTATGGGAGACCACAAAATGCAGGTTTCAGAATTGCCTCCATGTCCATCCACAACAGATGTGGAAACGCCCTGCACAGAGCTTGACAAAGACAATTCAAATGTTTACCATTTTATGCAAAACTTCAATAATCAATTAAAATAGAAATGGTATCCACCCAATGTTCTTCAATGTTACTGGTTTAAAACAGCTCGAATGAGGTTAGCTTGCAGGATGGGCGTTGCTTGGGGTAAGTCGATTCACATGGAAGAACCATCCAAAGTGACAAAATAAAAGTAACATAATACCACGAACATAAAGAAAGGCACAAAATGCTGGAGTTACTCAGCGAGTCAGGCAGCTTCCCTGGATAATGTGGATAGGTGAGGTTTGGGATCAGTACCCTCTTTCAGACATGTTACATTTTAAATACACATTGGTTGATAATGACTTGGAGCGTGCATCCTCGGTCATGTTCTATCTGGATCAGATTTTGAATATGCTAGTGCATAGTCAGGACCAATTATCCAGCAAACATGACTTTACCTCTGACTGGGGTGGCATGGGAATTTGAATTCTGCAAAATGAATCCAGAAAATATTTATCAGTAAATGTGAAAATTAAGCTGTTGTATTTTTCTACTAAATATTCTCTAACAAAGGAAACCTGTCATCATCATTTAGTTTGACCTATACAATACTGGGGTGGGAGTATGTATAGGTCACCTTCACATGGTCCACCATGTTTTGACGAATGCAATCAACCTGGCGTGCACAAACAGAAGATCAAACAGAACAAGTTGTCTTACAACTTTATGCTATGCACGCCATACGCACGAAGAAGGCCTATAAATACTGTAGCTCCAGAAATGGTTTAGTGATCAGTAAGAGCTGCCTGTGCAAGTTGCTTATTGCTCCTAATCTCTATGGGTGCTGCGATCCTGACCTTCGTGACTTCCAACCAATAACAGCTTACCAATTTAAGCCACATTGTATTAAGCCACATTAGTTGCAATCTCAGGTGATTTTCCATATTTGGAGCTGAGAATCTTTTCAAAATTTGCATTTCTTCCTTGCACATTTATTCTGTTATGTGAAATAAAAAGCTTTCATTTAAATGGAACTCTTTTTAGCCTCAGACATTGTCCATTAGTCAAGCCAAGTTAAATCAAGTCAAGAGAGTTTATTATCATATGTCCCAGATAGGACAATGAAATTCTTGCTTGCTGCAGCACAACAGAATATAGTAAGCAAAAATACAGAACAGTTCAGTGTATCTATATAGCATAGACCATATATATACACATAAATAAACAGATACGGTGGAATAGGCTGTTATAGTTCAGAGCTTGTTTGATGGCGAGTTTAATAGCCTGATGGCTGTTGGGAAGAAATTGTTCCTGAACCTGGATGTACCAGTTTTCAGGCTCCTGTACCTTCTACCCGATGGTAGCGGAGAGATGAGTGTGTGTCCGGGATGGTTTGGGTCCTTGATGATGCTGGCAGCCTTTTCGTGGCAGCGATTGCATTTAGATCCCTTCGATGGTGGGGAGGTCAGAGCCAATGATGGACTGGACAGTTGTCACAACTTTCTGCATTCTTTTCCGCTCCTGGACGCTCAAGTTGCCGAACCAAGCCACAATGCAACCAGTCAGCATGCTCTCTGCTGTGCACCTGCAGAGGTTCGAGAGAGTCCTCTTTGACATACCGACTCTCCGTAATCTTCTCAGGAAGTAGAGGTGCTGATGTACTTTCTTTATAATTGCATCAGTGTACTGGGACCAGGAAAGATCTTTGGAAATATGCATGCCCAGGAATTTGAAGTTCTTGACCCTTTCCACCATTGTCCCGTTGATATAAATGGGATTGTGGGTTCCTATCCTACCCCTTCCAAAGTCCACAATCAGCTCCTTGGTTTTGTTGGTGTTGAGAGCCAGGATATTGTGCTGGCACCATTTAGTCAATCGGTCGATCTCACTTCTATACTGTAACTCATCACCATCAGTGATTCGCCCCACAACAGTGGTATCATCGGTGAACTTGATGATGGAGTTCGCACTATGTCTGGCTGCACAGTCATGAGTATAAAGCAGGGGGCTGAGCACGCAGCCTTGAGGTGCTCTCGTGCTGATTGTTATTGAGGATGACACATTTCCACCAATATGGACAGACTGTGGTCGGTGGATCAGGAAGTTGAGGATCCAATTTCAGAGGGATGAGCAGTGACCCAGATCTGAGAGTTTGGTAACCAGCTTAGAGGGGATGATCATATTAAACGCCGAGCTGTAGTCAATGACCAACTGCCTGACATATGAGTTTTTGTTGTCCAAGTGGTCCAGAGCGGAATGGAGAGCCAGTGAGATCTCATCCACCGTTAATCTGTTGTGGCGGTAAGCGAACTGCAGTGGGTTGAGGTTCTTGTCGAGGTAGGAGTTGATATGCGCCATAATCAACCTCTCAAAGCACTTCATCATCACAGACTTTAGTGCCACTGGTCAACAGTCATTGAGGCACGTCACCTTGCTCTTCTTGGGCACTGGTATTACTGATGCCCTTTTAAAGCAGGTGGGAACCTCAGACCTCAGAAGTGAGAGGTTGAAAATGTCCGTAAAAACTCCGGTCAGTTGGTCCGCACAGGTTTTTAGACCACAACCGGGTATGCCATCAGGTCCAGACGCTTTCCGAGGGTTCACCTCCCTGAAGGATCTTCTGACATCGGCTTCTGTGACTGTGACTGAAATACCATCACGGCGAATGGGGGCTCGGGAAGGCACATCAGTGTTCTTCTATCAAAGCGTGCGTAAAAAGCATTGAGCTCATCATTGAGCTCGTCATTATACTTCAGCATAGGGAAATACATGAATGCTTCTACAAACACATGAATTTATTTGACAGTCACAAACAAATATAACTCAGTTAGAAGCTATATGACAGAAATGAGAAATGGAATGATAAATTGGTGACAGACCTTTATGGCCCAATTGAGTTTAATGTATGGTGAAATAATGTACTAATAGAGGCAGCATCCAGGACCATGGGACCTAATTGGGTGGAATCATAGAATCATAGTCTTAGAAACAGCACAGAAATAGGCCCTTTGGCCCACCATGTCAATGCCAACCAGGTTGGGTACTGAGCGAATCCCATTTGCCTGCATTTTACCCAGAGCCCTCTACACCATTCTTATCTATATATCTGTCCAAAAGTATTTTGAGTTGTCACTTTATCCTCTTCCATAGCTTCCTCTGTCAACTCATTCCAGATATGGTTTGCCCTTTGAGTGAAAAACCTACCCATGAAGTCCCCTCTTTAGTTTTAAAATCCTCTATCCTGGAAAAAAGATTGTGATCACTCACTTTATCCATACCCTCATGATCTTGTACACCTCAATAAGATCACTCCAAAGGAAAAAAATGGAGTCTGTCCGACCTGCCTGTAACTCAAGCCTGCAAGTCCAGGTAACATCCTGGTAAATCATGTCAGCACCCTTTCCAACTTAATGACATTCTTTTAGCTGGGCAGCCAGAACTACACACAGTACTCTGAGCTTGGTCTTACCAGTTACTTGTACAGCTGCTTCATGATGTTCCAATTATTCTACTGCATATACTTCCCTATGAGGGCAAGCATGCCAAATGCCTTCTTCACCAACTTGTTCACCTGACTTATCACTTTTAGGGAATCATGCAACTATACTCCCAGATCTCTCTCTTCTGCCACTATTTATTGCGCAAGTCCAACCCTGGTTTGACATTACAAAGTGCATCACCTCACAGTTGTCAGAGTTATACCAAAATGTAACAACTCACAATTGTTAGAGTAACTCCCAAACGTCGGTATAGTAATCATTGCCTCGCGTTTTGACATGGATAAGATGATACCATAAGAACATAACCATAATACATTGGAGCAGAATTCGGCCATTCAGCCCATCGAGTCTGCTCCACCATTTGATCATGGCAGATCTATTCTTCCCTCTCAACCCCAATATCCTGCCTTATTTCTGGAACCTTTGACGCCCTTACTTTGTAAGAAACTATCAATCTCCAAATTAAAAATATCCAATGACTTAGATTTCATGAATGCTAATGTAGCCAATACTACCTGCTCAATGCCTCAGATATGGCTCAGCTGCTGGCAAATTAGCCATGCCATTACAACTTTGGAATTTAAGTATCGTGCTGAGAGAGAAAACAGGAGCAATTTCCATCATTTTTGAAATGACTAAAACCTGCTCAGTGTTTCTATTTTCTCAGATCAGGCAGTACTGTTTTGGAAAAAAAACAGTGCTGGAGTAACTCAGCGGGTCAGGCAGCATCTCTGGTTAACATGGATATGTGACAATTTGAAGAAGCGTCCCAATCCAAAATTTCAACTATCCATATTCTCCAGCGATGATAAATGACTCACTTGAGTTACTCCAGCACTTTGAGACTTTTTTTTATAAACCAGCTTCTGCAGTTTTTCTTGTTGCCACAGCACTGTTTTCGTTTGAGACTCATATCCTGGCTTTTACTAATTCTTTAGTCAACATCAGCAAAGTATTTTGGCTGCCCCATTATCAATTTGTAGTTTGTGGCAGCATGTTGTGTAAAGAATCAATGCTATATTTTTAAAGTCACAACTTCTAATATCATTTTCTGAAAAGCACTTTAGAATATCTGGAATAGGCCATTAATTCCTTTTGTTTGCAAGCCTTTCTTTAAATATTGTGAGTAGTAAGCAGGAGTGGCTTGTCAGGAGATGAATAGTGATGCTGCTGGAAGGTATTCTCAATGTAATGGTACAACATGTGAGCACCAAAATATTCAGTAACAGCACAGGACTTTTTTGAGCAGGAGGTGGAAAGGAAGAGCAATGTACACTCTGCACAGCGGTCCAGCAGGCCTATTAAATTGATTTTAGCAGCAGGAACAGAAACCTGCGATGTGATTGTCAGTACTAAACTTCAGGCTTTGTGGACCAAGATGTGGTGCTGTATGAAATGTGATGTTGCACAGCTTCCGAATGCATCATTCATCCACACACAACTTTTACCAGTTGTGACTCACAGGTTCATGTTGTCTGTCAGCCTCATCTTACACACTGTGAACATTTCCAATTCAATCAAGACAGGCGCATCACAATACACTGGCACACAACTCTCCCTCAAATAAATGAATAGCATATAACCAATGGAAGCTATGCAGGACTAGCTGAATGTATGGTACAGTGCCAAAAGTGGACCTCCCACTGTTGTAAGATCTGAGAGTGCATCCGCAGAGAGCAACTGGCCTGGATGGAGTCTCCGGCTCTTTCCTCGGGACCCGCACGGACTAGCTGGCAGAGCTATTCCTGGACATCTTTAACATCTCACTGCTCCATTCTGAGGTCCGCTCCTGCATCAGAAGACCACTATCATCCTGCTGCGGAAGAAGAGTAAGGTAGCATACATTAATGACTACCATCCACAACCATGAAGTGCTTCACATTAACACCTGACTCCCAGTCAGCAGTGAACCATTGAATTTTGCCAACCTTCACAACAGAGATGCCATATCCCTCCCCCTAAGCTCATCTCTGAAACACTTAGAGAACAAGACACCAACGTCATAGAAACATAGAAAATAGGTGCAGGAGTAGGCCATTCGGCCCTTTGAGCCAGCACCACCATTTAATATGATCATGGCTGATCATCTAAAATCAGTATCCCGTTCCTGCTTTTTTCCCATATCCCTTCATTCCGTTAGCACTAAGAGCTAAAACTAACTCCCTCTTGAAAACATCCAGTGAATTGGCCTCTACCACCTGTGGCAGAGAATTCCACAAATTCACAACTCTCTGCGTGAAAAAGTTTTTCCTCATCTCAGTCCTAAATGGCCTACCACTTATTCTTAAACTGTGACCCCTGGTTCTGGACTCCGCCAACATCGGGAACATTTTTCCTGAATCTAGCCTGTCCAATCCCTTATGAATTTTATATGTTTCTATAAGTTCAAGTTCAAGTTCACATTTATTGCCACATGCACCAGTTAAGGTACAGTGGAATTTGATTTACCATGCAGCCATCCAATCAAAAAGAGCACAATACACAACAGAATATAACATGAACATTCACCACAGTGAAATCAACATTCTTCACTGTGGTGGAAGGCAATAACGTTCAGTCAGTCCTCCTCCTCTGTTCATCCGTGGTCGGAGCAATGAACCCTCCGCAATCGTTGCTACGGACGGCTCGATGTACAGGCCCTCTCGTCGGGATGCTCGAAACTCCGATGTTGGGACGGATGGACACTCCGCGGCTTGGAAGTCCCGAAGCGGCTGCTTCCTTCTGGAGGCCGGGGCTTCACGACGTTATAGGCCGCAGAGCTTCTCTGCGGCCTATAACAGAGCTTCTCTCGGCGATCCCCGGTGAGGGATCCCAGACTCCCAGATGGAAAGTCCATGCCACGCCTGCGTCTAGAAGCTCCGCAGACCGCGGCTTCAGAATGTTATAGTTCGCGTGCCAGGATGGGAGCACTTCTTCTTCTGGTGATCTCCGGCAAGGGATCACCCGGCTCCGTGATGGAAAGTCCGCACTGCGCCTGCTGCTGAAGCTCTGGGCTCGACTCCGGGAGAGGCCACACCAAGCCAAGCTGAAAATAACACATGAAAAAAAGTCACATTCCATCGAGGCAAGTGACTGAAAAAGTTTCCCCCTATTCCCCGCTACCACCCCCCCACACTAAAACACACTTTAAGACATACTAAAAGCAAAAAAAAAGTCAAACGGACGAACAGCTGCTGGCGAGGCTGCCGACTCATGGCGCCACCCATCTAAGAGATCCCCTATCATCCTTCTAAATTCCTGTGAATATAAGTCTAGTCGATCCATTCTTTCTTCATATGTCTGTCCCACCATCCCGGTAATTAACCTGGTGAACCTATGCTGCATTCCCTCAATAGCAAGAATATCCTTCCTCAAACTAGGAGACCAAAACTGTGCAACATGCTCTGGGTGTGGTCTCACCAGGGCCCTGTACAACTGCAGTAGGACCTCCTTGCTCCTGTACTCAAATCCTCTCACGATGAAGGCCAACATTCCATTTGCTCTCTTCACTGCTTGCTGTACCTGCATGCTTACTTTCAGACCTACTTCAATCTCAACATCATTATCCCATCCAAGCTCATCTCCAAACGCCTGAACCTAGGAGTCAGCACTCGCCTCTGCCACAGCACTCTCGACTTTCTGAAGCACAGAGCACATTCAGTGAGGATAAGTGACAACATTTAGGTGGTGGGCCCAATAAAAAACAATGATAAGACAGAGTATAGGAAGGAGATAGAGAACTTAGCAACATGGTGTCTGAACAAACGTCTCTTCCACAATTTCAGCAAAATGAAGGAGCTAGTTATTAAAATCAGGAAATTTGGTGGCGTACATGCCCCGATCAGCATCAATGGTGCTAAAGTAGAAATGGTTGACAATAGTCAATAGACAATAGGTGCAGGAGTAGGCCATTTGGCCCTTGAAACCGGCCCTTCATTGTGATCATGGCTGATCATCCACAATCAGTACCCCGTTCCTGCCTTCTCCCCATATCCCCTGACTCCACTATCTTCAAGATCCATATCTAGCTCTCTCTTGAAAGTATCCAGAGAACCAGCCTCTGTGGCAGAGAATTTCACAGCCTCACAAATCTTTGTGTGAAGTTCTTTGGTGGAAATTTTAGCAATGATCTGTTGTGGACAACCCCATTGAAGCAACAGCCAAGGAGGCATACTAATGCTTCTATTTCCTCGAGAGGAAATTTGGCATGACTCCAATGATTTTTGCAAACTTATGCAAATGCACCATTGAACACATGCTGTCAGGCTGCATCACAGCTTGGTTTTGGACCAGCTCTGCCCAAGTCTGCAAGATATTGCAGAGAGTTTTGGATGTATATACAGCATCTAAGCTCAGGTCCATACTTAGGTTGTTGGGGCTGTATGGAATCAGCACTGTCGGCTGTATCGCCATCAGTTTAGCATTTTGTCTTTTGGGAAATAGCCAAATTGTTTTTCCCTATAAATAAAGTGGTAAAGAGGTGAGAGAGGGAAAGTTTAATGGAGATGTACAGGGCAATTTTGTTACACAGATAGTGGTGAGGAGCCTTGAAGATACCATCAGGGGTGGTGGTGGAGGTAAATTCGATAGTGGTGTTTAAGAGGCTATTAGATAGGCACATGAAAGTGTTTGGAAAAGATTATGGATCATGTAGAGAGGCAGATGAGATCAGTTTAACTTTGCATTATGTTCAGCACCAACAATGTGGGCTGCAGGGACCATTTGTGTGCTGTACCATTCTATGTTCTATGTTATGTTTTGGTTTTATTAGCATAACGGTTGTGACTGGATGAACAGTCAATGTTCGAGAGTATTGATTCTGAAGACTGAATGTGATTCCCAACATCCTACCTTGGGAAGTTCAATTTTAGTAATCAAATGAACAATTTTTTTTAAAGGCTGGTATGTGTGGAACGTGTGCATCACCAGCAATGCAACATACTCACAGTACTAGACTGTGTATATTGTACATGTTACTGGAGTGGGATACCCTTCACTTTCCCAACTCAGTGATGAAACTCTTGCCTCGGAGACAAGATTGCTTTAGTTCACTAAATAATCTTCAAATAAGTAAACATTGCCTTGGTGCATAACGATCTTACAATAGCATTTACAATATTTAAAGGCTCTAAGCTGGGAGAAAGAAAATGTTACATGATTGAGAATAAGATGTCACGGTGGCATAGCTGGTAGAGCTGCTGCCTCTCAGTGCTAGAGACCTGGGTTCAATCCAGACCTCAGGTGCTGTCTGTGTGGAGTTTGCAGTTTGTACTCATGTTCTCTCTTTTTCCGCGCCGCAAAGACATGTAGGTTTGTAGGTTAATTAACCTCTGTAAAATTTGCCCGTGATATGTAGGGAATGATTGAGAAAGTGGGATAACATAGAACTAGTGTGAACGAGTGATTGATGGTTGGCCTGGACTTGGTCTCCGTGGCATCTCCATGCTGTTTCCATGCTGTATATCTTAACTAAACTAAACTAAACGTGAATGAAGTTCGAGGCATTTAGGTTAACATGTTCCCACAAAGAAAAAGGGTGGATCTGCCAAACGTAGAGTTGAATGGATGGCTAAATGCCAAGTTAGTAGGATAAGACAAGCAAGCACAGAGCTGGGCAGATATTACAAAATGAAGGGTTAAATCAAATAGGAAATTGGGAAAGCAAAGAGTTCTATATTAAATCTATCTTTATCGCATCAATGTTGCAAAGCGAATCTGGATCTGTCGACTAGTTGTTTTCCTTTAAGTGGTTTCATATTTAGTTCATTTTTATGTTCTAAACTAATCAGATCTTTTGCTATGAAATCTTCACTTACTGTCCTTGTGATACATTACAAAATTAACATTAAATGCTACCCGTATTTGAGCTAAGTATATGTAAAACACATCATATGAATAAGTTCTATAACACCAATGTTTTAAACATTTAAAAAAATGAGGTTGCTAACTTCTTGCATGTATGTACAGTCAATCCTCTCCCTCCTCTTCACTTAATTAAATCCAGATCGCACAAGTATTTTCAACTTAATAAGAAACAGACTGGGTGGCCACATGGAAACGTGGCTTGAAACACCAAGCTTTGGTTTAACCTAAAAATATGAGCTCTTTATTCCGAGTAACCAGTTATTATGGACCTGGAATGCAGAAATCTGATCAGACGTTCTTAACACAGTTGCAACCAAGAAAGTTACAGTAAGTTTCAAGATGGCAAGGGATCTACTAGTCTTGCAGTTCTCTCAGTGATTTTTGAATGGAGAATCTGTCTGTCACTTTTTATGTCAGTTTTCTTGATGTGTCCCCTCAATCAGCTTCATGGATGACACTATCTTTAAAGAGTTTGTGATTGATAATTTAATTACTTCTGTTTAGAACTCATCTTTCCTTTGGTACATACCCACTCCACTTCCTGTGTTCCTTGTGATCTTTCTTTGTTCTTTAATCTTCAATCCCATAGATTATCTACCATCCCACTGTCTGTATCAATATTAACCACAAATAAATTAGGAAGGGGGTGAGGGTGGTGAATGAATATCAGTGACCTTTCCATGGCACAGAAATTGGGAATTTTAACAGAGGTGCATTCTACCATGTTTCCATCAAGTCACACAATAGTTCCAACAGTGTAAATACACACAAAATGCTGGAGAAACTCAGCAGGCCAGGCAGCATCTCTGGATAGAAAGAATGGGTGATGTTTCAGTTCGAGACCCATCTTCAGACTGAGAGTCAGTGGAGAGGGAGGCATAGAGATATGGAAGGGGAAGGTGTGAAAATGAGAGATCAAAATTGATCAAGGAAAATATAGAATGGACCTTTCTTAGCTGAGACAAAGGTGACAATAAGGCGTACAATCAGTAAAATTTAATGAGATCTAGGATGATAAGGATGGAGAGAGAGACTAGGATGGGGGAATCCCTCCCTCCCTCATCCTAGTTCTCTGACTAGTTTTACTGCCCTCTTGATTACATTTACTGATGGGATGCTTCGTTGGTGCCTTCGCCTCAGCTAACAATGGTCCATTCTACATTTGTCGTGACCTTACCCTTTCATATCGCTATGTCTACCTCTCCCCTGACTCTTAGTCTGAAGAGGGTCTTGACCCGAAATGTCACCTATCCCTTCTATCAAGAGATGCTGCCTGTCCCGCTGAGTTACTCCAGCATTTTGTGTCCATCTTTGGTGTAAACCTTCCGACTCAGTTCCAACAATATTTCTGTTCTGAATATGATATAATTTGTTCATTGTCGACTCCTTCTGCTTTTCCATGGAACTGATACATTGTAGGACAACATTTTGAAAAAAAGAGTGCTTTGAAATATTCGGACATTTCATTTTAATATCGTCAGTATTGAAGCAATATGGGAGGTGACTACTAAGGTCAACCCCATGAGTGTTCGGATGCAGTGTTAGATACAGAACAAGGTTAATGAACTTGCATACACAGTCAACGTAACAATTCCCATCTGCAAAGAGCTGCTCCATTCTATGCTTCTCCATTACTCACTAAGCTATAACCTCCCTCACAGAGTTAACATACAATTGTCTCCTGTGGTCTCACACACTTAACGTCACTACAATACTCACATAACCTCTCAGACATTATGCATATTGACTGCAATTCCACCATGGCAGGAACACCACATAACATTATTGCAGCATTATTTTTCTACAGAATTCCTTATGGTGCCAGGATAAGAAGACACAACATCATCAACTGACAGATGGCAACCGATGCAGAGACCTTTGGCTTGGCAGCAGGGAGGTGAGAGCTCACTGTCACTGGAACAGCCGCCACAGTGTCAATGATAACTACACAAAGAGATAACGTTGACAGGGTCTGCCTCCACAAATCCCATTTTACCCTCTTTAGGGAAATCATTACATATCTGGTGTCAGCAAAGTAAAACAAACAGGCACCAAGGGGAGATTACTCACTGGCATATTCTATGGGTTATAATAATTAACCAGATTATATAATTTAGATTAAATCTGGTTAAAGAAAAAATCTAGATATCCCAAGGAAACGACTCATACCAGCTCATTTCTGCATTTAACTTGTGGACATTCGCCAGATTTCACACAAAACCTAAGAGGGGGCGCTGTCTTGTACGGTTGCCAGTCGTGCAGCTGTCCATTTTTTTTCACTTCTTTTCTTTATTTTTAGTATGTTAAAAGTGTTAGTTGGGGGTCTAATCTTTTTATGTGTGGGGGGTGGTGGGGGGAAGGGAGAAACTGCTTTCTCAAGTCCCTACCTGGTTGGAGAGGCGGCTTTCCTCGAGCAGCAACTTCGACCCGTCCTCGCGGCCTACCAGCAGGGTCTGGAGCGGTGTTTTCCTGAGGGGACCTGGCCAGAACCTCGGCTTCGGAGGTGACGCAGCGCTAGAGCGCTATCGCGGAGCGGAGCAGGCAATGCCTTGCCTGGGTCGCCATGCTGGAACTCCAGTAATCTTGTTTTTCTTGCCGAGAAAAACATCGTGGAGCCGCGGGTCTGGGGAGCGGCCAGCAGCGGGCGGCCAGCAGCGGGCGGCAGCGCTGAACTTTACACTTGTGGAGCCTGGGATCTCTCGCCGAGATCGCCAGTGTGTGGAGCTCCGTACAGCACGGCCTGTTGGCTTGGAAGCCGCGGTCTCTGGTAAGGAGGCGACTGCTCCTGGCACCCCAAGCTGCTGAGAGGGTCTACCGATGCCAGAGTACCATCACCCGGTGAGAACAGCCGGGAACATCGGGCCTCCGTAGCGGCGACTGCGGAGGCCTCAATCGGCCCGACTACTTAGGGTGGACATGGCGATGAGGACTGGACTTTGTGCCTTCCCCCACAGTGGGGGGATGTTTTTAATGTTTTATGTTAAACTCTTTACTGTTGTGTTTTATCTTTATTGGTGTGCTGCAGATGACTCTGGAGGCGAGAGTGAACGCTGGCGCGATTGGCTGCCGCTGCTCTCTCTCCGAATTTATTGATTTTGTGACTTTGTTTTACTATTCATGCATTTGTCGTATTGCTTGTTTTGTAACTTTTGATTATTGGCTATTTTGTTGTCCTGTGTTGTTTGGTTGTTCTGCTGGCTTTTTACTATGTTATTCTTTTGTTTTTTGTTTTTTTTTCCTGTAAAGCACTATGAATTGCTGCTTGTACGAATAGTGCTATATAAATAAATTTGCCTTGTCTTGCCTTGCCTTGCCTTGCCTTGCCTTGCCTTGCCTAAGAGGATGTGGATTGTCACATGGCATATTCGTGACAGAAGGTGTCATTGAAAGTCAAGCACCAACAATTCTCCAATAAACACCTCACTGATGCTTTGTAAAACTACACCAAAACCATCAGATCTCATTGGTCCAGACATGGACAACTTGCAGTGGTGAGGTGGAAATGAATGACCCTGTCCACAAGCAGCACTTGACTGAAAGGTAAAGGTCCTTCTCCAATCTGCCTTAGCTGCACAACACTGACCCCAACAATATCCAACATGGATATAACAGGTTTGGAGGGATATGGGCGATTAGCTGGAGCATGTATATAGCACGTTTGGAGGGACATGGTGCGATTAGCTGGGACATGTTGGCCAGTGTGAGCAGGTTGAGCCGAAGGGCCTGTTTCCACGCTGTATGACTCTATGACTCCAATAAAAATCCATAGCAACACTCTGGTCAAAATAAATCTCCTTCTTTAGAAGGAGAGTTTCAAACAAGGGGAAAAAAGGTCATCATTTAATTTGGAGATACATAGAAATTTATTCTCACGAGAGTGGTGAATCTCTAGAATTCTCTGCCCTGATGGGTGGAGGAGGATGGAATTAAAGGTATTTAAAGTGGAGTGAATAAACATTTGCTAGATTGAGGAATAGACCGGTAAGGAAACGTGGTGCAGAAGAAGAGCGGAGGCCAGCATAGGTCAGGCAAGATCATGTTAAATGTTGGGCTAGGCTTCAAGAGCCTGAGGGCCTACTTGTGCTTCTATTTTCTTGTGTTCTTGTGTCCCTTCCTCTGGACCTATGGCTCAGCAAAGACACTCAACAGTGCTTTCAGTGTACTAGAAAAACTACTGGCTAACTGAAAATTTACATTTAGGTTTTTAATTGACACACGTATTGAGGTATGGTGAAAAGCTTTGATTTGCATGCTATTCAAACAGATCAGATACACCAGACATAGATGCAACCAGTTCAGACTCACTCACCAATATTTCAGTGCACGAGAAAATCTATTGGCTCGCTGAAGATTTAGGTTTAGGTTCATTATTATCACATGTGCCAAGGTACAGTGATCAACATTGTTTTGCATGCTATCCAAACAGATTAGATATACCATACATTGATACAATCAGTTCAAACTCAAGTTCAGTAGATGAAGCAAAGGGGAAGATACAGAATGCAGAATACAGTTCTCAGCATTCTAGCGCATTGTAGTGTCAATTCCTTGGACAAAGCCTAATATCCTCAATTTAATAGATATGAAATGGACAGTACCCTAGCTTATGGAAGGACCGTTCACAAGCCTGCTAAAGGAAGGGAAAAGTTTATTCCTGAATCTGGTGGAGCGCACTTTCAAGCTTCTTTACCTTCTGCCGATGTAGCAGGTTGAAGAAGGGAGACAAATCTTTGATTATGTTGGCTACTTCTGAGAGGCATCATTATGTGTAGATGGGATAAATGGTGGGAAGTGTGGTCTATGTGATGGACTTGGTGACAGCCACAACTTTCCACAATTTCTTGTGGCCTTGAGCAGAGCTACTCCTAAACCAAACTGTGATGCATCATCTTTCTATGGTGCATCTATGGTGCATGGGAAGTGTTTGAAGACAGACTTTGTGATTTCATGGTCCAATTCTTTTTTTCTGGACAGCAATGATCCCTGCTCGTCGATGTTTCCAAGGCTGTAGTCAACTCAAAGAATTGGATAAATGTCACCAATGCTACTGCTGCTAAATCATTCAAATCCACTGGTAGGTGGTAAAAAATGTCCTGACCAAAATAACCAACATTAAGGCTTTGCGTGAGTGGATAACATCATCCACATATATGACACCAGACTCCCAAGGCAGGCATTCTTCTCTGTTCCACCACAAGAGAATTCCAGGAGTTTAGAAAACACTTCAAAGAGATCTTCCAAACTCATAAAGTGGTGGAAATGCATCCGACCGTACCAAGCGCTTTGAGCCACCCTAGATAGCAGGTACAAGGAGCAGTAGCCTGCCTCCACCACCAACTCTGGCAACACATTCCAGACACCTTCTGTGTAAAAAACCCACCATGCATATCTCCTGTTTCATGGGCAAGGACATAGCAGGTCTCGGTGAAATGTGAGACCTTCTCATGATTTAGACTGTGGGCCGAGGAGCGTTCAAGTTCGTGACCCAACTCATGGAACCACCTGAATATTTTACATATTGTATAAAAATATTATATAAATCATACCTGAAACTCATCAACACCAAAACATGCACATTTTTTAAAAATATGAGGAAAAACTTCAAATTTTCCGAGCAGTAATTGTCCAATCAATGCACGTTTGACATTGAGGTCGGACGCAAATTGACCAATCCCGCACTTTGTTTTATGGTCGCTAGGCTGCGAGGACGCTGGGATCATGGCTGCCTCCTCATTCCATCAAAACAATCACAAGGTTTCCAAGGAATAAAGGTAATGCTAACCTTGTTGATAATTTTGTTTTTCAATTGATTTGTCTTTATAAAGTTATGATGTGAACTTAAATAAAAATGATAAATAACAAATGTAGAGCTAGGGTTAGGATTAGGGTTATGGTCAGTCGGTCAGTCGGTCAGTCGGTCGGTCGGTCGGTCAGTCAGTCTGTCGGTCGGGCTTGTCGGTAGGTGGGTGGTGAGAGTGGCCAGGCCGCCAGTGGATGGTGAGAGTGGTTGATCCGCCGGTGGGTGGTGAGAGTGGCCAGGCCGCCAGTGGGTGCTGCAAGTGGTCGGACGGCCGGTGGGTGCTGCGAGTGGCCGGTCGGCTGTCGGTAGGCCGGTGTTGCAGCGAGCTTGCGGGCGGTCTAATGGACGCGCTGTAGGGCCACATATACGGAGCCCGCAGCCGGTCCCAAAGTGGCTCCAGCTCCAACCATGGGCAGCTTTGGAAGAGGGTGAGGTAGGGTTAGGCATTTTCCTGTCAGTGGAAAATGCCTTAGCCTTCCCCCAGCCTGGCACTGCCCCAGTCCCACTATGGCCATGACCCCCACTCTGCGCACTGGCAGTCAGTGGGGTTCAGTAAATGGGGGAACCCAGAGGAACTGCCCTCACCCATTAATTAGGCTGGGTCAGGAGTCGCACCTCTGCGGCAGTCATTCACAAAACACACTCACAATTATATTTATTATATTATTTTTATATAATATAACTATATATAATTATATATAATTATACATAATATAATTATACATAATTATATATAATTACAGTCATATTCACGTCATATATATACATATATATATATAAACCATATATTATTATATATGGTATAATAATATATGGTTTAAATAGACTGCAACGCGGAAATAGGCTCCCCATGGTGTAATATGAGCATTGGGCACTAGAAGGCGCTTACTTTTTCGATCTCATTTTCTAATTACTTTAATTAATTCATGTGCAACTTTTGACACTGATGAGTTATGACTTCCTTCTCAATTATATTTTATTTAAATCTGTGCAAAATGTCATGTAGTTCCGAGACATGGGTCAAGAAAGTTGATTTCTGGACACATTTTTGATGCTCGATCCACAGTCTAATTGTACTTCCTTCTGCGCGTGCACTGCCCCAAGCATTAAATCTGTCTCAGACCCTCTGATTTGTTCTACAGATAATCATGTGGCCTCTTCTGCCTGTGAAACCCAACCAGAGGCAGTAGGCAAGGGTTCTACAGGCAGATTATATCCACTATTTAATCCAGTATGAGGCCTGAAATGCAGTGGATAAAATAAATTACCTGAGGGTGAAGTAACCATGTAAGCTCTTTGTACTTTGATTTCACCATCATTATTTCCTCACAGATTCATTGAATCTGTGAAGAAATCCCTGAGACTTTACTGATCCATGCTGACTGTCATGCCTATCTTCGCTAATCTTATTTGCCTGCACTAAGCCTATATCCCTCGACAGCTTTCTTTTCCTAGACCTGCACACATGCCTTTTAAACATAGTAATTGCGCCTGCCTCCTCCCGCAGATTGTTGCAGCCTAAGTTGACACACAGGAAGTGGAAGCCTGAACTGGTTGAATTAGCAATAAGAGCCTTTAATAGCCATGGGGCTGTCAACTACCTCTGGAATCACAGAGAACCCAATTGTATTCTATATTCTCACGATCGCTGCAGTTCTCTACCCGAGGAGGAGATTTCACCTATAGTGCACATTACTGATATCTGCTGGAGCTTCATGCAATGAGCCAAACATATTGCGGGAAACTGGCACCTTCTTGGCAACAGCCAGTGCAGTCCAGTTACTGTTCTGTAGCTGGAGCTGTCCTAGCAATGAGACAGATCACGATCAACATCACCTTGAACAAACTTTGGCTCTAGATATGCCTTTACTCCACAAGTAGTTCTCCACGCACAAAAAATGTATTTTACAGTACGTGATGATAAAGAAACCATGGAAACCACCGTTGAAGGATAACACACGGATGGCATGCCCAAAAGACTCTGAAGACAAGCCTTCTTGCCAGCGCTCATTTCCCTGCTCCTGCTTTAGGCCAGACACCATCTTCCATCCTCCTCATCCTCTCAGTGAGAATGGGAGCCTCAATGGGACCACGTCCAAAGATCCCTTATCTTGGCTTCGGATCAATAGCCTTGTATCTCAGATACCTTAGCTTCCATGATGCAAAACATTTCATCTCTTCCTCAATGCCAAGCAAACCTGCAAATAGTTAAGGTTCATAGAACAGAGAACCGCGTGCAATGTTTGTGCCGAACATGATGCCAATGCCAACTCTTAACTGCCTACACATAATTCATATCCCTCCATTCCATGAATATCCATGTGCAGAT
The DNA here is from genome assembly GCA_963514005.1 of Raja brachyura. The sequence continues at coordinate 103,441,763 of OY740782.1, read as the reverse complement.
CCAAAAGTCTATTAAATGTCGCTATTGTATCTGCCTCCACCATTACCCCTGACATAAAGCTCCAGATACTCACCACCCTCTGTGTAAAATATTTGCCTCACACAACTCCTTTAAACTTTGCCCCTCTCACCTTAAAAGCTATGTTTTTAGTATTTGCTACTTCCTTCCTGGGGAAAGGGTTCTCATTGTCTATCCTAGGTTCTGACTGTCTACCCTATCTATGCATCTCATAATTCTATCAGTCCCCCCTTCAACTTTAAGTAGTCGAGATATTGGGAATCTCCCTCATAGCAAAACCAGGTTTTGTGTGTCTGATGCATCTCACTACAGCAGGACTATTGGCAACTCATACTGCATAAGGGGCATCATCGCTGCATTATTACTGCATAAGGGGCATCATCATCTGCCCACTCTGTATATTTATGCCATGCACAGAGCTGCACAATGCAATGCAGTCTTACAATGCCCTGTTCTCAATTGATAATCAAATCAAACTCAGCTCCTCTACCACCATAGTAATGGTGCCATATTTTAAATGTCATGGTGTTGTCGAGTACTGAGTGCCTTGGAAGCAACGGCCATAATTATACTTCTTGCTTATATCATTTATAAGAGATGGTGGAAGATGATAGCTTTCTCCCAGCTCATTCTGCTCAGTAGAATGCAATGAGCACGGTTTTCAAATCAGTGACTGAATGTTAAGAAAGAAGTGCCAAAGAACTTTTAAAACAACTTATAACTTGCAAACGTTATATAAAAACGTGCTGAAATATAATGCTAAAATTGTTTCGCTGAACAGAAGATGAAAACTAACAGAGTAAAGAAGCTTTCCCTCATACATGCAGTCTGACCAGACCAGCCCCCACGACCCACGGGTAAGCTGGAAAAACACTAACATTCTCTTCCGGCATCTGTTGAGAATTGTTGAGACAGTGGCACTGGGGGAGGGAAGCCAAGATCCGTTTTATACTTAAGGTTTTCACATAACCGGCACAAAAGCAGAAGGCAACTTTTGATCAGCTGCTAAGATAGCAGAGTGTGGGTGATTGCTATTGTAAGAGTTTCACTGCATTTGTGTCTTACTTCAAAGTTTAGAATAAATGAGTAGTGAACTCTAAGCATATTGTATTTTTAAAGCATTTTGCAGGGTTTTTTTTTAACTTCTGGAAGGCATTTTGGGGCCAGATGCTATAATAATAAATACACAAGGAACAGAATACAGAAAATGGGAGCTGTGATACGTAAAACACCAGTCCTTTGACATCGTCCAAAGACCTTCAGAACTCATGGGGAAGGTTCACAGGCTATTTAATCATGTATTGGTGCAATCCAAAAATTTTCAACCAAATCCCTTGGCATGTGGTTGTTTTGAGATTACAAGTGATTTTATTTCTTCTTAATTCAGAGGAGTGGCCTGGTAAAGCAGGCATTACACCTATTTAGAAACAAAGAATTGCAGATGCTGGTTAATACACAAAAGAGCACAAATGCTGGAGTAACTCTGGGTCTCGCAGCATCCCTGGAGAAAGTGGATAGGGGATGTTTCAGGTCTTGACACATCCTCAGACCCATATGCTGGTCCCTCCCTAATCTACTAATTACACCGAAGAGGAGGAGATGTTCAGATGAAACAGTTTTCCTCTCTGAATAACTTTGGTGAAAAAGGCTTTCTCTCACCCTAAATTGTCATCGCAAACACTTTTAACGTTTCCCATAGAAAAGCTGCATTTTGTTTCCTTTCTTTCAGCTGTTATGGCCATTTATAATCATCCCCAGGCTGGACTGTAGAAATGCCTCAAAACCTGTGTACACCCAAACAAATCAGAAGGTATTCGTTGCTGATGAATTTCTTCACTGGCTGGTACAGACGGATAAACATCGTGGCAGCTGGCAAAATCTCAACAAAAACCCCCGCTCCTGTGTGCACCTGGGTTTCATCGATGTGTTGTTACAGGAACCTCCCTTGCAACACCATCTGCCGAGCTGACAAGAGAAGCACTAAGGATAGACTCAAAAAGCTGGAGTATCTCAGCAGGACAGGCAGCATCTCAGGAGAGAAGGAATGGGGGACGTTCCGGGACAAGACCCTTCATCAGAAACATCTCCAGAGATGCTGCCTGTCCCGCTGAGTTACTCCAGCTATTTGTGTCTATCTTCAGTTTAAACCAGCATCTGCAGTTCCATCCTACACAAGAGAAGAAATAAGTAGCATAACGAGTCCAGCTCTGCTCTGCTCCTCATGGTAAATGGCTCTAATTGTCTCAACCTAGTGTGGTTTACAACAAATATACTTGTGATATAAGGAGGAAGAAATCTCTCTGGATTTTTTGAGGATGATTTTCCCTGGGCCAGCAGATCTATTTTCCTGATCTCCCATCAGAGACAAGTGAGACCTCCAAATAAAAGTAGCAAGAAGTTGGTTTAATTTCATAAGTTCATAAGTCATAGGAGCAGAAATAGGCCATTTGATCCATCATGTCTACTCCGCCATTCTATCATGGGTGATCTATCTTTCTCTCTCAACCCCATTCTCCTACCTTCTCCCCATAACCCCTGACAACCTTATTAATCATATCCATTGACTTGGCCTCCACAGTATTCTCTGTTTCACTGCCTTACAGTGCTTGCCTCGTGGCTCTACCAATCTCCCACTGTTACACTCTTCAATCTCAGCAGAATTTCTGGTCCCAATTGCTTAAAGTTAAAATTGCATGCAAGAAACAATTTTACACAAGCTAGTCATCTGGCCTTAATACACATCCATGGCACCACTCAGAGAATTTAACCCCTTTGTGCAATATATTTATCTTGTAAGTAGCATTTAAAAAAATAAACGCTGCCTGTGAAAAAATATGTTTTAAAAAGCTATGGTTTGACTTCTATTTTGAATCAAAAGGGTGGCGGGCCATGGAAAACAACTGCCACGACTGCACTGAATACATCCCCACATTTAGAACATGAGCTCAGTCTGCCTGCCAATAGAAGGCAGATTCAGACACATGGAAATGATTATCAGTGCGAGTCCAATGCGCAGTTCTCCCAAGTTCTTTCCAAGACGGTGTGAGCGAGATAGTTGCACCAATCTTGCACTGGTTCTGAAACTGGAGGAAAGATGCATCTATTAATATTGAAACTCAAAGTTCATGATGTGAACTGTGCTGAGATAAATAATGGTAATGGTCTTACAACTTCTGCCCTCTAAAGCCAACGCAGATTGTTGAAAGTGTTCCAGTGGAGAACCAAATCCAAAATAATGTTTATTTTACTTTTAAAGCAGTTTCATATTTTCCGTCTTACTTTATAACTTGCTAGCAAACCTCATAAAATGATTCTACCTTGCTGGAGAAGCAAGGTAGAACGGTGGTTTCTACCTTACCAGAATATAGTGGAATCTGAAACACCAGAGGAACATCGAAAGTTGCGGGGAGAACCAATAGAAGTATGTAAAATTATGAGAGGCACAGATAAGGTAGACAGTCAGAACCTTTTTCCCATGGGCGGAAAAGCGGCGCAGGGGTAGAGTTGCTGCCTTCCAGCACCAGTGACCCAGGTTCAATCCTGACTATGGATGCTGTCTGTACGGAGTTTGTACGTTCTTCCCGTGACTGTGTGGGTTTTCTCTGGGTGCTCTGGTTTCCTCCCATACTCCAAATATGTATAGGAACATGTTGCCTGGGTTGGTAGTGGAGGTAGATATGATAGTAGAATTAAAGCAGCTTTTAGATAGGCATATGGATATGCAGAGAATGCAGGGATATTGATCAAATGCAGGCAGATAAAACAAGTTTATATTGGCATCAGTATAGACATTGTGGACTGAATGGCGTGGGTTGTCCCATTACTGGAAAGTTGCAGAACCTTAGGACAGGGTGTAGAAGACGTTTCCTACAACTCCTGAATTTCACCTATTGTCCTCCTTTGGCTGATGAATCATTTCTCCTCCATATCGAGCAACACTTGCAAGGAGCACTTCCAATAGCAAGAACACAGAATGTACTCTAGGTTGGGATTTCAATGTCCATATCCAGGAGTTGCTTAATGGTACCCCCTTGACTGGGTGGCTGAGTGAAGCTACCTGAGCTATCGGACCTGTGGCAGATGTATCTCTCTGTGATAACGTTGGTCAAAGTGACCACAACACCATCCTGCCCAAACAAACATTGGTTCTCACAATGAAGATGCCATCTGACATGTTATCTTATGCTACAAAGACACTTCATGGGATAGTTTAGTTTAGTTTTTAGTTTGGAGATACAGCATGGCAAAAGGCCCTTCAGCCTACCGAGTCTGTGATGACCAGCGATCCCTGTACATTAACATTATCCTACTCACTAAGGACAATATACAATTTTTACCAAAGTCAATTATCCTATAATCCTGTATATCTTTGGAGTGTGGGAGGAAACCGGAGCACCCTGAGAAAACCCACATGATCACGGGGAGAGCGTGCAAACTCCGCAGAGAAAGGACCCGTAGGCAGTATCGAACCTGGGACTCTGGGGCTGTAAGGCAGCAACTCTGCCACTACTCCACTGTGCTGCCCCTCTCAGAACAGATCTGGCAGCTCAAAACTGGCTATTATAGAGACACTGTTGTCCAATTGCAATTGTAGGTATTTATACCCCCATATTTAACACTGGCATTTATTTAATGATGCGGTAAATTGTGGATAATTTGTGTATTTTACACAAAGATCCCATCAACCTTTTATCTCAGAACTCTGCAATTTATCACCATTCAGATAATATGCTTTTTTTAATTTTCCCACCAAAATGGACAATTTCACATTTTCCCTCATTGCATTCCATCCAAACTTCTCTTCCCTATCCCAATTAATATGAGTGTCATATCACAGAACAGATGAGGGGCTTATCTCCATAAAGATTGTAAGTCAGTCAATTCTACTAATATTACCATGGATAGAGGCAACTGCCACAGGTGGATTTGTCAGGAAGAGGCTTTTTTCACAGACTTGTTCAACAGTGGTGCTGGTTTAATCAATATATATATATTTTTTTTTAATGCAGGTACTGGTAATATAAAGCAAAGACTGAAAACACTGAAAATCTTCTGTGGGAAGAGAAACAGAGTCCATGTTTCAGTTCTGATGAAGGGTCTCCGAGCTGAAGTTTAGAGATACAGCGCGGAAACAAGCCCTTCGGCCCACAGAGTCTCACTGGCCAGTGATCCCGCACATTAACACTATCCTACACAAACTAGGGACAATTTACACTTACACCAAGCAAATTAACCTACAAACCTGTACATCTTTGGAGTGTTAAGGAAACCGAAGATCTCGGGGAAAACCCATGCGGTCACGGCGAGAAACTACAAACTTCATACAGACAATACCTGTTGTCGGGATCGAACCCGGGTCTTTGGCGCTGCAAGCGCTGTAAGGCAGCAATACCTATGCGCCACCATACCGCCCTGATATGTTGACTCTGTTTGTATCCCACAAGTGCAGATTGGGCCACTGACTATTTCCAGCTAATAAAGTCACTACTTGCCTGGGATCCAGAATATATCCTTCAGCACTTGGTCAGATCAGTTAGTGCTGTTATCACCAAGCTACAGTTGGTGAATAATATTGAAGGCCCCCACATGGTAAGCAGGAGGAGGGTTTCTTGCCAATGTTTGACGATGTTGTGAGACATCAAAGTACCTACCGTCAATGGTGAAAATTCCATGGCCTACTCCCTCCTGCCTGTATCCCACTGTGTATTCATCTCTGATCTGTCCTCTCAATGGGACAAACTATACCCAAAGATTGTGATGGAGGAGGCTGACACATTGTCTGTAAAGTTTGATTGTATGAGTATGACTACTTCAGTGCACTGTTTGACTCCTGTTGTGGGACATCTCTCTCATTTGATTCACCATCACCCAGATTTTTGGAAGGAGGATTTTTCAAGGTTGAGTTGGCGGAGGCAATTTTGCGTTGAACTAATTCACGTTGATGCCAGGTGATCTGTGCAGTTTTATTCCCTCAGAGACAACCTGCTGTAGAAAAAACATGTACAGACTGCTTCTGATCCTTCTAGTCTTCTACTTCCACCACCCACAGTTCCCCAGGTGCTTTGGAAGGAGTTGATCACCATGGATGTTGCCTCATCCTCGTGAGTTTGAGGAGTGAGCAGCAGATCTTTGCAGATATCGACAGGCAAAGGTAGAGTTATTCTAGCATGTCATGTATCATCTTTAAAGTTGGGGCAGCACAGTGGCACAGCTGGCAGAGTTGATGCTTTAGAGCACCAGAGATCCAGGATCGATCCTGACAACGATGCTACTTCTACGGAGTTTGTACATTCTCCCAGTAACCGTGTGGGTTTTCCCCGGGTGCTCTGGTTTCCTCCCACTTCCAAAGATGTTCAGGTTTGTAGGTTAATTGGTTTCTGTAAATTGTCCTTAGTACTGTCTGTCGGATAGAACTAGTGTATGGGTGATTATTGGTCACCATGGACTCGGTGGGCCAAAGGGCCTGTTTCCACACTGCATCTCTAAACTAAACTAAACTAAACCTATTTACTGCAAAACAGAAAGACTCATTCAGCTCATCAGGTCTATGCCATTCCCATTCTTCTCTTCCTATTTCCCAGGTATTTCCTGTATTCTCATTCTGAAGCCCATCAACTGCCCTTTGATTCCTTGGCCACTTACCTTCCCCAAAAGTAAGTCATAATGAACCAACCAACTAGCTCCTATGACATCTGTGAGAGATGGAAGGAAACCAGAGCATCTCTCAGAACCCATGCAGACCTGGGAAGAGCACACAGACAGCACCTAAGTTCAGGTTTGAACCCAGGCAGGTCCCCGTAACTGTGATACAACAATACTCCCTGCTGTATCACCATGAAACACATGGTTATAAACCTGACCACACAGATCTAGTGCCAGTCACCAACGCAATAACCAGGCAACAGCTATTCAATCCCAGCAGCAATATCCCAGCATGTTACTTTGATGCAACATGCCCTAGTAGCTTGTGTTTACACACAACAAGGTAGCCTGTTGCTGCCCAATTCAAGATCCACATCGGAGAAACTGCGGACGCTGGAGCCTTGTCCAAAACACTAAATGCTGGAAGAACTCAACCAATCATGCAGCATCTGGAGTGAGAATGGACAGGTGATGTTTTGAGTCATTTTGATCTTTGAAGAGGGGTCCCAAACCAAAGCATTGCCTGTCCATTTCCTCTCCAGATGCTACCTGAGCCTGTCTGTGACTCCAGCCATATTGTAAATTAAACTTCAGCTTGCAACGAAGATACGTCCAAGATCACAGAATGGACCATGATTGGCTGAACAATTCAAATGTAAATGTACATTTTTAATTTGATTCTCATCTTGGAATCAATGTCCAAACTCAGTTTCTATGTATTTTAGCACATAAAGGACATTTCATATTTAGGAAGAGAATTTGATGTCAATGTGATCAAATTACGATTAAAAAATGAAAACACTTAAGGAACAAATTGTTTTTTTGCATTTAAAGTCATGAAACGTATTGTGCTTCAAAAAACTGTTGTCCTGTTGGGCTAATCCTTTTCACCGTAAATGCTCAAGCACAACCTCCAACACAGACACATAGACACAAACTCACTCACAAATGCAAACACGTATTCACTCACAATCTCTTTCATAAAGGCATGCAAACACACCCTAGAAGTTTTTAAATATTTTGTCCTTGCACTGTGTGCAGCTAATCTACATCTGTGGGGCAAATGAGAACCATCTGTTCGCCGACAAGCTCAAAACTATAATTTATTAAGTTTGTTTCAGTTCAACATACTAAGTGTAGCAAAGAGCCTAAATGCAGTTTTTAACAAAATGAACACTGATCTCAATATAGACTTTGTTTTTTTATTATAAAACTTATGATTTTTGTGATAATTTGAATTTATTTTAAGCATTCTTCCTTTCAAACCTATATGAATATATATATATATATATATATATATATATACATATATATATATACATATATATATATATATTCATGCTCTTTTAACGTGAACTGGGGCATTTGCTTTATCAATATCCGTACAAATAAATATTCATTGTATTTTAACATTTTCTTTGGGAGAGGGTTATCATTTTATAAATATCAGCCCTCGTGATGTACATTCCCCATCTAAGGATCAAAAGGAGCAAGAATAAATGCGCAGGTAACATTCTATTCTTGAGAGTCACCATGCTTGGGCCCTCTCTATTTCTTCCCAAACAGACGTTCCACCCTCAAAGAGAATCAGTTGCTTCCGTGATGGGTAGCCAAACTACGCTGGCAACTTGTTACTCAAGCAAGGATAGTTAACACCACTCACTGTGACTTCCTTTCCTGCTGACTGGATTAACAGCCTTCGCACCACAGCCCGAGAAGCTGAGGGGATGTATCAAAGATTTGTTTCATAAAATATAAAATTCCTGTCCTTTTCTTTCAGCCTTAGATGCACCCTCCCTCCAACCCCAATGCAAGAAAATGCTTGAGCAAAGAAGCGGTCAATACACCAAGAAGCATTTATTGAGCCTATTGTCACCCATGGCTTTTCTCCTTTCTTCATCTCTATTAAATTGCCGCCATATGTTTAAACTGGAGAAAAGTATCTATCATGGTATTGGCTGTCTAAACTCTTCAAGATGAGAATGTGGAGTTCATAATAATCCATAGGAAAAAATCAAATATTGGATGCACAGCTTTAAGGTCAGAGGGGGTAAATTTAAAGGAATGCAAAAGGTTTTTGTTCATACAGAGAATGGTAGATGCCTGTAACATGCTGCCAAGGATGGTGGTGGAAACTGATATAATAGCAACGTTTAAGAGGCATTTAGACAGGGAGATGAACAGCAGGAAATGGAGAGATATATACAGCTACATGTTACAGCTACAAGGAATTTGTTTCATTTGGCATCATGGTCGCACAGACATTGTGGGCCAAAGGGACTGTTCCTGTGATGAACTGTTTTATTCACATATCTCATATGGAGAGCTATGGAGATGGCTGGCCACCTCATTCATGAGAATGGCATCATTATTTGGAAACAGCATCCATCTTCCAAATTGCCATTCCAGAAGATGGTGTTCCAAGTGCCTTGTTCTTGAACTAGCCTCCTTTGTGCCGTGTCTCAATCTTCAGATGTGTCACAATGACCCTGATATCTCAGGGCCCAATGTTACATTTCAGGGATTGCAAGTTCCCTTTGCAACTTCCACCAGTTTGACCGGCTGGGTAGCAGAGGTTCCACAGAGCAAGGTCAGGCCTTGGTCCAGTTGACTGTAGATTGGCATCTGCTACATGGACATATATGTGCCAAGTGGCTTCAACATGTGTGTATCTGTTTGCATACACATGGGCTCAGACACAGATGCTCTTCAACGTTGCCTTTTCTTTGCATCCCCCTCCCTCCCATTAACACCTTCCACAATTCAACCTCCCTGTCCCAAAATGTATCCTTTCTCAATCTATCCCCACCTTCACCCCCATCCCCCACCCCCTCCCTTCCCCCTCCCCCATCCTATTGCTACTACTTCGCCATCCTTCCCAGCAATGAGCACCATTCCTTCTCTTTAGACATTGGACATTAGACTTTAGAAACACTGTGCGGTGCCAACCAGCGACAATCGCGCTATCGCGCACACTAACCTGCATACACAAGGAACAATTTTATGATTTACCTAAGCCAATTAATCTACAAACCTGTACATCTTTGGAGTGTGGGAGGAAACTGGAGCACCCAGAGAAAACCCTTGCTGTCACAGGGAGAATGTATAAACTCCTTACAGAGAGCACCCATAGTCAGGATCGAACCCAGGTCTCTGGCGCTGTAATTAGAAACTCTACCGTTGTGCCACTGTGCTCTCTTTCACTAACCCACTACTCTCATTCGTCTTCCCCCTTTCCCCTCCTATTATAACCATTTCCTCCCTTTGCCCTTTCATGGAATCTAGTGCTGGGAACCCCAACCCTCAGCAACTGGCTGAACCAGTTGTCCAGCCTATGGTCTCAACTCAATAGACTCAATACAGTGGTCCCAGTGCACTCCTTTGAAGAGAAGTGTTCCTTTTATGTGTAGGAAGGAACTGCAGATGCTGGTTTACACCAAACGCAAACGCAAAAGTAACTTAGCGGGTCAGGTAGCATCTCTGAAGAAAAAAATTGTGTTGGGATCTTTCTTTTCTTTTATATTCAGTGGGATTCAACTACTTGCACTGCTTTTAACCCGAGGGCCCCAGCGATTTTAGACTTTTCCTTTCGTATAAATCAGATGAGTTTTGATGATGAACAAGGTATCTTGCACTCATGTCAGCACAATTATAACAAGTGCATGACCAGGCGAGATAAGAAACATTCTCTTACAACTTATGCTATTTGCCAAAGCATTCCCCGCACAAACTTGTGTGGGAAAGAACTGCAGATGCTGGTTTAAGTTGAAGATAGACACAAAATGTTGGAGTAACTCAGCGGGACAAGCAGCATCTCTGGAGAGAAAGAATGGATGACGTTTCGGGTCGAGACCCTTCTTCAGACTCCAGAGAATGCTACCTGTCCCGCTGAGTTACACCAGCATTTTGTCTCCCTGCACAAACTTATTGAATTACACAAGATTGTAAAGCATTGCTTCGGAGCACAGCACCAGTTGAGGATAATGAGGTCAAGGCCCAACTGCAACTGCCATTGACCAGCTGGGGGGCAGAGTTTTCACAGAGCAATGTCAAGTCTTGCTCCAGTGGCTCAGGTGTCCAAGGTGACGAGATCAGAGTCTGCTGCATGGACTTATACAAGTGGATGCTCAAAGTGCCTGTCAGCTCATGTGTACTTGTTTGCATACAGACAGGCTCAGACTCAGAGAGCCTTGCACACTGTCTCTTTTCCATGCAAAGAGCGGTGGATGTATGGAACGAGCTGTTGGAGGAGGTAGTTGAGGCAGGTACTATCGCAATGTTTAAGACACATTTACAGTAGTCAGCTACATGGATAGGACAGGTTTGGAAGGATATGGGTGAAATGCAGGCATGTGGGACTATTGTACCTGGGACATGTTGGCAGGTGTGGGCAGATGTGCCTGTTTCCACGCTGTATGACTCTCTGACTCTTCTTTGCTTCTCCCTCCCTCGTCTTAGGCAAGATCTCTGCAAAACGATACCAAGCCTTTGACTTAGATAGTAATTGACGGAGTCATACAGCATGAAACTTTAATCCATGCCAACCATGCCCCTTCTAATCTAGTCTCATCTGGCCACATTTGGCCAATATTCATCGCCACCCTTGCTTGCTTCTGCAGGATTTTTGTGACATTTCCAGTTATGGTCAATGGTTTCAATGGGGTGTTGACGTTGGGGGACTAGGCACCAGCAAAGCCATTGAAGGTTAGATTCTCATTCAGGGAGTAACTCAAAGCGGGTTGATCAGGTTATTACCATTGAACAACCAAGTTGTCTGGGACGTTGCATGTAGATAATGACTTCATCATTTTCCGAGGTGTTTTTAAATGTCAAATCAACAAATAAACTATTTTCTGTTCCTTTGATGAAACCGTTGAAAATGGTTCAGCCTCATTTGTTGCCCTGGAGAACGAGACGCTCCTGCAACAATATTCTGGGGCTGGGATGATTGACCCTTATCTTTCCTGCAAAGTATGATTTCAGACAGTGGATAGCTTTTCCCTTTCATGCCTTTTGACTAACTTTATGATGCTGCACCTCATTTTTAAACTTAATTCTCTTTTCCCGTACTAAATGGTTAGGATTTCACTTAGACTCCAACTCAGCAAGAAGAGTCTCCCCTTGAGCTGACCGTGAATGGCTAATAAACTCTGAACCAGTTTCTTTATTCTTTGTCATCACTGGTGAAGACAGAAATAATTCCCTGTAAAACACTGCCCGCTGAATTCAAAGAGTACATTGAAATGATTACAACCGTACAAATATCACAAGGCCTAAACATAAGACTAAAAAATCAGCTGTTGGTTGCAAACATTAAATGAATGTTTGAAAAGAACACAAAACTAATGGACTAACATTTTGGGGTGGAAGATTGCAACCATCACGTGGTACGCCCTGTTTCGACTAATGCAATCAACTCGACGTGCACATACAAATAATCAAATAGAACAAGTTGTCCAACAACTTTAGGCTGTGCACGCCACACGAAAGAAGAAGAAGACTTACATTTTCTTCTTCCAGTTGTAGGAATATGAGCTATTCTATCAGAGCACATACGTATATTATCGGCACCTTGCAAGAAGTTCCACTTGTTAATCCATTCTAAGAATGATTTATGACATATAAACTATAAAAGGCATTATGAGTCTTTTACCCAGGGTGGAATTGTTAGATTAGAGGGGAAATGTTTAAACTAAAAGAGGGCAGAATTTATAGGAGATGTGTGGGCCAATCTTTTTACCCAGAAGACCCAAAGGGGCTTTTGCATAGGCACATGGAAGTACAGAGAATGCAGAGATGTGGATCATGTGCAGGGAGATGAGATTAGTTTATCTTGGCATCATGTTTGGCACAGATATTGTGGGCTGAAGGGCCTGTTCCTGTGCTGTAGTTTACAAGTGGAACCATTGTCTCAGCATGTGCCTGAGTTTAATTTGCCACAGACTGAGGAAGGCAGCTCTATGCCAACCTCAGCAGAATTGCAGGAAACATAAGCACGCAGAAGGAACACAGAAATTCCATGTGAGGTTAGAGACGAGAACCGCCCCACACTGTACCAGAACTAGCTGCTGAGGTTCTGAGCCAGGAACCAGGAGGCCTTGCATTGGGGCTCTGCAAGGAAAAGATGAAATCAGTGCAGAAATATGGTTGATTTATATCAACATACAAAATTCAGGACTAATGTTTGTTTTTGGTTCTGTGCTGCACTTTTTATATAAAGTTGGAAGCATTGTTTCAGCAGATATCATGTCTGTTAAGCACACCTCTTTATCTAGTTCTTCAGCAAGATTTCAACACAAACGAAAAATTAAAAAGAAGCACATGTGAGCAATTAAGAAATTTCCTTTGACCCCGAATACCTGGCAGTGGGTGCAAGTTGGCAAGCTGCTCTCCCACAGAAAACTAAACAAAGACCATGGGAGGCAGATCTCTGACTATGATTCCTCCCCTCCTCTCCTGACTACCAGTCTGAAGAAGGGTCTCGACCCGAAACACCACCTATTCCTTTTCTCCAGAGATGCTGCCTGACACACCGAGTTACTCCAGCATTTTGTGTCTATCTCCTCTCTGATCTCTGATTCCATTTGATTATTTCCAGCCAGGCTGATGTAACAGTTTGAGCTGGCATGGAACAAGAAAAGAAGCTGGGACAGGAAGTTCCAGAGGAAGATGGCATTGGCCTAAGGAGTTTAGTTTAACTTAGCGATACAGTGTGGCAACAGGCCCTTCGGCCCACTGACCAGCGATCCCCACATATTAACACTATCCTACACACACTAGGGACAATTTATACCAATTTATACCAAGCCAATTAACAATGGAAGGAAATCAAAGATCTCGAAGAAAACGCACGTGGTTATGGAGGGAACGTACAAACTCCGTACAGACAGCTCCCATAGTCGGGATCAAACCCAAGTCTCCTGGTTCTGCAAGCGTTATAAGGCAGCAACTCTACCGCTGCGCCACCGTGCCGCCTGAGTTCACCAAGAGGGATTATTTGACTGCAACGTATGTTTCCCCAAAGGCAAACGCACATCCATTTAGGAGTCTTCGGTTTAACACTATAGGTTAAACGTTCAAAGGTGCCTGGAAATATAAGGGTTATGGAGAGTGCTGTACACGAGATGACACAAAAAGCTTCTTAAATTAATACTGTCAACATTCTTCACATTATTCTTTAATCCTGTGCCTGTTTGAGTGTGTGGGAGAGGGGGGTGTGAGTCTGGAGAGAGGTGATGGGGCAAGGTTTGTGCAAGAAGCAACAATAAGCTTCAATTATACCACCAGTGAGCTATTCTTAAAGAGGAGGTAATCATTAGCTGAAAACATAGGGCTATTTGGAATTTGCTCCACATTGTACTTGTCTGAACCCAGTGTCTCTGAGCTGTTCCTTAGTTCTGGGTCTATTGCTGCTTCTGCTAGATGATATTTATCTACAACCATTTGAGTAAGCTTTCTCAAATTTTACTTTAAGTTCTGTGATCATCTGAATACAGGTCATCAGTTTACTTGAACATATGAACTGGAAGATTCCAGAACATTCTAACTTGGGCATAAAGACTATGAAGTACTTTCACAAACTTTTAAATGAACATTGTCTTGAAAAAAAATATTGCAATGCAACTCATGACTGACTCACTACCAAACTCTAAAGTAAACCGGATATTCACTTGTTTATTTTTAAAGGAAATTTCCAATGGGTTACTCACTGCATCAACTCATTTTCAGTGGCATTGGTGACATTTAATTGTTACCATTTTAAGAGAAAATCAAAATAATTTAAAAGTTATTTTAACTAAATTTCATAAAGGTGCCCTATTGCATTGGTTCATGGTGGATTTTGCATATGGCAGTGTGGAAATTTGAAAACTTTCAAAACAGGAGAGAAACAGTTGGTCAAGGAAGGGTGGAGTCCCTAATGGCCCATTGTTGTCTGGGAAAGAGGTGATAATGAAGGAGTACCGTGATGTGAACAGTGGAACAAGTAGGACAACTAGGGTGGTGGGGGGGGGCGGAGAGAGACCGAATGGAGGGGTAACTTCAAATTGTAGAAATCAACGTTCAAAACACTGGGTTGTAAGCTGCCCAAGTGAAATGTGAGGTGCTGGCTTCCAATTTTCATGTGGTCTCACTGGAGGAACTTAATGGGTCAGGTAGTATCTGTGGCAATAGATGACGTTTAGGATTGTGACCCATTTCAGACTGATCATAAATATTGCATAAACAAGGCCTATTATTCTTTAATACGCAGAGAAGTATTAAATGTAACATTCAGAAATACCAATGTATGAACCTAAATCTTCTGAGAATCTGTAATGAATCAATTCCATCCCATAAACATAATTTTCAATCATGCAGAAGAATCTATTTAAATAAGAACATAAGCATTTTTTGTCTACCTTCGATTTTTCCACCATCTGCAGTTCTTTCTAAAATTGATCTTGGAGAAGACTGAACCAGCAGGCAGCGGCACGAACGAATAAGCGACCGACGGTGGTGCCCTCGGTTTTGCCGCGTTGGTGGAAATGTTCTTGTATATATTAATATTAATATTACTATTAACTTATTGTAAACATTGTAATCATGGTACAACTAGAGAAAATAGCACAACCTCTCAGCAAAATGGCAAAAAAGGCTGATTTAGGCACTCGATCGTGAAAAAGACATTATCTTGGTGAAATCATCAAAAAAAGGCATGAAAAGGCACATGGCATTTATGGCAAAATCCTGGCTCTACTGATATTCATATGCTGTTTGCCCTGCCAAGTAGTTTGGTCAATTCCAGCAAATTGTTTTTTTTTTTTGTTTAGGATGCAACTGCAGATGCTGGTTTAAACTGAAGATAGACACAAATGCAGGAGTAACTCTGCAGGACAGGCAGCATCTCTGGAGAGAAGGAATGGGTGATGTTTCAGGTCAAGACCCTTTTTCAGACGAGTTGGGGAAAGGAAAACGAGAGATAATGTAGTGATGTAGATAGATTTAAAACAAATGAATGAAAGATATGCAAAAAAGTATCGATGATAAAGGAAACAGGCCATTTGCTATTTGCTAGCATTAGAGAAATCAATATTATACCCTTGGGTTGTAAGCTGCACAAGCAAAATATGAGATGCTGTTCCTCCAATTTCCGATTAGCCTCACTCTGACAATGGAGGACCGGCAGGTCCAAAGCTTTTCAAAAAGGGGGGTGGCATGACAGGAATACAAAAAATTTAATGTGAAATAATGTGCGCGCTGTGCACATCACAAGCGCGAAGTGTGAAGTCCCTTGATGCCAGGGTCCAGGGCCCGCTTAAGGGCACTGGAAGCTCTGGGGTGTTAGATGCTCTCTGATTCATTCTGAGCTTTATTTTGGAGCATATTTGCACCTAATCTATGACCAATATTTCCGAAATTAACAGGAATCTGAGGTAGCTTTTTCACACTGGGTGCTGGGTGTATGGAACGAGCTGCCAGAGGAGGTAGTTAAGGCTGGGACTATCCTAATGTTTAAGAGACATTTGGACACGTACATGGATAGGACAGATTTAGATGGATATGGGCCAAACGCGGGTTAGTGAGACTAGTTTAGATGGGACATGTTGGTCGATGTGGGCAAGTTGGGCTGAAGGGCCTGTTTCCACACTGCATTATTTTATGACTAAAAAGTTAAGAAGAAAAAGCATGTGGATAAGTAGAGCAGATTTGAAAGAGGAGTGAAATGTAAAGGCAGAGAGAGGTTTATGGGTGGAAAGGAACATAGGAAAGGAGGGGGGAGAGTGGGCTTGGGCAGATGGGTGAAGGGAAAATAGACACAAAGTGCTGGAGTAACTCAGTGGGTCAGGCAGCATCTGTGGAGAATATGAATAGGCGACGTTTCACAGAGTGCTGGAGTAACTCGGCAGGTCAGGCAGCACTTCTGGAGAACATGGATAGATGACATGTCACAGAGTGCTGGAGTAACTCAGTGAGTCAGGCAGCAACTCTGGCAAAAAGATATAGATTATATTTCGGGTCAAGACCGTTCTTCAGTAATATTCATGATGTGACATGCATAGACATTCCTGAATGTTACCCAAACCATCGTGAGCTACTTTGTTATGGTGCTTTCCCTCTCCTATAACGTCTCTGCTGCCTTGGGTGATGCAGGACAGGACACAAGCTTTGGGACACGGTGTGAAGCTGTTGCCGTCTGTCCCAGCCTGGTAAAAACCAAGATGGAGTGGATGTGGAGAGAATGTTTCCGCTAGTGGGAGAGTCTAGGACCAGTGGCCACAGCCTCGGAATTAAAAGACATTCCTTTAGGAAGGAGATGAGCAGGAATTTCTTATGTCAGAGGGTGGTGAACTGTGGAATTCATTACCATAGACAGCTGTGGATATCAAGTCAATGGACATTTTTCAGCAGGAGATTGGTAGATTCTTGATTGATACGGGTGTCAGAGGTAATGGGGAGAAGGCAGGAGAATGGGTTTGAGAGGGAAAGATAGACAGAGTCATAGAGTGATACAGTGTGGAAACAGGCCCCTCAGCCCAGCATGTCCCATTTGCACTAGTCCCACCTGCCCACGTTTGATCCCTCCGAATGTGTCCTATCCATGTACCTGTCTAACTGTTTCTTAAATGTTGCGATAGTCCCCGCCTCAACTACCTCCTCTGGCAGCTTGTTCCATATATCTACCACGCTAAGTGTGAAAAACATACCCCTCAGATTCCTATTAAATCTTTTGCCCTTCACCTTAAACTTCACTCTGCTCCTCAATTCACCTACTCTGGGCAAAAGACTCAACCATATCTATTCAAATCATGATTTTATACACCTCTATTAGATCCTCCCTCATCCTCCTGTGCTTCATGAAATAAGAGTCCAGCCTACTTAACCTCTCCCTATAGCTCTGGCCCTCTAGTCCTGGCAACATCCTCATAAATCTTCACTGTACCCTTTCCAGTTTGATGACATCTTTCCTATAACATGGTGCCCAGAACTGAATACAATACTCTGAATGCGGCCTCACCACCTTCTTATGCAACTGCAACATGACCTCCCAACCGCTATAATCAGACCCGCTGAGTTACTCCAGCACTCTGTGAAACGTCACAAAACAGGGAAAGATTAGCAAGTTTGCTGATGATACAGAAGTGAGTGGTTTTGCAGATAGTGAAGATAGTTGTGAACGATTGCAGCAGGATCTGGATCAATTAGCCAGGTGGGCAGAGGTATGGTTGATGGTTGCATGGTTCCTTGAAGGTCGTGTCGCAGGTATATCAGGTGTGAAAACGTATTTTGGCACTTTGGCCTTCATCAGTCAGAGTATTGAATATAGAAGTTGGGAGGTCATGTTGCAGTTGTATAAGACGTTGGTGAGACCGCATTTAGAATATTGTGTTCAGTTCTGGGCCCCATGTTATAGGAAAGATGTCAAACTAAAAAGAGTACAGAGATCCCCATCCTGGATCACTCCAATCAGGGTTGTGTCGTTCGCAAACTTGAGAAGCTTGACAGAGGTGTCTGTGGAGGTACACTCATTGGTGTGGCGAGGGTAGAGGAGAGGAGAGAGTACGCGTCTTGTGATGCTCCTATGCTGAGCATTTGCGGGTCCGAGATATGCTTTCCCGTCTCACATGTTGCTTCCTGTCTGTCAGAAACCGACAGAGGGGTTCAGGCACAGTCAACTCGGAAAGTTTGGAGTGTAGTAGCTCTGGCACAATGGTGTTGAATGCAGAGATAAAATCAACAAACAAAATCCTCGCATAGGTCCTCTGGCGGTCTAGGTGCTGGAGGATGAAGTGCAGGCCCAAATTGACTGCGTCATCCACCGATCTATTGGCCCAATATGCAAAATGCAGAGGGTCCAGCAGAGGGATTGAGATATTTTTCAGCTTGGCCAGCACAAGCCTTTCAACAGTCTTCATGACTACAGAGGTCAGTGCGACAAGCCTGTAGTCATTACGACCAGTAATCCTTACCTTTTTGGGTACAGGGACAATAGTGGAGACTTTGAAGGGACAGTGCATCATTGCAGGGACTAGTTAAAAATTGGGTGTGAAGTGTTGGTTGGGGTGGGAAAGGGTCCACTCTTTTCATACTGGAGTCTTGCCTTAAGTAGGTGTGAAGTGGTGAATGGGAAGGAGAGGGTGCAGGGTCCATTCTTTGCAGACTGAGGTCTGGCTGTGTTTGTTGGGGAGGAGGTACAAGGGTTACATTTCTGATTTTCATACCTGCAGTAAAACTCATTCAGGTTGTACGTCAGCTGACGATTGTCCAAAGAGTGGGGGCTTTCCTCTTATAGCTGGTGATTTCTTGCATGCCCTTCCATGCTGAAGAAGAGTCAGTAGCTGAGAACTTGCTCCTCAACTTCTCAGAGTACCTTTCCTTGGCAGCTCTGATTCCTCTTCTCAGCTCTTGATCGATTAGGCTATCTTTTAACTCTTTAACGATTAGGCTATCGGCTTGATGCATATTTGCCCCCCCCACCCCCCGATCTCGAAATGGAAATGTTACATCTGAATATAATGATCCCATTAAAATGTATATTTATGTCACAGTATTGTGTCACAGTATTTTTCAGTATTGTTATCAAGGAAAAGAAAGCAGTTCAAATTGCTTAATATTATTTGATATTGTTTAAAATTATTCATATGGAGGAGAAAATATAATAGCTCTAAAACCTACCTTAATTTTGCAATCTCACTAAAGATAATTCCCCCTTTCCCTCTCCCCTCCCCCATCTCTCTCTCGCCTCCCTTCCACTCTCTCTCTCCCCCTCCCACATCCCCCCTCTCTTTCTGGTGCAGAGAGATGGCATCATTTTGCGTCGCTTCCCCGACTGCGCAGGCGCGAATGGTCGCATTTGTTTCTCCCAAATTATCCAGCGGCCAGAACCAGAATTTCGGGCACTTTTCCGACAAAGTGGAAACGCTGATTTTTTTCCCGATTTTCTTTTTGTCTTTTTTTTCTTACACTGGGGGAAAAAAGGCGGGTGCGGTTGCACCCAACGCACCCCCCCCCTTCGGACAGCCATGGAGGAGGCCTAGGCCAGAAAGGTCAATGTGGGAATGGGAAGGGAAATTAAAGTGTTTGGCAACCGGGAGATCAGGTAATTCCAGGCGGACTGAGCGAAGGTGTTCAGCGACACGATCATCCAGTCTATGTTTGGTCCAGGGCTGGATTTAGGTGAAGATAGGACCTAGGCTATTCCACTTGTGAGGCCCTCCCAATCCCCCACCCTCACGACGAGAGGAAGATGGAAGAGTCCACCAGATTGACACCGATGTGCAGCCGAGCGTGGCCAATGAGATAAGGGCTGGAAAGCTGAGCTATTTATTTATTTATTTATTGCCAGTGCTAGTGTCAAGCTATCAGCTTAAAACACTATTATTCTGAAATGGAGGGCAAGGAAAATTACTGAAGTGTTGTTTAGAGCCTACAATGCATTGTGACAGCATATGTAAGAAATGCCTATGACAAGTGTCAAAAATATTATACACCAGGCCCGTACGAAGCTTTTCAAAAAGTGGGGTGGCATGGCAGGATTACAAAAATTTTGTGTGAAATAAGTGCATGCAGCAGATATCACAAGCACAAAGCTCAGAGACTCTTGCAGCCAGGGTCCAGGCTCTGGGGTTTCTGGTACATTCTGAGTCATATTTTGGAATATTTTGGAATATTTTTGCACCAAATTTATGACCAATATTTCAGAAATAATTTTGGTTGACTGGTTGGAATGGGATGATTGGGGTCATTGTTGTATACTTTTTTTTTAATCAAGAATTGAAGTTGTCCTTGTTTAATAATCATGTTGTCCTGTAAAATGTTATGTAAAATGTTATAAAGGAGCATGCAAACACTGCAAATAAAATACTGTGTTTTTGCAGTAAATAAAACCTTTTTTTTTAATGTTTTGTGTGTTGCCCGTTACTGTTCGACTGTGTTAGTGTGTGCACATTAAAAATATGATGCAAAAAAAGGCGCAAACTATGGAATTCATATTCTTCAGTATTGTTATCAAGGAAAAGAAAGCAGTTCCAATTGCTTGATATTTCATTTCGGAGTCACGTGAGTGACTTCGTGAAGAACCCGCCAGCACGCATGCGCGACATATCATCGCTACGCATTGCAGTCGACGGCTGGAGGTGGAGCGCGGCTCACCACCAGCCCTTCATAAGGGCCACTCAGGTAAGTACAGGCAACCTTGAGTTGGTTGTTCCTGCTGTTTTGAGTATTTTTCTCTCCAACAGGGACATGGATAAGAGGAGTACGGGCCGCAGGACGTCCGAAAGGAGTCGCTGGCCACCTATCTCGGAGCCCTCTTCAACGGCAGCACCCGCTAGATGGGCCGGGAAAAAGGCACGTAAATCGGGGAGCCCTGTATTCACAGGAGCCGACCTACCGACACAGCTGAGCACAAGTGGGGTTCCCGCAGAGCAGGAAGTCGGTACGGCACCGGAGCAGGTAGACCCTGACTCCATTTCATTATCACCAACAGGATCGTTGGCTGATGCGAGCAAACGGGTTTCACGTGCTGCTGCACGGCCCTTCTCCCTGAGCCCTTGTGGAAGAGCCAGGGATAGAGCTTGACAACCTAGCCCTTTTCGGGCAGAGGTTTCACCAGAGGCCGCTAGATTGCAGACTGGAGGATCAGCGAGACCCGAGTCAACTGGAAGACCTGGGAGGGCCAGTGTAGACTCACCACCTAGTTGGACCAGGAGGAGTCACACAGGTGGAGTCTCGCCACGGTCACCGCATCCCCCGTTGGCGGCAGGACGGGACCGTACGCCGTCTGGGTCCAGGAAAAGGACAGTCGGCAAGCCCGCGCGGATGTCGGGTCACCACACTGCGGCGTTGGGTGCCGACTTCACACCGCATATGCCCTTAGAGGCAGTCGGGCCTAGCTCAGCCAAAAGGAGGCGTATGAGCAGATCCGCGCGGGAGTCGTTCAGTTTCGCTGAAGCGGCTGGAAGCGACTTTTCATCTCGGCACCGAGATTACCTCGACGAGGTACGGGCCGATGATAGGAGCCTCAGAAGTTCCTTCGGGCATGAGGACTCTGACCGCCCGTTCTCGCATGACGAAGGGCGTATTGATCGGATGGAGAGGATTATGGAACAAATCCTGCAGCAAAAGGCGGGAAACATTCAGTTCCAGGGGACTCATGGACATATCCCCATAATCAATGGATAGCATGAGGCAGCCAGAAGAAGAGGAGATCTTGGTACATGCACCAGTAGCGCCTGAGGTCCTTCAGGAGGAACTCCTGGACGTGGCAGCCAAGTTTGCGTTACCCGAATCATCGGGACAACCCCTCAATACCAAACTGGCCGCTACCATTGATTTCCTCACCAACCATCAGCTACCGGAGCAGGTCCTTGCAGAGGCCATGAACAGACACAGGGCACCGAGTAATTGCAACTCGCTCAATGTGCCTATTGTGAACATGCCTATTTGGGGCAATATTAGCCCGGGCATTAGAGCACAGGAAGTGAAGTTACAAAGAATCCTGAAACTGCTCACATCTGGGATTACCGCTTTTGCGAGGTCGGTGGACGGTGTGGACTTGAACACCGAACAGGAGGATGCTCTGGCACTGTTATGCAACACGCAATATGAGATAAATGCGTTCCGGAAAAGCATTATCAAGCCTACATTAAACCCCAAATTTGCGGGGCTATGCAGAGCACCCCCAACACCACCACCCAGACAGCTATTTGGAGAAGACCTCCTGAAGCAGGTCAAGGATTTAGATGACCATGCCAAGACATTGGGTCTTATGAGGTCACACACCTTGACCAGACAAACGGCCAGGAAAACATCATATTTCAGGCCACGAGGTCAAACCGAAAGGCCAGCAAGGACCTACGTTCCGGCGCCTCCACAATACCAATAGCCTCAACAGCCCAGGCCATTTTTAGGGCAAGGCCCGCAGCGGCCAGCATGGAAAATGCGGGCTCCGCATCACCAGCATAACCCAGCACCTCCACGTCCCACCAAACATGTCAGGGACCGCCGATAACCATGAAGATAAGGCGGTCTGGATTTCATGCACTTGCATGTCTAACCTCACATGTTGGGGGTAGACTACGGGTTTTTAAGGAGGCATGGGAAACCATCACCTCAGATGAGTTTATCTTACAAAGTATTCAAGGCCATGAGATTGAGTTCATAAATGGTCAAATTCCTCCACCTCAGCATATGCCAAATCGCAAATTTGCACTTTCCAGGAAGGAAACAGCAGTAGGCTATGCTGAAATCTTGAGACTACAAGGGAAAGGCGTGATAGAAAGAACTATACATGAACCAATTGAATTTGTATCCAACATATTCATGAAAACCAAGAAAGATGGTGGATGTCGGGTCATTATAGATCTAACCCATTTGAATACTTTTGTAAAATATACCCATTTCAAAATGGACACATTCGAAACAGCCAAATCTTTGATTTCTGAGGGCTGCTTCATGGCATGCATTGATTTAAAAGATGCATACTATTCAGTATCCATTCAGAAACATCACAGGAAGTTCTTGAAGTTTACCTGGATGGATCAACATTGGCAATACAAAGCTTTGCCTAATGGGCTTACCACAGTCCCCAGATTGCTTACTAAATTACTCAAGCCAGTGCTGGCAACACTGAGGAGGCAAAATCACATGGTTATAGCTTACCTGGATGATATCCTAATCATTGGGAATACACTGGAATCAGCAAAATTGGCAGTTTCAGCCACTGTGGAAATGTTTCAAAAAATGGGATTTATTATCCATCCAGATAAATCAAAGTTCTGTCCTTCACTATGGACTATCTGGGATTCACGGTGGATTCCAATCGCATGATTGCCACCATACCAACTAACAAAGTTGGGGATATCATTCAAGCATGTAAGAATCTGGTCTGCGCCAGTATACCATCAATTAGACAAACTGCTAAGGTGATTGGGAAAATCGTAGCAGTTTTTCCAGCTGTTCAATTCGGACCTTTACATTATCAAAATTTGCAAAGATCCAAGATTTCAGCATTAAAATTGAATGCTGGACATTTTGATAGACCTATGCAGCTGCCCCTTAAGGCAAAAATTGAGTTACAATGGTGGATTGATAATATCCATAACTCATTTAAACCCATCATTGTGCCTCATCCGGTGGCATACTTACAAACAGATGCAAGCTCCCATGGCTGGGGAGCCACGGACAACTACACTAGTTGTGGAGGCAGATGGGACACCCTTGAATCTACCCTGTTGTTATCACAAGGGATAAATTATTTGGAGATGCTCGGAGCATTCCACGGACTTAGAGCTTATTGTTCAAACTTTACTGACACTCATGTCCGTCTCGAAATAGACAATACCACTGCGGTGGCATATCTAAATCATATGGGTGGTACCAGGTCAATTTCATGTGATGAATTGGCAAATACAATTTGGCTCTGGTGCATACAACGGAATATTTGGATTTCAGCTACCTATCTACCAGGTAAGCTCAATACAGTGGCGGACACCAGGTCACGGAAATTTAATGACAACATCGAGTGGATGTTAAATCCCCAAATATTCGCCAAAATTACAGCCAAATTTGGTAAACCGGATATTGACCTTTTTGCGTCACGGTTGAACCATCAGGTACCAACATACGTATCATGGGAACCAGATCCTGGGGCATTGGCGATGGACGCTTTCTCGCTAGACTGGGGGAAATAGTTTTTCTATGCATTTCCTCCATTTTGCCTCATCAGTCAGGTATTGCGGAAAATCCAGCTAGATGCTGCTAAAGGCATTCTTGTCATACCCGACTGGCTTACTCAGCCATGGTATCCGGTGGTCCTTGATATGATCAGTCAACCATGGGTCCTCTTAGAGTGTTGCCCACAATTGGTGACGAACCCTGTTTCTGGGGAACAACATCCCTGCCATAGTCACTTGAAATTATTGGCTTGCAGGTTCTGAACAGACCATTACTGCAGTATGGTCTCTCATCAAGGACAATGGATACAATTGGAGCATCATGCAGGGAGTCCACAAGACGGCAATATCTAACGCATATCAGGAAATGGGAAACCTACTGCGGCCGCTTGAACATTGCATATGACTCCGTTACAATCACAGATGTGCTGGAATTCCTTGCGGGGTTGCATCATGACGAACACCTCAGCTACAGTGCCATCAACAGCGCCAGGGGTGCGCTATCATTCTACCTCAATATTGAGGTAGGATCCAATAAACTGGTGTCCAAACTTATGCGGGGAATATTTAATTCCAATCCACCAAGACCTCGTTACAACGTCACCTGGGACATTTTGGAAAGTACTAACCCTACTCAGGACATGGTCGCCCATGACTGGGCTTGAATTGGACAAACTCACCCTGAAGCTGGTGATGTTATTGGCACTTACTTCAGCACAAAGGGTACAGACACTTCACCAGGTCAAGATTGACAGAATGATCTCTACCCCAGAGAAATGAATCTTCTTTGTTGATGAATTACTTAAGCAGCATAGACCTGGATACACAGGGCTGCAGCTGGAGTTTCCAGCATACCCCGCTGATGCTAGGCTATGTTTAGCCACCCATATCCGCCACTATATAAGAGTGACGCGGAAATTAAGGGGAATGGGAAAAATACCTGCTAATCAGCCACAAAAAACCTCACCATAGAGTGACGGTACAGACGATCTCCAGATGGCTCAGGATCGTCTTGAACAAAGCAGGTATTGACACTAATATCTTTAAATCCCATTCCACCAGGGCTGCATCAACGTCGGCGGCAAAGGTCATGGAGGTGCCCATGGACCATATTCTTGCCACAGCGGGATGGGCCAGAGAAGCCACCTTTCAACAGTTTTATAATAAACCTGTTACCACTCCTGTATTGTTCGCAGAGGCCGTGCTGAATGCGGGTCGAGAACATACAGCTACTCCCTAGTGAGGGTTTTTTTCTTTGTTGTTATTAATAAATATTATTATTTTTCAGTACAAGCAGTCTGAAAATTTGATTACTCCTATCCATCCTTACAGTGGCGTGTGTGACAGCATGGACGTTGTCCAGGGCATGAAATCACAGAGCTTTGAAGTCTTCACAAAGTCACTCACGTGACTCCGAAATGAAATAGTAAGATTAAACGAGAACTTACCAGTCTGAAGTTTGATCTTTATTTTATGAGGAGTTGCGATGAGGGATTTCGTGCCCTCCGCTCCCAACCCTCGATCATAAAGTCAACTGGTAATTAGAGTCTCTTCAATCTTACTATAACAAGTCATTTCTTTGTTTGTTGGTTCTGTGATTCCACACCGCTGCTTTGAAGAATGTCGCGCATGCGTGCTGGCGGGTTCTTCACGAAATCCCTCATCGCAACTCCTCATAAAATAAAGATCAAACTTCAAACTGGTAAGTTCTCGTTTAATCTTACTATTATTCATATGGAGGAGAAAATATAATTTTGCAATCTCACTAAAGATAATCTCACTTTCCCTCTCACTCTGCCCCTCCCCTTGCTTTCTCTCCCCCCTATGTCTCTCCCCCGCTCCCCCTCTTACATCCCCCCCTCTCTCTCTCCCTCCCTCCCCATCTCTCTCCCTCCCACGCAGCGAAGCTCCGACTCCACGCCGCAGACACCGCAGCACCCCCCACCCCCCCTCCCCGGTGTTTTATTCTGGGAAAAAAAACCTTGGCCGGTGGCCCCCTAAAGTTTGAGGCCCTAGGCTTAAGCCTATGAAGCCTATAGGTAAATCCAGCCCTGGTTTGGTCTCATCGATGTGTAAGAGTACACATCTTGAACAATGGACACAATAGAGGTTGGTGGAGGTGCAAGTGAACCTCTGCCTAACCTGAAAGGACGGTCGGGGTCCCTGGACTGAGTTGAGGGAGGAGGTATAGGGACAGGTATAGCATCTCCTGCGGTTGCAGGGGAAGGTACCTGGGCAGGAGGTGGATTGAGTGGGAAAGATTGAGTTTTTGTTTTCTGTAAAGAACATGCACGTACACAGAGAATTCTTTACTATAACTTTTATTACCTAAACACACATCACTGCCCTAGCTGTACATGGTCTGTCACGTTCACTAGAGAGAGAGCTAGGGATGGGGAGGACACAGTTATACTCGATTATAGGGGAGTGGTTAGCAGGGGCTACGTCACTACTGTTAAAGGGGGATGCACATAACATCTACATCCTTCCTCTACAAAACAAAAGAAAGAACAGTGACAGGCGAGCATGTCTAATGCGCTAGGGAGAGTACACAACAGTAAAGTAACACCGAATTGCACATAATCGCCATAACGGTCTGGCGGCTTTACAAGGCGGGCAGATCGAGTCCGCACCTCGCTATCACCTCCTCCCCCCACGGGAACAAGAGAGACCGGTGCAGGCGGCGAGCACTTAGCAGGAGAAACCCAGGGCGAGAAACACGGCGGGGACGAAGGAGAAGCGGGAGGCGAGAAAGCCGGAGAGCCAGGGACAACCCCGGGAAGAACCACCGGGAGAGGCCGAGGGGACGGTGGACTGGGCAAGGCAGGACGCGGCAGCAAAGACACAGGGGGAGCATGCGGAGCAGCAGGAGGGGGACAAGGTTCATTCACGAAGCGCAGGTGCCGACGAGACCTGCGGTAGACCGTGCCATCGTGGTTAACCAGGTATGAACGAGGCGACCCGGCAGAACCGACGACAATGGCAAGCCTATGATGACCGGAGGAAGACCGCAAACGGACAACCTGGCCAGGATATAGAGGACGGAGGACACGGCAGGACCTGTCATGGGATCGCTTTTGGATAAGTTGCTTGTGGGCAATGCGCTTCCGGACCACGGCAGGTTTGAGCACAGAAGGAGCAAGGGATTGTTGAGCAACCGGGATCGGAGGGCGCATGACACAGGGCATGAGGCGCTGCGCCAGGGACCCCAGGGTATGGTCGCGGGGAATGTTGCGGAGGTTCAGGAGGGCAAGGTAAATGGCCGAATGAGACAGGCGACAGCGCTCCAGCAATCCCTTAGCACTGCGGACCGCGCGCTCAGCCAGGCCGTTGCTCTGAGGGTACTCCGGACTGCTGGTGTAGTGTCGAACGTTCCAGCGGTCAGCAAAAGCACGAAACTCAGCGCTAGTGAATTGGCTGCCGTTGTCCGACTGCAGGCTTGCCGGGGACCCAAAAGTAGCGAAGTGACGTCGCAGCTTCTCGATGACAGCAGAAGAAGACAGAGAGGGGAGCTGGTCAACCTCAAACCAGCTGAAGTAGGAATCAACAAGCACCAGGAAATGCTTGCCGCGCCATTCGAAAATGTCAGTCGCCAGCGCAGACCAAGGGAGGTCCAGGGCGGGCTGCTGCAAGAGGGGCTGCCGCTGCTGTTGCGGGGCGAGGCTGTTGCACGTAGGGCATGACGAGACCCTGTCCCGAAAAAAAGGAGCCATATCAGGCCAGTAGAACTGGCTCTGAGCGATGGAAAGAGTGGCTTCGGCTCCGGGATGGCCACGATGAGGCCGGGAGGAGGCCACGTGAATCGGCTTATTGAGGATAGTGACCAGAGGTTGGTGGTCCTTTTCAATGGAAAAACATGTGCCCAGAATATAGTCTTTAAACTTCGAGCAGGCAAAGACAACAGCCAACAGTTCTTTTTCAATTCCCCGGCACTAGAGAGAGAGCTAGGGATGCTATGCACATAACAACTACATTTTCTTGCTCTAGATTCTAACATCTGCAGTCTCTTGTGTCTCCAACTTATTATTGATTTTGAACTTCCAACATAGCTTTCCCCAATTCTCATGTGTGCCTCAAATTAAAACCACTTTACAATTGCATTACTTTCAGGGAAACACAGCTATTTGTGCAGTAGCATGAAATTTTCAAACCTACAAAATTGAACAAACTAGTTATTTTAGTCTGGAAAACATTTTTGGTAACTGAATCAAGGAAAGAAACCAGTATGATTTTTGAAAACGGAACAATTTATTTTAAGTAAGGAGGCTTTAAATAGGCACATGGATAGGAAGAGAATGGAGGGACATGGTTCATGTACAGGCAGTGAAAATCAGTTTATTTTGTCTTCATGTTCGGCATGGACATTGTGGGCTGAAGGGGTGGACATTGTGGGCTGTGTTCCCGTGCTGTACTGGTCTATATTCTATGTAACACTGAGCAAATTAAGCTCTGCAAGAAATATTTCAACTGTGGTTCAAAGCTGCAAGTTCTCAAACTTTGAGTGCTGTTTTGAAACTGCAAGGAAACCTCTCAAGCTGGGTAAAATATCAAACATTCTTTTGCAGTCTGTCTCAGGTCACTGAACCTGGTCCACTGCTTATTTTGGCTGCACTCACCATTTTTCTGCTAACCACACACTTACATTTGGATCCGTTTTGATCCAGAAGTAAACTGGTGTTCACCTGAATAAATTTATGTTCGATAAGTTTAGTTTTTTGTTAGATGGTAGGATTCTGCAAAAGGAGTGTTCTGAAATGGGTTTAGTTTTTGTTGAAAATCATAACTGGTCGAAGAAGAAGAAAGCACAGGCGTTTTCTGACCAATGTAGAAACCAGCAGCATATTCCCTCGGGTTCCAGCTGGCAGTCTGCACGGAAATAATTGCATGCACCACTTATGCAGTTGGATAGACCAAATAAATAGGCTTCTCTGTGGCGGCTCAACCGCATTGCTGAGCTTAAACTCTGAGCAGGCTCTCCCATGTGAAAAGTTGAAAAGATGCAGCGAGTATGTTGTAGCATGTTTTTTTTTGCGTGGTATCAAAAATGTTAGATCCTGTTAACAAGTCTGTGGAGAAATGTAGTTGACTGATAAACAGCGAGAGCAGAACACAGCCAGTTTGAACACAGCATAACGGTGGCTGCTATGAAGTCAGGGGCCTCTCCCTCACTTTCTCGCTCAGGCTCTCTGGAGGGGGCTGACATTATAAACATATGTGAAATGGATATAGAGTGAACAAAAGCAGAAAGCGTTTGATGCAGTTTAAAGCATGTTTACACAAGCTGGCGACGTCCTGGATGTGTTTACCTGTGAAACTGGCTGGGAAGCAAATGATAAGAATATTAGAAGGGAAAAAACTCACATCTTGGATTTGGACCTTTTGGAGGAAATAAATTAGAAAATTACTTTTTAAAACCTTAAAAAAAAAATAAGGTGGACAATATAAAACTAAAGGAGAAACAAGGTTCTGCGGATGCTGGAAGCTTGAGCGAAGCTCAAAGTGCTGGAGTAACTCAGCGGGTCAGGCAGCATCTCTGGCAGACATGGATATGATCTCACGTCTGAAGAAGAGGCCCCGACCCAAAACGTCACCTTTCCAGGTCCTATAGTGAAGCTGCCTGACCTGCTCAGTTACTGCAACACTTTGAGCTTCGCTCACGCATAATGTTGTGAACATCCAAGTAATTCCATCTCCATTGATCCAAAATAAATGATACATACTTGCAAAGATTTAACTAGAGATCAGCGTCAAGCTGGCTTCCATTTAAAGGAGTGCAGTCCTCCCAAGAAGGCTCAGCTGTGTTATCAGTTTTGTCCCTGTGATGGGAGATAAATTGAGTCAAGTTACAGCATTGCTGCCTCAGACCAGACATCAACTAATAAGTGCATGAGTTCACCAATGTGGAGTGAGTAGGAGGGTGGACCACAGCACTTATTTTCCCTCTCGCTGATATATGTTGACTTATTGTGTCTCTCAGCCTTCAGATCTATCGCCCTTTTTCTTCGCTCTGACACATAACACAATTTCAGAACACAATGAAAAAGTTCCAAACCATTATATCAATCCCTTTTCTGCTTCTCTTTAACAGTGCTTAACGCAAAGAAAATGCTGTTACCTGAAAGAAAATACTGAATAAATAAGAAAATACATTGTGATTCACTGAATTATACAGCAATGAAACGCACAGAATGGCCCTTCAGCCACCATGTCCATGCCAACTGTGAAGCCATCTATACTATCCTATTTTCTAGCATTCAGTTCTTAGCCAAATTTGTCTTTGCAATTCGAGTGCTCAACTTTATACATCCTAAAAATTGTAAGAGTACCTGCATGTTTCAGATTTCATCCACTCATGTGGGTGAAAAAACTTCTCAGATCTGCTCTAAGTCTCTCCCCCCCCCCCCCCCCAAAACTTATGCCCTCCATTTTTAGACACGTCTGCAAAGAGGAAAATTTCCCTGGTATCTCCATGACCTATGCCCTTATAATTTTCTAAACTTTTATCAGGTTCCTTCCTAGCCTCCTCCACTCCAAGGAAC
Organism: Raja brachyura; assembly: GCA_963514005.1. Next base: position 103,410,910 of record OY740782.1, on the reverse strand, counting down.
ACTAATGGGCCTGTCCCACTCAGGTGACTGTTTGGCGACTGCAGGAGACTATGCACGTTCGTGGGGGGTTGCCAGGGAGTCGCCTTCATGGTCATGAGGACTTCCTGCTTTCTGGGAACTAGTCGCGTCCTCATTGTTGTCGCCGTGAATTTTTCAACATGTTGAAAAATTAGCGGCGACTAGAATGAAGCCGCCATGGAGAGTAGTGAGAATTCTCATGCCATAGGTGGATCGTCCTAATGGGTTGCCAGGAGGTCGAAGGTTCTCAGAGGTTCTCGTAGGTTGTAGCCGGTGCAGACCGCTGAATTACATTAGTTCATTAGTAAAATGTTCCATGCCAGGCAGCATCCTGGCAAATCTCCTTTGCATTCTTCCTATAGTGGGGCAACCAGAACTGTACACTGTACACTAGCTGTGACCTGATCAATGGTTTATAAAACTGTACCATGACCTTGAAGACAGACACAAAATGCTGGAGTAACTCAAACTGCATCTCTGGAGAGAAATAATGGGTCTTCTTTCGGGTCGAGACCCTTCTGATGACTTCCCTGATCTTATATTGTATACCCTGGCTTAGTGGGCAAATTCTGGAGAGCAGGATGGTTACTCCATGCCAACATTTCATTACTAAGCAATTTTAGTGCACTAAATACCTAACAATATGACAAAGTGGAGACACTCAATGCATTGTGAATCAACAGAAGTATCAGGCTGATTTTGGATATTGCTATTTACTTTGTGAAAGCAACATTTTGCCCTTATACTTGCTGCATGTTTTATAAAGTTACAGTGCTTGCACATAAATTTGCTCATTAACCTTGCCACAGAATGTTACGTCCAGTGATTAACTCATTAAGTACCCTTTTAACAACATAATCATTGTTAATGGAGGCTAATAAACCTGTGGCCCTGGAAGTACACAATGACAAATATAGTGTTTGACTTTATCATGCTGTGAGTTTATTAAGGAACTACAATGTTATATTTAAATTTTAAGTATAAATTTTAAGTTTCGTTTTAATAAATTTCATTTTATTGCTTAAAGTTATATAGACTTATTTTTCTCTCTCACTTAATGCAGTGTATTTTCCTTTCTGTACCTGATTTAGCATGGGTTGTGGGTGTCGCTGGCACAGGCAATGCTAACTTCTAAATTTCCTCAAGAAGGTGATGGTGAGTCATTTTCTTGCAGTGTCAGCCTGTGTGGTAAAGGTATTCCAACAGCATTATTAATAACGAGTTACAATTTTTTTTAAATTCAAGTAGCATCAAAGGAATTTTCAGATGTATTCAAACCAGAGTGATATGTGACTTTGAGGCAAACCTACTGGTGGTGTATTTTCTCATGTTCCTCGTGCCCTTTTGAAGATTGTTTTAAAACCTCTGTTCATCTTTAATATCAGATGACCATGATTACTGGCCAGTTGTGCAACCAATAAATTGCAGAAATGGACCAGAGTTTCTATGTTATTATTATCCATGTAGAAGAAGAAGCAGAGAAATCAGAAAAATAAGGCTGACAGTAAGAAACATCTATCCCTTGGTGAGGGTATCTAAACAAGAAACAATGGAAAACATTTTATCAGGATGCATCACAGCTTGGCTTGGAAACAGCTCCATCCAAGACCACAAGAAATTGCAGCGAGTTGTGGACGCAGCCCAGACCATCGCACAAACCAACCTCCCTTCTATTGACTCTTCTTTCCTTGGTCGGACATTGCTGGTTTTACCTTGCACTAAATGTTATTCCCTTATCATGTATCTATACACTGTAAATGGTTCGATTGTAATCATGTATTGTCTTTCTGCTGGGTGGATAGCGTGCAACAAAAGGTTTTCACTGTACCTGGGTACATGTGACAATAAACTAAACTAAACTAAGAGGACATAGGTATAAGGTGACTATGTTGTTTAGAAGGATTTAGGAGAGAATTTCTTCATGTAGAAAGTGGTGGCAATTTGGAATGTGCTGGAAGTGATGGAGGCAAATACGCTGAAAGAAGCATTTGGGCAATCACTTGAATCACCAAGGAATGGAAGGTAGATGGGTCTAACATCAAAATGTATAAAGGTTGACATGAACATAGTCGGGCGAATGGTCAATGCAGTGCCGAATAATCAAAACACCATGGAGATCTTGTGAAGCTGCAGTAGGATGATTAGGTGAAATCTTTGGAATCTTAAATGGTCTTCAAATTTGAGGAAGGACATTCTTGCCATTGAGGGAGTGCAGCGTAGGTTCTCAAAGTTTATTCCCGGGATGGTGGAACTGTCATATACTGAGAGAATGGAGTGGCTGGGCTTGTATAATCTGGAATTTAGAAAGATGAGAGGGGATCAAATTGAAACATATAAGATTATTACGGGTTTGGATATGCTAGAGGCAGGAAACATGCTCCTGATGTTGGGTGAGTCCAAAACCAAGGGCCACAGTTTAAGAATAAGGGTAAGCCATTTAGAACGGAGATGAGGAAACATTTTTTCACACAGAGAGTTGTGAGTCTGTGGAATTCTCCGAGGGGGGTGGAGGCCAGTTCTCTTTATGCTTTCAAGAGAGAGCTAGATCAGGCTCTTAAAGATTGCGGTGTCAGGGGATATGGGGAGAAGGCAGGAACGGGGTACTGATTGTGGAAGTTCAGCCATGATCACATTGAATGTGCTGGCTCGAAGAGCTGAATGGCTTACTCCTGCACCTATTGTCTATGTCTATTGTCTATTGTCATAGTTAATTGTGGAGACATTTTGTCATTGTGCGAGGAAAGCTCTCCATGCTTGCAGTGACCATAAGGCCATTCTCGAGAAAGCAGTGGGTGGTACAAAGTAGCCCAGGATTTGTATGTAGAGCTTGCAAGGATGAGTGACTGGCTCAATGTGGACCTGTTAAAAAAAAAAGCAAATTGATGGTGCATTCCCAGAAAAACAGTGTTACACAGATTTACCCCACAGGAAAATGTCTTTCTGGCCCACGGACCAGATGCTGAAAAACATTATTCGCAGTCTGCGTAATCAAGGGGATACATTGGTTGCCGCAGCAACTGAGCAAGAGCACTTGAAAAGGGCTTGACAGGGTTTGCAGAGGGTCCATGAGCACAATATCGAATTGAAACCAAACGTTCCTTCAAGAAGGAAATATATGTTTACGCCTAAAGTTATCAGTTGCAGGATCGCAGCTGTCAGTTTAGTTCAGTTTAGTTTATTGTCACGCGTAACGACGTACAATGAAAAACTTTTTGTTGCATGCTATCCAGTCACCAGAAAGACAATATATGATTACAATTGAGCTATTTACAGTGTACAGATACATGATGAGGGAATATTTAAGCAAATGTAATACGTGATTGTAGATCTGCTTATGTGACTAGCACGCAAATAGTTGCCTGTGGTGGACATCAAGCTTTCAGAGAGAAGATGGCATAAACACCAAATCCAATACTGTAGCTTCCTGCCAGAACTTCCTACACCATTGATACCTCTCCATCAGTTATTATCGGAGGATAAACCCTGGCAAAGGGATACTGAGCAGCTTAGAGTGGTGATAAGTGAAAAACATGCCTTAGCAGAGGCTCAGCAGCAGAAAGGCACTGAATCTTTCCTCTCATGCCTCCAGCCATGGTGTTGCAGCTGCAATCACTCACCTTTTGGATAAGGAACAGGCTCACAAAAAACACAAGGACAGATAGAAAAAGAGGCATTAGCTTTTGTCTTTGGCATTCATTAATACCATATCTCCTGCTGAGATGGACCCATACACCTGGAAACCACTACCGATCCTTGAACCATCTTAGCATCAAAATCACCCATTCTCACAATGACAGCTCTCAGACTTCAAAGAAGCCACAGGAAATATGAAAATAACATTTTACGTTGTAAAATATTGATGACAATTTCTCAGTCGCAGCTGAAGAATTTTCAAAAATGATTCAACAGGTTAGAAACAAAGAACTGCAGGTGCTGGTTTATAAAAAAATACACAAAGTGCTGGATTAATTCACGAGGTCAAACGGCATCTCTGGAGAACATTGATAGGCGATGTTTGGACCGAGACCCTTCTTCAGCCCATATCAAACAATACCTAACTCCAACACTGTATACCCTGAGTGAGATGCTGATGAGCTGTTGGCTCTCCATGGCTAAGCCCGGTGAAGCTAAACTTAGGCAGTAGACTTGAGAGGAGGGGTGATGCCAAAGAAGACATTTCCAGCTGACAGAAACAGTGATGGTTTTGAATGGGTGACAAGATGTAAATATTCAAGTTTCAAGGCCAGACAGAGATACCATACCAGAGAGGACGCATTGAGGGAAAAAAAGGTAACACGAGGTTTATCAAGGTTCATGTGGATCGTTTGCAATTAGAAGCCTTAATACTTAATCTAATTAATTATTCCACTGTTTGTAGGAACATGATGTGCATAACAAGAGGGGCTACACATTAAAAAAACGTCACCGATCCATGTCTCCCAGAGATGCTGACTCCCACTTTGAGTTAACGGCCTGTCCCACCAGTATGCAACTCCATGCGGTGAGCGCGAGCAAACTGGAAGCGGGGACCGCGCGGAGGTTGGGTGATCCCCGTACAGGGCCGGTCCCACGAGCATGCGCCTGCATGCGGCCAGCGCGACCAAACCAGCAGCGGGGGCCGCGCGGAGGTCGAGTGAATGGCTCAACGTGGTGCGACGTTCGAGCGATGTCCGCGGTAAGTTCGCAAGGACAGAGAGGGACACACAGAGAGGAACACGGAGGCACACAGAGAGGGGCACGGAGGCACACAGAGAGAGGGGCACGGAGGCACGACATCGAGGCGGTGCGTAATGCGTCGCGGCGGCTGTGGGCCGACAAGCTGTTGTCGCGCGAAATTTTTGAACACAGTCAGTTTTTCGGAGCCCCGCGCGATATCGGGACCAACTCCGCACAACTCCATACGGCTCCGGTGATCAAAGTGGGACCGGCTCCGCGAGGCCGGACGGCTTAAGCGACCACGTTAGGCCGCACTCACCGCATGGAGTCGCATGCTGATGGGACAGGCCCTTTACTCCAGCACTAGGTGTTCTGCGCAAGATTCCAGCATGTGCAGTTCTTTGTGTTTCCACCAAAACACTTAATTTGTTGTCAATTAGTTAGGATGGCCAGAGGCTGCTAATGGTGCTATTCAAATACCGGTCTTCCTCCTGTTCTTGTCGCGGTGATCTTCAGACCCATGGGTTCCACATTCTCATTGCTTGTATGAAGTTGTTCCTGAGTAAATTCACTTTGAATCTGAAATCCCCTGGTTTCCCCCACCAAGCAGATGGACAAATCAAGCCTCAGCCACCTTGTGAATGCAGTTCTAGCACTTAACCACGGCAGTATTGAATGTGATCTTATTTTTGTTTAAATTATTTGGCAAGAAAATCAGTTTTCAATGTGTGTCCATTTTATTTTTGCTTAGCTTATGCAACATGGAGATCGTTTATTGCTGTCTTTGTCTGGGAGTTGTTCTCCCTCTATCTGCGGATTTCACCAAAGTCAGCAATTTAACAGAGGTTGGATGGAAATAAATGTGATTGTCTCTCTGAAAACTCCACTCAACTCCACACATACAGCCACGTAGCGCCTCTCAGGAGAGTTCAATAGTTCAGTCTTAATCGTCAAGTTAACTCTTTCTATACTGTTCTTGATTTCAGATTGTTTATTCTATCCGTCTTTAATCTGAAACTTAAATGTAAAAATTGCAAAGAAAACCTACTGATGGATTCCGGAAGGAAAGAAGAGAAGAATTAGCTGGTTGTAAAAAGCAAATTGAGTTCTGGGAACCAGAATTTTGTTTTTCTTTTCTACCATGCTAAGACATTTTTTAAAGTGTCATTTGTGATTAGTGGAAGAGAAGCAGCATATTTTCTACACTTCTGTGGTTTAGTTTTAACTAATAATTGACAGTATAATGCTACTAAGTTCACAGATAATGCATTAATTTGGATAGAAAATAAGAGGACCATTACAGTTCACATTATTGCAACTGTATGGTCTGGCCCCAGCTGTAACTTGATATCATTCAGCAGCTTAATTCAGTGGGCTGTTTCCTCAACTGAAGATAGGTGAGCAGCAGTACTTACAAATCACTGCTTTCATACACGCCCAGTGTCATTTCAACCAGTTTGAAAATCTTCCCACATGATCCACTGAATTTAATTTTAATCATTTCAGCATGAGCTCAAAAAGTACTTGGCAAGGAACAACATCAGAGCTGCAATGAAACTTGGGTCTGCAAACTGTAGTCACCATTTCTATCCATTCTATCCAGAGGCTACCTTGAAAACCCTCTAAGTTTCTTTTGAATGGCTTTTAAGTAGACTGTGCATGCATACCAGCTGGCCGACAGGTGTGAAGAAAATGCATCGATCGACTGTGCCTCAGTAGTTTGGAATGTTTCCAGATACTTTTTGTTTGAGAAGATCTTTATTATTTTTTTCAACTGGCGCGAAGAGCTCTTGGAGACTGGGATGTCAGCCAGCAGATGGTTAAATAACTGGTGGAAAACTAGACCAATGTGCCTCAGACTATGAGGAATGTGATATCCTGATATATTGTGCCACGTATTAGGAACCAATGTGTAATCACTTAACCCTAACATTCACCATTTGAAAAGAACAAGCCTACTTCAGTAGTTGCCGTACATTGCTGTATCCTCTACTCTGTTGCAAACATATTTGCAGTTATCAATTGAAGCTAAAAAAGTTAAAATCATCTAGAGTCTATTAAAAAACATTTGGCAATTAGCTTGAACTATACATATAGTGCTGTGGACAAAGGAACTGCCAATACTGGTTTACAAAAAAAAGACAAAAAGTGCTGGAGTAACATCCCTTAAATGTGATCCCTTAAAGTCAGAAAACTGTAAATAAATTTGATATTTTCAAACAATGTAATGATCTTCTGGAAAATCAGTTTGAAATGTTAAACATGCCTTCAAATTTATAGTTAAGATTCAGGTCTTCCAATCAGAAAATGAAAATGGTTCTTCTAGAGCTTAGTATCGTATGTAAAACTTGGGTGCCCAAATTAACGGCAGCACTTAAAGGTGCCTGGTTCCACTTTAACAAGAGCTAAGGAGATGTATAAATCCAAAGTCAAAGCCTGATCTGCCTTTGGAGCAAAGCAAAGTGAAATGTTGTTAATTCAGCTTCACTCAATCCAGCTCCGCCCCTATAGTTGGGTTGGGTCTAGAATCTATCTTTTCATAGATAGATAAAATGGGGGAGGGGAGGGTGGGTGTGGGAGCGGGTGTGGGCAGGGGGGGTGTGAGGGGGATGTGGAAGAGGGGGGTGTGGGAGGAGGGATGTGGGGGATGGAGGGTGGGGAGGGGGGTGTGGGGATGTGTGTGTGGGGGAAGAGTGTGAAGGGGTGGGGGAGGGGTGGGAGGGGGAAGGGAGGGGGGGCTGTGGGGGATGGGGGTGTGGGGGAAGGGGGAAGGGGAACCTTCAAAACCTTAATAACTTTTGTACTATTTCACCGATCAGAACAAAACTTACTTGACTTGCAGCAGAGAAGAATGGTGGTTAAGGTGGCGAAAAATCGTAGCGCCATGGGTGATTGATTTGCACAAATTTACTTACAACGCAGACAGGAAGTGGTCAAGATGAGAGTTTTAGTACACTAGGCTAAGTGGGACCCTCTGGGTCCCATGTTCATATGTGAGGGCTAGCCCCCAATGCAATATTCCACCTCCACCAATTCCAATATTGGTGGCCAGTGGGAGGGGGGGCTTTCTGGAGTGCTAGTATGGGTGTTGTGGACCAAAGGGACTGGTTTTCAGAGGGCTAGTATGGACATTGTGGACCAAATGTATTCTTGCGCTGGCAGTTCAGTCACTCAGGGCTGGTGGGCTGGCAGCTCAGTCACTCAGGGCATTCAATTTCACAGCATTTCAAGCAGAGTGCAGGCCACCAAATTCAATTCCATACCATTTCAAGTAGAGTGCAGGCCACCAAATTCAATTTCATACCATTTCTAGCAGAGTGCAGGCCACCAAATTCAATTTCATACCATTTCAAGTAGAATGCAGGCCACCAAATTCAATTTCATGCCATTTCTAGCAGAGTGCAGGCCACCAAATTCCATTTCATAGCATTTCAAGCAGAGTGCAGGCCACCAAATTCAATTTCATAGCATTTCAAGCAGAGTTCAGGCCACCAAGTTCAATTTCATAGCATTTCAAGCAGAATGCAGGCCACCAAATTCAATTTCATAGCATTTCAAGCAGAGTATAAGCCACCAAATTGCCAAACAATTCATTGCATTGTCATTAAGGGTAACAAATTATTTATTACAAGTACATTGCAGACTCACTATTCCGTTGATTCACAGCTTAGAATCACAGTTGTGGACTCTCCCTCGTGATCTTCCAGAGTGACTGACTCGCGTCCAGGCATCCGGGGTTTCATAATCCTGCCCCACTCCCTTCCGGAAGGGGCGTTATCTTCATCGTAGTGATTGATAGGCGAGAGGACCAATCAGCTGATCTCAAGATTTTTTTAACTCTCATAACTTTTTTATTTTTCATTGATCAGAAGAATCCTCGGGGCTGCTGGAGGAGGACTGTGAGTAAGATGGCCAAAGATCATACCGATATATGGTAGCGTTTTTTTCTAAAATCAATATACAGCACAGACAGGAAGTGGTCAAGATGAGACTTTTAGTTATATAGATGGATAGATTTATAACACCTCTCCAGTTTCTCCTTGTAGTTTGCTATGAAATTAAGCTTCCATTTTTCTGGGAGCTTAATGACATAACAAATCATAAGAAGAAACTGGAGAGGTGTTTTCAATATTTTTCTAAACCTAAGCAGTAAATTATTAATGGATGATTCACCAAAAGTCAACCCGCATTGGCAGACACCAGAACAAGTATTTTCCTGGATTTTCAGGTAGAGTAATACAATCGTATGGAAAATTCAGCCCTTCAGCCCAACTCACTTGTGCTGACCAAGGTGCCTGTCGACACTGATCTAATTTGCCTGCGTTAGTGATCTAATTTGCCTGCATATCCCAGGAAAGGAAAATAAACTTTTCCTTTCCAAAGCAAACTTGATACCAGGATAAACTAATCACTCAGCCTGCACATGACCCATATTCCTCCTCTCCCTGCACATCAATGTGCCTATCTAAAAGCCTCTTAAATGCCACTATTGAATCTGCTTCCATAATCATCCATTATCATATCTGCCTCCACCACCACCTCTGGCTGCACGCTCCACGCTCAGACCACTCTCTGTGTAAAAAAGTTTACCCAACACATCTCCTTTAAATTTTACCCTCTTCACCTTAAAGCTATGCCCTCTAGTCTTTGATGTTTCTACCCTGGTAAAAAGATGTAAGTGGAGTGATATATACCATGTGCCGGCAGATGCGCAATTTAAATTGGTATCATGGTCAGCATTGACATTGTGGGCTGAAAGGCCTGTTCCTGTGCTGTACTGCTCTGTGTTGCATACCATATGTTCTTTCCTATCTGTGAGCCAGGAAAATTATTTCCCTTGGTACCTATTTTATTCTGCCAGGCTGTTTGATGCTACGTTCAGTCAAATGATGATAAGAGCATTCAAACTCCCCCTTAGAATTTAACCCTTTGGATTATGTTTGGAACAAAGCTGCAATGAGCTCATTATGATTCAATGATACTTTATTGTTACATGTGCCTAGATATACGGAAAGCCCACCGCTGGGTAGCTCTCAGTAACGCGGGTCCCCCTAGGCTTCCGATGGTCCACCACACACTCCATGGTCCCCATGTGCCCTCGACAGTCCCCTCGCTCTCAACAGTCCCACTAAGTTCTCGGCAACCCACCTCGCTCTCGGTGGTGCGGGTCCCCCTACCTTCTCAATTGTCCACCATATTCTCAATGGTCCCCCTACGTACTTGGCGGTGCCCCTCGAAATACACCTTGCCCTTGACAGTCGCTGAGTATTGTCTCTCGACAGTCCCCCTACTCCCTCAGTAACCCACCTCACATTGGATAAATAAAAGATTGCTTAAAGTACAAACAGAGAGAAGATGAATAAAGTCCTCTTTTTCAGCTGGGCAGTCCTTGGTAGTTGTGCCGAAACCTTTGCAATCGATATAAACAATTTAAATGAAGTTTCCATATCACATATTTGAGCTTGCTAAGCACCACTGTATAAGGCTGTCTGGACTGTAAGACAAAGAGTGTACAAAGGGTATTAACAGGTTAAGTAAATGGTCAAGAAACGGCATTGGGGGTTCAGTATTGATGTAGATAGAGAACTGGCTGGCAAACAGGAAGCAAAGAGTAGGAGTAAACGGGTCCTTTTCACAATGGCAGGCAGTGACTAGTGGGGCACCGCAAGGCTCAGTGCTGGGACCCCAGCTATTTACAATATACATTAATGATCTGGATGAGGGAATTGAAGACAATATCTCCAAGTTTGCGGATGACACCAAGCTGGAGGGCAGTTTTAGCTGTGAGGAGGATGCTAGGAGACTGCAAGGTAACTTGGATAGGCTGGGTGAGTGGGAAAATGTTTGGCAGATGCAGTATAATGTGGATAAATGTGAGGTTATCCACTTTGGTAGCAAAAATAGGAAAGTAGCCTATTATCTAAATGGTGGCCGATTAGGAAAAGGGGAGATGCAGCGCGACCTGGGTGTCATGGTACACCAGTCATTGAAAGTAGGCCTGCAGGTGCAGCAGGCAGTGAAGAAAGCGAATGGTATTTTAGCTTTCATAGCAAAAGGATTTGAGTATAGGAGCAGGGAGGTTCTACTTCAGTTGTATAGGGTCTTGGTGAGACCACATCTGGAGTATTGCGTACAGTTCTGGTCTCCAAATCTGAGGAACGACATTGCCATAGAGGGAGTGCAGAGAAGGTTCACCAGACTGATTCCTGGGACGTCAGGACTGTCTTATGAAGAAAGACTGGATAGAGTCGGTTTATACTCTCTAGAATTTAGGAGATTGAGAGGGGATCTTATAGAAACTTACAAAATTCTTAAGGGGTTGGACAGGCTAGATGCAGGAAGATTGTTCCCGATGTTGGGGAGGTCCAGGACAAGGGGTCACAGCTTGAGGATAAGGGCGAAATCCTTTAGGACCGAGATGAGAAGGACTTTTTTCACACAGAGAGTGGTGGGTCTCTGGAACTCTCTGCCACAGAGGGTAGTTAAGGCCAGTTCATTGGCTATATTAAAGAAGGAGTTAGATGTGGCCCTTGTGACTAAAGGGATCAGGGGGTATGGAGAGAAGGCAGGTGCAGGATACTGAGTTGGGTGATCAGCCATGATCATATTGAATGGCGGTGCAGGCTCGAAGGGCCGAATGGCCTACTCCTGCACCTAATTTCTATGTTTCTATGTTTCTATGTAAGAAGGTGGGGAAATAGAAACATTGAAACTTGATTGGAAGCAGGAGCAGGCTGTCTGGCCCAACTTCGCTCTCTCAAGCCTGATCATCTTTCTCTATACCAGATACCTGAACTTTCCCTGGACATTTTATTACCTTTAGGTTCCAGAAATGTATCTTTCTTCTTCTTAAAAATATTCAGCGACTTGCCCGCTGTGGTAACGCATTGCACAGCTTTGGCACCTCTGAGTTAAGAAATGTCTCCTCATCTCCTGCCCTGTAACCTAATGCCACTGTCCCACTTAGGTGATTTTTTAGGCGACTACAGGTGACTAGGTTGTTACCACATGGTGCAGGGTGTCACCTGCATGGTCTCCTCAGTCACCCAAAGAATCGTAGCGTTTTTATGGTCGCCAATAAACAATAATGTTCAAGACATTTCGGCGACCATCGGGGACCGTGGGCTTGTTGTAGCTTGACGTTTCCTGACGTAGGTGCTGTCATAGATTGTGTCAGGATGACGTAGGTTGGCGCCGGTGCTGACTTTGGTGAATTCCATTGGTGACTACGTACGTCAACTAGCGACAGGTACCGGCGACTGAATTGTCTTACAATAGACAATAGACAATAGGTGCAGAAGTAGGCCATTCGGCTCTTCAAGCCAGCCCCACCATTCAATGAGATCATGGCTGATCATCCCCAATCAGTACCCCGTTCCTGCCTTCACCCCATATCCCCTGACTCCGCTATCTTCAAGAGCCCTATTTAGCTCTCTCTTGAAAGTATCCAGAGAACTGGCCTCCACCGCCCTCTGAGGCAGAAAATTCCACACTCACAGCTCTCTGTGAGAAAATGTGCTTCCTCGTCTCCATTCTAAATGGCTTACCCCTTATCCTTAAACTGCGGCCCCTGATTCTGGACTCCACCAACATCGGGAACATGTTTCCTGCCTCTAGCGTGTCCAAACCCTTAATAATCTTAAATGTTTCAATAAGATCCCCTCTCATCCTTCTAAACTCCAGAGTATACCAGTCCAGCCGCTATATTCTCTCAGCATATGACAGTCCCGCCATCCCGGGAATTACATCTTTTATAATTGACTCCAGCATCTTCCCCACCACCGATGTCAGGCTAACTGGTTTATAATTTCCTGTTTTCTCTCTCCCGCCTTTCTTAAAAGGTGAGATAACATTATCTACCCACCGATCCACAGGAACTGATCCTGAATCTATAGAACATCTGTGGCAATTTCCCATCTACCATCTGTGGAATTCTCTGCCACAGAAAGTAGTTGAGGCCAGTTCATTGGCTATATTTAAGAGGGAGTTAAATGTGGCCCTTGTGGCTAAAGGGATCAGGGGGTATGGAGAGAAGTCAGGTACAGGACACTGAGTTGGAGGATCAGCCACAATCATATTGAATGGCGGTGCAGGCTCGAAGGGCCGAATGGCCTACTCCTACACCTATTTTCTATGTTTCTATGTTTCTATGAAAAGTTTGGAACAGATGCCTTAATATTACAATTCTCTGAATTATGAGTCGTCACAGAATGGCTGCATTGCTGTGGGCTTCAGGTGTTGCAGGTTAGTTATGATATTGGCACTTTGCTGATGTGTCCAGCCCATAGTTAATGCTGACAGGTTGCAAAAAATCATGCAAGTGAACAGGCGGTAGGAGGTTTGTGCGTTCGCTCCATTGCCAGGAACAGGCATGGGTTAATTGCACGTCATGATCCCTTGTCCAGTTATAGAGCCTAGCCAATTAAACCCCTCTGATTCAAACATCATCTAACTTTGGAAGTCCAACATTTTTGAAAAATATGATGCTTTTTTTGTCCAGGAGACTTGTCATGACATATATTGGTGGCTTCTATTTAGCCAGTAATAATTTGTATAATGACTTTCCCCAAAATATGGCTTATTTTTTTGCACATCATGTGTTGCACCTATGTTTTATTTCACTTCAGGTTACTGCCAGGAATGGTGGAAGAGGCAATTAGAGTAGGGACATTTAAGAGGCTTTTGGATAGGAACATGAATATGCGGCGAATGGAGGGAGATTGATTAAATGTAGGCAGAGGAGATTCATTTCACCTCACATCATGTTCAGCATGAACATTGTGGGCTGAAGGGCCTGTTCTGGTGCTATACTGTTCTGTTCTATGTTCTTAGGACACAACCAAGATATTGTAATGTTCATAATTTAACTATATCACACAGCATTATTATTCTCTTTTAGTCAGATTCAGAGGACTAGCTGCTGTTTCAGTTCTTAATTGTAGGTTCGCAAATTATCGTTAAACCTATTGCTCAAAATGTTCATTAATGATCGGATCTATCCGTACAATAAAATAAAATAATGGTATATTGTTGCCTAGTGTGCTGAATAGAAGCAATTGTTTCGGGCTGATTTTGCACACATATGCTATAGATCAAAACAGCAGAATAACACAAATTGGCCCGGCATTATTTCTGGGCAAAACAGGAAATTCCATCGAAATGGAGTCACAGACATCATAAACTTTCAGCACATACATTCGTTCACTTTGGCTAATATGAAGTAACAAATGTATGATAAAACTTCATCAAAAAGGGAGGAAATACAAGTTCAATCAATATGTTGGCATGAAGTCCTATTTCTGAAACATATATGATGAAGATGGAGATTTTTCAAGTTTAGGTGTGGCTCAAACTCTACCGACAGAAAGCAAGTTCTGGTTCAGAATTAGTCCTCCCTTCCCCCAACTCCAGTGTTTTACAAGCTCCTTTGCGAAAAGCTGGTATTCAGCTGAGATTCAACCCGCTCACTTAGTAACATGCTCTTGATTCATCTCGACAATGTACACAAACAATAAGAGAGCCACATAAATAATTCCACTTTCAAGACAATGTTATATTTTATCATTACTGATGTTTTCAGTTCCTTGCATTACGATTATTTTTTGTACAGGTCAGTATGTGACCAGATCTAATGTGATTTGTTACCCAACGATGAAAGTTCTTAACCACAGAATCACGTCAAAGTGCTGGACGCCATCAAGCAAATACCAACCTATATAATTTCTAACATACAGCGGAAGAGGTGAACTTAAGTTGATAATTTGAAAATATTGGTGTCCCCTCTCTGTAATAAATTGGCAATTAATCACCATGACAATCATGCATCAGAAATGTTTTTGAATATTTTTAAAAGTTGCCTGGCTTACAGTGTTGGTTAGTGCTGACTAGCAATACTGGAAAAATCCAGCAGACCTCCGATTCCACACGAACAATAAAGCAATGTCTGCAGAAGGGTCTTGACCCCAAATGTCACCCATTCCTGCCTGTCTCGCTGAGTTACTCCAGCATTTGTGTCTATCAACAATAAAGCTAACTCTCTCCAGATATGTGAAATTAGGTTATGTAGTTACATTATGATGTAAACAACATGATGTTATGTCCACTGGTACTGGCCAGTGGGGTTGTATTCCTTTTTTTAAATACTTTCTCTTTGTGGTAAATAAAAAAATAAAAGAATGGATGACCTATTCAGCATATCCAAAGCAAAGCGATGGTCTTCAATTCACCACCATTTATTATCCCCAATCCTATTTTAAATCACCATCCTAGCAGAAACAATGAAGGGGTATCTGCTACTGGAAATAAAATATGCTGCATCCCCCATGTGTTCTTGACCTCACATTAACCTCCTGAAGTCTAGCAAGAAAAGGCTAACCAGTTAAAGGAGCAGAGTCCTGAAATACAGTAAGTGACAAATCACATTTTTACTCTCACATTCCAAAGGCGTACAAGTTTGTACTTTCAATTGCTTCAGGCAAAAAATTGTCCCTACTGTGTTGGACAGTGTTCGAGTACATGGTGATCTCTGGTCGGTGTGGACGCAGTGGGTTCAAGGGCCCGTTTCAGCATTATATCTCTAAAGTTTAAAGAAAGCGAAAAGGCATGTAGATATGCAGAGTAGACAAAAGTGCTGGAGAAAGTCAGCGGGTGAGGCAGCATCTATGGAGAGAAGGAAACAGGCAACGTTTCAGGCTGAAACCCTTCTTCAGACTGATGTGGGGGGGTGGGGTGGGGGAGAAGAAAGGAAAAGGAGGAACCAGAGGGCTGAGGGAGAGCTGAGAAGGGGAGGAGACATTAAGGGCTACGGGAAATTGGAGAAGTCAATGTTCATGCCGCTGGGGTATAAAATGCCCAAGCAAAATATAGGTCCTGCTCCTCCAATTTCCATGGTGCTCACTCTGGCCATGGAGGAGGCCCAGGACAGAAAGGTCAGATTCGGAATGGGAGAGTTGAAGTGCTGAGCCACCGGGAGATCAGGTAGGTTATTGCGGACCGAGCAGAGGTGTTTGGTGAAACGATCGCCAAGCCTACAGTTGGTCTCACTGATGTAGATCAGCTGACATATAGAGCAGCGGATGCAATAGATGAGGTTGGAGGAGATGCAGGTGAACCTCTGTCGCACCTGGAACGACTGCTTGGGTCCTTGAATGGAGTCGAGGGGGGAGGGAAAGCGACAAGTGTAGCATCTCTTGGAGGGATATTGGTCATGTGGAGGCAGAAGAGATTTGTTCAACATGGCATTATTCAGCACAGACATTGTGGACCGAAGAGCCTGTTCCTGTGTTGTACTGTTTTATGTATCTATTTAATGCCAAATCTGTCCTGAGTGGGACAGAACAGCCACTGCCTGGTTACGTTGGTAGCATGATAAAGGCTTAACCATCCCCCTACCTTCCCTTCCTGGTAGATTTTTTTCCTATGTGGTATCAGCGCACCACTGGGATTTAAAATCTCTTAAGCTCAATATTTTGGAAGCTGGGGAAGGAGTAAATTATGCTTAAGGATTAATGTAAGAATATTAAAAAACATAATAAATGGAGAAGGGTCTCGAACCGAAACATCACCCATTCCTTCTCTCCAGAGATGCTGCCTGTCCTGCTAAGTTACTCCAGCTTTTTGTGTCTATCTTCGGTTTAAACCAGCATATCCAGTTCCTTCTTACACATAAGGAATGGAGAAATGGGAGCAGGATTGGCCACCTGGTTCTCCCTGGCTGATCCTATCTGTCAATGTTGTTTCCCTGCACTATTCCATGCTCTCTGATTGTCTTAATTCCAGAAATCCAGCAGATTTTTATTCAAATGAACTCAATCGCTGAACCTTCACAGAACTCCTGGGTAGTGAAAACATCATGGCTCTCTGTGTGAAGACATTTTTTCTCCTCTCAGTCTGCATTAGCTCAGCTCTTAGTCTGAGATTGTGATGCCTGCTTTCACGTTGCTTAGCCGGAGGAAATATTCTCTCTACATCTAGCCTGTCAAGCAGGAAGAATTACGTACATTTCAAAGCAATCTAGCAATCACCTAAATGTTAAAGAATACAGACCAAATCTATTTAATGTCAGAAGTGAAGCCCATGTTCATGCTCTCTGCATCTGTGGTAGTTTGCCTTTGATACATAGAACAAGTATCGGACGACAACAATTTAATGTTATTCAATTAAGTTACTGCTGATAAATGTCTATGCAGGAGGGTGGAAAAGACAGATTAAATTAATGCCCTCAGGCGAATAATATATTAGCTATTGATATAACTTCCATTTATAATCATTGCCCTGAGATTTTATTTTCTAAATTAGTCAATAATGGAAGGATAAACCGGTGATAATTAAAGCCGCACTAGCAGAAATACAATGCAAACAGAATTGACAAATGTAAACACAATGTTAGTGGTCGGAGTATAGAGACAAACAGCATAGAAACAGGCCTCTCGGCACACCAAGTCCATACTGATCATCAAGAATCCATTTACACGGATACTGGTTATGTTCTCTCCACATTCCCGTCAACTCTCGCACATGCTAACACTATTACCATTGAAAATTCACTAGAATTCAAATGACTGTGGTCAGGCCAAATAATAAAACATCTTCCTAGGATCTTCTACAAATGTTGATAACCACAAGGGAAGCTCTCGGCACGCGCCGCGGAGCTGTGTAATGGCGGACACAGCAGCTGGCCGAGTGCAAGGACAGACCAGGCGCCGACAAGTACATAGACTAGGCCTGTGTCGAGAATGAAGACCCAGCTCAGAAACCCCGAAGACCAGAGAATCGTAGGGGGAGCCGCTGGTGACTATAGATGCGAGGAGGGGTGCTGGTAGGAGAGGGACCAGGGTATTGTCTCCAGCACCCAAGGTCGGCACCCCCTGGGACACAGAGATGATCAAGTGAGGAGAAGGATGTTGGGGCATGGGCCTGTAGCAGCCTGGGGCTTACCTGGTCTTACCTGGATCGTGAGCACTCCGGTACTTCCAGCATGAGGACTGGACTTTGGACTTTTACTTTTTCTTTGTAAATAGGGCGCCTGTGCATTTGTGGTTGTGCAAAGGAATTTCACCGTGCTGTGCACACATGGCAAAAAAGAACCATTGAACCATTGAAAAGACCAAGTGCTAGAGGGGGCAGTTGGGGGAGATGTGGCCACAGGACTTATTCCATGTACCTGGAGGATGAACGATCAACGTTCAACGACACAGTTTTACTCAGGTCATTGTACCAGATCCATACTCTTTCCTATCTATGAACCTATCCTGGGGTGGGAGATTACAACCTTCACGTGGTCCACCTGTTTCGATGAATGCAATCAACCTGGTGTGCACAATCAAGTAGAACATAGTTAGGAAGAGAGTTAAGGAAAAGAACTGCAAAGATAACAATCTCAGGATTACTTCCTGTGCAACGCGACGGTGAGAGTAGGAATGGAGCAAGGTGGAGGATAAATGCCTGGCTGAAGGACTGGTGCAGTGATTCAAGTATCTGGATCAGTGGAACCTCTTTTGGGGAAGGAGTGACATGTATAAAAAGGACGGGTTGCACTTGAACCCGAGGGGGACCAGTATCCTGGAAGGGAAATTTCCAAAGACTACTGGGGTGACATTAAACTAGAATGGTTGGGGGGAGGGACTCAAATAGAGAAAGCCAGTAGACAGGGTCTGAGGCAGGAGGCAGAGAAGGGAAGCACAGACCCAACATGTAGGGGGGAAAGAAGAAAAAAATAATAAACAGAGAATAAGAGGTGGTGGGTTTCCAGGACAAAAATCAAGAGGGGGCACTTGTCAGCATAATTGTATAAGGAGTAAGAGTGTTGTAAAAACAAGTCTGAAGGCTTTGTGTCTCAATGCAAGGAGCATTCGTAATAAGGTGGATGAGTTGAATGTGCAGATAGCTATTAATGACTATGCTATAGTTGGGATCACGGAGACATGGCTCCAGGGGGACCAAGGTTAGGAGCTGAACATCCAGGGATATTCAATATTCAGGAGGGAAGGACAGAAAGGAAAAGGTGGGGTAGCATTGCTGGTGAGAGAGGAGATTAATGCAATAGAAAGGATGAACATTAGCTTGAAGGATGTGGAATCGATATGGGTAGAGCTGCGAAACACTAAAGGGCAGAAAACGCTAGTGGGAGTTGTGTACAGGCCACCTAACAGTAGTAGTGGAGTTGGGGATGGCATCAAACAGGAAATTAGAAATGCGTTCCACAAGGGTAAAACAGTTATAATGGGTGACTTCAATCTACATATAGATTGGGTGAATCAAATGGGCAGGGGTGCTGAGGAAGAGGATTTCTTGGAATGTATGCGGGATAGTTTTCTAAACCAACATGTAGAGGAACCAACGAGAGAGCAGGCTATTCTAGACTGGGTATTGAGTAATGCGGAAGGGTTAGTTAGCAGTCTTGTTGTGCATGGCCCCTTGGGCAAGAGTGACCATAATATGGTTGAGTTCTTCATTAGGATGGGGAGTGACATAATTAAGTCAGAAACAAGGGTTCTGAACTTAAACAGAGGTAACTTTGAAGGTATGAGACGTGAATTGGCCAAGATAGACTGGCAAGTGATTCTTAAAGGGTTGACAGTCGATGTGCAATGGAAGGTATTTAAAGACTGCATGGATGAACTACAACAATTGTTCATCCCAGTTTGGCAAAAGAATAAATCAGGGATGGTAGTGCATCCATGGATAACAAGGGAAATCAGGGATAGTATAAAAACAAAAGATGAAGCATACAAATTAGCCAGAAAAAGCAGCCTACCAGAGGACTGGGAGAAATTCAGAGTCCAGCAGAGGAGGACAAAGGGCTTAATTAGGAAAGGAAAAATAGATTATGAAATAAAACTGGCAGGGAACATAAAAACTGACTGCAAAAGTTTTTATAGATATGTGAAGAGAAAGAGATTAGTTAAAACAAATGTAAGTCCCTTGCAGTCAGAAACAGGTGAATTGATCATGGGGAACAAGGACATGGCAGACCAATTGAATAACTACTTTGGTTCTGTCTTCACTAAGGAAGAGATAAATAATCTGCCGGAAATAGCAGGGGACCAGGTGTCAAATAAGGTGGAGGAACTAAGTGAAATCCAGGTTAGCCGGGAAGTGGAGTTGGGTAAATTGAATGGATTAAAGGCCGATAAATCCCCAGGGCCAGATAGTCTGCATCCCAAAGTACTCAAGGAAGTAGCCACAGAAATAGTGGATGCATTAGTGATAATTTTTCAAAACTCCTTAGATTCTGGAGTAGTTCCTGAGGATTGGAGGGTAGCTAATGTAACCCCACTTTTTAAAAAAGGAGGGAGAGAGAAAACGGGGAATTACAGACCAGTTAGTCTAACATCGGTAGTGGGGAAACTGCTAGTGTCAGTTATTAAAGATGGGATAGCAGTACATTTGGAAAGTGGTGAAATCATTGGGCAGTCAGTATGAATTTACGAAAGGTAAATCATGTCTGACGAATGTTATAGAATTTTTCGAGGATGTAACTAGTAGAGTGGATAAGGGAGAACCAGTGGATGTGTTATATCTAGACTTCCAGAAGGCTTTTGACAAGGTCCCACATAAGAGATTAGTATACAAACTTAAAGCACACGGAATTGTGGGTTCAGTATTGATGTGGATAGAGAACTGGCTGGCAGACAGGAAGCAAAGGGTAGAAGTAAATGGTTCCTTTTCAGAATGGCAGGCAGTGACTAGTGGGGTACCGCAAGGCTCAGTGTTGGGACCCCAGCTATTTGCAATATACATTAATGATTTGGACGAGGGAATTGAATGCAACATCCCCAAGTTTGCGGATGACACTAAGCTGGGGGGGTAGTGTTAGGCGTGAGGAGGATGCTAGGAGGCTGCAAGTTGACTTGGATAGGCTGGGTGAGTGGGCAAATGCATGGCACATGCAATATAATGTGGATAAATGTGAGGTCATCCACTTTGGTGGTAAAAACAGGAGGGTAGACTATTATCTGAATGGTGGCAAATTAGGAAAAGGGGAGATACAACGCGACTGGGGTGTTGTGGTACACCAATCATTGATAGTAGGCATGCAGGTGCAGCAGGCAGTGAAGAAAGCAAATGGTATGTTATCATTCATAGCGAAAGGATTTGAGTGTAGGAGCAGGGAGGTTCTACTGCAGTTGTACAGGGTTTTGGTGAGACCACACCTGGAGTATTGCGTACAGTTTTGGTCTCCAAATCTGAGGAAAGACATTCTTGCCATAGAGGGGGTACAGAGAAGGTTCACCAGCCTGATTCCTGGGATGTCAGGACTTTCATATGAGGAAAGACTGGATAGACTTGGCTTATACTCGTTAGAATTTAGAAGACTCGGGGGGGGATCTTATAGAAACGTACAAAATTCTTAAGGGGTTGGATAGGCTAGATGCAGGAAGATTGTTCCCGATGTTGGGGAGGTCCAGAACAAGGGGTCACAGTCTAAGGATAAGGGGGAATTCCTTTAGGACCGAGATGAGGAAAACATTTTTCACGCAGAGAGTGGTGAGTCTCTGCCACAGAAGGTAGTTGAGGCCAGTTCATTGGCTATATTTAAGAGAGTTAGATGTGGCCCTTGTGGCTAAAGGGATCAGGGGGTATGGAGAGAAGGCAGGTACAGGATACTGAGTTGGATGATCAGCCATGATCATATTGAATAGCGGTTCAGGCTCGAAGGGCCGAATGGCCTACTCCTGCACCTATTTTCTATGATTCTATGATTCTAAGTAAGATCAAATATAACAACTTGTCCTACAACTTTAGGCTGTGCACGCCATACGCAAGAAGAAGAAGAACCTATCCAAGTGTCTATTAAATATCATTACTATACTCCACCACTTCCACTGCATCTCGTTTAATATGTGCTCTACGCTCTGTTTGCAAAGTTGCCCTTCAGATCCCTTTTACATCTTTTGTCTCTTACTGTAAGCCTATGACCCCTTGTTTTAGAGTCCCATAACCTAGGTAAAAGACTATGGCTTAAATATCTCCACGAGGTCACCCCTCAAACCTCTGACAATCTAGGGAAATAAAACCCCGCCGAGAAATGCCTTCCCTTATAACTCAAACCCTACAGACCTGGTTACATCCTCATATATCTTCTTTGCAGCTCTTCCACTTTAATGATATCCTTCCTATAGTTGGGCAACAAGAACTATACATAGTATTCCAAATGTGGCCTTACTAATTTGTTGCATAGTTGTAACATGACATCCCAAATCCTGTACTCAAAGTATTGACTGATGGAGGCAAGTGTGTCAATCACTGTCTATTTGCCACCTTGTCACAAAGATGAACCTGCGCCCCTATTTTACAACACTTCCCAAGGTTCTGCCTGGTGAATCCATGCAGTGTCTAGCACAGACACCGCACCAGGCACATTACTAAAGGCCTGTGCAGGCCATCCATCCAGAGCATTCATGAATATCTTCAACATCTCACTTTTGTGGTCTGGGGTCCTATCTGCTTTGAAATGGCATCTAGTGTATCATTGCCCAGTAAGGGCATGGTGACCTTTCCCAATGACTACCACCTGGGCTTTGCATGGATTCACCCTCAAAAAGATATTCTGATGACGACCTCAGAGACTGTGATCACAGGGTCATCAGGAGCTGTGGGGGCATCTTTAGGTAAGTTATTGTTCTCTCTTTTAAAGCTGCATTAAAAATGGAAGTGAAACATCGTTGCCACTTACGCAACCCAGTTTTACCTGGTCACCTTACATCCACTGATGTAGGCATACATCAGGCCTCCATCAGCCATGGACTATAGCTCAGTGTTCAACATAATCATCCTCTCCAAACTTATCGCCAAGCTCCAAGACCTGAGTTCTGTATTTCTCTTTGCAACTGGATTCTTGACTTCCACGCCAGCAGACCTCAATCAAGGTTTATCAGTAACAACATTGCCTCCTCACTGAACGTTAATACAAGTGCAACTCAGGGCTGCGTGCTTAGCCTCCTACTCTACTCCCTTTATTCATATGACGGTGTGGCGAGACACAGTTCCAAATATATCCACAAGTTCGCTGACGACCCCATTGTTGTTGGTTGTATCATGGGCGATGATGAGTATGCCTACAAGAGCATCACAGGAACAAAGTCTCAGAAAACACATGACAACTAAAATTATATACCACCTGCCTCGCCAACCATCTGTCTGTCCTTTCCTTCTGTGTTTTAATATGTGTTAAATGTATGTTTTTAGTGTTCTTTAGCTTGTTTTTATGTGGAGGGGAGGGGTGGGAGGTGGGGGAGTTAGTGAAAAATTTTTCTAATCCTTTACCTCGACCGAGATGTGATTTTTTTCCACATCGTACCTCCGTCCGCACTGCGGCTTAACATTGAGGAGTTAATGTGGAGAGCCTGTGAACTTTAACATTGCGGAGCCCGCGATTCCTTGGCCAGGGATCGACCTCAGGGCTCCAATCATGGGTGCTTGCGGACTTAACATCACGGAGTCAGTGGTCTCTGGTCAGAGACCGTCTTCAGGAACTCCAAGCCGCGGGAGTTTCGACCGCTCCGACGTGGGAGTTTTGATCGCCCCGATGCGAGAGTTTCGATCACCCCAACGCAAGAGTTTCGATTGCCCCGACGAGGGAGCTATGACCGGCTGCGGGAACTTTGATCACCCCGATGGATGATTCGACTGCCCCGACCGCGGGAGAATAAAGAGGAAGAAGATTGGACTTTTTTGTCTTCCATCACAGTGAGGAACGTCGGGAATCCACTGTGGTAATGTTTATGTTAACTTTTATGTGGTTGGGTGTCTTGGTGCTTTTTTTTCATTCTGACTGTATGGTAATTTGCATATCACTGTACCTTAATTGATACATGTGACAAAAAGGACCTTTGAAACCTTTGAAGGCAGTGAAAGGAAAAAGACTGCAAAAACAAGATAGGAGTACAAACACACAATTAGAAAACAAGTCCATGGTGGTTCAAGAGGTGGTCTCAAGTGTCCGAAGATGCAGGAGAGGGATAGAACACTTTGTTGAGTGGTGCACAACAACAAGCTCTCACAAGTTGGTGCAAGTTGTTGGTGGATCAGCAGTGGAGAGTGTTAGCAGCTTCAAATTCCTGAGCGTTAACATCTTAGGTGATCTATTCTGAGCCCAGCATGTAATCATGTGGAAGGCATGTCGGTGCCTCTGCTTTCTTAGAGGTTTAAAGAGATTTTGCATGCCAGTGGATATTCTAAAAAATTTATACGGATGCACTAAAGAAAGCATCCTAACTGTTTGGAGTGCTAGTGCATAGTTCCTTGAAAGTGACAAAACAGGTAGATATAGTGGTCAAAAGGCTTTTGGCACATTGATTTGCATCAGTCAGAGTATTGAGTATAGAAGTTGGGAGGCCATGTTACAGTTATATAAGGCATTGGTGAGGCCATGTTTATTGTATGTTGTTCGGTTTTGGTCACCACAATATAGACAAGATGATGTCAAGCTAGAAATGATGCAGGGAAGATTTACAGGATGTTGCCAGTAATCAAGGGCCTGAGCCATAGGTTGAGCAGGCTAGGACTTTATTCCTTGGAGTGCAGGAGAATGAGGGATGATCTTATTGAGGTGTACAAAATCAGGAGAGATATCATAGGTAAATGCAGAGTACTCTTTTGCCCAGAGCAGAAAATTGAGAACCAGCGGACATATGTTTACGGTAAGGGGGGAAAGGTTTAATGGAAATCTGATGGGTAACATCTTTATACAAAGTGGTGGGTATATGGAATAAGCTGCGGAGGAGGTAGTATAGACTGGTACTATCATAACATTTAAGAGACCTTTGGACAGGTACATGGATAGGATAGGTTTAGTGTTATGGGCCAATCGCAGGCAGGTGGGACTCGTGTAGATGGGATATGTTGGTTAGTCATGGTATTATAAATGTCTATCAGTATATTATATACTTCCCTCAACCTCCGACGCTCCAGAAAAAGAGTCCAAATTTGCCCAAGCTCTCCTTACAGATAAGACCCTTTAGGCAGCATTCTCATCTAGATTGCACCATCAGCAATGTAGCATCTATGTACCATGCTGTCCTTAATTTTACTTCGGAGTCACGTGAATGACTACGTGAAGAAGCCCCACCAGGCGCATGCGAGTCATTACGTCCGACGTATGGCGCACCAACGGGCTGGAGAGCGCAGCTCCACCAGCGGTAAGTAGTAAATCCGCAGGTAAGTGAATTTAAATATTTTCCTGCGGATATTTAAACTCCATGAGTCTGGCTGGGGAGCCAGCGGGAGTTTTTAGCGATGGAGCGAGTTGAGAAGAAATCTGTCCGTAGTAGGAGCGTAAGGCGCGGGCCCGCGGTTATTGCTCGCAGATCGGGTCGGGAGATACCGGTTGCAGTAACGCCGGCTCCGACACTGGCTGCTGTTCTACAGGCAGCTCAACTGCCTCCATTAGTTCCATTGCTTCAGGGCACTGAAGCCACTCCACCAGGGAGGAAGGCCAAAAGAAAATCTCTCAGGCCCGTCTTATCCGACGGGTCTGATGAGGAAGACTCCCCTCCTTCTAATTAAAAGGTATGGGAACGGCTTGACCAGATGGAAAAAATGCTCCAAACTTTAATGAGCCATGAAATATTTCAATCGGGGTCGAATGCACCTAGGATTCCCCAGACAGCCTCACGTAGAGGCCCATATAGCGAAGAAGACTATACCGCTTATGAATATCAGTGGGAATCACCCTCGCCAGCACCTTGTTTAGGGCTGGTAGAGACCTCCCTGGAGCAAGACATGGGAGAACCAGGGCAGGTGGAGTCTGACCCTGAAGTTGGTGTCACTGCTTTTGGGCACATGCCCCAGGTGTCCCAGATGTGGCAAGAAACTTTGCCATTCCGGAAGGTACTGGTGAAGCCATGGAGGAAAACCTGGCGGCCAACATCAACTACATGGCCTCTCACCAGCTACAAGATTCTATAATGGAACAATCAGCCATCTGATATATAACACCTGTGAATTGTGCGTCGCTCAAAGTGTCCACTGTGAACTCTGCTATCTGGGCACAAATGAGTGCAACGATGCGTGGACAAGAGATCCGATTCCAGCGAGTTCTCAAATTGGTGGGGGCAGGCATCACGGCATTTGGCAAAATAATCCGAGGGGCACCAATGTCCGGCACACAGCAGGATATGTTGGCCCTGCTGTGCAATGCATATTTTGAAGTAAATTGCATCCGGAAGATAGCTATAATGCCGACACTAAACCCACGATTTAAGCTCTATGCAGGTCGTCCAATATTCAAGCGCCAAATTATTTATTTGGCGAGGACCTGCTCAAACAGGTCAAAGATCTGGAGGAAGAGGCCAAGACGATAGGCCTCATGAAGACTTACGTCCCTTCTGCCAGGATGCCACCTCGCAGGTCGTTTTCGACACGACGGGGGTCAGATTCGGGGGCAGGGCCAAGCAGAGTGGGGCCAGTGGGACGGCATTATTACCCACCTGTATACGCCAACTACAACCCTAGCATGGCGAGAAGGACAAGATCTCCTAGGTCAACTATGGAGGTACGGGTGATTAATTCAGTCCAAGATAAATTTTCTGGGGAACAACCTCCAGTTGGGGATAAGTTACAGTTAATTTATGATGAATGGTGCTGCATAACATTTGATCTGTTTATACTGGACACTGTCTCAGGGTCTTGAATAGAGTTTATGTCAGGAATTCATCCACCTGCACAAAATATGCCTAGTCGGGTATTGTTTTTTTCTGGACCAGAAACTCGACAGGTAAATGAAGAAATTAGGGTTTTGTTCCAAAAAATGGGTAATTGAGAGGACGACATACCATCCTCAACAATTTGTGTCCAATATATTCCCCAGACAGAAAAAAGATGGTGGGTGTCGAGTCATTCTGGATCTAACCCAGTTAAATTCCTATGTCCAGTATAGGCATTTTAAAATGGACACCTTCAATACTGCTAAACAGCTGTTATCAGAAGGTTGTTATATGGCAACCATAGATCTGAAAGATGCATATTATTCAGTACCAATTCATCATCAGTACCGAAAATACTTAAAATTTAGTTGCATGGGACAGCTGTGGCAATATAGAGCATTACCCAATGGGTTTACCTCAGCTCCTAGGTTGTTCACGAAATTGTTAAAACCAGTTATGGCGCTACTTCGTGCCCAGAATCACATTGAGATGGCTTATCTTGATGATATTTTAATTATAAGCAACACTCAGGAAACAGCTGAGGGGTCGCTTTCAGCAACCAAACATCTGTTTGAGAGGTTAGGGTTTCTTTTCCATCCAACAAAATCCAAGCTAGAGCCATCCCAAAAAATGGATTATTTGGGGTTTGTCATTGATTCAGTTGATATGTCAGTGACTTTACCTACGGCCAAGGCTGTTGAAATCATGGAGGTCTGTACCAGTCTTGCTGAAAAACAACAACCCTCCATCCGGGAAGTAGCCAGTGTTATTGGTAAATTGGTAGCAGCTTTACCTGCAGTGGAGTTTGGACCCCTGCACTATCAAAGCCTGCAACAAGCTAGAGAACAAGCACTTAAAGAACATGCAGGTCGTTTTGATAGACCTATGCAGTTGCCAGCCAAAGCCATCGCCGAATTACAATGGTGGATCATCAATATTGCACAAACTACCAAAAACATTTTGGTTCAACAACCTTCAGTGGTTTTACAAACAGATGTGAGTGCTTTGGGATGGGGAGCCATGGACAGCGAGTCTAGCTGTGGTGGTAGATGGAGTGTGCAAGAGGATTTAATCCTGCACAGGCATGGTATAAATTACGTAGAATTGCTGGATGCATTCGATGGATTAAAAGCTTATTGTTCAGCAATGAATAATTTACATGTTCAGCTCCAGATGGACAATACCACAGCTGTTGCCTGTATCAATCACATGGGAGGAATAAGGTCAGTATCATGTGATAATCTGGCTAACCACATTTGGGACTGGTGTATTTCCAGAAATATCTGGGTCTCAGCTATCTACCTACCAGGTAGAGATAATGTGGTGGCAGACAACAGGTCACGGAAATTTAATGACAACATAGAATGGATGCTAAATACTGATGTTTTTAAAATGATTGTCAGCCGCTATGGTTTGCCAGATATTGATCTGTTGCATCCAGGCTAAATCACCAGTTGCCTAAATACGTTTGTGGGAACCAGATCCAGGAACAGTAGCGGTGGATGCATTCTCGCTACATTGGGGACGTACGTTCTTTTACGCTTTTCCCCCATTCTGCCTCAATAGGCAATGCCTCACCACAATAGAGCAGGACTCCGCCTCAGGCATTTTGGTGGTTCCAGACTGGCCTACACAGCCATGGTTCCCATTGGTGCTGAGAATGATGACTCAGCCATTCATGGCTGTCCCCAACTGCAGTAATTTGTTGGTGCATCCAGTAACAGGAGAAAGTCATCCGTTACATGATCGTATTAATTTGTTAATCTGCAGGCCGGAACCAAAGTAAGCTTTAAAGCAAACGTTGACCAAACGTTATGTGTAGTCAAGCACCTGAGTCAGTATATCCAAGTAACTAAGAGTCTCAGAAGCTCTGAGACAGCAATGCTCATAAGCCACAAAAAAACTCATAAAAAGGTGTCAGTACAAACTATTTCTAGATGGTTAAAACAGGTTTTGGATTGTGCTGGAGTAGACACTCATGTGTTTAAAGCTCACTCCACCAGGGCGGCATCAACATCCACAGCGAAGGCACAGGACGTGCCTCTAGACCAAATCCTCGGGGCCGCAGGATGGTCTAAGGAGGCGACTTTCTCCAAATTTTATGATAAACCTGTCCTGACAGTGCAAGGTTTTGGGCATGCTATTTTGGGTTTGATTTCTTTTTCTTTCTAAATTTTATTTGTAATTTCCCCCTGGGACAGAGGGGTTATTAGTTTTGTTTGTTATTATTATTTAAAATGATTATTGGATAATTCGAAGCAATGTTCAATACATTATGTATTCACTACTGTTTCAACTGAAGCAGTGTGTCGTATAAAACGATCTACGGCATGAAATCACAGAGCTTTGAAATCTTCACGTAGTCACTCACGTGACTCCGAAGTAAAATAGTAAGATTAAACAAGAACTTACCAGTTTGAAGTTTGATCTTTATTTTCTGAGGAGTTACGATGAGGGATTACGTGCCCTCCGTTCCCGGCCCTCATAATCGCAAAGATCATCTGGCAGTTCTAGTCTTCTGAGTCTTACTATATCACTTTGACTATAGTTTCTGTGTTTTCACGACGCTGCTTTGAAGTATGACGCTCCTGCGCCTGGTGGGGCTTCTTCACGTAATCCCTCATCGTAACTCCTCATAAAATAAAGATCAAACTTCAAACTGGTAAGTTCTCATTTAATCTTACTATTTTTGCGCGGTCTGGAACTATTCCCCCCTCAATAGCTATCAATGCCCATTGTTCACATTCATAGGTAGTCCCATTAAACCCTGATCAATTACATTGTCATTTGCACCAAACAGTTTCTGGGAAATGGGCCGATGATAGCTCCAGAGAAAGCAGCTGAAATAGTGAATAATTCACCCCATCCTCTGTTAAGTACTTTGATTCCCTGGCTGGTGATACTCAGGTATAGCGCTTCAATTTCCTCTTCAACAGCAACAGACTTCTACTGAGTCGTAAATATGTATACTGAATTGCTGCCCTGCACAATTCATGAGCCCAAAACTACTTAATGCCCCTGTCCCACTTAGGAAACCTGAACGGAAACATCTGGAAACTTTGCGTCCCACCCAAGGTTTCCGTGCGGTTCCCGGGGGTTTTTGGCCTCCGGCAACCACCTTCAACTAGCATCGCAACCGGCTTCGACTAAAACATTACCGATTTTTATAACGGAAACCACTTTCGACCATTAGGGAGACTGACAAAAACCTCTGGGAACTTCCGGGAACCACACGGAAACCTTGGGTGGGGCGCAAAGTCTCCAGAGGTTTCCGTTCAGGTTTCCTAAGTGGGACAGGGGCATAAGTGTGTAACAGGGTCAGGAGAACCTCCCTCACAATTTCATCTGGCCTTGTACAGAAAGAAACTCCACCCCATACAGAAATTGTTGTTCTAATTGCATCACTGCTCAATTGCCATACAAATGTTTGACTAATATATCTTAATTGGATGAGACAGTTCTTTATTGGATGAGAGGTGAAAGTATTTCTTTATCCCCAAACAAGGCCTATGGCATATTTAATACTGGAAAGTGAGGGAAGGGAAAGATGGGCAATTTGACTTGCACTGGCACATATACAAATGGGTCTTGGCACCCTCACTATACTGCATCAATTTGCTGGCACTAATAATAGATTGTAATGAAGTTCCACTGTACATAAATTTACCTTCAGTTAAAAGATTGGATGGCCAGCCAGCAGCCGCTGAGAAGTTTAACAAGTGTTCAGACTTACACAGCAAGAAATCCACTTTCATAGCAATGATGATGACTGTGCGTTTTCAGCTCAGTTCCATTAAAATGCTCAATACCAATATAGTGTGAAACAAATCCACCCTCAAATAGCATTCCGTCTTAATAGGAAGCATGCAGTAAATTTATTTGCTTACTATTAAAAAAAGTTGTTAGGTCGATTAGAAAAAAAAAGATTACAGCAGGAGTGGCACAGTGGCGCAGCGGTAAAGCTGCTGCCTTACAGTGCTTGCAGCGCCGGAGACCTAGGTTCGATCCCGATGATAGGTGCTGTCGATACAGAGTGTGTATGTTCTCCCGTGTTCCACGTGGGTTTCCTCCAAGATCTTCGGTTTCCTCCCACACTCCAAAGACATGCAGGTATGTAGGTTAACTGGATTGGTATAAGTGTAAATTGTCCCTAGTGCATGTAGGAGAGTGTTAGTGTACGGGGATCACTGGTCAATGTGGACTCGGTGGGTCGATGGACCCGTTTCCGCTCTGTATCTCTAAACAAAACTAAACTAAGCTATACAGCATGTTGAGGATTTTTCAAGCAAGTTGATGATAGTTTTTGCTGTTAGGTTAAAGTGCCTGGCTAAATAGCAATCCAAAGACACTGCACTATATTTCACGTTGCAATTCCCTCAATCTGAACTCGAACTGGAAAATGATTTTTATCCTCTGGCCTCATTTCCTCATTTGCAGAGCTGCAGGCACCAGCTGTGACTCCAGGTGCATGTAAACATTCCTGGGAAGTGGAAAGAAATGCTCCATGGAATTAGAATGGAACAGGGAGAAACATAACTGCTTTGCCGTGATTTAAATAAAACATTTCAAATTTATCTGTTTCGTCCACCAAGCACTTGTAATAATTGACTATCACACTGCCTGCAGCTATTACATACAAACCAGCTTCAGAAATGAGGCCACAAACAGGCATATGTATTTTATGAACCTAAGGCACAGATGTCTATGGAGGGGGATTTACCAATGGGGCAGGCACTGCCAGTGCACGCATTCCGTGTGCCAATACCTGTAAAATAGGTGCAGTAAATCTAATGTCTAGGCCATATATTTGAAGCTGAGCTGAAAAATGCGTGGTCCGTATAATATCAATTGAGCAATTCTGTCTGGATCTCAATTTCACCACTATTTTGGTTTTAATGACGACATCTTATTAGTCACTTCAGTGCTTCAGGATACTCCTATTTAACTGAAATCTGAGTAATTTAGTTCTCAGTTGTGCTGAACTCTAAAAGTTTCAGTATTCTGAGGGATGTTTTTGCGTTGTGTAGGAAGGCACTGCAAATGCTGGTTTATACCAAAGATAGACACAAAATGCTGGAGTAACTCAGCGGGACAGACAGCTTCCTTGGATAGAAGGAATGGGTGACGTTTCAGGTCAAGACCCTTCTTCAGACTGAGTCAGTGGGGAGGGAAATGAGAGATATGGAAAGATGAGGTGTGAAAACTACAGATCAAAGGGAATGAAGCTCAAGGTAAATGTAGAATAGATAATTGTTAGCTAGGGGAAGGTGACAACAAGGTATACAATGTAAAATTTAATCAGGACTGTCAGACTGGTCGGGGAACTAGAATGGGGGAGGGATGGTGAGAGAGGGAAAGCAAGGGTTATTTTAGCTTTAAGTATTTGGGAAATATAAAAGCAGACATTGCATGAAGCGGGACCAATCGGAGTGTTGTACAGTGAGCCTCATGACTTCAGTGGGCTGTCGTATAATCCTGCGCTTCTGTGACTGCATCCTTATCTGAACTTTCGACTTTTTCATTCTTCCATCCTGTTTCCATGAAATTTCCGTCGTGGCACTTGAAAAGGGTTTCAAGTTACATTTCAACAGTTGAGCCACAATTCTTGCCTGTCGTACAAACCACCTTTTCCTTAAGACAAAGCTGCTTCTAATGTTTAAAAAGCAACAATCAGAAGTTCGGTAGATCAATCAAAAAGTAGTACATTGTACTTTTAAAAACTAATATACATTTAGCAACTTTGGTCATGTATGAAAATGTGAAATTATCAATGTTCTAGATGTACAGTAAAAACAAAATTAAATGTTTGTTGCCCATTTATTTCACCATGATAGAGCTACAACACTCATTTATTCTGATTTATAAACTCAAGAACTCTGCCATAAAGTGGCGAGAATGAATATCCTCTCCATATGGAGTTCATTAAACAAAGCTTGTCTTATGTTAACTACTATATCTGGTCTCAGATCTGGAGAAAAATATCTTTATTTTTGAATTTAACCATTTAGTATCCCGGGAATTTTTTCTCCCCAATCTTACCTGTGAAAATTGGTGTGAGACTGAACTACATTCCCAGTTACCTCTTGGTGCATTGATCAGGAAAAATGGACTCTGCTCAATGGGCTACAAATATATTTATACAAACATCAAGTTTAGCATTGTCAGAAAGCTATGCTGTATGACTCTATGACATAGAGTCATACAGCATAGAAACAAGCTAAACTTGTCCATGCCAACAAAGTTGCTTAACCAAGCTAGTCCTACTTGCCTGTGCCTATACAATTTTCCTCTGGCCACCTTTCCTGTCCATGTACCTAGTAGACACAAGGAAATTCAGATGCTGAAAAAACACACAAATTGCTGGAATGACTCAGTGGGTCATGCAGGATTTCTCGATACGTGACATTTCAGATCGGGAAGGGATAGGAAAGATTTGGATGGATATTGGAGGGTCTTATACTGAAACGTCACCTATCCATATGTTCCAGAGGTGCTACCTGACCCGTTGAGAGAGACTGGCATTTTGTGTTTTCTTCTAGCCATATACCTGTCCAATTGTCTTTTAAATATTGTAACTGTACCTGCCTCTACCACATCCTCTGGCTGCATGTTCCAACCTCTCTGTGAAAAGGTTGCCCCTCATTTCCCTTTTAAATATTTCCCCTCTCACCATAAACCCGTGTCCTCTGATTTTAGCGTCCGCTACCATGGGAAAAGGTGGTGGCTATTCACTTAAAATCTGCCCCACGTTAATTTATAAGCTGCTATAAGGTCATTCCTCAAGCTCCTAAGCTCCAGGAATAAGACCCAGCCTCTTTAGCCTTTCCTTTGATCCAAATTCTCAAAACCCAGTTATATCCTTGTCAATCTCTTTTGCACCATTTCTAATCTATATTACTAAAAGTCTGATCTTGACCACTTATTGTTGTTCTGCATATTGATTTTAGAAAAAAACACTGCCACTTACGGCTGTGATTTATGGCCATGTTACTCAGAGTCCCCCTCTGCTGCGCAGGACAAGAGGATTTTTCCCATCGATGAAAAATAAAAAAGTTATTAATGTTTTAAAAATGTTGAGATTCTCTCTCCGGAAGGCCATGCCCCTTCCGGTGGGGCGATAAAACCTGGAAGTGTTGAGAGCCTCAGTCAGTCTCTGCAAGATGGGGGAGCGAGAGGGTCACGCCTCTCAGTCTGAGCGGTGAATAAACCTGAACACATGTCTACTAAACTGTGATTGGTTTTACTGACCTGTCAGTGCCCTTAATGTGGTTTCAAAATATAGTTTGGAAATGCTAAAGCTGTGTTGCCTTTGGTTTGGAAATGCTAAAGCTGTGTTGCCTTTGGTTTGGAAATGCTAAAGCTGTGTTGCCTTTGGTTTGGAAATGCTAAAGCTGTGTTGCCTAATTAAAGTTGCCTTGCATAATTAAAGTTGCCATGCCAAATTAAAGTTGCCTTGCCTAATTAAAGTTGCCTTGCCTAATTAAAAATGCCTTGCCTAATTAAAGTTGCCTTGCCTAATTAAAGTTGCCTTGCCTTCTACAAAATTAAAAGTCTAATTAAAAAACGCTTCCTGTTTGCACTTTATATTGATTTTAGGAAACAACGCTACCACATATGGCTGTGATTTTTGGCCATCTTACTCAGAGTCCCCCTCCGCTCATCAGGTGCCAAGGATTTTTCCCATTGATGAAAAATAAAAGAGTTATTAATGTTTTAAATAAGTTGAGTTCTCTCTCCTGTAAATCACACCATGAAGGCCACGCCTTCTGGTGGGGGGGGGGGAGGGACTATAAAACCCAGAAGTGTGAGTGTGGCTCAGTCCCTGCAGGATGGAGAAGGGAGAGGTTACAACTCGCTGTCTTCAGTGGCACACTGCTTGAAATGGAATTTCATAGAATGGCCGTGAGTCAACTGCCAGCCCACCAGCCGTGAGCGATTGAGTGAGCTGCCAGCACAATAGGCTTGAGTGACTGAGCCGCCAGCCCAAGAATCCATTCAGCCCAAAATGTCCATACTAGCCCTCTGGAAACCAGTCTGTTCCGCCCACAACACCCATACTAGTGCTCCAGAAAGCCCCCCCCCCCCCACTGGCCACCAATATTGGAATTGGTGGAGAGGTGTAATATTGCATTGGGGGACCAGCTCTCCCGTGTGATGCTGCTACCCAACGGGTCCCATTAGTCTAGTTTAATTATTTATTTCCTATTACAGATCCTTGCTCACATGGGCAGCATGGTGGCGCAGTGGTAGAGCTGATGCCTTACAATGCTTGCAGCACCAGAAACCCGGGTTCAATCCGACTATGGGTGCTGGCTGTACGGAGTTTGTACATTCTGCCCGTGACTTGCATGCATGTTCTCCGAAGTCTTCGGTTTCCAGCCACACCCCAAAGATGTACAGGTTTATAGGTTAATTGGCTTGGTATAAATATACACTCTCCCTCGTGTGTGTAGGATAGTGTTCATTTATGGGGATCGCTGGTCAATGTGGACCCAGTGGGCCAAAGGGCCTGTTTCCGTGCTGTATCTCTAAACTAAACTAAACATGCTGTGCTAGTTTTCTCTGCTCAAAACACCACCTCTTTTTGCCCTTACCTCATACCCAAGGAATTGGAGAATTTGAAAACGACCATTTTTTACAGGAGGAGATTGCAATTGCATATAACCCAAGAGCAAAATCATCAAACAGCTTTGAATGTCAACTACCTAAAATAACTATCTTTAGAATGCATCTTTTCAGCAATGGTGACAAATGTCCAAGATCCCCTGATAATCAGTGATAACAATGCAACTCATATCAGTTTGTGTTTACTGTCATGTGCACCAGTATAATGAGGTACAGACACAATGGAAATGTTACTTGCAGCAACATTACTGGCACATAGACAATATGTAAAGAATATACAATTATACAACACAGGGAAATTAAACAAGACATTAGTGCAAAAATATAATTGAAAAACAAGGCAATAGTAGTGCAAGAGGTTGTCCGTAGTGTTTTGTAGCTGAGGGAAGGTTGTGCAATTCTGTTCAAGAGCTGGATGACTGCAGGAAAATAACTACTTCTGAAATTGGTGGTGTGGGACATCAGGCTTCTGTATCTCCTGCTCGAATGTAGCAGTGAGAAGAGAGCATGGCCCAGATGGTGGGGATGGCAGATGCCACCTTGAAGCAGCTCCTCACGTAGATGCTTTTGATGGTGGAGAGGGCTGTGCCTGTGATAGACTGGGCTGTGGCCACTTCTCTCCACAGCCTCTTGCTTTCCCGTGCATTGAAATTGCTGTACCAGACCATGACACAACGAGTCAGGATATTTTCACCAGTGCATCTGTTGTTATTAGAATATTAACTGATGTGCCATGTCATGCTAAACTGGAAAGCATGCAGAGAGGATTTATAAGGATGTTGCTAGGAATGGAGGACTTGAGCTATAGGGGGGGGGGGGATTAGGCAGGTTAAAACGTTATTCCTTGGATTGCAGGAGGCTGAGTGGTGATCTTATAGAGGTGTATAAATTCATGTGGAGAATAGATAGGGTGAATGTGTAGTTTCCTTTACCCAGGCTAGGGGAATCAAGAACCAGAGGGCATGCCTAAAGGGCCTGATTCCATGCTGCATGACTCTGATTCTCTCTTTAAACTTCCAAGGTAGTAGAAGTGTTGGTGAGCCTTCTTCATGATTACATCCATGAATGGGCCCAGGACAGGTCATCTGAAATATTAACCCCAGGGTTACTGTCAGGGATGGCACTGCCGGACAATGCAGTAAACCCAGTAATTTGCTGCAGGCCATGTTGTGGAGCAACATGTGCAAATGCCATGAAGATTTTTTATGCCAGTTAAATTAGGAACCATAAGGAAGAGTTACTTTACCCTCCAGCTAAAGGAAATTCTAAGAGGCACTTTTAAAGTACATATAGGATCATGCTGGCACATCACCAAACTGGGACACAGGATGACCTCACAGCAATGTAACCTGATGCAGGCAGAGGCTATGTTCCTGGGCTCTGTCCATTTGCATGACTGAAGATTGAAGATTGATTGAAAGACTGAAAGATACAGCATGGAAATAGACCCGCTCCAAACGAGTCCAGGCCAACCATCATTCACCCGTTCTCACTAGTTCTATGTTGTCCCATTTTTGCATCCACACTCTACACACATTAGGGGCAAGTTGCAGAGATCAATTAACCAACAAACCCACATGTGCTTGGGTTGTAGGAGAAAACCGGAACACCTGGAGAAAACCCACGAGGTCACAGGGAGAACGTGCAAATTCCACACGGGTAGCACCTGAGGTCAGGATCAAACCTGGGTCTCATGGCTTGTGATGCAGCAGCTCTACCAGCTGCACCACTGTGCCACGCACCCATTGCTAATTGTAAACTTGTCATCTGGTAGCTGAAGAGGAGGAAACCATTGTCGTGTGACGTACCATGTAAAGCTCACCTAAAAGCCTCTTAAGCTGGGTGCACCTGGTTGACAGTCATAGAATGATACAGTGTGGAAACAGGCCCTTTGGCCCAACTTTCTCACACTGGCCAACATGTCCCAGCTACACTAGTCCCACCTGCCTGTGTTTTGTTCATATCCTTCCAAACCTGTCCTAACCATGTACCTGCCTAACTGCTTCTTACACGTTGGGATAGTCCCAACATCAACTACCTCCACTGGCAGCTTGTTCCTTGCACCCACCACCCTTGGTGTGAATAAGTTATCCCTCAGATTTGTATTAAATCTTTTCCCCTTCACCTTAAACCTATGTCCTCTGGTCCTCAGTTCACCTACTCTGGGCAAGAGATTCTGTGCATCTACCTGATCTATTCCTCTCATTATTTTATACATCTCTATAAGATCACCCCCAACTTCACACCCAATTGTCCCATTGACACTTCCAGTACGTTGCTGATGATTAATGTGGATGGTTGAGGTGACAATTGACAGGATTGGACCTGCCTGCCTTCTATGGATGTGAGGGACCAGGGCAACTTTGCACCATAGCAAATGGGTTTAGTTGTAGCATCATGGCCGGATGGAGGCTGAGGCCTATTGGCTCTGTGCATCCAGTGTGCATCAAGATCGGCAAGAAACAGACTTATTTAATGGTGGGGACCTTGGGATGAATTTCCGTTCAGGACTTTTGTAAGGTGCCTCAGTCATCTGTCACCAGCTAGGTTCTGTCTTACTGGGGGTGGCGATGTTCATCGAGTGTTGTCCCGTCTGATGTTCAACTGACCACCACAGTACAGAATGCATGTGGCTGGACTCGCTCTTGGTCGGAAGCACCTGGGCACCCGGGCGCAACCCGCTCTGGAGACAGTGGCAGGTGGGGAGTTTGATTGGGGCGGTACCCCTGTCACACTGTAATGTTTCTGTCCTAAGGACAGAAACCTCCCATCGGGCAGAAGGGCAAAAGCTTGCATGATCTTGATCTTCAATACTTATTTATTTGGTGGCCCTTCTGCGCAGCGGTAGAGACCCGGTTGGATCCTGACTGTTGGTGCTGTCTGTATGGAGTTTATGCGTTCTGCCTGTGACTGCATGGGTTTCTCCAGATGCTCTGTTTCCTCCCACATCCCAAAGACTTGCAGACTTGTAGGTTAATTGGCTTCTGTAAATTGTCCGTAGTGTGTAGGATAGAACTAGTGGACAGGTAATTGCTGCTTAGTGCGTTCTCGGTGGGTCGATGGGCCTGTTCCCACGTTGTATAACTAAACTAAACTAAAGACTGCAGTCTTTATTGGATTTGTTGGTTGTTATTACTGCATAATAAATAGCTTCTGTGCTTAGTACACACATATTTTGCTCCGTTGTGGTATTTCCCTGAGAGATTTAAAGAGATCGCAAGCCAGAAGAGTGAATGTCAAAATGGTAATGTTGGGCAGTGACTCCCCATCAGAATCATCCTGATCGGCGTACCATTAGTGGGCATTAGCTGTGCATGCATGAATAATCGGCGTCCCTGTAGTGGGCATTAGCTGTGCATGCACGAATACCCTCCCCAAGATGATGTCCATTGTAACAAGCACCACAAATCTACAACTGTGGCCTGGACATGATTCTGAAAGTAAACCAGCTTCCAAGGCAATGAAACGATGCCCTACAGATCCTTATATGCCCAAGCGATCTATATGTTCACACACAAAAAAAACTTTCATTCAGTTCTGTTTCCTTCTCAACATCACTTACAAGTTAAGTTATCCAAGGACATGCAGCTATTTACTATTCATGTCTTTCAGAGATGCTGCCTGGCCCACTGAGTTACTCTAGACTTTGTGAGGGTTTTTTGTAAACCAATATTTACAGTTCCTCGTGTCTACAACTACTGTATAACGGATTCTGTAAAAACAGATTGGTATTACAAAGGGGTGGAAGATTGCAACCTTCACGTGGTCCGCCCTGTTTCAACTCGACGTGCACTGATGGAAGATCAAATAGAACAATTTGTCCAATAACTTTAGGCAGTGCATGCCACACGAAAGTAGAAGAAGTATTATAAGAAGGAATCAAAATACAAAATCAATATCAGGCCTGCTCCTTCCATGCATGCTGTTGCAGTTCAGGGTCTCTAGCTCACCAGACACTGTCCTGAGAACAGAATCTGAATGAACACTTCCTGATTTGAGAAAAGATTCCACAATGTTCACCCATCCTCACTTTTCCACTACTTAATCTTGCTGGCTCCACAGACAATATCATAGCATTCCTTCCCCCTCTCCTGGCCCCAGCAGCATAGAAACCACCACGCCTCCTGTTGTATTAAATTATGATACTTACATCCTTACTGCAGCTTGTACTTCTGTCCGATTCCAAATATTTGTCCAGTTCTTTCTGAAGCACTTATTTTACATAAGATCAGTCATATAGATAAAATGCAGCTCTGTCTTCCTGTCACTTCTTCACAAAGGTTAATTTTCTTAATGTGAAAGCATAAAAAGTAAGAAGTAAGAACAGGAGTGCACCATTTGACCCTCTGCTCTGTTGTTCATCAGTAACATAGTGTGATTTTCCAGCATTGTCCCCATATCCCTTGATACCTTTAACACCCAGAAAACTATTGATCTATGTTGTGAATGAACTTGATGACTGAGTGTCCACAGCACTCCAAATTTGAGAATGCCAAATATTCACCACCGTCTGAAAGAAGGAATTTCTCCTCATCTCAGTCCTAAGTGGTACTCCCCTTATTGTACAGCCATGACCCCTGATTCCAGACCCAGAGCCAGAAGAATCATCTTCCCTACATCCAGCTTGTCAAACCTGCAAACAAGAATGTTGTATTTTGGAAAAACCTCTTCAGAATATAGGCCTAGTACATTTTATTTTACTCTCACAAACCCACCATTCCTAGAGCAAGTCTAATGTCTCTTCCCTGCACTTGCGTACACATTTTAAGTCTGTTAATTATGTAACTGTATTTGCTATTTCCGTATTCACAAAAGAGCTTACAAGTTTTTTATTTACAGTTTTTCCCTCATGCCCAGGGATAATTTAGAGAGATAGGGAAAAGGAACATCAAAATAGATGGACACAAAATGCTGGAGTAACTCAGCGGGTCAGGCAGCATCTCTGGAGAAAAGGAATAGGTGACATTTCGGGTTGAGACCTTTCTTCAGACTGAAAGTCGGGGAAGAGGGAAACTAGAGGTATGAAAAAATAAAAGAAGAAATGAATGAGAGAGTTTTGCAGAACTCTCGTCGGAGAGATGAGGAGAACTTATTTAAAGTAGGGATACCTTGAGGAAATTTTACAGTTGAGCAGACAAAATGTGTAGCAAGGAATTGTTCCAGCATTTTGTGTCTGTCTTCGGTATAAACCAGCATCTGCAGTTCCTTCCTACACATCTTGCCTGCCGTAGGAAGAACATGATTAAGCAAGAGAGGTGGAAGAAAAGATTTGCAAGGATGTTACTTGGATTTGAGTGCTCAAAGCATAAATTAAGTTTTAAGGCTGGGTCTGCTTTTCCTGGAGCAGAGGAAATTAAATGTGACTTTATTGGGTTTTCTAAAGTTTGAGGGGGTATGAATATGTAGATATTCAAAGTCTTTTTTCCCAGTTAGCGGAATCTAAGAATAGAGGGCATAGATTTAATGTGAGAGGAGAAATATTATAAAGGGATCTGAGGGATTTTTTTTCATACAGTTTTTTAAAAGTTTTTCACTGTACCTTGGAGCAGGTGACAATAACAAACCTAAATTGTTTTACATGAAGGTTGTCCATTGTAATGAAAGGTCGATATGTAGCATCCACCTGATGAATTAAAAATGCACGGTCTTCACAAGATTCCATGGTCTTTTCCTATTTGTACAAACTATAGTCCGAGATTAGTAGTTCTGCTGAAAAAGACACGGAGGTGGAGTAAGTTAAAATTATATTTCTAACACATTTTCAATTATGATGTATTTTAATGGGAAGGAGGCTTAGTCCTTATTCCCACCTACATATCAGTGCTGGAATCCAGAGATAAGGAAAGACCAGCCTC
The DNA here is from genome assembly GCA_963514005.1 of Raja brachyura. The sequence continues at coordinate 103,370,109 of OY740782.1, read as the reverse complement.
GGGTGTATGTCAGGATTAAGGTCAGGATGGTAAGGCCGTTGGAGATAGTCTTCTGCCAATGTAATAATGTTTGCCTCGGGCTATTTAATATTTTCATTTTCAGGTCTGGAAGCTCTGCGTCATTATCAGTATGGGTAAATGAGTATCAGTGCCGCAAGGCTCAGTGCTAAACCCAAGTTATTTTCAAAATATATTAACGATTTAGACGAGGGAATTAAATGTGACATCTCCAAGTTTGTGCATGACACAAAGCTGGGTGACAGTGTGAGCTGCGATGAGGATTCTACGAGGCTGCAGGGGACTTGGATAGGTTGGGTGCGTGGGCAGATGTATAGCAGATGCAGTATAATGTGGATATATAAATGTGAGGTTATCCACTTTGGTGGCAAGAATAGGAAGGCAGGTTATTATCTGAATGATAGACACAAAATGTTGGAGTAACTCAGCAGGTCAGACAGCATCTCTGGAGAGAAGGAATGGGTGACGTTTCGGGTTGAGACTCTTTATTAGGAAAAGGAGAGGCGCTACGAGACCTGGGTTTGCTTGTACATCAGTCACTGAAAGTAAGCATGCAGGTACAGCAGGCAGCAGGAAGAAAGCTAATGGCATGTTGGCCTTCATTGCGAGAGGATTTGAGTTTAGGAGCAAGGAGGTCCTACAGCAGGGCCCTGGTGAGACCGCACCAGGAGTATTGCGTTCAAATTTGGTCTCCTAATTTGAGGAAGGACATTATTGCATTGAGGAGTGCAACGTAGGTTCATGAGGTTAATACCCGGGATGGGAATTCCCGGACATATGATGAAAGAATGGGTCAACTGGGTTTGGATTCACTGGAATGAGAGGGGATCTTATAGAAATATATAAAATTCTTAAAGGATTGAAAGGGCTAGATACAGGAAAAATGTTCCCGATGTCGGGGGAGTCCAGTACCAGGGGTCACAGTTTAAGAATAAGGGGTAGGCCATTTAGGACTGAGATGAGGAAAAATCTCTTCACCCAGAGAGTTGTGTATCTGTGGAATTCGCTGCCACAGAAGGCAGTGGAGGGCAATTCATTGGCTGTTTTCAAGAGAGAGATAGATTTAGCTCTTAGGGCTAAGATAATCTAGGGATATGGGGAAAAGCAGGAACGGGGTACTGATTTTAGATGATCAGCCATGATCATATTGAATGGCGGTGCTGGCTCAAAGGGCTGAATGGCCTACTCCTGCACCTATTTTCTATGTTTCTATAACGTTGGTGTCCTTGTTGTCTAAGTGTTTCAGAGATGAGCTTAGGGAGAGGGAGATGGCATGTCTAGTGGACCTGTTGTGATAGAAGGCAAACTTCAATGGTTCAAGGCTGATTGGGAGCCAGGTGTTAATGTGAATCATCATCAGTCTCTTGAAGCACTTCATGATGATGGATTTTAGTCATTAATGTACACTATTAATGTTTCTATTTAAATGCAGCAGCTGTAATTACTGTACAACACGAGAACATCAAATAATACAGTAGCTCTATGACCACATAAAGTATTCAAATCGATATGTTAATAATGTCCTGAGCAAAAACAGTTGCTATATTAAAGACATGTAATGAAGTAGACATATTAGTCCTCCAAAATAAAATATTAAAGAAGTTGTCTCTCTTTCAAGCCTTTTGGTTATTTGGATTGGCAACTTATTTAGGCTCAAGCCTTGATGATTTTGGCACAGGGAAATTACATATTTTCATGTTGATTCAGGCAAGATTCCAACCCTGGCAGATTTTTTTCATGCTATGTACGACTTGGACAAATATTGTCAAAAAGTAGCAGAAGTAAGGTGCTAGTTCTGCAGTTCACCGCACTGTCCTGCTAGATTATGTATTAAAATTCTGTGATGGCAAACAAGAACAAAGCAACAGTCATATCTCCATGGGCACATTCAGGTACGTATCGATAACTGGCTTCACGTAGAGTTCATGAAATTAGATTTCTCCCACTAATGCATGGATTTGGAAATTTATTCAGAGACAGAAGAAACACATCATGGAAATTAAGATATACCTAGCAATCTATATTACTAAAAGTCTGATCTTGACCACTTCCTGCTGTTCTATATATTGAATTTAGAAAAAACGCTGCCACTTACAGCTGTGATTTTTTTGGCCATCTTACTCAGAGTCCCCCTCTGCTGCGCAGGACAAGAGGATTTTTCACATCTATGAAAAATAAAAGAGTTATTAGTGTTTAAAAAATGTTGAGATTCTCTCTCCTTCTGCCATGCCCCTTCTGGAGGGACTATAAAACCCGGAAGTGTTGAGAGCCTCAGTCTCTGCAAGATGGGGGAAGCGAGAGGGTGAAGTCACTCAGTCTGAGCTGTGAATAACACTGAACACATGTCTACTAAACTGTGAGTGTGGTTTTACTGACCTTGAGTGCCCTTAATGTGGTTTGAAAATGAAAATGTGGTTGGTTTGAAATAAAGCACAGCAAATGCTTGGTGGTGGTTGGTTTTGAAATAAAGCACAGCAAATGGTTGATGGTGGTTGGTTTTGAAATAAAGCACAGCAAATGGTTGGTGGTCTAATCTTGACAACTCCCTGTTTGCACTGTATATTGATTTTAGATAAAACACTACCACTTACGGCTGTGATTTTTAGTCATCTTACTCAGTCCCCCTCTGCTCATCAGGTGCAGAGGATTCTTTCCATCAATGAAAAATAAAAGTGTTATTAGTGTTTAAAAAATGTTGAGAATCTCTCTCCTGTCAATCATGCCATGAAGGCACACCCCTTCTGGTGGGAGGGGGGAGGGATAATAAAACCCAGAAGTGTGGGTGTGGCTCAGTCTCTGCAAGATGGGGGTGGGAGAGATCATGACTCTATCTGAGCTGTGAATCAACTGAACACATTCAATGCCTACTGAACTGTGAGTGTGGTGTTTTGTGTGGTTTTATGATGGTTTTATGGTGGTTTCACTCTGCTTGAAATGGTATGAAACTACATTTGAATGTGGTGGCCTTGCACCCTGCATGAAATGGTATGAAACTGCACTTGAATTTGGTGGCCTTGTACCCCGCTTGAAGTGGTCGGAAACTTCACTTGAATTTGGTGGCCTTGCACCCTGCTTGAAGTGGTATATAACTGCACTTGAATTTGGTTGCCTTGCACCCTGCTTGAAATGGCATGAAACTGCACTTGAATTTGGTGGCCTTGCACTTTGCTTGAAGTGGCATGAAAATGCACTTGAATTTGATGGCCTTGCACCCTGCTTGAATTGGTATGAAACTGCATTGAATTTGGTGGCCTTGCACCCTGCTTGAAATGGAATTTCAAGGAATAGCCATGAGTCAACTGCCAGCCCACCAGCCTTGAGTGAGCTGCCAGCACATCAGGCTTGAGTGACTGAGCTGCCACCCCAAGAATCTATTTGGCCCACAATGTTCATACTAGCCCTCTGGAAACCAGTCCCTTCAGCCCACAACACCCATACTAGCATTCCAGAAAGCCCCCTCTCTCCCCCCCAGCCCCCCCCCCACTGGCCACCAATATTGGAATTGGTGGAAGGTGGAATTGGTGGAAGGTGGGGGACCAGCCCTCCCGTGTGAACATGGGACCCAATGGGTCCCACTTAGTCTAGTATCTAATAACTTTCATTCTAGTTCTGTTCAGAGACAAAATTTGCCTATTGAGATCCTGATTATTCTGGGATTTTTTATAATTGCAGTCTTCCAGCACCCCAACATATCTTCTCAATATTCTTTACAAAAATAAAGAAGGTAGCCACTCATTAATTACTGGGATAACGAGTTTTTATAAAAGGGGATGAGGCGGTTGATAGCCCACCGGCAATGGAAAAAGTCTAAAGAAGGTGGGGGGCCATCCAAGGGAGTCAAAGAGAAGGGGGTCCATTGGAGATGGGAGAAGACGTCATCACTGGGTAATGAGGACTCCTTCCCATAGAAAAATGCAAGGAGGCGGAGGTGACAGAAAAATAACTCTTCATCGTGGCAGACCCGGAACTCGTCTGAAGAAGGGTCTCGACCCGAAACGTCACCCATTCCTTCTCTCCAGAGATGCTGCCCGTTCCGCTGAGTTACTCCAGCATTTTGTGTCTACCCACTGATTAATTACTCATTCATTGTTGTAAATACCCCCATAATAGCCTTTTTTTCTGGTTCTGTTCCCTCTTCAGAGCCTGGGATTGTTTCTCACAAAATTGTGGGTTAAGCAGGTAATGAGAATTTTTCTGGTAATAATCTCTCTGGAGGCGCACCCGAGTGCAGAATATATCTGCCACCATTTGTTTTTTTGTATTGCAGCATTTAGGTAAGTGTGAATTATTGTGCATGAAATAACTCTTCTTTTTAAAACCACATGTAAGGGAACTTTAATAAGAAAAGCTACAAGACTGTGGGAATCTCAGCAGCTCAGCTTAGGGGACAAATTAATTCCTCCTTATGGCAATGCCAGTGGCACTGGGTTAGTTAGCATACTCGCTATGATCTTCGCAAACATCAAAACTGCGAAGGAACAATACAGGGACAAAGTTGAGTCCTAGGCAAGGTCTGAATATAATAACATTGCTGCAAAGCAAAGTCAGGCAGCATCGCTGGTGATAGTGTGACCCTGCCTGATGAACGTAATGCAGAAGGCCAACAGAGCAATGACATCCGTTCCATCATGCTTAAGTGTGCCTTTTCCCAAGGTCACTGTTGCAGGAGTTAGATCAACCTTCTTGAAGGTGAACCCATGGAAAGCAAATAGTCCGGACGGTCCGAAAGCAAATAGTCCATCCATGGCCGCATCCTTAGGAACAGCACGGACCAATTAGCTGGAGTGTTCACAAACACGGTAGTTGTGGAATTAAAATTCATTTAATAATCAAGAAGTATTTCAAAAGGTTTCCCCTCATCATGATTGTCATACAAAATGTACCTGATCTAGTCTTGATGTGGTTCCAGGCACAGTGTGTGGTGCTCTTTGCAAAGATTTAATGTGCCATTCTGTTCAGTGTGCATATGGATGGGCATTAAATGCCCAATGTTTAATTGCCAAACCATATCCAGTTGGTCCTCTCCATGTTGGAGAGGACCAACAATTGGAAGCAGCTCTTATTCCATCCCCGCTTCAAGATAGGATTTACATCCCACTCCATTCAGGCTGCATTTTCCACTTTATTTACTTGCTCATCTCCCTACTTTAGCATTACTGTCCCTACTTTTCTCTTCTTAGTGGAAAATATAATGTTTCCACTTCTATGAAGACTCAATATCAGCATGTGTACTCAAAAGACTACCAATGAAGATCCCTGAGTCAGTTAAAGTTAGGCAGTATGGGAAGAAAATAGACAGACAATGTATTGGGTTGGGATCCTTCTTCAGATTGATTGGAATAGGGGAGTGAAAGCTGGGAGAAGGAGATGGGAATAAGACAATGCTCGGCGATTGATGAGGAATCCCAGCAAAAGATACTTTGAGGAGACATTTACCAGCATGTCAAATGCATGGCTGATGAAAATAAACATTACTATTCCACAACAACCAGCACAAACAAACATATGAAGAACTTCAGTTCCATGGCAAACAAGACCAGGGCACCAGAGCTATGAAGAACCTCCATCGGATCCTAGAAAATCAGCAGCAATCAAATCCTAAATGAATGACATCCATTTGCTGCTTCTGATATAAACATCATTGCATGAAAAATAATTAGAACACATCTAATATAGAGAGTATAAGTGTCTGTCAGAAGTATTCCTGAGCATTGTGCAGATGCTCACATTGAAAAGAAGATTATTTCCTGGGCCAAAATTATCAAGATACTGATGGGAACTATGGTGGTCTGCTAATAGCAATACCCCAACCTCATCCAAGGAGCACTCGCCACAATTCTGGAAAGAGCACAGTTACCAATCTTGAGAGAAACCATTTTGGGATAGTTAAGAGCTGAATTAGTGGAGGAAGATCCAAGAGCAAAATGTGGGGTCAAGAGACTTCAGCAATGGCTATTGCCTCTTATCCCCCTCTTTCCCCTCCCCTTCCTGCCTCCTTCCTCTACTCCCCCCCACCCCCCCCCCCCCCCACCCATTCTCTTTAACCAACATCCCTCCCTCCGGCTTTACATTTCGCACATCCTTTCTTCTCCTTATCTGACACTCCTTTTAGACAATGGACAATAGACAATAGGTGCAGCAGTAGGCCATTTGCCTCTTCGAGCCAGCACCTCCAATCAATTTGATCATGGCTGATCATCCCCAATCAGTACCCCATTCCTGTCTTCTCCCCATATCCCTGACCCACTGTTTTTAAGAGCCCTATCTAGCTTTCTCTTGAAGGCATCCAGAGAACCTGCCTCCACCACCCTATGAGGCAGAGAATTCCACAGACTCACCACTCTCTGTGAGAAATAGTGATTCCTCGTCTCCGTTCTAAATGGCTTACTCCTTATTCTTAAACAGTGGCCCCTGGTTCTGGTCTCCCCCAACATCGGGAACATGTTTCCTGCCTCTAATGTGTCCAAGCCCTTAACAATCTTATATGTTTCAATGAGATCCTCTCTCATCATTCTAAACTCCAGAGTGTACAAGCCCAGCTGTTCCATTCACTCAACATATAACATTCCGGCCATCCCGGGAATTAACCTTGTAAACCTACGCTGCACTCACCTCAATAGCTTCATTTCTAGCCTTTGACATTTACTCCACCTATCTGCCAATTAAACCCCATAATCTTCACCAACCTCTCGCTTGCCAGCCGTCATCCCACCACATCTCTCGTTTTCTCCCCCCCAGTCCAATCAATCCGCATAAGCTTCTTGGCACAAAACGCTGCCTGTCCATTCCTTCACTTATGTATAGCAAGGGACTGCAGGTGCCGGTTTACACCGAAAATGGACACAAAATGTTGAGTAACTCAGCAGGACAGGCAACATCTCCAGATAGAAGGAATGGGTGACATTTCGGGTAAAGACCCTTCTTCCGACTGAGGATAGACACAAAATGCTGGAGTCACTCAGCGGGACAGGCAGCATCTCTGGATAGGAATGGGTAACTTTTCAGGTCGAGACCTCTCTTCAGACTCAGTTACTGAGTTATCCATTCCTTCTATCTCGAAGAAGGGTGTCAACCCGAAACATTCCTTCTCTCCAGAGATGCTGCCTGTCCCGCTGAGTTACTCCAGCATTTTGTGTCTAACTTCGATTAAACCAGCATCTGCAGTTCTTTCCTACACACTTATAGACCAGGTCTAATGCTCTGCCCTCATCAAACTTTTTGGTTATTTCTTTAAAAATCTCATTTAAATTTGTGAGATGTGATCAGTCGCACACAAAGCCGTGCTGACCCTCATCAACCCCTGCATTTCCAAATACATTTATATCTTATCCCTCATACCAATTTAAACTGCACATTTGCCTTCACATGGTGCATATAGTTAATTCCCTGCTTGCTCATGTGTCTGTCCAAATGTCTCTTAAATGTTCTTGTACTTCTTTGGCCATTAGGGCAGAGAACTTGGAATAGAGCACTCAAATGAAACCCGAGAGAATTCATTACAAGCAGATTGCATCCGTGACAGAAATGTTAGAGTTGAACACCAACAGTTAACTTCCTACAATCTGAAGCAACAAACAACCTTTTTAAAGTTGTTGAGATTGCTTATGAATGCAGATTTACAAATACAAAGGTTCCCTAACATCAGAATCTGAAGGAAGGATACAGTTGGCTCATCAAATGGATTCTGCACAGTAATCATCCAGTCTACATTTGATCGTACAATGTTAGGAAGACTGTATTGTGAACAGCAATTACTAAAAACTGTACAAAGAAAACTGACATCACTCCCCCCCCCCCCCACCGTAATAAAATGATAGTTGTCCAATGTATCGATGTGCTGAGTATCATTGAAAGAAGCTCATACAAATTAAGTTCCAGCTTCACTTGGCATGGAAACAGACCTTCCAGCACAGCAAGTCTGTATTGTCCATCAAACACTCATTTAAACTAATCCTGTTACACTAATAATATACATTTATCACAGAAAACATAAATCTTCTGTGAATTATAACATTATATTATATAGTTATTGTATGATATGTACTATATGTAACCCTTAGAATAATTTAATTTCAGGTTGGTGGCAGCGGCGGTTGTGGCCCCGGGGAGTCAAGTCAAAGTCAAACAAACTTTATCGTCATTTAGAAATACATCGATATATGCAATTCCAAACGAAATTCTGTTACATTTGGCTCCCTGTGCAACACGATAATTAACAGGATAAAATGGATAAAAATGGATAAAAGGATAAAATAAGCAATGGTGGCAGCCCATTACATGGCATTCAGGAGTCTGATGGCTCGTGAGAAGAAGCTGTTGCAGAACCTTGATGTTCTTATGCTACGACATCTTTTTCCCGAGGGCAGCATAGTGAACACTCCATGATGGAGATGTGTGGGGTCTTTTATAATACTGCTGGCCTTAGACACGCAACGTTTGGTTGCAATATCCCCGATTGAGGGGAGAGAAATCCCGATGATTTTTTCCGCTGTCCTCACCACTCTCTGCACAGATTTCCAGTCGGAGGCTTTACAGTCCCCAAACCAGACAGAGATACAGCTGGTCAAAATACTCTTTATGGTGCCCCTGTAGAAAGTGGTGAGGATGGGATGGGGGAGATGAGCTCTTTTCATCCGGCACAGAAAGTGCAACCGCTGCTGCGCTCTCTTAACTTTGATGAGATGTTATTTGACCAGGTCAGACTGTTAGTGATCTGCACCCACAGGAACTTAGTGCTACTGACCACCTCCACATCGCTGTCATTGGTGTGAAGTGGTGTGGGACTGTGCCGGTTTTTCCTGAAGTCAACGATGACCTCCTTTGTTTTTTCGACATTCAGGATCAGGTTGTTCGTATTGCACCAGTCCACCAGTTGTTTCACCTCCTCCCTGTAAGCCAGCTCATTGTTGTCCCACCACTGTTGTGTCATCTGCGTACTTCATGATGTGGTTTGTACTAAACCTGGCACAACAGTCGTGGGTCATCAGGGTAAACAGCAGTGGACTCGGGACACAGCCCTGAGGGGAGCCGGTGCTCAGAGAGATGATGTTAGAGGTGTTATTTCCGACCCTCACTGACTGGGGTCTGTCAGTGAGGAAGTCCAGTAGCCAGTTACACATGGTAATGGAACCAGTTTGCTTATCAGGTGCTGAGGGACAATTGTGTTGAATGCTGAACTAAAATCCACGAACAGCATTCGCACATAAGTGTTCATCTCCTCTAGATGTTTCAGATGGAGTACGGAGGATATAGCGTCCTCTGTGGAGCGGTTTGGCCTGTAAGCAAACTGGTATGGGTCAAGTGTGGAGGGGAGTCTGGAGGTAATATGGCCCCTGACCAGCCTCTCGAAGCACTTCATCTTTATGGGAGTGAGTAGTACAGGGCGGTAATCGTTGAGACATTGTATATTGGATTTTTTTTCAAACCACATTAAGGGCACTGACAGGTCAGTAAAACCACTCACAGTTTAGTAGACATGTGTTCAGTGTCATTCACAGCTCAGACTGAGAATTGCGACCTCTCGCTCCTCCATCTTGCAGAGACTGACTGAGGCACTCAACACTTCCGGGTTTTATAGTCCCTCCAGAAGGGGCGTGGCCTTCAGGAGAGAGAATCTCAACATTTTTTAAACACTAATAACTCTTCTATTTTTCATTGATGGAAAACATCCTCTTGTCCTGCACAGTGGAGGGGGACTCTGAGTAAGATGGCCAAAAATCACAGCCGTAAGTGGCAGTGTTTTTTCTAAAATCAATACACAGAACAACAGGAAATGGTCAAGATGAGACTTTTAGTAATATAGATAAATCGAAGAATTTAGATCTTTACTTTTCTTAATTACCGTACCCCACTATTTTAGCTCCCTTCCCACTAATTTGAGTAATTATAATAGATGCATCTCATTATATCAATCCTCAGTATTGCCCCAGAATATTTTCTTTAGCCGATTATACTCCAACACTGGGTTCCCAATACCGTTATGGAGTCCTTGAACTTATCCAAAGTTCTAATACTACTCACACAGGCGGGGCCTTCAGCCCCCTAGACTTCTCTCCGTCCAACCTGCTAGGTACTGGGTTTCAGCACGTGTTCGCTTCGCACTGGCTTTCAATGCCAATCTTTAAAGTATCTTTCCAATTGCACCCTCAGCAACGATACAGTACTCCCCCTCTTTGTACTGTTCCCTACTCAGACTTGTCTCTTAAGATACACCAGCCAATTCAGATATCCCAGTCTGAGCGGGGCCTCCAACCCCTGAAATCTCACTTTGGTGTCAAGCCAACTCAATGGTACCTGACCGCAACAGCTTTTGACTAACTAGCCAGTTACACATGGGGGTGCTGAGGCCCAATGGAACCAGTTTGCTTATCAGGTGCTGGGATAATTGTGTTGAATGCTGAACTAAAATCCATGAACAGCAGAGGCAGTGAAGGTCGACAACATCGGCAACTTTGGTGGTTCGGGCCTGGATTGGCCAGGATGGCGGCGAGTGTTGGTGCTGCTCCTTGTGGTGGCAATGACGTCGCGGGTCTCAGCCTCGTGATGGTGGGGTGGTCCGTGCCCATGAAGGACCGGCTGAGTCCACCACTCTCTGCAGCCTGTATTCATCTATATTGGATTTGTTGTACCAGGTCATGATGCAACCTGTCCGAATATATTATACAGTATATCTGTTCAAGTTTGTTGCCGTATTCGGTGGCATGTTGAATTTCTTTAAAGTTCAAAGAAAGTAGAGGCACCAGTGTGCCTTGTTCCTAAATACATCAACCTGCTGGACCCAGGACAGGTCATCTGACATCCTATTTACTTCACTGATCTGTCTTGCACTGTGTGGCCAAGGAATGACAGAGTGAAAAGTGTAGAGAGATAATGGGGTTGTTAAATTTCTTCCTGCACTATCTAATAATCCTGAGATTCAAAGTGTATCTTTGTAGCAAATGTTACCTCTTTAAATAGTTAGCAACTGCCCCATCATGATAGAAGAAGAATTTGTGAAAGATTTCCTCTCCAAAGTATATTTTTGGATATTTATTTGACAAGAGATATTTTGATGGAGGAAGACATAATATAATTGTTTGGATTTAGAACGGGTCTATTCATAGAAGACAAAGGGTTGTGATGGAAGGGTGTTATTCTGGTTGGAAGTCTGGGATCAGTGGAGTTCTGCTGGGATCTGTGTTGGGACCTCTGTTGTTTGTGATATATTTAAATGACTTGGACGTAAATGTAGACGGGCTCATTTAGTAAGTTTTCAGATGACACCAAAATTGTCGGAGTTGCAGAATGCTGCCAAAGTATACAGTGGGACATAGATCAACTACAGAATGTGTGAAATGTTGCACTTTGGGAGATTGAATGTAAGGGGAAAGTATATACTGTAGTTAATGGCAAGACCCGTAACAGCATTGATGTACCGAGTGATCATGTGGTCCAAGTCCACTGCTTCCTGAAAGTCTCAGTACTAATGGATAGGGCGGCAAAGAAGGCAGATGATATGCTTGCCTTCATCAGTCAATGCATTTAATAAAAGAGTCGCAGCTTTATAGGACTTTGGTTAAGGGCCGGTCCCACTTTCACGACCTAATTCACGACCTTTTTTACTCGTGGACATTTTTCATCAGGCTAGAAAAACGCCCCAACCTACTTGATGCCACGAATACCTACGTCCAGCATCACGACCTACCTACGACCTACCTACGACCTCCTACGACCTCCTACAACCTCAAGACGACCATGATGCGGGTATGAGTCAAGGGCAAACTCGGCAGAGGTCGTGAATTAGGTGGTGAAAGTGGGACAGGCCCTTTAGGCTGTATTTGGAGTAATGCAGGCAGTTCTGGGCACCCTATTACACAAAAGATGTAGAGGCTTTGGAGAGGGCGTGGAGAGGTTTACCAGAATACTGGCTGGATTAGATGGTATTAGGTACAAGGAGAGGTTTCACAAACTTGGAATGTTTTCGATGGAGTGTTACAGGTTGAGAGAAGTTTATCAAATTATGAGAGGCATAGATAGGGCTGATAGTCAGAATCTTTGTCCCAGGGAAAAAATGTCAAAGACTGCAGGACATAGCTTTAAGGTGAGAGGGACAGACTTTAAAGGACATGCACAGGGCAAGTTTTTTACACATAGAGTGGTGGGTGCCAGAACGCACCGCCTGCAGTGGTGATGGAAGCAAATACAATAATGGCATTTAATAGGTTTCTAAGAGCCATTTAAGAGGCATAAAAGAGTACATTTACGCGGCATGGAATGGAGCGATATGGATATGCAGGCAAAGGAGATTAGTTCTTGGCATTATGTTCGGCACGTTATGCTGGTGGTTATGAGGCGACCTGATAGAAATATAAAAAAGGATGAGAGACGGTGATGAGGGTAGTCAGTCAAGAAGCTAGAGGGCATAGCCTTAAGGCGAGTGGGAAAAAATGTAAAAGAGATGTGTGGGACAAGTTTTGTTACGCAAAGGGTGGTGAGGGCCTGGACCATGCTGCTGATCATGGTGACTGAAACAGATACGTTATTATCATTTAAAACACTTTTAGATAGGCATATGGCTATGCCGTGAATGGAGGGATGTGGGTTATGGGCATGGTCTTGGCATCATGTCCAGTACAGACATTATGTGCCAAAGGGCCCGCTCTTGTGCTGTACTGTTCTGTTCTGTGTTCTATCACAAAGTTGAAAATATTTCACACAATGCAACGGTCAAAGTCCTGAACTGTTTATTTTGTTGTGGAAAACTGATTTAGTACAAAATGAAAGTTGCCTCCTTGAAGGATTTCTCTTTATTTTTTGGAAGAAGAGGGGGATAGAAGAGGCAGATGATCTTTCCCTGAGGATTATAGTTATTTTGAAACCAAATCCAGATGCATAAAAAGAATGCTGATTCGGGCAGGGACTGAAAAAAACCTAACCGCTGATTCTATCATCTGCAGGGTCGAAACGTATCCATGTGGCTAGCTGAGAAATAATTGCAATTAACAGTATCTCGCCGTTAATTAATGCTGAAATCGTAGTCTTGCTTACGGTGGAAGTAAAAACGTCTCCATGACTCAATCTCACATCTGCTTTACATCTTTACATTTATTTTCGGAAAGATAAGAAATCTAGTCTGCAACAGAGAGGAGGTGGCGGGGCCGTCTGCTGCTGTTCTATCTGTTTGTCTGGACATGATTTTTCTTGCCCGGTTTCTCTGCTTTTGTGGGTGGAATAAGAGATTCCAGTCGTTGTTCGCTCTAGGCTCGAGTCATTTGTGAAGAATTCGCTGATAAAACTGCGCATCTCCGAATCAAAGTCAGGCTGCATTCCAGCTTCTGAGAACGCTACGGACGATGTGGAACTAACTCCGCACGTTAAAGATTGTGGTAGTTTTAATCTAGAAAACCTTCAACTGTCAACGGAGACATGCAATGCAAGAGATGGACAAGAGTTATTGATAATGCGTGACGTTACTAAGTAACACACTGTATTTTTGACGTGTATATGATGGATGCATCTGATTTCATATGTATATACTTAATTGACAGAAAGGAATTTGGGTATGTGGCATCTTTTTCAACCTCCAGGTCCTGTTGAGAGGGAGGGGGGGCGTTCCTGATCATCTTGGAAATCTCAGCACAATCGCAGCTAACACCACAGTTTATATATAATGACGATTCAGACAGGTCGCAGTACAAAATTATCGGTCCTCAATGAATTATATTTCAACCCAATTCGCATTGTTAATAAAATCACTACCTACAAGCAGTAGACAGGCAACATTTGTTTTTAAAACATATTGGACACGTTCCGTTTGGAAGATACAGCCAAGCCTCCACAACACTGCACAGCCCTCCCCCATCCCACACGAGTATAATTGGGTTCATGTGGTGTAACTTTGGACCTGTAGTCACAATTCAATTTTTTGTTAAGAACTGACAGTTAAATGCACTTCCGCCAAGCCACGAGTACACTTTGGATGCATTCTGTCCGACGAGACTGAAAGGGTTACCTTTCACGAATGCACTTTAAAAGATAACACTTGTCAGACCACCGGAGCGAGGGCAACTCCGAGGGGCGTTCGCTTTTCAGTGAAAAGGATACACGGGCATATTTAACAGCAACATTGTTTTTAAAGCGAGATATGTAAGCTTTCCAGAAGTCTATTTGCGTTCAGCCTAACTGAGTGAATCTAACTGTTTTCAGAAAAAATAATGTAGTCGACATTTTGCGTGGAAGAACGAAATGATACTCCTATTGTAACCAAGATTTGTTGGTTCAGTGTCTGTAGTCAACTTACAATCAAACTGTGTCAAACCATAAAAGCTGATGTCGATCTAAATTAAAAAGGAGATTCAACATTAACCGCGTGTGTATTTCTTTTGACGACATGTATGTTTTAGCTCGATTTATTTTAAGATACACAATTTGTTGTCTACTCTGCTCCAACTGCTACCGTTTTGTTGACAACGAGAGGGAGAAGGGAGCATCTCCCTATCCAATGCACCATATACATCTTTATGTCAACTCTTCTCTGCAGAAATCCGTCTTTCTAGCGTGTGCTGGTTTGTAATTTTAACTCCGGGCGTCAGATAACTTGTATGCAAGATCTATTGTTAAGTCGATAATGATATTTAAGAAATATAAAGTCAAAGGATTTAAAACTATTTTCAATCTGAACGTCAGATTGAGATTGAGACCATGGAGCCGCGTGAACATTCGGGGTAAGGGCGTGAGCCTCAGATTGGCATCGTCTGAAGTCGTTGTTCTTTCTCCCCGCTAATAGTGTCGGCGTTTCTATCAAATCCACTGGAATTTAATGGCTGGCAAGCAGTTGCCACAGACACCCAGCATTTCCCGTTGCACGTTACCGAGGCGGTGATGAATAGAGCTAACATGCACCCAGAGCAAACAATGGAACCTCTCTGCTCCTCGGGGTTCACATGCGAAGTTGTCCCTGATTCCTGGCCTTGCCCGAATACCGCGAGTGCCGGCAGTTTGTGACGTGGTCTCCCACTGTAGAAAGTGGGACAAGTATTAAATACCCCACCACAGCCCCCTAGCGAAGCGAAGCCCGAAATGACAAAGCAGAGGGCTGGATTCAATTAAGAGTTTCTGGAATCGTCATTCCAATGATGCTGTGCCAGTAATCTCCTGGCAGGCGGTGCACATTGGAACATGCTCCTCCAATGGATCTGTTGGGGTTGAGAGTGCTGGACCATTGGGTTTCTATTGGTTAAGGGGATGTCCTGACACGCAGACAGGGATCCTCCTGTACTATAAGAAGGGTACATCACGCTAGAGATTCGGCAGGAGGGTTCTGTAAAGTCTGGAGTTATCATCGCCTGTTTTATTCTTGCTGGGTAAAAGTCTGGGCTATTTTTCACAAGGAGTCTGCATGTCTATCATTTAGACATGCTCAGCTTTGTGGATACACGGATTTTGTTGCTGCTTGCAGTAACGACGTTCGTAGCAAGAGGCCAATATGAAGACGAATGTAAGTGCCCCTTTTAAATCTGACAATGTAATGTATATGTGTGCTTGGAGGCTGCAGCCCAGTAAGATAAGGCATGCCAGATTCTTTCAGAAACCCGGAGTTCAAAATGATCAAAAAACGTAGAGGAATGAAACAAGACTAATAAAAGTATAAATCCCGTTATAAATCCTGTAATTGCAACGAACGACCTTTCTTAAACAGTAACCTATACAATAGCAACGTATTCGTCAAGCACCTTGTTATTTTGTACATACGTTAAGAAAATACGTTCGTAAATATGTGCTTGAAATTTAATTCGCAACGTAGTGCTCAGAGACGGGTTAGACAAATGTTGGAAAGTAAGGAAATCCAGCGAGCATGTTTTTTTGTGGGCGGCAGTTCCATCTTTTTTCTGCTTAATTGAGCCCAGGTGATATACGACTGTGGATTTAAGCTTTAGAAAGCAAAAAGGCAGACATTGAAACTGATCGGATTCCGGGCTGGGTAGAAGGGGGGAACTTTAATGGCAACAGATGTAAGTAATGTTTTCCATGACAACGTTGAGTTGGGTTAGAGGGAAGGGATCAGGTAGTTTGTGGACACTGCCACACCGCGGTAGTGCTTTCACTTTAATCCGCGTCACTGTCGATGCAGATTATGGTACAACACGATTTTTAAAATGTTTCAAGAATTCCAGTTTATATAGTCCAGAGTACTGATTATTTTGTTTTAAGTGACCAAGCAGTGTTTCGCGCGCGTGGGTGTTTCTTGCTCTGGTTTCCACCCACATCTGATGTGGCTGCATTGTCCCGGGAGACTGATGCTGATAGATCTGCGATGTGTCCAGTTTGAAGGGGGTGGGGAGGGCTCTGCATACTTAGTTTTCCAGCTGTTCTTTTGTCACACCCCAAAGAAGGTGTGACATGTGAGCGGACGAATTGGTGACAACGTGGGAGATCTGTAGTGATAATGAGGAAATATCCGCATGATCTCAGTACAGATCCACCTCGACATTTCCCTAAACTATTTAGATGCAAAACATATGTGGTGATATTTTTCCCATTTATAACAAAGTTGTTTCGAATCATCTAATATGTGAGACTTGTGATAGTATACAATATATAGCACAATTCAATTATATATATGGATGTATATAAAGGTAATTAAATTGTGCTATAGATTGTATATTAACGTAAGTTTTATATATATATATATATACACACTTGTACCCACCTTGGCAATGCAAGGATCGGAAAGTTAACTTGTGAACTTTGGAGCCACCTGCTGGTAATTTGAAGTATCTGACTTGTTGGCTCGGGTTGAAGTTGGGGTCTGTGTAAGGGGTGGGGGAATTGAATCCTCACTTCGAAAGGAAAACAGTTGTGAATTGAACCGATTAGCTAGGTGGATGCAATAGTACAAATTAACGTTTTTATTTTAAATTTTCATAGGAATCTTTTTTTTTGTATCTCTGCCAGATGAGGATTATCCCAAATGTCTTATCTATTCTGCGCTATATTCAAAACAATCCAGGAAAATTATTCCTGCCTTTATTTTACAGAACCATTCTAATTTTAAACCCAATCATTACAGTCATAATCTTCTGATGTGCAATGTGTCAATGTTGTCTTGTGCATCCTCTAGTGCCTTCACCTGTATCAATTGGAACTGGAAATCCTATCTACAAATTTGCAGAATAAATTCAGACTAAATCTTTCATGAAACATCTAGTTCAATCTTCTTCTTTCGTGTGGCGTGCACAGCCTAAAGTTGTAGGACAACTTGTTCTATTTGATCTTCCATTTGTGCACGTCGAGTTGATTGCATTAGTCCAAACAGGGCGGACCACATGAAGGTTGCAATCTTCCACCCCATCTAGTTCAATGAAGTTGGCACAGAAACTTTCTAAAATATGATTTGGCATATTTGTGAAATTGTGGTTGAATAATTAAAAACCACTCCCACCATCAATCAGTTAGCTATATCCTGTTAAACAGCAGATATGTTTGTACTGTTAAACATTTTGGTCTCATTCCATTAAAAGTGTTTCTATTTGCACGTGTGGTTTGTGGTAACTTGCCATCACCACACCGGCACAGAGCAGGTCTCTCGGTAATGGTATAGGGTGAATCAAAGTGCAGGAAATTAAAGGCAAGGTGTAGAAACCTCAGCCTGGTTGGCTGTGTTTATGTGACAGATTCTCTGGCAATAACATTGATGAGTAGCCCGGTGGCAGAAATGCCACCCTGGTGCCAACTTAACCCAACAACCACAAAACTTGGATTATTCTCCAAGTCATATACTGTTCTGGTTTCCTCCAATTTATTAGGTAATCTATGTCAATTTATAAGATGACTCTTACCTGAAATATGATAAAGTATTTGTTTGCTTAAATAATTTCCTAAACTAATTCACTTGCCTAATTTACCTTAAATAGTATTACATATGTTCTAATCTAATTTAGTGACAATGTTAAAGATTAGAAAACTTTAAATGTTCTTTGTATTCTTACAATAAGTATTTAGGAATTAAAGTACATTGATCAAAATATAGTGTTTTCTATAATTAGCATCCTTTGATATAAAATTGCTGGCCTTGTTTTTTTTAAATGTGGACTCAAGAAAGGGACCTGTTATCTTGAAGTGAGATTTACATTGCTATTTTTAAATTTAATTATTTGGACTCGCATATTTTAAAATCAAGATAGCTGCATGTGATGCTATTATCTTCGATGAAATAATTCAAGGAGAGAAAAATATTTTTTATTTATTTCTAAAAATATTCTGAAAATTCTGCCTATTGTTTGATAAGTATAATAGTTACAATGGTCTTGAGTTGCTGCGAAAAATGAATTTCTCCTCTGATGACACAGATTATCCCAAGTCATGATTGATCCAAATCTGAGTTACAACAAAAACAAATTGGATATCTGTTTTTACACTATCTGGTTCAGTGCTACTTTAGGCCACTCCATTCGGCTTTAATGCAATTAGTGAGGAGGACTAGCCCACATATTCAACCCTTTCAACTTTTTATTTCACAAGCTACATTGGGTAGTGCAATGGGGATCAAAAATTATGTTGGGTTCTTCGGGACCCGAGTTGAAATCCAGTTTATTGGCTTTGTCGTTCTTTTGGCTCTATTGCCAGTTAAGAATTCTATGTGAACCAATTTCAATTATATTTATTTTAAGGATTCAGATAACACAGTCACCAATTTTATCCACGAATCGCAATCTTGTTTATGATGTCATAGGCACAATAATTATGAGAAGACGGGTTCACCTGTAAACATGGGGTTCAACCATATATTGAATAAAGTTTTTCTCTACTTATCACAAACTTGATCTCTGAGAACTAATGCAGGTGCCTGAAAGAAAAAGTGTTCTATATATCTTAAAGAAGGGTCATTTTTTGACAATATGCTTAGGATTCTAAACACTGCGTCTTATAAATGTAAAGTGTTCCAATTACAAAGCATTTAGTTTAACCTTTGTCTAAATCACAATGCGATTATGTGTTACTAAAACATGGTTTAAATTCATAAATTACCTTACCAATGCAAGTGTAAGATTTTTATTTACTGAGAATTAAACATAAATGACATTTTGTACATATCTGAAAAAGATTGTGGGCAGATTTCTAGCAAAATCTGATATCAAATGTAGAATGTCATGCTGGTTTATAACAAATAGTGAGCAGAGAATATATTTCCTAATTTTTTCATAATCATATAGCAACTTCCACTCTGTAAATTCTACAAAATAAACCAGGTAGCACATTTATGGAGGCTTGTTTCAAATCTGGAATGTGTGCATACGATGTATTATCAAATGTACATTTTTTTTAATATGGCTAATTCCTAATTAATGTCTTCTTTTCTTTTTCTGCAGACAATGGAAATGATGTAAGTGTTGAAATCATTACAGTCTATTTCTTAAAAATTAAATTAAATTTGGATTTTTGTAAGGTAATTAAATGTATTCTTTCTATTGCAGGGTTACCAAGATGAATTGACGGTATGTATAATTAAATAATCATGTTATTAGTGACAGCATGCATGACATTTCATATGACATTTCTATAAGTTGCTGAAATGTAACCAGTCTAGTGAAGGGTCTCGTCCTGAAACGTCACCTATTCCTTTTCTCCAGAGAAAGCTGCCTGACCCGCTGAGTTACTCCAGCATTTTGTGTCTATCTTCGGTTTAAACCAGCATTTGCAGTTTCTTCCGACACATAGAAGGAGAGCTATGAATTACCTAATTTCCAGCACAAAGTCTAATTAAACTAGCTCAATTTCCTCACTATCAGGTATTTCCAGATACCAGTTTCAATACATTTTAATTAAAAGTCCATTTCTACTTCTTTCGAAGTTCATGAGAGCATCTATACTGTTTTATATCCTGTACCCTGTGTATATTTGTCCATTAAGGTTCCTTTAGATCTATTTAAACAATTGTGTTTAATACTGATTAATGGAAACCAAATGCTGATCAGAGGCATGATTCATACTTGCCTATTCTTACCATACTTATGTAATCACTGTCACTCACGAGAAAGACACATCCATTCCTATCAAATACATAATATGCCACAGGTTCATACATTGTGCCATCTATAGTGTTTTTGCCAAATTGACAGGAAACAACGAAGCAGAAAAAAACCTCAATAACAAAAATAGAATAAAGGTTGATACATGGCTAAGACCATTCCAACTCCACGTCAAATCCTTTTGAGAGTTGGCCTACTGCATCAATAGCATTGGAATTCCCTGCAATATATCACATCAACGTAAAGCTTGAATTTTACATGTTTTACATCAGGTGGCCCCCTTCTTTCTCACACATTCTCCCTGGGCTGGAATGCAGCAACACAGCCCTATTGTCAATTGCTGTCCACCAAGACCCCCTGGATAGGACCACTTTGATTTCCTGTTTCAGGAAAAACTCCTTATTAATTATAGACATCTGCCTTTTCTGAATCAGACCAAGCAGTAATTTGCTCAATCGTACCCATTGCCTTTGCAATATGTTTCCAATGCAGAGAACAAACGCCAGTATTGAACCCCAATCAAGTATTAGCAGGGCTATCATGAAGGAAGAATGTAATGAACTATATCATCACACTTAACCAAGTTGTTCTGGTAATTATCCTATTATTTGGATAAATAATAGAATAATATAAAATTCATTTTGATACATTATTTCCATACAATGTCAAGGAGTCATGAGCAAAATTGGATAGAGAAATGAAAAACAATTAGTGTAATCTACACTTATGTTTTAAGTGAAAAATGGCACACTACAACAAAAGTCTCTGAACAGCTTTTTACTCTTAGCATTTCAGTGTGCATCTATTTGATCATCCACCATAGCTTTTGTAATTGTTTACATTAATTTTCTTTCTCAGAGTCTCTCTGAGGAAATTAAATGTATCTGCTGGTCGAGGCTCAGTCATGGCACTTTTACCTCCAATTCAGTGGTAGCTTCAAACCCCACTCCACTGACTTAATGGTATGACCCGAGTTGAAATTTCAGTGCAGGACCATTCAATTGTCAGGGGCACTTCAATTTGAATTATATAAAACCATGGCCCATCAACTTTCACAAAAATGCAAAATATTCCTTTTTATTAATCAAACAAGTTCAGAGGGATTCCTCACTTGTACTGTCCTCAACAAATAACACCAAAACTAGGTTACAGAATTATTTTATCAGAAAAACTTCCTCTGTGCATATTAACTGCTTGTTTCCTGATATGAAAAGTATTTATACAGTGCTCTTAATGTTTTTTTCAGGATGCATAAATGTACTATAAAGCCAATGCAATACTTTTGAAATTGAGTCATTGTTCTAATACAGGAAATGCAATAGCCAAAATGTGCAAAGCAAACTTTCATAAACAACAATGTAATAGTGATTGGATAATCTGCTTCTAATATTATTTGGTGGCAGATAAATATTGGTCAAGGGATCTTATGCGGCCACCTGAGAAGGCAGACTGGGCTGTGATTTAACCTCCTACCTGAAAGACGATACTTCAAGCAGTGCCAGTTAAGATTTGTGTGTTGAAACTAGAACCTTCTGCCTCTGAGGTGGGAGTGTCACCTACTGAGCTTTCCAAGAAGGGACAAGTTTGGAGATATATGGATTTGAAAGATATCTTATAATTGAAGGCTCTGCTTTCCATCTTTCCCCTTAAGCATACACATAATAAATGTTATCAAAGAAAAGAACACAGGAACTGTAATAGATCAATGGTGTAATTATATGCTGAATAACATGCTGGAACAGATTGAATTATGTTTTGGTTTCCCGTATCTAACTAGATCCAAATATTTTTGTCTTCAGGGACCACAAGGACCCACTGGCAACCGAGGCCCATCCGGAGACAGGGTATTTATGCTTTAATTGGTTTCAGTGTTCATGGAGATTTTTTTTGTAATTAAACATGTTTTGGTGAAAATATTTATTCTCCAGAACATTATTTGATACTTCAGTTTGTTTTCAGTTGGCATTGATTTAACAATGCCGGATGCACCATTTCAATTAAATTCTTAAATATTGACTATCCACTTTGTATTTATTATGCCTTCCAGTGCAAAGTCACAATCTCCATTCTTTCTATCATAGGGTCCACGAGGACCAGACGGCAAAGATGGAATCCCAGGCATCCCAGGCTCTTCTGGACCTCCTGGACCACCCGGCTTTGTAAGTTGCTAGCTGATCACATTTATATTGGCGACAGTTCACTGAACTGAACGGAAACATATTTTGGAAATGGAGCACAGTATAATATTGTGCATTTGGATCTAGTGACCGAGGAAAGGTCACTAGCCAGTGTATGCTGGAGAGAAATAGTGTAAAGTAGGACTATCCCAACCATACCACACTGTGTCATCAATTGCGAGATTTGAGATGTTATGATGTGACTTTATAAAACACTGGATGGGCCATATTTGGAATATTGTGTGCAGTTCTGATTAGCACACTAAAGGAAGAATGTGATTGTCTGGATTGGAGGATTTAAATTCTGGGCAGCGTTTAGAAGGGCTGTTTTCCCGGACGTGACGGAGGTTGAGAGGGTTACCTAATAGAGTAGCCAAGATTATGAGAAGCACAGATAAGGTAGATAGACAAGATATTTTCCTCATGGTGGAGGTATCAAAAATGATGAGAGGGCATCTTATTGAAACATATAAGATTATTAAGGGTTTGGACACGCTAGAGGCAGGAAACATGTTCCCGATGTTGGGGGAATCCAGAACCAGGGGCCACAGTTTAAGAATAAGGGGTAAGCCATTTAGAACGGAGATGAGGAAACACTTTTTCACACAGAGTTGTGAGTCTGTGGAATTCTCTGCCTCAGAGAGCAGTGAAGGCCGGTTCTCTGGATACTTTCAAGAGAGAGCTAGATGGGGCTGTTGAAGATAGCGGAGTCAGGGGATATGGGGAGAAGGCAGGAACGGGGTACTGAGTGTGGATGATCAGCCATGATCACATTGAATGGTGGTGCTGGCTCAAAGGGCCAAATGGCCTACTCCTGCACCTATTGTATATTGTCTAAAACCTGAGGGCTCAGGTTTAAGGTGAGAGAATAGAAGTTTAAGGGGATCTGAAGGGTAACTTTACTACACAAAGAATGTTTGGTATCTGGAACTCACTGCCAGTGGAGGTGGTGGAATTAGATGCAATTACTACAGTCAAGCAAACAAGGTGGAGAAACATAAGGTCCCCTAATGCAACCAAATAGAATTGGTGTAGATGGGCAAAAAGGCCATAATGGATATGATGGGCTGAAGGGCACATTTCTCTGCTGTATAACTCTATGACGCTATGAAATTCACAAAGAATGATATATCCTATCCCACACTCAAGACCTTCTAGATTCTAGTTAGTAAGTACGCTTGCTTTGCATTGTATGGGAAAGTGTTTTGTATTGATCTTGCAGTTGTTAATTGTGAAGAAATATGTGTCTGCATGTGTCCAGATGTGTACATGTGTTTAACGCTCTCTTCAAGCAGTGCAGCCATGATCTTTTAATGTAGTAAATATTCCCACAAGTCATATAAACTGATAATGTGAAGGACTTTCATCAAGCAGTAACGTATTTCTGTGCTTGTTTCAGAGCTATGCTGCTCAGTACAAACGAGATGACCAGACACCAGGAATCCCCGTACGTATTTATAACCTCTTCTACAATCATCCCGCTACACCTCGGGCTAAACATCAAGATTAGATTCTCCCTGCGCAGAAACACAATTGTATACAAATTTATTGTTATTAACTTTTTTTTTGCTCAATAGGTGTGAGCAAATTCAAAATTAATGAAAATACTTTTAAATAATATTCAGTTTGGGACATCAAAAATGAACAGGTGCAGTTAATCAAGTCAAAGTACTGCAATTGTTGATGCGCAGTGGAAATGTGGGTTTATGGAACACGTAAACTATGGGCGGAAAAATACTTATAGAGGTTTGATTATGACAAGAAAGGTTTAGAAATGTAACTTGGATTGACAAGGTACCAGAATATACCAGAACATGTGAAGCTTTCAAACTGTTAGCTTGCCTTGTTATTATAGAAGTGACCCTATATGCTACAAGGAACATTATTCCTTCTGAATCAGATGTTCTACATAACTGCGTCGCTTTAAAATTGCCCCTTTAAAGAACAAGTTTATTGGGAGAATAGTATTCCCCACCTATACAGGTTCAAGGTGTGAAGAAAATGGTTTTCACTTTGCATGAAATCCATTTCTTATCACTGCATTCTCCTTGGATGCAATTCCAGTGATTAATTTGACATTAACTCCCACTCAGTCCAATTGAGCCAGTGAAATAGATTACAGTCAAGATTAATACCACTGTGAAAACTAGAATTTTGAAATGGAAACTAGACAGGATGCTAATTATGTGGTAAGCAAGTGAAATGTTGTATTCTTTTGGCCTAAAGTACAAGTAAAATCCAAATGGCATCCTCTTGTTGACTCTCTGTTATTAACCCATCTTACTGCACTATACCATATCACATCATCCCCTTTCCAAACAAAAGGCTGGAGACAGTGTCCAATAGAAGATATGTGGAGTACTTTGGTTTTAGTCAGTAAGGTTAGTTTTGTGTTTAAATTAAAACCTGCCCACAATTAAGCAAGCACAACTCAAAAAAGTGAGTAATAATGAAATTCCCTCGTGTAACCTATCCTCCAATTCTAATCAGAAGATTTGGTTTTAATTGACAAATCTCATTGGAACAATGAAGGAAATTTAGGTCACTATAACTTTACAACAGATACAACAAAAATCAGTGTTTTAGTTTGTTAGGTTCGTTTATAAGCATGTCCCAATACACATTGTCATGAAAGGCCTTTAGATAGGCACGCACAAATGCAAGGAATAGAGGGATATGTATCATGTGCAGGCAGGTGGGATGAGTTTATCTTGGTTTCAGGAATGGACATTGTGGGCTGGGGCCTGTTCCTGTGCTGTACTTTTCTATGTTCTGTGGAAAGCTTGGTTTGTCTGGTTGCTCACTCTTCAGAAGACTTGATCTTCATTCCAGTAATTCAACAAGGCATCTAACCTAAAAATAAATGCATTATTGCTGGAATGTTAAATTGTTGGGTGTGTTTCTCATCTGTTAGGAACTAGCTTTTAGTTTCCTTGCTTCAGAGCAAACTTGGTTAAAATGTTAGGTTTTAGTTAATGGAGAACAGAGAGCTCTACAACCTGAATCATCCCCCCCACCAACCACGCCATCATAAACACACAAAGCTGTCATAAGCAAACACTGATCAGGCTGGAAAGCATTAAAAAATAATAACTAGAAATACCATCAGGTCAGGCAGCAGCACTCAAGAGAAAAACAGTTAATTGTTTTAGGTCAATGATCTCCAATGAGAACCCAGAACTTCTCAAATTATGTATCTCTCTCTGCAGAAGCTGTATAGACGACTGAGAATTTCCAGCACTTTGTTATAACAGATTAACTAGTTATTTAATCCTCTGCTTTCTTTGGGGGATAATTGGTTTCAATGTTTATCATTCTAAAGCATACTGAACATAAAAGTAATATATGGTGAGGCTCTACCATCTGAAACATGATCAACAATGCACAGTGAAGTAGTTACACATGGATGTAGGAAATGGAGGGATAAGGATCACATGCAGATAGCGGAGATTAGTTTAACTTGATATCATGTTTGGCACAAACATTGTGGGCTGAAGGGCCTGTTACTGTTCTATGTTGTAAGTTCCTGGATTAAATCACATTTTGCATTTACCTTTAATTGGTAGAAACTAATACATGATTCCAATGAATGTAACATTACAAGTTAAGCTCTCAATTTGGTTTCTCTTAAACCTAATTTAATTTGTGATTTAGTTTTCAAGGGTTGTTGTTTTAAGCTGTGCCCAACCATTTTCAAAGGCTTGCCCTAAATACAGCTAAAAAGATAAGACTTATTATAAGTCCATTAGTTCATCAATCACTCTTGGCCTAATCAATCTTGTTTCCTTCTCAGTTGTGTTTAGTTCACTGAATATAGATATGTTTGTGTTTTAGTAATGACTATGATTTTGTATACTAATTTAAACATAATATATATTTTTTCAGGGACCAATGGGAGTGAGAGGCCCACAAGGATCCTCTGGTGTCCCTGTAAGTATTATGATCTCTTGTCTTAAAATCCTTACCTAGTTATAATTGAAACTATGCAACACATTGTACTACCTCCATTTTAAATATTCGCATTAAAGTTATTTTCGAAGATTTCACTTATGATGAATTGTAATCAGATGCATGTGCTCTCTTTCAGGGTTCTCCTGGACCTCCAGGACTGCCAGGCATTTCTGGTGAATCTGGTTCAACTGTAAGTATACACCAAAGCCAATATTTATTTCACTCAATATTTCCTAAATTCTGGGAACTTTTAGTTAATTTTTACTTTCCTTCTTTCCTTTTATTCTTCAGGGTCCAGCTGGCGCTCGTGGTCCTCAAGGTGTACCTGGAAAGCCTGGTGAAGATGTAGGTATACAATATGAATCATAACAGCATTTTTAACGTGATCGCTTCTTAACTGCAACGGTTCGCATGACATCATAAAAAATCTAAACCGAAGAATTAAGGAAAAGAAAGCAGGATAGTTAGCTCTTCATGGAAAGCCATTTCCGTTTTGGACTAGGGATTCTGCTAAAATCTTTAATAATCATGACGTTGATCCCACTTTTCCTTGTTTTGCATGAGCATTGATTTCCCTGTAAACCAACAGTTTGTCACCCAGCCTTGAATATAGTCAGGAACTCGCCCTCCATAATCTCTATGCTCAACCTTCTTAACCTTTTGTCGTAAGATGTCCTTTTCATTTTTATTTTTAACTTCAAAGTCAAAGCATCCTGCAGCCTTCCTTGATTAGATTTATCAGAATCTGTACAGAACTGAGGTGGCTACAATGCAGAAATATTTCTCAATATCATATTGGCATTATCACAATTATATTTTGTGATAATAAATTTGCTATTTCAAAGAATTACATGACTATTGTTGCCGTAAAGATTTGGGTTCTTATGTATTCACCTAAATAGCGACAATTTTGGTGATCCTTTGGGATCATTGATGGAAATGGAGTATCAATATTATCAACACAAAGATAATATTCCACATGTATGATTGACGTCCCTTGTAGCAAGCATCTGATTTATTAGTGTGCACTACACATTTTCAAGCACCAAAATATGAATATAAAGAACAGAAGCAAATGTAGATAATTCATCTCCTCTTCCCTGCTCTGCCATTCAACCAAGTCATATCTGATCTTTCATTTCAGTGCCATGTAATCCCATCCTTAGTGAATCAATTTTCTGCTATACCTTTAAAGTTCCGGTGCATCAAAGTCACATTCAATTAAATTAAAATTCATAATGGGTTGCATATTTGCTTTTTTTTAAAGATATCCACAATAATCCAACGTCTCACTGATATTGCCATTGCAAAAACTCCACCAAACTGCCTAAATTTTAACCTTCATTTGATTCCTATGCAATTAAAGAAATAATAACAGAGATATGCAACTGTGCAATAAAGAACAATATGACATAACATAACTGGAATAAAATGTAAACCCTTAAGAATTAGAATATCTTTCATTTATTGTAATTTCCTATCCTAGGATTCCTATTACAGAACTTGCATTAGTAGATCGTTAAATATTTAACTACTTTGAAAAAGTCAGTCAAATGTTCCAGTGATTCTTCATCTAAAATATTTTAAAAGGAATAAATACATAGAATGAACATGTTTTTGCCAGATTTGTTCCTATTACATTTACAATGTGGACAGCGAGTCATTTCCTCACTGTCCCTTCAATACCTTATGTAACAAATATAATGTTCATGAGGACACAGTAGGTGTCATACGTATGCAGCTGTTCCTTGCTACTCCCTGACTGTATGATTCCCATTGCAGTACTAGCCTTTGTAGTCCTGAGGATCAAATCACGATCCAGGCCTTGGTGCTGGAGCGATATCTGGAAGTGAAGCAGTCCATAAACATTGACTGAAGATAGACACAAAATGCTGGTGTAACTCAGCGGGCCAGGCAGCATCTCTGGATAGAGGGAATGGGTGATGTTTTGGGTCAGTTTAAACCACCATCCACAGTTCCTTCCTACCCATAAGCAATGACTATTCCTCAGGTGATAGACCTGAGGTCCTGGACACCCTGAACATCCATTCCACTGCTTCTAAATGTTGGCTATTCAAAAACATTTAAACCATTTTGTTAAAATTAGGAATTATATAAACTAAAATAATACATTTATTTTTAACTCCACTTATCTGATCTAAAATCATTAAAACAATAAATATTATTTTTTCAAAATAATTAAACCACTTGCACTTGATATCTAGGTCAATGAGCCCAGTTAAATAGATGGGATTAAACTGAATATTCTAGCCCTGGCTGAAGCTAAAGAATGTAACCAACGCCTCAGCCAGACATGACTGAGTCCACCCCTAGATTCATTATTGAGTATATATGCACTGACACCTGATCTTCAGTATCTGCCTAACCCATTCTTCAAAATTCAGGCAAGGAAGTCAGCAATGCCAAAGGAATATCAGTAGTTTGCAGTCAAACCATCCGAGGATCTCAATAGTTTAGGTCCAATTAACTCGTCAACTTTCTGATTGAGGGGGAAATAACGTTAGTTTTTCTCTATGTTCAGCAAATGGAAATGGGTGATCTGAAGCTAAAAATGAAGCTAATCTGAACTTGATCTGTCCAAGGAATGTCTTATTCCTAATACAGCAGTCACTGATCCGGAAGACAGCATTTAGGTTAAATCTACCAGATTTTGCTAAATTCAGGCGGACTGAAGATTCATTCACCTGATATATTAGGCAAGTTGGAAATGCCTAGCACTTAATTGGTAATTATTATTTGATAGCAATTATATAAAAATCATACACGATTCATTCACCTAAATACTAAAATGATGAATTAATCCACCTAGTACAGTAAGTATATGTAAAGTGCTTCGGTCATTGACATTGTGTGAAAAGTAAGATTCCATCTTTGTTTTATACAGGGTTCAAATGGCAAATCTGGCAAATCTGGCGAACGTGGTATTGTTGGACCCCAGGCAAGTGAAGTTGTTGCATGAGGTTTATCACCATTGAACTTGAAGGCATTAATCTTCCTGTACTAACAACGGCTTGACAATGTCTTTTCGTTTTGATGATTCATTGATTATATTTCTCCTTTCATCTTATTAGGGTGCTCGTGGTTTCCCAGGTACTCCTGGTCTTTCTGGCAGGAAAGGACACCGTGTGAGTTGAATATTATATCTTTGCTACTTGATTTGTGCCACGATGTGTAATTGGCCTTCATTTTATAACTTTTTCCATTTCTTTACAGGGTTACACTGGCCTGGATGGAACTAAGGGAGAACCAGGCTCTGCTGGAATGACGGTAAGGCTGTAGCCACAATAGCATTATAGTGAATTAGGTCGAAACATTAGTTGAGGAAACATTTAGTGATATGATATAAAATGGAAATTCATTAATCAGCTGCTGTTTTATTAAATTCTGCTCGCAATATAACCAGATTTTACATCAGAAAATCAAAGAGAAGCCTCCTGGATTAATTATGTTAACTTTTTGTGAGTTTTGTGAGTTTTCTGCAATTAAAGATTCTAGTCTTAGAAAACTGAGCAAATCAAAATCCTAATTGCTACTTAGAATTTAATTGAAATATATAATTAATTTGGATCAGAAAATATAATTGCCGTCCATTTAGGGGGAGGATGGGGGTGGGGGAGGCAATCCAGGATTCAATTGTGGCCTCCCCAGTAAAAAACAAATAGAAATCTACCTAGCCTCACCCTTTTACTACTAATGTTATAAATAGGTAGTTCTGCCACTTTTTGTTTTTACTATAATGATTTGTTTCAGAGCAGATATTTGCATGTTGCAATCCGAGTACATTAATCTCTGCTATTGTATATCTTTTCCATGGAAATCCTTGTTTTTATCTCATGTCTTTTTTGTACGTGCATTACATTTCTGAGATTCATCTTTTTGGTCCAGTTTGTTTGTAAGTCGACAATGCAATGACAAACTTCTCTATCAAGAGCATCTTATTAAGGAACAATATCTTATTAAACATGTGTTGTAGCAAACTATTCTAAAAATTCACAATAAAAAAACACTTATTTCAGTTTTCTGCTTTCCAAATCAATACTGGAATAAATAAATGGTTGATCCTCAAATCCAATCTGACCGAGATTTCTCAATAAGACGAGTTAGTGTCAGCCTTTACATCAAATAATGAAAACTAATTATGAATTTTGGGTAACATTTGTATTGCTCAAGAATTGGAAACTGGTTGGACATTTTACCCTCAATGGGTGTACAGAGAGAACAATTAAACAGAATAACGCAAGCAAAAATCAAAATATAGCACCCACAGAAAGAAACTCCTGCCCCTTGCTTACTACCATAGTCATAAGTGATTTGCCAAACAATGTATGTTTAAACCATCTGTGAAACATTACCTCCTTAGAAGAGTCATGACCCACTCTGTCGAGAAACACAATTAGCTTTGTAGTCATGCACAACCCAGTACTGAAATTAGAAGCAGCTTTATAATTTTAGGCCCAATAATTGTTTCCATGACAGAATGCAACCTAACTTACACAAATCATCTGTTGGCTGCTTTAACATATACTTAAAGAAAGGAAAACTGCCTTGCGATTTTGAAACTGTGCTGAAGAGTCCAATGCAAGAACCTTCTTAAAATCTAACTGGACATATCATGGGTAGATACCAAGTTAATCTTAAAACCACGATAAAAGCCTCTCGCAGACATGACTCTCCTATGCCAGAAGTTGCTTCTGGCCATTGATGTGATGTTTCACATATTATTATTTGATTATTTCTAAACAATCCCCATTTTATAGACACAGGTGTATCTCACAAGAACCAAAAATTCATGTTTACTATTGTAAGCATATCTTTGACAAGCTATCACAGTTCTATTGACAAATTCACAGTCCTCACAACACTTCTCATTAATGGTCTTGGCTGTTAATAAGGATCTAGCATTATCCTTGCACTTTCTATTGTTCTGAGAGTTTTTAAAGAGTGAATTATTTATTAAAAGAACCTCCCAAAAAAACTCTATAAATGTATCTTTACTTTTGTTTGGTAAGGCAAACTTCTTTCCTTTTCCCATCTTTTATGCCACTCTCTACTAAATTATCACTCCGAAGGATGGATCATTTTGACCTTCTGTCATGCTTTCAGACCTCTCCTCTAAAGACTATTAAGGAAGAATGAATAGAAAAATAAAAGTCTTAATGATATTTTGAAATATTATTTTTTAATGAAAGCATCAGTAGTTCCCTGAACCTAAGCAGTCTATAATATATTTCTGCAAGACTGTATTATGTCAGGCCACAGTCATGCAATCAAACACCAAAATTAATGATTTCATCCAACATTTATATTGCCCTTGAATTGTTGATTCCTCAAGGATCTTGGTTATTTTTGGTTCATCAGTAATATAAAAAAACGGTTTATTTGTAATACATATATCAAATAAACTATATTTTCTACAACAAATGCATCACATTCCTTTCAGCAAAACATCAATAAGCATCCAGGAGTATGACAATATTTGCAAGTGATCCTTTGATGTGTGTTATTATTTGCAGGTGTTTCTCACACAGAACTGTTTGACAAACATTGATTTAGCTAATACTTATTGCAGAACATTTATTGTAATAAATACTGTGATAAGCCAATCTAAAACTTCATACTGCTATTTTTTAAATTCCAGGGTGAAAATGGAAACACTGGATCAAATGGTAGCCCTGGAATGGTGGTATGTGTTGCATGTTCAAAATGGAGGAATGGTTTTATTAATGCCCTGGGTAACCCATTATGACAGCTTTGTCAATAATAGTAAATAATGTAAATTTTTGCAAATCATTGCTTGATTTGGTCACTTCCTGTCGTCTCCAATCCGTGCTATTCGCAGTCAAGTTTCAGCCATATTTTCTGTTGTTTAGCAGGATCTAATGTCCTGGCACCTCGATGTTGTGGTTGAGCCGTGAGGTTGAGTGGTCCATAGGTAGCGACCTGATGTCAGGCTGTGGCTCCATCCTGGATAGCATGAAGAAATTAATTTTAAAATAATGTCAACTAAAAAAGAATAAACAAGCCTCTTATCTGCATGTGCTTGCCTTTCTAATCATGGCTCAAATGAGCTTGCATTTCATAAGCCAAACATGGCTAGCGTAAAGCTGAGGGGCTGGATGTGAAGTGCATCCAGTGCTGGGTCCAGCAGCTAAACGATGGTGAGATGTGCTGGCACGAGATTTTTCCCCTGCTTCCTATCTTCAACGTTTCAATATGCAGGCATGGAAAACAGAGGCAAGCTGTTCAGTGACCTAGATGTTACCAGAGTTTTTCTGTGGAATTGCTGGCTGATGATACAGGGGACAAAGTCATAATTTCACTTAACAATCTATGTGAAAATAAGTGAATGTTTCTTCTTTTGCAAACAGGGTGTCCGTGGTTCTTCGGGTGAGAGAGGCCGCATGGGATCTCCTGGTGCAGTTGTGAGTGTCCTGTTTCTGACTCTCTCTCTATTTAGTTTATTTGTGCTCTTGGTGGAAAGCCTTATTCACCTCATGGCTGATCAGACATTTTGTTTGGTGGGCAATCTACCTATCTAACTGATTTTTCCAATTATTGATTGTACATTTACCTTTCCATTAAATGAGACCCGTGCCAACATATTGTAATATTTGTAATTGTAATTTTTTTAATTAAAATTAAATTTGATTTTAACAGCATCAGTAATGTAAAGTAATGATTTGCATCTTGATGGTGTGTTAAAATATTATATTTTGTCATTTCTATGGAAGAACATATATGTGTCTTTCTTTATCATCAATTTCAAGACTGATAATCTGTCTTGTAGTTTTGTGCATCTTCTGATTATAAGTATATTTATTAAAAATGGTTTCCTGATTCATTGAAGGGTGCCCGAGGCAGTGATGGAATGGCAGGACCTTCTGGCCATCCTGTAAGTATACCACTTGCATATAGTTATTGAGAGATATAGCATGGAAACAAGCCTTTCAATTCACTAAGTCCACACCAACCATCGACAAACCATTTACACTAAGCCTGCATAAATCCCTGTTTTCATTATCTCCTCATTCCCCTCAATTCCCCCATAGATACAACTATTATTTACTCTGGCTAAGTAACTTACCAATGTTCATGTCTTTGGCATTGCGGAGAAAACAAGAGGACCCAGAAGAACCTTATGCAGACACAGGGAGAATGTACAAATTCCATAGAGATAACCCCAGGATCTGAATTTATACTGGGTCTCTGGCTTTGTGAGGCAACAGCTCTACTAGCTGCACACATTTCCCCCACCATCCTATCTCCCCCCCCCCCCCCCTCCCCTTTTCCAGTACTGTCCCCTTCCTCATATGTTCATCCCCTGGCTCTACATTTCACTCCTCTTTTCTGCATTCTCTTCTCTTCCTTTCACCTCTTGCCTTTGTCCACTCATCTGCCAATCGTACCATCCCTTATTGCCATGTTTTGTCCCACCCTCACCTCTTTTCCAGCTTTCTCCCCCCCCCCCCCCCACCACGTCACTACACTCAATTTAAAGAAGGACCTGACCCGAAAGATCACCTATCCATGTTCTCCACAAATCATGCATGACCAGCTGAGTTGCTCCAGCTCTTTATGTTTTCCTCCACATCATTTACGTGAAATTATGATGTAAAATGATGATATCTTATAAATGACTTCCAGTGAAATTAGTAATCATGGTAATCCTTGAAATTATTGATGATAATAAATAATGTGAGAGTGCAGTGAAACTGATTCTGAAATACTATACCGTATTCCTGATCTGAATAACTGATATTGATCGAATGTATATATTTCCCTAATGGCAATGGTCTTTTGCAGCATTGATTGTAAATGTCGCCCAGGCAGATATTTGAGACATAAGAAATATTATGGCAAATTGTATTTCTAAAATGTTCACAAGGTAAATATTGTTATTTTGTTACTTTACAGGGACTCGCTGGTGCAACTGGTCCTCCAGGCTTTCCAGGCAGTCCTGGTCTCAAGGTAAGTCAGCATTTTATATTGTCAGAAATAGTGAATTATTTGGGAATGGAATATAACACCACATAACTTTAATTGATGAGGGATGTTTTAAACTGATAAATAAACATTAAAAATCAAAATTATGCTTTAAATGACGTATATCAATCCATTGATTCCCATCATAAATTATCATGCATTTAGAAAATTCTTAAAGCCAAGCATTGATTTGGATTGAGTGAACATTGCTGCAGGGCAGATGATTCTCAACAAATTGCAATCATTGCTTTTATTCTTTGAATGTGATTTTATACGGACCAGATATTCAATTGGTTGTTGCATTCAATATTGTACAAATGTAAATATTGTACAATATTAAGTTGCAAATTAATTAAGCAAATTAATTCCTATCCTTTTATCTAAAGGTCACCTTCCAGATAAGCCAGTGCAAGCAAGAACAATCCTTGTTTAATTTTATGATTGTCACGTAGGAACCAATGTGACATAGAATTAAACAAATCTAAGGATGTAATAGCACAAATAAGGATAGCTCGAACGTGGCCTCTATTTATCAACTGGATTTCTCGGCAGCATTCAGTGTAGATTTCTGTGCTTCTTTTATAGCTAGTTGTGAGATCACATGACTGCTTTGGTGTCATCAGAGCATCACTGCGTACATATGTGTTTTACAGTTACTCAGCCACGCCATGTTAATAATGAAAAAAATACATTCATTTATGTGTAAGATAACCTCATGAAATTATTATTCATGGTCACCCTCTAAATGGTCTATGATATAACATGGCAGGAACTAGATATCTGCCATGCCAATCTCCCAGTTTTACAACTCTTCTAAGAAAATATGCAAAAACAAGGAGTCGCAATGTGGTTATTACTTGAAATATGAGATTATCTAAAATTGCATTCATGGTTATATTGATATTATTAAGGGATTATTCCAATCATAGCTTATTTCAGAACATAAATGATCAATGTGCTTAGATTGGGTAAGCTCTCCATAACAAATGATGTGTTTCTCGGATTTGTTATTAGGAAAATTATGTTATTAGGAAAAATATGTTTTAAACTACTGCAGGTTTGATTTTTCCTCACTGAGACTCAACATTAGTCAAAGAAGTGCATTAATTGATAGACTGATATATAATTTGAAAGAATTGTCCAAACAAAATAAAATATTATTTTTGATTTAATAAACTAAATAATTGTACTTGACGGACATAATTTATAATGGTATTCCATTACTTGATCAATAGGTTCTAAATGAGTTGTAAGAGATAGGATTAAACGTTGTTCCTATTTGGTGGTTTAATGGTTAAAAGGTCTAAAAATGACTTCAAACCATACAGATACAAATATGAACAATATACTTATTCCAAAATGTATACATTGAGGCAAAGGTAGGTAAATTAATCATTACATCCTTAGATTCGCTGAGTTGTAAGTTACATTGGTCCTTATGCACCAAAACCTTTTGTATGATATATCATTTTCTCAACACTAACTGAAATAATCTTGCACACCAATTCATATTTTTATTAGATGAGATTCCCGCTGGTTAACTTACCAGTTGTTTTGGAATTCTAATAAAAAAAACAATATAATTAAATACAGCATGAAATAACAATGTCCATTGGAAAGCAAGGTAAATAGGTAATATTCAGAAATCATCTTAGATGGAGAGGATTATAATAGTTGATGGCAGACATGACAGATGCTGTATCACTTAGCTAGGAGCAAGTTAAGAAGTTCGATATACCTGTGATAACAACCCAGGCTGAACTCACAACCTGCCTTTCTTTTATTTCCACTTTACAAAGGGTGAGGTTGGACCAGTGGGCGCTCGTGGTCCAACTGGAGCTCAAGGAACCAGAGGTGTGCCTGGTGCTGTTGGTGCCGTTGGCCCCATGGGTCTTACTGTAAGTACTTATGACAGCAATACCTTTCAAGCATTTTAAGAAAGGATCTAATTCAAATGAAAATATTCATTTCTATATTCATTTGTTTTTTTTTTATCCTAGGGAAATGCAGGTTCCAATGGTCTTACTGGATCAAAGGGTGCAATGGTTGGTACATTCAGCATGCATCTATGGTGCCTCTTCATTTAATTTCTTAGCCATCAAATACTTGACTTGGGTGTGTTTCTTACACAGGGTGCCCCAGGTATCGCAGGTGCTCCTGGCTTCCAAGGAGCCCGTGGTATAGCCGGCGCCTCAGGTGCAGTAGGACCTGCAGGTCTTCGTGGACTCTCTGTAAGTAAAGCATGCAATCTAGCTGTCAAGCAATTGCCATAACTATTCCATCTGATGGGAGGAAATAACTATTTTTGATAACCCATTCCTTTTATCCTTATCAGGGTGACCCTGGCGTTCAAGGTATCAAGGGAGAGACCGGTTCCAAAGGCGAGCCTGTGAGTGTTTATTCTTTGATGTTTTTGTTAGTTGGACCTTTTCTCTGCAAGTTTGATTGTCTTGAGATTCTCTGTCAACTGTCACTCATGTCTACACATTCCTGTTGCTAAAATCAGGGTGATGCTGGACCTGCAGGTTCCCCTGGCCAATCTGGTGAATCAGGCAAGCAAGGTGCTCGTGGTGAAGTTGGTCTTCAAGGACTTCAGGGAATTCCAGGCGAAAGGGTAAAGTTAACATTACATTTTGTAAACTAAACTGCAAAGCATTCAGACCTTCAATTTTACAAATTAAATCAACATTACCTAATAATAATGTTTACAGCTATTTGGTGATATGTGAACTTGTATCTTTTATTTGCAATTTTGAGCACTCAACAAAATATGGGCATTGAATGTGGGCATTGTTTAATAGTTTCAGAATTCTCACCAATGTAACTGCATTTGAATAATTTTGTTCATTTTAATTTTTAACTATTCTGGTGAATCTTTATGAATGGTTTGCTTGTGGCAGACATATACACACAGACTGGGCTGCAATCCCTTTGTCTACACAAGACCAGTCAATTTAATTTTAATAATTATGTACAAAAAACTATAACATTGTAATAAATTAGACCATAATATTTCTGAGGTTTTTTTTTTGGCAACTTCCCAATACGTTAACACTTACAAAATGCAATGAGATTTATTGTTGAGTACACATTCAATTTTTTATTGAATTTTATTTGTAGGGTTCCCCTGGTAACCGTGGTATGCCCGGAAGTTCTGGAAGAGCTGGTGGCATGGTAAACTTTACTCTTTTAATATTAAAAAATCAAATAAAATGAACAGCATGTGACTATTTTCTACAAACTGTGATTTTTTTCCTTGCTTTGTATTGAATGATTATGTTGGTTGATTTACAAGAGATATTCAGAATAACTCTACTTTCTTTTCTATATCACCTCTAGGGTGCTCAAGGCAGACGTGGTGAAACGGGTACTGCTGGTGCCGCAGGGCCTGGTGGTGACATGGGACGTCCTGGTGAAAGTGGTATGCCTGGTCTACGGGTGAGCAATACTAAAGCAACAACTGCAATAATAAGCCCAGCTGAAAGGAATGCAACTAAAAGTTTGCGTTCTAGTATTTATTTCATTTACATACTTCTAATTTTCACAATTTTTAAAAATCTGATATGGTATTGTAGTTTATGTTAATAAACTGTTCATAACATTTTAAAATAAGCTTCCAACATTATGCTATAATAAAAAAATATATATATATTTCTCTTTAAATCCACTATGTAATCATAATCATACTTTATTAGCCAAGTATGTTTTGCAACACACAAGGAATTTGGTTTGTCATACAGTGATAGCAAAAAAGCAACAAGACACATAACTACATTAAAAATTGACATAAACTTCCACCGCATCGGCTCCTCCACGTGCCCCACTGTGATGGAAGGCAATAAAGTCTTAGCTTCTTTCCTCCTTTCCTCCTGCGGTTGGGGAAGTCGAACCGTCCGCAACCGGCGACCGAGCTCCCACATCGGGGCGGTCTAAGCTCCCGCATTGGGGCGGTTGAACTCCTGTGACTTGGAGTTCCCGAAGCCGGCCACTAACCAGGGACTGTGAGCTCCGTAATGTTAAAGTCCGCAGCTCCCACAGTTTGGAGCACCAAAGGCCGAACCCTGGTAAAGGGGTCTCCCACACTGAGATGTTAAAGTCCACAGGCTCCGCGGTTTTGGAGCTCTAGAAGTCCCAGCAAGAGGCCGCCAACTCCACAATGTTAGAGCGCAGTGCGGACGGAGATACGACACAGGAAAAAGTTGCATCTCCGGTGTGGAAAGAGATAAGAAAAGTTTCCACCCACCACCCCCACATAATACAAAACTAAAGATAAACCAAAATTACATTTTACAACAAACTTAAAACACAAAGAAGGATAAAGGCGGAGACAGACCGTTGGCGTGGCAGCCATCGTGCGGCGCCCCCTGGTGGTAAATATATTATCTAATTTAGACATATTATGTTATTTTTGCACAATTATGTTTTTAAAAGTGAATAGCCACCAGTTTTGCTTTTATTTCATATCTTGGAACACTTATTCAATTATGTGTTACTTGTTTCATAAAGCCTCAGGAGCAATTCATTTCTGCATATGCTGACGAGTTGTCATTTGGAATTCGCCCTTGAGGGATTTTTATAGCCTTTACAGTTAGAGAATGAATAGATCAATTTGTTGACAATCTAATGTAATATAGCTTAATTGTATACACTATAGAATGAGATGTAAAACATTTATGCTTTCCTCACTATTTATAGGGTCTCATGGGACAACCTGGTAGAAGTGGTATTGTGGGAAATCAAGGTCTTCCAGTAAGTTTTCTCACCTTACATTAATGTGTTATTTTTCAGGGTATCGTAGGTAGTACCGGCATTATAGGTGCTCCTGGCAAATCAGGTCCTGCTGTAAGTTGGTTTTAGGTTGTATGCTCCCCTTATTGACAGCTTATTCAATCTAATAGGTTTGAATAAAGCATGGCAAATTACATGGGAATATTACATTAGAATTATTCCCAGGCGTTTAAATAATGATCAGGCATTAATTATTAGGTTTAACTAACTTTTAAAGTAACATTATTTTATTAAAATGCTAATTGAATAACGTAGCGATTTAGTCTTGGTGCAGTAACTGCAAAACTCTGTGCCATTTAGTTCTACTAACAATTACTCATTTATGATGCAATAACATTGCATACATATTACTTAACAGAAAAGCCCATTTAACTTAACTATTTATCTATTAATTATGTGTTCAGCACAAAAATTGCAATTCATAATTAACAATAAATCAAAGCGTTAACTGTTTTGTCTTAGTAATTACCTAAAGATTTAAGAATCCACATGCAAATCATGTATATTTGACAAACTAATTTGACAAATTGTTGGTGATCACTTAGAAAAAATTTTACAACACAGCCAAAAAGTATCTAAGACTGTCAAAACACAACAACAATTTCAGGAACAACTTTTGGTGAATAAAAGGCAACACTTAACAATAACTTTGTTGAGAATGTATTGCCATTTTTATATTTGAAGCATCATGTGGGCAACATTTTGAATGTTGTTTGAAATCTAAGATGCATATGTGGGGTGGCACGGCTGGTGGAGCTGCTGCCTCACAGCACCAAAGAACTGGTTTTGATTCTGACTTTGGGTGCTGTCTGTGTGGATGTGCACGTTCGCCCCAGTTTCCAGCAGGTTTCCTCCAACCTCCCAAAGATATGCTGGTTTGGAGGTTACTTAGCCTTTTGCAAATTGCCCTGAACATACAGGCCGTGCATACAGAAGTGGGGTAACATTGAGCTAGGGGAACAGGTGATTGATGGTCGGTGTGGGCTCAGTGGGCCAAAGGGCCTGTTTCCAATCTGTATATTTCAATCAATCAATCAATTAATAAATAAATCAATCCAACACGAGGATGTCTGAGTCAAAATAGCACTCGTTATTGACCACCTCATTTCATCCGTAGCTGCTCATTTTGATTCATTTGCAAAGAATTTCAACCTAGTCATAATTTGATTGCTTTTACTGTCACAGTTTCCTGACAGTCCAATATATAGACACGTATCTTAAAATACAAATCTTGTTGAAATGTATATATCAGTGGACACAATACCCATTGAATACTTAGTGTGGATAGCTTCCTCAATTGATTTTCATATTTTGGTGTCTGAATCATGTTTTACTATAATATATAATTTCACTTTGAAAAAAAACTAAAGCCTACTAATGTTTTAGGGTTATGCAATTTACCTTATGCTATAATACCAACTACTATGTAATAAAAGATGAATAACAAGCATTGAGTTTTTATCTATATATCTGCATTGATCAATAACATGCATGGAAGTAAAACAAACATGCATTTGTAAAAATAATCCTCAGTAACTTGTGAAGAGCATTGTTTCATTGTCTAAGATCATATATTTTAGGGTCCAAGTGGTGAGGAAGGTCGTGCTGGACCCCCTGGTCCTGCTGGTCCAAGAGGTCAGGCCGGAATGATGGGCTTCCCTGGTCCCAAAGGCGCTGCTGTAAGTAACATTATTATATAATAATCAGCAAATATATACCGAATGTCAAATGTATTATTGCAAGGGTTTCTGAGTGGTCTTTACTATTGATCTACTGTTAAAGCCTTTCCAAATTAAAATTCTAACAATTTTTATTCAGTTCATTGTAATACTTTCCTTACTGACGATAAGTATGTGTGCTTTGGTTGTAACTTTGGCGGCTTTATTTAGATATAATCAAAAATAAGTGGTGGTTTGGGCTTGGTGGTCAACTTCATGCTGACCATCATCTGGTGTGGTTTATGGGGCCCACTCTGGCATTGTAGTTCCGATCCCACTTACTTCAACTAGATTGCAGAAGTGTTGTACATCAAAGCATTTTTTGGATGTTCTTCACCTGTCTGCGACCCTCGGTAGTCTAGGAGTTACGCTGCAAATGTTAATTCGGAACCAAATCTTGTAAGTCATGTGAAACAATTAGTTTGTCAAATTAATGGCTAAACGTTTGCTTTCCAAAAATAAAATACTATTTGTCTTCTTTCCCAGGG
Source organism: Raja brachyura (assembly GCA_963514005.1). The sequence continues at coordinate 103,328,959 of OY740782.1, read as the reverse complement.
CGCAGGTGGTAAACCTGGTGATAGAGGAGCTGTTGGTCCTGCTGGCCTAAGGGTAGGTTTAATGTCATCACTACGTTTCACAGGGTTTCAGTGATATGGTTTACTTCATGCACTGTGTTAAGCCAACACATGATACACTCAAACATCACTATCTTTGTGCACTTGTGTTAAAGTTTATACTTTTTAAGACGCATGTAGGAATAAAAGCTAATATTTTGATATCAACAGATGAACTATAACTCTTTTTTCCAATATTTCTCCAAAGCAGAAGATTAACACATTTAAAATAGCACGGGTAATGGGCTTATTGCACGAACGTTAACTAAGGACAATGCTCATGCCTTCCAGCCTTTAAAGTCCAATCTTGTGTAATTTCAAAAATTCCTCCAAGATTAATAATGTTGTTTAGAAATTGCGGAAATCATTTTGACTTCAACGGAAATAAAATTGAATGATCAATGTTGCAAAGCAAGAAATTTCAGTCAATGGAAACAGGATTTATAAACAGTTATTGCATAGCAAAAGTCAAGACGTAAATGAAGTATGTATAAGTTCAACGTATATTTATTAATGTGAAATAATGTTAATATTTATGCATTGTGATTAGAATATATAATGAAGGATATTGTTTTAACCAATAAGAAATGCTTCTTGGTAATTTTAAGTTCATTTAATATATTTTTTAGCTAATAGACATTGGTATGTAGTGAACATAAACATCGTTGATTTTCCCAAAGGAGTGAAGAATGCCTTGAAGTAATGGGGTAGATTTTCAGTTGCAGACGTTGAGGTTGGTGGTTAGGTTGCAGTACCTGCTTACATCACAGTCACTAAGGCCCCATTACTTTCAGGTTCACACCCTTGCTGAAAGCTACACACGTAAAATGGTCACAGGATGGCATTTTCAGATTGTAGTAAATAGTTTGTTTGCATTACACAGTGACCAGCAAGAGGGATCAGACCTCCCTCACCCACTCCTAACCTCATAAACAGTTCAGAACTAAAAGAGTATTTATCATGGTCTCTTAGTGCAGATAGATTAGGTCCTTAAATCTCTGGCATAGAATTACTCAAAAGTCAATTGCTATTCAATGCAATTTCAGACAATCCTTCAAGGCTCCCTGGTTTATAGGTGAAGCAATAGTCAATGGGTGAAAATTACCTCAACAATAGGAGAATGGGCAATCGTAGACATGATATGTGTCTGAAGAACAATCCCATTCCAAAACGTTATCTATCCATGTTCTCCAATGATGCGACCTGACCTGCTGAGCACTTTGTGTCTTTTTTGTAAACCAGCATCTGCAGTTCCTTGTTTCTACATCGATATGATATGGTAATCTTATGAAATAATGTTGCTAAACCTCTTAAACAAAAAGGAAAGAATGAAGAAGATCAGAAATACATTTACAAAGTTGTCTATATCTCCACCTTCAGAGAAGGATATTGATCAATTATATCTCAAGTAAAATTAGTTGTAGAATATAGAAACATAAGCATCTCCTAAAACGACAGTGATTAAATTAATTTTACCCATTCATTCTGACGTTTAAATTACAGTATTAAAAATACAGACTTGACAATCTCTAAGGAGTGATAATAAGGAAGGTTCATTAATATAATTATAACATTTTCCTCTGGTCACTTTGTATTTCAGGGTGCACCTGGCAAAGATGGTGAGAGTGGAGCTCAAGGTGCAATTGGTGTCGTGGTAAGTCATTACAAAACTAGAAAACTCCAGAGCAGATCTTAGATACAAATATAAGCCTTAACAACATGTTGCATGAAAGTTAATCACCAATGTTAAACATTATTTACATTCAGTTTCCTCCACTTAATCAAAAACTGCAAACATTTAAAATAATCTGGTTTAAAGTCAAGAAGTAAATGATGTATGTAGAAGTTCAATGTATATTTATTAATGTGAAATGTTAATATTTATGCATTGTGATTGGAATATATAATGAAAGATATTGTTTTAAACTCTTAAGAAATACATCTTGGTAATTTTAAGTTCATTTAATATATTTTTTAGCTAATGCACATTACTATGTAGTGAACATAAACATCGTTGTTTTTTTTAAAAATGTCAACATTATTACAGTATGTTCATTTACTTTCATTGATTACCAAATCATATGTACACGTTTCACAACATAGATACAGTTGACACTTAACAACTTGGTCATACTGATGAAATCCATGTTATTATTCTTAAGGGTCCCGTTGGAGCAAAGGGTGAACAGGGTCCAACTGGCAGTTCTGGATTCCAGGTTTGATTCTGAACTTCAATGTCTTTTTACTAACATAATATACATAACTTTGTAATCAATAAAACATTCATAAAATGGGTAAAGTGATTTTGTCATAAAACATATGTGTGTTGTAAATGTTTGCATGAAAATTAATTTAAAATAAATGATTCACATTTTTGCACACATAGCAGACAATTGATGTTCATACATATGTGTAAAGCCCCTGTCCCATTTCCGTGTCCTTGGCACACTAAATACGCGACCTCGTGGTCGCGTTGAGGCATGACAGTTCCGTGAAGGTCGCACGCAGCTTCATGCGTTCGCACAGCCGTCTGGAGTGCATGACCTCATTTGAAGATGGGCACAAAATGCAGGAGTAACTCAGCGGGACCGGCAGCATCTCTGGAGAGAAGCAATGGGTGATGTTTCGGGTCGAGACCATTCTTCAGTCTGAAAGAAGGGTCTTGACCCGAAACGTCATCCATTCCTTCTCTCCAGAGATGCTGCCGGTCGCGCTGAGTTACTCCAGCATTTTGTGTCTATCTTCAATTTTCTTGGCCCCGCTCTTGAAGTAGAAATGGGGGCGGATCCGGACCGCAATGGCCGTGAGCCATAGGCCAAGCTCGGCGATCGTTTGCCTACTTCTGCTGTTGGAGGTGAGACTTTGTGTCGCGCCAGGGTCTTGGGCCTGTCCCACTTTGGCTGTCAGTTATGTAACAGGCCGGAGGCCTGCGAAGATTTTGTTCGCTACAAAATTTTGGAGTGCCGCGCGATACCGCGCACAACTCCATGCCCCTCCTCGCTTCTCAGTGGGACTGGCCCCGCGCGGCCACATGATGCCCGTGCACCTCAACGCGACGACGAGGCCGCGTAATTTGCATGCCAAGGACACGTAAGTGGGACAGGCCCTTAACTCATAGAACTCGGCTTGATTTTGCTGCAGCAATTAGAGCAATAATAATTGAATCATTTTTCCAAATGTTTGTTTTGCTTTGCAGTAACTTTTAGGTTAATAATGTCAATTATATGTAACAGATTCACTTTGTAAGTTATGAAAGAGGAATTTCCAAATAAGTAAATTAATCAGTATGAGGTCAATTGCCTCAACTGGTTGCAGGCTGCAGCTAGCCTACAGTAAACTCCTCTATCATCCTGGAGCTAATCTAAAGTCCATTAGCAACATTTCAATTCCTCCTAGATGCAAGTGGTGTTTACCATGCCATAAAAAAACAGATATTCCTGATAAATACCATTCTTTTATTGACGTAATCTGTTCTCAAAATGATAAAGGAATATTTAAATATTACTGAATGGTAAATCACTGATCAGCAACAAAAATTCAGGTTTTTAAGTGTATTCGCACTAGTCATAAGCTGCATGCTCAATGGTATCAATGCACACACATTACCATCTGCATGCTCAATTTCCTCTTTGTTTAAATGCTTGTTCCACTGACAAATTATTAGAGGGAATGATCAAATTACATAACTCATGCATTATCATCTTCAGCAGTATTTTCTACTACCTAATGCTTTCAAAATTTAGTGCAGTTACTAAGCACTCACATGCGAGAATTTTCCATTTTAATTCATAAAATGAAAAGTCAGTTTAAAGTATTTTATAAATATAAAACATTAAAAAGGGGTATTATTTGTCGGCTCCGTGTGATTTTGTCAATATGAAAATCTTTGATATTTGTTAGTACTCTCACCAAATATTAATGGGGGGTTTTCTCACTGGTACCCTAGGGTCTACCCGGTCCTTCTGGTGCAGTTGGAGAACCTGGTAAACCAGGTGACAAGGTAAGGAGACAATTGACTCTCTAATCTATAAAACTTTACATATAAGAAATAACATATTATCAAACTATTTGAACCTGAATGTTTTGAAAGGGAGGGTAAACATTTATCCAGCTAAAGAACTATGGGAAATACTGTACAATACATATGTGATTTCTGCACCCCTCACACATGATTGTACTGGAAATGTAATGAGTCAGACACCCAGTCCTTCAGAAGAACTATGTTCATAGGCAGCCTGTTTTAAAACACCATAACTGGACTGCAGATAGACACAAAAAGCTGGAGCAACTAATGTAGGTGATGTTTCAGACTCTAAACCTTACCTGTTCCTTTTCCCCAGAGATGCTGCCTGACCTGCTGAGTTGCTCCAGTTTTTTGTGTCTATCTTTGGTTTAAACCAGCATCTGTAGTTGCTTCATACGCATAACGAGACTACATGCAGGTTTGCTCAGTTGGCTCTCATAATCATAGTTAGATAAATGTAGCCAGATAATGTTTTTTAACAGATTCCAAGCAGTGCCTTGAAGACCAAGAGGTCTGATCACATTATAGGAAATACCCATGGGAGCATGACCAAAGGTTCACAAGAACAGCTCACAAATCTGTGATCTTGATCTCACTAGCAGTGTGTACACATGCAATAGGACGAGAACAAAATGCATCCCCCTACATTTAGTTATCAAAATCAGCAAGTAATGAATCAATCTTTTCTGCTAGTCTTTCATCAGTGAATTACAGCTAAATAATTTAACACTAGTTAAATTTGTGCAAATTCTAAATAAAATGTCTTCAACTGAGCAAATTTAACTCAGTTGGAGACATTTTATTTAGATTTTAACCACTATCTGTGTGATGATTTAAAGAAACAAGCCTGTCCAATTTTCAATGCTTTGATTTCAATAGCTAGAAAATCAGATGGATTGTCTAATCCACAGGTCTACTCTGCTGGATGGCACTTCCAGCTGCCATTTATGTTCTCAACATTCACGCTGGCCATCTTATTTTATTACTGCTCACTATATATTTTTAGGAGTATGGTTTCTTTTTTGAAACATATCTCATGAATCCAAATGGGTTGATTTTAACCAGGACGAAACAGAGGGGAAGCACATCTTAGTTGACAGATATAGTTGGTAGCATATTTGTTTATTTTGGAATTTAAAATTATATTTTCATTAGCATTGTGATGTTAAAATATCTTTCTTATCCCTTTCTTATTTCATCACAGGGTATGCGTGGTGACTTTGGTAGTCAAGGTGCTTCTGGAGCCAGAGTAAGTTCGAGTTTCTTTTGTGCTTTTGGCCTCTGAAATAGCTTAGTATTATAGCATCATGATTACAGCAATTTCTTCATATTTCCCTGCTTAGGGTGAGCGAGGTCTCCCAGGTACACGAGGCAGTACTGGTCCTCAAGGTATTACTGGTGCACGTGGTCCCACAGGTTCCCCTGGTGCTGATGGTGGAAAGGTACGTTGAAAGCAAATAATTTTATTGTTGCTGACCTTCTGAAAGTACTTTGACAACATGAAAGGTTTCTTGCCTTGCATTGTGCAATTTAAGCACAAATGTCACAAACTTTTTATTTGATCCAAGTAAATTCACTGAATAGCTAATATGTGATTTGTTACATTATACCAGAATACTTTCACAAAATACTTTCACTGATAATTTGTTTAAAACAATGTACTCTGAATGTAAGTTCTACTCCAGTTTGTTTTACTTGCTCCATATAGTGCTGAGTTTAAATAAATGCATCATTAGTAGGCAAAAATAATTTGAAGTAAATTTTCCTTCAGTCTAAAGATCATATTAATTATGTTTGAAATGAGGGTTTACTCCTGGTTGCAGGAAAGTAACCAGACCATTTGAGTAAAAGCATATTTGTATATCATCATGTTTAATGCACTGTTAAATAATTATCTTTTTCCCACTCAGAGATGATTGCATTTTACAAAGACTCAGTAGTTAGGGCAATTGTGAATTTAGTTGAGTGAAGTTAGGTCCAATAATACCATATCATATAGCTTAATTTAATTAAGGAAACATATCTTAAAATATATGGAAAGTGCTGGAAACAAAAATTGTTGCAATAAATCGGCACAAAACAACAAACTGGCCAAATGAAGACTACGATAGCTCTCCTCATTCACCCCCTCGCCTTTGATTGGAGGTTATTCCCCCCCACCTTTCACTGAATTAAACTGCATTCCCAACATAGCTGCTCCATTTGTATGACGTTAAATATTTGTTTACTTCAGTAACTCATCACCCTTTATTTCCAACAAGCTATTGGCTAGTTAGTTATATTATTTTGTTGGGGAATTATCATTTCCCATAGTTTTTATTGAATTTATTCAAGATAATTTACACACATCTTGTCGTGGATGCAAAGGAGAAAATATTTAAATTGTCCAATTGTTCTGATCATCAGGCAGTTTTTTTTGTGAGAAATACTGGCAGGCTCAAGGTTTTTACATATGCAGGTACAGATACTGAAGTCCCAAACTCCCATGGTCCTTCACTTGTGCATCTACAACTGAGTCCAGTGTTGAAGTGCAAAATTGCAGCAATCACCTCTGGTGCAGGAAGTTCCCTCCATTAAGTCAATCTGGTGTAGGGAGCTCTCTCCATTGAGTCAACGGAGGAGGATGTGTTCAAAGGAACGAGCAAAGTATTCATAATTTTAGTTATTTTTAATTGCTTCAGTGAAGTTAAATATTTTTAATTTTTTAACTTTTAGCTTGATCACTTTTTTAAATGTTTAAATAATTTTTCAATTTATATTATCACAGGGGTCATGCACCAGTGAGCCAATCATCAAGCACTTATTTACACAAATCCCATTTTCATTCTTCCCTCATCCCCATCAACCTCCTCAAAATCACTCGCTTGCACACTGGCGGCAATTTACAGTGTTCAATTAACCTATCAACCCAGCTGTCTTTGGACTGGGAGGAAAGCAAAGCACTCTGGGGAAAACTATACATTCACTGAGAGAACATCAAACTCCACACAAATGGCACTGAAGCCTTGTCACTGAAGCTGTGAGGCAGCAGGTTTGCATGATGCACAGCATGCCACCCTATCATTTAATTGTTTCCCTCGTGTTTTAAATGGTTTCAACTTTTAATGTTAGTTGAGTTTTTTTAATTGTTTAGTAGTTAGATTTTTTTTAAAATAATGAACATCTCAATGTTAGAAATATTCATAGTGATTCACAGCTTTGATGATCAGTTAAGGTCAGGGCTGGCTGTCAACATTTTACACAGGCGTTTGTCTTCAGCCTTCACCCCAAGTAATTTGATTTCTGTACAGACTCCACAACCTCGGCACTGAGGTTGGAGCAGCTTCTTCCATCAAACACACACCAAAACTATGCCTAAAATTAACCAGGACCCATGATAGAGGCAAGAATAGGCAGGTATTGCTGCCAGCAAGATTCTGGCCTGCGTTTCAGTCTTCCATCTGGAAATTGCACTGGTGTTCATCTGACTCCTTTGTACAGACTCAGCTAATTTTCAGTTACCCGGAGCACACACTTTTTTGCATATTGCATATTTTTCGCACTTGGTCCTACTTTGCCATTAAAATATCTTTGTAACAAGAAGCAAATGATTTCCAGTGATTAGATTACAAAATATTGACTAACACACAGCAACATTGTTCGTTATCCCCAATTAGGGTGAAGCTGGTGGTACTGGACCCGTTGGTCATACAGGACCTCAAGGTTCTCAGGGTATGCCGGGTGAAAGAGGTGGTGCTGGAGGCCCTGGCACGAAGGGTGAAAAGGTAAATCTTCATCAATCTTTGGTAAAGTTAATTTTCTTTAAAAATGTATAATTTTCCTACGCTTTATTTCTTCCTAGCTAAGTGCAAAGCTTGATTAGTAACTGTGTGGTATCCACCAATCTGAATGAAAACTACTGCTATTGCATTATAGGCTTCCTGTTGATTGCTTGGTCATTGTATATTCTCCACAAATGTACAAAACCATGAACAGTCTTGAAAGTATTTTCTTTAAAAATGTATGAGATGTTAAAGTGCAATAATAATGCTTCTTACTGTCAGTATCCTCGTCTGACTCATCGTATATGTGTCTTTATAGGGTGACATTGGTCCATTTGGTCCTCAAGGAAACCCAGGCATGGATGGTCCACGGGTATGTCTCAGATGACAATTATTTTCCTTCTTTTGTTTTTAATACCACTTTATCCTAAAAGTACAAACTGCTGAAATTGATGGCTTTGTACCTCTCCTATTCTGTAGGGTGCTGTCGGTCCTGCTGGTGCTCCTGGTCCTGCCGGCCCACCTGGTGACAGGGTAAGTTTCTGAAAACCTACATCGATCAGCTCTTGTCATCTTTACCATAACAATTTCTCTTCTCAAGTTCTCGTACACTTTTGCTATCCAGGTTACAGTCAATCATTGCCCGGCGAACTTAAATGTAATTTGAGGAAAGTGCACTCGATTCCTGTGAGATTTAGTTTAAATGTCTAGGAAACTATTTGCAGTGCACAAGACGAAGACTAACATAAGAGGAATGGAGAGCAGAGAGATCCAGGAGTTCTTGTCCATGGGCTGCTGACAGTACCAAGACAGCTTAGCAAAGTGATTAAGATGGCTGAAAGAACACTCGCTTTAATACATCAAGCCATGCAATATAAAAATAGGGAGATAATGCTCAAATGTATAAAGCATTAGTTATTCCACAATCTGTACAATTGTGCGGTGTTGGCTCGAAGGGTCAATTGGCCTCCTCCTGCACCTATTTTCTATTTTCTATGTACAGATCTGTCCACAGTAGAATTCTGGACAACATATTAGAGAGAGCACAGAGAATATTGATGTGGGTGATATGGTGGTACAGCTAGTGTGACATGGAGCTGTGTGGTGCTATTGGCTCACAGCTCCAGAGACCTGGTTTGAAAACTGACCTCGGTTGCTGCCTGCATGGTGGGTGCATATACATTCCAATGGCAATCTCCCTGTCACTGCATGGATTCCTGCAAAGCACTATGGTTTACTTTTACTTCTTAAAGATGAGTTGGTAGGTGAATTAACTATTATAAATGCAACCCATATCATGACAAAACAACCAAAGGGAAGTTGATATGAGAGCGAGTAAACTGTTGGGAAAATTGGTCAGGGAATCGGGCAGCTGGTATCATTGTGCTGGGAGCCAGCATGGACTCAGTGGGCTTCCTATCCTCCTTCTGTGTTATAATAAGTAAGTGGCCAGGGTGAGAGAATGTTAGATGTGAGTAGAAATGACCTATGCTGGAGATGTAACTGAGATATTTAAAATCATGAGATATCTAGGCAGCTGAACAATGTAACATTCCTTGACACTATGAGCACTAAAGTCAAAAACATAGATTTGGCGCACTTTGTCAAAGAATTAGACAATATTTGGGGATCTAGATATTACTGCCTGAACATGGAAACTCGTAACAAGGGTTATGAATCTTTGAAATTTGCTACCCTAAATGTTAGGCTCAATAAATACATTCGCACTTGAAAGAGGCATATTTATTAAATCAAGAATCATGTGGAACCAGTCGGGAAATGGACTTTGGAGGTCAGATCAGTTATGATCAGGAACGGTGCCGTATTTCTTGTGTTCTTGTTGGAAAATAGAGTAACATGTAGAATAGCCTGAACACAGTGAGCCGAATGGCCTCTTTCGGTGCCTCAAATTTCCATGAACTGATTGTTCTTCTGTGACTGCCAACATAAACACTACCGTTCATTTGGATCATGGACAAGACCTCCCTATTGTGATAGTTTTCATGCTATCACTTTTTTATTCCTGTCATCAACTAACTTGCATTTTTCTTCTTCAGGGTGAATCTGGTGCCTCTGGCCCACCTGGAGCAGCTGGTGCACGCGGGGCTCAAGTAAGTAAAGAATGGAAGAGATATCGTGTTCCTCTCTGTTTTGTGCTGTGGTGTAGGATTCCCTTGGGGCCTGCAGGAGCAAATTAAATAACTGCTGTGTAAATGGCCCGCAAGAGTTACATAGGGGCTAGAGCAGAGCACATAAAGGGAGTGAGGATGGTCTGGCACCTTGGCTATTTCACAAAGCATGGATAGAGAAGCCCAGAGTTGGGGTGAGGTCTTGGATCAGAAAGAAGACTCCAGATGATTGTTGAGCACCGATGTTCATTGGTGGTAGCTGGGGAGATGATTCTGGTTGTCAATTAGTAAGGCTGTCGGAGAATGGGCAACGAGGCATTCTGGTTGGGTGATTGGTGGGTGTGGTGTTTAACTTATCAGCAGCAAGCCCAAATTGAATAATTGGTGAAGTAGGAGGTTCTTATGTTATCATTTTTGGGCACATTAATGTGACAGTTTGGGTGATTTGTGGTCAATAGGTATGAGATGAGTGGAAATCGGGTGACATGGCTCACCAGTTGGGAGGTTTGGGTGTCAGTACATTAGGCAGGTAATGTGGGATCCTAAAGGGGAAGTGGTTCACTTTTCAGGCTGCAGAAATAGGTTGGACATTTGTGTTAGGAGCCTGCTTCTGCAGAAGAGCACACAGATCTCTTCAACATGAATTAAAATCCATGAGGTGGTACCTGCACATCCATTGCATGCTTTTGGACACCAACACACATATCCAGGTTGCTTTATGCACCACTGGTTTAATGCAAGAGGGAACCCAAAATGAAAACTGCAGATTACATAGTTCACACAGTGTACCATTGATCTTTGTTCATGTTACATTTTTCATTAGAATTAAATCATGTAGATCTCAAATTGCTGGCCATATATTTTTAACCAATTGCTGAAAATGCACCATAAAACCGCAATAGAATTGCAATACATTTGCAAATAGCCCTATTTCTAAGACTTTTTTCAGGCTGCTCAATGAAGTGGAATATTGGTGACATTATTTGCTTTGATCTTCTTCTGCCCAGGGAGAACGTGGAGAGGGTGGTCGCGCTGGTCCCACTGGATTTGCTGGCCCTCCTGTAAGTCTGAAAACTCCTCCAATTTATTTAATGATTTTCATTTAATACCAGGCTCTCACACTTGTATGTTGTTGATTCTTTTTTCTCACTGTACAGGGTGTAGACGGACACGTTGGTCTTAAAGGAGAAAAGGGTGTATCTGGTGCTAAAGGAGAAGTTGGCTCTGCCGGTCCTGTGGGACATCATGGCCAAGCTGGTGCTGTGGTGAGCCTCTGAATCTAAGGCATTAGACTAATGAGCAATCCTACCCCAATTAATTGACAGTTAGATTCAATTGGAACCAGAAGGGAGCTTTTTCACTCAGAAGGTGGTGTGTGTATGGAACAAGATTCCAGAGGAGGTAGTTGAGGCAGGTACTATAACAGCATTTATACAGTCATACAGGCCACACCGATAAATATGTCCCATCTACACAAATCCTACTTACCTATGTCTGGCCCATATCCCTTTAAACCTGTCCTATCGATGTATCTGTCCAAATGTTTCTTAAAAAAATACTTGGAAAGGAACACAGATGGGAAAGGTTTAGAGGGATATTGGACAAACGTGGGCAGGTAGAACAAGCTTAGATGGGGCATGTTGATCAACATAGACAAGCTGGGCTGAAGGGCCTGTTTCTATGCTGTATGACTTTATAACATGAAATATCTCTTTAAAAGATAAGAGTCTGTCGTAAAAAGGGACAGAGATGTTATATAATGGTATATGGACACACTGATCTGTTTTGTAGTCAATGCCTACTATGTTCTGTTGTGCTGAAGCAAAGCAAGAATTTCATTGTCCTATCAAGGACACAAGACAGTAAACTCATTTGAACACTTGAACTTGAACTTGAGAAGTGGCATGATGGTTCCGTACCCAGTTTTCTGTTACCAGTAACAAGTGTTGCAATTATTAAAGCTGTGATGAAATTACAAAACTTTCCAATCCACTTAAGTACTTTTGCCATTTTGTGACACCAACAATTGTGAAATTGAAAGGTCTGAATTCCCTCAGATTAGTTTACATTGGAATAAATTATTGAGATGCTGATAAGCAAATTAATTCTAGTGACATCATAATTTTTCAGCCACTGATACCAAACATTTTATTTTTCTTAATGTGTGCCTCAATATTCTATCCATAGAATTTAGCTGGTCATGGTCAGACCTAAGTAAAGATTTTGTGATGTGATCTTATGATTGAATAAGGATTTGATGAACACGGTTTCCTTGTTAAAGCATTGCTGAGCACCCATTTAGGCTATTAAATCACACGTGTCACTTCACTGCAGCAGTTTGCTGAATGATTTCATTGGTACAATCAAGCACTCTTTTATGAGAGGACCTTGAGTGAAGATTTTTGTCTCGAGTGCAATCAGTCACAGAGCTGATGACACGTGAATTCTCTCTTGTCTGTTGGATCCACTCCTAACTCTGTGTCAGAATATCTTGAGTTCTAGAATGAAGCTCAAGTTGTGGCCCACTACATATTTTGTCACTTGTTAATGGGAGTTCTTTCTCATGGCACAATTACTTGCAATCATCTTCTGCCTGTACTTATTGAGAAAGTGGCACGAGCAATAAGATAGATCCACTGGAATCTTTTTCCTTTTCAAATGTCCAGTAATGCACCTTAAAATAGAAGTATTCAGTCAGTTGTCTGGGAAACGTCCACTTTCTTATTAAATTATGTGCTGGCATTGATTTGCTGTCTGCAAATTTATTCAGTAAAGCCTTTTAGGATTTGTGCGTATCATTCAATCATGCATGCATTGACCCCTTCACCCTTAGGCTACATATTGCCACACCTATTGGTGTTGCTCCTCTAACAAAGCAATAAAAGGCACAAACGCTGAAGCTATTAAGAGTTGTGAATTGTGAAGCTTGAGGAAGGAATATGGGTGGAAGGGTTGGGGGGATGGGTGTTTGCGTGGGGCACATGGAAGGCAGGGGGGTGGAGAAAGGCAGGCAGGGAAGAAGGAGAGGGGGGTGGTAGTTACAGAAAATTGGAGTGTTCATACCATTGGGATGTAAGCAGCCCAAGTGGAATATAAGATGCTGTTTCACCAATTTGTGTGTGGCCTCTCTCTGGCAATGGAGGGGGCGCAGGACAGAGTGGTCCAAGCACAGCTGATTGTATCACAGAAAACACATCAGCAGGGTAGGTCTGGAATATTGTACATTACATAAATATATATTAACTGTGAACACAACATCCCTTTATGTTAATAACTAATTGCATTTCTCTCCTTAGGGTGCTGCTGGTGAACCTGGTCTACAAGGGGCAATGGGTTCAGCTGGTCCAGCAGTAAGTTAAAAAAGAATTACACTGCAAATATTTAATTTAGTAAAAAGTCTGAAATGTTTTTAGGATTGGGGTCTTAATTTAAATGTAAGGAATAGGTCATTTAGTTCAGATAAATTTTCACTTTGGAGGGTTATGTGTGTTCTGTTGATGAGTATATTTAAGATTGAGATTGGTAATTTCTTGTATGCAAAGTGAATGTAGAGGAACAGAGATGGGGTGCAAAGATAATGTATAACATGATCTCATTGAATGGTAGAACAGTTTAGTATCCTAATTCTTCACCAACTTGAATAATTGCCTACCATTAGCTAATTTTGCAACTGCTTTATTAATTCTAGGGTATGACCGGCTTCCCAGGTCCCGCTGGCCTCTCTGGTGCTCCTGGTCCAGCTGTAAGTTATTGTAATGTTCAATAATAATGTTCAAACATGATAAATTTGATATGCTGTGTTTAAGTACTTAGTGTGAATAATATAAATAATATTGGGATATTGTATATGGGACAAGTTTTAAATTTGGCAGGGAAACCCACACCAAATTTCAGTATTCATGTTATTTATTCTTAAACTCTGATTTTTTTTTTTAAATTTGTATTTATTACCAAAGATTAGATGTGATGGAGATTCAAGAAGATAATTGGATAGATTATTTCACTTCCTCTTCTTATTCTGGATGATCTGTAATTCTCGACTGCCCTAAACAAGAATTACAACTTTATGTTTAATCAATATCATGCAGGTGTTTGTTATAAACCTCATTTAGCTCTAGGGGTCATGACGCAGGGGGCAAGCTGGGCCACAGTCCCACTGACAGCACCCTAAAAAAACATTAAATACATGAAGGAAATGCATATTTGCATTCAATACATGTACTTGCATATTTGCTTCTAATATATATACTTAACAAACCTGCTACCAAAGCAGTCATCAAGCACATGTCAGTCTTGGGTTAGACTGCTAGCTTAATTGCAATCAAGTCAAAAACCCCAGGTGATGGAGGAAAAAGAAAATCAGGAACTAGTTTCCTTAATGTTCCTCAAACATTTGAAGAAGAAAAGACAGTAAAGTTAACGTTTCAGGTCCATTATCCTTTTTTAACCTGATGCAAGGTCAAAAAGTTAAAACGTTCCTCTTACTCAGATGGTGTATGATGTGATGAATGGTTCCAGTAACTGCAATTATTAATTCATCTTTGTTATCTGTGAATGAATTATTTGTTATTTGCTGGACATTCCTGGAGTAAACCCTACAATGATAAAAAAAAACGCGACTTATCTTTTGGAATTATAATATCCATGGTGACATCAATAAGATGCATCCCACTAAGGTTTGCACAATAACAAGGCAAACAGTGTGTTTTCTAAAATAGATGTTCCTTATTCTAAATTTACAAAATATTGTTTTGAAAAACATGGTAAATTGTACATTGCTTCCAAATTTTCCATCAGTGAGGGAATAATAGAAAATATATCAGTAAGCATCAGAAATTGTAATCAAGTGCATAAATGTATGTTATTAATTAATTTATCTTTGTAGGGTCCCCAAGGTCCACAAGGAGCTGTTGGTCCAGCTGGTAATTCAGGCCCACAAGGTGCAAGAGGTGACTCAGGTCCACAAGGCCGCTCAGGTCCAACAGGTCCTCCAGGTGCAGTTGGTTACCAAGGAGAAAAGGGTGCATCTGGTGAAACAGGAAATGCTGTAAGCAACGTTAAACTTGTATCAAAGATTATTTTTACTAGGAATGCAACACCTGACTTATCCACTTGTGTTGATCTTTCTGTACAGGGAGTTGCTGGTTCTCCTGGTCCTCTTGGTTTACTTGGTCATGTTGGCACACTCGGTCTCCCAGGAACGAGAGGTGAATCAGGTCTCCCAGGTGTCACTGGTCCAAATGTAGGTATAAAGTTTTTTATCAACCAGTTAACAAATACACTGAGTGGTACCATGATATGTTCATATTCTTCAAGGCTCTGTTTGGAACAAATACTACATAAAATGTTATCACCTTAAAGTACAATATTCAAAAATATTGCATGCAATGGCTTTACATTCAATTTGAATTTTATTTCATCCTTTGTTATTCGGAGCTAGGTGAAACTAAATGAAAAGCTGCTGAAATATTAGGGGTTTAAAAGCCTGTAGATTTATCACTGTTCTCAAGACAATTAATTTAATTAAATTAGTTTTAAAGGAAGGGCAGGGAACATGGGGAACTCCTGACAGGTTAGCCTGACATAAGTTTCAGGTAAATATTGGAATCCATTATTAAAGACCTAAAATATTTTAAAATGATCAAGCAGATTTAACATTGCTTAGGAAAGAAAAATGTGTTTGATGAATCTAAATTAGAGGATGTTTCTATTCAGGGTGGATAAGGGAGATCAATTGATTTTTAATAGGCTCTTATAAGGTAATAGACAATATATTGTTTCATAATCCAAGGGCAAAGTGCGGCTATCTACCATAACGCACTATTGGTTACAAAATAGTAAACAGAAACTAAACTATCTATTTTTGTTGGTAAACTGATATTTATGGAGTAGAAGAGCAATCAGTGCTGAGCTTTCAGCTACTTACAAACCAAATAAAAAGACCAAACTTCATGCATCTGAGTTTACTGATAATATTGGTATTGGTTTATTATTGCCACATGTACTGAGATGGTGAACAACTTGCATGCTGTCCAGCAAAATCATACCATACATGAATGCAATCAAACCATGTACAACTACAATGGTTACTGTAAAAAGAGAAAGGAAACAGAATAGAAAAATGGAGGTGTAAATAAATGTACAAGGGCCTCGACAAGTTAAATTGGGAGATTGGGGCTACATCCTTTGAATGGAGAGATATGTATAGGGTGCAGGCAAATGTGATTAGTTTATCTTGGCATCATGTTCGGCATGGACATTGTGGGCTGAAGGGGCTGTACCTGTGCTATACTGTTCCATTTAATGAGAGGCCAGTTACAATGCTAAATACAAAGCTAAATGTGAAATGAACAATGATGGGAATGCAAAATCTGCAGTAAGTAAGTTATGTCAGTGGTCAGAGTGAGTATAATGTGAGGAAATAAGATGTTATTCATTTTGCTAGGAGGAATAGTAAAGTCAGTTTTTTTTTTGCAGATGGCAAGAAGCTAATTGACATGAAGGAAACAATTAGGAACACAAACAGCAAATTTATCTTTATTTAAAAGGGATTAAATTAGAAGTGGAAGAAAAGCTTGTTGCTATTCTACATACAGTATTGGTGATAACATATCAATCTCTGAACCACAGAATAATGATTTGCACTAACCATTATAGACTGATTCTAGGATGAGGGAGCTCTGTGAAGTGAAATGAATGCACTAGATCGATGCTCATTCACGTTTAAAAGTTTAAAGATGATCTTGTTGAAGCAAAATTCTCCCAGGAATTGAAGAGAAAGTGCAGGCAGCTTTTTCTTTCAGTCAGAGAGTCTGAACCTCGGTACATAATTTCATGCAAGCAGCCAAGTAATAAGAACTGAGCTGAGGAAATCTTTCTTTTCCCTGAGATTGCAACCTATTGGAATTATCATTGCAAAAAAAAAATCACTTTTTGAGCATTATCGTAAATTGAGATTAATAAATTGTTAGACAAGGGTATCGAAGGATGTATGGATTACCCAGGAATATAGACCTGCGCCATGAATGTATTGGTCAGTAATAATGTCAGGACATGGTATTTAGAAACTTCCCACTTCGGGTAACATTTGAAGTTATACAGTACTCTGTAATTTAGCAAATACAGGGGATTTTGAGTTCAATAGTATTTTTCACCAGGAAAGAATATTTTTGCAGCTTTCAATATAATAAGGAGTGTGGTGATATAATGGTTAAGCTAAAAGGCTTGAATGTTGATCAAGAGACATATCTTTGATCCCAGCAAGCCAGCTGTGAATTTAAATTGAAATCATAGAATTAATCTGCAAATAAAAGTAATCTTTGTAACAAGGAGCAGGAAACTAGCAGATAATCAGCTGATCTGGTTTACCAATGCTCTTCGGGGAAGGAATTGTGCTATCCTTACATTCAGGGCTTGCAAGTGACCCCAGTCTAGGAGCAATTAGACATGGACAACAAATTACAGTGTTTATATCAATGTCCTTGTCCCATGGATGGGAAAATGAAAAAAATAAACATAATTTCAAGAAATAATAGTTGTTATGTTTCGCAGAGAAGCTACTGGTCATCCACCATTACTCCACTGGCAAAGTACTGAGAAGTCCATAGGAACCTGTTTAAAGCAGCAGGTGGCATTTCACTGGTTTTTCAGTCCCTTTCTATTATAACCTCTGCAGAGTCTGTATGGAACCCTGCTTTGGTTTGTGCTGGAATGTGCCTTATAATTTTAAATTGTTGGTGTGCCTGTCAGATAAATACCTCCTCAGGTCATGCCTCGGTGATTTAAACTGAAGTCTTTGTTTTTTGTTTCCAGGGTATGCCTGGTGCAACGGGTCCTGCAGGTTCTCCCGGTCCACGGGGTTCAGCTGGTGCCGCTGGTGCTGCTGGTATGCTTGGTCGACCTGGTGAATCTGGCCGCGATGTAAGTGCACCACTATCTCACTATTGCCAACGCCGGAACTCCATAACCATACATCTCAGAACGGCAGATCATATTCTGCACATTGTACATGTGACCTTTTCTTTTTCCTTGTTGTTTTTCAGGGAAACCCTGGTAGTGATGGTTCTCCTGGCCGTGCTGGATTCCCTGGGCCAAAGGTTCGTACAGTCTTAATGGCTACACTCAGAAAGCTACTGTTCGTTGACCTAACGTCACATTGTTTCTGTAACAGTTTAAGTAGATTATTTTTCTTTAGTTGACACAAAATGCCGGAGTAACTCTTTTATTTCTGTTATGCAGGGCGAGCGTGGAGAAGGTGGCAGGGCCGGCGCTCCTGGTGCAGTTGGACAACCCGGTGCTCACGGCCACGCAGGTCCAGTGGGCAAGACTGGCAACCGTGGTGAGGCTGTACGTTTGCACTTTCAGTTCTTAAAGGAAGGGCCTGTTTATGAATTTCATTATATGACTTGTACGGGAAAGTAAATCTCTCTCTTCTTTTGTGCCAGGGTGTTGCTGGTGCAGTTGGCCATGTAGGTGCAATTGGTCCAAGAGGTCTTGCTGTGAGTACATCTTCACGTAACTCAATTAATGTTCATGTTTACACATTATTAGGCTGACTTGGGTTTCAGCATCTCTCCTCGTATTTCTGGGATCAGCCACTCCACTAGGATGGCAGAATTATCATCCTCCACCACCAGAATTGCAGATCCCACCCTGAAAGGCAGAACATATTTACATCTAGATTAAGGTGTAGGGTCACCAATGCCTTGGTGCTGATATAAGTATTAGTAACTCTCCCTCCCACCTATATGGGCGGTCATGTGATAGGAGTAGAATTAGGCTAATCGGCCCATCAAGTCTACTCCATCATTTGATCATAGCTGATCTATCTCTCCCACCTAACCTCATTCTCCTGCCTTGCCCCCTTAACCATTGACATCTGGATTAATCAAGAATCTATCTCTGCCTTAAAAAAAATATCCACTGACATGCCCCACAGCCTTCTGTGGCAAAGAGATGTGGCTGGTACAGATGCAGCCTTATAGTGCCAGTGCCGCAGCTTTGATCCTGACCTCGGGTGATGTCTGTGTGGAGTTTTCATGTTCTCCCTGTGACTGTGGGTTTCCTCGAGGTGCTCTGGTTACCTCCGACAAAAGCTCAAAATAAGTGTGATTTTGCAGGTTAATTGGCCTCGATAAATTGCCCGAGGTGTGTAGAAAGTGGATGGGAAAGTGGGATAACATAAAACTATTGTGAATGAGTGACTAAGCCCAGCGTGGACTCAGGATGCATCTTTAAATCAATCACAGACAAACACCGTGTTACTGGCTCTCCCTGCTCGATCTCCCTTAGACCCAAGGGCTTAAGGTAGAAAAGCTCCAGGCAACGAAATGCCAGTAGGGAAGTATTGTTTCAATTGTCGTCACATGGGTCGATGCCTCATACCCTTTCTATCTACTCTTCTCCAATAGTAGCTTGAAAGCTTCAAGGCCAGAGGTTGCAGGCCTATCTGGTTTGCTAATAAATTGGTAGTTCTTTATAATTTTATTTGTCCCTTGTTCACATGTTACCATCAATTAAAAGTGTTTATTCCACACATTGTAGGGTCCACAAGGTCCACGTGGAGAAAAGGGTGAACATGGTGACCCAGGTGCCAGAGGCTTGAAAGGATTGAGGGGACCCGGGGGTCTGCAAGGTCTTCCTGGTGTTTCTGTAAGTGGTTGTGTTGACACTTGATCCTTCTCCCTCCCCCTTCCAACCTTTCTTCCATTGTTTGTTTTATAACAAGTGTTTCTCATTGATTTCCTTACCTTGACAGGGTATTTCTGGTGAACCTGGTGGCCATGGTGCTGCTGGACCAAGTGGCCCAAGAGTACGTAAAGAACCATTGTTTCATAATTCAAATTATAAGTTGTTTGAAGAAATACACCAGTTGAAAAATAATCTCCTCCACTCATTGCTTCCAGGGTCCCTCTGGTCCTGCTGGTCCTCCTGGAAAAGATGGTTCCTACGGACACGTTGGTACTATAGGTCCTGTTGGTCAACGAGGTCGCAATGGTGACATGGGTCCCCAAGTAAGTTGACGTTTAGAACCGGGACCATTTTTTTTCATATTTTTATATGCTGGGGAATACTTTCATAAATTCAATATATACCACAGTGATTTAGAGCTGAAAAACTACTTATAACGTGCAGTCACTTTGTATAATAAAGGTAGGAACCAGCTTGTTTGCAGACAACGATTTTCCACATACAGTGTGTCAATGTAGTACTTGCTATATTATCTAAATTCAGTGATACTGGTTGTGGGCAAACTGTTGGCAGGTTAATTCTTTTGCTTTTATTCAAAATTATATTATGGGATCTGTTGCGCCCAAGCAACAGCCGAGATGGATCCAAACATCAGTACCTTCAGCAGTGCAGCTGTACTGCACATGAGATATTTGTGCTCAAGTATCTGGAATGGGATGTGTACGGAGCTGTGACTGACTCCACCAGAATGCTGCACTGGTCCAGTGATTCTGAGGCAATGAACCTGCAGCCTCTCCTATGATACCTATATGCGTAATGAAGGGCATGACTGGCAACAAGGTGCTTTCGCTACAGTTATTATTAAACTCCTGCCCAGGCGCACAGTTGAAGAATGATCACATGGTCCATGAGTCACAAATCCCTTTCTCAGTTCAGTTATCACTTTAGTTTATTGTCACGTATACCGATGCACCGAGGTACAGTGAAAAGCTTTTGTTGCATGCCATCCAGTCAGCAGAAAGTCAATATACGATTACAATCAATGTATTTACAGTATTTAGATACATAAGGGAATAATGTTCAGTGCAAGGTAAAGCCAACCAAGTCTGATCAAGGATAGCCTGAGGGTCATCAAAGAGGTAGATAGTAGTTCAGTACTGCTCTCTGGTTGTGGTAGAGTGATTCAGTTGCCTGATATTAGCTGAACGTCACTTTGACCATTGTTAGAAAAAGAAGGAAGTTCAAAAGAGAAATGAAATCTGAATAATGTGATCAGATAATAAACTACAATTCCCTTAGAATAGAAACCATGATGTTTACTGGTTGTTTTAAGAAAAATCAGTGATGGTCTTTTAAATGGTGAAGTGGGCTTCAGGAGCTAGGTACTTCTCCTACTAATTTGTTTCAAATATGGTCTTCAAAAACCTGAACTTAACACCTCAACATATGCTTTCCTTAGCCAACCTGGTTCAACACACAAAAGAGATCAAATGGTTTGGGATGAGTGGTAATATAGAATTGAGTGTAAAGAATCAGCCATGATCATACTGAATGGCAGAGTAGGCTCAAATGATTGAAGGTCCTGCTCCTGCACCTATGTGCCTGTGCACATAAGTTCTGAGATGAAGCAGGTTGGCTAAGCTTTCATCAACCTTGTGCAGAAGATTAATCTCCCTGCTTCAGTTACTTGGTCACTTAGATAGCCATCTTTGATAAAAACCTGTTGTGAATTAGATATGCAATTAACAAGAATTTCAGTGAGTCTCACACTTTCTTTTCCTAGACAGTTAGCAATGAAGTTAGCAACATTTCCCTGCAGAGCAAAAATTACGTAAGATCTCTGAGGTGGAATCAGACAATGGTGTGCAAGTGATGGTCGCATAATGGGAGGCAACTGAAAATAGATATAACCTTTGAACCATGCCATTTCTTAGGGTCCTCCAGGTGCTCCTGGCATCCCTGGCTTCCCAGGCCCTGCTGGCGGTCACTATGAAGTGAGCCACTATTATGATGAATACAGAGCTGATCAACCAGCTGCAAGAGAGAAGGATCTTGAAGTCGATGCCAAACTGAAAGTTTTGACCAGAGAGATTGAGAACATCCGCAGCCCCGAAGGCTCAAAGAAGAACCCTGCCCGTTCATGCCGCGACCTGAGACTCAGTCATCCCGAATGGATGTCAGGTATGTTCATGCAGAAAATCATATCATTGGGCAGCACAGTGGCGCAGCAGTAGAATTGCTGCCTCACAGAGACCCGTGTTTGATCCTGATTATGGACGCTGTCTGTTTGGAGTTTATACGTTCTCCCTGTGACCTGCGGGGTTTACTCCGTTGCTCCGGTTTCCATCCGTATCTCAAAGGCGTACAGGTTTGTAGGTTAATTGGCTTCTGTAAATTGCCCCTAGTGTGTAGGATGAGAAACTTGATTAAAACGCTCGATGTCCGTTGGGAACTCAGTGGGCTGAATGCCTGTTTCCACACTATATATCTAAACTAAATTAAATTAAAAAATTAGCAGCTTTCAAATTCAAAAATCACTGCTGATGCCATGTAGCTGAACACAAAGCTCATAACACACAATTGCTAGTCTGTCTGAGTGAATACCTAGGGTGAAGAAAAGGGCAAAGTTGGTTGAAATTAAGTTCCTGACTCTGGTGATCGCTGGTGAATAGTCAAAAGTCAAACAAACTTTATTGTCATTTAGAAACACATTGATATATGCAGTTCCAAAACGAAATTACGTTGCATTTGGCTCCCTGTGCAATACAATAAATTAACCGAAGGATAGGCATGGATGAAAAGGATAAATAGACAATGGTGGCAGCCCATTACATGGCATTCAGGAGTGATGGCTCGTGGGAAGAAGCTGTTGCAGAACCTTGATGTTCTGCTCCTTATGCTGCGATATCTTTTTCCCGAGGAATAGTTAAACTTCTGATGGCTTAGTTGTTCTCCTCTTTGAATGCAGTCATATGAAAATTAGTCAATGAAGCAAGGTGTCGGGAGTCTACCAACACTTATAAATTGAAATAAGGAAATTAGACAGGAAAATAAAATATTTATTTATAGACCACGGCTAGTTTTGCAGGGAACTGGAACAAAATGTCCAGAAATTGTACCATACCTACATTAGATGCACCAATACATGTCTATATTTAGTTTAGAGCCCTAAAAAAAATAAAGGAAAAGTTAGTCAAACTCCAGTGTGTATTAGAGGCTAAAACACTCTCTTTACCATTTGTGGGACTTTTGTGTGGCTCCCAACATTCAGGCGGAAATACCTGTTTCAGTTTTGTGTTTGGTATGATTTCACCTAAGAATGTTCCAATTTGGGCAAGGTTGAAATTTGAGGATGTGGCACTGAAGAAATGGATGCTACATGAAACATATTCTAAGTCAACAAGCCCTTCAGCTCAACTCGTCCATGCCAATGAAGATGCTCCATCTAATCTCATCCCACTTGACAGCCTTTCTTCCATAATAAACCTCTAAACCGTTTCTCTCCATTTGTGTATTTATTCTTGATTAATGCAAAGATAAATTTCACACATTGCAATAACAAGGGGAAATTGTGTATATTACAATCTTATTCTATTATATTTTTGTATTACAAATCAAATTTAATGTTTGAGGTAATTTTGATTTATACATCTGCTTTTATGTTCCTTTGGCTTTGTGTGATTTGAGTGGCTGCACCAACAAGAATGTTTGATTTAATGCTATAAATGTATTGCCTTAGCTTACTACTGGATCGATCCCAACCAAGGATGCATCATGGATGCCATTAGAGTTTACTGCGACTTTGTATCTGGAGAGACGTGTGTACATGCCAACCCTGACATCATTGAACGTAGGAACTGGTGGAATAACAAGAAACAAGAACAGAAACACATTTGGTTTGGTGAAACTATTAAAGATGGTGTACAGGTAACTGAAACCCAGATGCAAAATGTTACAGATAATTTTGCAGCTTTCCATAAAGTCAGTGCAGAATAAAATGCATTTAAAATGTTCAAGATAGATTTCTTAACTTGAATATCTTTATTCCAGTTCGCTTACAATGATGAGCACATCACTCCAGTTGTCATGGGAACCCAGCTGACATTCCTGCACCTTCTCTCCAATGAAGCCTCCCAGAATATCACCTACCATTGTAAGAACAGCGTAGCATACATGGATGAGGAGACCGGAAGCCTGAAAAAGTCAGTTATTCTTCTTGGTTCCAATGATGTTGAACTCCGAGCTGAAGGTAACAGCAGATTCACATACAGCGTTCTGGAAGACGGATGCACGGTAAGTTATGGTAGTTTCTTTTAAAGCTAACCATACTTAAATGTGTTCATTATGCGTTATGTAAAAACATTGCAGTTATTAATTGGATTATCTCCAAGCACATTTTTAAGGCATGCGTAAAAGTGCGACAGGAGCATATTTTAAACACTGATCTGTTTACTGCTGAATTTGTCTTTAGTATCACTGCCTTAATACCTATAAAAGATTCTCAAAATATGGTGCCTTTTGTACTCTGCCATAGTATATCTATTATGTTTTTGTTTTCCTTTTCAACGCTTTAATTATATAAAGGAACTTTAGCTCCAAATGCCACAATCATGTCTTTATTGATCTTAACCATATTTCAAAATTATGTTACATCCATCAAGCACTTAGTATTAATTTTGCATTAAATTATTTACTTTTGATAAAACCTTACTTTCTCCCCATCACCACATTGTTTCTAACCTATCAGCATGGTAATTATTCTCAATGCTTCAGCAGTGAATCCTACAGTAAAGTTAAATAAGAAGGGTCATATTATATTATGTTGATTGTGTCCCGGAAGGCAACATATCCTTATACCAAAATTTAGATGTAATATAGATTAGTAAAACCTATAAGAATCTGCTACCTCCAACAATCATAGCATTAAAAAAGTAATACAGATATGTTCAAATATTTCCCAGATCTGCAACATGTACATAATCTTCAGTCATTTCTGGACATGCATTTTAAATAGCAAATATTAAAGTTCCATATAAATGTTAGAACATAGAACAGTACAGCACAGGAAATATATATAGATATATTGAATTGTGAACCATGTAATTTAAACTAACTTCTTCTTAAGAAGTATTCTGTCAAATAAAACTTGCTTTGAATGTATTTGGAGTTAACAATAGATTAAATGGAATAAGCAGTGGGCAATAAGAAGGTTAACCCCCCCACCCATTTAACTTTAGCTCAAACAGCTGATCTCTATGCCCTTGATCAGATGTCTGTTCAAAACTGCCCAGAAGTTGCACATAGTTAACTCCAGAATCTCGAATAACCACAATAAAAATGAACCCTCTTTAGAATTGTTTTATTTATTTAAAATCATTTTTAGATTACATGTTTAGGATTTTACCAAATGTATGCATTACCACAAAATAACATTATTAAATCTGGCTTTTAACAGAGACATACCGGTGAATGGAGTAAGACAGTCATTGAATACAGAACACAGAAAACATCTCGCTTGCCATTTATGGACATTGCACCTATGGATATTGGTGGCCCAGAACAAGAATTTGGTTTGGACATTGGCCCAGTCTGTTTCAAATAAATGAACTTGAGCTAAATTAGAATACTCTCTGCATTTTTTCTTTTATTTTTTACATTGCTGACTCATTCCATGTCTTCTGCTCATCCACTTGCTTAAGTTCTGGACTTAACGAGAAGTAGGAAATCCAAAAAAAAGGGAAATTGTTTTCTCCGTGCAATTTTAATGCAGTTCCCAACAACTTGGAAATTTGAAGAGATTATTGCAGGTGAAACCTTGCCCTAAAGGCTGAAATCAAAACAATGGAAAGTAAATAAAAGAAAGTGAAAAAGTGTGTCACTTGTAGTCTTTGAATATTTTCAAAGAGGAAGTTTAAAACCACAGCTTCCCAAGGTTTAAACTACCTCATATACTTATTTTAAAGTATTAAACACATAATTTCTTTCTCAAAATTAACTGTGGTACTTGGGGTTCACGTAATTTTGTAAAGGTGCTAAGTGGTATTGAATTGTGCAGATACCGTGCTTGAAGTACTAACTGTGGTGCTAACTGAATGTCCCATGCCATCAATGAATCTGTCACTTTGTGAGATCACATTTCCAGTGCTGTATTAAGTTGTACAGTGGATTTTATTTCTCAGTAAAATCCTTTGAATATTACCATGGAATCCTCTTGTCTATTCCCAAATTAAACATGTGGATACCTTCCTTGCCATTTCCATCTCATTACTTCAGGTGTTCATGCTTTTAGCCATGCACTTTCACTCCAACTGAATGGAAAAAGGAAGCAACAATTCTAAAACAATGACAACTAAAATTGTTCCTATTTTGTATATGTGACAAGTGAGATGTTATAATAATTGTGAAATAAAGCATGAAAATGTTCTGAAGTAACTTGTTTCATGACTCTAGTTCATGTTACAAATTCTAAAAAGTGAAATAACCCCCCCCACCCCAACCAATCCTTAA
Organism: Raja brachyura; assembly: GCA_963514005.1. The sequence goes on along the minus strand of OY740782.1, from coordinate 103,302,791 downwards.
AGTGTCAATCTTCCAAATATACAGAGGAATAACTGATTCAGATGTCACCACCTTTCTCACATGGAAAACTAAATTTGACTGTTGTTAAACATCCCGTAACAATCTCCAATTATCCTGTACTAATCTGATCTCACAAGTTTTACTTGAGTTGAAATCAGAATCAGAATCTCACTGTAGTATTCAATGTAAATAACTCGAAGGTGTGGGAAAAGTAGGATCATCTGTGCAGTAAAATGTTTTTTAAGGTAGCAGTTTACAATGTCAAGACAAATGGATAACTTGAATGGTTCACAAATCTGGACAAATAGAAAGTATTTCTATCACAAAATACTTCATTTTGTGTTCATTTCAAACACAACAATATTCTTTGTTGGAAGTAAGAAAATATGCATATTTGAAATGTTATGTTTTCACCTCCGTGACCCCATGTACATTTTTTATTTTATAGCGATAAGCTATTAATGTTTCACATCACCACCTCTTCCTGAACTTTTTTCACGCTACCACCTCACCTTGCTAATTACTTAAATACCTTCTAAAATTTCCTCTTTGACTGTGGCTTTTATCTTCCATCCGTTTGAATTTTCCTACTGCTTTACTTTATCAGTTTCTATATTAAACATGTACACTCACTACCTTTGTTTTCTCCACCATTTCGGTGGGAAAATATGCTAAGGTTCTTCACTGGAGGGTGATCTAACAAAGCAATGTATGCTTCTAAATCAAATATCTTGGACAAGACTTGGTTTTTTTCCCCCCCCATATTCCAGTGAGGGTGAAACTGCTTTTTGCAGGCCTTTACTCAAAATATTTAAATATATTTCCCTTTGGTTGGAGTTTCTGTGTGCAGTGGAGAAGTTATACAGATCAGAGGAGCATCAGCAACAAAAATGAACAAACTGCCTCTTTTTATGATTAAACTCAATCTCTTCTTTTGGTCAAAGCCTGAATCTTAGATGCAGGAGAATTCTAATAGTATTCAGTAGGACTAATACCGTGCTAAATGGCCACGATTCAAGTGGGAGACTCACCTTAAGCATCAGCGTTATAGCGGCACACAGGGCAGAAGTGAAGTAAGCTCGTGTGAGTCAGCACTATATACTAGTAAGGAAGTAGGGAAAAAACACTGAACAGAAACGCTGTATCTCTAAACTAAACTTGGGTGTAGGATAGTGTTACTGTGCGGGATTGCTGGACGGCGCGGACCCGATGGGCCAAAGGGCCTGTTTCCACGCTGTATCTCTAAATTAAACTAAAATGTGTTAAATTGTTAATGTCAGCGATATGTTCCTACCAGTATGATTCACTTTCATCCCTGCTATAGAGAAAATCACACCTCGACCTGGCTCAGTATCGAAAGCACCTTTGCATGCACTTTTTCACAGGAATAATGTGGATCACTAACCCAAGTCACTTCTCACCTCCAGGAATACCAAACCACAATGGCAAAAATGAATAACAGCAATGGATTGATGCTTGTTGATTACCAAAAGCATTTCCTTAGATTCTGTTGTACGGTTCAATTTATAGAGCTTGATTTAGTTAGGGATCATCTTGGATTTCCAATGATTTTAAAACCACTTACAACCCAATTGCCCATCTTCATCCCAACTAAAACACAGGAAAGAGTTGGGCAAGGCAGGGAAAGCGTAAACAAGGAGATTCCATTTCAAACACATTCTCAGATGTTAATATTTATGATGGCAATGCAGGCATTGGTTAAGCATCACACAAAAAGCAGGAAGGAGCCAACCTAGGATTCAAGGTCATAGTGTGATGACATTAACACATCAACACAACTCGAATGGTCTGCACAATCAGTTATGTGATTTCTACTGTAAAACAATAGAAACAATACAGGAGACAGATATCTGGAGGAAAATGGAGAGGAGGAGTACCCCCATACTTATTAAATGTCAAAAATAAAGCCTAAGCAGGTCAGGTAATATTCATGCAGAATAAAAGAGTTAACATTTTAGATCCTTAAAGAGCCTTTAGGCCTAGGGCATGGCTTGCTCACAATCTTCAGAAAACTCCCAGTTCAGTCATCCACTTATTTGGAAGGAATACTGTCCCTCCTAATAGGTGTTAACAGGGAATTCTGTCCAGCCATGTCCAAGGGGAACTCCCTCTAATCAGTCACCTTGAGGGTTTGTTCTGACAGATTTGCATATGGAGGCTCCCGTTGCTAGATTACCATTCCCACAAGTGACCCGGGTATACATTGGCTGTGTGTCAGATTGGACATTGGAAATAGTTATTCATATCAAAGCCCAGCTTTAAGTACACAAGTAATACAAGCAATGTATTCTAGACCTTGCTGGGTCCACTTTATATCTGTTACCACTGCAAACAAAAGAATCATGGACATAGTCCATGAAAACATTCACATAAAGAATACACACAAAATGGTACATGTTGATCGTCAGTATCTGTAGGTTTTCCTGGGTAACCCAAATTAAACTTTAGAACTGAGTACTGAAAACTAGGTCAGGGGTTCTCAACCTTTTTCGTCCTGTTTACCCCTGGTAACTTTAATAGTACATGACAATGTTATTTCACTTATTTATGAACAACTAATGGTGAACAGAATACCAGAACCAAACACAGTCAGTCAATGAGAAAAAATATGTACATACAACAAATTTACCCCCTGGGTAGGTGAAATTTACCCCAGGTTTGGAACCCTTGAGCTAGGTAGTGCCCACAAGCTAGTGCTCCCAAGTGTGTATGGGAGCATGGTATTGACTGCTTGATATATATGCTGCATAAAACATTTAGAGCCAGGTTGCTCATAAACAATATTTTATATCTATAAAGTGGATAGCAGCATTTAAAGTGGGCCCATCATCCGTCCTCTCTCCTGTACTTTCTGTAGCAATGTTACAACATTTTGAGATTTTAAAAGTCAAGTCTGCAATTTATCCCATCAGATAAAGCATAAAAGGAAGTTTAATTTGACACCTAATTCACTTTCATATCTTCAGTATTAAAAAAGTTATGGCCATTTTCATACTCGGAAATTAGCATCTTGTTCCCTATTCCTTTTCCATTGACTTAGCACAAAAGCTGTGATTGAGGACAGTCAAAAGCCCATAACTTTCTTAAAAATTAAGAGAACTGGATGAAATATTCAGTTATTATAGATTCAAGCATTCTGAAACAAATATAAAACATCTTACTTGTATGACCTGAAATTAAAGCATATAATTAGCTAATTAACTAATTGTAGCTAATTACAAAATTAACCGTTGTGACGGAAATAGTAATAAACACCCAGACTGCCTTGAAAATTCAAAAATATGATATTCTCAAGATCAGAACTTTAGTATTATTATATTATATGCTGTAAGTCCGTAACAGATAGGTAAATAAATTACAATTTCTAGCAATAGACCAAATCTTTATGGAGAAGATCAGTTGCTAGCTGGTACATTGCCATATCATAATCAGTAGCATCATCAGACTCAGATTGTAACCAATAACCAACTCTGTACACCTTGTTTTTCATCAACTTTTCAATTTTGGCATTGTAAACTACAAGTTTTTGCTCTTCAAACCACTCATGACATGCCTTTCTGCCCTCTACTTTCCCATTAAGAATGTCCTGTAGATTCCATTTATTAAGAAAAGGATATATATTTTTAAATAGCCTAAATATCCAAATAACAAACTAATCCCATTCACACAAGAATTCACAATATAACATGATTTTTGAATCTCAGTGTCATGAATTTATATGCCAGATGGAAGGAATATGTTTAATTCCCATAAATTAATCTAGAAACATCCACTCAATATAATCAAAATTATTATTTTTTGCACAATACATGTGGCTAAAACAGTTGTGTATTTTTAGTATTAAAATATTGACTATGGATAACACAAAATATAGACAATTTAGATGCTCTAATGACCTGATAGTCCAAAAAAAGAGAACATTTTAATCATCGTGCGGGTGGGTGTTTCTGGAATGCGATCGATTGGAACATTGCGGTTGCGGTAAATTTGAACCCCATATCGGCAGGAAAGACACTGCCGGTTCGTATGGGGCCCAAATAACATTTTCGCAACGCAAAATTAGATTAAAGCCATCCCAAGCAGCATGAATATATGTAAAATATACGACTTGCCCTTTGTTTAGTCCTGTTCTTGCTATCCGTCACATTGTAGGCGTTGAGGACGTTAGAAGTCGCTTTTTATTTTAATCCAATTATTAAATTATCCAGCGATTTAAAAAAAAACTGGGAACGGATGGCTGATCGAATTTTCTTCATCAGCTAACAGCTCGAGGAAATCCGCCTCCGACAAGCAGTACAAACCTGGATTTTAATCCCGTCCCCCCGCTCAAAGGTGCCAGAGTCACACGCACGGCCAGTGGCAGAACTACAGCGCCACTGAAGGTAGGTTTTGTAACATCGTTACTTTCTGGGTTAAGAAATGGTTCTATACATTTTTAAGTTGTTAAACCATCTGATGAGGAGGCTAAAGATAAATAATTAAAATCCGAGTGTTACACAGGAATAATAAATACTGGGAAATGGTGCAAAGAGAATCTTGACACTGATAATAAATTCTATGATGACCAATTATGAAACTACACATCCAAAGCGTACAAGTGACAAAGGAGTTATTGTCACAACAGGATTTCATCCACCCTCACATCATGACAACAGCATAAACCTTGAGGCAATGCTATCACCCAGGACCATTTTGCTGGGGATTTCAAGAAAGTTGAGTGTACCCCAACTGGAAATGGATACCCAACAACCTGGTTAGTGTTGCCAAGTGTGGCAAGCGCATGAATTTAATCTCAGTGTTGTTAACAAGGAATATTTAAATATATTACGTAATTTTTTTGTTCCCCATTCCAACCTTTACATGAACAACATGATGGAATGAATTGTTTCTGTTTCCAAGGATATCTCTCCTTTCCGCATAATTATTTGTTCTGACCAAGATCTGACCTTATGCTCACATCTTCAAGTTTCTATTCATGTGTTAGCATTTCGATCAAACTCCACTACCTCGCACGACCCTCAGCTTCTCACATTTCCAGGCATAATATAGTTCCTCGTAAAGCTAGATCTCAAAGCAAATTCCCATCTTTAGTCATAAATATATTCCTAAATCTTGCCCCCTCCAATAACGGTAATATCTTTCAGATATTGGTCCCTCCAATACTTCCACACAGCTCCAGTTCAGGGCTTTTGCATATCCTTAAACTTCATTGATCCATTACTGGCATTTAAGATGCTATTAGATAGGCACATAGATATGCAGGGAATGGAGGGATATGGTACACATGCAGGCAGAGGAGATTAGGGTTCTAGTAACATCCATGTAAACCTCCTCTGCACCAGTTTCAGCCAAATGGCATCTTTCCTACAGTGGGCAAAACTGAACACAATACTCCAAGTATAGCTGACCTCGGTTGCTATCTATCTGGAGTTTGCTTGTTCTCCATGTGACCACGTGGGTTTCCTCTGGGTGCTCTAGTTTCCTCCCACATACCAAAGAGTGGAAGTTTGTAGATTAATTGGTCTCAGTAAAATTGCCCCTGGTGTGTAAAGAGTGGATGAGAAAAGGAGTTACTGAGAACTAGTATGAACAGGTGATCAAAGATAGGCTTGGACTCAGTGAGCCAAAGGGCCTGTTTCCACACTGCATATCCAACACTAAACTTGTAATGATCATCAATGGAGATCTGACTTTGCTGCCACCTGGAGGCCTAAATACAAGATATTTCTCGGGCAATATTGCAGTAATATTGTAGTCAGTTAATTTGAATGAATGTGATATCTATTAAATATGTTTCCTGAAATATGGGGATGGAAAATTATTTCATTTTTCATGGTACTGGTATGTTGAAGTTAAATAGAAATTCAAGGTCTTCCTGAGTTAGTTGCATTTGGCCCATATCCCACTAAACATTTTCTATCCTTTTAAACATTCTACTCGTATCTGTTTTCACCATTTCCTCTGCCTGCTCATTCCACATACCCACTGCTACCTGTGTGGAAAATCAAAGAACCTGGAGGAAATCCACGTGGTCACAGGGAGAATGTGCAAACTCAACACAGGCTGTGAGGCAGCAGCTCTACCACTGTACCACTTGCTGTTGTGTAGTTCCCTATAGTGTCCTTGCAGCCCTGCTTAAATAAAGGCACTATATTATCAAGCTTCCAGTCTTCCGGTACCTCACCCATTGCTAGGGAAGATTAAAACATTTCTGCCAGACTGATACATGCATCAAGATGGTGGCAGGAGAGGTGCCAGCGGACGGAGGAGAGGATTGATGTCAGTGAACAGTATATGGCCTCACCTTCCACCCGCTTGGAGTAGCTCCAGAGGTGTCCTGTTGCATAGAGGCTGAATGGTGGCTGCGAGAGGCGAAGGAATGGCACGTTCACGGGGTAATGTGTCCATGGAGTAGGCCACAGGAGGTCCTGAAGCACCTGGGGTATCATGTCGATCGGGCACTGCTGGATGACCTGCAGAGATGTATTAGACATGGCCTGCAGTGGCATGAAGTGGCTGAGCAGTGGGAGAGGTCATTGACAGCATCACCAGGGCATACCGATGTCTGCAACACCGACCCAGTGATAGCGCACCAGGAAATGGGCCTTTAAAGCCAAGCTAAGACTTTATACTTTTAAGAAAGGGTTTGGGGGTATTTGTAAAGCAGAGATTGGCAGCTTCTTGATTAGGAAGGGTGTCAAAGGTTACAAAAATAGATCAGCTAGGATTGAATTGCGGAGTCAACTCGTTGGTCCGAATGGTCCGAATGGCCTAATTCTGTTCCTATGATTTATGAACCTGTGAATTGGAAGCCAAAAAACTTGCAGTTACAAATTTGAAAGTATTTTCTTAGAAGACACTTGTAGTCAAGGGCCTGTCCCACTAGCGCGCGATTACACACGGGAAGCGCGACCTACCGTGGTCGCTTTAGCCGCCCGGCCTCGCGTGACCCTGTCCCACTTCGATCGCCGGAGTCTCGTGGAGTTGCGCGGAGTTGTGTGGAGCTGGTCTCGACATCGCGTGGAGCTTTCAAAAACCGACACTGTCCAAAAATTCCGCGCGGCAAAATCCTGTCGGCCAGAATCGCATCGAGAACGTGAGTAACGTCTTGACGTTTTGACGTCGTGCGTCTTCAGCGTGGCGTTGCGTGATGACGTCACTGCCCGACGTCGTGCGACGCGCATGACCGCGACAGATAAATGCCAGCTGCAGCTGTTTCTGTGTGTGTTCCATGGTGATCACAGACAAGCAGCCTGCAGCCCACGTTTATATGATGAAAAATGACGTCACGCGCAACTTTCCCGCGGGCTTCGCACGAACTTCACGTTAACTCGCACCGGGATCGCCCGACCCCCACGCGACCCCACGCGACCCCCGCATCCGAATTTGTCGCGCTTGCCGTGTGTAATCGCGCGCTAGTGGGACAGGCCCTTATGAGACTTATAGTCCGGTCATTCCTTCCTCACCCCGCTCCTCTCGGGCAGAGGATATGGAAGCTTGAACGCACGCACCACCAGAATCAAGAACAACGTCTTTGCTTCTAATATCGGGCTTCAGAATGTTCCTTCCATAAGCTACGTACGGTACAGTCTAATTCTCCACTACTGAATTGCAGGCATTAGAATTTGTCTCTGGAACTGTTTGTGCTAAAATGCTGAGAACTATATTCTGCATCTTTCCCTTCGGTCTACCTATTACACTTGAGTTTGTCTTGATTGTATTTATGTATAGTATCATCTGATTTGACTGGATAGCATGCAAATCAAAGCTTTTTACTGCATGTGGCAATTATAAACCTAAACCAAAACTAAGCACATGGAAATCAAGGGTACGGAATTGTGGAAATGGTTTTATTGAAGACTGAAAACAGAAAGAAAGGTGACTTATTAATGTCAGGAAGTGGGAGATGGCTGTCAATTTTGGCCACACTGCTTTTTTTACAAGGGGTTACCTGAGGAAAGGGGTTGTTGGAGTCCAAATAAAATAGGGATAAAGGAACTTAGAAAATAATTTTCAAATTACGAAGGATAAGAAGTCACTCAATGCAATGTCTGATGAAGGAAATGAGATGTTACCTTGGCGATAAATTATATTGTGCGAGATTATCACAAAGAGCAGTGCTATTGGGGAATGTGCCAGAGGCATTTGGTAAGTATGATTCAAAAACAATTGCAGACATTCAATACCAGGGCTGTGCAACACTGATATAGGCCAAAGGACTGACTCACAATGCAGAAGTGCTGCCACCCAGTGAGGAAGTGAGAGAAGTGCGCTGGGCTACAAGTGAGGTTGAATCAACATGGTTTCAAGACCTCCCCTCCCCAGCTAATGTACAGTCTACAGAGAATAAGCTGGATGAACATAAAGCCAGACTAACTTAGTGAACTGAGAGACTGCTGTGTCCTGTTTCAGACATGGCTCACCCCTAACATACCCGACTACCATTCAGCCCGATGGAGTCTCCCTTCACTGGAGAGACCGTGCAACGTCTTTGGTAAAGGTTAGAGGAGTCGGGCAGACTTTCGAGAAAAACTCTCGACCACAGCTAAACATCCATTTAAAAAAAAAAATCCCGTTCGCTCTGTTCCTTGGCCACTTTTCAGGAAAACTGATCACCTAGCTGTGCTTCTGCTCCTTCCTACAACCCAAAACGGAAGCAGGAGGATCTGGTACAGAAATTTGTTCAATGCTGGTTGGCAGACATAGATGGCATCCTACACAACTGCTTTGAGTCAGTGGATTGGTCCATATTCAGGGATTCCACAGCTAACCTGAATGAGTACACCACTGCCGTGACCGACTTCATCAACAAGTGCGTAGAGAAGTGCATGCTGACCAAGACAATTCAAGTGTTTTCCGACCAGAAACCATGTATGAACCGTAAGGTACATTCCCAGGAAAAGGCAAGGTTTGCTGCATAAATGTCAAACAATCCCGAGCGGTACAATAAAGCTGGCTATGATCTTCGCAAAGCCATCAAGGATGCCAAGAGACAATACTAGGGCAAACTTGAGTCCCAGTATAATCATTTGGACACTGGCAGCATGTTACATGGTTTGAATACTCTAACTGGCTGCAAAGCGGTCAGACGACATCAAAGGTGATAGTGCAAACTTACCTAAAGAACTTAATAACCTCGCCTTGAGCAGAAGGCCAACAGGGCCATGACATCGTCCCATCACACTGATGTGTGCCTCTTCCCAGGGTTACTGTTGCAGAAGTTAGATCAGTCTTCCTAATGGTAAACTTACGGAAAGCAACTGGCCTGGACAGAGTCACTGGCTGTGTCTTTAGGAACTAGATGGACCAACTAGCTGGAGCATTCATGGACATCTTTAAATTCTCCTTCCTCCATTTTGAGGTACATGAACAGCCAGCAATGAGTGCCTTAGTGAGCCATGTGGAGAATGTAAAGAAAGGTATCAATGAGTTCATTAAAGGAGATTTGAAACACTGAGAACAGAAGAGAAGAGGGTAATGATAAGAAGGGGTGGAATCAGGGGGGGGGGGGGGGGGGGATATCATAGAAGGTGGCAAATCGAAACAAATCCTCATTATGTAACAATGAGCAATGGAGAGAGTTCCATGAAAGTATCGAGAAAATACAAAATTGGAAAAATACGTCTGAAGTGAGAGCTAAAATTCATATTTGAGTAAGTTAAAAGGGAAATTCCATTCATATAGATAGAATATAGAATCACTCAATCTATTGGCCTATAAATTCAGCCAGTTCAAACTTCAGAGATTTTTGAAGAAATGGCTCACTCTGGAACTTTCATGTTGCTTGCTGAGAAAAAAAGTCACTGCCCTTGCATTGTTGCAAGATGTGGGAAATAAGTAAGATAAAGGAATGGGTATTGCACCTCCTGCAGAAAGTGATAAGGTGGGAAACTGGATCCGGGATCTGTGAAAGGAAAGGTTTATTCAAAATGCTGGGAGAATGGTGGGGAAATTGTGTCTCATGGTGGAAACTTGTTGGAATGAGAGACCCAAACAATCCTTCCAAATGATGGAGCAATTCACTTGTACACAATGTAAGCTTGAGGAACAGGGACTCATCTTCTGTTGTGGAAAGTTGAGGCTTTTGGCACTCAATGTCAATTTCAACAATTTCTGATAACTTCATATTTCTGTCTATATCGGAACTGGTCAGTTCTGCTAAAAGAATATCTGTCTGTGACATTAACTCGGTTTGAAGAAGGGTCTCGACCCGAAACATCACCAATTCCTTCTCACCAGAGATGCTGCCTGACCCGCTGAGTTACTCCAGCATTTTGTGTCTTTCTTCACATTAGTTCAGATCCTCTCTCTCACTACATTCACTGCTTGACACGCTGGACAGGAAAATGATGGATGGGATGATGTTGGGACCATACCTGCAATATTATGTACAGTTGTGGATGCCATACTAGAGGAAGGATGTGATCAAGCCAGAGAAGATTCAATAAAGATTCATAAGGATTTTGCTAGGACAGTAAATATTGAACATTTAATCATCCCCAAACCTTTTATTGAGTTAAATATAGTCAGATAGCAAGGCATTGGGGAGGGTGTGGAAAAAATGCAAGAATGCAAAGCTTTTGTTATGGAAAAGCTAATTAAATTTCAAAATGCATTTCCATTAACAGAGATGTCACAGTGACGCAGTGGTAGAGTTGCTGCCTTACAATGTCAGAGGACAGGGTTCAATCCTGATTACGGGTGCTGTCTGTATGGAGTTTGTACATTCTCCCTGTAAGCTGTGTGGGTTTTTTTTCGGGTGCTCCAGTTTCCTCTCACTCCAAAGACGTACAGGTTTGTAGGCTAATTGGCTTGGTAAAATTGTAAATTGCACCTACTGAGTAGGATCATGTTAGTGTGCGGGGATCGCTGGTAGGGGTGGGCCGAAGGGCCTGTTTCTGTGCTGTATCTCTAAACTAAACAGGACCTGACCCAAAGTGTTGCCTGTCTATTTCCTTCCACAGATGCTGCCTGACGTCCTTAGTTCATCCTGCAGTTTGTTTTTTGCTTATGATTCCAGCATCTTCATCTCATGTGTCTCCTAGATAGGCTGGGATGGCATTGCAGGAGGAGCAGAAGGCAGAGTGTTGACCTTACAGAGGGTTATAAAAACATGGCAGACATCGATAAGGTGGATGGTCAGTCTTTTTCTCCCAGAGTAGAAGAGTCCAAGAGGGAATATGTTTAAGGTGAGATGAATGATTTAAAGGTGACCCAAGAGGCAGGTTTTCACACAAAGGGTGGTGAGTGTATGGAATGAACTGTCAGAGGAAGAGGTAGAGATCAATATAATTGGAGAGTTTCATGGATAGGAATGATTTAGAGGGAAATGGGCCAAATGTAGATGAACGGGTCTAGCTCAGAAAGGCAGCTTGGTTGGCATGGATTATTGGGTTAAAGGGTCTCTTTTCATACTGTATAACTTGATGACCCCAAGGCCAATGGCAAGTTCCCACATTGGTCCATTGTTGGCTGTGGAAGGCTGCGTTATTCAACAGTCAACAATGAACCATTGTGGGCTCCACCTTTCTTGAGTCATCGGTGCTGGCTGTTTGTTCTGTACTTTTTCGTACCTCTAGTTTTCCTCCCCCCTGACTCAGTCCAAAAAAGAACCGAAACGTCACCACTTCCTTTTCTCTAGAGATGCTGCCTGACCTGCTGAGTTACTCCAGCATTCTGTGTCTATCTTCAGTGCAAACAACATCTGCGATTCCTTCCCACACAATAAAAGAAGTACTGCTAGCTGCGCACACAAATCGATGCACTCACGCGAACTTCTGTACTCAAGCAATCGTGCTTGTCATTACAATGCCTGCTTGTCATTAGCTAGTGTTGTAGGCAATCCTCCATCGCAGTAAACGTTTCATTTCACGGCCATCGCTTCAAGTGTAGATGGGTTTTTTTTAAATTCCTAAACTAGATCAGCTACTTTGTTCTCTTCGCAATGACCTTTAACTTGTTTTTTTAGAAACATAGAAAATAGGTGCAGGAGTAGGCCATGCGGCCCTTCAAGCCAGCACTGCCATTCAATGTGATCATGGCGGATCATTGTAATTAAGGTGAATCGTTCCAGCTTTTTCCCCCATCTCCCTTGATTCGAACTCTTGAAAACATCCAATGAATTGGCCTCCACAGACTTCTGTGGCGGAGAATCTCACAGATTCACAACTCTCTGAATGAAAAAGTTTTTCCTCATCTCAGTCCTAAATGGCCTAACCCTTATTCTAAAAATGAGACCCCTGGTTCTGGACTCCCCCAACATCGGGAACGTTTTTCCTGCATCTACCCTGTCCAATCCTCTAGGAATTTTATGTTTCTATACAATCCCCTCTCATGCTTCTAAATTCCAGTAAATACAAGCCCAGATGGCCTATTCATTCATCATACATCAGTCCTGCCATCCTGTGAATTAAACTGGTGAACCTACGTTACACACCCTCAAGAGCAATAATGTTCTCCCTCAAATTAGGAGACCAGAAATGCACACAATACTCCAGGTGTGGTCTCACCAGAGCCATGTACAACTGCAGTAGGACCTCCTTGCTCCTAAACTCAAATTCTCTCGCAATGAAGGCCGACATGCCATTGGCTTTCTTAACTGCCTGCTGTACCTGCATGCTTACTTTCAGTGACTGATGTACAAGCACACACAGGACTCGTTGCACCTCCCCTTCTCCTAATCTGACACCATTCAGATAATAATCTACCTTCCTGTTCTTGCCACCAAAGTGGATAACCTCACATTTATCCACACATTTATCCATATTATACTGCATCTGCCATGCTTCTGCCCACTCACCCAACCTATCCAAGTCACCCTGCAGCTTCATAGCATTGTCCTCGCTGCTCACACTGTCACCCAGCTTTATGTCACCTGCAAACTTAGAGATGTTACATTTAATTCCCTCATCCAAATGGTTAATATAAATTGTAATTGGGTTCCCAGCACCATGCCTTGCGGCACCCCATTCGTCATTGCCTGCCATTCTGAAAAGGGCCCGTTAATTCCTACAGTTTGCTTTCTGTCTTCCAACCAGTTTGCTATCCTTGTCAATACCCTACCCCCAATACCATGTGCTCTAATTTTGCACACTAATCTTGTGTGGGACCTTGTCAAAGGCTTTTTGAAAGTCCAGATACACTACATCCACTGGCTCTCCCTTATCCAATCTAGTTGTTACATCCTCAAAAAATTTCAAAAATTAGTCAAGCATGATTTCCCCATCATAAATCCATGCTGACTTTGACCGATCCCATCACTGCTTTCCAAATGCGCTGCTATAACATCTTTAATAATTGACTCCAGCATCTTCCCTGATACTGACGTAAAGCTAACTGGTCTATAATTCCCATTTTCTCACTCCCTCCTTTCTTAAAAAGTGGAGTTACATTGGCTACCCTCCAGTCCACAGGAACTGAACCAGAGTCGAGAGAATATTGGAAAATGATCACCAATGCATCCACAATTTCTAGGGCCACCTCCTTGAGTACTCTGGGATGCAGACCATCTGGCCCTGGAGATTTATCTGCCTTCAGTTACCATTTTCTGGCTAATGTGGATTCCCTTCAAGTTCCTCCCTCTCACTAGATCCTCAGTCCCCTAGTATTTCCAGGAGATTGGTTCTATCTTCACTAAGGAAGCCAAAGTACTCGTTTAAGTGTTCTGCCATTTCCTTGTTTCCCCATTATAAATTCACCTGTCTCTGGCTGTAAGGAAGCTACATTAGTCTTCACTAATCTTTTCCTTTTTTGCATACCTGTAGAAACGTTCACAGTCAGTTTTTATATTCTTCACAAGCTTTCTTTCGTGCTCTCCCCCCCCATCTTAATTAACCCCTTTGCCCCCCCTGTTGAATTCTAAATTTCTCCCAGTCCTGTTTTACCGCTTCTTCTGACCAATTTATATTCCTCGGATCTAACACTATCTTTGACTTCCCTCGTCAGCCACAGTTGAGCCGCCTTCCCAGTTTTATTTTTTCGCCAAACAGGAATGAAAGATTTCTGGAGTTCATTCATGCGGTCTTTAAATCTTCGCCATTGCATCTCCATTGTCAACTGTTTAAGTATAATTTGCCAGTCAATCCTAGCCAATCCCTGTCCCATACCTTCAAAGTCTCCTTTATTCAAGTTCAAGACCCTACTCTCTGAATTAACCATGTCAGTCTGCATCCTAATGCAGAATTCCACCATATTATGGTCATTGTCGCCCAAGGGACCTTGCACAACAAGATTGCTAACTAATCCTTCCTCATTACCCAATACTCAGCCCCGTAAAAACACATCAAAGGTCAAAAGAGTTTATTGTCATGTGTCCCTGACAGGACAATAAAATTCTTTCTTTGCATAGCACAACAGAACATAGTAGGCATTGACCACAATCATATACGTAAATACACACATGAATTAATAAATTAATAAAGTGCAAACAACAGATGGAGGGATATTAACGTCCAAAGTTTTGTCCGAGCCAAGTTTAATAGCCTGATGGCTGTGGGGAAGTAGCTATTCCTGAACCGGGTTGTTGCAGTCCTCAGGCTCCTGTACCTTCGACCCGAAGGTAGCAGGGAGATGAGTGTGTGGCCAGGATGGTGTGGGTCCTTGATGATGCTGCCAGCCTTTTTGAGGCAGCGACTGTGGTAGATCCCCTCCATGGAAGGAAGGTCAGAGCCGATGATGGACTGGGCAGTGTTTACTACTTTTTGTAGTCTTTTCCTCTCCAGGGCACTCAAGTTGCCGAACCAAGCCACGATGCAACCGGTCAGCAAGCTCTCTACTGTGCATCTGTAGAAGTTAGAGAGAGTCCTCCTTGACAGACCAACTGTCCGTAATCTTCTCTGGAAGTAGAGGCGCTGATGAGCTTTCTTAATAATTGCATCTGTGTTCTCGGACCAGGAAAGATCTTCACAGATGTGCACGCCCAGGAATTTGAAGCTCTTGACCCTTTCAACCATCGACCCGTTGACATAAACAGGACTGTGGGTCCCCATCCTACTTCTTCCGAAGTCTGCAATCAGTTCCTTGGTTTTGCTGGTGTTGAGGGCCAGGTTGTTGTGCTGGCACCAAATGGACAGTTGCTGGATCTCTCTTCTATACTCTGACTCATCCCCATCAGTGATACGTCCCACAACAGTGGTGTCGTCAGCGAACTTGATGATGGAGTTCGCACTATGACCGGCTACGCAGTCATGAGTATACAGTGAGTACAGCAGGGGGCTGAGCACGCAGCCTTGAGGTGCTCCCGTGCTGATTGTTATCGAGTCTGACACATTTCCACCAATACGAACAGACTGTGGTCTGTGAATGAGGAAGTCGAGGATCCAATTGCAGAGGGATGCGCAGAGACCCAGTTCTGCGAGTTTGGTAACCAGCTTGGAGGGGATGATTGTGTTAAATGCCGAGCTGTAGTCAATGAATAACAGCCTGACATATGAGTGTTTGTTGTCCAAGTGGTCCAGAGTGGAGTGTAGGGCCAGTGAGATCGCGTCCACCGTTGATCTGTTGTTGCGGTAAGCGAACTGCAGTGGGTCCAGGTTTTTGTCGAGGTAGGAGTTGATTTGCGCCATGATCAACCTCTCAAAGCACTTCATCACCACAGGCGTTAGTGCCACAGGTTGATAGTCATTGAGGCACGTCATTGAAGCCCTTTTGAAGCAGGTTGGGAACCTCAGACTTCAGAAGTGACAGGTTGAAAATGTCCGTAAAAACTCCAGCCAGTTGGGCCGCACAGGTTTTTAGAACACGACCAGGTATGCCATATACCATATACATTCCAGGAAATCCTCCTCCTCAGCACTTACTAAATTGGTTGGCCCAATCTATATGTAGATTAAAGTCACCAGTGATAACTCCTGTACCTTTGCTACACTCATCCCTAATTTCCTGCTTGATGCTATCCCCAACCTCCCTACTGCTGTTTGGTGGTCTGTATTCCACTCCAACAAGCGTTTTCTGCCCTTGGCTATTTCGCAGTTCTACCCATATTGATTCTTCAGCAGTCAAACTAATGTCTCTCCTTGCTATTGCATTAATCTCCTCTTTAACCACCAATGCCACTCAACCTTCTCTTCCTTTCTGTCTATCCTTCCTGAATATCAAACATTTATGAATATCATATGCATGTTTAGCTCCCAGCCTTGGTCACCCTGGAGCCATGTGTTCGTAATTCCAACTATATCATATCCCTTAACTACTAGCTGCGCATTCAATTCATCCACCTTATATCGAATGCTCCTCGCATTAAGGCACAAAGCTTTCAGGTTAGTTTTTCTTATCTCCCTTCTACCTTTTGTTTCTGTCCTCCTTTTATGGCTCTCTGTCTCCTTGCATTGGTTCCCATTCCCCTGCCCTGTTAGTTCAAACATGACTTTTCCTACACTGTCCCTTTTGTACAGGTCATCCCTGCCCCAGAAGAGATTCATGTGATTTAGAAATCCTGCACCAACTTCCCAGCCACACATTCAGATCCCCTATCTCCCTGTTCCCACCCTCACTAGCATGAAGTATTGGAAGCAACAAAGAGATAATCAGCCTAGAAGTCCTGCTTTTCAGCCTCCTACCTAATTCGCTATACTCACGTTACAGAACCTCCTTCCTCTTCTTATCCACATCATTTATGCCTACATGCACAACCACTTCTGGCTGTTCACCTTCCCTCTCAAGGTTCAAAGTTCACATTTATTTAGTGCCATGGACAACCACAGTTCCGACGCGAACTGAGGCCCCCGGTCAGATGTTATGTACAGCGGCATCCCGTACCGGGCGATCCAGTGTGCCACAAAATCCCAAGCACAAGTGGCCGTTGAGGAATCAGCCAGCAGAATGGCTTCAAGCCACTGCGTGAAGTGGTCCACCATGGTGAAGAGTAGGGTCATGCCCTGGGACAGTGGCAGCGGCCCCACGATGTCTACGTGAATGTGGTCGAACCGCTGTCGAGGGATGGCGAACTCCTGCAACGGCGCATGAATGTGTGGCTGCACCATAGCGGTTTGGCACTGGATGCAGGTGCACGCCCAATGTCCAACTTCCTTGCGCAGCCCATGCCACATGAAGCTGGACGCTACAAGGGCTGTTGTCGCCCGGATGGAGTGATGAGCGAGTCCGTAGAGCACCTCAAACACCCTGCCCCGCCAGGCGACGGGGATGATGGGTCGCGGAAATCCATTGGAGACATTGCACAGCAGTGTTGCATCCCCAGGACCACAGATGGCGTCCTCCAACTGCAAGCCCGATACCGCCGTGTGATAGGCGGCCATTTCCTCGTCGACCAGCTGTGCGGCTGCCAGGGCAGAATAATCAATACCCTCAGTGACTTGGAGAATGGCGTGAACCCACAGATCGCGAAAAGTCGATCACCCTGTTGTACTCGCCCTCAACGAAACGGGTGGAAGTGGTATACTCGGACACGTACACCAAATGCCTCTGCTGCCGTGCAGACCATGGGTCTGAAACCTTGGCAAAAGCGAAAGTTAGCGGCTTGTGATCCATGAAGGCGGTAAAGGTCCTCCAGGAAGTAGCGAAAGTGGCGTACGGCGATGTACAGAACATGGAGCTCACGGTCGAAAGCGCTGTAACGGCACTTAGCACCACTGAGATGCCAGCTGAAGAAGGCGAGTGACCGCCGGCATCTGTCAACGAGCTGCTCCAACACTGCCCCAACAAGCATCTCAGAAGCATCCACCGTCAGAGCGGTCGGGGCATCCTCTCGTAGATGGACGAGCATCGTGGCCCCTGCCAGAGCCACCTTAGCACTCTCGAACGCCGCTACTGCTCCTTCAGACCACTCAACTTCCTTGCGATGACCAGCGATCAGGTGGAAAAGCGGGCGCATGATTGCAGCCGCCGCTGGCAAGAAACAGTGATAAAACGCAACCATCCCCACGAATTCCTGGAGGCCCTTAACTGTGGTCAGATGGGGGAACCGGTGGAGAGTGTCCACCCTGGCTGGCAGAGGCACCACCCCTTGTGGAGTTACGTGATGGCCAAGGAAGCCGATGGTCATCACCCCAAAACGGTACTTGGACGAGTTGATTGCCAACCCATAGTCACTGAGGTGCTGTCACAGCTGACGGAGGTGGATGCAGTGCTCCTGCCATGAACGACTGGCCATGAGAATGTCATTCAAGTACGCAAATACAAAGTCCAGGCCATGACACACACAGTTCATAAGCCGCTGGAAGGCCTGTGAGGCATTCTTCAACCCAAACAGCATCCGCAAAAATTCAAACAGTCCAAACAGTATAATAATTGCTGTCTTAAGGATATCATCGGGGTCTACTGGAGTCTGGTTGTACCCTCGCATGAGGTCCGCCTTGGAGAACACCAATGCTCCAGCCAGATGGGCATTGAAGGCCTGAATGTGCAGGACAAGGTACCTGCCGGCGACGGTCGCATCATTCAGGCATTGGTAATCTCCACACGGGTGCCAGCCCCCTCCCGCTTTGGGGACCATATGGACTGGTGATGCCCATGGGCTATCAGAGGGGCACACGATGCCCATCGCCTCCACCAGGTGGAACTCCTCCTAGACGGAGCTTGTACGGCATGTGATGACGCGCCTGGGCGTGAACAGGCGGGCCGGTAGTCAGAATATGGTGCTCCACCCCATGCTTGGGGGAGGAGGAGCGGAAGTAGGGTTCGAGAATGTCCGGAAAATCCGCCAGGATATGCGCGAAAGTTGCATCCACGGACGACAGGGGAACATCAGGGCGTGCAACCGGATCACCAACGCGGAGGAAGACCAGCTCCAGCATGACGGAGTGCACCAGGCGATGCCGCTTGACATCCATGAGGAGTAAATGGGCTCGAAAGAAGTCGGCGCCCAGCAGCGGCTGGGAAACATTGGCGATGACGAACTTCCACGAAAAGCAGCTGTGGCCAAAGTTGAGGGTGATGGTGTGAACTCCGTAGGTGCCAACAGTGCTCCTGTTCACCGCGGTGAGGAGGGGGCCGCATTTGCCCACACGGATGTCAGCAATGGAGGGAGGCAGAACACTCACTTCTGCACCGGTGTCCAGGAGGAATCGACCCCCGGTGCGGCGATCCCAGGCAAAGAGGGTGCGCGACTTTGGTGCCTTTCAGAGAGGGGCGGGTTTAAAATGCCGTTTTTCTCCAGACAGGGCAAATTGATCCATCACAGGGGATTTTGTTGCTAAAGAGAAATCGCTCCGACATTTGATTTATGAAGGTATTTTTAAACTACGCTAGATCATTTATGAGCTAGAGTAATTTAAAAATAATCTTCTAGAGCCATGAGCGCCGACAACGGGAAGGATTTTCCGTAGGGGGTAAAATAAGGTACATAGTTTATTTTTACATAAAAACGTGCTTCTTAGGAAGCCTTTAATTAAATTTTCATGTTGCTTAGAGGGGACAAAAAATATATACGAACCGCCAGTGTTTTTCCTGCCGACTGTGGGCTAAATTCACCGCAACGTTCCAATCCACCGCGTTCCACTAAAACCCACTCGCAAGTTGATTTAAATGGCCATTAATTTACGAGAATTAAGCACTAAGTTCCTTCCATTTGACCTATAAATTCATGAAAATGAGATTTAAAAATCATGTTATATTGTGAATTATTGTGTGAATGTTATCTGGACATTTAGGCAATTTAAAAATGTTTATCTTTTCTTAAGAACTGGATAGATGTTTAGATCTAGTAATTGAATTTTGTAATTAGCTACAATTAGGTAACTAACTAATTATATGCTTCAATTTCAGGTCATCCAAGTAAGATTGTTTCATATTTGTGTCAGAATGCTTCAATCTATAATAACTGAAAATTTCATTGAGTCTTAATTTTTAAGAAAGTTATGGGCTTTTGACTGTCCTAGATCACAGCTTTTTAGTTAATGGAGAGGCAATGGGGAACAAGATGCTAATTTCTGAGTATGAAAATGGCCATAACTTTTTTAATACTGAAGATATGAAAGTGAATTAGGTGTCAAATTAAACTTCTTTTTATGCTTTATCTCATGGGATAAATTGCAGGCTTGATTTTTTAAATCTCAAAATTTTGTAACATTGCTACATAAATTCATGTTGACTTGGACCAATCCTTTTACTGCTATCCAAATGCTCCATTATTACCTCTTTAATAATTTACTCCAGCATCTTTCATAGAAACATAGAAATTAGGTGCAGGAATAGGCCATTCGGCCCTTCGAGCCTGCACCGCCATTCAATATGATCATGGCTGATCATCCAACTCAGTATCCCGTACCTGCCTTCTCTCCATACCCTCTAATCCCCTTAGCCACAAGGGCCACATCTAACTCCCTCTTAAATATATCCAATGAACTGGCCTCAACTACCCTCTGTGGCAGAGAGTTCCAGAGACCCACCACTCTCTGTGTGAAAAAAATCCTTCTCATCTCGGTCCTAAAGGATTTCCCCCTTATCCTTAAGCTGTGACCCCTTGTCCTGGACCTCCCCAACATCGGGAACAATCTTCCTGCATCTAGCCTGTCCAACCCCTTAAGAATCTTGTAAGTTTCTATAAGATCCCCTCTCAATCTCCTAAATTCTAGAGAGTATAAACCGAGTCTATCCAGTCTTTGTTCATAAGACAGTCCTGACATCCCAGGAATCAGTCTGGTGAACCTTCGCTGCACTCCCTCTATGGCAATAATGTCCTTCCTCAGATTTGGAGACCAGAACTGTACGCAATACTCCAGGTGTGGCCTCACCAAGACCCTATACAACTGAAGTAGAACCTCCCTGCTCCTATACTCAAATCCTTTCCCACCACCGAAGTCAGGCTAACTGGTCTGTAATTCCCTGTTTTCTCTCTCGTTCCTTTCTTGAAGTCACTGACGACTGGCCCGTGTTTCCCGGGAACGCACAGGGGGAGGAGACATTGCCTGGCTGCGGCTCCCCAGCGGCGGTGATAATAGCACCAACTCCCTCTGCTGGCGTCTGGTGGAACTGCAGGTGAAGTTGGCTGGGCTGAATCACATGCTGGTATTGGGTGGAACTGCAGATGGACCGTACTGGAGAGGGGGAGAGAGGGGAGAGAAGGGAGAGGAGAGGGGGAGAGAGGGAGGAGGGAGAGGGGGAGAGAGGGAGAGGGAGAAAGAGAGAGAGAGAGAGAGAGAGGGGAGAGAGAGAGAAGGGAGAGGAGAGGGGGAAAGAGGGGGGAGAGAGAGAGGGGGGAGAGAGAGAGAACGGAGAGAGGGGAGAGAGAGAGATGGGGGAGAGAGAGGGGGGGAGAGAGGGGGGGAGAGAGGGGGGGAGAGAGGGGGGGAGAGAGGGGGGGAGAGAGGGGGGGAGAGAGGGGGGGAGAGAGGGGGGGAGAGAGGGGGGGAGAGAGGGGGGGAGAGAGGGGGGGAGAGAGGGGGGGAGAGAGGGGGGGAGAGAGGGGGGGAGAGAGGGGGGAGAGAGAGGGGGAGAGAGAGGGGGAGAGAGAGGGGGAGAGAGAGGGGAGAGAGAGGAGAGAGAGAGGAGAGAGAGAGGAGAGAGAGAGGAGAGAGAGAGGAGAGAGAGAGAGAAGGGAGAGAGAGAGAGAGAGAAAGAAAGAGAGAGAGAGAGAGAGAGAGAGAGAGAGACAGAGAGAGAGAGAGAGAGAGAGAGAGAGAGGGGGGGGGAGTGAGAGAGAAAAAGGGGAGAGAGATAAAAAGGGAGAGAGAGAAGGGTGAGATAAACTATGGCATATTATAACCTGCAGCCGTCCAATTCTGACCGCCACCGACCCCACCACTGCACTATTGCACCCTTCTTCATGGCGGCCCTGCGATGTCTCGGCTCTGACAATTCGAGGGACCGAACTGGTAACAACATCAAGAGCAGCCCCAGGCTGCCGCTGCGTTCCCCGACTCGAATCTGAGCTTGAAAACTCTTGTGATGGGTCTGATGTGTCCCGCGGGCCATATTTTGGAGACTCCTGCCTTACAAGAACAAAAATGTACAGAAGTACAAAAATTGATTACTTTATTATTGTGGTAAGTATAGATCTATTTAAAAAAAACAAAAAACTTTCTAATGTACCGACAAACCTAGTTTCCCAATGACCGTTGATGGGGGAACAGAAAATTATATTTTCAGGACAGAATAATATCGACAGAAAACAATAATATTTCCTGACCTTTCTTTGTCATTGGGGAAACTGAAGAAAGACAGGTTGTCTATATTGTCCATTATGGCAATTTATAGCAGAACAGTGAGCTATAGATGTAGACGTCTACGCCATGACAGTATCGAGGCAGCCCAGTAAAATGGCGCGAAGAGTCATCCATGACGTACTACGTATTTTACGCCGAATGGCGTATCTTGCTCCGCTCTGTCCTCTTTGCTCTTGACGCTCTTCCTAAACCTTACTCACTGACTTACCTGGTCATATAATCCTGGTCCGGCTCCGGCTACTGCTGTTCTGTGCACTTCCAGGTAATAATTAACCAGGTTCTGAAGATATTTGGCGCAGAGCATTGTTGCAACAATGTCATGCAAGATTTTTACTTTTGACAAATTGCTCCTTCAAAACATACAATACAATACGGTTTTATTCGTCACATTGCACATAAAGTGGAAGTGAAATGAATTTGCCAGCAGCGGTACAATGATAACGAACACACAATACACAATAAAAATGTAACACAAACATCCACCACAGCATTCATCACTGTGGTGAAGGCACAAAATATGGCCAGTTCTCCTCCATTTTCCCCCATGGTCAGGATCTCCACACTCCGCAGTCACCGCTGCGGGCGTCCAGATGTGTAGACAAGGTAAAAGTCCAGGTAAGTCCAATCGGCTCTTCCCCACCAGAGACCATGGCTTTAGGTTGGTGTAGGCCGCAGGCCGGCGGTCGCAGATTTAAAGTCCCTGCCGCAGCCAGAAGCACCGCAGACCGCAGGGCTGGCGGTCGAACCTCCCCTCCAGGGATGATGGTAAGTCCACGCCGGGCCTGCGGTAGAAGTAGGCCGCGGGCCGGCAGTGGTGGCTTCTTCTCCCGGGTCGCCCACGAGGGACCCCGGGCTGCGGACGCCGCGCCAGCTGGAGCTCTGCAGACAGCGGCTTCAGGCTGCCGCGGGCCAGCGAACGGAACGCTCCCCTCCAGCGAGCCCCGGCGAGGGCTTGCCCGCTTCACGCTCCCTTCCGCTGAAGCCCTGGGCGCGACTCCGGGAAAGGCCACCCAATCCTGGCTGTTAGGCCATGGTGGAGGCGACCTGGAAAAAGTCGCCTCTCCGTGGAGGAGGCGACTGAAACGGTTTCCACACCGCCCCCCACACAAGACTCACAAAGAAACATTAAAAACAGACTTTAAAACATACTAATAAAAATTTAAAAGGTAGAAATAAACAGACATGCTGCTGACAGGGCGCCGGCTTGCAGCGACCCCACCGGCCTGCACTGCCATTCAATATGGTCATGGCTGATCATCCAACTCATTATCCTGTACCTGCCTTCTCTCCATACCCCCTGATCTCCTTAGCCACAAGGGCCACATCTAACTTCTTCTTAAATATAGCCAATGAACTGGCCTCCACTACCTTCTGTGGCAGAAAATTCCAGAGATTCACCACTCTCTGCGTGAAAAATGTTTTTCTCATCTCATAGAAACATAGAAAATAGGTGCAGGAGTAGGCCATTCGGCCCTTCGAGCCTGCACCGCCATTCAATGTGATCATCTCGGTCCTAAAAGATTTCCCCCTTATCCTTAAACTGTGACCCCCTTGTTCTGGACTTCCCCAACATCGGGAACAATCTGTCTGCATCTAGCCTGTCCAACCCCTTAAGAATTTTGTAAGTTTCTATAAGATCCCCCCTCAATCTTCTAAATTCTAGCGAGTACATGCCGAGTCTATCCAGTCTTTCTTCATATGAAAGTCCTGACATCCCAGGAATCAGTCTCCCTCAATGGCAAGAATGTCTTTCCTCAGATTAGGAGACCAAAACTGTACTCCCTCAATGGCAAGAATGTCTTTCCTCAGATTAGGAGACCAAAACTGTACATAATAATCCAGGTGTGGTCTCACAAAGACCCTGTACAACTGATGTTAAAAATAACATTGTTTTCGATAATATTCTGTCAATTTACATCCACTGTGAAATTGTGCCACTGTTCCTTTAAGACAGTGTGAGGGAGTGTCTTATCAGTCTACACATTAGCTATCAAGGAAGTACACAAACAGGTTTATTTCCATTGCATGCACCTGCTGCAGCTGAATATCTTGTCGCCTCCTCAGAATCGTTGATAAATGGACGGGAACACTAACAATCCATCAACAGAACAGAAATTCCCATCATGGGGAGGTGAATAGACTTTTTTTTTTAATACACTTCCATCATGAGGAGGCGAATAGTGTGTTTTTTAATTAACTATCGAGCATTTTCTGATGTTTTGGAATTGGAAGTGTAGATTGTTTTGAAATGGTTTAGCTTGTCAGTGCCACATAATTTATGCCTTGTAATGTGACTTTTAAAAGAAAATTTAATTCATTGGCTCTGCATTCTTTCTTACTGGGCATGATCTGGATTCTCAATTCTGTCAATCAGTTGTACTTTGACTGTGAATGTTTAAAGGAGTGTTATCTGTGGATCTTGCATTCCAATCTTAGCAATCGTGTTGTACAAAGCCCCTTGGGCAACAGTGACCATAATAGACAATAGGCGCAGGAGTAGGCCATTTGGCCCTTCGAGCCAGCACCACTATTCACTGTGATAATGGCTGATCATCCACAATCATCCCGTTCCTGCATTCTCCCCATATTCCTTGGATATATGGTGGAATTCTGCATTAAGATGGAGAATGACACGGTAAATTCAGAGACCATGGTGCTGAACTTTAAGAAAAGAGACTTTGATGGTATGAGCTGGGAATTGCCTTGGATAGACTGGCAAATTATACTTAAAGGATTGATGCTGGAGATGTAATGGCAAAGATTTAAAGATCGCATGGATGAATTACAGCAATTGTTCATCCCTGTCTGACGCAAAAATAAAATGGGGCAGGCAGCTCAACCATGGCTGATGAGGGAAATCCAAAGGAAGAGGCATATAAATTGGCCAGAGAAAGCAGCAAACCGGAGGACTGGGAGAGATTTGGAATTCAAAAGAGGAGTACAAAGGGGTTAATTAAGAGGAGGAAAATAGACCATGAAAGAAAATTGCGGGGAATGTTAAAAAGTGACTGTAAAAGCTTCTTTAGATGTGTGAAGAGGAAAGATTAGTGAAGCCAAATGTAGGTTCCTTACAGTCAGAAACGGGTGAATTTATAATGGGGAAACAAGGAAATGGCATACCAGTTAAACAAATACTTTGAAGATGCTTGAGTTGATTATTAAATATGTAATTGCAGCGCATTTAGAAAGCAGTGACAGGATCAGTCAAAGTCAGCATGGATTTACGACAGGGAAATCATGCTTGACTAATCTTCTGTATTTTTTTGAGGATGTAACAAGTAGAATGGATAAGTGGGAGCCAGTGGATGTGGTGTATCTGGACTTTCAAAAAGCCTTTGACAAGGTCCCACACAAGAGATTAGTGTGCTAAATTAGAGCACATGGTATTGGGGGGTATGGTATTGACGGATAAAGAACTGGTTGGCAGACAGGAAGCAAAGTGTAGGAATTAATGGGTCCTTTTCAGAATGGCAGGCAGTGACTAGTGGGGTGCCGCAAGGCTCAGTGCTGGGACCCCAATTATTTACAATATATATTAATGATTTAGATGAGGGAATTAAATGTAACCTCCGAGTTTGCGGATTACACAAAGCTGGGTGGTAGTGTGGGCTGCAAGGAGGACGCTATGAGTCTCTCGGGTGACTTGGATAGTCTGGATGAGTCGGCAGGTGCAGTATAATATGGATAAATGTGAGGTTATTCACTTTGGTGGCAAGTACAAGACAGATTATTGGTGTCGAATTAAGAAAAGGGGAGGTGCAACGAGACCTGGGTGTCCTTGTACATCAGTCACTGAAAGTAAGC
The DNA here is from genome assembly GCA_963514005.1 of Raja brachyura. Next base: position 103,276,848 of record OY740782.1, on the reverse strand, counting down.
ATGCAGGTACAGCAGGCAGAGAAGAAAGCAAATGGCATGTTGGCCATGAAAGGGTTTCAGTATAGGAGCAAGGAGTTTCTACTGCAGTTGTACAGGGCCCTGGTGAGACCACAGCAGGAGTATTGTGTGCAGGTTTGGTCTCCTAATTTGAGGAAGGACTTTATTGCTATTGAGCGAGTACAGAGTCGGTTCACCAGTTTAATTCTCGTGATGGCAGGACTGACATATGATGAAAGAATGGGTCGACTGGGCTTGCATTCACAGGAATTTAGAAGGATGAGAGGTGATCTTATAGAAATATATAAAATTCTTAAAGTATTGGACAGGCCAGATGCAGGAAAAATGGTCCCGATGTTGGGGATTCAAGAATCAGGGGTCACTGTTTAAGAATAAGGGGTAGGCCATTTAGGACTGAGATGAGGAAAAACTTTTTCCCCTGAGAGTTGTGAATCTGTGGAATTGTCTGGCACAGAAGGCAGTGGAAGCCAATTCACAGGATGTTTTCAAGGGAGTTAGATATAGCTCTAAAGGCAATCAAGGGATATGGGGGAAAATCGGGAACGGGATATTGATTTTGGATGATTCATATTGGATGGCGGTGCTGGCTCAAAGGGACGAACGGCCTACTCCTGCACCTATTTTCTATGTTCCAATCTTTCACTTTTCTTTAACTGACTTTAATTGAAAATGTGACACCGCACCTTTCCATTCCTTCTTTCCGTTCTTCTTGGTGAGTTTGCTGAATCCTCCTTCAACTTGTTCTCTCAATGAAGGGTAATACTTATCTTTATGGCTGAATATTTCTCCACAGTCCAACAGCCTTTACAGGATCAACCTGCCTCTAATCTAAGACAACCCACCAAACTGGTACCACATGAGTGATCTCCACCCTTTAGAGTCCCACATACCATGCACATGGTGATCCCACCTCCCTACAATCACACAACACAAGAGGATGTGCCATAGTTATGGAGTGGTTCAACATGGAACCAGGCCATTTGATCTACCGAGTATGTCCCTTATAACACAAAACAGCACTAATAAGCAGGTCATCCTCAACTCTGGGGAACTACACCAGAATATGGAATGTGATTCACGTGTTTCTCTCGAGCAATCCATTCTACTACATAGTACATCCCTTTCTCTACTCACTAGTGTACCACTTTCTCAGCATCATGTCGTTTTTGCCTCTCATGTCCCATTAAGTCAAGTCGAATTTGCGCAAGTACAGTGAGGTATAGGAACAATGAAAATCTAGCTGGGAGCAGCGTTAATGCCTTTTCTCTGTTCCCTCTGTATTTGAACTGAAACATAGAACAGTAAATTGAGCTGAAAATTAGAACAGTAAAGTAAATTAAATAAAATTACAGAGCAAGCATATGAAAGAATAGCCTCGTTTACACATGATTAATAAACGTGACATCAGAACAGAGGGTTCAGAAAGAAGATCCAGGTGTAGATGGATGGGGTATAATCAATGAGTAAATATGCATTTTTCTTTAACAAGCCAAAAGTCATTGCCAGTAACAGTAAAAGAAGAAATGGTTGAGCGACTGGATAGGTTAAACATTGATGGAAAGAAATTACTGGAAAGGCTGGCTTTATCAAAGGTAGATACATAAAAAGATCTAGACAGGATGTAAGATTGCAGGGGAAGTCCGGGGTCAAATTTGTGTATACATAGGTCATAATCTTCCAAGTTTCCTCGGAGGAAGGGTTATTGCCAGAGGGCTGGAGACATAAATATTACACCATTGTTCAAAAAACTAATCAGAATCTCGCTACACAGAAAGGACTCCTTTAAGCTTGCCTCGTAAATCCGAACTATGATGCCTTTCCTGCTAATCCCATTTGCCTGCATTAGGTCTAGATCCCTTGATGCTTTTCCTATCGAAGTATGTGTCCAAAAGCATTTTAAACATCCTAATTGTATCGGCCTTTACAACTTCCTCTGAAATCAGCAAACTCCATCCCCACCCCCCTGAAAAACATACACGTTTGATCTCCTTTAGATTACTCTCACCTGAAACATGTACCCTGTAGTTGTTCCTGCCCTGGGGAAAAAAACTCTTGATTATATCTATGCCCCCATAGTTTTATAAAGCCTTAAAAGGTAATCCCTCAGTCTTTCACATTCCTGTGGAAATAAACCCATCCTATGTAATCTCTCCGTACAACTTCTGCAGTTTGTTTTTTCTTTTGGTATTAAGGGCAGCATAGTGGTGCAGCTCAAGAGACCCCAGTTTGATCCTGACTACGGGTGCTGTCTGTAAGGAGTTTGTACTTTCTCCGTGACCTGTGTGGGTTTTCTCCGGGTGCTCCAGTTTCCTCCCACACTCCGAATACGTAGGTTAATTGGCTTTGGTTAAAAAAAATGTAAATTGGCCCTAGTGTGCTAGTGTACGAGGATCACTGGTCAGCACGTACCCGGTGGATAAAAGACCCTGTTTCCCCGCTGTATCTCTAAAATCTACATCCCTCTATTACATATTTCCAAAATTATATGAGTATTACAAAGAAATATATATAAGCCTCAATGTTTTTAATAGTGAAGAGAAAAAAAAGAGTAAAGAAAGAATAGATGTTTAATTTAAAAAGTGTGATTATAATTTTGATTATATGTGAGAAGAGAAAGAGAAAAAAAAATAAAACAAAAGAAACCCCAAAAAAACCCCCATATTACTAATAAACAATTATTATACTCAAAGATAGAAAAAAAGTATACATCTTAACAATGAATGGAACAATTTCTAATAATATATATATATAGAGACAAGTATACAAATCTCAGATTAAACCTTTTCATCTGATCTTACCACCGGGTACTTGTTAAGTTGAGCCCAGCTACCCCTTCATATAATCATAGAAACATAGAAATTAGGTGCAGGAGTAGGCCATTCGGCCCTTCGAGCCTGCACCGCCATTCAATATGATCATGGCTGATCATCCAACTCAGTATCCCGTACCTGCCTTCTCTCCATACCCTCTGATCCCCTTAGCCACAAGGGCCACATCTAACTCCCTCTTAAATATAGCCAATGAACTGGCCTCAACTACCCTCTGTGGCAGAGAGTTCCAGAGACCCACCACTCTCTGTGTGAAAAAATTCCTTCTCATCTCGGTCCTAAAGGATTTCCCCCTTATCCTTAAGCTGTGACCCCTTGTCCTGGACCTCCCCAACATCGGGAACAATCTTCCTGCATCTAGCCTGTCCAACAGTGAACAGTGAATCAGTGAATGGAGACCATATTTGTTCAAAAAGTTTGTGTTTATCCATAAGGATAAACCTAATTCTCTCCAATTGCAACGTCTCCAACATTTCCACTGTCCACATTTTGATTGTAGGGGATAATGGTCCCTTCCAAAATTTTAATTTTTTTTTTTCCAATCATTAAACAGTAATCAAGAAAATTTCTTTGATTTGCTGTTAATGTTTGATTTGAATCTAAAACACCAAATATTATTAGCTTTGGGTCAGGATTTAATGTAATCTCAAGAACTATAGAAATAATTTTAAAAATCTCAGTCCAATAACTATTAAGTTTTGTACATATTACAAAACTATGAGTTAAATCAGCTTCTATGTACTGACATTTATCACACAATGGTGATATATTAGGAAAAATTATATTTCATTTCTTTTTTGAATAATGTAATCTATGTAATACTTTGAATTATATCAAAGTATGTGTGGCATTTAACGAACAACGATGTATACGTTGTAAACTTTCTTCCCAAAAATCTTTTAATATTGGTAAACCAGTTTCATTTTCCCATATTTGTCTAAATGATTCTGTTGTTGGTATTTCCCTGTCCAAAAGGATGTTATATATATATGCTATTAATTTATCTGTGTTTGGATGCTTATTAAGCACTTCATCCAGTAAACCTGGTTCTCTATTTCTATAATCTTGAGTATTTGATTTGACATAATCTCTGATTTGTAAATATCTAAGTAAGTTATTTGCGTGCAACCCATAAATATCTTTCAACTCTTGAAATGAGAGAAATTTCCCATTCCTGTAAAGATGTTCTATCCTTATAATTCCTAAATTTTTCCAATGTCTAAACTCCCCATCCAATAACGAGGGCTTAAACAGAGGATTATTCATAATTGGTAAACAAAGCGACATAGTTTCTAAATGTAAAGTCTTAACTATTTGTTTCCAAATACATATATTGCTTAAAATTATAGGATTTTCTTTATAATTTTTTTTTGTACCACCCTTGGGGCAAGGAGTATTGTACTTATATCGAAGGGTAAACAATCTTCCTTTACTATTCTTAACCAAGCTAGGTCCTGTTCCATATTTACCAAGCAAAAATTCATATTTTTAATCTGAACCGCCCAGAAATAATATAAAAAATTAGATAATGCTAGTCCACCATTTATCTTAGATTTACATAAGTGTCTTTTACCTCTATTCCATGCAAAAGCTTAATGAATCTCTTCTGCACTCTCTCTGTTGGGACTACATCTAACCTGCAATGTGACTAACACAACCGTACATCATACTTCAAATGTGGCCTACCCAATGTTTTGTACTGCTGCAACATGCCCAACTCATATACCTAACGCCTTGGCCTATGAAAGCAAGCATACCAAATATTTTCTCAACTACCCCTTCCGCCTGAGTCACCACTTTCAACATGCTCGGGACTTGCATCCAAAGGTTCCTCTGCATATCAATGACACCAGTCCATGCCATTTATTCTCTATGTCCTATCAGAATGTGAATTCCAAAAGTACAATATTGCACACTTGGTGGATTAAATTCCAACTGATACCACAATTAAGTCATTTGGACAAATATGAAATATTAAATAAAAGCCAATCGAGTCTGTTACCTCCCCTTCTCCCCTCCTCCACCTCACCTCCGCCCCTCCTCCACCCCTCCACTTCACTTCCTCCCACCCCCTCCACCCCACCCCTCCTCCACCTCACCACCCCTCCACCTCACCACCCCTCCACCTCACCTCCTACCACCCTTCCCCTCCCTCCGCACGTCCCCATCCCCATCTCCACCTCTCAGCTCTCACCTCTCCACCTCTCCACCTCTCCCCCTCTCCCCCTCTCCTCCTCATGCCACCCCTCATGCCACTCCTCATGCCACTCCTCATGCCACTCCTCATGCCACTCCTCATGCCACTCCTCATGCCCTGCTCGACCCTGGACCCCTCCAATCTACCCTGGAGCTACCCCTTTTCTAATTCGGCGCCCCCTGGTGGCGGTGGTGATTTAACGTGGCGCACTGCCGTCCGTCCGTCCGGCCGCCTGACGCGCAGGCGCGATGGCCGCCTCTCTGCTCGCCTGTTGCAGGCTCCCTCCGCGCTCGCCTCTCACTCGGTTGTCATGGAGGAGCCAAGATGGCGGCGCAGGCCTATGCGATGGGCAGACGGGAGATTAATCAACACTTCAACATCAGGAACGCCAAGCTGCTCGCCATCGGCTTCGTGCTCATCTTAACCGCCGGCCATGGGATCCACAGGAGCTACGGAGGTAAAGGCGTGGGGAGGTGGGGTGGGCGAGTTCCGCATGTGGGTGGGTGGGTGGTCGGTCCCGTGGTCGCCGGTCGTGAAGGCGAAGCCGGGCATCGCCGCTGACACTGGGTCCGGAGCAGGTCCCATGGCGGGGGAGGAGGAGGGGGGACGCTGGTTTAATGTTGGTCCGGCAGGTTGTAAGCCACAAGCTGGGAGTGGGCGGCTCGTCCTCGCTCGCTGCCCGTGTGTGCAATGCGCACCCGGAATAATCGCCAGTCGCTGCCGGCCCTCGTTGCTGCTGCCGGCCGCCTTTGTGTTTCACCAAAGATAGACACAAAATACTGGAGCAACTCAGTGGGTCAGGCAGCATCCCCGGAGAGAATATTATCACCCGGAGGGTGATATTTTGGTTCGAGACCTTTACTCAGATTTTGCGTCTTTCTTCGGTGTTTGCAGTTCCTTCCTACACATTTGTGTGTCACCAACTGGCCTTGAGGTGCTGCTTCCCTGAGCCGGTACAACAGAAAACCCAAACGTAACATTATGATTATCTGTACGACATGGGAGCTGCGGAATCGCATCGCCCCATCCAATGTATGCTTTTCATGCCCCACTCCTTTGAAAGGGGTAAACACGGACGGCGTGGTGTTCTGTCATCTGACAAAATGCAGAATGAATGAGCAGAGTTTGAGCTTGATTTATCCAGATGCATTTTACTTGTAATGTTTGCTGTCTAGTATACTTTCGTGTTGTAAGGCTGCAAATAGATCGTTCCGCAACATTGTATACCATTTAAATGTGCATAACTTTAAATACTGTGGTCTAAAGCTGCAAATACAAAATAGGTGAGGGAAACCAATTAGAACTGAAGTGAGGGAAGCCACTTACCACTCATATTTCAACCTGAAGATCAATAGAACAGAAGATTATTCTGACTCTCCTGGCCCAACACAAATGGATGCGGGAAATCAATTAGTGCTGATTGCAGTCAAATTTTCAGCCAGAAGATCATTAGCACAGAAGATTATTCGGACTCTCCTGGCCAAACAAAACTCTCCTGCAAAAAATATGCCCGATCTGCTGAAGGAACTCGGGGTGAGGTGACAGCTGTGGAGGAAAGTGATCAGTCTATTTCCCTCCACAGAGACTGTTGAGTTCATCTATCAGATTTTGCCTTTTGCTCCAGATTCCAGCATCTGCCACCTCGAATGTCTTGGCCTCCATCCTATCACATGCTAATGCACTTATTCCATAGAAATCAGAAAATGTACACGACCATCTAGCCTGTCCTGTCAGGAGATGGATAAAAGCTACCCAATCTAATCCCACCTTCCTGCACTTAATCAGTAGCCACATAGATCACTGCTCTTCAAACACACACTCAAATATTGTTTGATTAAGGGTTTCTACCTCCGCTCCCTTTTTGTTTGTAAGCAGCAAGGTCCAGCCACTTGCCACCATGTGGGTTAGAATATGTGTTAAACCCTTTGTTCTCCCTTCGCTTCTCTTTACATCTTGAAACTTGCATTTACATTCTAGTTCTAATGAAAAGCATAAAGGTTAAATTAGAGGTCTAATTCAGAGACCTAGAACAACAACTGAGGCTCCACTGGGGTGACTGTGGAATTGTAAATGTAGTTATTAATTAATCTGGATTCTTTTAAACTCTCATTACTGATGACTGCAAAACTACTGTTTAAGAAAGAACTGCAGATTCTGGAAAAATCGAAGGTAACCAAAAAATGCTGGATAAACTCAGCGGGTGAGTTTCTCCAGCATTTTTTGTCTAACTGCAAAACTACTGGATAGTTGGAAAAACCCAGCTGCTTTACTGGTTGTGGGGATTCTTCCACATGCATATATACCACATGCTGGTTAAATGAGCTTAGTATCGATACAGTGCCCTCCATAATTTTTGGGACAAAGACACAACATTTATTTGCCTCTGTACTCCACAATTTGAGATTTGTAATAGAAAAGAAAATCACATGTGGTTAAAGTGCACATTGTCAGATTTTAATAAAAGCTGACCGATTTACTATCTAGGATTTGTTAATTATGTAAAGCACATCAAATGCACTTTCTTCAACAACATTACTTATCAAAATTCATGAAAAACTTTGGTCCTTAAAGTTATTATGTCTATAATCTTTTCTCATTACACAGATGACACGTCATTTTACACCTTTACCAGAAGAATATACAGTGCCCTCCATAATGTTTGGGACAACGACCCATCATTTATTTATTTCCCTTTGTACTCCACAATTTGAGATTTGTAATAGAAATAGAAAAAAAAATCACATGCGGTTAAAGTGCACATTGTCAGATTATAATAAAGGCCATTTTTATAAATTTTTTTCGCCATGTAGAAATTACAGCAGTGTTTATACATAATCCCCCCATTTCATGGCACTGCAATGTTTGGGACACAGCAATGTCATGTAAATGAAACGAGTCCTGTTTAGTATTTTGTTGCATATCCTTTGCATGCAATGACTGCTTGAAGTCTGCGATTCATGGACATCACCAGTTGCTCGTGAATTTGTAGGGTTTTGCAAGATTCTGCGGTGTTTGTAACCTCATGAGAAATGTCATTGCCATTTTGTTGTAGATTGGAGGTGGGGGGGGTGGGGGGGGTGGGGTGTTGCAACAGATTAACTGAGATTTCTTATTGCAAAACATTGACATGCTTTAATGAGGTGTGTGGATGGTCGTTTGTTAAGTTTGTTCAATGCTGGAATTACCCGAAATATCAATGAAAATGAGCTTGAGCACAGGAACAAACGGTCATGATTCCATTGGAGGATAAATTAGATTTGAGGTGTAATTATAGTTATATATCCCCAACCCTATGTGTTTTTCTGGTGTTCTTATCAAATTTACTGTCAAACAATGCAAAAGAGAAATCTGAACCAGAACAAAATATGCTGTGGAGTGTGGAAGTGTGTGGAGTGCAAAGGCATTAACATTGCATTTTACTGACCTTCATCACAATTGCTAACTGCACTGGTAACTGATGCAGATTCAAATCCCAGGCCTAGATTAAGACCCTGATATGCTTATGAATATTTGATCACATCTAGAAACATTTGTCCAAATTAGCATGATAGAAGGATGCTTTGAACAAATAAATAACACAAGGTTTCACTTGAAAAAAAAATGCTGCTATCCCACAATGCTTTTAGGGGTCTCGGTATTTTACAGCCAAAGAAGAGTTTTGAAGCATAGCCAAGTTTTGTTATGTTGACAACAGTGACCAAGTAATTCGTTTTGGTAATGCCAAGTAATAGGATGGGTATTTATTGTACCGGACTCTCAAGATTAATCGCCTGTTCTTTATTGAATTAGTATCACATGATATATTGGATGCACTTGAGAAAACAGATGAGTCTTGGGTGTAACATTTCATCCAACTGTTGACGCCACTCTCTTTTGAATTACATTGTTCACTGGATGTGTAATAAATGTCCATACCTGGAACATTTTAGTCTGCTTTTAATGAGAGATGTGCAGTACATTATTTATAAACATGCGCATTTAGTAATTTAGACAAATTTCTAGTATAATTTGGATCAAGTCACTTTGGGTGTCACATTCGGGTCCTCTTAGAGTCATACAGAATGGAAAGTGGCCCAACTTGCCCACACCGACCAACGTGTCCCATTTACACTAGTCCCATCTGCCTACGGTTAGCCCTTATCCCTCTAAACCTATCCTATCCATGTACCTGTCTAAATGTTGTTTATACACTGCAATAGTACCTGCCTCAACTTCCTCATCTGGCCGCTCATTCCATAGCCCCACCACTGTTTGGGTTAAAAAAAAAAAGGTCCCCTTCAGGTTCCTATTCAATCTTTTCCTCTGACCTTAAACTATGTTCTTTGGTTCTCGATTCCCCTACTCTGGACAAGAGGCTCTAAGGGTTTACCCAATCTATTCCTGTCATGATTTTGTACATCTCTTTAAGATTACCCCTCATCCTACTGCGCTCCAAAAATTAAAGTCCTAACCTGCTCAATCTCTCCCTTTAGCACAAGCCCTCGAGTCCCAGCAATAGCCTTGCAAATCTTCTCTGCATCCTTTCCAGCTTAACAACATCTTTCCTATAACATGGTGTCCAAAACTGAACACGATACTTTAAATGTAGCCTCACCAATGTCTTGTATAACTGCAACGTGACCACCCAAAATCTATACTCTTGCACTCCTAGATCCCTCCCTCTAATGAACATGCATGCCCTGGACTCCTGTCAGCATACTTTAAAAACATCCCACTTTCTGGATCTTCCTTTTCCTTCAAACATCCTGCTACAATCGACTTGAGCGAATTCCTATCTCGTACACTCAGAGTCCCCCTCCCTCCCCCCCCCGCCGCCGCCGCCGCCACGGGTACCATGTAATCCCACGCTACCTATTCCACGTTAGATAGTCGGCGACTAAACCGTCTCCCCCGCCTGGTTTGCCAGGTGAGATGGGGGGAGTGGATCCCCAGCAGGACCAAAAACAAGACCTGTCAAAGGGCGGATGAGCTTCTAGCGAGCCAACGGCCATCCACACTTCAGTAGAAGTTGCGATCACCGTCGTACATAGCATTGTAAGGCACCTTGCCCTTTGATGTTTTCAACGGTGATGATGATGATGTAGTACACTCCCAACAAAGATGAGCATCCCTTTCTTATTGTTAGATGCAAAAAGCTGGAATAACTCAGCGTGTCAGGCAACATCTCTGAGGAATCTTTCTTGTTCCTCAGCTCCATCTATATAGCCTCACTAGATAACTCGTTCATAATGTCATCTCTGACCACGGCCATGACATCCACCTAAACCAATAACGCAACACCACGTCGTGTTTGTTGCCACCTCTATTTCTCATGAAGCACCTGTACCCTGAAACATTGAGCTGCCAGTCTTGCCCCTCCCTTAACCAGGTTTGCACAATGGCTACAACGTCACAGTCATGCATACCTATCCATGCCCTTCGTTCATCTGCCTCACCTGTTGGGCCTCTTGCATTAAAATAAGTGCATTTTTAACCAACATTCCTTCATATTCTCCCTGATTTTATTCTGTCCACTAAACTTTCTCTCATCACCCTCCATACCAACTTCTCACCTGTCTCGGTCCTGAATAGCACCTCACATCCCCCCTCCCTCCGCCAATCTAGTTTAAACCCACCTGTGCAGCACTAGCGAATCTGCCTGCCAGGATATTGATAAGCCTCCAGTTAAGGTGCAACCCATTCCTCTTATAGGAATGCATTAGCAATTCTATTTGAGTATATAATATTAAATAATTGTCTCAGATTATAAAATGAGTGACGTTTTGGGATAAAATCTGTTTGGTCGGGGTGTATTAATTTATAAATCACTAAGCTCAATCTATAAGATAGGATTTTAGTTAATATTTTCTGATCAGTATTTGATAGAGCTATTGCTCTATATGAGATGGGGGTCTTCCAGATCCTTATCAGTTTTAGGTATAAGTATTATTGTAGATTCGTTTAAAGTTTCCGGGAGTTGCTGTTGAGTATAAACGTATTTTTACAGTGTTTGTAAGTGTGGCGAAATCAGATCATAACATTTTTTTTGTAAAATTCAGAGCTTAGGCCATCAGGGCCTGCAGCTTTCCATTTTTTAAAGATCTAATTGACTCTTCGATATCTTTTGTCGTTATTTCAGCTCCTAATAGTTCTTGCTCTTGCAAATCTAAGCCTTTAAGGTTACATTTCTGTAAAAATGCTTCCATTCCTGTTGATTGTTCTGTCACTTTAGTTGAATAAAGATTTTGATAGTATTGTGTAAATCTGTCATTAATATCTTTGTGGAGTGTTAGTATTTCTCCCATATCTGATCTAATCTTATGAATCGTTTTTTCCCCATCCAATTTACGAAGCTAATAGTTTTTGTGGTTGATCACCAAATTCAAAATTTAATTGTTTTGTGTGTTGTTAAAGTTTTATTACTTAGTCAGAGTATATTTTCTTTACATAGCACCTTTTCTGTAGTAAAATGTTTCTAAAGTATTTCAGAGGAGAAGTGTTGAAGTAACTCACCAGATCAGGCAGCATCTCTGGAAGATGCAAATTGTGAATTAAAATATTATATCACATTAAATGAGGTGCAAAAATACAGCAGATCCAGGAAAATATTAAAAACAAAAAAATCTGGAAATACAATGTGGAGAGAGAAACAATATTGTTTCAGTTCATGACCTTTCATCAGGACCAATAAATTAAACATTGTTTCTCTACCTACAACGCTGTCTATTGATAATTTCTAACATTTTTAAGGAGATATGACAGGCAAAGGGATATTTGTTAAGGAATGTATTAGAGGAGGAGGAGGAGGAGAGGTGATGAGGTTTAGGGAGGGAAATCTATGGCTTAATGTTTGGGCAGCTGAAGCTGCCTACTTGGACAGCTGAAACTGCCAGCTGTTGTGTTATTTCAAAATGACAAATGCACAAGAGGACAGTTTTGGAGGAGCATTTTTAATCTTGGAGGGGTTAATAATTAAAGTCTAAGGCAATTTTATAAAGGTTGAGAATTTGCATTAAAAGTTGTGGTAGCTGATGGAAGTCAGTGGGCAAATCAATAATGGGTAAACAAAATCTTGTGAAAAATGGGATTTGGGCAGATGATTTTTGGATTAACTCAAATTTATGAACAGATGATTAGCCCAAAAATTGAATTACAGAGGTGTCAAAACCACAGCTGCCCAGGACAGAAAGGTCGGATTCGGAATGGGAAGGGGTGTTGAAGTGCTGGGCCACCGGGAGATCAGCTTGGTTATTGCGAACCGAGTGGAGGTGTTCGGCGAAGTGATCGCCAAGCTTACGCTTGGTCTCACCGATGTAGAGCAGCTGACATCTAGAGAAGCGGATGCAATAGATGAGGTTGGAGGAGGTGCAGGTGAACCTGTGCCGCACCTGGAATGACTGCTTGGGTCCTTGAATGGAGTCAAGGGGGGAGGTAAAGCACCAAGTGTAGCATTTCTTGAATCAAGGATCCAAGCAGTCTTCAGAAATGTTACACTTGTCGGACTCTGCATTTTACAGAGACCCATCTCTGGCCCATCATCCTCCTGCACTCCAAGGAATAAAGTCCTAGCCTGCTCAGCCTCTCCATATAGCTCGGGCCCTCGAGTCCTGGCAACATCCTTGTATATCTTCTCTGCAGGCACGTGCCGTCAGGGTAGGCAAGGTAGGCAGTGCCTACCCTGACTAAAATTATAAAATGGTCATTGTTTTATATATATTAAATATATATAAAACATATATAAAATGGTCATAAATAGTAACGGCATGGGAGAATTATGCTTTCCTAAGAGATCGATCTCTTAGGGAGGCATAATTCTCCCGTGCCTTTCATCCGCTGTACGTATAAAATGCGGAAGTATGTGCTATTCACGTGCCGTCGACGATGCTTCAAGCCATCAGTGGCAACGGTCTGTAAAGGCAGCTGAAATTCTGCCTTTACACCGTGGACTGCGTGTATGTGCTGCGCAGCGTACTGTGTATGCGCACCAGCCTACTGCGCACGCTTCTTCGCGGGTTTTTCAAAGATGGATAGTGATTACCTGAAGAGTTTCTCGAAGCAAACTTACGAGGAAAAGACCAAAATAATAAAAAATGGCAGACCAATGCCGGAAGTTAAAGAACTTCAACAGCGCAAAGGAACAGAAATAATTAGAACATTTAAAACAGCTTGGTACAACAGGAAAGAGTGGCTATGCGGTTGTATTTCAACAAATAGACTGTTTTGTTTCCCATGCCTGTTATTTCCTTTATCTAGTGGAACTGTATGGTAGCAGATGGATACAGTGATTTAACTAATTTGCCTAATGCTTTAAACAAGCACAAGAGATCTGCACATTATGAAAGCTAAATAGCATTGAAGACATTTGGGTCTACACGGATCGACTTGCTCATAGTTAAGCAGAAGCAACTTGGCATCGATATTCACAATGAAAAAGTTAAGAACAGGGAGATACTAAAAAAGTTAGTATGTGCTACTTGCTTTTTGATCAGACAAGAACTTGCTTATCGTGGTGATAATGAAAACAAAGAATCGCTGACTCGAGGAAACTATATTGAGTTACTGAAATGTACAGCAAATTTTGTTGAAAAATTGGCACATCATTTACAAAGGTCATCCATTTTTTCTGGCATTTCTAACAAGATACAAAATGACTTGATTGAAGCAGTAGGCACAGTTGTAGAAAATAATATTAAAGAAGAAGTCGCAAAAGCCCCATTCATTACCATAGAAGTGGATGAATCCACTGATATTTCAAATACAGCTCAGTGCTCTACAGTATTACGGTATATATTGGGCTCGGAAATTAAAGAAGCATTCATAGGCTTTGACAAACTTAAGGACAGAACTGCTACTAGTGTAACAGAATGCATATTCAATAACTTACACAAATATACTTGTGCTGAGAAACTTGTAGCACAGACATACGATGGAGCAATGGTAATGGCATCAAACTTAAATGGTGTTCAAGCTAAAGTAAGAAAAAAGGCACCATCAGCTTTATTTACCCACTGCTATGCTCATAAGTTGAATCTTGTTCTGTCTCAGTCAGCTAAATTCATACCTGAATGTACAGGCCTTTTCAAGACCATTGACGCTCTTGCTTCATTTTTTTAGTCATTCTACAAAACAAACGCAATTTCTTGATGAAATAGTGCAGAAACGCAGCACCAAACAGATGGACTTCAAACTCAAAGCAAATCCAAACTATTTTGCAATTTCATGGAGATCTCTGTAAACTTTTTGACAGCATTAACAGCAATCCTTTATTGTGGGATCCTGAAACTTTGGTGATGAGCAATGGGTTTTATGCTTGGCTGACGAAAGGTTCTACATACTTTCTTTTCATGGTTTATAATGACATTTTCATTAAAACTGACACTCTCTACACATTTTGCAAACTAAAATGATAGATATTCCTTATTGCATTGAAAGAATCAATGAAACAATACATTCGCTTGAGGATCTGTGCCAATATTTTGATGACATTCATGAAAAGTTTGAAGAATATTGCAAAGAAAATGACCTGACTGAATCAAAATCTCGTTCAAAACGTTCAATTAAAGAAGAGAGCACGAATATTTGATCTGATATTGGTTGATATATTGAAGCATATGGAAGCAAGATACAGCGACTTCAAAAATTTACAATTAATTTCCATAGCTGATGGAAACAAGTTTCAAAAACTTGCTTGTCAAATTGATCAGGAGGCAATAGAAAGTTTAGAAAGAAACTACGATAATGTAGCGGCACCAAACATGGTGAATAAAGGTGAGATATCAGGTCAGGTCAGTTCAAAGTGTTGTTTATTCAGTAGTGACACGTTAGGTGGGTGCGCTAACCATATTACAATGTTGCTGTAGCTGAGCGAGGTTGTACTCTCGGGCTCAGCTACCTGTTGACTGCTCTAAGGTCTCGAGGTGAGAGACCTTAAGTACCAGGACACTCATGAGGCCCATGACCTCACTTGCCTGCCCTCGTATCTCCTGACGAGGATTCGAGCATGAGTGGCCCGTGGTTAGGCTGAAGCCACAGTAACTTCTTTGATATCGTAAGAATGAAAGCGGATCTAGGTGGAATTTATAATGCACAAGTGTTTCGGGATAAATCATTTAAAGATTTACTTGTTTTTATATTTCAAAATGGACTGGAACAAATGTTCTCTGAAGCTGTGAAGCGGCTACAATTAATTTTAACAACTCCTACTATAACAGTTTCTGTTGAAAGATCATTTTTAGCTTTGAAAAGAATTAAAAGATTCACCAGGAATACAATGTCCAATGAAAGGCTTTCACCACTTGCTTTAATTTCCATCGAAAAGGAAATAATTACTCAGATGGAGTAATGTCCCACTGCTAATTTCTGTGAAAAAGTTATGGATATTTTTGCTGCAAAGAGAGAATGGATTTCGTGTACAAATAATATGGTAAGTAAATGTATTTGAGCTATATGTTTTTTAATACTTTATTAAGAGATAGGACCTATTGAAGACACATTACTTGATAAAAGTCGAGAGAACAATCTGCGCATGCGCGGTTTCCAAGATTTTTTAAAGCCACTGCCTACTCTGACTAATTACTAGCGGCACATGCTTGCTTCTCTGCTACCTTTCTAGCTTAACAACATCAAGATATCAAGGCTCAGGACATCAAGTAACATCAAGGCTCTCAAGATATGGGAAATCTTTGTTGTTGAAGGATGGCAATGTATAGCACGGCACATTGGTGGAGGACCTTTGGTTATCAAATGTCATGTTTTAGGCCCATCCTCAAGAATGCTAAAGTGAATGAGTCAACCAATATTTGCAAATGACGATGGGACATTCATGGTACTATTGGGAACCTTGAGTTCACGTGTTGTGACTGCACACATGCCTGATGTTAGAGCAGTTATGTTCTGGAAAGTCCCCCTTACAGAATTTGCTAATCACTCTCCTATCTTGAAGCATGTGCAAATTATATGGTTTTGCCTTATGGGGGAAAATTGCAATGCAGATACATTTGTAGGAACGTAAATTCCCTTTAACACATGGGTTGTCTATTTAAAGAGTGCACAACCAGCCAAGCATACAGTGCCCTCCATAATGTTTGGGACAAGGATCCATCATTTATTTATTTGCCTCTGTACTCCACAATTTGAGATTTGTAATTGAAAAAATCACATGTGGTTAAAGTGCACATTGTCAAATAAATGCTATTTTTATACAATTAGGGTTTACCATGTAGAAATTACAGCTGTGTTTATACATAGCGCCCCCCCCCCCACCTATTTCAGGGCACTGCAATGTTTGGGAGACAGCAATATATATTTTTCCGGTGGGCGGGGAGACCGACGTCGCAGTGGCCTCTGCAGTCCGTCTGTCTTTTTTAATTTTTTTGTCCCGTTGAGGGTATCGTTTGTAGTGGGTTTTTAACTGTGTATGTGTTGTGGGGGCGGGTGGGTGGGGGAAACTATTAAATCCTTCCCTGTACGGGAACCCGACCATTTCCCTGTCGGGACTCCGTTGTCATTCGGGCCTAGCACCGTGGAGCGGCCTCCAACCGGAACGACCTGGGGCTCCAGTCGCCCTACCATCGCGGAGCTGGCCGGCTTCGTAGTGTGGAGAGCTGTGGTGGCGCGCTGCTGCGGCCCAACTTCGGAACTCAGAGGCTCCAGCTGCAGGTCAGGTGAATGGTGACATCGGGAGCTCGCGGGTCCCTGGTGGGAGACCGCTTTTTGGAACTCCCGCAACGGCAACTTCTCCCGCTTGAGTTGCGGGGTTGAAAGTGACCCGGAGAAGGGCCTTACATCGCCCGGCACGGCTTAAATGGCCACGGGACTTGCTAGCGCCCTTCCGGGGGCTCTAACATCAAGACCCGGAGCAGGGCCTTACATCGCCCGGCACGGCTTTAAATGGCCGCGGGACTTGCTGGCGCCCGCCGGGGGCTTTGATTTTGACATCGGGAGAGAAATGGAGAGCAGGGGAGAGACAAGACTTTGCCTTCCATCACAGTGAAGAGGAGATTCATTGTGAAGGATGTTTGTGTAAATTGTGTTGGTGTGTATCTGGGTTCTTTTTTTTGTTGTATGACTGCAGAAACTAAATTCCGTTTGAACTTCATGTGAGGTTCAAATGACAAATAAACGGTATTGTATTGTATATTGTATAGTATGACATGCAAATGAAAGTAGTTATGTTTAGTATTTTGTTGCATAACCTTTGCATGCAATGACAGCTTGAAGTCTGCGATTCATGGACATCACCAGTTGCTGGGTGATGCTCTGCCAGGCCTGTATTGCAGCCATCTTTAGCTAATGCTTGTTTTGGGGGCTAGTCCCCTTCAGTTTTCTCTTCACCATATAAAAGTCATGCTCAATTGGGTTCAGATCGGGTGATTGACTTGGCAACTCAAGAATTGACCATTTATTTAGCTTTGAACAAAACTCCTTTGTTGCTTTAGCAGTATGCGTGGGATCATTGTCTTGCTGTAGAATGAACCGCCGGGCAATGAGTTTTGAGGCATTTGTTTGAACTTGAGCAGATAGGATGTGTCCATACACTTCAGAATTATGCTATTGTTGTATCATGAATGAAGATAAATGAGCCAGTAACTTCAGCAGCCATACATGCCCAGGCCATAACACCCCCACCACCATGTTTCACAGATGAGGTGGTATGCTTTGGATCTTGGGCAGTTCCTTCTCTCCTCATACTTTGCTCTTGCCATCACTCAGATATAAGTTAATCTTCGTCTCATCTGTCCACGAGACCTTTTTCCAGAACTGTGGTTGCTCTTTTAAGTACTTCTTGGCACTCTGTAACCCGGCGATCTTATTTATGTGGCTAATCAGTGGTTTGCATCTTTCAGTGAAGCCTAAGGGTTGGCTGATGTCTCTAACAGTTTTAGTCTTGTTTCTCAGTCTCATAATGGCTTCTTTGACTTTCATTGGCACAACTTTGGACCTCATGTTTATAAACGGTAATAAAAGTTTCCAAAGGTGATGAAAAGACTGGTGGAAAGACTCGGTGATGAGAGCTCTCTTATACCTGCATTAAGGAGGCAATTAAACACACCTGAGCAATTACAAACACCTGTGAATCCATGTGTCCCAAACATGTGTCCTTAAGGATAAAGGGGAAATCTTTTAGGACCGAAATGAGAAGGACTTTTTTCACACAGAAAGTGGTGGGTCTCTGGAACTCTCTGCCACAGAGGGTAGTTGAGGCCAGTTCATTGGCTATATTTAAGAGGGAGTTAGATGTGGCCCTAGTGGCTAAGGGGATCAGAGGGTATGGAGAGAAGGCAGGTATGGGATACTGAGTTGGATGATCAGCCATGATAATATTGAATGGCGGTGCAGGCTCGAAGGGCCAAATGGCCTACTCCTGCACCTAATTTCTATGTTTCTATTATGTTGCCCTGAAATGGGGGGACTATGTAATTTTTACATAGTGAAACCAAACTGTATAAAAATACCCTTTAATAAAATCTGACAATGTTCACTTTAACCACGTGTAATTTTTTAATTACAAATCTCAGATTATGGAGTACAGAGGGAAACAAATTATGGATCTTTGTCCCAAACATTATGGAGGGCACTGTATCGAACCTTGTGCCTGTCATTTGAGATCTGCTTATCGAATTGGCAGAAATACTTCATCCTCATTAACAATCAGTATGGGAGCACATCAAGGCTGCGTGCTCAGCCCCCTGCTCTACTCACTCAATACTCATGACTGTGTAGCTGGACACTGTGCAACTCCATCTTCAAGTTTGCCGACAACACCACCGTTGTGGGACGAATTACAGATGGTGATGAGTCAGAGTATAGAAAGTGAATATAGAAGAGTATAGAAATGGTGCTAGCACAACAACCTAGCTCTTAATTTCAGTAAAACCAAAGAACTGATAGTGGACCTTGGAAGAAGAAGGATGAGGACCCACAATCCTGTTTATATCAATGGGACGATGGTGGAGAGGGTCAAAAACTTCAAATTCCTGGGCCTGCATATTTCCAAGGATTTTTTCTGGACCCAGCACACTGATGCAATTATAAAGGTAGCACATCAGCGCCTCTACTTTGTGAGAAGATTACGGATATTCGGTGTGTCAGAGAGGATTCTCTTGAACTTCTTCAGGTGCACAGCAGAGAGCATATTAACTGGTTGCATCATGGCCTGGTTCAACAACTTGAACGTCCAAGAGCAGAAAATACTGCAAAAAGTTGTGAACACTGCCCAGTCCATCACCGGCTCTGATCCTCCCCAACATCAAAGAGATTTATCGGAGTCACTGCCTCAGAAAGGCAGTCAACATCATCAGAGACCCACACCATCCTGGCCACACACTCATCTCACCACTGCCATCGGAAAGAAGGTACAGGAGCCCGAAAACTGTAACGTTCAGGAACAATAAATGACAATAAAGCATTCTTGACATCAGTAAAGAATGAAAAAGACCTTTACACTCCCTTCAGCATAGCAGGTTGAACAATGTTGGCTGTTGAGGGGTTGAGTGTCGCAGGTGTGTTTGCACAGGCAAGGACAATAATTCCATCTCTAGCTTCCGCCACACTATTATTTGATCTTTGATCTTTACCAAGAGGTGTGTTCGTTTCAATGCACTGCCAAAAGAGAATTGTCTCATCTGCATTATTACATTTGCTCAGGAACAAGATCTTCTCTTACTATCTACAAATAAATTAATGCACCTTTTAATACAACACGAGAGGCCATATAACTAATTTTTTTAAATTAGATGCTGCCTGACCACTAAGTTACTCCAGCATTTTCTGTACGTTCCTGCCTTTGAGTGCTTTCTGTATGAAGTGTGCATGTTCTCTCTTTGACTGCATTTTGCCAGATGCTCTGGTATTCCCCCCCACCCCCCCTTCCGCTAATTACATGCTGATGGATGAAATGGCTACTGTAAATTGCCTCTACAGGGCTCTCGCTTAACTTTTTTTCCCTGTTGCCAGCCGGGCAACCTCGGCAGCTTTGTAGGTTGCCAAATGACAATTTAGGTGGTCACTTATGACGGCTTGCATGACACGTGCGATAATGTGCTCGGACGAAGTGCGTAGTTACCAGTCGGAATTATGGTCAATTAAGCATTCACATTATTTCTGCTTCAAATAAAGTCACAAACTAAACATATTCACCAATCAGGACATGATATATACAATGACATGCAGCAAAATTACAATACAGTATCTCATCTCTTTTTACATGTTGCAATTAATGCAATTTCTATTATCTCTTTCCACTTCCAAACAAAAATATCTACCTCGGTGAGACGAAGCGCAGGCTCGGCGATCGCTTCGCACAACACCTCCATCCAGTTTGCAATAATCAACCTGATCTCCCGGTGGTTCAGCACTTCAACTCCCCCTCCCATTCCAAATCCGACCTTTCTGTCCTGGGCCTCCTCCATGGCCAGAGTGAGGCCCACCGCAAATTGGAGGAACAGTACCTCATATTTTGCTTGGCTAGTTTACACCCCGGCAGTATGAACATCTGCTTCTCCAATTTCAGGTAGTCCTTGCTTTCTCCCTCCTTTCCCTCCCATCCCAGCTCTCCCACAGCTTACTGTCTCCACCTCTTCCTTTCTTTTTCCCGCCCCCCACCCCTCCCGACGTCAGCCTGAAGAAGGGTCTCGACCCGAAACGTCGCCTACTTCCTTCGCTCCATAGTTGCTGCCTCACCTGCTGAGTTTATCCAGCATTTTTCACTACCCATTCACACAAGTTCTGTTATCCCACTTTCCTCACCCACTCCCTGCACATTAGGGGCAATTTTACAGAGACAAGTTAACCTACAAACCCAATGCGTGTTTGGGATGTGGGAGGAAACTTGCAGGGAGAATGTACAAATTCAACACAGACAGTGCCCGAGAACAGGATCAAACACAGATCTCTGGCGTGTGAGGCAGCAAGTCCACCAGCTGTGCCACTATATTTTATTTTCCAACACACAAAAAATTATACTTTGATATCTTTGGTCACAAAAAAAACTATCCATTTTCAGTCTTAAATCTCTAAGTGACGCTATGTCCCCCTTTACAGCTACTTTATGTTTTAATTCAGTTCAAGGCTATTTGGGTAGGGAATATTCATTTTATTCAACGATACAAAAAACATATTCACGTATTGATTATTTCTTAGTGGACACGAAATTAATTCCATACACATATAATGCTAATTATCACAATAGTATATTTCTGATCATTCCCCGTTAACTTTTTCTTTAAAATTAGAAGGAATGCCTGATAAAAAAACATTTTGGAGGTTTAACCCCCAAATCTTAACCAACTCACAAGGTTGTACATATTTAAAAGAGCAGATGAAATTCTTCTTTGAGACAAATGATACACCAGATATTTCACCCTCCTTATGGGAAACTTTTAAGGCATTTATTAGAGGAACTATAATCTCATATGAAGCTTTCCAAAATAAAAAGAATAATACTGAACAATTACAGTTAGAACAAGAAATTAGACAATTAGATTTAGAAAATGCCAATGAACCAAATATAGATAAATACAATAAGATAACAATACTAAAATATAAATTAAATAAAATTTTATCGGCCAGAATAATAAGGTTATTTCAAATTACAAAACGAGAAAATTTTGAATTTGGTGATAAACCACATCAATTCTTAGCACGCCAACTGAAAAAAACGGGAAACAGAAAATACAATTACAAAAATTAAATCAGACAAAGGGGAATTACTAACACTACCTAAAGATATTAATAAAAGATTTGCTCAATATTATCAAAATTTCTGTACATTGAAAACCTCTGCAAATAATACTCAAATTACAAATTTCTTAGACAATTGGAATCTTCCAAAATTAAATATGGTGGAACAAGAGGGATTAGGAGCTCAGATTACACTTCAGGAAATAGAAGAAACAATAAATTTGTTGAAGAATGGCAAAACGCCAGGACCAGACGGCTTTAGTAATGAATTCTATAAAAGATTCCACAAGATAATTTCTCCACGCTTGCAAGATTTATATATATATATATATATATATATATATATATATATATATATATATATATATATATATATATATGCTTTCAAAGAAAATAAACTACCAGAAACATTAACTAAGTCAACTATTAAACTTATACCAACAAAGGATTAAGATCTAGAAGACCCAGGCTCATATAGAGCTATTGCACTCCTAAATACAGATCAAAAAATATTACCAAAGACACTAGCGAGAAGATTGAGTAAATATGTTAGCAAATTAATAAACCCGGACCAAACTGGGTTTATACCAAAGAGATACTCATTGGACAATTTGAGACGGCTATCTAATATAATGTACTCACATAATACTGAAGAAGACCTAGCAATTATTTCATTGGATGCAGAAAAAGCTTTCGATCAAGTAGAATGGCAATATTTATTCAAAGTATTGCAAAAATTTAACATGGGAGATAACTTTATCTCATGGGTAAAATTATTATTTGATAAGCCAACGGCTAGAATACTGACTAATAATATATTATCCCCGAAATTCCAATTGGCAAGGGGCAAATGGCAGGGGTGCCCACTATCGCCTCTGCTATTTGCACTAGTGATAGAGCCTTTAGCAGAAAGTATAAGAAGTCATCCAAATATTCATGGATATAATACCAAACACTCAAATAATAAAATTTCATTATATGCAGACAACATTATTATATATTACAAATTTGCAAATTAACATACTAAATATACTAAATTTAATAGAGGAATTTGGTTCTTTTTCAGGATATAAAATAAACTGGCACAAAAGCGAAATTATGACGATAAAACCTCAAGAGCCGACATATCTGTTGAAATTCCCCTTTAGAATTGCAACAGAAAAATTTAAGTATTTGGGCATCCAAATTACTAGGAAATATAAATCATTACTCAACGCAAACTATATGCCTTTAATAACTAAATTAAATGGGTTGATTAAATTTTGGAAAACGCTGCCGATGTCCTTAATAGGCAGAATAAACGAGATAAAAATGATCATCTTACCACAAATATTGTACCTATTTCAATCAATACCAATATACTTACCTAAAAAATTCTTTAAAAAATTAGATTCTGATATTATAAACTTCATAAGGGATTATAAAACACATAGAATTAAGAAAAAACACTTGTGTAAATCTAAAGAATCCGGGGGACTGACACTCCCTAACTTATTGTATTACTATTGGGCAGTGAATATTAAAAATATAATCTATTGGTTGGACAGTTCTGCCCAACAGGTAGATTGGATAAGAATGGAGAAAGAGGATTGTTTCCCTTATAATATAGGAGCGATCCTTCTTTCCCCGATGAAACTGAACAATATAATATATAAGAAGAATCCAATTAGTCACAGTATAATATGAATTTGGAATCAAATAAAATTAACTTTAAAATTAAGAAAACTATTGCTTCTTTCTCCAATAGCTAATAATCCCTCACTCAAACCATCCATTATTGATAAAACGTTTATCCATTTGAAAAGATTAGGAAATAAAACAACGGGAGATATTTATGAAATGGGAAAACTTTTACCATTCCAACAATTACAACTAAAATATAATTTGAAAAGTAATCAATATTTCAAATATCTTCCAATTCAAGATTATTTGAAGAAATATATACAAGGATATCAAACTCTAACCCCAGATTTATTGGAGGAAGGAATGAATAGAAAGGCAGAATCAAGCAATTTAATATCTTACTTATATAATATAATTTTAAATATAGAAACACCAACGACAGAGGCAATTAGAAGGGACTGGGAACAAGAGTTATTGATAAAAATTCCTAATGTTAGATGGGAAAAAAAATTATTATATGTAAATAAATGTCCAATTAATGTAAGACATAACCTAATTCAATTGAAAATTTTACATAAATTATATTATTCGAAAACTAGACTGAGTAAAATATTCTCAAATGTTTCTCCCATTTGTGACAAATGTCTAACTCAAAATGCCACTATAGCACATTCCTTTGTCTCTTGTATAAAACTCAATACATTTTGGAATGAAACTTTTGGAATTTTTACAAAACTATTCAACATAAAATTGAACCCCAATACAGAACTGATTATCTTTGGATCAATGGAAGAGGGGAGTAAACTAACAATGGAAGAGGGAAGTAATATTCCAAGAAGCTTTTCTTAATTACGGTCGAATAACAGCAAAAAAACTTATACTCAAATTTTGGAAAAAATGCAACCACGCCAACATTCAAAATGTGGATGTCCAACATGTCTGAAACGCTACATCTTGAAGAAATGAGATTTCTCCTACTAGGCAAAGTAGACCAACTCTTAAAGACTTGGTCTCCTTTTATCAACTTTTTACAAGCATATGGTGCAACATAACATAACCTTAGAAATTAAATGGTTTAGTACCGGGTGACGGATGGGCAAAAATACGAAATAGGTAGATCTCTCCTAATCTCTCTTTTCTTTACTTTCTCCTTCTATTTCAATCTTTTTAGCTTCTCTTCTATGTCCTTTATTTCTTTTGCTATCTGTTTCTACTCGCTTGTCTATCTATTCCAACACTTTTTATTTCTGTTTTCTCTCACTGTTCTTTTATTATTAAATCAAAAAAAAAGTTGTACAAGAATGGAAATATGTATGTATTAGGTACTCAAGTACCGCACTATTGTACTTCTAACAAAAATAAACAAAAAAAAGGCTATTTTGGCAGTACATTGGCCATAGATTTGCTGCCTAAGATTGCCAGAGACCCGGAATTGATCCTGAATATGGGTGCTGTCTGTATGGAGTTTTGTTTTCTCGTTTATAACACTGTTTACAAGTACTATGTTTACATATTCTGTTGTGCTGCTGCAAGTAAGGATTTCATTGTTCTAACTGGGACTTGAGAGAATAAAACACTCTGGACTTACATCGCTGATGTTTGGGATAGAACTAGACTCGGTGGGCCAAAGGGCTTGTTTCCACGCTGTATCTTTAAATTAAACTAAAAACTCTAAAAGCAGAGGAAATGTAAAGAAGTGTTTCTACAGGAAACGTCACCCAATTTTTTTTTGTTTCCAGAGATGCTGGCTGCTCCATGGAGTTCCCCCACACAATTAAAGCATGGAATAGTCTTCACCCTACCATAGGTACCAACCAGACGCAACTAAATTTAAGGTAGCTTTTTTTTTCCCCTAAGAACCCTTTTTTGCATAAGTCCAAGTCCTTCAAGAGAGTTTTATTATCATGTGTCCCAGATAGGACAATGAAATTCTTGCACAACAGAATATGTAAACATAATACAGAACAGGAGATAAAAGTTCAGTGTGTCTATATACTATTGACCATATATATACACAATAAATAAACAGATCAAATGCAATAGGCTGTTATTTTTCAGCGTTTGGTGGTGGTGGGTCCACCAGTTTAAATTCCATTTCGAATATTTTTGGAGGACCAGGAAACCAAGAAACAAGAGTTAATCCAGGGAGTTACTGCAACTCCAGGGAGTGATTCTGCGTTGTTTTTCAAGGTGAGGCAGCGACCGGACAGCAATGGGGGCCAGAACACACACAATGCAAAGGGAGGGAGAAAGTGGCTGACGCCGACCAGCTGCTGTGGCAGTGCGCATGTGCAGGACCGCATATGCGCACAACCACGGCCGATGATGTGCTGGCTGTGGCAGTGCGCATGTATAAGGTGGCTGGCCGTGCCGAGCTGAGACCCGAGCCAAGAACCAAGAGCTAGCCGAGCGGAGACCCGAGAGCCTAGTTCCGAGCCGAGAACTAGCGCCGAGCCGAAAGCTAGCGCCGAGCGGAGAGCCAAGTGCCAGCGCCGAGGGGAGAGCCGAGACACGGATGGCGGGCGGTGTCCCGGTTGCTTGCCAAGCCGAGCAAAATGGCATGGCTTTTAGGTTACCCGGGGGGACTGTAAGTTGCCATTGGCACCCGGGCAACCGCTAATTTCAAGCCCTGCTCTAGTGGAAAGAGAATCAGGGCAGTGCTGTTGATGATGAGATAAAAGATTCCAGGAAAATAAGTGAAGGAATAAAACTGATGAAAATGCTGTGTGAGCAAGCACAGACTTGATGGGCATAATGTCAGCTTAATACATAATAAGGAAAATGAGCAATCGTGTCTGAGATATTGAATTGTTCATAACACAAGACGCCCAGCATATGTTTTCCCATTAATACTGTGTGATTTTATTTTTGTTACAAGTACAAAACAACCCAAAAGTATATTGAAATGCTTAATTAGACCAGTGATTCACTTCAGCATGAATCTTAAACATTTTCACTTTTTGGATATTTTCATATTTGTATGATTCAGAGTTAGAAACCTATTGCTCATGCTGACCATTGAATACTTATCTACATGAATCTTACACCAATTCCATTTTATTTTCCCCATATTCTAATCACTTCTTGCCTTCTGATCCACCTACATGTCAAAGGCGTGGGAGGAATCCAAGGTACCCGAAAGAAACACAGTCACAGGAAGAACATGCCAACTCCACAGAGCAATATTGATTACATGTAAATTCAATTAAAGTTGGCTCTGTCTTTTCTCTGCTGCTGGTCTAATTAATTTTTAGTTTAGAGATACACCGTGGAAACAGGCCCACTGAGTCCACACCGACCAACGATCCCCGCACATTAACACTATCCTACACACACGTAAGATAGTGTAACACACACTAGGGCACATACATTTATACCAAGCCAATTAACCTAAGGAGGCCTTTATCAAGGCGCTGCAGTCTCGATGCCTCCCGGATTGCCGGGTAGAAGCCCAGGTCGGGCAAAGCAGCCGACAGAGCCCAGGGCTAGGGCCTGGGTCAGAACCACGGACGCATGAAGTGGGGTGTCAACAGCAGTGAAGCCTTGCGACGATGAGTCCTCATTGGTGGTGAAGCCTCACGGCGGCGGTGGCGATGCTTTATGGGTGGACCATCGTCAGGCAGGTGGGGGGAGAACAATGGACAATGTGGGGGGGGTCAATAGAGCTGGCGTGAGGGAACTGTTGGGGGAGGAGGGACGGGGGGAACAAAAGGGGGAGTTGGCGTGCTTTGCAACTTTGTCAGCGCCAAAGGTGGCTGCTATTTGTATAAAGTCTCATGCAAGCAAAGAATCTCACTGTGTCGAGTTCCATGTGACAATAAAGCATTCCTATTCCTAACTAAAATTTGTCAGTCTAGCCTAGCCAATTCCCATCTCATACCTTCTAAGTCTCCTTTATTCAAGTTCAGGACCCCAGTCTCTGAATTAATCGTGTCACTCTCCATCCTAATGCAGAATTCCACCATATTATGGTCACTTGCCCAAGAGGCCTTGCATTACCAGATCGCTAACTAATCATTCCTCATTACACAATACCCAGATTGGGATTGCCAATGTGCGATAGTCGAGATGCAAAGTTCGGTGATATGAGAATGTATTTATAATGATCTCACCTATTAAATGTTGATGAGCTAGAACTTTTATACATCAAAAAACACATCCACTACTTCATATGTAAATCGTTGGGCATTTGTTTGTCAGGAAACTTATAACTCTTTGAAATGTACACAAGGCTGTAGTGGTCAAGAACTGCATATGCTGGTTTAAATTGCTGGAGTAACTCAACAGGACAGGTAGCATCTCCGGAGAGAAGGAATGGGTGACGTTTCGGGTCGAGACCCTTCTTCAGACTGATATCAGGGATATAGTAGATGTGTGATCAACTGGCCTTTGAAATCTGTTGTTAAACTGATATGTTTATTTTCTATTTTGTTTTTCCCCATGCCACCAAAAATATTCTTCTCTTATACATGGCCCTTGCTGGCATGCCATTCTCCAAGCCTGCTGGCGTTTTACCTATATAAACTTGTTTTAACAGAGCCTGCCAATGTTCATTGAATGCTTATTTGACTGAAGAGATCTTCATAAGCAAATCCAATCTGTCCCCCCCCCCCCCCCCCCGTCCCCCATTGTGTACAATGGCTCACATTCTTGTGTGTAACAATGGAATACAACCAAATCCTAATGAATAAAACATAGTCACCTGGTCTTGAAATTAAGAGGAAAGTGACCTTAAAATTTAGCTGAAAACAGGATTTGAGAAATGTATTGGGGGAAGATTGGTTTGAGAGTGAATTTCAGGGAAAAAACTTTAGCTCCTTTAACTAAAGGCAATGTTGGATATCCAGGTAGGAAAGGAAGTGTTGAAAGGAACACTGCGAGGCCCAGTCCCACAATGCCATTGCTGCCACGAGGAGCAGCACCAACACTCAATGCCTTCCTTGCCGATCTCAGGCCTGGACCACCAAAGATGCCGCGGTCATCCACCTGTACGGCTTCCTCAGTACAGCTGCCGCGGACCTTCACCGCTTCCCCGCGGCCGCTGCCGCCAACCTTCACCGCTTCCCCGTGGTCACAACCACCGCTGCCGCCGACCGTCACGGCCTCCCTGGGACCGCCGACCTTCACCGCCTCACTGATGACGCCAACCCTCGCTGCCTCCCTGGCCATCCACTGACCAGGACTTCCGACGCTTCGTCTGCTGACCCGGCCTCCACCAGTGACTCTGTCGACCCTTGCCACTCCACCAGCGGGCCGCAACTATCCCAGGCTCAGCACTGGGCCCACAATCTCCATGATGCAGACTCTCACACCACCTGGTTTGACTGTGCCAGGTCCTACTGCTCCCCCCCACCCCCACAGGGAACCTCAGTGGGTGTTCAACTGGGTCTTCCCCTTCCCCTTTTAGGCAGGATACCCCAGCTACTCCCCACCCATACAATAGTCCTCATGCCCCCCTCCTCTCTGAACACCCACCATCACCCACCAGACGTTGCCTCAGCCACCTTCCACTCACCTGCTTCCTCCGACCTTATTCCCATCCCCCCCTGACCTCCCCCTTTCTGATTCAGAACGGTCTGTCCTCAGCAGAGGCCTCACCTCAACGAGTTCTGGGTCCACCACCATGTTGAGCTCTTCTTCCATCCCCTCCGTCTCCGTGACTTTTTCTATGGGAAGGAATCTTCACCACGCAGTGATGACCTCTTTTCCCGTCTCCAACGTACCCCCTTCTCTTGGACTTCCCGGGTTGGTCCTCAACTCCCCTTACCTCCGTCCCCCCCCCCCCCCCCCCGAACGTGCATCCCTCCGCTCACTTTGCAGCAACCCCGAATTGGTAATCAAACCCGCCGACAAGGGAGGTGCCATGGTAGTCTGGCGCACTGATCTCAACCGGACTGAGGCCAGGCGCCAACTCTCGGACACCTCCTCCTACTTATCCTTGGACCATGACCCCACAGACGAGTGCCAGGCCTTAATCTCAGGCACCAGTACTGACTTCATCACTTGCGGCTCTCTGCCCCCCAAAGCCTCCAACCTTATCGTTCCCCAGCCCCAGACGGCCCGATTTGATCTTCTCCCCAAAATCCACGTACAGAACTGTCGTGGCAGACCCATTGTTTCTGCTTGTTCATGCCCCACCAAATTAATTTCCACATACCTCGACTCCATCCTACCCCCCTGGTCCAATCCCTCCCTACCTACGTCCAAGACACCTCACACGCCCTTCGTCTCTTCAATGACTTCTGTTTTCCAGGCCCCCACTCCCTCATCTTTACTATGGATGTCCAGTCCCTCTACACCTCCAACCCCCACCAGTAGGGTTTCTTCCTCGACCGCAGAACCAGCCAATTTCCGTCCACCAATACTCTCCTCCGCCTAGCAGAGTTGGTCCTCTGCTAGGCGGAGGAGAGGAAAAAAAAAAAAAAAAAAAAAATCAAGTCAGAAACAAGGGTTCTGAACTTGAACAAGGGTAACTTTGAAGGTATGAGATGTGAATTGGCCAAGATAGACTGGCAGGTGATTCTTAAAGGGTTGACAGTGGATGTGCAATGGAAGGTATTTAAAGACTGCATGGATGAAGTACAAAAGTTGTTCATACCAGTTTGGCAAAAGAATAAATCGGGGAAGGTGGTGCATCCATGGATAACAAGGGAAATCAGGGATAGTATAAAAACAAAAGATGAGGCATACAAATTTGCCAGAAAAAGCAGCCTACCGGAGGACTGGGAGAAATTCAGAATCCAGCAGAGGAGGACAAAGGGCTTAATTAGGAAAGGGAAAATAGATTATGAAAGGAAACTGGCAGGGAACATAAAAACTGACTGCAAAAGTTTTTATAGATATGTAAAGAGAAAGAGACTAGTTAAAACAAATGTTGGTCCCTTGCAGTCAGAAACAGGTGAATTGATCATGGGGAACAAGGACATGGCAGACCAATTGAATAACTACTTTGGTTCTGTCTTCACTAAGGAAGACATAAATAATCTGCCGGAAATAGCAGTGGAACGGGGGTCAAATAAGATGGAGGAACTGAGTGAAATCCAGGTTAGCCGGGAGGTGGTGTTGGGTAAATTGAACGGATTGAAGGCCGATAAATCCCCAGGGCCAGATAGTCTGCATCCCAGAGTACTCAAGGAGGTAGCCACAGAAATAGTGGATGCATTAGTGATAATTTTTCAAAATTCCTTAGATTCTGGAGTAGTTCCTGAGGATTGGAGGGTAGCTAATGTAACCCCACTTTTTAAAAAAGGAGGGAGAGAGAAAGCGGGGAATTACAGACCAGTTAGTCTAACATCGGTAGTGGGGAAACTGCTAGAGTCAGTTATTAAAGATGGGATAGCAGCGCATTTGGAAAGTGGTGAAATCATTGGACAAAGTCAGCATGGATTTACGAAAGGTAAATCATGTCTGACAAATCTGATAGAATTTTTCGAGGATGTAACTAGTAGAGTGGATAAGGGAGA
Source organism: Raja brachyura (assembly GCA_963514005.1). The sequence goes on along the minus strand of OY740782.1, from coordinate 103,246,060 downwards.
ACCAGTGGATGTGTTATATCTAGACTTTCAGAAGGCTTTCGACAAGGTCCCGCATAAGAGATTAGCATACAAACTTAAAGCACACGGTATTGGGGGTTCAGTATTGATGTGGATAGAGAACTGGCTAGCAGACAGGAGGCAAAGGGTAGGAGTAAACGGGTCCTTTTCAGAATGGCAGGCAGTGACTAGTGGGGTGCCGCAAGGCTCAGTGCTGGGACCCCAGCTATTTACAATATATATTAATGATTTGGACGAGGGAATTCAATGCAACATCTCCAAATTTGCAGATGATACCAAGCTGGGGGGTATAGTTAGGTGTGAGGAGGATGCTTGGAGGCTGCAGGGTGATTTGGATAGGCTGAGTGAATGGGCAGATGCATGGCAGATGCAGTACAATGTGGATAAATGTGAGGTTATCCACTTTGGTGGCAAAAACATGAGGGTAGACTATTATCTGAATGGTGGCAGATTAGGTAAGGGGGAGATGCAACGAGACCTGGGTGTCATGGTACACCAGTCATTGAAAGTAGGCATGCAGGTGCAGCAGGCAGTGAAGAAAGCAAATGGTATGTTAGCATTCATAGCGAAAGGATTTGAGTATAGGAGCAGGGAGGTTCTACTGCAGTTGTACAGGGTTTTGGTGAGGCCACACCTGGAGTACTGCGTACAGTTTTGGTCTCCAAATCTGAGGAAAGACATCCTTGCCATAGAGGGGGTACAGAGAAGATTCACCAGACTGATTCCTGGGATGTCAGGACTTTCATATGAGGAAAGATTGGATAGACTCGGTTTGTACTTGCTGGAATTTAGAAGATTGAGGGGGGATCTTATAGAAACCTACAAAATTCTTAAGGGGTTGGACAAGCTAGATGCTGGAAGATTGTTCCCGATGTTGGGGGAGTCCAGAACAAGGGGTCACAGTCTAAGGATAAGGGGGAATTCCTTTAGGACCGAAATGAGGAAAACATTCTTTACACAGAGAGTGGTGAGTCTCTGGAATTCTCTGCCACAGAAGGTAGTTGAGGCCAGTTCATTGGCTATATTTAAGAGGGCGTTAGATGTGGCACTTGTGGCTAAAGGGATCAGGGGGTATGGGGAGAAGGCAGGTACGGGATACTGAGTTGGATGATCAGCCATGATCACATTGAATGGCGGTGCAGGCTCGAAGGGCCGAATGGCCTACTCCTGCACCTATTTTCTATGTTTCTATGTCCTTACCCTCAATGACTTCTCCTTCGACTCCTCCCTTCCTCCAGATCCATGGCGTAGTTATGGGAAGTTGCATAGGTCCTAACTATGCCTGCCTCTTTGTAGGGTACGTCGATCGGTCCCTGTACCAGGCATACACTGTCCCTATCCCCGAACTCTACCTCCGCTACATTGACGACTGCATTGGTGCTACCTCCTGCACCCATGCAGAACTCACTGACTTCATCACTAATTTCCATCCTGTACTCAAATTTACTTGGATCATCTCCGACATCTCCCTACCATTTCTAGACCTCTCCGTCTCCATCACAGGAAACAGACTATTGACCGACATCTACTACAAACCGACTAACTCCCATAGCTATCTAGACTACACTTCCTCCCACCCTGCTTCTTGTAAAGACTCTATCCCCTACTCCCAATTCCTCCGTCTATGCCACATCTGGGCCTAGGATGAGGTTTTCCATGCTAGGGCATCGGAGATGACCTAATTCTTTAGGGAAACGGGGGTTCCCCGCTTCCATTATAGATGAGGCTCTCACTTGGGTCTCCTCGATATCCCACAGCTCCGCTCTTACCCCCCCTCACCGCACTCTTAACAGTCCCCCTTGTCCCCACCTTCCAGCCCATCAGCTGTCGCATACAACATATAATCCCCCAACATTTTCGCCACCTCCAACGGGATCCCACTACTGGCCACATCTTCCCATCTCCACCCCTTTCTGCTTTCCACAGAGACCGTTCCCTTTGTAACTCCCTGGTCAACTCACCCCTTCCCACCCAAACCACCCCCTCCCCAGGTACTTTCCCCTTCAACCGCAGTAGATGCAACATCTGTCCCTTAACCCCCGCCCCCCTCGACTCCATCCAAGGACCCGAACAGTCTTTCCAGGTGAGGCCGAGGTTCACTTACACCTCCTCCAACCTCATCTACGGCATCCGCTGTTCCAGACGTCAATTTCTGTACATTTGCGAGACCAAGCGCAGGCCCGGCATTCGTTTTGCTGAACACCTCCTCTCAGTCTGTCTTAACCAAGCTGATCTCCCGGTGACCCAGCACTTCAACTCTCCCTCCCATTCCCAATCTGACCTTTCTGTCCTGGGCTTCCTCCATTGTCAGTGAGGCCCAGCGCAAATTGGTGGAACAGCACCTCTTATTTAACTTTGGAAGTTTGCACCCCAACGGTATGAACGTTGACTTCTCTAACTTCAGGTAGCCCTTGCTTTCTCTATCCATCCCCACCCCCTTCCAAATTTCCCACTAGTCTTACTGTCTCTGCCTACATTCTTTCCTTGTCCCATCCCCTCTCCTGACATAGTCTGCAGAAGGGTCTCGACCCGAAATGTCGCCAATTCCTTCTCTCCATAGATGCTGCCTTACCCGCTGAGTTACTCCAGCATTTTGTGTCTACCTAAAGGTAACGTTGTCAGTTTTGGCCAAAAATGAAATGCATAGAGGCGTTGAGGAGTTTGAAATGGTACAGGTATATTGAAAAATTTGTGACAAGTTTTTAAAATACTTTTGACATTAGGAAGTCACTTTGTTAGAGCATAGATACCGTTACAGGAACTCTGCAGATCAGGCAGTATCCGTGAAGGGATGGAAGTGGGTGGGCAAGAAGATTGGATAAAATGTGGGAAAGCAAAAACAAACCATTTGATAAATGGAGTGAGACTACAAAATGCTGTGGTACAAAAGATTCTGGGTGTCCTAGTACATAAAGGCTAAAATGTGAGCATGCAGGTGTGGCAAATAAGAAACCTAGAGGAAAGTTAGCCATTATTTGTAAGGGCTATTCAGTGTAAGATTAGGGAAGTTTTGATGCAGCCTTACAAGGTACTGGTGGGATTACACCTGGAGTATTGCATACCGTTTTGATCTCACATTTATAGAAAGATGTACTTGCATTACAAGCTGTTCAGGGAATAGGTTGATATGATGAAAGGTTGAGCATGCTTGAACTGATTGGCATTAGTTATGAAAAATAAGAAATTATCTTATAGAAAATAGATTCTGAAGGAGATATTTCAGGGTAGAAACTGAGAGGGTGATTCCCTTAACAGTATTATTTAGAATAAGGACATACTTTCAGAATAAATGGTTTCCCATTTAAGATGAAAATGCAGGTGGATTTCTTGCCTCAGCAGTTTATGAACCTTGGAAATTCTCTAACTGAGAGCTGGGGAGTCGGAGTCACTGAATATATTGACAGGCATTTGAACGACAAAGGAGTCCGAAGAAGGGTTCTGACCCGAAGCTGTGTCTGGTGAAGGGTCCCCATCCGAAACATCACCATTCCATTCCCTTAAGATGCTGCCTTACCTGTTGAGTTACTCTCACACTTTGTTTTACTCAAACAATCTGGGTGTTGTAAGATAGCACGATAGTGGTGTTAACACCAACATGGGGTATGCAATGATCTTACTAAATAACTGAGCAGGGTCGAGTGGTTGATTAACCAACTTTCCTTCCTGCTTTGCATCAGTTTTAATCAAACTGCTCTTTCATCCCATTGGGTTTGCGCCAGTTTTTTGCAGCAATTCATCTAATAGCAAAGTAAATTTTCTCAAACAATATATCTCTAATTTATTTTCACAAATTATTCAACTCTCATTTGGCCCAATCATAATCATTTGCTTTATAGCAATGTGTTTCCTTGTTAGTATACTCTGTATAGTAAAATATTTGCCAACACTTCATGTTGAAGGAGGTAGTTGGTACATGTGAGATAGGGATAATGAGTGCATACATGCTGCTACACATGCTTGTTTAGTTATGGGGCATATTGGCATCCAAGAAGTTAGCACAATTTCTGCAGATACTTACAAAAGTTGAGGAAGTCATTTGATTCATATTTCTCGTTTTTTAGTTTACCCTACACTATCCTACACCAAGGACAATTTATACCAAGCCAATTAACCTACAGACCTGTATGTCTTTGGAGTGTGGGAGGAAATCAAATTTCTCAGAGAAAACCCACGCAGGTCATGGGGAGAACGTCCAAAGTTTGTAGAGACAAGCACCTGTAGCCAGGATCGAACCCGGGTCTCTGGCACTGTAAGAGAGCAACTCTAATGCTGTGCCACTGTGCCGCCCTTTAGTTAGCTCAAGCTTTTTAAATTAGTTCAATTTAAGGAGCAGATTTTTTACTTTGATCAAATATGACTCTCAAGAAATTGATTTACGTAATGGAAGTTTTCTTTGTTACTTGATTGACTGGAAACTTGAACCATTTGGTGGTTCGTAAATGTACGAAATGTGCAATTCAAATGCATGGTTTTTTGCATTTGATATGCCCAACTCCATTATAGATATTGGATTTTGATATGGGACTGATGCGCTACAAGGCTGAGAACTATATTCTGTATCTTCGCCTTTGCTCTAAGTTTTGAACTTGATTGTATTTATGTACAGCATGTTCTGATCTGTTTCGATAGCATTCAGAGCAAAGCATTTCACTGTTCCATGGTACATTTGACAATAATAAACCAAAACCCAGTCGTGTCTGCGGAGCTGGATGGGACATGGTAAGAGCATGGTAAGACCCTTTCTGAAGCGTCTTGACCTGAAACGGTGCCCATTTCCTTTGCTCCATAGATGCTGCCTCACCCGCTGAGTTTCTCCCGCATTTTTGTCTACCTTCGATTTTCCAGCATCTGCAGTTCTTTCTTAAACATGGTAAGAGTAGTTGGGAGTTACACAAAAAGCTGGAGAAACTCAGCGGGTTTGAAGAAGGGTCTCGACCCGAAACGTCGCCTATCTCCTTCGCTCCTTAGATGCTGCTGCACCCGCTGAGTTTCTCCAGCTTTTTGTGTAACCCTCGATTCTCCAGCATCTGCAGTTCCTTCTTTAACACAAGAGTAGTTGGGAATTAGCAGAGTGTGGAGAGAACAATTTCTAACACAGCTATAAAGTGAGAAAACTTGAGCAGAACATCTGTGAGCATGGATGATTCAGGATACTGTCTCAATGGATGTGTCAAGATTGTTTCAAATTGTAGCAGAGAAAAAAAGTAATGCATGGTCGGGATTCCTGAAGAAGTAAAATTGAGAAACCATAAAAACAAGAAAGTACAATAGAAACAGCATGTACCAGCAGTGGGTAGGGAATGGAAGTTGGTCTGCAAAGGGTTTCATAGCAAAAATAGATTTCTGACGTACTGTAGTCTATCGCAAGTTAGTTTACTCTTCAAGATGATCTTTGTTTGTGGAGCCAATTGGACAGGTGTTTCAACTGTTGCAGGGAGCACAATGAGAGAACAGAAAAGGTTTAGAGTGTGGAAAAAAAGATTTGCAGATGCTGGCTAATACACAAAAGGACACAAAGTGCTGGAGTACCTCAGCAGGTCAGACAGCATCTCTGGACACTATGGATAGGTGCATTTTGGGTTGAGACCCTTCAGACTGATTGTAGGGGGTGCGGGGAGAAGAAAGCTGGAAAAAGGGAGAGGTGGGACAAAGCATGGCAGGTAATAGGTTGACACAGACAAGGGTATTTTTGACAGGCAGATTGTTGGAACAGAGATAAGAACAATCGTGTTTGAAGAGTTGTGGATTGTGAAGCTGGGTGGGGTGTGGGGTGGGGGGGGTGGATAGAGGTCAATTCACTGTATTGTCATGTGTACCGGGGGTACAGTGAAAAGTGCTCTTGTTGCGTGCTATCCACTCAGCAAAAAGACTATACATGCCTACAATCATAGAAACATAGAAAATAGGTGCAGGAGTAGGCCATTCGGCCCTTCGAGCCTGCACCGCCATTCAATGTGATCATGGCTGATCATCCAACTCAGTATCCCGTACCTGCCTTCTCTCCATACCCCCTGATCCCTTTAGCCACAAGTGCCACATCTAACGCCCTCTTAAATATAGCCAATGAACTGGCCTCAACTACCTTCTGTGGCAGAGAATTCCAGAGACTCACCACTCTCTGTGTAAAGAATGTTTTCCTCATTTCGGTCCTAAAGGAATTCCCCCTTATCCTTAGACTGTGACCCCTTGTTCTGGACTCCCCCAACATTGGGAACAATCTTCCAGCATCTAGCTTGTCCAACCCCTTAAGAATTTTGTAAGTTTCTATAAGATCCCCCCTCAATCTTCTAAATTCCAGCAAGTACAAGCCGAGTCTATCCAATCTTTCCTCATATGAAAGTCCTGACATCCCAGGAATCAGTCTGGTGAATCTTCTCTGTACCCCCTCTATGGCAAGGATGTCTTTCCTCAGATTTGGAGACCAAAACTGTACGCAATACTCCAGGTGTGGCCTCACCAAAACCCTGTACAACTGCAGTAGAACCTCCCTGCTCCTATACTCAAATCCTTTCGCTATGAATGCTAACATACCATTTGCTTTCTTCACTGCCTGCTGCACCTGCATGCCTACTTTCAATGACTGGTGTACCATGACACCCAGGTCTCGTTGCATCTCCCCCTTTCCTAATCTGCCACCATTCAGATAATAGTCTACCCTCGTGTTTTTGCCACCAAAGTGGATAACCTCACATTTATCCACATTATACTGCATCTGCCATGCATCTGCCCATTCACTCAGCCTATCCAAATCACCCTGCAGCCTGCAAGCATCCTCCTCACACCTAACTATACCCCCCAGCTTGGTATCATCTGCAAATTTGGAGATGTTGCATTGAATTCCCTCGTTCAAATCATTAATATATATTGTAAATAGCTGGGGTCCCAGCACTGAGCCTTGCGGCACCCCACTAGTCACTGCCTGCCATTCTGAAAAGGACCCGTTTACTCCTACCCGTTGCCTCCTGTCTGCTAGCCAGTTCTCTATCCACATCAATACTGAACCCCCAATACCGTGTGCTTTAAGTTTGTATGCTAATCTCTTATGCGGGACCTTGTCGAAAGCCTTCTGAAAGTCTAGATATAACACATCCACTGGTTCTCCCTTATCCACTCTACTAGTTACATCCTCAAAAAATTCTATCAGATTTGTCAGACATGATTTACCTTTCGTAAATCCTTTCCTAATTAAGCCCTTTGTCCTCCTCTGCTGGTTTCTGAATTTCTCCCAGTCCTCCGGTAGGCTGCTTTTTCTGGCAAATTTGTATGCCTCATCTTTTGTTTTTATACTATCCCTGATTTCCCTTGTTATCCATGGATGCACCACCTTCCCCGATTTATTCTTTTGCCAAACTGGTATGAACAACTTTTGTACTTCATCCATGCAGTCTTTAAATACCTTCCATTGCACATCCACTGTCAACCCTTTAAGAATCACCTGCCAGTCTATCTTGGCCAATTCACATCTCATACCTTCAAAGTTACCTTTGTTCAAGTTCAGAACCCTTGTTTCTGACTTAATTTTGTCACTCTCCATCCTAATGAAGAACTCAACCATATTATGGTCACTCTTGCCCAAGGGGCCACGCACAACAAGACTGCTAACTAACCCTTCCTCATTACTCAATACCCAGTCTAGAATAGCCTGCTCTCTCGTTGGTTCCTCCACATGTTGGTTGAGAAAACTATCCCGCATACATTCCAGGAAATCCGCTTCCTCAGCACCCCTGCCAATTTGATTCACCCAATCTACATGCAGATTGAAGTCACCCATTATAACCGTGTTACCCTTGTTGCACGCATTTCTAATTTCCTGTTTGATGCCATCCCCAACTCCAATACTACTGTTAGGTGGCCTGTACACAGCTCCCACTAGCGTTTTCTGCCCCATAGAGTTTCGCAGCTCTACCCATATCGATTCCACATCCTCCACGCTAATGTCCTTCCTTTCTATTGCATTAATCTCCTCTCTCACCAGCAACGCTACCCCACCTCCTTTTCCTTTTCGTCTATCCCTCCTGAATATTGAATATCCCTGGATGTTCAGCTCCCAGCCTTGGTCATCCTGGAGCCATGTCTCCGTGATCCCAACTATAGCATAGTCATTAATCGCTATCTGCACCTTCAACTCATCCACCTTATTACGAATGCTCCTCGCATTGAGACACAAAGCCTTCAGGCTTGTTTTTACAACACTCTTACTCCTTATACAATTATGTTGACAAGTGGCCCCTTTCACATCGATCCCTATTACACTTGGCCATACTCTCCTATCCCTTTGTGAGCTTTCTTTCCCGTTAATTCTGGGGTCATTAACCATCCCTTTACTCTCTTTCCCTTTAACTCCGTTCTCGATTATCCCATTTGACCCCCCACCCCCCCTTATTCAGTTTAAAACCATCCGTGTAGCAACGGCAAACCAGCTGCTCACAGTGTACAGATACAGGATAAAGGGAACAAAGTTTAGTGCAAGGTAAAGTCTGATGAAGGATAGAACGAGGATCTCCATTGAGGTAGATGCTAGATCAGGACCGCTCGCTAGTTGTTGATCGGATGGTTTAGTTGCCTGATAACAGCTGGGAAGAAGCTGTCCCTTAATCTGGAGGTATGCTATTTCCCACTTCAGTACCTCTTGCCGAATGAGGGAGGGGAGAAGAGTGAGTGACTGGATTGAGATTCTGGTCCTTGATTATGCTGGTGGCCTTGCCAAGCAGCGTGAAATGTAGATAGTTAATGGAAGGTAAGTTGGTTTGCGCAATGGTCTGGGCTACGTTTATAACTGCAATTTCTTGAGGTCTTGGATGGAGCTGTTCCCGAACAATGTTGTAATGTATCCTGATAAAATGCTTAGCACGGTGAATCTGTAGAAGTTGGTGAGAGTTGTTGGGGACAGGCTAAACTTCTTACGCCTTCCAAGGAGGTAGAAGCATTGGTGTGCTTTATTGACCATTGCTACGATAAGGCTGGTCCAGGACAAGTTGCTGGTGATATTTGCTCCTTCCAACTTGGAGCTCGCAACCATCTCTATTTTGGCACAATGTATACTGTGAATTTGCTTTCTCAAGTTAACCACAATCTCCTTTGACTTGCTGACATTGAAGGAAAGGTTGTTGCCTTGCCAACATGCTATGAGGTTCATAATCTTCATCCTGTGCAGGAGTAGATGGGATGGGGAGGGGAAGGGGGGAGGGGAGGTGGGAAATTGGGGGGATAAATAGTTGGGAGTCCAGGTGGGGCCCAAGGGAAGGAAGAGAGGGGATATTGGGGAGACAAGGGGGGATTGGTAGAGGTTACCTAAAATTGGCAAAAGCAACGTTCATACAGTTGGATTGTTACCTACCCAAGCAGAATATGAGGATTGCTGATGTATGTTGTTTCAGTAACATGAACTTGCAATTGACTTTAATATATGCTCAATTTAGGGACCAAACGATCTGAAATTATCTAAGAAAACTTAGAAAGATGGAAAATGTAAACTTTTGTCTATATTAATTTTTTCCCTCCAGCGTTTTCCACGTAAAATAAGTTATCCATAACTTTTTGGCTAGGTTAATCTTGAATTTACCATGGAGGAGAATAATGCTTGATAGTTGACAAATTATAAAAGGCTAAATCAGTGTTGAGATGAAGATACAGTATAATGATTAATTGCGTAATTTCTCATTCTTGCCTAAATGACTTTAATTATGCATCATAGTTTGTGTTGATTTTAGACTGTTACAGTCTGCAGTTCAGCCATCCATTTCTCGTAAACATGAATCGTGGGCATATTTTCTTTCGTGTTTAACAATACAGTAAACCCTTATTTTTACGGACCCCTTTATAAGTGATTTCAGTTATAGAGGACTGACCTACTGACATTCACTGCCGGACTGTGCTGCCGACGCAACCTTGGCCCGTGCCACCTGTCCAGCCGCTTTTGCCTCATCAACCGCAGTGACCGCTACCGTTGCCACCCCTGCAGTAGCTACCACGGCCACCGCTGCAGTTACTGCCGCTACCACTGCAGTCACACTGCCGTCACCACTACCGCCACCGTCGCTGCTACCACCATCACCATCTCCGGAATATCCGCCGCCTCTATTACTACTACTGTAACCACTGCAGTAGTAGCCGCTGCCGCCACCATCACCACTGCTGTAGTCGCTGCCACCCCCGACCCTATCTTGGACTCCAGCCCCCCGTGAGCCACAACGAATGACTGAGCCGATCATTGCATCTCGCCCGAATTTCCAGTTGCGTTCCAGATTGAGAGTCAGGAAAGGGTTCTGGACCCGAGACGTCACCGAACCATGTTTCCCCAGTGATGCTGTCTAACCAGCTGAGCTACTCCAGAAGTTTATGTCCTTTTGTGTGCTGTAGTTATCTGTTTCTACAAATTATACAATGTTAATTCTTTATTCGGTTATAGTGGACGATCGGCAATAATGGACACAACCTCCCCTGCTCCCCCATGGTCCATTATAATGAGGATTTACTGTACAAGAATACTCTGATAATGCAGCATTCCTTGAATGCAGAAATGCTGATGAACTGGCATCTGGCTCATTGTTACTCTCAGGTCTAGGAAACATGTAAATGAAGAGTCTTTCCATCAACTTTGTAAATACATTTATTTTCCCCCCTGATACATTGGGATTAAAGGTAGACGCAAAATGCTGGAGTAACTCAGCAGGACAGGCAGCATCTCTGGAGAAAAGGAATGGGTGCCGTTTTGGGTCGAGACCCTTCTTCAGGTCAGAAGAATGCTTCAGAGATGCTGCCTGTCCTGCTGAGTTACTCTAGCATTTTGTGTCCATCCTCGATTTAAACCAGCATATGCAGTTCTTTCCTACGCATTGGGATTAAACATACACTATCATTAGAAGGTGAAGCCCATTAAGTGAATTTCTATTACATGGCAATGTCCAAACTAGCTTGATAATAAACTATAGTGACGTTAGTATCTTCTGGGTGATTTTTCTCTTCACATTTTAATTATTGAAGAAAATTGGACTAGCTTTTCAACATCGTACTCCGTCCAGGTTGAGCAAACTTGATGTTTGTGGAACGCTAGATTAGGTCATAAGGAATAGAAGTAAAATGCGGCCATTCGGCCCATCAAGTCAATGCCGCCATTCAATCATGGCTGATCTATCTCCCTTCTAACACCATTCTCTTGCCTTCTCCCCATTACCTCTGACACCTGTACTAATCCTCAGCAAAATATATATTTCTTTGAATATTTTTGTAGTGGTATGATCTTTTATAATGGTATAATTACATCAGCAAGATCACATCAGCCTGTGTATCCATAACGGACCTCAGGAGGGGGGGGGGGGGGGAGGAAGGGAGAGAGGGAGGAAGGGAGAGAGGGAGGAAGGGAGAGAGGGAGGAAGGGAGAGGGGGAGAGGGAGGGGGGGAGAGAGAGAGAGGTCCTTCCTTTAGAGGGGGGGGTGGGGTGGGTGGGTACAGAAGAGGGGGAGAAGGAGTGCTGCCACTTTTAAGAAGTCAGAAGTTTCATTACGTTTTGCGGCCATTTAACATACCGGTCGGTTTGCCTTGGTCCTGAAAACTCCAAGATTGCCTATGACTGCCCTTGACTGCCTGTAACTACATAGTTATGACCCCACTCATCTGCACTACGAGTTAAAAAGAACCATGCCAACGAATTTTTACCCGTGAAAAATTTTTCAACATGCTGAAATATTTTCCACGACCTAGCTGAGGACGCGGGTATTCGGGAACTTCCCTCGAGCAAGAAGGAGAGTTCCATTGACCTCATAGGACCTCCTAGGACCACGTGTAGACCATGCTGCGAGTTTGAGTCGAGGGCAAACTCTTCTAAACTCGCAGATTAGGTCACCACAGTGGGACAGCCGTTAACAATGTTAAGGGCCTGTCCCACTTTGCGATTTTATGGGTGACGACGGCCGTCAGGGACTGATGCCCAATGTCGCCTGAAAACCGTCAAGTAGTACGACAGGATGCGTCAAGGTACGTCACTCCGTGTCACCAATTTCCACGCGTCACCATGTGTTGCCATGCATCATCATAGGACAGCATGCAACAGCATAGGAGAGCGCCTATGATGTCACAGCTGTCAAGCGGTGTCAATGTACGTCCACCTGCGAAACGATACTGCAAGACACGACAGGTTGCGTCATCTGGGGCATGTGACGTCATTTGATTGACCAGCTTCCCTATAAAAGGGGACATGCCGTGACATGTCTTGATGCATCATGACGCACGATGACGTACGGGTGACATAAAATAAATGATCATAGGCAATGACTGTGCATCACCCAGCGCCACCCGTATGTTAACGTGCAAAAGGGCGCACAACATGATAAGACGCGCAGATGTCGCGTGAGGATTTTGAACATTCCAAAATCCTGGGGTGGCAGAGAGACATCACGCGTTACCGCGCGTCACTACATGCGTGACACACGGCGCAACAACAACGATGCGACAAACTATTTTTAGGCTGTCGCCTAAAATGTCACCCAAGTGGGACAAGCCGTTTACAGTTGTGATCTCTGTGTATCTCTTTCTCTCTCATTATCTAGGTGGTGATAGTTGTGAATGGCTCCTCTCTAGTGGCCGATTCCTGGGTGAAAATGTGTGGCAACCTAATGGCTGCATGATGCACAAGTACAAAATTAGGCAAGTAACTTTGTACTATGTGGATTGTAGATATAATACAAATTATGATAATTGAGGTATGTAAAGAAAATGTCCCAGATTTTAAGCGTTCCTGTTTCCGACCCCTCTCCTGACTCGCTAGGTGCACCATCAAGTCCCTCTCTCCCACTGCTGTTTCTTGCTGTCGGTGGTGTCTTTATCAGTTCCCCTCTCGACCACCACTGTCTGCTTCCCCCGTCACTCCATCCAGTTGGTCTCTTCCCTCCCACCTGCACCTCCTGGCCCCTCAGCTTCTCCCCCAGAGTCGCCAACATACTCCTCCTTGGAAGTGACAGCAGGTGAGAGAGGAGGGAGATCCAAGGTGACCAATCTTGTCCTGTCGGTGGCAGCAGCCTGAAGAAAGCGCTTCCTATCGGGGGGCTACAATATGAGCCATGTGAACTGATGAAGAAGGGCTCACTGGTGCAGACGCGTGGCATCGGCACATAGTTTTAAAGTGATACGACACAAAGTGCTAGAGTAAATCAGCCAGTTGTGTCAGTCTGAGGAAGGTTCCCGATGTCACCTTTCTATGTCTCCAGAGATCCTGACCCACTGCATTACTCCAGCACCTTGTCTTTTGTCCATCATCTGCAGTCACCGGCAAAAATGGACACCAGTCCCTCCGCTATGGGCCGTTATAATGAAGGTTTACTGTAAACTGACTGTCTATCTATGCCTCTCATAATTTTATATATAGGCACCTTGCATGTTTGATTTATGCATTTTTGAAATAACAAGATTGTTCTTTTAATACCAAAGCTTTATACACTGGTATTTTTTGAATAACGCACTCAAATTTACCGCTGACAGCATAACTGCAGACATGTTTAATTCACACGTTTTTTAATTGCAAGTAAAATGTGAGATGCCTGTACTTCTATCAGGTCTCCCCATTACTCCCAACGTTGTAGAGAAAATCCAATTCTCTCTAATCTCTCTTTTTAGCTAATGCTCCATAATCCAGAGTATTCTGGTAAACCTCTTCTGCATCCATTCCAAAGCCTCTGTAAAAAAAACATTTAATTAAAGACTGAAACTTTGAAAATAAACCAAATTTAATATATTTCCAGAGGTATAAAATTAGTTACTTTGATTATACATTACCTGGAATACAGATTACTGGTTGTTATCTAACAACTGCAGGATTACTGAAGCGGAAAACAAACCTATATTAGGATAACACTGGAATTGCAAGATTATAATCTATGTAACCTGTTTTGCTCACCAGAGTTTAAAAGGATCTCATAGAAATGTACAGGTTTCTGAGAAGAAGTGATGGGCTGGAGTTTCCTACGTAATAATTGATATTTTTAAGGTTGAGATCAATAAATTTTGGGGATCTGACAGTCAGGTCGTAATGTTGACAAGATAGATTTGTGTAATGCATGGAGGAATAGATTCAAAAGGCTGTACATTTAACCCTTAATTCCTGTTCTTATCAAGGAAAACTGAGCAGGCTGAGTTTCTTTTCCCCTTTTAAAAGTGAAACCTGTGGACGGATTGAATGGTGGTCTTAAGATAACAGAGTCATAGAGTTAAATAACATGGAGTCTGAAGAAGAGTCCCAACCCAAAACATTCCCTCCACCTTTTTGTTTTGCTCATGGAAACAGGCTATTTGGTTCATATTTATCTAAATTCCTACTATGTACATGTACCCGTCTAAATGTCTTTTAAACATTATAATTGTACCTCCTCTTCCAGTTCCACCACCAGATCGTTCCCTAAAGACACTTGCCGCTGTGAAAAAGATACCCCTCGGGTCCCTTTTAAATCTTGCTCCTCTCAATCTTTGCCCTTTAGTTTTAGACTCCCTCAACTCGGGGGCGTGAGAGGCTGTGATTATTAATCTTAAAATAATTTTTTTTACATACAATGATGGTTTCCTCTTGTATAGAAGAGAAACATTAGAACCCATTCATATCAATAAAATGACACCCGGGAAATTCTGAAATAATATTTTTCACGCTTTATCCAGTGATTGAAATGTGGAACTTTCTCCCAAACTGAAGAGCAAAGAAAGCCAACCAGAAATTGAAAGACATAGTTGAGGAAGGATGGGTTGAAACTTGAGGCGCATAAGCATTGGGATGAAATGGTTGGTCTAAATAGTTCATTCCCTTTCTGTATATTCTATATGTGAATGTATAATCTTCTTATTGCCTTTTTTTTCTTCAGTGAAGTAAAGAGCTGTCTTATGAACAAATATATAACTTTCATTGGAGATTCCAGAATTCGGCAATTGTTCTACTCCTTTATTAAAATAATAAGTTCTGGTGTTAAAGAAGAAGGTAACAAGGTATGTTTCTGTTTTCATTTACTTTAATTTGGACTGAGTGAATATTATAGGTCAAGGGATAGATTCATTGTTTTCAAGTGACATTATACAATCAATAACCCCTGTACTCTAGATTACCATTTTGATTTCAGAGATTTTTCTAAATTATTCAATTGAATATGGCTATAATATAAATATAATCTAATTTTAAAAATGCATCGAGATTAATTGGACAGTTTGGAAATATGTGTTTTCCCTGCTCTTTAACAATCAGTTGTATTAATCACCGAGGAGCATAGAAGTGTGAAAAGTATCAAACCTTAATAGAATTATCTAAAATATAACTGGTGAATTGTGTTGTCACAATATCCAGGAATTATGTTGTTTGGTAACTGAGTAAAAGGGCTGGGATGGTGGAGGCTAAAATTAGCTGCTGTAAGATGGACAAATTCATGAGGCCTGAGCAAGGGCAGCACAGTGGCATGCACAGTTGGTGGAGCCGCTGCCTCACAGCGCCAGCGACCCAGGTTCAATCTAGATAGCAGCCGTTGTTGGGATCAAACCCAAGTCTCCAGCACTGGAAGGTAGCTACTCTACTGCTGCGCCACTATGCCACCAGTTGATGTCTTTTTTCCAGAATAGAAATGTCAAAAACTAAAGGACACAGTTTTTACGGCGAGAGGGGGACTGTTTAAATTAAATGTGTGAGGAAAGTCTTTTCAAATAGAATGGTGATAGCTGGAATGTACGGCCATGGGATGATAAAAGCAGATATGATCACAATATTAGACAGACTGATGAACAAGCAAGGAGTAGAGGAATGTCATGTTCATCTCATGGGCAAATCTGCAGTTTAATTTGGCATGGTCAGCACAAATGTTCATGGGCTAAAGGACCTGTTCCTGTGTTGTATTGATCTGTGTTCTAGTAATTTGATTTCTGTTGCGTCATTTAGCATATTATCCTTATGATCTCATTCAAGTACAGTGCCTTCCATAATGTTTGGGACAAAGACCCATCATTTATTTATTTGCCTCTGTACTCCACAATTTGAGATTTGTATTAGAACAAATCACATGTGGTTAAAGTGCACATTGTCAGATTTTAATAAAAAGCAATTTTCATACATTTTGGTTTCATCATGTAGAAATTACAGCAGCGTTTATACATAGTCCCCCCCATTTCAGGGCACCATAATGTTTGGGACACAGCAATGTCATGTAAATGAAAGTAGTCATGTTTAGTATTTTCTGCATATCCTTTGCATGCAATGACTGCTTGAAGTCTGCGATTCATGAACATCACCAGTTGCTGGGTGTCTTCTCTGGTGATGCTCTGCCAGGCCTGTATTGCAGCCATCTTTAGCTTATATTTGTTTGGGGGGCTAGTTCCCTTCAGTTTTCTCTTCAGCATAAAAAAGGCATGTTCAATTGGGTTCAGATTGGATTATTGACTTGGCCACTCAAGAATTGACCATTTTTAGCTTTGAAAAACTCCTTTGTTGCTTTGGCAGTATGTTTGCTGTAGAATTAACTGCCGGCCAATAAGTTTTGTAGCATTGGTTTGAACTTGAGAAGATAGGATGTGTCTATACACTTCAGAATTCATTATGCTACTACCATTCATGAATATAAGCGAGCCAGTACCTTCAGCAGCCATACATGCCCAGGTCATAACACCCCCACCACTGTGTTTCACGGATGAGGTGGTATGCTTTGGATCGTGGGCAGTTCCTTCTCTCCTCCGTACTTTGCTCTTGCCATCACTCTGATGTAAGTTAACCTTTGTCTCATCTGTCCACAAGACCTTTTTCCAGTACTTTGGTTGCTCTTTTAAGTACTTCTTGGCAAACTGTAACCCGGCCATCCTATTTTTCCAGCAAACAGTAATTGCAGTGTAGCCTCTGTATTTCTGGTCTTGAAGTCTTCTGTGGACAGTAGTCATTGACAAATCCACACCTGAAAAGTGTTTCTGATCTGTTGGACAGGTGTTTGGGGATTTCTTCTTCATTATAGAGAGAATTCTTCTGTCATCATCTGTGGAGGTCTTCCTTGGCCTGCCAGTCCCTTTGCGATTAGTAAGCTCACCAGTGCTCTCTTTCTTCTTAATGATATTCCAAACAGTTGATTTTGGTAAACCTAAGGTTTGAATGATGTCTCTAAGTTTTATTCTTGTTTCTCAGTCTCATAATGGCTTCTTCAACTTTCATACCTGCATTAAGGAGGCAATTAAACACACCTGAGCAATTACAAAGACCTGTGAAGCCATGTGTCCCAAATTTTATGGGGCCCTGAAATGCGGGGGACTATGTATAAACACAGCTGTAATTTCTGCATGGTGAAACCAAAATGTATAAAAATACCCTTTAATAAATCTGACAATGTGCACTTTAACCACATGTGATTATTTTCTATTACAAATCTTAAATCGTGGAGTACCGAGGTAAATAATTAAATGATGGGTCTTTGTCCCAAATATTATTGAGGGGACTACACTTGCATCCATTTTCCAATTATAAAATTGCTTTTGGAATTCCATTTACAATTTCATCCTTTTTGTTTCAATGCGAGTTTGTTCACGTTCAACTCCGGAATTTTGGAATAGTTAAGTCACAGGATATTTATAATCTTTCTTTCCTAAGTTGCTTTCTCTAGATGTTTTCTAAGCAGCTGGCAATTATTGCTTTGTCAACATTATCATTGCATTAATACAGCATCTCTTCCTTGTGTAAATCTGAAACGCCTCCACATAAACTATTTTTGCAGGGAGGAATTTTATCAACAAGCAATCCAGCAAGAGTGGATTAGCAAGGTCTAACAAATAGCAGTCAAGGACAAGTCATCCATTTCTTGAGACATTGAAAGGAAAAGGAGCCTCGGTTATAAAACCAAATGTTTTCTGTTTATCTCAGCTATTTTTAGTTCCACAATTGCATTCATCCTTTCAATTACCAATGTGAAAACCTTTTTTAAATATAAAGGAAAATTTAAAGAAAACACAGCAGATCTAGAAATAGAAAACATTGTAAACACTCAGCAAGTCAGGCAACATCTCTGGAAAGAGAAACAGTTAATGTTTTGTCAGTATCGGTTTTAAGCTGCATGTAGTGTGGGGGAGGATAGGATGAAGGACATCTCTCTGATAGGGAGTGGCCAGGGTAGCGTGGTTATAAATTAGTGAGGAAGCCATCCAGTTGACACATTACTGAGTGCTGTTAGACAGAAAACAAATAAAGGGGCGTATATATCTGTGAAATACAGGTCAAAATTGTGGGAAATGCCCAGCAGATGAAAGTGTCGGAACATCAATCTATCAAACGGAAGCTTCAACTGCTTATCACCCAGGCAAGCCTGGTCTCATCATATCAGTGATATTCCATTTATCCTATTGCTACCTTCCCCACCCTTTCTGCAATGTTTTCTCTCCTTCCCAGTTTTAATGAACACCATATTTTCGTTTGTTTATCTTCTATTCTCATGGATGTTTTCCTTAAGACCAAGAGTTAACAACAAGTATAAGATATCTGGGCCTTCACGTCTGCTCTCTGTCCATTCGTTGGGGAGGGGAGAGGGGGTGGGATGGCTCTGCTGGTAAGGAATGAAATTCAGTCCTTAGCAAGGTGTGACATTGGATCAGATGATGTAGAATCATTGTGAGTAGAGCTAAGAAACCGCAACGGTGAAATACCCTGATGGGAGTTAGTTACAGGCCCTTGAACAGTAGCCAAAATATAGGGTACGAATTACATCAGGAGATACATCGGCATGTAAGAAAGGTGATGTTACAGTGGTCATAGGAGATTTCAATATATAGGTAGACTGGGAAAATCAGATTGGCACAGGACCCCAAGAGAGTGCCTGTGCGATGGTTTCTTAGAGTAGCTTGTAGTTGAGCCTACCATGGAAAAGGTCTCAATTTGGTATCATGTAATGAACCGGATTTGTCAGGGAGCTTAAAGTAAAGTAACCACTAGGAGGTAGTTATCATAATATGATAAAATGTACCCTGCAATTTGAGAGGGAGAAGATGAAATTGGATGCGTCAGTATTACTGTTGAGCAAAGGTGACTCCAGTGGCATGAGGGAGGAGCTGTGCAAAGTTGATTGGAAAGGGACCCTAACAGGAATGGACAGAAATTTCTGGAAATAATTTGCAAGACACAGGATCTTCTCATTCCAAAGGGGAAGACAGATTCTAAGGGGAGTATGAGGCGATTGTGGCTGACAAGGGAAGTTATAGGCCTGTCCCACAGGCAACCTTTTAGGCGACAGCAGGAGACTGCAGTCGCCACATGTTCACGGGTGGTTGCCATGTAGTCGCCTTCATGGTCATGAGGAGTTCCTGCATTCAGGGAACTAGTCGCGGAATCATTATGGTCGCCACAAATTTTTCAACATGTAGAGCAGCGAGAATTCTCGTGCCATAGGTAGGTCGTCACGAGGTTGGAGGTTCCAGTACGTTGTAGCTGGTGCTGACCAGTGAATTTCACTGGCTCATGGGGGGGGGGAAAAACGTAAGCAGTAGTTTTCAGAACCAAGGATAACCGACTGGTAATATTAATGTCCACTGAGCTTCACAAACGTGTATCTCTGGCTTATTAAAAGTTGTCTCCACTCTTCCCCCCCTCTCCCCCCATCTTTTAAAGGACTTACTGTACACTGTGCTTTAGCTATTTTAATTACAGCGCCAACCTTCGTGTTCATCGCGGTGTGTGTCTGTATCACATTGGCTTTGCACCGTGTGCATTTCATCAGACAGCGCCCCCCCCCCTCCCGCGCATGCCCTGTCCCCGCCTGCATAACGGGCTGGTGAAGGAAGGGGAGTGTGTCTGTGTGTGTGTCTCTGTCTCTGATCAGCCATGATCACATTGAATGGCGGTGCTGGCTCTAAGGGCCGAATGGCCTGCTCCTGCACCTATTCTCTGTTGACAGTTACTGTTGCAGTTCCAACTTGACAAGTCGCCTAAGTGGGACAGGCCCATTAGATAGCATAAAACTAAAAGAGAAGGCATATAACATTGCAAAGATTAGTGGGAAGCTTTTAAAAAAAAAAAAACAAACAGAAGGTAACTAAAAGACAAGGACAAGGACATTTAT
Organism: Raja brachyura; assembly: GCA_963514005.1. The sequence goes on along the minus strand of OY740782.1, from coordinate 103,226,006 downwards.
TGTCACGTACACCAATCGGTGTAGTGAAATTTGTCTTGCCATGCAGCACAGATACAGATAAGACACAACATTAAAGAATTTAACAATAAACATAAAAACACATCCCCCCACAATGGTTCCCATTATGAGGGAAGGCACAAAGTCCAGTCCCCATCCCCTTGTCCTCCCATAGTCGGGCCTATTAAGGCCTCCGCATTCGTTGCTACGGGGCACGATGTTACAGTCCCTTCTCCGCCGGGTGATGGTGCTCCGGCGTCGGGAGAACCCTCTCAGCGGCTCGGGGTGCCTGTAACGGCCGTTTCCTTGCTGGAGACTGCGGCTTCCGACACCAACACTCTGTGACAATACGGGGAGAAAAGATGCAGAAGGACATGGACAGGTTGGGAGAATGGGCAAAGATGTGGCAGATGGATTGCAGTGTAGCAGTGTGGAGACATGCATTTTGGAATAAAAGTATTGACTATTTTCTAAGGTAGACAAAAATGCTGGAGAAACTCAGCGGGTGCAGCAGCATCTATGGAGCGAAGGAAATAGGCAACGTTTCGGGCCAAAACCCTTCTTTAGACTGGTGTGAGGGTGGGGGGGGGGGTGCGGGAAGAAGAAAGGAAGAGGAGGAGCCAGTGGGCTGAGGGAGAGCTGAGAAGGGGAGGAGACAGTGAGGACTACCTGAAATTAGAGAAGTCAATGTTCATACCGCTGGGGTACAAACTGCTCAAGCAATTTATGAGGTGCTGCTCCTCCAATTTCCGGTGGCCCTCACTATGGCTGTGGAGGAGGCCCAGGACAGAAAGGTCGGAATGGGAGGGGGAGTTGAAGTACTGAGCCACCGGGAGATCAGGTTGGTTATTGTGAACCGAGTGGAGGTGTTCGGTGAAGCGATCGCCAAGCCTACTCTTGGTCTCACCGATGTAGAACAGCTGACTTCTAGAGCTGCGGATGCAATAGATGAGGTTGGAGATGGTGCAGGTGAACCTCTGTCGCACCTGGAACGACTGCTTGGGTCCTTGAATGGAGTCAAGGGGGGAGGTAAAGCGACAAGTGTAGCATTTCTGAATGGGGAGCGAATTCAGATTGGGAGTGCTGGTACAGGATTCCCCAAAAGTTATGTTCTACATTGAAGCGGTAGTAAGGAAGGAAAATGCAAAGTTAGTATTTATTTCGAGAGGACTAGAACATAAAAACTGATGTAATGCTGAAGTTTTATAAGGAACTGGTCAGACTGCAATTGAAGTATTGTGAGCAATTTTGGCCCCATATCTGAGGAGGGATGTGCTGGCGACAGAAAGGGTCCAGAGAAGGTTTACGAGAATTATCCCAGGAATGATTGTGTTAACATATGATGAGCGTTTGACAGCACTGGGCCTGTACTTGCTGGAGTTTAGAAGGATGAGGGGAGATCTCAGTGAAACTTACTGAATAGAGTGGATGTGGAGACGATGTTTCCACTAATGGGAGAGTCTAGGACCAGAGGCCATAGCCGCAGAATAAAAGGACGTAAATTTAGAAAACAGAGCAGAGGAATTTCTTTAGTCAGGATGTGGTGAAACAGTGGACTTTGCTGCCACAGATGGCTGTGGAGGCCAAGACATTGGGTATTTCTAAGGCACCGATTGACATATTCTTGATGAATAAGGGTGTCGGGGTTATGGGGAGAAGGCAGGACAATGGGGTTGAGAGTGAAAGATAGATCAGCCATGATTGATTGGCCAAAGAGCCTAATTCTGCTCCTATAACTTATGAACGTATGAAGCTGTCTTCAACTTTAATTCTGTACTAATGTCACCTATTGCAAAAATAATCCTTGCTCGTTGTGCAATAACTATAAGAATATATTTGAATGAGTTAGAGATTGAACAAATCTCTGTCATGGCATCAGGAGTGAATAAAATGTTTGCAATAGCCCAAGCATCAGGAGTTTTAATGGTCTAGAAATTGTCTGGTTGTTAAAAGTTAATCATTCATGTGAATATTATTGTCTTAACTATTATTTATTTTTTGAATTTTCTTTTGACAGCATGAAAATATTTCCTTTGAAGATGGAAGAAATCCATTGAAAGTTGTAAGTGCCAGTATTGCTTCTATATTTTAATGCAGCGGTTGTATAAAATTTGAGTGTGTTGACCGTTGTTGTCTCTATAATTCTTTCCCCTCTCTGTTCTTTGCTCTCAACCTGTTCTCAGATTTCTAGAAACAAAGAACTGCAGATACCTGTTTACAAAAAAGATGCAAGGGGCTGGAGTAACCCTGTGGGTCATGCAGCATCCCTGGAGAACATGGATAGAACATGGAGAACATCTGAAGTAGGGTACCGACCTGAAACGTCACATATACATGTTCTCAAGGGATGCTGCATGACCAGCCAAGTTACTCCAGCACATCAGATTTCTCAGTTTTCCTTCATGACTCCCTCTCGGGTTAGCCTTGAAAATCTATTTGTTGAGGCCTTAAACCTATATTTCCTGTAAACTGCTAACCACCCGATTTTCCACCCACTGTTTTTTAGTTACTGCTGGCTCTCAGCCCTTCAAATCAGCCATCATCACCTCTTCCACTCAAAATGAACTTAGTGACTGTCCTTACAAATTATTGCCCCCTTTCCAACCAATTACTCTCATATACTTGAAGTTTCCTAAATTTGTGGCCATCTTTCTTGAGGCTCCTGGTTTGAATTTCTCCAATTAATTTCCTCAGCAGCCACCACAATGAGAAAACGGTCAAAATAATCTTCAGCATGGATAGACACGAATCTATCCATTCTTGTTCTTTTCAATCCTGTGCTGTCATTGGTGTTAACATTCGCTGTTTGAAGCCGGGATCTAACCCGAAAAATCACCTATTCATTTTCTCCACAGATGCTGCCTGACCTGCTGAATTACTCCAACATTTTCTGTCTAAGGATTATCATCTTTGATGATTAAATAAACTTGGGGAGCACATTTATATCATTATTAAACTACTTATTTTGTAACTCTGTTATATCATGCAAATCTTCCATTGCTGCAATTCAGTTGCAGCTGCACTTGTATATTTGCCTTTTTTTCTGGGCTTGACTATTCCAATACATTGAAGGTTGGGCTTTCTTGTCCCACTCTCCCATTATCCTTGTGTTTGATATCCTACTATATTCTACTTAAATATATATTTTTTAATTCTAATGTGTAGTCGTGAGTCAATAATCAGGATTTACTGATGTTTCTTTGAAGCATCTTGGGTGTGTATTGAATCATTAAATATACGATTTCAATGCAAGTTATTATTGAACCTTCATGTGCAGATATAGTCTTTGTGCCACTGTGTGCTCGATAGGTGCATTGTAAGACTTCCCCTTAGTGGCTGTGAATAAATACAGTATGTGTATTCATTGAACTGCATAAAGCATTATGAATTTGGATTGATCGGTTTCCTTTCCCGAGATACTGAATATTGCCAAGCTGTGAGGGCTGCAGTTGAACTCCATGTTCCAAATTAGGGAGAGCCAAGGAACATTTATTTCGCTGTATGCTTTTCCTAATATTTCTGGTGCCATCACTGTAAAATGTTTGTGAATAAAGCGCAATCATAAGATTTGAATGTAATATTGCTTCAGTATCCCAGCATTTGCCTTTATTGATGATTTGGCTTAAACTTTTGGTTACTTCTTTGTTTCTACATTAATAACCTTGCCGGTTATCTCCAAATATTGAGGGATAGAAAAAAAAAATTATATCTTAGTGTTTGCATTTTTTTTTAATACAGGACTTTTTGTGGTACCCAGAGGTAAACAACTCCATGAAGGACTGTTTTAAGGCCTGGATTGAGGTTAGTTTTCCAAATGCTCAATTAAATTTATTATTTTACTTGTATTGAAAAATTGAAATAACCTGCATGTTCAGTTATAGTAAAGATTATCATGAAAACATATGCTAGAGGTTTTAAATGGTTAGCTCTACATATTGAATGAATAGCTAGTCTTTCAGTTTTTTGTGTTCATCAACTGTGTAAAGGTATCACATCTGGACTCTGGTTCTCCATAATTCATTATGTTATTAATTTAACAAGTTGATTGCTACTTTACTTTTTTCCTTCATTCCCCCATTTCCAGGGTCTCCCACTCTCCGATGCAGTAATGGTGTCTTCCCAACCATGCATAATCATCTGATGTGTCCCATCTTTTTAACGTCTTTCGTATTTACTCATTAAATGCCACATCTCAAATACACAGGTACAAACACTCATTTTCCTTATCTGTGCCCAGTTTAATTATATGTTTCCATACAATCTGTCAGGCACATGGACATTCACTATAGAAAAATTAATGGCAATTATTTTGATAGTGGAGATGCATTTGTCTGTGAGTCATGGGTTCCCCCAGATTTGGCATTACTATTGACAATGTTCTATCGTGGACCAACCACATTGAGACAGCGAAGAAGGCACACCCACACCTTTACTTCTTGTGTTGACAGAGGAAATTCGGCATATCTCCAGTGACTCCTACAAAATGGTACATAAAAAGCATACTGACGGGTTGCACCACAGCTTTGTTTGAGCACCTCTGCAGAAGAACGTAAGACATTGCAGAGTTATAGATTAAGCCTTACCACCATTGACCCCACTTCATGGTGTTTCAGAAAATAATCAATCACTTGTCCCACATCGGACATACTTCCTTCTTGCACCTGTTGGGCAGAAGGTACAGAGGCATGAAAGCACACACCACTAGACTCAGGAACAACTTCTTCCCCTTTGTTATCAGGCTTTTAAACAGTTCAAACATCAGCTGGGCACTGTCTGTTTCTCCTCTAACCCATTGCAAACATTGGACTTTTTCCATGGAACTGATGAACTATAATGCTGGGAATTATATTCTGCGCTCTGTATCTTCCCCTTTGCTCTATCTATTAAAATTGTGTTTGGCTTGATTGTACTCGTCAGTATCTGGTGTATCTGGTCTATGTGGATTGCATGCAAAGCAAAACTTTACACAAAGCTTTACACGTGACAATTATAAACTTAAACCTAAACTTTCTGACTTTTTGCAGCTTGTGCACTGCTTTATTGTACATTTTATTGTACATTTTATTTATTTGAAAATCTACACATACTTGTTAATTATGGCTCTGCATATTACTATATTAAAATTTGAGGTATATTTTATTTATAAATACATCGTTTAGTACCATAGAATCAAACAGCATTAAGGGGAACAATTTAGCCCATGGTATTGAAATAGACATTTATTGGAAACTAGACCGTGGGACCTGTTGAGCCCCATCACCCATTGCGAGGTGGGACCCCCATCACCCGTTCCCCCAACGTAACCCGTTCGCCCAACGCAATATTCCACCACTCACCCATAGCCCTCAACTGTGCAAATGCAGCTCATTTCCCCTCTACCCCAACATCCTCCTCCTCTTCACCCTCCCTCTTCTCTCTCTCCTCACCACCTCTCCCCTCCACTCCCTCCTTCACCTCTCCCTACCTCTCCTTTCCCCTACCCTCAGTCACTCCATACCCTCAGTCACTCCCTCCCACCCTCCATTACTTCCCCTCCCTGACCAGTTGTGCCCTCTTCCCATACGCAATATTCCACCGCTTACTAATTTCCCCAATGCAACCCATTTCCTCAACAAAGTCAATCCTTCCCACATGGGTGGGGGGGACAGTCAACGCTTCCCGGACTCAATAAATGGACTCGACTCTGGAGCCAATCAATCCATCCCACGGGGGGGGGGGGGAATCTCGCTCTCTCTTTACTCCCATTGAAGCTGCAGATCCCATTGTCTCTCTGTCACCTCTCCCTCCCTGTCCTTTTCCCTACCCTCAGTCACTCCCTCCCTCACTTCTCCCCTTTTGCACTACCCCATTAAAGACAATGTTTAAATAACATTTCTCCTCCCATCCCCCACTCCGTCAACTCTCATAGCTTCTGCATTGGCAGCAGAGATCACATTGTGGTGTCGTTTTCGGAATTTTCACGGCAGCTTGTGTAAATGACATCCCATTGTGATTGGACGACTGTGAGATGCCATTGTGACATCATCACTGGAAACTGCTAGAAAAGTCTCCCACTCACAGGCAGTTATTATTTTCAAAGTTGGCTTTTTTGAAACTTTAAATATCAGTAACGTGAAATGTGAAGAAACGTGATACTAAAGACCACGGGAAATAGCTGAGTAAGATTCAGCAAAAAATTTCGGGCTATTGTGTACCGTTTTGGCTTAATTCCTTGACCTCACTGACAGACAGACAAACAAGATGAGACTTTTGATAGTATATGTAGACTAGACCAACTGGGACCCGTTGGGTCCCTGTCACATAGGAGGCCTGGTCCCCCAACACAACCAGTTCCCCAACGCAATATTGCACCACTAACCCGTGGTCCCCCAACTCAATCTATTCCCGAATGTAAGATTCCAGCACCCCCCTGCCTCCCCTAGCACTGGACTTTAAAAAAAATCCAATTGCACTTCCCCTGCCTGCGGCATCACTTCCAATTGCAATACCTCCTCCTGTCCTGCCAGGATCAATACCAATTCACCCTCCCCCTCCTGTTGAAGCACCTGCCGCCAATAGCTGGAGTAAGTGTTGTATGATGGCAACATTGTTGCAAATGTCGGGTGGAGGACTGATATCCCATTCAGGTGAAAACTTGGTGGAAGCACAGATTGTTCCTGTATTGCAACTTTGTATCAAAGTCTGTTGGAAGCTGGCAGGAAGGATTTTAACAGTAAACAATCTTGTTAAATTTGGCTTTTTTAAACCTTTAAATATCAATAATTTGTGAAATATAACATAAAATCTGAAGAAACTTGATACAAAAGACCACGGGAAAACGTTGCGTAAGATTCTGCAAAACTTTTTGCGCTAATGTGTACCGTTTTGGCATAGCTCCTGAGATAACAGACAGACAAACAAGTCAAGACTTTTAATAGTATATAGATAGATGTTCCATTGTGTTTTACACACTTTTGTCTAATTTGTCCTTCACCTTCCTCTATCAAATTATATTCTGAAAGTTGCTGTTGAATGTTTGGTGAAAGCCTCCTTCAAGAAATTTCCCACTCAATCCTGGGAACTCTGTCTATGACGGCTGGAAGTGGGAAAGTACATTTGGGTTGTTATGAGAACCTCGAGGCCATGCATCAGGAGCATACAGATACCTTGTCTAAGGAGTGGGGTACACTACTAAATACCTACCTCTGCTACCACATCAGGCAGCGGCTACCTCATCTGTGGAAGAATCTGTGCCACCCATATTGGCTGCATTATCCATTTCACAGAATTATCCTACATACCAGAGAACTAACTGAGGAAATAAGAATTTCTCTATTAAAATCCTTCATTATTTTGAACCTCCTTTTAAATATGCCTGAATATTTTCTCTCTAAAGAACAATACTAACTTCTAGTCTTTCTGCATATCTGAAGCCTCTCATCCCCCATAATTGTTGTAGTAAAAATAATCTTTCATTTGTTAATACCCCTGAAGATCTAATTTCCTGAATCATCTCCACCTTGTTCTGTACATATTTGCACATCTCTTCGGAACTCTTCCGCCAATTAACAATTAACTTCTGTTGACTCCAAGTTTGATTGTCAAATATTGTCAAAACTGCTGCATTTCAATTAATAAGCAACTTCATCTAAAACCAGAATTGGACAAATAATGAATGTTGTCGTGGGATTTAAATGTTTCTTTGATTTATGTTCTCTCCGTAAATTACGTTAACATGCTGTTTACATTGCAATTGGCTGGTAAAACATCCTGAGAGGACTCAAACAGAGCCAAATTCTGATTTTGTTATAATTCCACACATGCTTGGTAGTCCTAAGCCCATGCTAACGTGCTTATTCGCACTGCCCTCCATAATGTTTGGGACAAAGACCCATCATGTATTTATTTGCCTCTGTACTACACAATATGAGATTTGTAATAGAAAAAATCACGTGGTTAAAGTGCACATTGTTAGATTTTATTAAAGGCCATTTTTAAACATTTTGGTTTCGCCATGTAGAAATTACAACTGTGTTTATACATATTCTCCTGATTTCAGGGCACCATAATGTTTGGGACACATGGCTTCACAGGCGTTTGTAATTGCTCAGGTGTGTTTAATTGCCTCCTTAATGCAGGTGTAAGAGAGCCCTCAGCACCTAATCTTTCCTCTGGTCTGTCCATCACCTTCGGAAGTGGCGGCGCTGCTTGGCAGCTGTGGCTCACCTGCAGTCCGTCTGTTTTTTATTTTATTTTTGTCTTTGTGTCTGTTTTTAGTGATTATTTTGGTTTATTAGGCTGTGTGTGGGAGGGGGGGAGAAATAGGGTTTTAGTCTCTCCCTTCGGGGGGATGCGACTTTTCTTGTCGTGTCCCCCGTCTCCGTCTGTGCTGAGGCCCTAATGGCAGAGCTGGCGGCCTTCCAGCTTCCAGCAGCGGCGGCACGGCTTCGGAGCTTCAGCGGCGACCTGGCTTTCGGAGCTGCAGTGTTCCAGTGATGTTCTGGCGCCTGGCTTTCGGGGCTGTGGTGCTCCAGCGGCGACCTGGCTTTCGGGGCTGCGGTGCTCCAGCGGCGACCTGGCTTTCGGGGCTGCGGTGCTCCAGCGACGTTCCAGTGGCGACCTGGCTTTGGAGCTGCGGTGCTCCAGCGTTCCAGCGGTGTGCCCTGTGGCGGTGTTCCGGCATTCCGGCGACGGCGGTGGCGGCGGCCCGGTTTCGGAGGCTCGGCCGCGGGCCTGGTGAACGGTAACATTCACCACAGTGAGGAGGTGTTTGGTGAACTCACTGTGGTGGATGTTAAATTTGTGTTTATTGTGTGGTTTTGTTATTTTTAATATATGTATGACTGCAGGCATGAAATTTCGTTCATGACAATAAAGGTAATTCAATAATTCAATTCAAAGTCAAAGCAGCCATTATCAGAATCAGAATCGGAATAGACTGAGAAACAAGAATAAAACTGTTAGAGACATCAGCCAAACCTTAGGCTTAGGAAATCAGCTGTTTGGAACATCATTAGGAAGAAAGAGAACACTGGTGAGATTACTAATTGCAAAGGGACTGGCAGGTCAAGGAAGACCTCCACAGCCGATAACTGAAGAACTCTCCCAAAAATAAAGAAAAAATCCTCAAACACCTGTCCGATAGATCAGAAACACTCTTCAGGAGTCAGGTGTGGATTTGTCAATGACCACTGTCCGCAGAAGACTTCATTAACAGAAATACAGAGGCTACACTGCAAGATGCAAACCACCGGTTAGCCACAAAAATAGGATGGCCAGGTTACAGTTTGCCAAGAAGTACTTAAAAGAGCAACGACAGTTCTGGGAAAAGGGTCTTGTGGGCAGATGAGACGAAGATTAACTTATATCAGAGTGATGGCAAGAGCAAAGTATGGAGGAGAGAAGGAACTGCACATGATCCAAAGCATACCACCTCATCTGTGAAACACGGTGGTGGGGGTGTTATGGCCTGGGCATGTATGGCTGTTGTAGGTACTGGCTCACTTATCTTCATTGATGATACAACTGCTGATGGTAGTAGCATAATTAATTCTGAAGTGTATAGACACATCCTATCTGCTCAAGATCAAACAAATGCCTCAAAACTCATTGGCTGGTGCTTCATTCCACATCAAGACAATGATCCCAAACATATTGCTAAAGCAACAAAGGAGATTTCCAATGCTAAAAATGGTTAATTCTTGATTGGCCAAGTCAATCAACCGATCTGAATCCAATTGAGCATGCCTTTTATATGCTGAAGAGAAAACTAAAGGGGACTAGCCTCCAAAAACAAGCATAAGCTAAAGATGGCTGCAATACAGGCCTGGCAGAGCATCACCAGAGAAGCAGTCATTGCACGCAAAGGATATGCAACAAAGTACTAAACATGACTTATTTCATTTACATGACATTGCTGTGTCCCAAACATTGCAGTGCCCTGAAATGGGATTATGTATAAACACTGCTGTGATTTCTACATGGTGAAACCAATATGTATAAAAATGGCCTTAATTAAAATCTGACAATGTGCACTTTAACCACATGTGATTTTTTTTTTTCTATTACAAATCTCAAATTGTGGAGTACAGAGGCAAATAAATAAAGGATGGGTCTTTGTCCCAAACATTATGGAGGGCACTGTATATTCTTCTGGTAAAGGAGTAAAATGATGTGTCATCTGTGTAATGAGAAAATATTATAGACATAATAACTTTAAGGACCAGAGTTTTCCATGAATACTAATAAGTAATGTTGATGAAGGAAGTGCATTTGATGTGGTTTACATAATTAACAAAGTCCTAGATAGTAAATCGATCAGTAAAACAAAAACCCCATGTCATGTAAGGGAAAGTCACAAGTTGGATTAAAAATGTGCCCAGTAGCAAAAGTAAATGCCAGTGGTTAGCTTAAGGTTTATTGAATGGGCAGCTACAGTGGAGCAAGGCTCCGAAATGGGTAGATATAACTCCTAGGTAATCCAACCCACTTGTCACCATTTTATGGCTTGTTCCCATGCAACTGAGAGAGAAGCACCAACTTACCTTTTTCCTTTGCACCAATCTGAGGCCCAAGACCATAACAATATAGGACCAGAAGCTCTTATCATGAATGCCCTACCATTCATTATGATCTTGACTGATCTACATTAGGGCTCAACACTTCCTCTGTGCAAATTCCTCATCATCAAATTCCTCAGCCCCCAATCACTGATCTTTCAAAAATATATCCACCTCCACTTTAAGTACTTCTAGTGAAGCAACGGTAGGCACTCGGGACGTCCGGTAACACGTGACGTTTTTTCATCCCTGTAAAAAATGTCCACGAGTAAAAAAATACTCGTGATGAAAAAGATTGTTGCTTTTTATACCTGCCGATAGCATTACGAGCCGCTACGAGACACCCACGAACTCCTACGGACCCTCTACGGACATTCCCCTAGTTCGAATCAGGGGACTCGTGAATTACCTCGTACAGTGGGACAGGGGCTTAAGATCTTGAGCTGTGATTGTAATCATGTCACATTGAGTGGCAGAGCGGGTTTAAGGAGCTGACTGGTTTGCTTCTTCATCTAATTTGTACATTGTACAAACCACAATGAGGAAAATATGCAAAACCCAATTAAAAATCAAATGAAACAATACTCACCTGTAATCCACTTAATTTTAATTCTTGTCTGAGTTATACAGATTGTCTTCTTGATTTTAAAGAATCTACCTTCTGTATATTTCGCTTTGTTTTCAGTGCAAATATGTTACCAAACATAAAACTGGATTTAAGGCAAAATGTTTTATTTTAACCATTATTTTAAAAGTATTTGAGGGCATTTTTATGAAAAATTCTCAACAATTTGCACCAATTAAATACATGGAATTTTAGTTTGAATAACTATATAATTTCATAGGCTTCATACAGGATGGATAATATTCCAAAAATACTATATTCTGTAATCTCCACAATATCTAAACGACTATTGAAAATGCATTACATCAGTAGTGATGATATCTTTTTAATAATGAATGTATTCTGTAATTTCTTAGTACTGATGTTTTACTGTACACTGTAGCAGTGTTATAGGTCTTTTGTCGAGATCTAGCTGTAGGAGTAGATTTAGCAGGAAGTTGTGTGATTTGCCCAAAGAGTAAATAGACAAGTATATAAAATCATCAATATCGTAATAACTCTTCCATTATATCTGTAGTTAAAATATGACGGGATTTCAGTTGCTCATTTATTCACACATTGATCTTAAATTAAGTTGATCTTCATTTATCTGGAATATATAACCATTTAAATTCCATAATATTGATTTATGGGGTTTAAAGAGGCAAGATTAGATGTAATAGCAATTAATTAAATCAATGTTTAAAATATTTGGGTGTATTTATTTAACTGTGTGTATATTTTCTGTGTGGACATCTTTGATACTAGAATAATTTTCTGAAGTGGATCTTTCTTGTCATTTTGTTTTATTGTGAAGTAATATGCCAAGATCCCTTTTTGGAATTGTTATATAATGCTAATTATATTTCTTTCATTCATGTCTGTTTATGTGACTTTGTCTGTACAAATATAATTTTTGTTCTTTCTTGCAGGATACTCAACAGAAGCCCCATATTATTGTGGTGGGCGCTGCTACGGTAAATACATTTTAATTAAATTGTAATGTGGAATATTTTCCAGATTTTCTCATGAGCATTACATTACAAACAAGTGTTTGTTCGCTCACAGTGGTCAATTAAAATTCAAAATGGGAGTATGGAAGCTCTCGCACAGTATAAAATCAACCTTACATCAATCGCACCTCTTCTGGAGAAGCTAGCAGAAACCAAAGACATTTATTGGATTCTGCAAGGTAAATCCATCTTAATCATTTCTTTATTTATAGATGTCTCTTTTGTATCAGTGACTTATGTAATAAAAAAAAATGTTTTTAGATCCTGTATATGAAGATTTGCTGAGCGAGAATAGAAAAATGATTACTAACCAGAGGATTGGCCTGTACAACGATGCAGCTTTGAGCATTTTGAACAGCAGCACCAGAAATATGGCAGCGAAAGTCAAGATTTTCCGAGCTTCTAGATTAATTGCAGAAGAAACCATGGCAGGATCTTTGGATGGCTTGCATTTACCTGAAACCACAAGAGACATTGTAGGTATCTTGTAGTATTGGTTGTGGAAGTATTTAAGATTTATTTCTGCAGTTATGTGAAAATGTGCTACATATTTCCAATATAATTGTTCCTCTTAAGATGGATCCCTCTAGAAAAGGTAAGCTAATATGGTGAACAAAGAGGAAGATGACTGAACTGTATTGCCTTCCCTCTCAGTGAGAACATTGATTCCGCTGTATGGGGATGTTTATGTCAAACTCTATTGTATATGGTGTTTTTTTATTTGTATGACTGTATGGTAACTCAAATCTCACTGTACCAATTGGTGCATGTGATAATAAATGTAACTTGAACTTAATATAGTTAAGTACTGAGTATAGATTCAATTTATACCTCATGCTACCTCCGTAGGGCCAGTAGCATAATCAAGGACGAGTCATACCCTGGCCACTCCCTCTTCTCCCCTCTCCCATCAGGCAAAAGGTATAGAAGTGAGAAAATGATCCAGGAACAATTTCTTCCCAGCTGTTATTAGGCAACTGAATCATCCTACCACAACCAGAGAGCAGGGCTGAACTACAATCTACCTCATTTGTGACCCTTGGCCTATCCTTGATCGGGTTTTGCTGGCTTTACCTTGCACTAAACGTTACTCCCTTATCAGGTATCTATACACTGTAGTGACAGATTTTTATATTGTTTCAATGATTCCCCCTTTAAGTCACTATGATTGAAGACGGGGGTTTAGGAGATAACCGATACGCATTTACAAGCTCTCCACGAGACACTCAATGCCGTAGAAAGATAAATCTTCCAAAACAGTCTCTTAATTAATCGTTTCTTTATTGTAGTAGTAAAAAACAGTAAGATATTTATCCAAACTTCTTCTTGTTTAAGTACATTTTGATCTTACTCGTAGTCAAACTCGTGCATGGTCGAAAGGTGTGACCTCTCCCCCATGCTTCTTGAAAACTAAACCAAAAACTACTAGGGCATCTGTGTGAAAATCCAGCCGCAAACACGCCTCCGACTACTTATAAATCCCACCCACATAATTACAGGCAGATAAAATTTAAAGGTAACTGGTTATAGTTATAACATACTGAGTTAAGCTAAATAGCTACTACATACCCTAATTGTTCTGAGTATATAACGAGGCAATTATTAATATACATTAAAAAACGAGCTATAAAAGCTTAACGTTTATCAAAAAACAAAAAATAGCATGCATTATATATCAGCATTCAGACTTTTTTAGCTATTCCATCTTCACCTTCTAGAAGCAAGCATAACTTGGTTATGGTCTTATTAGAGTCAAGAGAGTTTTATTGTCATGTGTCCCAGATAGGACAATTAAATTCTTACTTGCTGCAGCACAACAGAACATGTAAACAATACAGAACAGGAGATAAAGTTCAATGTGTCTATAGACCATATATACACAATAAATAAACAGATAAAGTGCAATAGTAATAATAGACTGTTATTGTTCAGAGCTTATTTGATGTTGTGTTTAATAGCCTGATGGCTGTGGGGAAGAAGCTGTTCCTGAACCTGAATGTTACAGATTTCAAGCTCCTGTACCTTCTCAAGGAGCCGTAGATAACCCACCCTAGTAGGGTTTTCACAGCAAACAGGCCATCCCCTTGGCTCCTCACAGTGTGTAGAGGTTCCAATGCCTTCAAAGCATTCGTCCCGATAAGTAGGTCGATACCAGAATTTATTTTAGGTATCTTAACATTCTTCAAGTAAGGCCATTGTTCCAAGTCCTCATGTCTGGGTATATTTTGATGACAAACAGGCATGGTCTCATTTGTAAACACCTCAGATATTGGTATAAAATTATCTTCATCCTGACTAGATATTTCCATACTTGTGATGTATTGATTATTGCAGGATTTCTCCTCATTCTTGGTATGCAATAGAATCTTAACCTCTTCTCCTGTAATGTCTCTTCAGGCTTTATGTACAAAAGGTAGCCAAAACTGCCATGATCCAAAAATGCATATGTTTGCAACACTGTATTCCCCTTGCTATTCCTTACCTGTACTGGTAAGATACAGAAGATACAGGTTTCTACCCAGGGCCCAATATGGGCAGTTATCTGAGGAGTGGTGACAGCATCACTGGTAGCTGGCTTCTTCTTCTGTTCTATTTGCTCTGGCTGCTTCTGCTCAGTGTGAAGTGCTTCATGATGACCTTGCATTTATCACAGGTTGTAGGACCCTTACATCTGTGTCCTTTTTTCAAACATCCAAACAGATTCCTTTCTCCTTTAAGAAATCCATCTTTTCTTTATATTCCTTCGTCTTGAATCTTCGACACCATCTTATGGTGTGACCAACCTTATCACATAACAAACAAAATCCTTTTTGCTAGATACTAGGTACATCTCCTTCCATTCCACCTGTCGTTTCCACAGGTATTATAGCAGTAGCAAAACTACTTCCCTTACGTCCTGATATTTTTTAGTAAAGGTAGAACCTTTGCAGTTGCAATTGGTTTAGGATCTTGAATACTCCCATGACGTGAAGCGTACATCCCATAACATGAACCGTACTTCCCTTTCTAAGAAAGCCACCAGGTCAAGCAACATGGCTTCTCGATTCTCCTTTTTCATTATAGGCCTGCCCTATCTCTCCACTTATCTCTAAGCCTATAGGGCAGTTTTAGAATGATGGTGCTAGTTTTACTAACAACTTTCATTTCCTCCATGTGGTCGAGATTTTTCATCCAGCTACAACAACCTCTAAGAAATATCGCAAACTCACTTAATGCCTCCATATCTTCTGACGATATCTTTCCAAGCATAGGCCTTATTCATGTATGCGTTAGCAATCCTCTGTTTGTTACCATAATGTTCTTCAAGCAACCTTTTGGCCTCTCAATAGCCATGGCCACTAGGCCTATTTAGACAACTTTCTACAAGCACCTTTGCATATCCGCTTGTGTAATGCACCAGAAATCGTAAGCGCTCTTTTTCATCAGTAGTTTTCATTTCTACTCTTTCGTGAAACGTCATTATGAAAGCTTCATACCACAATGGGTCACCATCATATCTAGGAATTTCTATTGGTGGTAGGGTGGAAGAGAGATTTTGTTGAGCTATGAGCTTGCTGATTTCAGAATAGAATAGAATAGTAAGATTGAACGAGAACTTACCAGTTCGAAGGTTGATCTTTATTTCATGAGGAGTCGAAGTGAGGGATTTCGTGAAGAGCCCGCCGGCGCGCATGCTCGACATACTTCAAAGTAGCGGCGTGGAATCACAGAAACCAATGAAAAGAAATGACTTCACATAGTAAGAATGAAAACGACTAAGATTACCAGATGAAGGTGATTGAGGGTTGGGCGAGGAGGGCACGAAATCCCTCACTTCGACTCCTCATGAAATAAAGATCAACCTTCGAACTGGTAAGTTCTCGTTCAATCTTACTATTTCATTTCGGAGTCACGTGAGTGACTTCGTGAAGACTTCAAAGCTTCTGTGATGACACGCCCTGGACCACGTCCATGCTGTCACACCACTACCAGGGATGGATGGGAGGAATAACGTGCTGACTAGTCCATACTGCAAAACAAATCATATTTATTAACAACAAATCAAAAACCCCTTATTCGGGGACATCTCCACGTTCTTGCCCCGCATCTAATACGGCTTCTGCGAACTGTAGAGGCGCAGCGACGGGCCGGTTGTAGAAACGCTGAAACACCGCTTCATTAGCCCATCCTGCTGTGGCGAGAATATGGTCCATGGGCACCTCCATGACCCTCGCCGCCGACGTCGATGCAGCCCTGGTGGAATGAGATTTGAACACATTAGTGTCGATACCTGACTTACCCAAGACGACTCGAAGCCACCTGGATATCGTCTGTGTTGTCACTCGATGGTGAGGTCTCTTATGAGTGACAAGCAGGTATCTCTCTTTTCCTATGATGCTTGCCGTCACCTTGACGTAGTAACGGATGTGGGAGGCTAAACATAGCCTAGCATCTGCGGGGTATGCCGGGAACTTCAGCTGCAGCCCTGTGCACCCAGGTCTATGCTGCTTTAGTAGCTCGTCAACAAAGAAAACTACTTCTGTGGGGGTAGACATCATTCTGTCGACACGTAGTTTATGGAGTGTCTGTACCCTCTGTGCTGAAGTCAGCGCTAGTAACATCACCAGCTTCATGGTGAGTTTGTCCAGCTGGAGCCCTTCCATGGGGGACCACGTCCTGAGCAGAGCTAAAACTACCCTGACATCCCAGGTGATATTGTAGCGTGGTGTAGGCGGATTCGTATTGAAAATACCCCGCATGAGCCTGGACACTAGCTTGTTGGATCCCACCTCAATATTGAGGTAGAATGATAGAGCGCTCCTGGCGCTGTTGATGGCACTGTTGCTTAAGTGTTCATCATGGTGCAACCCCGCGAGGAATTCCAGGACGTCGGTTATAGTCACGGCATCGTACGTGATGCGAGAGCGGCTGCAGAAGGCTTCCCACTTCCTGATGTGAGAGCGGTATCTTCGCCTTGTAGACTCTCGGCACGACGCTGCAATGGTATCCATGGTCCGGGTAGAAAGGCCGTATCCAACTAAAGGCCGATTCAGAATCTGCAAGCCAACAAATTTAAATAGCCATGGCAGGGATGTGGCTCCCCTGATACAGGGTGAGTAACTAATTCTGGGCTACCCTGCAAACGGACCCAAGGTTCACTGAGCGTGTCAAAGACCATCGGATACCACGGCTGTGTAGGCCAGTCGGGTATGATAAGGATGCCCTTGGCACCATCCATCTGAATTTTCCGTAATACCCGACTGATGAGGCAAAACGGAGGGAATGCATAGAAAAAGCAATTCCCCCAGTCTAGCGAGAATGCATCTAACGCTATAGCCCCAGGATCTGGTTCCCACGAGACGTAGGTTGGTACCTGATGGTTCAACCGGGACGCAAAAAGGTCAATATCCGGTTTCCCAAATTTGGCTGTGATTTTTGCAAAAATTTCAGGATGTAACATCCATTCAATATTATCATTGAACTTGCGTGACCTGGCGTCCGCCACAAAATTAAGCTCACCTGGCAAATAGGTGGCTGAAATCCAAATGTCTCTCTTGACACACCAGAGCCAAATTGAATTAGCCAATTTATCACATGAAACTGACCTGGTACCGCCCCTGTGATTTAAATACGCCACCGCTGTGGTGTTGTCTATTTGGAGCCGGACATGTGCTCCAAAGATCTTGGAACAATATGCACGAAGTCCGTGAAACGCTGCAAGCAGCTCCAAATAGTTGATCCCTTGTGATACCAACATTGTATTCTCAAGGGTATCCCATCGGCCCCCACAACTAGAATGCTGATTCGTAGCTCCCCAGCCATCAGAGCTCGCATCAGTTTGTAAGTATATCATCGGTTTCGCCTCAATAATAGTTTTAAACGAGTTACTAATGTGGCAAACCCACCATCGTAACTCATCCAATGCTGCAGGCGGCAGCTGCATTGATCGATCATAATGACCAGCATGCCGCCGCAGCGCAGCAATCTTGGCTCTCTGCAAGTTTTGATAATGCAGAGGTCCATACCGGGCTGCCGGAAACAAAGCCACAATCTTGCCAATGACAGTAGCTGTGTGACGAATCGATGGTATACGAGTATTGAGTAAATCTGTACACACCTGTGTTACCTCCTCAACTTTGTTAATTGGTATGGTGACTCTCATGCTAATGGAATTCACCTGGAACCCCAGATAATTAATTACCTGGGTGGGGCAGAACTTAGATTTTTCTGGATGAACAATGAACCCAAGCTGTTGGAACAAATTGACCGCAGCTGCAACCCCTTGTTGAGCTGATTCCAAGGTGTGTCCGATAATTAAAATATCATCTAAATAGGCCATCACGACATGATGTCGTTGTCTTAAATAAGCCATAATTGGCTTCACCAATTTAGTAAATAATCGAGGGGCTGTGGTGAGCCCATTAGGCAACGCCCTATATTGCCACAGCTGGTCCATCCAGATAAATTTTAAGAACCTTCTGTAATATTTTTGCATGGGTACGGTATAGTACGCATCCTGTAAATCAATACATGCCATAAAGCACCCTTGTGAGATCAATGATTTGGCCGTTTCAAACGTGTCCATTTTAAAATGAGTATATGTTACAAAGTTATTCAGAGTGGTCAGATCAATAATGACTACAGCCTCCATCTTTCTTAGGTCGGGTAAAAATATTGGAAACAAATTCAACGGGCTCATGAACCGTTTTCTCTATGACCCCTTTCTGTTCCAACCTTAAAATTTCCTTATAGCCTACGGACTGTTCCGCAGCCGTTAGTTTAAACATACGACCCGGTCTATGCTGAGACGGAGGGATGTCCCCATTAATAAACTCAATGCTATGGCCCTGAATATTCCGTAACACATACTCATCACTGGTAATATTACCCCATGCACCCGCAAACAACCGCAAACGCCCACCAACATGTGAAGTTAAACAAAGAGAAAAAAGAGAACCAGACCGCCTCACCTCTGTGGTTACCGGCGGTCCCTGACACGAGTGGGTGGACGTAGAGGTGCTGGGTTGGTTTGAGGTCGTGGCGTCCTCATTTTCCATCTCGGCTTCTGCCGAGCCTGTCCTAAAAAAGACCCCTGTGGTTGGGGTGGCTGATATCGGTTTGGACCTGGAGGGTAATTCCTGGTAGACATGCTGGCAGACCCTCGTGAGCGGCCAAGCGAAGCTTTGGAGCTCGATGGCGTGGGGGCACTCTGAGAGCGCATGAGCCCCACGGTCTTGGCTTGTTCATCAAGCTCTCTGACCCTTTTGGAAAGGTCTTCGCCAAAGAGCTGACGGGGCGGCGGCGGTGGTTTGCACAACCCTGCAAATTTGGGGTTGAGCGCTGGGCGGATGCTATTTTTCCGAAAGCCGTTAATTTCGTTTTGAGTAGCGCATAGAAGCGCCAGAGCATCCTCCTGGTCCAAATTAAGCTCCTCTCCATCGACCGACCGCACAAAGGCAGTAATCCCGGCCGTGAGGAGTTTCAGGATCCGCTGAATCTTCAGCTCCTGCTGACGGATAGCCGCACTGATGTTGCCCCATATCGGCGTATTGACCACAGGCACGTTGAGGGAGTTGCAGTTTGATGGAGCCTTGTGACGGCTCATGGCTTGTAACAGAACTTCCTCCTGAAGCTGGTGATTATTTAGGAAGTCCACAGTGGCTGCCAGCTTTGTATTGATAGGAAGCCCCAAGGAATGAGGGGCTGCAAACTTGGTGGCCACATCGAGGAGGTCCTCCGCCGGTAATTCAGGCGGGGGTGGGATGGGGTCGCCCACGGCCTCCTCGTCCTGCTGCTCCAGGCTGGTGTATGAAGCTGGTGATGAAGCCCTGTGCCTGTCGCTGCTGGATGCCTGTTGATGTTGGATGAGACGTTCCAGCAGCCGCTCTATACGGTCAATACGCCCTTCACCCTGAACACTCAGGTGGTCGGAGTCCTCCAGCTCTGAAAATTGGCCGGGGCTCCTGTCATCGGCCCGCACCTCGTCGAGGCCCTGCCGGTGCCGGTAGTTGTCGTCGACAGCCGCCGAGGCGAAACTGCGCGATTCCTGCACGGGCGTGTTCAACCGCCTCCGTGTAGCGGGAGCGGAAGCCGTTGCCTCTAAGGACAGATGCGGCATAGTGTCGGCACCAGCCGAAGCCTGGATACCTTGGGCCCGTGCAGGCTTGCCAGCTGCCCACATCGTGGACCTTGCCGACGCATGGTCTCGCCCACCCATCCATGGGGGGCTCGGCGACCGTGACGGGACCCCCAACTGACTCGTCCCGGCGTCGGAAGTTGGGGGGCGACGGCTGGACCTCACAGCTGCCCCGGGTCCCGTCCTGGAACCTGACCGCTCCTTAGCGGCAGGCAGAGCCTTAGCCCCGACAGGGTTAGGCGTCTGGGCTCCTGCCCTTCCCCTGCGCAGGGGGCTTCGTGAAGCGGGCCGTGCAGCCGCACGGACCCGTCTGCTCGAGGCCGTCAGCAAGCCTGCTGACGACCGGACTGCCATGGCAGGGTCGTCCTGCTCTGGCGGCACACCACACTCCTCCTCGTCAAACTCCTCCGAGCTGTGGTGTGCGGGCGGGTCCGGACCTGAAAAGACAGAGCTCACCGACATCTCCGCCCTCGTTCCGGTCTGCGTTGCAGGTACCCCCGACAACTCTCGCTCCGGAACTGCTGGCCGGCGACTTCTTCCCGATCTCCGGCCTCTCAAACTCCCATCCATGTTCTTGCTGTGAAGCAAACACAACAAGAACCACCAACTTAAGGTAGCATACTTACCTGCGTGGTTCCCTTATGAAGGGCTGGCGAGGAGCACGCTCCTCCGTCAGCCGTCGCAGCAACGCGTTACGACGATATGTCGAGCATGCGCGCCGGCGGGCTCTTCACGAAGTCACTCACGTGACTCCGAAATGAAATAGTTTCTTTATTGTCATTGTAACATGAACCATGTACAACAAAATGTAAAAATGTCAGCCAGTCAGTGCAACATTCAAACCATAAAAGCTAACGATACATACAAGGTAAAATATTAAAAAAGATGATAAACAACTAAAATAAATATGAAATCTAAAAACAGCACACATAAACACCCAACCCTACATCCTTCTGTCGATTTCACAGTGTACCAACCACAGTCCCTTGGTCCCCGCGTTCCTTGGCGGCTACATTTAGTGCATTTATAGCAGTGGGGTAAAAACTGTTTTTAAGTTTGTTTGTCCTTGTCCTTGTAGATCTGTACCGTCTGCCTGACGGCAACAGTTCAAACAGGGAGTGTCCGGGGTGGGAAATGTCCTTTATAATATTCTGGGATTTTTTGATGCAGCGGGAACTGTGTAAGTCCACCATGGTAAGGAGAGGGCAGCCGACAATCCTCTGGGCATTGTCAATGGCCCTCTGGAGCACTTTCCTCTGAGCCACTGTGCAGCTGGTGTACCACACGCATACACAGTATGTTAGGATGCTCTCAATGGAGCACCGATAAAAGGACAGCAGCAGTCTCTGTGTGATGTTATTCTTCCTGAGCACCCTCAGGAAGTGCAGTCTCTGCTGGACCTTTTTCAGCAGCGTAGAGGTGTTCACGCTCCATGTCAGGTCCTCCTCAATATGGATTCCCAGGAAGCGGAAATCCGCCACCCTCTCCACACAGTCCCCTCTGATGATTAGTGGTACCATTTCCATTTTGTTCTTCCTGAAGTCTATTATTATCTCCTTGGTCTTTAAGGTGTTCAGGAGCAGGTTATTTTCTCCACACCACACTGTCAGCTGCTCCACCTCATCCCGATAGGCGTACTCGTCCCCCCCGGAGATGAGCCCCACCACCGCAAATTTGACAGTGGTGGGCGGAGGTGCAGTCATGTGTGTAGATGGTGTAGAGCAGGGGGCTCAGCACGCAGCCCTGTGGAGAGCTGGTGTTGAGGCTGAGGGCCGTGGATGTGTGATGGCCAATTCTGACTCTCTGGCTGCAGCCCGACAGGAAGCTATTTATACACATGCAGGTGGAGTGTGGAAGTCCCAAGTCCCCCAGTTTTTCCACCAATTTGTGGAGAAGGATAGTATTAAAAGCAGAGCTGTAGTCCACAAAGAGCATTTGCACATAGCTTCCCCGCTGCTCCAGGTGGGACAGTGCAGCATGGAGAGCTGTGGCTACAGCGTCCTCTGTAGATCTATTTGCTCTGTACGCAAACTGGTGGGGGTCAAAGCTTTGGGGCAGGAGTGATGTGATATGACCCCGGACCAGTTTTTCAAAGCAGTTCATCACCACTGGTGTGAGTGCGACTGGCCGATAGTCGTTGAGGCTGGAAATGTGGGGGTTTTTTTGGCAAGGGGACTATGGTTGCGGACTTCAGACAGGGTGGGACAGTGGACTGGCCCAGAGACTGGTTAAAAATCCTCGTGAAGACTGCAGCCAGCTGGTCTGCGCAGTCCTTCAGCACGCGTCCAGAGATGCCGTCGGGTCCAGTAGCCTTCCTTGGATTGATGGCCTGCAGCATGCGCCTCACCTCATGCTCTTCTATTTTGAGGGTTAGGCTACTGTGGACCATATGATGTGATGTGGCTGTCTCGGGTGGCTCCACTTCAAAGCGAGCAAAGAAGAGGTTCAGCTCCTCTGCCAACGAGGCGTCACCCTCAGCAGCTCCAAGGTTTGTCTTATAATTGGTGAGATATTGGACCCCCTGCCACACCTGCCTGCTGTTGTTACTGTCCAGGTGGTCCTCTATCTTCCTTCTGTAGTCTGACTTGGCCTCTCTGATGCCTCTCTTCAGGTTAGCTCGGGCCTTGCTGTATAAAGCCCCTATTGCCAGACCTAAAAGCAGTGTTCCTCTCTTTTAACAGCCGCTGTTAAGGATATTTTTTCCCTAATATCAAACAGTAATCAAAGAAATTTCTTTGATTAACTGTAAGTACCAAATTTGAATCTGGAATTCCAAATATTATTAACTTTGGGTCAGGGTCCAATCTAACTTTAAGAACGTCAGAAATAACTTAAAAAAATTCTGTCCAGTAATAATTCAATTTGGGGCATGTAACAAAACTATGTATTAAATTTGCTTCTAAATTCTTACATTTATCACAAATAGAGGAGAGATTGGGAAAGATACTATTTAATTTAGTTTTCGAATAATGTAATCTATATAATACTTTAAATTGTATCAATGTATGTCTAGCATTTAACGAACACCGATGTATTCGTTGTAAACTTTCTTCCCAATTTTCTTTTGTTATAGATAATCCAATTTCATTTTCCCATGCTTGACGATATGTTTCAGTTATTGGATTCTCCTTATCCAAAATAATGTTATATATATAAGCTATTAATTTTTCTGTATTTGGGTGCAAGTTAAACAGTTCGTCTAATAATCCTGGTTCTTTATTTTTATAATCTTGTGTATTAGATTTAATATAATCTCTAATTTGTAAGTACCTAAACAAGTGTTGTGAAGACAATCCATAGATATCTTGTAACTCCTGAAATAAAAGAAATTTTCCTTTTCTATAAAGGTGCTCTATCCTTTTAATTCCTAAATCATCCCAATGTCTAAACCCCCCCATCTAATGTAGAGGGTTTAAATAATGGGTTATTCATAATTGGTAATCTAAGTGAAAGATTATCTAAATGTAAAGTCTTAACTATTTGTTTCCAAATGCGTCTATTATTATAAATTATAGCGTCCATGCAATTTTTAATGTAACACAGTACACTGTGAACAACTCCAGGTCCTGGTGTTCAAACACATCCCAGTTGGTCCTGTCGAGGGAGTCCTGCAGCTGCTGAGAGGCACCATCAGGCCAGGTTGTGATGATCTTTGTGATGGGAGGAGCGGTTTTCCTGAGGGGGGCATATGCAGGAATTAAAAGCAGGGTTAAATTCAGTTTGTTTCTTCACCAATTCATAGAATTCACCTTGGCTTGGTGCAGACATACGATAAACAGGCCTCTGAAAAGAATACTGGTCTGAGTACGTTTTGTCACGAGTCGTATGACTAGTTGTTTGTCCCTGACTGGGCCTCTTCGTATCATAAGCAGGCATCGTCCAATCTTGGCTTGCTCGAGCCTGTGCATTAAGGCCTCTGAAAAGAGTACTGAGTTGCTGGTTTATTACGAGCCTCACCAGGAGGCCCATAAATGTGTTGCTTCGGTCTAACATCCTGTTGTTGAGGTAAAGCTTTGTCGGCCCACCACTGTTTCAGTGGGTGTTCAAAGCCATGAGCCCTGGTGGTCCCTGGCTGTGGATTTAATCCAGCTGTTGTCTCCAGCTCAGCAGCTCCTTCTTGGACTGAGCAACTCTTCCTCTGAGATACTTTCGAGCTGCATCTCGAGCCTTGATTATCCAGTATCTGTGCTGTACTTTTGGCAATATGTTCTTTTTGTCTACTCAACTGCCTTTTTAGTTCCTCAGCATCTCTCTTAAGCCACATTTCTTGTTCTTCAGCCTCTCTCTTAAAGCCGTATTTCTTGTTCCTCAATCTCATGCATTTCCTCCATCGCTTTAACTTTTAACGAAAGAGCAGCTATGTCAGCTTCAGCTTGCACTTGAACTGATACCCATGTGGATGAACTGGCTACAGAATCAGATTTATGTCTTGATCTTCATGTAGAGACGTTTGAGAAACTATCTTGTGGCATTACTTCATGTTCCATTTCAGCACCTTGTTGCATTACACTTTTGGCAACAGGGTCCATAAGCTCTTCGGCTTCAAGTAGCCAATCCTTCATAAACTCCACAAATTCATCGAAGAACTGCACCTTATCTTCCAACCACTGGGTGTGACTCCTCCCCATGCAGTCTGTCTTTCGTTAATGCCTCTTGCCTTCTTCTAACCTCGAGACCAAGACTTAGTAATTGTTCCTGATTAGATCACACCGTCGTCACGTTTTCTGTGGATTCCATCAGTTTCTTCTATCTCTGAATTTTCTTAAACACCCTTCTCCACAACTTGTCTCTCTGTTTCTGAAACTTTTCCAGATATTCCCGGCACGTTATAGACACAAAATGTTGGAGTAACTCAGCCGGACAAGCAGCATCTCTAGATAGAAGAAATGAGTGAAACAGGGTCTCGACCCGAAACAGCCATGATCACATTGAATGGCTCGAAGGGTTAAATGGCCTACTCCTGCACCTATTGTCTATTGAAACGTCATCCATTCCTACTATCCAAAGATGCTGCCTGTCCATCTGAGTTACTCCAGCATTTTATGTCTATCATCGATGTAAACCAGCATCTGCAGTTCCTTCCTACACATTTCCTGCCTGTTCCTCTTAAACATCGCTATTGTATGGCTAATCCAAATTAGTTTCAGGCTTCCATAGATTTTGTTTTTGGCATTT
Organism: Raja brachyura; assembly: GCA_963514005.1. Next base: position 103,200,563 of record OY740782.1, on the reverse strand, counting down.
TATTCTACAAATGTATCCAGATATATTTTCAAAGCTTGCTGTTGCTTTTTCATTTCTGGGTTCATTTAGATAGTACTAAACATCTTCATATATCTGCTTCTATTATTGATGCATGAAAGACTATTATTGAAGGAGTAAAAGTGTAATACTCTTCAAAAACGTTAACTGATTGTTGTCCTGTTGGGTTTTGATCCATTGATGTCTAATGAATAAAATAATATTTGACATTTCATATGATGTGACACTGGAATTGCATTACTTGAAGGAAATATCTATTGTAAATATTATTTGAATCTGTTTTATTACATGGAAGGTTGTTTTGTGAGAAATATGTTTTTAATTTTTCTTTTTTACAGAATGCTATGATACTGATGAATTCTTACTGCAACAAGATTGTGAAGCCCATTGATGGTTCATGCTGCCTTCCTCTGGCTCCGCTCTCTCTAATTCAGAAATTGACTGGCGGCTTTTTCAGTATTTGCATCATTGGCTGCTTAGTTGTGACTTACTTTTGTCATACTTGGCAGAGAAGTAAACCTAATGCCGATGTGGAGAGTGGAGAGGAGAAGAAACCCGTCACAGCTTCACTTTCTACTCCTGAAAAACTGCTGTTTTCCCTTTCCAAATTAGGCCTGATCATGGGCTATTTCTTTCTCTGTGACAGAGCTGATTTATTTATGAAAGAGCAAAAGTATTACACGCATTCAACGTTCTTCATTCCATTGGTGTATATAATCGTGCTGGGAGTTTTCTATAATGATAATACAAAAGAGGTATTTAGAAAAAAAATAATTCTCACAGCATGTTTCCCAGCATTTTACAACATATTACTGTACATTAATTGCACGGAGGAGCACTATTTCACATTAAGAATGAAACTAAAATGATTTATTTCAAAATAACATTTTTTTAGTTTGAAGCTACATAAAACAAATGCTTCAAAGATCTCGGAAATATGTTTTATAGGTAAATCCTAGATACGTTACCCATTATACATTTTGTAAAATACTTGATTGGATACATAAATCAAAGGCATCTTGGGTACTTTATTTTTTCTGCCACTAGTCCAAACTTACTTATGTTCTAGCAGTTATGGTATTGAATTGCTGGCTGACCATTTCCCATTAAGTTGGAAAACCTTAGTGATATGGTGATGCAGTAATCGAGTGATATAATATTCATATCTGTGCATTTGCATCCAACCTGATTAAGGAGTTAAGAAAAGACTTCAGTCCTAAATTAAGATATGACTGCAGGAAAATTTGCTTTTGTGCAGACTTGTAAGCAGAAGAGCTATATCATAAGGGAGGAAATTATTTTGGATGGTGATGAGGATGTGTGAACAAACAAATGATTGTAATGCAGCCGAATCACTAGTAAACTCTTGAATGAGAGAAGCAATATTATTGGAACAGCAGTTTTGGATCAGAGCAATTTATTTGCTGATTAATGGTGGTGCCGCGGTGGGAATTGATAACTTAAAATGTATTTATATTTATTGATTGTTTTATTCTTGTTCTTGTCAGACCACTATGTTAAACAGAGAACAGACAGATGAATGGAAGGGCTGGATGCAACTAATAATCCTGATATATCATATATCAGGAGCAAGTACTGTACGTGTTCTTATGGATTCTAGAAATATAGAGTTGAGGCGGTATGAGAGCCATAGTCATTCAGCGCGGAAACAGACCCCTCGGCCCAACTTGCTCACACCGACCAACATACCCATTTACACTAGTCCCACTTGCCAGCGTTTGGCCCATATCAGCGTTTAAACCTGTCCTATCTATTTACCTATCTAAATGTAATGCTTAAACGTTGCGATAGTAGTTGTCTCAACTACCTCCTCTGGCAGTTCATTCCATACACCCAGAACTCTTTGTGTAAAAAAAAAGTTACCTCTCAGCTTTCGACCAAACCTTTCCCTCCCTCACCTTAAACCTTTATCCACTGGTTGTCAATTCCCCTACTCTGGGCAAAAGACTGCATTTGCCCGATCTATTCCTGTCATGATTTTGTACACCTCTATAAGATCACCCGTCATCCTCCTGCGCTCCAAGGATTAAAATCCTAGCCTGCTCAACCTCTCGAAGGGTTTCGGCCCGAAACGTTGCCTATTTCCTTCGCTCCATAGATGCTGCATCACCCGCTGAGTTTCTTCAGCACTTTTGTCTACCCTCTCCTACCTCTGCCTTTGAGTCCTGGTAAATTTTCTCTGCATCCTTACCAGCTTGACAACATCTTTACTATACCATGGTGACCAAAACTGAAGACAATATTCTAAATGTGGCCTCACCAACATCTTGTATAACTGCAGCTACTCCCAACTACTATACTCAGTACTCTGAATGATGAAGGCCAATGGGCCAAAAGTCTTCTTGACCACACCATCTACCTCTAACGCCATTTTCAAGGAACTATACCAGCACTCCTGGACCCCTCTGCATCCCCTCCCTTCACCCCCACTAACCATCAACAACACCACAGTCACATCTGTCGAGTCATTTAAGTTCCTTGGAACCATCATCTCCAGGGGCTTAAAATGGGAGGCCACCATCGACTCCACAGTCAAAAGGTCCAACAGAGGATGACTTCCTGCGGCAGCTGAGGTAACACAATCTCCCACAGGCAATGATGGTCCAGGTTTATACAGCCATCATAGAGTCTGTCCTCACCTTCTCCATCATGGTCTGGTTTGGCACAGCCACGAAGCATGACATCCGGAGGCTGCAGCGCATCGTTCGATAAGCCAAGAAGGTTGTTGGCTGCAACCTTCCCCCCCATTGACTAACTGTACACTGCAAGGGCCAGGAAGTGAGTGGGTAAGATCATCTCTGACCCCTCTCACCATGGCTACAAACTCTTTGAAGTACTTCCCACTGGGAAGTGACTCCGGACTGTCAAAGCCGCCACAGCCAGACATAAAAACAGCTTTTTTCAACGAGCAGTAGCTCTACTCAGCAGCCTCCTTTTGCTCTGGTATTTTATTTTATTCTTCACATGTTTGAATTATGTTTTATTTTTAATTGTCTACTGTATATCGTGTTGTTATCCTTGTGAGCAAAGCACCAAGGCAAATTCCTGTATGTATACATACTTGGCTAATAAAATATATTCAATTCAATTCTACAACACTCTTCAGAACCCTACCATTCACTGTGTAGGGCCTGCCCATGTTGGACTTTCATAAATGCAACACCTGACTTTTATCTGTATTAATTTCCATCAACCATACCCAACCCTGCCCAGCCGATCAAGATCTTGCTGCAATTTTTGACAATACCACCCATTTTGGTGTCATCTGCAAACTTGTAATCACGCCATGTATGTTCTTATCCAAATCATTGATAGAGATGACAAGCACCAATGGACAGTAATACTGACCTTTCTCAAGACAGTTCCATTGTCTGCCCCAAGTTTGCCAGTCCCTCATGTCTTTCTTCACTTTATTAATAAAATACTTGTTGAGGACCTTGCCCATCTCCTGTGGCTCCACACACATTTGATCACTTTGATTCCTGTGAGATCCCATTCTATCTCTGGTTACCATTTTTCCATTTATGTACTTAAAAAAATGTCTTTGGACTCCCTAATGCTAACTGCCAGAGCTATCTCTTGTCCCCTTTTTGCCCTTCTAATTTCCTTTTTTAACTTGCTTCTCAGTACCTGAAACTTCTCCAGGGATACATTTGATCTCAGCTGCTTATACCTGCCCCATGCCTCCTCCTTATTCTTGACCAGAGCCACAATTTCTATCATCATTCAAGCTTCCTTACGTTCACCTGCCTTGCTCTTCACTCTAACAGGAACATACATGTCCTGGACTCAAGTCAGCACTCTTTTAAAAACATCCCACTCTCCTGGCGTTCCTTTTCCTTCAAATAACCTGCTCCAATCAACGAGCGAGTTCCTGTCACATACCCTCAAAGTTCGCCGTGCCCCGTTTTAGCATTTTAATTTGTAGGCCCACTCTGTCTCTATCCATAACTGTCTTAAATTTGATAGAACAGTGGTCGCTGGTCTCAAAAGGCTCATCCATGAACACTTCATCCACATGTGGCTCCCAGTTTCCCAAGACTAGATCAAACGTTGCCCTTTCCTGTGTGTTTAATATTTTGATTTCAATATTATTGACTTGAAAATTATAATTTATTAAATCTTTTATTTTTAGTTTTTACCTGTGTACATGCATATTCGAGTACTGGTGGCAGCATACCTGTTCCAAACAGGTTATGGACACTTTTCTTACTTTTGGAAAAGCGGGGAGTATGGAATCGCTCGAATTTGTCAGGTAAGTAACCCTAAATTATACATAGGCTGCATGGTGTGTAAAATGATTGTACTTGCTCTCTTTGGTCTGTTAAGTCACACACTTAAATCACTTATGATAGATATTTACATGTTAAAACAAGAATATAGAAGATTGGAGCAGGATTGGATCTGCTCCATTGTTACTGTTTCAGTAGATCGTTCCTCTCTAACCATGCCCCTAGATCATCTTAGCACTGAGAAATATATGTCTCCTTCGTAAATATATTTAATGACTTGGCTTCCATTTCATCCAGTCTTTGATAATTCCACAGGTTCATTATTCCTAGAAACGTTTATCCATATATTGATGCTATGACCTCTTGTTCTGGACTCTCCAACCATTGGGAACATATTCTGTGTCTAGTCCTGTTAGAATTTTGTTTCTAAGGGATCTTCTATTCCCCAGTAAATATAGTCCAACCACCACAATCTTTGCGTGCATTGCAATACTGTCGCCTCAGAAATCAGTCCACTAAACTTCTGTTGCATTGACTTTCTGGTGGGAACATCTTTCCTCGGATCTGAAGACCAAAACTGAAAGTGGTATCTCTTCACTGCTCTTTACAGCTGCTGAAAGACTTCCTTGCTCTTGAACACAAAGGCTTATGGAATGAAGCTAATGTACCATTGATTTCCTAACTGCTTACTGCTGCTGAACACCTGCTTTCAATGACAGGCGACACTGAGGTCTCATTGAACTTCCCTTTTCCAAATCCATCATTCAAATAATCTGTCCTTCCATTTTTAAAACGAAAGTGGATAACAATACATTTTGCATGTTAAATTTTATTTATCACGCATTTGTCCGCTTGCCAAACTTGCCTAAATCATATTAGAGCCTCTTTGTATTATCTTCAAGTGCAGAGTCCCTTCTTCAAATCAATAATGTATATTGTGAATAGCTGTGATTTGATTCCTATAATCTTCATTGGCAGAAACAACCCATTTAACCCAGACAACCCTATGGTCTGTTTCGTATCTGTCATCCCCCAATCCTATCTGCTTTAATTTTATACACTAACCCCTTATGGGGACCTAGTCATTAGCCTTCTAAAAGTCTGTTTAGCTTTTAATCAGTGTTTGAATGTTTGAATCCTAAGTAAGGAGCTTTGTTTGAAACCAAGTAGTCTGGTTGTTGTGGAGTTTTGGGCACCTTTTGCCTTGTAGGAACTCGGCAATATCATTGCATCTTGCAGAGAAATTTTAACAATTGAGTTAAACGCCTGGTCTAGCTACATATTGCTCTTCATTGGCACATTTTATACTTTAAGTACATTACCAGGTAGATGGCATTTGTGAACAGTTCAGGTTACAAAGAGTTATCGGGAACGGAACCCCCCTGTCATAACCCGGGGAGGACCTGTATACATGTCTCGCTTGCTGTATTTTCATAAGAAAGCAAAACATGCTTTTTCATTCACTAAATATTCCATTTGATTAACCAATAAACGAGAAATAATGATAACATATATTCTTTGCATTAAATTGAGGTAATGCTTGGAATCATTTTTTTAGCTTGGTTTAAATATTTCAGTTATGATATCTTATCACAAGAATAAGAAGGAAAACTGGAGGTGCAAGCGGTAACCAAAAGTTGGAGACATTCTTTGTTTAAAAACTTAAAGAGAGTATATTGGATGATATTTATTATTTAGATTTGCTACCTGTAAAGTTGTGTTTTTGGTTTGAAGTTTTATGTAAAAGTAACATTTGACAATGTTGAATTATGATCTCTGATTTGGTTTTGCAGATATTATTTCGACTGAATTTCTTAGTGGTGGTGTTGTGCCTAGTAATGAATCGACCATATCAATTCTACTACTTTGTTCCATTAGTAACTTTCTGGTTCATGGTGATCTATGGCACTCTAGGCATTTGGCCTCAAACCGGCAAAAAAGATGAAAACGGTATAGTACTTGTTTATGTTTAAACACTTCCTCTAGTCAGGGGGCTTGAGAGCAAAGTAGAGCGGGATTTGGGCTGGGAAGATATGAAGTTAATTCATGTTCATTCGTTACTTTATTTTACAAATGTACAGCAGTATCAGATAATGCAAAGATATGTTAAAAAAATGCAAATGTTAACTGACAAAAGCACTTGCTGATTTATCATTAATAAAATGATAACCAGTTAATATTTTGCACTGGTTGTTAGATAGATTTAAATAATCTGCAAGAAACTTGAATTCTCCACTAAAATTGGTTTATCGACCACACAGGCTATTTACGCTGGTACTGGGGATAAATGAGTGTTGCTAAAAAAATTTTGTAATCTGAAATGACACAGATCATCAAGCTTGCAACAATAAAATTATCTAGTGTGGAGGAGCTATTTAGACTATCAAAAATGAAAAGATTATAATAATATGCACAATGCAAATGTTCATATTTATTTCCTGTTAGCTATTCACACTAAATTTTAGTTAGCGCTAGCATTTAATAAATATTTTTGTAGTTTTTTATAGTTTGCAACTATCTAAAATTAAGTCTGTGTTGATCCAGTACAGAGTTTCTGTTTTTATTTTAGGATCCTGTTCCCCCTATTGGGAAGTGGTGTTCAAATTGCTTGGCTTGCTATTGTGTATATGCCTACTATCTGCTTCTCAGGTTAGTGAAAATTAAGATAAGGAAGAACTTGCTCTATCTTTTCCAGGCGGGAAAGAAAAGATTAATTTCTATATTAGGAATCGGGGGATAAAAATGCATCACCGTAGGCATCATGTCTGTCGTGGTAAATTACCTCTTCGGAGGAGTGCACTTGTGCTTTGTTCCATTGTCTTGAGTCGTTGCACAAGTTTTCAACTTACCATATAACCATATAACAATTACAGCACGGAAACAGGCCATCTCGGCCCTTCAAGTCTGTGCGAACAACTTTTTTCCCTTAGTCCCACCTGCCTGCACTCATACCATAACCCTCCATACCCTTCTCATCCATATGCCTATCCAATTTATTTTTAAATGATACCAACGAACCTGCCGCCACCATTTCCACTGGAAGCTCATTCCACACCGCTACCACTCTCTGAGTAAAGAAGTTCCCCCTCATGTTACCCCTAAACCTCTGTCCCTTAATTCTAAAGTCATGTCCTCTTGTTTGAATCTTCCCTATTCTCAAAGGGAAAAGCTTGTCCACATCAACTCTGTCTATCCCTCTCATCATTTTAAAGACCTCTATCAAGTCCCCCCTTAACCTTCTGCGCTCCAGAGAATAAAGACCTAACTTATTCAACCTATCTCTGTAACTTAGCTGTTGAAACCCAGGCAACATTCTAGTAAATCGCCTCTGTACCCTCTCTATTTTGTTGACATCCTTCCTATAATTGGGCGACCAAAATTGTACACCATACTCCAGATTTGGTCTCACCAATGCCTTGTACAATTTTAACATTACATCCCAGCTTCTATACTCAATGCTCTGATTTATAAAGGCTAGCATACCAAAAGCTTTCTTTACCACCCTATCTATATGAGATTCCACCTTCAAGGAACTATGCACGGTTATTCCCAGATCCCTCTGTTCAACTGTATTCTTCAATTCCCTACCGTTTACCATGTACGTCCTATTTTGATTTGTCCTGCCAAGGTGTAGCACCTCACATTTATCAGCATTAAACTCCATCTGCCATCTTTCAGCCCATTTTTCCAACTGGCCTAAATCACTCTGTAGACTTTGGAAATCCTCTTCATTATCCACAACACCCCCTATCTTGGTATCATCTGCATACTTTCTAATCCAATTTACCACCCCTTCATCCAGATCATTGATGTACATGACAAACAACAAAGGACCCAACACAGATCCCTGAGGCACCCCACTAGTCACCTGCCTCCAACCCGACAAACAGCCATCCACCATTACCCTCTGGCTTCTCCCATTCAGCCACTGTTTAATCCATCTTGCTATTCCTGCATTTGTACCCAACAGTTGAACCTTCTTAACCAACCTTCCATGAGGAACCTTGTCAAAGGCCTTACTAAAGTCCATATAGACCACATCCACTGCTTTACCCTCGTCAATTTCCCTAGTAACCTCTTCAAAAAATTCAAGAAGATTAGTCAAACATGACCTTCCAGGCATAAATCCATGTTGACTGTTCCTAATTAGACCCTCTTTATCCAGATACTTATATATATTATCTCTAAGTATCTTTTTCATTAATTTGCCCACCACTGAAGTCAAGCTAATCGGTCTATAATTGCTAGGTTTACTTTTAGAACCCTTTTTAAACAATGGAACAACATGCGCAGTACGCCAATCCTCGGGGACTATTCCCATTTCTAATGACATTTGAAATATTTCTGTCATAGCCCCGGCTATTTCTACACTAAATTCCCTCAATGTCCTAGGGAATATCCTGTCAGGATCTGGAGACTTATCCACTTTTATATTTTTCAAAAGTGTCAGTACTTCTTTTACTTTGAAACTCATAGTATCCATAGCTACTCTACTAGTTTCCCTTACCTCACGTAATTCAATATCCTTCTCCTTGGTGAATACTGAAGAAAATAAATTGTTCAATATCTCCCCCATCTCTTTTGGCTCTGCAGATAGCTGTCCACTCGGTCTCTCCAATGGACCAATTTTATCCCTTGTTATCCTTTTGCTATTAATATAGCTGTAGAAACCCTTTGGATTTACTTTCACCTTACTTGCCAAAGCAACCTCATATCTTCTTTTAGCTTTTCTAATTTCTTTCTTAAGATTCTTTTTACATTCCTTATACTCCTCAAGCACCTCATTTACTTCATGCTGCCTATAATTATTGTAGATCTCCCTCTTTTTCCGAACAAGATGTCCAATTTCCCTTGAAAACCAGGGCTCTTTCCAATTTTTACTGTTTCCTTTCAACGGAACAGGAACATAAAGATTCTGTACTCTTAAAATTTCCACTTTAAATGTCCTCCATTTCTCTTCTACATCTTTCCCATAAAACAAAATGTCCCAGTTCACTCCTTTTAAATAATCTCGCATCTCGTTAAAGTTAGCCTTTCTCCAATCAAAAATCTCAACCCTAGGCCCAGTTCTGTCCTTCTCCATAATTATATTGAAACTAATGGTATTGTGATCACTGGACCCGAAGTGCTCCCCAACGCATACCTCCGCCACCTGTCCCGTCTCATTTCCTAACAGGAGGTCCAGCACTGCCCCTCCTCTAGTAGGCACCTCTATGTATTGCTGCAAAAAACTATCCTGCACACATTTTACAAACTCCAAACCATCCAGCCCATTTACAGAATGTGTTTCCCAGTCTATGTGTGGAAAGTTGAAATCTCCCACAATCACTACCTTGTGCTTACTACTAATATCTGCTATCTCTTTACATATTTGCTCTTCCAATTCTCGTTCCCCATTTGGCGGTCTATAATATACCCCTATAAGTGTACCTTTTGAGGTGTACCCTATAACTTACCTTTTGAGAAACATTGATGTGCTGAACTTCGCAAACTGATTTATTTTCAGAAGCTGCAATCTATTTAAGAAAAAATCCAACTAACAAAAACTTCATTGTTTCATTTAATAATATTAGCGTCATAAACTGGCTCATGTCTGTCTATGCTCAGAAACTGGCTCATGTTCGTCTATGCCAACCATCAAGTACCTGCAGTGCCCTCCATAATGTCTGGGACAAACCTATTTATTTATTTATCTATTTGTTTATATGCCTCTGTATCCCACAATTTGTGATTTGTAACAGAAAAAAAATCACATGTGGTTAAAGTGCACATTGTCAGATTTTATTAAATGTCAATTTTATACATTCTGGTTTCACTGTGTAGAAATTACAGCTGTCGTTCCCCCCCCCCCCCCCCCCCAATTTCAGGGCACCATAACATTTGGTTTCACATGGTTTCAGAGGTTTTTGTAATTGCTCAGGTGTGTTTAATTGCCTTAATGCAGGTATAAGAGAGCTCTAGGCACCTAGTCTTTCCATCACCTTTGGAACCTTTTATTGCTGTTTATCAACATGAGGACCAAAGTCGTGCCAATGAAAGTTAAAGAAGCCATTATGAGACTGAGAAACAAGAATACAACTGTTAGAGACATCAGCTAAACCTTAGGTTTACCCAAATCAACTGTTTGGAACATCATTAAAAAGAAAGAGAGCACTGGTGAGCCTATGAATCGCAAAGGGACTGGCAGGCCAAGGAAGACCTCCACTGCTGATGACAGAAGAATTCTCTCTATAATAACGAAAAATTCCCAAACACCTGTCCGACGGATCAGAAACACTCTTCAGGAGTCATTGATTTGTCAATGACCACTGTTTGCAGACGACTTCATGAACAGAAATACAGAAGCTACACTGCAAGATGCAAATCACTGGTTAGTCACGAAAATTGGATGGCCAGGTTTAAGTTTACCAAGAAGTACTTAAAAGAGCAACCACTATTCTGGAAAAAGGTCTTGTGGACAGATGATACGAAGATTATCATATCAGAGTGACGGCAAGAGCAAAGTATGGAGGAGAAAAGAAACTGCCCAAGATCCAAAGCATACCACCTCATCTATGAAACACATTGGTGCAATGTTATGGCCTGGGCATGTATGGCTGCTGAAGGTACTGGCTCACTTACCTTCATCGATGATACAACTGCTGATGGTAGCAGCATAATGAATTCTGAAGTGTATAGACACTTCTTCTTGCATATGGCATGCACAGCCTAAACTTGTAGGACAACTTGTTTTTTGACCTTATTTGATTGTGCACGTCAGGTTGAGGAATTTGAGGAAGGACATTCTTGCTATTGAGGGAGTGCAGCAAGGTTAATTCCCAGAATGGCAGGACTATCATCTGCTGAGAGAATGGAGCGGCTGGGCTTGTACACTCTGGAGTTTAGAAGGATGAGAGGGAATCTTATTGAAACATATAAGATTGTTAAGGGTTTGGACACACTAGAGGCAGGAAACATGTTCCCGATGTTGGGGAGTCCAGAACCAGGGGCCACAGTTTAAGGATAAGGGGTAAGCCATTCAGACCGGAGACGAGGAAACACATTTTCTCACAGAGAGTTGTGAGTCTGTGGAATTCTCTGCCTCGGAGGGCGGTGGAGGCCATTTCTCTGGTACTTTCAAGAGAGAGCTAGATAGGGCTCTTAAAGATAGCGGTGTCAGGGGATATGGGGAAAAGGCAAGAACGGGGTACTGATTGGGGATGATCAGCTATGATCACATTGAATTGCTGTGCTGGCTCGAAGGGCCGAATGGCCTACTTTTGCACCTATTTACTATTGTCTATTGTTGATTGCATTCGTCGAAACAGGGCGGACCACATGAAGGTTGCAATCTCCCACCCCCTGTATAGACACATCTTATCTGCTCAAGTTCAAACAAATGCTTCAAAAACGCATTGGCCAGCAGTTCATTCTACAGCAAGACAATGATCCCAAACACACTGCTAAAGCAACAAAGGAGTTTTGCAAAACTTAAAAAATGATCAATTCTTGAGTGGCCAAGTCAATCATGTGATCTGAACCCAATTGAGCATGCCTTTTATATGCGGAGGAGGAAACTGAAGGGGACCAGCCCCCAAATCAAGCCTAAGGTAAAGATGGCAGAAATACAGGCCTAGCAGAGCATCACCAGTGAAGACACCCAGCAACTGGTGATGTCCATGAATCGCAGACTTCAAGCAGTCATTGCATGCAAAGGTTATGCAACAAAATACTAAACATGACTACTTTCCTTTACATGACATTGCTGTGTCTCAAACATTATGGTGCCCTGAAATGGGGGGGCTATGTATAAACACTGCTGTGTTGAAACACTACATGGTGAAACAAAAAATGTATAAAAATGGCCTTTATTAAAACCTGACAAAGTGCACTTTAACCACATTAAACCACTTAAACCTAACTTCATTAGGATAGAGAGTGACATTGTTAATTCAGAAACAATGGTTCTGAACTTAAAGAAAGGTAACTTTGAGGGTATGAGACGTGAATTGGCCAAGATTGACTGGCAATTAATTCTAAAAGGGTTGACGGTGGATATGCAATGGAAGACATTTAAAGACTGCATGGATGAACTACAAAAATTGTTCATCCCAGTTTGGCAAAAGAATAAATCAGGGAAGGTAGTGCATCCGTGGATAACAAGGGAAATCAGGGATAGTATCAAAGCAAAGGATGATGCGTACAAAGTAGCCAGAAAAAGCAGCATACCAGAGGACTGGGAGAAATTCAGAGACCAGCAGAGGAGGACAAAGGGCTTAATTAGGAAAGGAAAAATAGATTATGAAAGAAAACTGGCAGGGAACATAAAAACTGACTGCAAAAGTTTTTATAGATATGTGCAGAGAAAGAGATTAGTTAAAACAAATGTAGGTCCCTTGCAGTCAGAAACAGGCGAGTTGATCATGGGGAACAAGGATATGGCGGACCAATTGAATAACTACTTTGGTCCGTCTTCACTAAGGAAGACATAAATAATCTGCCGGAAATAGTAGGTGACCGCGGGTCAAAGGAGGAATTGAGTGAAATCCAGGTTAGTCGGGAAGTGGTGTTGGGTAAATTGGATGGAGTAAAGGCCGATAAATCCCCAGGGCCAGATAGGCTGCATCGCAGAGTACTTAAGGAAGTAGCTCCAGAAATAGTGGATGAATTAGTGATAATCTTTCAAAACTCTTTAGATTCTGGAGTAGATCCTGAGGATTGGCAGGTAGCAAACGTAACCCCTCTTTTTAAGAAGGAAGGGAGAGAGAAAACGGGGAATTACAGACCAGTTAGTCTAACATCGGTAGTGGGGAAACTGCAAGAGTCAGTTATTAAAGATGGGATCGCAGCACATTTGGAAAGTGGTGAAATCATTGGACAAAGCCAGCATGGATTTACGAAAGGTAAATCATGTCTGACGAATCTTATGGAATTTTTCGAGGATGTAACTAGTAGCGTGGATAAGGGAGAACCAGTGGATGTGGTGTATCTGGACTTCCAGAAGGCTTTCGACAAGGTCCCACATAAGAGATTAGTATACAAACTTAAAGCATATGGCATTGGGGGTTCAGTATTGATGTGGATAGAGAACTGGCTGGCAAACAGGAAGCAAAGAGTAGGAGTAAACGGGTCGTTTTCACAATGGCAGGCAGTGACTAGTGGGGTACCAGTGCTGGAACCCCAGCCATTTACAATATATATTAATGATCTAGATGAGGGAATTGAAGGCAATATCTCCAAGTTTGCGGATGACACTAAGCTGGGGGGCAGTGTTAGCTGTGAGGAGGATGCTAGGAGGCTGCAAGGTGACATTATTGCCATAGAGGGAGTGCAGAGAAGGTTCACCAGACTGATTCCTGGGATGTCATGACTCTCTTATGAAGAAAGACTGGATAGACTTGGTTTATACTCTCTAGAATTTAGGAGATTGAGAGGGGATCTTATAGAAACTTACAAAATTCTTAAGGGGTTGGACAGGCTAGATGCAGGAAGATTGTTCCCGATGTTGGGGAAGTCCAGGACAAGGGGTCACAGCTTAAGGATAAGGGGGAAATCCTTTAAGACCGAGATGAGAAAGACTTTTTTCACACAGAGAGTGGTGAGTCTCTGGAACTCTCTGCCACAGAGGGTAGTTGAGGCCAGTTCATGGGCTATATTTAAGAGGGAGTTAGATGTGGCCCTTGTGGCTAAGGGGATCAGAGGGTATGGAGAGAAGGCAGGTACGGGATACTGAGTTGGATGATCAGCCATGATCATATTGAATGGCGGTGCAGGCTCGAAGGGCCGAATGGCCTACTCCTGCACCTAATTTCTATGTTTCTACGTTTCTATGTAACTACACGTGATTTTTTTTCTATTACAAATCACAAATTGTGGAGCACAGAGGCAAGTAAATAAATGATGGGTCTTTGTCCTAAACATTATGGAGGGCACTGTATCTATATTAAGCTCATTAACAGCATGTGGTCTGTATGCATGTGCATGAATCCCCACAAGCAAATCCATACTGACTAACCTTGATTATCCCTGCCTTATATCGACAACCAATTTCCTGAGATTGCCATCCTTGCTCTTCATTCTTATGGCCCTGAAGCCTATTTCTCTTTTAAAATACTTAATTGCCAAAATGAAGATTTACCTACATGTAACTGATTTCAGTCTGTGTTTGCCAGATTCAAATAATAGTGAAATCAGCCTTGCCCCAAACAGATTTCTGAACTATACTTATCGCTTTCATTCACTGCTTTGAAACTTACAGAGCTACGTTAACTATCTCTGAAGTGCTTGCCCATTGATACTTAATTCACTTGCCTGCCTTCATTCCCTAGAATTAGTTATAGCACTGGTCTATCCATCATAGGATTATTTATGTATTAGCACAGAACATTCTCCTGGATGCACTGTTCAATGTTGCTACTGGATTTTAGCCATGTATTCAAATCCTTTATCATGATGCTTCATTTGCACACGGCACCAGATGTGTGTCATGGTTTGAAATTTGTGGCTGCTTGTTGCCAAAGAGTGGCAGTTTCTCAGACTAATTTACACTCCCCTACCTCTGTCTTCCTATATAGAATGCAGTATTAATTAATTGCTATTCATTTTGATTTTCCTTGCAAATATTCTGATACTTCCTTCTTTGTCAGAAAGGTTCTTTATAGGTAATCATCCTCTGGCTCTGGGATGATTGCTGATCTGCAAGCGATCACATACATAATTTTACTCTAGCATTTTTCTCAGATTGCAAAGCTTCTTCAAATTTTGAATTACCACAATTCTTTTCCTGTAAATAAGCTTATTATAAGTGGGTGCCTGATACTCATGTAGCAGATCTGATGCCTGATGTAGAACTCCAGAGCAATCTTTTTTTTAAAGCCCTTTGTGCAATATGATTTCTGTTTTAAAGAAGGAACAGCTGATGCTGGAGAATTGAGGGTTACACAAAAAGCTGGAGAAACTCGGGTGCAGCAGCATCTAAGGAGCGAAGGAGATAGGCAACGTTTCGGGTCGAGACCCTTGATTTCTGTTTAATTGTCCAGCGTAGCTCAGGAACCAAAAGACATTCAAAAAGATTTGTACTTCATTGAGGTTCATCTGATCAGGGGTTTGTCACCTCAGTAACATAAAACTTCAGTTTTTGTCAAGCTACCTTCCAGTGTCTTCTGGCCTTTTAATGCATCCATTGGTACCTACAGATGTTAACACTGACCAATTATGAAATTAAGTTTGAAACATAATGTAAATGTTCATTGATTGTTTTGGTAACCATGGTGCAAACTAGGATCCAAAGTTGCATGATGTAGTGTGAACTAATATAAAACTAAAATGTGATTTGAATAAATTTAGTCTTCAGTTAGACTTTAAGGCACTGGATTTATTGACACAGTCATACAGCACACAAACAAGCCAATGGCCCAACTCATCCATGCTGTCCAAGATGCCCCATCTATCTGTCCAAGTGTCTTTTAAATGCTGTTATAAGACCTGCCAGCTCCTCTGGCAGCTTGTTCCATGTACCTACCACTCTCTGAGTGGAAAAGGTTGCCCTGCAGTTTTTTATTAAATATTGCCCCTCACCTTAAACCTGTGTCCTCTGGTCTTTGATTCCTCTACCCTGGGTAAAAGACTATGCGTTCACTCTGTCTATTGTCCACATGATTTTATACACCTCTCTAAGATCACTTCTCAGGTGCCTGCACTCCAAAGAATAATGTGCCCTTGAGTCCTGGCAACATCCTTGTAAATCTTCACTGTGCTCTTTCCGTTTTAATGAACATGGATAAGAATTCTACACAAATTTTAATGTAATTAACAGAGTTGAGATATGTGACAGAATATTGATTTTTATCTATTTCAGAGTTCTTTTGAAAATGCTTTTTCACTGTGGCCAATTTCAAAACTATTTGAATGGCAAGGATTCCTGCACGAATGGTGGTTTCGATGGAAATTGGATCGTTTTGTACGTGACCTTATCAGCTTTCACAAGAGACTTCTTGTTAAATAATAGTGGCTTCATTTTTTGAGTAAATCTGTAAATATTCACCACATTTTTTATTCTACCAGACACATGCATGCTTGCAGTTAACTTTATAAATCATATTTGGATCACAAGAATGAAGTTGTTTGAATAAAAACTCAAAATATTTTACTCCATGGAATAAGTGTGCTGTTGGCATGGCTGAGTTAGTAAGAATGGCTCACTATCACGTTCTCAAGGCAAGTTAGGAATGGGGTTTTTCAACAGTTATCCACATTTAAGGAGGACTTGACAAGAAATGGTATTTTTGTATGTGGCGGAAACCATGGATTTAGAAGGTGTTATTAAAGGAAGAAGTTGCAGCAGTGCATTTTATAGATGCCATTTCACATGTTGGGCCGTTGGTAAACAGCATGCATTAATATGTTGAATGGCCTGTCTGTCAAGCACGCAGCTTTATCTTGGATGGCGTAAAGCTGCTTCAATATTATTCGAGCTGCATTTGCTGAATTCCAACAACACTGACGATTTGACTACTGGATATCAACAAATGTCAAGAAGAGTTGCTTAGTCTCCCTTGCCCTTTCTCTTCCACCACACCTTTATTTTAATGTTCCTTTGCTCTCACTCTCTCCCAATGATCCCCTCTCTATCACTCTTGATTTCCCCCTACCTCTTTAAAGTCCAGCCCCATATCTTGATTCCCTCCACTCTCCCCCTCTTTCCCACCCCCCCCCCTTACTAGCCCTCCCCTTTCATTTCGATTGTGAAGCTGATTAAAAGAGGAAAAGCGTTTGTCTATTTTGGGATGAATGTGAACTTTTCCCCTTTCTAAAATAAGTATGTACTTGATGTTTGCCAATTAAATGGATTATTCTGCTAAGCAAAATGAATAAGCAAAGGGTGATTTGGATAGGCTAAGTGAATGGGCAGATGCATGGCAGATGCAGTATAATGTGGATAAATGTGAGGTTATCCACTTTGGTGGCAAAAACATGAGGGTAGACTATTATCTGCATGGTGGCAGATGAGGAAAAGGGGAGATGCAACGAGACTTGGGTGTCATGGTACACCAGTCATTGAAAGTAGGCATGCAGGTGCAGCAGGCAGTGAAGAAAGCAAATGGTATGTTAGCATTTATAGTGAAAGGATTTGAGTATAGGAGCAGGGAGGTTCTACTGCTGGGTTTTGGTGAGGCCACACCTGGAGTATTGCGTACAGTTTTGGTCTCCAAATCTGAGGAAAGACATCCTTGCCATAGAGGGGGTACAGAGAAGATTCACCAGACTGATTCCTGGGATGTCAGGACTTTCATATGAGGAAAGATTGGATAGACTCGGCTTGTACTCGCTGGAATTTAGAAGATTGAGGGGGGATCTTATAGAAACTTACAAAATTCTTAAGGGGTTGGACAAGCTAGATGCTGGAAGATTGTTCCCGATGTTGGGGGAGTCCAGAACAAGGGGTCACAGTCTAAGGATAAGGGGGAATTCCTTTAGGACCGAGATGAGGAAAACATTCTTTACACAGAGAGTGGTGAGTCTCTGGAATTCTCTGCCACAGAAGGTAGTTGAGGCCAGTTCATTGGCTATATTTAAGAGGGCGTTAGATGTAGCACTTGTGGCTAAAGGGATCAGGGAGTATGGACGGGATACTGAGTTGGATGATCAGCCATGATCACATTGAATGGCGGTGCAGGCTCGAAGGGCCGAATGGCCTACTCCTGCACCTATTTTTTCTATGTTTCTATGCAATAGTTATAAACGGACTTGGCAATTATTAACCCATCCACAGCAGGAGTTGTGCTCGAAACCAGCCCATTTTCGACAAATCTCAATTTATTTCCAAGATTATTCCAAAATTAGTTGGCTGGTATGTGTGTATCTATTATAAATATATGTATAATAGATACACACATTAATATATATATATAAATAATATATATATAATAATAGATACACACATTTATATATATATATAAAATTTATATATATATAATATATATGTGTGTGTGTGTGTATATTTTTTATACACACACACAAAATACTGTTTATGTGGAAACAACTTTCTTCACTTATATTGATGGTCTCTTCCTTTATAGGCAGTTCTACATGGTATGTTCTTTGCTTTTCTTTATGGTGCATTGAAGAAGAGTCATCTACTTTCTGAAGGCAAAGGAGAAACATTGTTTACACCCAGAATGTCATCCTTCTTACTTTTTACATCGGTGGTTGTATTTTTGGTGAGTTAAATGTTTAAGCAAATTATCCAAGGTTATGTACTATTGTATTTTTGTTAAGTAGTGTCATGTGAAGTCATTTTCTGAAATAGTTTGTTGCCACTGAACAATTAATTAATATTGAAATACAGAGCACAGTTAATGTAACTGAATAATGTTATCAGAATATATTTGATTGAAATTTGACCTTTTCTGTGCATAATAGCAACAATTAAGCACTAAATCTTGTATTCGCAGACCTATTCAATATGGTGTGCCAGCTGCAAAAATAAAGCCGAATGCAATGAACATCATCCCTACTTCTCTGTATTGCAGGTAATTTTCCTGAATTTTCAGTTGCAGGATTCAATTGGGCAATATATGTTTATGAATATTTCCTACTGAATATCTTCTAAACATCTTTTCCAGATCTTGTCCTTCGTTCTTATTAGGAACATTCCTGGTTATGTTCGTTCTGTGTATAGCTCCTTTTTTGCCTGGTTTGGCAAGATTTCCTTAGAAGTAAGTAAAACCATATAATGCTACATTAACTGTCTTTGTGAGCTGAGCTCTGAGAGTTTAACAGTAACTATATCACTGCACTGTTTCATAGTCAATAGGGTTGGAGAATAGGAAAATGACTAAACACAGTAGGGGAGATTAGAAGATGTAGATGGGAAGACTGCTCAGTGAAGGAACTAGGTTTTGAGCAGTCACACAGCACGGAATGGGGCCCTTCGGCTCAAGTCAACCATACCGACCAAGATGCCTCATCTAAGCTAATCCCATTTCCCGGGTTTGACCCATGTCCCACTCAACGTTTCCTATCCATGTACCTGTCTAAATCTCTCTTAAATATTGTTATTGTGCCTGCCTCAACTACTTCCTCTGGTAATTCATTGCATGCAGCCACTACCTTCTGTGTGAAAATATTGCCCTTTAGAATCCTATAAAACCTTTCCCCGCTTGCCTTAAAAATTAGTTCCCTACCCAAGGGGAAAAAAATGAATTATTGACTCTAACAGTTCCTCTCATAATTTTATACATATCTCTATAGGAATCACCCCTCTACTTCCTGCTCTCCAAATAATAAAGTCCTAGTCAGCCAACCTATCCCTACAACTCACGCCCTCAAGTCTGACAATATCTATATTAATCTTCTCTGCACCCTTCCAGCTTAATGGTATCTTTCTTATGGTAGGGTGACTAAAACTGAACACAATACCCCAAATGCAGCCTCACTGACATCTTATGCAATTGAATTCCCTGACTGATGAAGGTGAGCATGCAGAAGCTGTTCTTGCCTTCCTTTCTTCCTATGACACACTTTCAGAGAACTATGTAATTGTACTCCTAGGCCTCTCTGCTGTACAACACTCCTCAAGAACGTACCATTTACTGTGAAGGTCCTGCCCGAGTTTGACTATCCACAATGCACCACTTCGTATTTATATGAATTAAACTCTATTAGCCACTTGATCTACTGATCAAGATCTTGCTGTAATTCTTAATAACCATCTTCACTGTCTATTATACCATCTATGTTACTGTCAACTGCATACTTATTAATCATACCTTGTACATTCTTATTCAAATCGTTGATATATATATATATATATAACAAACAGCAATTATGGGCTCAGCGCTGATCCGTGCGGCACACTATTAGTCACAGGCCTGCAGTTTGAAAAGCAAATTACCATCTATGGTAAAATAAATAGTGGCAAGTTGGGCCAAAGGGCCTGTTTCCATACTCTATCTTTGTGTAACTCTATGACTGTTTGTGACTTCCCACATCCTGTGAGAGAAGCATAGCGTTGCCATACGTGGCATCCCAACTGCACTAAGACCAAGGAAGGTCTTAGTGGATGACAGTGGATGTGCAATGGAAGGTATTTAAAGACTGCATGGATGAAGTACAAAAGTTGTTCATACCAGTTTGGCAAAAGAATAAATCGGGGGAAGGTGGTGCATCCATGGATAACAAATCAGAGATAGTATAAAAACAAAAGATGAGGCATACAAATTTGCCAGAAAAAGCAGCCTACCGGAGGACTGGGAGAAATTCAGAATCCAGCAGAGGAGGACAAAGGGCTTAATTAGGAAAGGGAAAATAGATTATGAAAGGAAACTGGCAGGGAACATAAAAACTGACTGCAAAAGTTTTTATAGATATGTGAAGAGAAAGAGACTAGTTAAAACAAATGTTGGTCCCTTGCAGTCAGAAACAGGTGAATTGATCATGGGGAACAAGGACATGGCAGACCAATTGAATAACTACTTTGGTTCTGTCTTCACTAAGGAGGACATAAATAATCTGCCGGAAATAGCAGTGGAACGGGGGTCAAATAAGATGGAGGAACTGAGTGAAATCCAGGTTAGCCGGGAGGTGGTGTTGGGTAAATTGAACGGATTGAAGGCCGATAAATCCCCAGGGCCAGATAGTCTGCATCCCAGAGTACTCAAGGAGGTAGCCACAGAAATAGTGGATGCATTAGTGATAATTTTTCAAAATTCCTTAGATTCTGGAGTAGTTCCTGAGGATTGGAGGGTAGCTAATGTAACCCCACTTTTTAAAAAAGGAAGGAGAGAGAAAGCGGGGAATTACAGACCAGTTAGTCTAACATCGGTAGTGGGGAAACTGCTAGAGTCAGTTATTAAAGGTGGGATAGCAGCGCATTTGGAAAGTGGTGAAATCATTGGACAAAGTCAGCATGGATTTACGAAAGGTAAATCATGTCTGACAAATCTGATAGAATTTTTCGAGGATGTAACTAGTAGAGTGGATAAGGGAGAACCAGTGGATGTGTTATATCTAGACTTTCAGAAGGCTTTCGACAAGGTCCCGCATAAGAGATTAGCATACAAACTTAAAGCACACGGTATTGGGGGTTCAGTATTGATGTGGATAGAGAACTGGCTAGCAGACAGGAGGCAAAGGGTAGGAGTAAACGGGTCCTTTTCAGAATGGCAGGCAGTGACTAGTGGGGTGCCGCAAGGCTCAGTGCTGGGACCCCAGCTATTTACAATATATATTAATGATTTGGACGAGGGAATTCAATGCAACATCTCCAAATTTGCAGATGATACCAAGCTGGGGGGTTTAGTTAGGTGTGAGGAGGATGCTTGGAGGCTGCAGGGTGATTTGGATAGGCTGAGTGAATGGGCAGATGCATGGCAGATGCAGTATAATGTGGATAAATGTGAGGTTATCCACTTTGGTGGCAAAAACATGAGGGTAGACTATTATCTGAATGGTGGCAGATTAGGAAAGGGGGAGATGCAACGAGACCTGGGTGTCATAGTACACCAGTCATTGAAAGTAGGCATGCAGGTGCAGCAGGCAGTGAAGAAAGCAAATGGTATGTTAGCATTCATAGCGAAAGGATTTGAGTATAGGAGCAGGGAGGTTCTACTGCAGTTGTACAGGGTTTTGGTGAGGCCACACCTGGAGTACTGCGTACAGTTTTGGTCTCCAAATCTGAGGAAAGACATCCTTGCCATAGAGGGGGTACAGAGAAGATTCACCAGACTGATTCCTGGGATGGCAGGACTTTCATATGAGGAAAGATTGGATAGACTCGGCTTGTACTCGCTGGAATTTAGAAGATTGAGGGGGGATCTTATAGAAACTTACAAAATTCTTAAGGGGTTGGACAAGCTAGATGCTGGAAGATTGTTCCCGATGTTGGGGGAGTCCAGAACAAGAGGTCACAGTCTAAGGATAAGGGGGAATTCCTTTAGGACCGAAATGAGGAAAACATTCTTTACACAGAGTGGTGAGTCTCTGGAATTCTCTGCCACAGAAGGTAGTTGAGGCCAGTTCATTGGCTATATTTAAGAGGGCGTTAGATGTGGCACTTGTGGCTAAAGGGATCAGGGGGTATGGAGAGAAGGCAGGTACGGGATACTGAGTTGGATGATCAGCCATGATCACATTGAATGGTGGTGCAGGCTCGAAGGGCCGAATGGCCTACTCCTGCACCTATTTTCTATGTTTCTATGTAGGTAGAAAGACCAAGAAGGTAGACCAAGGAAGGAAGACCAAAGAAAGAAGAGAGTAGTTGAGGCTAGTTCATTGGCTCTATTTAAGAGGGAGTTAGATGTGGCCCTTGTGGCTAAGGGGATCAGAGGGTATGGAGAGAAGGCAGGTACGGGATACCGAGTTGGATGATCAGCCATGATCATATTGAATGGCGGTGCAGGCTCGAAAGGCCGAATGGCCTACTCCTGCACCTAATTTCTATGTTTCTAAGGAAGTGTCACAAAAAGAAAAACAGATATTACCTTATCCTGCCATCGCTCTCTGCTCAGCCTCTGCACTTCAACCTCGACACACAGACTCTCACAACATACTCTCACAGTAATAGGCTGTTCTGCTAGTGCTTGCCTTCCTTTTATACATCACTAGGAGTAGTCAATCTTAGATACTAAGGTCAGCTTTCTAACTCTCCTATGGTGGTCCCCCTCTCAGCTGCAAACTCGTTACTGAGGAAACGGCAAATAAAATAATTCGATTAAAGTGAGAGGAGTGGAGGAATGGCATGTGTCTGCCATGTTTGTGCTCACTCAGAATTTTTAATGTAGGTGGTTAGTAATTTCAATTAAATTGTGGATGAAATTTAAGACACAAAATTCAGTTTATGCATTTTAAGTTTTGAAAAGGTAATAAAATTTGAAAATCACTAGCAAAAACAATTGTGCAAACTGGAAAATAATGCAGGTCTGCCAAACTGACAGTGGTTTACCATCCCGCCCCACTGGAATAGTTCTGGCATTAGACACTCCACTCTGTTCATGGAGGTTCGGAGCTTGTCGGCAGACATCATTCGGGGATCTCTCAGCTGCACTCTGCATTTGGGCTCCAATTTGAGTTCAATGATGAAGCACAAGCTTTCAGTGTTCTGTCCACTGAACCAAGGCCAGACCCGACACATAAGAGAGCAAGTCCATTCCTGTGAATGTGGAGGGACAGGGCAAGGATTATTTTTTTCCCATTTTGCTTTTGTTATGAGCTGGCTCAGATTTTAGCCCACAACGACATTGGGTAGCCTGTCAACATTGGCGGATGTAGTGGTTTGTAGATCAGCGACACATGTGCACTGTTAGCAGGCTATGGCCTCTTCTGATTTGCTTCCAGACTTTTTTTAATCATTAATACAGTTGAGCAGGTTAGTATATTTACACCAGCTTGTAGGTTTCAGCAGACTAAAATGAAGATTACAGAATGCTGGGTTGGCTAAAATTTTGAATCTCATATAAATTATATTAACATGTATTAATATTGTATTACATGCTGAATAATTTTCTTTCACAGCTCTTCATATGCCAATATCATATCTGGCTTGCAGCAGATACCAAAGGAATACTTGTACTAATTCCTGGCAGCCCAGTGCTCAACATTATCATCAGCACTTTCATCTTTGTTCTAGTTGCTCATGAGATCTCACAGATCACCAATGATCTTGTACAAATAACCATTCCCAAAGATAACTACGTTGCACTGAAAAGACTGCTATGTGTGGCTATTTTTTTATTTGGGATTCTCGCATTGTCATCTTTTGAACAAATGAACAACTAACTCAAATAATAACTACTTTCATATTTAATGATGTGACCTCAGTTTATTGAGGCAAGAGAGCATATATAGGTGCAACACTGAAGTTCAACACAACAAATCTGGAAACAAGTTGCTGCATATGTACATAGTGTTTAAAGATGTTTGGCTATAATATGATTATTTGGAGGTGACTTTTATAAACAATGGCATGACTACTGAAAATGTGGCATTTCTAGAAATGCAATTTCATGTGATTTTCTTTTTGGATGCATTCTACTTCTGTGGTTTTTGTACTTCATTTCTACATCAGGTTTTCCATATTTTCACCTTTTTAAATGGCAATTATTCCAGTTTTATGAAGGAAACATTTTACAGAAAATGCCTATGAATACATATTCTATGTGATTCAATACAACCATATTTATTGAAGATAACATTCTGATGCTGAACACGTAATGTTTTACCTTTTATGGATTGGTGGTGGTCATGGTGAAAAAGAAGAGACTTTGGCGTGTTAATCATTATATGTGCAATGGTAGCATAATTACAGCTTTAATATTTATTTCACCCTCTCATTCCAGAGGCGTGTTTGTTACTTCTAAATCTGGTGTTGCATTGTTGGTAAAATAGAGCTGACTAAAAACTGCATCCACTGGTAGTGCCTGGTTATTTTTATTGTGGAATGGACGAGAGTTGACTTGTTCAAAACTTGGCACAATGTTGCCATGGACTGAAGCAGTGGCTTAATTAAGGACCTTTGTTTTGTGTGCGAAATAAGTGATCAACTGTGTGTAAATTAAGCTGGAACAATTCAATCATCAGTTTCAATGTTAGTTTGTTATCAAATTGTATAATTAATTATGTTGTGAGATTGTTAAGAATTGTAAAGTAACACCAACAATTTGCTTCAATTTGGTTTCTGTGTAAAATGTAAATCAAGACAAATGCATTTGCTACTATTGAAATTTATTTTAGCAGGGATAATAAAGGGGGGTGCAGGAGGAGCTGAGAAATTTAATTACATAATTATGCGTTCCTCCATCTTTCATATTAAATTTGAACTATAGTGCACAATCTGCTAGCTTTCATCAGTATAAGTTCTTTTTTGGAAATGGCCAAACTGAAAAATGTGCATGTACGAAAAAAGATTCTGTGATTTTCAAATAACTTAGACTTTGATTACATAGAAACATAGAAAATAGGTGCAGGAGTGGGCCATTCGGCCTTTCGAGCCTGCACCGCCATTCAATATGATCATGGCTGATCATCCAACTCAGTATCCTGTACCTGCCTTCTCTCCATACCCCCTGATCCCTTTAGCCACAAGGGCCACATCTAACTCCCTCTTAAATATAGCCAATGAAGTGGCCTCAACTACCTTCTGTGGCAGAGCATTCCAGAGACTCACCACTAGATTAGTTTTGATGAATGATTTTTTAATTCTTTTAGAATACAATTATTTTGTTTCTTTCCAGTAACCATCAGGTGATATGTAAATACCATAATGTGTTTGTTTTCACTAGCTTTATAGTTAACATAAAAACATCATGAAAATGCCACAAATAGTAATGAACGTCTTGTAATGATCAGGGTGCCATAAATCATTACTATTTGTCTTTGTAATCATGGTAAAGTTGTTTAAAAAAATATATGCTTTTCCTCACTGTTTCAAGCCCACATGTATAGGGCCTGTGATGTACTATTTTAAAATTGTCTTTTTGCACATAGTTTCTTTTTGAATTTCAATATTTCTGTGTATTTCACTGCAGATAGTCCGACGTCATACATTTTTTTAAAAACCAGACATGCGGAAACTCAATTAGTTCTTGCAGTACGACATTAACACTTTTTTAAAGAATTCAATACTTGGAACCCATAAAACATCTTAAACAGGGTCTATTTTGACATGTTTGCTTAAGAGTAATTGAAAGCAGGTAAGATTAAGGTCAGCGATATTCTAAGTAATTTTCTAAATTCAAATTCACTGGAATCAAGAATAAAATGTGTAATCTTTTTGTTCAATTAAATCTCAGGTTTCCTCCCTGCATAATAAGTGGGTTAAGCCATAGCCTGGTCCATCAGTGACATAAGTGTATGAGTTAGCTGATTTGGGCTAAATGTTCTGCATTGTCTAGTTGAAAAAAGGTGCATGTGATTGTATTCTGCTTCAGTGCTCTGTACAGTTGAATACTTTGTCATCATTAATATCAAATGATGCACGTGTTCTAGCACAGATCTCTGGTTCAGCACTTAATATTTTTTGAACGGGGTAAACTAGGTGTTGAATTGGAATGTTATCACAGTGCAGCTAAATTTCCAGTAATAAATCTGCACTATTATGTTTGTGATTGCCAGTTATTTCAGCGTTATTTTATTAAATTGCTATTTTTGTTCATTGTTCTAAAAGTCAAAAACATCAATTGAGTATATTTTGCACTAAGACTCAGTTTATGATGTTTCCCTAAATGCTTGTCTTGTGGGTCATTTCTGTGGTCTGTATCTCTTTCAAAAGTGTGACACTTTTTATGATGAGGCCTTTTCGGTGTTATTAAACTTATGTTAAAAGAATTTGGCTGAAGAAGTAACTGAACTTAATCAGATTTCTGCCTCGTATAAATTCCTGCAGTTATAGAAATTCCTATGTCACTACAAGCATAATACTAAATGTTTTTTTTAATGGTTAATATTGCACTTGGGAACAATGTTTCAGTATCACCATTCACATTTGGAGTTATGTTTCGGAAACTGATCACATTTTGTAATACACTTTATTATTGAGATTTTGCACTTGTGAAGCTGTGACTCCAAGCTCAATGGAGTTATGTGTTGAACTTTTTCTGAAATAACTTAGTGCTACTTATTTTTTTCAAATAAAACATTGAATTTTCATTTAAAAATTTTACATTTGCGGCAGATTTCCAGGGGGGGTGTGAAAATTATTTATTGTATAGTGTACATTTTTAGCTGAATTGTTTACAATTATTTTGCAGCTTTCTAAAATATTGTCTGTAAAATATTGTTTGTCTATTTCAAATTGGATTAGTGCTGAAAAGATGGAATATCATTCAAAAATGGTGGTTCTTACTCTTCTACAGGAGGCAAATTTCATATGCATTAATACTTGAAGATTATTTACACATTTTTATCGAACTTTGCAAAATACTTGGTTATGCTAAACATAAATAAAATTACTCCTGGCTTGAATGTACATTTAATACATATTTCATTGCGTGTTCATCTTGCCCTGGAGCGAAGACATTTTTATTCTGATTTACCTGAATCTCAATAGTAACAGAGTAGATCCTTATTTATTTCGGGAAATTCATTGTCCTCAGCCCTGTAAATGAAGGGATCTCTAGCATTTGATTGGGATGGCCAATGTAACTGCAAAATATCAGCATTAAACAGTCCAAATGAAATCAGTTTAATAATGGACACTTTTAAAAGATTGTTATTAAGTATATTGATTAACTATTTACTGTTACCCTGCAGACCACTGATTTATTATAGCATTCTTGGCCCTCTGGTCCCAAACACTGTTCCTGTGCTCTCTGCTACCTTTGAATGTATCACCCAGCAGCTGTTTGTAAGGGATGTGTGGCTGCTCAAGCCTCCTCCATCAGTGGACAGACTGCCCTGATCCTGGTCTATCACCTATTTAATGTGATGGATGTTACTATTTTCCCCATCCCTGTGTTGAATGACAACCTGGCTCCTATTGTCTTCCCTCCAGTGCCTATTGAATGTGATGGAAATTGCTACTTCCGCCCTCATTTGTTTAGCTACACAGTACTCCCAACCCAGATACCTCTGCATAACAAATCAATGGTGGTTGCTGGCCACCCAGCACAGTGCCTAAGATAAATCTCCAGGCTGGGAAGAGCTATGCAGCCAACAAAGTGAGGAGGAGGTGGCAACTTTCATCGCATCCAATAGCTGGTGAGAAGAGAGCCAAGCCACATTTCTCTATCAACACATAGAGCAAGTGCTCTGCTTGTCCCAGCTCCTTAACATCAGCCTCTTCAATGAGCTGTGATTTTTCTTATGGAGTCACACAAGTTGTTTGGGGCAGCAGCATTGTCAGTTTCATGTCTCCACATGTAATAGTGTAACTTTTGCACCCATTCTGAAGAAGGGTCTTGACCCTTCACCTATTCCTTGAAACATCACCTATTTCTTTTCTCCAGAGATGCTTCCTGATCTGCTGAGTTACTCCAGCATTTTGTGTCTATCTTCGGTGTAAACCACCACCTGAGTTCCTTCCTACACATACATAATTTCATTAACACTCTGGAAATATATTGGTGTATTACAGTATATTGGTATAATTCAGCAGGAATGGTTGACCATAAGTTATTTACAGATCCTACAACTTGGTCAACATTGAGTATGTTAATAAACATTATCTTGTAAAGAACAAATTTAAGGCTGGAGCTTTACCAATGCAGATGTAATTTATTCACTTTTCAGCAAAAAGATAATTTCCTTAGGAATGGAGAATTTAATGAAAGTTTGTATCACTTCTGTTTCATGTCACTGGTCCAAAAACATTATTGTTTTTGTTTTATTGCAGATTAACTGCCAGTTGTCAGAAAATCATGCAAACATTTGTTTAAAACAAATTGTTTAAAAATGCAACAGACCAATTAAAAGTAATTATTGAATTATTTCCTTGCATGCTGAAGTAGCTAGAATTGAAATTCAATCTGCAATCCTAAATTGACACTAAGTTCTTTAGTGTTAAAGAGAGTTTCTTTATTTTTTAATTTGTTCAATGAGAGTGACATGTATCGATAAAGCAGACATTTTCTTTGAATGATAAATGTCAAGAATATTGATTCACTCAACTGCAACTTCCTTGCTCTGCTGGACAATTGTGAGATGTGACTTAAAATTGAGATAATGGTTGGATTACTCTGGTAACTTGCCAGCAGCTAACATAAAGAACTAATAGTTAACTGCAGTACATGCAGCACCTATGAAGGGTGGAGCGATCTGCCTCTGTCTGCCATAGGTTTGACCATTGCATTGTCTGATCACTTATCTTTACCTCAGCTACAATTAGTGCAGATCCATGCATTTGACTAGGAGCACTGATGATCTACAAGCTAAAATGTTTTAATCTTAAAAACAAGTTATTATTTATTTCAATTAACATTTGTTTAATCTTTTGCCACTATTTTGAAATAACTGACCATGAGTGGAAATATTGGGAAGGTCTTGTGTTGGGTCCCAGGTGAAGCCTTGCTTTTTGTAGTTTAGGAAACTTTCCAAGATTAAATACAAAATCTTTACCTCCTGATTCACAAGTCATTGTATTTTTAATAGTCCTATTTTATGAATAATAACCAGTGCCAAATAGGAGGCTTTTACATAGAATCTCTTGTATGCTAACAACTGCGGAACAAATGGTGCCTAATAAAATTCCTTGTTACTGATTTTGATTGAGACTGCTCTCTGTGATGCAGTTACGATGCTTTGTGTTCTTGTGATGGCATACTATACTGCTGTTCTTTGTGAAATGTGTGAAAATGTTAGGCATCTGGATATTTTCAGTTGTTTAATAGTAATAATGGGAAGGCATATTAAATTATTGTAGCTACATAATGCTGTATTTCTGCTGCAGTTTGCGAATTATACATGAAACGCTACTAGGTTACTGTCTGAATATATTTTCCTTACAATTTAAGTCTAACATAAAAAAAGTGTAACAAAGAGATCAGTGAATGCAAATTTCAGACTTGGCCTTATTCATTGATGATTTGAATCGGAGTGTGTATGAAAAGTAAAAACTTCCCAAATTATTGTACACCTAAACTATTTATCTGTTTGCACTTGAAATGTACAGAATGTTAACACCTGCCTTGTAAAAAGTGTCTTTTTTGGTATGCTTTAGAAATTGCAACATAAAGTTCATGTGCAAAACATTTTTAAGACTTGTTTCTTTTAATATGGAATGCGTCAAAACTCATTAATCAACCTAGTAGGTTGTAAATTCTTGTTCCCCATCCCTATCTTGACACGAAATGGACCTGTCAAATGTACATTCCTAACTAGTCAAAATAGCACCAGAGCCTAGGGAATCTACTTTTTTTTAATAAACCTCTGGGCATTACTATAATTTAACTGGGTTAAATGACTGATTTTTCTTGCAGGAGCTGCTGCCTATTTAAAAAAAAACATGTTTAAATAGAGTCCCACAATTTGACCACCTCAGCCAATGTAGCAAAGTCCATTTAGTAAGTGGCCTGTTCAAGGGGATCCACACCTGCATTCTCAGCTTGCCAATTATAACAATCCAGAATTTCAAAGCCCTGCATGCTGCCAACATCTTGTGCAATCTCTTCTAACCTCATTAACTGCATCCGGTGTTCCTGATGTGGGTTCCTGTACATCGGCGAGACCAAATGTAGGATCTCAACTGTTTTGCTGACCACTTGTGGTATTTCTGCCGAAGCTTTGGACATTACTTTTGACTTCAGAAGCGTACGGAATCTCCTGGTTGCCAACAATTTCAACTCTCCATTCTTACTTTGGTGGAGCGATTTGTGTCAGCACAGATTTCATGTACTGTAATGCTGCAACAAATCTAGTTAACAACAAAGCCCCCAACAATGCAGAAGCAGTATCTAAAGTGGGAAATCTTCCTCTAAATCTGGAAGTTAATAATGATTTAAGCTTACAAAATTGATTCAGCTGAAACTAAGACAAGCTTTTACTTCCCATTAAATTGCAAAGCCAGTGAAACGCACGAACCTTTGCTTTCAGTAACAAAGCTAGGGGGCTGTTGATGTTCCCCTTTCCAATAACAAGCGAGATAACAAGCACAACTTCAGGAATTTCACTTCTATATTATAAACATTAGAGCGAATTCAGACTAATCCTTGTTCTATAAGATTATGATTTGCGTCATAAATAGAAAAAACCAGAATGCTTGTTCCGCAAAAATATAACCTTATATAACCATGTATGGCTAACCCTACTCTGCCAGACGAACCTGTCAATCTTAAGAAGCTGTCGATCTTAAGGAGCTGTCAATCTTAAGAAGCAAGAGGCTGTACTATGCTTTGTAGATCAGGTATTGCTGAATCGTCGATTATTAAAAATAATAATACATTTTATTTATAGGGCGCCTTTCAGGACTCTCAAGGACGCCTTACAATTAAAACAAACATGACACCTTACAATTAAACAAGCATGAAACAAAAACAACATATACAGCAACAATACACAATTCGGAGAGAGCAGAGGCAGCCAATCGCACCACCGTTCACTCTCACCTCCAGCAGCCATGTTTTTGCCTATATAAATCTACTGAGATCATTGTCTCTGCGTGTGGGGATGAGAACTCCGTATAGTCTGTTGTCTGCATACTGTTAAAAGTTTTACCACACCCGCCTGGCGAAATAAAGATTGTACTCCTTGATCACTGATTTTATTTGCGTTATTGTCTGTTTAAGAATACTGAACCACAACATAATACTAAAAGTCTTCCTATTGTTTGTGTTCATGCCCACGATGTGTCAATCTGCTTTTCCGATCTTCTTCCAAACGCTAGATCAGTCTCCCCTTTTTCACAAATCCTACTCGCATATTCCCGTCATGGTGATAAACATCTTCCCGCCTCATTCCCACCTATATTTCCGAACTTATTAATCCTTGAAATTTTATTAACAGCCCAATTTCTTCAAACTCACCCACTTTGGGGAAAAAAAAATCTGAGCCACGTCACAATGCAAGGCAGTACGGGACACTCCAGGAGGGAGGGGCATTCCTGCGCTCGCGGTGAACGAGTGGTGGCCAGCGCCCAAAGGCCGTCCGGTACTTGGTGGGGAAGATGGTACCGAGGGACGAGCCCGGGGGCTGGGCTGGAGCCGAGCCTGGTGCTGGAGTGAGGGCTGAGCCCGGGGCTTGGGATATGGCCCGGGGCCAAGAAAGAAGCCGCTGCGCAACCAAGGATGAGCCTGGGTCCGGGTCAGGGATGAGCCCGGAGATGAAGCCCCAGGTCTGGCTGTAGTGCCCAGGTTGCCCCGGAGATGAAGTTGGGGCCTGGACTCCGAGCTGACGGCTGGAGTCCACAGCCAGGGCCTGGGGGGGGCAGGGAATGGGAGTGAGGGGAGGATAAGGGGAAAAAAAGCAGGGATATGGGGAGTGGAGTGGTAGAGGGTGATGTGGGAGGTTGTGGAGGAGGGAGATGGAATGGGGTGGAGAGGGAAAAGATCCTGGGGAGGTGAGGAAGGAAAGTGGGGAGATTGAGGGAGAGGAGGGGGTAGGGAGGGTAGTTGCCACGTCTATATCCCCCCCTCCGCCTCCCTATTTACCCTCACCCCCACCCTCTCTACACTCCACCCTCTCTACCCCCTCCCTTTCTCTCCCTCACCCCACTCTACCCCTTCCCTCTCCTCCTCCCTCTGCACCCTCCTCCCCCTCCCCTCTCTCTACCCCCTCCCTCTTTATCCCCTCCCTCTCTGCCCCCCCTCCATCCCTGCCACCCCCCCCCCCCCCCCCCCCCTCTCTCTACCATATGTCCCTTATTCTGGGTAAAATACATGCATTCACCCTATCTATTCCCCTTATGATCTTATACACCTCTATTAGATCACTCTTCGTACTCCTGCACTCCAGGGGATAAAATTCTAGCCTGCCCAACCTCTCCCTATTGTTCCAAGTCCTGGCAACATTCTCGTAAATCTCTGCTTTCTTTCCAGTTTACCATCTTCCCTCTCCCAAGGTGACCAAAACTGAACACAATACTCCAAATGCAGCCTCACCAATGTTTTGCACAACTGTAACATAGCATCCCAATCTCTATCCTCAATACCCTGATTGATGGACAATGTACCAAAAGCCTTCTTGAACACCGTATCTACCTGTGATGCCACTTGATGGGCTAATCTTGCCTGAGCTCTAGCTTTGTCATTTAAATGGGAATTGTCAGCATCTGGCCCTATGTACAGATGTACGTAGCTGGTTTGCCATATTCATGGGAAATTAATATTAACTATGAGAGGGATGGCGTGAGATTCATTGCAGAAACTGAATATGCAAGTTATTTATTAATGACAATGTAACATTGTTTTGGACATTATTAGGTAATTGACAATTTTCTCTACATGCAATACAAACATTTTCCTTTTTTAACAAAAATTAAATAAAATTAATTAAATTGCTTGTATAAATCATGTGCAAAAATGCTGCTTTTTCAACACTGGAATAAAATGTATAAAATATATTTGTGAAGTGCAGTGGCAGTATAGATTCAAAATAATACACGTTAGCACAGAGTAAAAACAGATCATGCATTTGGTCAGTATAAAGAAGAAGTGGAATCT
The DNA here is from genome assembly GCA_963514005.1 of Raja brachyura. The sequence goes on along the minus strand of OY740782.1, from coordinate 103,167,226 downwards.
GTCATCAGGTAAATGCTTCATTCAGTTTTCCTTCCTCAGGTTTGCCATTTATCTATTAAAAATAAAATAATTAATTAAACATAAAACCTCCAACAGCACTATCAAATAGCAGCTTTACCTACTCTATTGCAACCACCACCGAGCTCCAGAGCCACAATACTCATTCTGGGTGCTGGTACACGAGCTCTGTTTTTCTTTTTTACTTGTCTAGGTCAGGCAAATTCCTAATTACTGAGCGAGTCAGACTTTTTTTAATGACCATGATGTTGGGTCCTATGGTATATGGGCTTGCAGAGAATTGTTAGAGTGATTTGTTACAAATTGCTGATTCCTTGATGAAATAAAAATCTGAACTTGAGCACAGAGACAAAGAAGAGCTTGTGAACTTAACTATATCATTGATGGAAACCTAAACACAACAGTGAACATCAACCCTTTCTCAGGACAAATATTTACTAAAGATAATGAGGTAATGCCTACTACCCATCAGGGATCAGAACGAATAAGGAAGTGATATAACACGGGTGGATTGGATTTGAGCCATTTTGAAGCACAGCAGAGATTGATAACCTAATATTTTATAGACCTGTGGCTGTGTCATGATGGACTTTGTCTTGTCTTCCCTCTTCTGGATATGCAACATCTGCAAGTTGTGAATAAAGAAACCTTAAACTACCACCGGACTCTGAGTGTGATTAAAAAACTAAGGCTAAATTGCAGCAGAACATTTCACAAAAACCTAGTGTCTCACTGAGGGTGTGAGATTATCGAGAAGCCACACTAGTCTTACACCCAGGCCAGTTAACTCTTAACTATGTATGTTCACAAGATGAGTTTTCCCTTGCGAGGTCTGGCTTCTTTCACAAACCTTCCCGCCCAATGGAATGCCCTTGTGGTCTATTACACTTCAATCTTTATGGAAAGGCACATCATCGAATTCTTCATAGACAGATTACTGAATGATAATCCAGCTGTCAATGAAATGTTAGAACTTTGTCTCTGGAGCTCAAGCAACCATTTCCTCTTATTCTGAAAATGAAATGAGCAACAACTTACTTTGAAGTGTCAAGTCAACTATTGGCAATGCTAGAAGCCTTCAATCATAGCGGGTTGAAGAACAAGAGGAAGCAATTCTACAATTTTATGCGGTTTTGGACCAACAACTACAGGACTAGATACTGTTTTGGCTCCAGGAATGATATGCTTACCTTATATGGGGTTCAATGAAGTCTATTTACTAAACTGATTCTTGGGCTGCCCTTGTGAGTAGAGAAAATAAAATGGATTTATACACGCAAATTTAAGAGATTATGTATGGAATTGTGAGGGCTGAAGAGAAGTGGGTGAGAAGCGATTTAACCCAAGGAAAAGGCATAAGCCACTTAGACTTGAATAGATGTCTTTACTGAAGATTGTGAATCTTTGGAATTCTCTATTCTGCAAGGCTGTGTGCTCTCCGAGTATGTTCAAGACTTATAGAAAGTAGATTCTTATCCACTAAAGTAATTGAAGGACAGGAGTTAGGATCAGAAAGTGGAAATGGCATAGACGTTCAACTATAATCATATTGAATGGTGCAAAAGATATGAAACCAAATCATCATCATCTGCTCCCACTTAAATTATGATATTCCATATACTGACCCATTCAGCTTTAGGTATAAATGCTTATCTCATGAGCCAATTAATAGTTTTTAAAACTTTAAAGTATAGCATTGGATTGGTTTTTACTGTTTTACTGATTTTTATGTAACAACACTGTCAATATGGAGGTAACGGTAACAATTTTTAAAATGTTTTAGCCCAAACATAAAATAAGGGATTTTTAGAAAATAATAAGGGATTTTTAGATAATAGATCATGGAATGCTTTAACAAGACATTAAGATGCAAGGTTGGGAAAAGTGGAAGTAGATTGCTCTAGTTAGAGAGAGAGAGTACTGATGGATGTAGCTTAGGAGTGAAATCACTGCTATCTGTGCTATGCTGTGTTTTGTTCCAGCCTCCATCCTATAAACATGGTTTCTCAGCTTTTTGTCCACTCCAATTAAATGTTCATTGGCCACGATATCATATTTTTGTAGCAGTTTTCACAGTCTTGGGTATTCACATGCTCTATAGTTAAAGTGTTTTCAAAACTGTAATTGCCATCATTATACAGCAAATATTTTTTGGTCAAACAATGCAGGACAAGTCTTGCGACAATTGCAAGACAGCAATAATAGAGCTGGGTATCATCAGTGCGCAGGTAGAAACATTTTAATGTATTATACTGAAGGATAGGGTTTAGGAAACAGATTTATACCTGTAATTCATCAAATTATCTCCTTAATTACGCTAACAAAAAAATCCAGCCTTCAATGTTAACATTAAACTAGTTACTGTGGAACCATGTGAAGGAGTTCAATTTCCAAAATGCTTTTGTTCACATTTTCTATTTTGTGACAGTAAAAGAACTACTTGAAATATATTTTTGAATAAAATGGTTTTCACTTGCCTCAAATTGCAGAAATGTCGACATACAAAATTCTCCTCCAATCAGGAAAGCAAAATGGAGGAAAAGATTTGAATATGGATTAAGAACTAAACATCGGGTTTCATAAGTGTGCACTTTCGAAAGAAAACAAAAAATTGCTGCAGTATCAATTGCCTTATAATGGTTTTATGAAAATGTATGAATAGAATGAATGTTTACATCAATGCACACAACTGGTGATGGAAAGGTTCTTTTCTTCAGTATTCTGACATAACTACTATTCAACAAATATTGGCTTAGCCAAGTCATAGCATTTCAATTTAACAACATCCATACCACCAAAAGTTACACAATTATACTCAGAAGGGTTCTTTTTCTACAGTTGTCCTTCCATTAAGGTACATGGTAATCAATGTGATAGTGGTTTGAACAGGTAATGGCTGGCGAGACAGATGTTGGATACTGACCTGCAGCTTGCTGCTGGGGCAGCTGTGTCTGCAATGGGTGATTCCTGGAGAACAAAACACAGCTTCATTAGATAAAACTCAGTTAGAATCAGATTTTGCATTTGAGACGAATAACAACTTTTGTCTTTTCCCATTCTTATGCTTCAGTTTTTTTGGTTTTACAATAATTTGGCGACACATTAAAGGACAAACAAACCATTTACTAACAAAGCAAAGACCATAAAAAATAACTAGTCAAACAGGCTAAAGTTTAGATTTAGTAAAGGCTAAACACTAAAATCCAAATAGTCCTATCAAATATTTAATATTATAACTTCATTCACCTTAATGGATTGCATAGTTTTTTTTTCCATTATTGATTCACTAATAATGGCAAAGAGTTTTATCCTTTCTTTGAGAACAAAAGGTTATAATTTATTGCTCTATTTCTTTGGCTCCATTGAGGTATGAACGTCACATGTCTGAAAAAGTAATCAGGCATGATTTATGGTCTCTATCAAGATGGGGGCACACCCAACCACTTGAATACAACCTGGATGAAAACATGCGCTCTGAGTTTTTTAATTCCTTTATGTTACTAACTTCCACACCCCTCTGGGCCTATATTTCTTGTTTTACATTGCAATCTTATTCCCCATTTGCCTCGTACAATAATCCCTCTGGCAATGTACAACATATCTCTCTTGCCTGCAACCAATGACAGAATAAATATTTTGCTCCTTATATGCCTGTCTGAACTTACTGTAAACCCGTCACATCTCAAACTTTTTCCAGTCCCGATGGCATATCTACTTCTAAAGTCACTGCCCGACCTACTTGATTTTCTTATTTTTCCCCCATTTACTTGGTCTCAAACTATTGCTGTATAGTAAGAGGAAGAAAATATTACAGCTTCATCTGTGGCTCTCTATAATGGTATTTTACTCTGCAAGATCAGTACTCAGTCGACAACCTATTTTTATGTCCTCACAAAACAAAACTATTCTTGGAAGAAAACTTTAATTTCAGATTTAGTCCATACTATTAGCCATGTGTTTTTACTTTGAAGATAAAGTCAAAAAGTTGGCAAGAGATTAAATTAGTAATAATTAGTGAACTCTACAAGCAAAATACAAACTTCTGGAGGAACTCAGTAGGGGCAACAGGATCTGTGGAGGCAGAGGCATGGTCATGTACAGAATGGAGAGAGCCAGGATAAAGTGGGGAGAGAGGGGTGGGGAATGAGCTGGTGGGCAATAGGTAAGAAGATTGGCAGATGGTACCAGGTGAGGGAAGGGAGAAAGAAATAAGGGGAGGATGAATCTAGGGAAGAGGAGAGCAGAGGTGGAAATGGCGAGTAGAAGTGCAGACTCTTGAGTTACCTCTTATCACCTTCCAGCTGTTTCCAGAATCATAGTCGCACAGTGCAGAACTAGGCTGATTGACCCAACTCCTCCATGCTGACTAAGATGCCGTATAGCTTGGTTGTCCCATTTACCCACAGCTCTACCAGTTGCATCACTATGCTGCCCTTTCATTGATGCAGAGTGTTGACTCAAAATGTTGACCATCATTCTGCCACCACAAATGCTCTATGATCCACTGAGTTCCTCTAACAGTTTTTTTTGGGGCTCCTGATTGCAGTAGTTGCAGTCTCTCCAGGTGTAATGATAGGCAAAAGAAGCAATAATTAAGGGGGATTCTGGCAGTTCTGCCGACAAGTGGTGGTGTGGTTTTACTTAGATCACGAAACCCAGTCGCAATCCAAAGGACGGTTGCAAAGAAATGGATGTATAAACTGGAGCTCACGGATTGATATTCCTAAACGCAAGTTATTTGAGCAAAGTCTATCTCCAGTTGCATAGAAATACAAATGTTCCATTCTCTTGATCACTGTTGCACTGGAGACAAAAAACAATCTAATAATGCACAATTAATTAAGCACTCACTGTTGTGTCTGCATTAGTGGCATGTTGGAGGTGTCACAATTGTCTGAGTGGTGAAGGGGTGGCATGATCTCGCCAGTGACGGGGTTAAACACTGGCAGTGTGGAAAGAGGCCAAGCTGCTTCCCGGTTCTTCGACATGTTTCGAAGCTCCTTGGTAGACTTCTGGATGGAGCTATGATGCACCAACTGGATGCTGAAAAACCATGAAAATAAAAAAGGGAAGATTACATATAAACTTTGGAGACCACCTTTGATGTCTTTCTTTTGTAGACAAAGATCTTTGTTGCTCATTATTCTGTTTTTGGAAATTAGTTCTGGATTCTTGTTCGCACAGCAAAAGGTTACCATATTTTAATGGAAAATTACAACTACACGAGGACTACACGAGAAAAGCAAACTAGATATAATCAACAACAGCAATAAATAGTTGCACAGGTGTGCAATATATTTGGATTAAATTCGTGTGCCTGTTTTTGACCCAAGTCAACCTAATGATGCACGCAGAAACTGGGCAGAGAAATGTGGTAGTTAAGCAGGTTCTTCCTATCTTCATTTTTAATCTTAAAATTCTAATTTAATTTGCTTCCATCTTTGTTTGCCTGAGACCCAAAAAAGGTTGTAATTTGAAATAATTATATATTCCATTACAAGTTTTAACTTCTGAAAGATAGAAAGCACTTTGGAAAACCTTGCATGGGAGTTCAAACATGCCTAATCCTTGTGCTTCTGTAAAAATTCTAATAATTAGAGTCACAATCTTTTTTTTTCATTTACTAGAACTCTCGTTCAGGCCAGGTTGGAAACTGCTAGGACTAGGATTTAAATGTGCATTTAGTCTTCCTTTATACAAGGTCATAAAGAAGATACCAAGTCATATTTTCTTTACGGGAGAACGTATTAGATATCCTAGAGTGCTTAAAATGGGGATAAAACCCAAGAGCCTTATGGGCGTATTTTTAGGGGACTGTCAAGGCACGGGAGTCGCATGAAAAAACGGCGACTGGAACGGCGACTGTCAGTTTGGAAAACACCCACACCCACACCCACACCCACACACACCCACACCCACACCCACACACACCCACACCCACACCCACACCCACACCCACACACACCCACACCCACACACACACACACACACACACACAGCTTTCTTCACCAGCCCGTTATGCAGGCGGGGGACAGGGCAAGCGCTGTCTGAGTGAAATTCAGACAGCGAAATTCGGACAGCGCTGTAATTAAGATGGTGAAAGCACAGTGTACGGGAAGGGTCATGCAAGTCCTTTAAAAGAGGGGGGAGAAGGAGTGGAGACAACTTTTAAGAAGCCAGAGGTACACGGCTGTGAAGCTCGGCAGACATTAACATTACCGGTCGGTTATCCTTGGTTCTGAAAACTGCTTACGTTTTTTATTTCCAATGAGCCAATAAAATTCACCGGTCAGCACCGGCTACAATCTCCGAGAACCTTCGACATCCTGGGAACCCACAAGGACCTCCTGGCGACCCACCTACGACACGTGAATTCTCGCTACTCTCCAGTGCGGCTTTATTCTGGGTCCCCGCTAATTTCTCAACATGCTGAAAAATTTGCGGCGACCATAATGAGGCTGCAACCGTTCCCAGAATGCGGGAACTCCATACGACCATGAAGGCGACTCCCCAGCAACATGTGGCGACCGCGTAGTCTCATGCAGTCGCCTAAAAAAACGCCTAAGTGGGACAGGCCCATAATGAGTTGAATCCTAAACAACTCTGAAAAAGAGTGAGGACATTTTGGGGCGTAGACAGATTTTTAAATCTTTGTTGGTCTCAGGTCAGTACCAGATGATTAGAAGACAGAAAAATGTAGTATCTTTATTCAAGAACAGATAAGCCAGTTAATTACAGATCAACTCCAATGTCAATGTTAGGGAAGTTATTGGAAAAAAATGTGAGGGACAGGATTATTCTACGCTTGAACGGATGAAGATTAATCAAAGATGGATGGTCTGCACTATCTTTGTTAGAGAGAGATCTTGTGTGACCAATCATAGATTTTTTTAAGATGTAGCAAAGCACATAAACAAGGGCAGTCAAGTTAATGTAGTCTGCATCAACTTCAGTAAAGCCTTCCACATTGGTTCTACCCATAACAAATAACATTACAACAACAGACCCTTCAGCCCACCATGTTTGTGCTGACCATATTGCCAATTGAAACTGCACATCTGCCGACACATGGTCTACATCGCTCCGTTCTCAGACTGTTCATGTGCCTGTCTAAAAGCCTCTTAAATGCATCTACTTCTACCGCCCCACCTGGCAGCAAGTTCCAGACAGTCGATGTTGAATTTCCATTAAACTTTCTATTCTCACATGAAACCCATGACCTTCAGTACTTAACATTTCCACTCCGTGGAAAAAAAAACTATTTACCAATGTATGCATTTTATAAATTTATCATTTTCTATCTTGTCATCCCATCAGTTTCCATCGCTCCTGAAAAAAAAAACAATTTTTCCAAATCTCTACTCTCTAATCCAGGCAACATCCTGGTGAAGCTCTTCTGCACCTTCTGTTTCAGTTCAGTTGAGTTTATTGTCACATGTACCGAGGTACAGTGAAAAGCTTTTGTTGCGCGCTATCCAGTCAGTAGAAAGACAATACATGATTACAATCGAGCCATTTACAGTGTATAGATACATGATAAGAGAATAAAGTTTAGTGCAAGGTAAAGTCAGCAAAGTGCGATCAAGGATAGGTCCAATCCAAAACCTTCACATCATTCTAGTAAAGTAGTGATCAGAACTGCACACGATACTCCAAAAGGGTCTTAACTAAAGTTTTGTACAGCTGCAAGTTAGACGTCTAGATATTTATACTCATGCCCTGACTAGTCCAGGCAAGCACGTTGTATGCATTCTTTACCATCCTACCTAATTGTATTGCCACTTTCAGGGAGCCATGGATTTGTAGCCCAAGTACTCACTGTATATCAATGCTCCTAAACGTCCAGCCTTTTCCCCTTTACCAGCCTCTTACATTTGACTTCCCAAAGTGCAACACCTAACACTTGTCAGTATTAAATTCCATCTACCATGTCTCTGCCCACATCCTGTGACAATCTTCCTCCCTATCTGCAACTCTGACAATTAGTGTCTCATTTGCAAACTTACGAATCAGGTCACCTAGATCTTTGTCCAAATAATTTATATATGCACACAAACAAATGTATTAATTACTAGACCGTGCCCAGCTCCATACATAGATGATCACGTGGTTCTGACATTTTCACGTGGTACTAGACATTTTTTTTACTCACTCATTCATGGTCCATCCATTCAGTGTGTGACGCCTGGTGCGAACTGGCGTGAAATCACAGAGCTTTGAAATCTTCACCTAATCACTCACGTGACTCCGAAGTAAAATTGTAAGATTAAATGAGAATTTACCAGTTTGAAGTTTGATCTTGATTTTATGAGGAGTTACGATGAGCGATTACGTACCCACCGCTCGCAACCCTCATATTATCAGGTCATCTGGTAGTTCTAGTTCTTCTAATCTTACTATCTTTAGGTCAACTTCTTTTTATCTGTGATTCCACACCGCTACTTTGAAGATTGACTGGTAAGTTCTCATTTAATCTTACTATTTTTCCTCAGTTTCCATTTAGAAATATAGCAAGGGGCCTGCAGCAAAAACATTCTCAAGCCTAGATTATTAGTCTTTTTTCCAATTAAAGTGGCTACAATCCACCAAAGCAATAGTTGGCCGCGGGGGTAAAGTTCATTCACAGTATTCTTCACATTTTCTAAAAAAAACCATCAAAGATCTTGTGACCTTTACTGAGGTGATTTTCAAAGGTAATTTTGGGTGGGGAATAAATGAAGACCGTGCTAGCAATGTTGACAGGTTGTAAATTAATATTAAAAGCTGTTTCCTTTAAAACTATACCTAACCCATCATTGAAATGTATGTAGACGTTTTAAAACGTGGCTGTCATATACTTCCACAAGTCACACCAGATAGGATAATGTTTTCCTCAATAGATACGAACCACATTGTCAAGCAGAGTAATGAAACTTTTGCAGTGGATTGGTGAATTCAAGCAGTCCTGCTTTAAAATGATATACACAAGTGGTTCGCTTTGTCCACAGACACATTGGCTGATGAAACAATGAATCATAATGAATAATACAATATCCTAAATTTTTGATGCCAACAGAAAGGATTTCAGCAAATGTCACTGCTATAGCAACTGGGTGTTAAAACAAAATTGGAACACAAAACAATAAGAGGTAGACTTGGAACCACCATAAATGGTGCTGTGGGGAGCTGGAGCGGGGGAGGGGGGAGCAACCAGGGAGGTTTTTTTTTACATCAGGTGCACTTGAAGATTAGTGATAGCACAGTACTATGAATAGAAAGATTTAGACTGCCTGCTAGCATAACCAATATTCATATAGAAATAGGAGACCAAAAAGAATACTCGAGTTCGAGCAAGGTCAATGTCACTGATTGTGCCCAACACTGAAATATTTCTTGGGAGTTTTTCTTTTAAGAAAGATCTTCAGAATCATTTGCCAAAGTATGTTATTTTGTTCCTAATTTTAAAAGACATGAACCATTCCTGGCAGCATATACGAGCAGAAGTGACAGAAACATCTCTCTCTCTCTTCACAACAGTTGCTTGGACAAAAGCCCATAAGCTTGTAAGTTAATTGTCTGTCTCCCGTTCTCTGATTGCCAAGAGTTCTCCAGCACTTGCTTTTGCAGCTGTTGGCACATTGGCTTTGTGTAGCACAAGTGTTGGCAACTGCCAACACCTGGGCACTGTGCCGCCAGCAGAAACTGCAAATAAACAGGCAAGCTGATCAAGGGAGTTGTGATTGTGTCTGTCGAGAGCTGCCATAACTCACATGGCACAAAGCTATTAAAGCACCTTTGCGTGGACTATGTACCTCACACATCTAAGTTCCTAACTTCAGAATCACACCCAGTGGGACCGTCAAGCACAGCAACTAGGGGCAAGTTCATACCCCAATGGTAAAAGAACTGCTGAAGACAGCAGTGATGCTCAGGCAAAAGGAATGCTCCTGAACAAATACAAGTAGCTAAAATGCATTTCAATTACAATTATACTGTATTCTAGACAATAGGAAATAGTCTTGCTTTAAATGAGTAAAAATGGAATACAACTCTACTGCAACGATCAAAGCAAGTAGTTTGATGTGTGTAGGGAGGAAACGAAGATAGACACAAAATGCTGGAGTAACCCAGGCAGTATCTCTGGAGAGTAGGGGTGACGTTTCAGGAAGGGTCTCATGCCAAAACGTCACCACTTCCTTCTCTCCACAGATGCTGCCTGGCCCGCTGAGTTACTCCAGCATTTTGTATCTATCTAAAGCATGTAGTTAGTTTTATTGGGAGTAAGAGATTCTAAACTAGTAGTGAAGCCAAAAGGTGCTTCATTTCATTATAAATAGGCATTATACATTCAAAAAGCTAAGGCATAAGATTCCATGTGTAACTGAACAGGCAAGAGCTCACTTGCTACGCTGACTGCTGGGGAGCTGACTGCAATAACTGTAATTCTCATTATGGATCAGCAATGAACTATGAAATGAACTATGAGAAGTGTAAAAACTCAAAAGGACACACAAGGATGGAACAGACTCTGAAGCCAACAGTAGCAGATTACGCTCTGAAAAGTAAAAAAAACGTGTAGCTAAAAATTGAAAATGTTCAATTTGAAACATAACAGGAAAGAAGACACTTACTCTGGTGTTTGCATGTTTCTCTTTTGCCTAGGAACAAAACAAAATTAATGAATTAAATAATAGCCAGGTATTTGAAACATCAAAAAATATTTGCATATTGGTGGACCCACCTTTGGCAGATGTTGAGAAGATGATCATTGAATGCACTTGTCATTATCTGCCTGCAAGTTTAGGGCCAGAGCAACTGCACATACAAACACGTGACAGCCAAACATAAATAGACACGGAATGAAACAGACTGAAAGGCTTGAGAAAATAAATTTGCATGGATGGAGCTGAAATATGAATTTGTGCAATGATATGGACAGTCTATGTTTTCTGCCTGCTTCTAATAACCTGTAATATTATTAGTCGGTACTGAAATAGAACAGGTAAAAGAGTTTCCCAGTAGTTTTTCCTTTAGGATATAACATAACTGTGTTTGGAATCTTAAAAAAAAAAGATGTACTGCTTTGAGTGTCAGTGCTTATGCATTTTGACATAAGTGCGAGGTACTTACACTCCTTCTCGACGGCAGAACATGATGTAACCAAGGATAACAAACAGCACCAGTGCAACAGCAACTGGTACTGCCAGTGTAATAACAAAGTCTGTGTAATAATCCTTGCTCTTCAGGTTAGTTGAAGGAGGCTTATACTCTCCATCATCAGGCAGGATACCATCTCCTCGAACCTCCTTATGGGCCACCGAAGGATTTTTCGTTTTATCAACCTGCCACCAAATTGCAAGAAAATAGAAATGTGTCTTCATATTGCTTTTTAAAATTATTTTTCTTTAATATGCTGGTGCACTACAATTCAAAACTCATACGAATGACACTGAAAATTGCACAATAAATTCAAGCATTTGTTGATGCTTATAGAACCAATACTCGATTGCACTAGTACTATCAATACACACAGTGTTGAAAGAATGGTGAACACACACAGTTGCTACATACCAGACATTTCACCAAACTACAGGCCAACTGGATCTCCCGGTTGCGAACCATATTACTTCCTCTTCACATTCCCATATTGACCTTTCTATCCTGGACCTCTTCCATTGCCACATGCAAGCTGGTGGAACACCTAGTTTGTATAGGCAGCTTACAAATCAACGGTAGGAACACTGTATTCTCTAATTTCATTTCGGAGTCACGTGAGTGACTTCCTGAAGAACCCGCCAGCACGCATGCGCGGCATATCGTCGCAACGCGTTGCTGCTGACGGCTGGCGGTGGAGCGCGGCTCCCCGCCAGCCCTTCATAAGGTGCCGCTAAGGTAAGTGACACTAACCTTAAGTTGGTTGGTTCCTGTTGGAAGTGTGTTCTTTCAGCAGGGACATGGAAGGGAGGAACAAAGGCCGTAGGACGTCCGTTCGGAGTCGCCGGCCACCTGTCCCGGAGCCCTCATCAACGGCTGCACCTGCGAGTCAGGCCGGGAAGAAGGCGAGGAAGTCGGGGAGCCCTGTCGCTACAGGGCCCGACCCGCCGATACGCCGGAGCTCCAGTGACGAGTTCGAGGAGCAGGATTTCGGTGTACCAGCGGAGCAGGTATACCCTGTCGCCGTATCGAGGTCGCCAACGGGCTCGTTGGTCGACCTGGGCAAGGGCTCGCGTGCGGCTGCACGGCCCTTCTCCCTGAGCCCTCGGAGGAGAGGGAGGGATGGAGCCCGTAAGCCAAACCCTTTAGGGGCTAAGGCGTCACCTGCCGCTAAAATGCAGACTGGTGTTATGGCGGGACTCAAGTCCACTGGGAGACCTACCAGGACCAGTGTTAACTCCCCAACCAGCGAGACAGGGAAGAGTCACTTGGGAGGAGTCCCGCCATGGTCACCGAGTCCTCCATGGATGGGAGGACGGGACCGTACGTCGGCTAGGCCCACGATGTGGGCAGCCGGCAAGCCCGCGCGGGCGTCGGGTCACCATGCTGAGGCATTGGGTGCCGACTCTCCACCGCGTTTGCCCTCCGAGGCAGCGGGATCAGGCTCCGCCAAAAGGAGGCGTTTGAGCGTACCTCCCGCGCGGGAATCGCTCAGCTTTGCCGCGGCGGCTGGAAGCGACAACTTCTGGCACCGGGTTCACCTCGACGAGGTGCGGGCCGATGAACGGAGCCTCAGCAGTTCAGCAGAACATGAGGACTCCGACCGCCCGAGTTCTAAGGGCGAGGATGGAGCAGATGTTGGAGCTCCTCTTGCAACAGAATCAACGGCAGCAGGCATCCAGCTCCAGTGGGCACAGGGAGGCTTCGCCATTATCAACAGGGAGCCTCAGGCAGCCAGAGGATGAGGACATTCTGGACCCTACACCAGTTCCATCGGAGGTCCCGCAGGAAGAACTCCTTGATGTAGCGGCGAAATTCGCATCCTCGGAGACATCGGGACTACCCCTCAACCCCAAACTGGCTGCCACCGTGGACTTCCTGACCAATCATCAGCTCCAGGACGAGGTCCTATCGGAAGCCATAAACAGGCACAAGGCCCCAGCCAACTGCAACTCCCTCAACGTGCCCACAGTCAATACGCCAATCTGGGGCAACATCGGTACAGCCATCAGGACCCAGGAGATAAAGCTCCAGCGCATCCTGAAGCTGCTTACTGCTGGGATTACCGCGTTTGCGCGGTCGGTGGACGGGGAGGACCTAAGCACGCAGCAGGAGGATGCTCTCGCTCTGCTGTGTGCCACTCAGCATGAGATCAATGCCTTCCGGAAGAGTGTCATCCGACCCACGCTCAACCCGAAACCTCCGACGCCACCGCCCAGACAGTTGTTTGGGGAAGACCTCCCGAAGAGGGTCAAGGAGCTGGACGACCACGCCAAAACGGTGGGACTGATGCGGTCTCAAATCTCGCCCAGGCAGGCGGCCAAGAAAGGGCCATTTTTCAGGCCACGAGGCCCTGCCACCAGACCGGCACGAACCTACATTCCAGCTCCGCCCCAATACCAACAGCCTCAGCAGCCGCGGCCTTTTTTAGGGCAAGGCCCCCAGCGGCCACCAGGGAAGATGCGGACGCCGCATCATCAGCCCAACCCAGCACCTCCACGTCCCGCCAAACATGTCAAGGACCGCCGGTAACCATGGAGGTAAGGCGGTCTGGTTTTTATGCACCTGGGTGCTTAACTTCACATGTTGGTGGGCGACTACGGTTCTTCACGGGGGCATGGGAAACTATCACTTCGGATGAGTTTATCTTACAAAGTATTCAAGGCCATGAGATTGAATTCATCAATGGCAACATCCCTCCATCCCAGCATATGCCCGATCGGAAATTTACGCTGTCTAGCAATGAAATGGCAGCAGGCTATGCTGAAATCTTAAGGTTACAAGAAAAAAGCGTGATAGAAAAAACTATACACGAACCAATTGAATTTGTATCCAACATATTTACTAGGCCCAAGAAGGATGGAGGATGTCGGGTTATTATTGATCTGACCCATTTGAATACCTTTGTAACATATACCCATTTCAAAATGGACACGTTCGAAACAGCCAAGTCATTGATTTCTCATGGCTGCTTTATGGCATGCATTGATTTAAAAGATGCATACTATTCTGTATCCATTCGGAAACACCACAGGAAGTTCTTAAAATTTATCTGGATGGATCAGCTCTGGCAATACAGGGCTTTGCCAAATGGGCTTACCACAGCCCCTAGACTATTTACTAAATTACTCAAACCTATTCTGGCCAAGGTACGGAAACAACATCATATAGTGATGGCCTATCTGGATAATATCTTGATTGTTGGCAACACCCTGGAGTCAGCTGAACTGGCAGTTTCAGCCACTGTGGCAATTTTTCAGGAAATGGGGTTCATTATCCATCCAGATAAGTCAAAGTTCTGCCCTTCACAGGTCATGGATTATCTGGGGTTCACGGTGGATTCCAATCGCATGAGGGCCACCACACCAGCTAACAAAGTTGGGGATGTCACCCAAGTATGTGAGGATTTAGTCTGGGCCAGTATACCATCAATTAGACAAACTGCTAAGGTGATTGGCAAGATCGTAGCACTTTTTCCAGCTGCTCAATACGGACCTTTACATTATCAAAATTTGCAAAGAGCCAAGATCTCAGCGTTAAAACAAAGCGCTGGACATTTCGACAGATCAATGCAGCTGCCTCTTAAAGCTAAGATTGAGTTACAATGGTGGGTGGACAATATTTGTGACTCATTTAAGCCCATCATTTTGCCCAATCCGATGGTATACTTACAAACAGACGCAAGCTCCCATGGCTGGGGAGCTACGGACAACTACTCTAGTTGCGGGGGCAGATGGGACACCCTTGAATCTACTCTGTTGTTGTCAAAAGGGATTAACTATTTGGAGCTGCTTGGAGCATTTCACGGACTTCGAGCTTATTGTTCTAATCTTACTGATGCTCATGTCCGTCTCCAAATAGACAATACCACTGCGGTGGCATACTTAAACCATATGGGCTGTACCAGGTCAATTTCATGTGATGAATTGGCAAATACAATTTGGCTCTGGTGTATTCAGCGGAATATTTGGATTTCAGCTACCTATTTACCAGGTGAGCTCAATACTGTGGCGGACACCAGGTCACGCAAATTCAATGACAACATCGAGTGGATGTTGGATCCTCAAATCTTCACTAAAGTTACAGCCAAATTTGGTAAACCGGATATCGACCTCTTTGCGTCGCGGTTGAACCATCAGGTACCAACATACGTTTCGTGGGAACCAGATCCTGGGGCAATGGCGATGGATGCGTTCTCGCTGGACTGGGGGAAATGGTTCTTCTATGCATTTCCTCCATTTTGCCTCATCAGTCGGGTATTGCGGAAAATCCAGATGGATGCTGCCAAGGGCATTCTTATCATACCCGACTGGCCTACGCAGCCATGGTATCCGGTGGTTTTTGATATGATCAGTCAACCTTGGGTCCTCTTAGAGGGTTGCCCACAATTGGTGACTAACCCTGTGTCAGGGGAACCACATCCCTGCCACAGCTATCTAAACTTGTTGGCTTGCAGGTTCTGAACAGGCCATTACTGCGGTATGGCCTATCACCCAGAACAATGGATACCATCGGAGCGTCATGCCGGGAGTCCACCAGGCGGCAATAACTCTCCCACATCCGGAAATGGGAAACCTACTGCGGCTGCTCCCAAATTGCATATGACGCTGTAACCATAACCGACGTGTTGGAATTCCTGGCGGGGTTGCACCATGATGAACACCTGAGCTACAGTGCCATCAACAGCGCCAGGAGTGCGCTGTCATTCTACCTCAATATTGAGGTAGGATCCAACAGGCTGGTGTCCAGGCTCATGCGGGGAATATTCAATTCGAATCCGCCCAGACCACGCTATAATATCACCTGGGATATCGGGAAAGTATTAACCCTGCTCAGGACGTGGTCGCCCACGGAGGGGCTAGAGCTGGACAAACTCACCCTGAAGCTGGTGATGTTACTGGCACTGACTTCAGCGCAGAGGGTACAGACACTCCATAAAATCCGGATCGACAGGATGATCTCTACCCCTGCAGAAGTAGTCTTCTTTATAGATGAGCTACTCAAGCAGCATAGACATGGGTTCACAGGGCTGCAGCTGAAGTTCCTGGCATACCCCGCTGATGCAAGGCTATGTTTAGCCGCCCATATCCGTCACTATGTCAAAGTGACGAGAAACCTAAGGGGAATGGAGAAGTACCTGCTTGTAACTCACAAGAAACCTCACCATCAAGTGACGGTCCAGACGATATCCAGGTGGCTCAGGATCGTCTTGGGTAAGTCAGGTATCGACACTAATGTCTTCAAATCCCATTCCACCAGGGCTGCATCAACGTCGGCGGCGAGGGTCATGGACGTGCCCATGGACCATATTCTCGCCACAGCAGGATGGGCGAATGAAGCCATCTTTCAGCGGTTCTATAACAAGCCTGTTGCCGCTCCTCTACAGTTCGCGGAGGCCGTGCTGAATGCAGGTCAAGAACGTGGAGATGTCCCCGAATGAGGGGTTTTTGCTTTGATTGTTAATAAAAATTATTCTTGTTTTTCAGTACAAGCAGTCTGGAAAGTTGTTTACTCCCATCCATCCTTAATAGTGGTGTGTGACAGCATGGACGTGGTCCAGGGCGTGTAATCACAGAGCTTTGAAGTCTTCACGAAGTCACTCACGAAGTGACTCCGAAATGAAATAGTAAGATTAAACGAGAACTTACCAGTTCGAAGGTTGATCTTTATTTTATGAGGAGTTGCGATGAGGGATTTTGTGCCCTCCGCTCCCAACCCTCGATCATAATCAACTGGTAATTAGAGTCTCTTCAATCTTACTATGCCAAGTCATTTCTTTGTTGTTTCTGTGATTCCACACCGCTACTTTGAAGAATGTTGCGCATGCGTGCTGGCGGGTTCTTCACGAAATCCCTCATCGCAACTCCTCATAAAATAAAGATCAACCTTCGAACTGGTAAGTTCTCGTTTAATCTTACTATTTTAGGTAAGAAACCTTCAAATAACTCCCCCCTACTCCCCTCCTTCCCCACCACCACTTTTATCCCCTCTTTTTCCCATGCCCCTCATTAATTTGCACCCATTTCTCCCCTTCCCCCTTCCAGTGCAGTGGAGGACACATTTTGAACATTGGATTGAAGAAAGTGCAAGTGAATCGTTGCCTCACCCAAAAGATTACTTGGGTCCCTGGATAGTGGGAAAGGAAGAGTTGAAAGAACAAGTGTTGTTTCCAACAAGTTACTTCTCCTCAAACATCAAACATGGGTGGAAAATTATAACAGTTTTATTGATATTCATTCATGACCTGGATTTCGGTGTGGAAGCAATAACTTAAAAACTTGTACAAACCTTGGAAAACCAGTGAACAGCGAAGAGCACTGTGAACAAACAACAGGAACAGGCAGGTGCATGGCAAAGAACATTTATTGCATGAAAATATAAATCCATTTTGAAAGGAAGACAACAATTGGAGAAATTTATTATAATGAATACAATCCTAAAGGGAGGTTAACTAGAGAAAAATCTAAGTGTATGTGTATATGAATTTTTAAATGTGATTGGAAATGTTGAGAATATGGTTAAAAATGCATTAAGGATCATGGGTTTTATAAAGGAAGAGGTGAAGTACAAACATGAAATTTACAGCAAATCATGAAAAAGGGCAGGTTTGACAGAACTTAAGTATTGTGTCCAATTGGCTCAATGGTGGGAAATAAAGGGTAGTAATGGAAAGTTGTTTTTCAGAGTAGATGATAGTTGACTAGTTGTCTCTGTTGGACGAAATGCTGTTTGTAGTTTATACAAACAATTTGTTTGAGAATGTACAAGGCATGATCAATAAATTTGCAGATGACATGTACATAGATGATACTGTAGACAGTGAAGATGGTTATCTGAATTACAGCAGAGCTGGGCAAATGGTCTGAGGAATAATAAATCGAGTTTATTTCAGAAGAGTGTGAGGTGTTGGATTCCAAGAAATCAAACCAGGGCAGGAGCTTTACATAGAACATTAGAGGCCTGTGAAGTATTGTAGAGCAGTGGGATCTAGGAGTACACGTACATAGTTCCCTGGAAGTGGAGTCGCAGGTCGATAGTGTGGTGCCACAATCCCCAGGCCCTATCGTTTACCAAACCTCTCCTGTAACTTTCTTATCACAGGATAACTGGTCTGCCATTAAAAATAGGCACCACATTAGCCACCCTCTAGTGTTCTGGCAACTCACTCATATCTTATGATGATTTGTATATCTCAATAATTTCCTTCATAGCTTTTCAGTGTCTTTGGATATAAATGATCCCTGGGGAATTGTCTACCTTCATGCTTCTTAGGATGTCCAGCACCTCTTCTATTGTAATATGGACTGTCTTCAAGACATCTCCAATAACTTTCCCAAGTTACCTAATCTCCATGTCTTTCTCCATAGTAAAAACAAAGGAGAAATATTCAGTGAGGACCTTGCCCAGCTCCATACATAGATGATCATGTGATTTCTGAAGGGCTTGATTCTCGCTTTTCATTTACCTTTTTCCCCTTAATGTACATAACATTTCTTTGGATTCTCCTTCATATTATCTGCCAGATGTATTTCCTGCGCCCCTTTTGCCCTCCTAATTTTCTTGTTAAGTATGCTCCTCAGTCCCTGAAACTCCTTGATACGTTTGATCCAAACTGGACCATGCCTATTACTTTTTCCTGACCTGACCCTCAATTTGTCTTAGGTACACAAAAGGCTGGAGAAACTCAGCGGGTGCAGCAGCATCTAAGGAGCGAAGGAGATAGGCGACGTTTCGGGTCGAGACCCTTCTTCAGACCTCAATTTGTCTTGTCATCCAGAGTTCTTTATTCCCACTCTGTCTTACCCTTCAGTCTGAAAGGAACATGAATAATTTGGACTCTTACTTTTGCACTTTTAAAATAATTTCACTTTCAAAACATGCCATTGCCCGCAAACAACCTACTTCAACCAACTTTTGCAAGCACCTGTCTATACCATCAATGTTGACATTACCCAAATTTAGAAGATTAACTTGTGGGCCCGGAACTGTGGTCCCAAAAGATTCGCCCACTGACACTTCAGTCACTTGCCCTGCCCAATTCCCCAAGAGTAAGTCAAGCTTTGCCCTCTCCCGAACATGTCTCTTTAAGTACTGCCTCAGGAAACTCTCTTGAACACACTTAGCAAATTCAACTCTATCCAATCCCATTGGCATACAGCCCTAGTCTATATTGGGAAATTTAAAATCCCCGATGACAATAAATACAATTTAGTCCAACTGTATTTCCTCATTCCATGCTATGCTTCTGCCTATCTCTTCTACTGAACCTGTGGTTATTGACTTCTGCACTAACTTCCTAACTAACTCCTGACAAATAAGTTTATACCCTCCCGAATAGCACAAGCAAACTTGCCCACCAGGATATTAGGATATTAGTTCCCCTCCAGAAATACGTCACCTCAGCCCCAGAAAAGATCCCAATGGCCCCAAAATCTGAATCCCTGCCACTTGTACCAACACCTTAGCCACGCATTCACCCATCGCATCTTCCTTATCCTACCTTAATAGCACATCCCACCAGGAGTAATCCGGAGATTACTGGTCCTCGTTTTTATCCCTTTACCTAACTTCCTATATTCACTCTGCAGGACCTTGTCCCTTTTAGTGTCTATGTTATTTATGCCAACGTGCTGAACGGCTTCTGGCTGCTCCAGCTCTCCCTTGAGAATGTTCTGCAGCCACCCCGAGACATCCTGCACCCACCATGTCATAAGGTCTGTGCAGGAAGATATCCATATTGTAGTTATTGCAAGCAATCAGGGAGCAACATACCATCCTAGAATGTAGGAAGAAACTGTAGATGCTGCTTTACACCAAAGATAGACACAAAATGCTGGACTAAATCAGTGGGACAGGCAGCATCTCCGGAGAGAAGGAATGGGTGATGTTTAGGGTCGAGAGCCTTCTTCAGACTGAGAGTTAGGGGAAACGGAGTCTCAGTCTGAACAAGGGTCTCGACAGGAACCACTGCCTCTCCCACTGAGTTACTCCAGCATTTTGTTTCTACCATCCTAGAGTCACGTTTGCTGCCATAGAAACTCCTGTCTGTCCTCATAACGAGCTCAGAGGGATACGGGCTAGGTGCAGGCAAACGGCACAAGCATGGATGGGGCATCTTGGTTGGCATGGACGAGTTGGGCCAAATGGCCTGTTTGTGTGCTGTGTGACTCGTGGACAACAAACAATAACATGAACAGGATGGGTCAAATCGTAACATAAATGTAACATAATAGCCCATGTAAAGATCAAAATGAATATCCAATTGTGCAAGAACCACTCCAAGAAAGTGACTGCAAAATAGTTTTATAAAATCACCAGCGATGGTTTCTTACTTACCAAAGACAGTTTACACCAGTCAATGTCAAACTGGGCTCTGAATTTCTTGTCACAACTAATGCTGGGTTCCATTTCCTGGCTACATTTCTGCTGATTCTGAGGAGTTTCCACCTCTCTTAGACACGATGAAAACATCAAGTCCGTACCCACCATGACGTAAACCCTGTGCAAGAAGACGTCCGTAATTGTAGTCATTGGGAGCAACAAGGAATCTACAAAGTGAGCAACTAACTATGGATGATCAACATCTAATAATAATTGCACTTTTTAAAATGGCAAATTCATAAAAACCCATTTGCAACCTTATGAGGTTGCAACCAATGACACAGTGGCATAGCAAGAGAGCTACTGCCTTACAGTGCCAGAGATCCACGTTCACATGTGCTGTCTGGACGGAGTTTGTACGTTCTCCCTGTAACCTCGTGAGTTTTCCCTGGATGCTCCAGTTCCTTCCCACATCCCAAAGATGTACAGGTTTGTGGGTTAATTGGCTTCGGTAAAAATTTGTCATTTGTCCCTAGTGTGTAGGATAATGCTGGTGTGTGCGGATCGCTGGTTTGTGAGGACTCAGTGGGCCAAAGGGCCTGTTTCCATGCTGTATCTCTAAAGTCTAAAGTAAAGTAAAATAGCAAGGCGTTAGGAATCAAAATATATCCTTTTATATTCAGTTGGAAACATTTACGACAATAAATCTAAACTGTAGCACCGAGGGTATTACTTTTGACTTCTGGTTGCCAAAATTACATCAATCACATGCATGGCATTTATGGGGCGAATTGCAAGAGACATCATATCATGCGTATTTTCAGCCCAAAGAATGAAGAGTAGAAACATCATGATATTAATCAGTGTACAATACTGCTATACGTTCGTGCTGCTATTCTGATATTCAATGTTCTACCTAGCAATCTTCCTTAGGAACATTCAACAGCAGGGGAAGGGGGCAATCCGAGCTATTAAGTTTTATATATCACCACCTACATGTTAAAGTAATACATTTCTTAAAGTTAGTTTCTGGCTGCAGCTGATTCTGCCAGTGTTTGGTGTTTTTTATAATATTGTGGATGCTAAAGAATAATTTTGGATAATTCAATTACCTAAAAAAAAAAGAATGTCCCTCGTATGGACGATTTATCTGGTATTTCCTCCTGAACAGTGACTGTGAGAATAATTAGATGTGATACATAGCTGGGCAAGCTGTTGAAAGGAGGAAGAAAGCAGACACAAGGCGTGAATGATCAAGGAACAATTTGGGCCTCAAACAATGAACAATGCTTGTCAGACATTTGAGTGCTTAATGACTGGGACTGGAGATAGTTACAACATCTTGCAGTTTGCCATCTACAATCATGGCTAAATAAAGTCACTGAGACTCCCTGCTCAAAGAAGGCATCAGCCCCAGAGACTTGAAGAGATTAAAATAAGCTACTAATTGGCTGACTACACTCTGCACCCTCTCTGTGCTGGCAACATTTTGGATTGGCTTAATGACAGGCATCAGCAGGGCTGAACTGACTAGTGTCAGTTGACAAAGGTGTGTGCTCCATGGAGCCACTGCAGTTCCCCTAAGATGGCTTCTCAGACATCCGTGTCGCTGAAGTCCAGTGTTCTAATGAGCAATTCCAAATGGAGTTGCCCATCACTTCCACACCACAAGCAGGTTGTTTTCGGCCTCTGCACAGTGCTCTGTGCTAAATTCATCTCCAACTCCATCAGACAACAAAAACATGCCAGAAATTTCATTGGCCACAACCCTAATCTACATCTTGGGACACCCATGTTAGCAAAAGGAGCTTAGTTGCTTTTATTAAATAAGAATTCCAAATAAAAAAATTTTTTTATTCTTTTTTATTTACTCTTTTTTCTTTTCTCTTTTATATATCTTTTTCTTTATTTCCAAAAAATAGAAGATATTAAGTATTGATATGTTATTTGTAGTAATATTGAATTAAGGTGTTAGTTTATAAAGTAAGCTTTACATTGTAAACGGTTTACTTCAAATAAAAAAATATTACAAAAAAAAAAAAAAAGAATTCCAAGAAGGAATCCACAATCCTTCAAATCAAAGATTTGCTGGAAGTGTGGCAGAAAAGCCCCAAACTGAGCCAGAATTCAAAATCGTTTTGATCCCATTCCTCCCTTTCTGCTTCTGTCAGGCCCAACACGGATGATTCCTCCTGCATGGCTGAGGAAACAGCTGGGAAAAAAGAACAGCAAAGCCAAGACATTCTTATCCCAAAGGTTTCTTATCCCAAGCTTAGAAAAGCGGGGCTAATTTTTCTGACCTGCATCCCAAAGCGGTGTCACCAAGAGAGCAGGTCCTACAATGATTAGAATCTTCCCATGCAATTCATCCTCAAATGCACCAGTGTGCTGAGGAAATCAAACTTGATATACCTGAAGCTGATGGAAACAAGTTAAACTGAGAATCAGACAGATCAATTAAACTCACCCTTCCTTCATGTTATTGATGGGAAGAGGCACTCGTCCACCTCGGTCGAGAGCCGAGGTGATGTTGATAGCATTGAGATGAGTCGGCTGCCAAACGTTCTTCACCGCACCAAGGAAATCACCAATGACCTCACTCGCCAACATTTCTTCCACATTCATGTTCTTCACAAAAAACTCCGCTTGATATGGCAAGGAATAATCTTTAAACAAGAGGAATTTGAGAAGTTAAAAACTGTGGCTGCTCAAAAGACACATCCCTTCTCAAGAATCATGATGCAGGATGAGGGTTGCTGAGGTCAAATGCTATCCATGTACACAGATAATCCTGAAGCTAATTTTAACCAATTAATTATTAGTAAGTAGTTATCACTGGCAGGATCAATATTTCAAGTTCAAGTTCGAGTTACATTTATTGTCACATGCACCATTTGGTACAGTGAGGTTACCATACAGTCATACGAATAAAAAAAACCATACACGATAGAGTTTAACATAAACATCCCCACACAGCGGAATCAATGTTTCCCACTGTGAGGGAAGGCAATAAAGTTCAGTCATCTTCCTTTTTGTTCACCCGTGGTCAGGGCCTTTGAGCCCTCCGCAATCGTCGCTGAATGTTTCAGGCCCTCTCGCCGGGATGATCAGAATTCAGACGTCGGAACGGAAGAACACTCTCAGCGGCTTGGAGTTTCCGAATATGCCGCTTCTTACCGGAGACCGCGGCTCCCGAAGTCCACAGACCGAGCTGGGCGGAGCACCAACAGTGGCAACCCCCGGCAAGGTGGCCCAGGCCTCCGCGATGTGAAAGTCAGCGGGATAAGACCAGTCAGCCTGACATCGGTGGTGGGGAAGATGCTGGAGTCAATTATAAAAGATGAGATAGCCGTAACAGGATCGGCCCGAGTCAGCATGGATTTATGAAGGGGAAATCATGCTTGACTAATATTCTGGAATTTTTTGAAGGTGTGACTAGGAAAATGAACAAGGGAGAGCCAGTGGATGTAGTGAACCTGGACTTTCAGAAAGCATTTGATAAGGTCCCACATAGGAGATTAGTGGGCAAAATTAGGGCACATGGTATTGGGGGTTGAGTGCTGACATGGATAGAGAAGTGGTTGGCAGACAGGAAACAAAGAGTAGGGATTAACGGGTCCCTTTCAGAATGGCAGGCAGTGACGTGGGGACATGAGTATAGAGTGAGTAAAGCAGGGGGCTTAGCACGCAGCCTTGACGTGCTCCCGTGCTGATTGTTATCAAGGATGACACATTTCCACCAATAAGGACAGACTGGGCTGTGGATGAGGAAGTTGAAGAAATTGCAGAGGGATGCGCAGAGGCCCAGATCTGAGAGCTTGTTAACCAGCTTGGAGGGGGTTGTTTCCATTAGTTAAAGCTTTCCTGCACAAATTTTGTATTTTAGCTGGATCTGACAAATCATTTATTTGCAGTTGCTTTTGAATCATTAAAATATTTTACAATTAATATTTACAGGTTCAAACAAGGGATCTTTAACCAATGCTCAGACATGCAAGACATCTGCCTCCTAATAGCTTCTCTTTGTATTCTTTTCCCTTGTTGCTGGATTGAATCCAGATGTTTCATTTTACCTTCACCAAATGAACCTTTTCATTTCATGCCTTTTCCGTAAAGGCATTGACATTATTTTTGTAATGGAAGTGTACTGTCAACATTTCAGGTCAAGATCCTTTTGAAAGAGTAGAGGGAAGATAGCCAGTATGAGAGGCGAGGGAGAGAAGGGTGCGGCAAGAGCTAGCGAGCAGTTTATGGTTACAGGTGAGGTGGGGTTATCATACATGCCAATTGCAGCTCTCCTTTTTTTGTCAGTGATAGGACAATTTAAACATTTTTTTTTCCATAGCTCTAAGACAAAATTAGGCCAGAACCTGCCAGCATTGATCTATATCCCCCCAACCCTGTCCTATCCATGTACCTGTCTAACTGTTTCTTAAATGTTGTGAGAGTTCCTGCCTCAAGTACCTCCTCTGGCAGCTTGTTCCATACATCCACCACCCTTTGTGTGAAAAAGTTACCCCTCAGATTCCTATTAAATCTTTCACCCTTCACCTTAAACCTATATCCTCTGGTCCTCGACTCACCTACTCTGGGTAAGAGTCTTGTATTGCGGAAATAAATAATGGAGGTTCGGTTATGTTAGGTTATTTTAACCAAAATCCTTTAGACAAATGTTAGTGCATGCTAGTCTCTATTTTTAAACATTGTTTTGTTTTTATTCCAAACACATTACTCTCCCTATGCAAACCATAGAAATGCAAGCTCTATTGTTCCTCACCATTTAAAGCCATGATGTTGAGAATCAGAGAATGACGTGCAGTTTCATATGTTCTTCTGTTATAAGCAGTGATCTGCCAAAAGATCAAAAAGCAAATCACCAAGTGCTTAAAAGCAATGACCAACAATTTAAATATATTTATATTGCAATATGTAAATTCCTATGCCACTTATTGTATAAACTCTGACTTGCACTTACTACTACATCATTGGATATTAAATGAACCCACTGGAATACTAAAATACTTAGCAGGTAATTAAACAAAAGGACGTAAATTTAGGATAGGAGTGAAGAGATTCAAAGGGGTTATCGGAGGGCTTTTCTCACCAAGGCAGTGATGAGAATGATGCAAGGCAGAGAGTGGTTGAAGCGGGGTCGCTGATAGGAAGTCTCAAGATAAGCACTTAAATCAATGATGCAAAGGAGGGTATGGGCCAAGGGTAGGGGATTAGTGCAGAAATATGTGCATTGAGCGGCGTGGATATGGTGGCCTGAATGACCTGTATCCATGCTGTATATTTATGACGCCATGAAAAATATGATTGAGTACACAATGGACATTTGTAAATTGTTTAAATGGAAATGAAATGAATACATTCATAAGTCAATTTCTACCAGCACTTTCAGTGCTGAAACAAAGGAATAATTTATGTCGAGGGAGTGCAATACAATTTTGTACTCTGTAGAAACCCTTTAAATGAAAACATTTTTTTTTGCAATTTGATAAGCTCTTGAATACCATTTGCTCTTTGCAAATTTTATAAATGTATCTTTCCAATCAGATAGAAACCAGATTTGAATGAGTGAAATTATTTTTACTGCATGTAAATACCAAACAGGAATCACGTGAGCACTTTGTTCATTTGGTTACAAACGTGCCACAAATTTGCTGCTGCATTCCATGAGGAACAATAGTTTGATTAGCTACTCCCAAAGGAAAATTGTGGGTAATTCAGCTACACAAGAGAGTAGTGGTCAAGAGGACATCAGCTTGAGTACATTCTATAGTGAGATCAGACTAGGGCTTCTAGGAATGCTCACAATTCCAGATATCATTGGTCAATATTCAAAATGTATAGGAGACAAAATGTGTAGCACATTTAATGCAAATAAATTAACTTTATTGAATGCTTATTATAGGAAATCATTTCCACATAAACATAAGAAAAGTAATCAGACTTAAAGCAAAATTCTATCACAGCCAGACCCTAACCACCTATAGCGCCAATTTTCTGATGCTCTCTGCCAGCTTTACAGAGTCCATTTTGTACAATAAACTCTTTTAATCAGAATGAGGACCATGCAGCTGCAAGAGCAGGGGTAGACATGACAGGCCATCGTAACCTGTGGGTCCACCATGTAACCCTCTTTCGAAAGCATCAACATGTGGCACGGCTACAAGAAGGAGGCATCTATCAGCAAGCATTCCCACTACCCAGGCTATGCCCTCTTCACACTGCATGAAGTGGGAGATACATAAACCTGAAGTCACACACCCCCCGTTCAGGAACAGCTACTGTACTTTCCTATGACTATCCGCACAACTCTAATCCTACCTCAACAAAACAACAGCATTGATTAGCTCTTGCACTACTAGACTTTTTTCCATTTTATTTTGCACAAATGCCTTGATTTTTTTGGCAGTCCTTTTTCTTTTTACTGTCTTGCAGAATTGTATGTGTAATTCATGTATGCATGCTTAAAGATAGTCCAATGAGGTAGATAGTAGCTCAAGATCGCTCTCTAGTTGTTGATAAGATGGTTCAGTTACGTGATAACAGCTGGGATGAAACGGTCTCTGAATCTGGAGATGTGCATTTTTACACTCCTGAACATCTTGTCTGATGGGGGAGGGGAGAAGAGCGGGTGAGACTCATCCTTGATTATGCTGCTGGCTTGAAGTGTAAAAGGAGTCAATGGAAGGGAGGTTGGTTTGTGTGATGGACTGGGTTTCTTGCGGTCTTGAATGGAGCTGTTCCCAAACCAAGCCAAACTACATCCTGATAAAATGTTTTCTACGGCGAATCTGTGGAAGTTAGTGAGAGTTGATAGGGTTCCTAAGCTTTCAAAGGAATAGCAGATTACCAAGCAGAACCTCAAAGGAATATAAATAGGAGGAAAGTGCAGCTAGACACATTATTAGCGAGAAGGTTCATGAGGAAGGGCTTTAGATTCCTGGAGCACTAGGACCAGTTTAGGAGAAATTAGGAACTGCAGATGCTGGCTTAAACTGAAGATTTACACAAAAAGCTGGAGTAACTCAGCAGGACAGGCAGCATCAATGGAGAGAAGGAATGGGTGATGTTTCGGGTCAAGACCCATCTTCAGTCCCGCTGAGTTACTCCAGCTTTTGTGTCTATCGTAGGATAAATTAGGGCCTGTATAGGACAGGTGGGTCACAACCCTAGAGGACTTTGAATAATATCCCCAAGCGCTGTTGGAGAAGGTTTAAAATCAGCTTGATAGGTAAATGGGAAGTTTACCATACACTGAGAACAGCAAAGCTGGATACCCAGGATGGAAAATTAATAAGTATGAAGGAACTGCAGATACTGGTTTAAACTAAAAAGAAACTTTGGAAAAATAATAAGAAGGTTTGAAAATGACGAGAAAGCAAAGGTTAGGAAATAGACAAAAAAAAGTCTGGATAGGTTTAAGGAATCATACCTAGAAACAGACAATGAACAAGGCACATGATTTGAGTGTACTAATAGACACACAGAAATATATAATTTCTTCACAGTATTAAACACTCCTCCTTTACATCCCAAATGAAAACCCTGTGACATTAAGCTTCCCATCTTGCCCCTCCCTAAGATATTACCATAATTTTAATCTGAATACTATCAATTTAAAAGATACAAGGGACAAAGATGTCCTCAACTGCTGTCAGGGCAACTTTTTCGGTCACTGTGTGGCAAGCCCAACAAGACGAGGTCGCAGAAGGGGTAGTTAAGAATGGAAGAAGAAGACCCAGTGGGCTGAGGGAGAGCTGAGAAGGGGAACTGACAGTGAAGGCTACCTGAAATTTGAGAAGTCAATGTTCATGCCGCTGGGGTATAATCTGCCCAAGCGAAATATGAGGTGCTGCTCCTCCAATTTCCGGTGGTCTCCACTCTGGCCATGGGCCTGAGACCACGTGGAGGAGGCCCAGGACAGAAAGGTCGGATTCGGAATGGGAGGGGGAGTTGAAGTGCTGAGCCACCGGGAGATCCGGTTGGTTATTGCGGACCGAGCGGAGGTGTTCGGCGAAGCGATCACCAAGCCTACACTTGGTCTCACTGATGTAGATCAGCTGACATCTAGAGCAGCGGATGCAATAGATGAGGTTGGAGGAGGTGCAGGTGAACCTCTGTCGCACCTGGAACGACTGCTTGGGTCCTTGAATGGAGTCAAGGGGGGAGGTAAAGCGACAAGTGTAGCATTTCTTGCGGTTGCAAGGGAAAGTGCCCGGGGAGGGGGTGGTGCGGGAGGGAAGGGAAGAATTGCCAGGGAGTTACGGAGGGAGCGGTCTTTGCGGAAAGCAGACAGGTGAGGAGATGGGAAGATGTGGCGAGTGGTGGGGTCATGTTGGAGGTGGCGAAAATGACGGAGGATTATTTGTTGTATGTAATTGCTAGTAGGGATGTGAGGACTAGGGGGACTCTGCCCTTGTTACGAGTAGGGGGATGGGGAGAGAGAGCAGTGTTACGGGGTATTGAAGAGACCCTGGTGATAGCCTCATCTATAGTAGGGGAGGGGAACCCCCGTTCCCTGAAGAATGAGGACATCTCCGATGCCCTGATGTGGAACACCTCATCCTGGGAGCAGATGCGGCGTAGACGGAGGAATTGGGAGATGGGGATGGGGTCCTTACAGGAAGCAGGGTGGGAAGAAGTGTAATCCAGATAGCCATGGGAGTCAGTGGGTTTATAGTGGATGTCGGTCAGCAGTCTATCGTTTGCGATGGAGATAGTGAGGTCAAGGAATGGTAGGGAAGTGTTGGGAATGGTCCAGGTGTATTTGAGTGCCGGATGGAAGTTAGTGGTGAAATGAGTTGTGTATCAATGCAGTTGTCGATGTAGCGGAGGTAGAGGTCGGGGATGGGGCCCTGGTACGTCTCGAACAAGGATTGGTCGACGTACCCTACCAAGAGGCAGGCATAGCTAGGGCCCATAGCTATGCCTTGTAATTGGAGGAAATGGGAGGAGTCAAACAAAAGGTTATTAAGGGTAAGGACCAGCTCCGCTAGGCGGAGTGTACGGGGATTGGTTGGTTCTCCGGTCGAGGAAGAACCGTAGGGCTTTGAGACCCTCCTGATGGGGGAAGAAGGTGTAGAGTGACTGGACATCCATGGTGAAAATGAGGCGATTGGGGAACGGAGAACGGAATGCCCGGAGATGACAGAGAGTGTCTGAGGTATCTTGAACGTAGGTAGGGAGGGATTTAACCAGGGGATAGGATGGAGTCGAGGTATGTGGAAATAAGTTTGGTAGGGCACGAACAGGCAGAGACAATGGGTCTACCAGGATAGTCAGGTTTGTGGATTTTGTGGAGAAGGTAAAATCGAGCCGTGCTGGGCTGGGGAATGATGAGGTTGGAGGCTTTGGGGGGCAGGGAGCCGGAGTTGATGAAGTCAGTGATGGTGCTAGAGATAGTGGCCTGGTGCTCGTCTGTGGGGTCATGGTCCAAGGATAAGCAGGAGGAGTTGGCGCGTGGCCTCAGCCTTGTAGAGATCAGCGCGCCAGACTACCACGGCACCTCCCTTGTCGGCGCGTTTGACCCAGTCTGGGTTGTTGCGGAGTGAGTGGATGGCTGTACGTTCAGAGGGGGAGAGGGTGGAGTGAAACAGGGGAGTGGAGAAGTTGAGGCAGTTGATGTCCCGCCGGCAGTTTAAAATAAAAAGGTCTAAAGCCGGAAGATGGCCATGAGGGGGGGGTCCAAGAGGAGGACTCTAGTGTGGGTGGGGAAGAGCTGGGGTCACATGGTTTGAGGGGGTTGGGGAAGACCCAGTGGAACAACCACCGAGGCTACCAGGGTTGGGGGGACTGGCACTAGGACTCAGCGCAGTCAAACACAGGGGAGTGAGAGTCTGAAGCGTGGAAGCTTCAGGCCCGGGTAAGGAAGATAAAGGAATAGGAATGAGTCCAGGCTGCAGGTAAGGCAATGGCTGTGGGCTGCTGGAGGGCGTTGTAGTGGCGAGGGTCGGTGGAGTCGATGATGGAAGCCTGCGTGGCGTGGTCAGCTGGCGAAGCGTGGGAGGTCCTGGTGGGCGGATGGTCGGCGGGCCCGGTGAGGAAGATAAAGGAATAGCTTATGTCAGATATCAGTTCAGCAGAAACCAAGTAAGAGTATAGAAGGTGGAGTAGTGTACATCAAAGGGAATTGACTGATGTTGTAAACTGACCAGTAATTTGATTTGCTCCTTCCATTCTTTTTAAGGAACGGCACAGGGTTAGTATTCCTCCAGTTCTCTGGCCCCATTCCTCAGCTTACAATATGGTCAGGGTTCTGCAATTTATTTCCATTTAAAAAAGTTTGCGATATATTCAGCCTGGCATTTGATCCATTCTCAAAGATAAATCTCTTAATACTACCTATTTAACTTTGTTTGTTCCATTTACCGCACACCACCAGATTCAGGGACAGTTTCTTCACAGCTGTTATCAGGCAACTGATATCCTACCATAACCAGAGAGCAGTGCCGAATACTTAAATTAGGTATGTTACAAAACTTGCCTTCAGCAGTGCTGCAGTTCTGCCGCTGGCCGTGTACGCGACTTTGGCGCTTTTAAGGGGGCGGGGTTAAAATTGGGTTTTCCCCTTGCCACCAGAATTATATTTTGTCGGAGTACGAGCTATTTCTGGAGATTCGTACCGACTGCCGGTAAGTTAATTTTTTTTTTTTAAATCGCCCGACTATTTCAGCTCTGCAGTAAAATTAAAATTAGCTCCTAATGCCGTGAACTCTGACAACGGGGACAGGTAAGTGAAAGCTGATTATTTTTTCATATAAACCTGCTTGTTTAGGTGAATTTAATCAATATTTCATGTTGCGAAACGGTGATTTAGTCCCCATATGAACTGGCAGAATTTTTCTCATTGAGAATTGTGTCTCAATGTGAGGAGCATTCGTAATAAGGTGGATGAGTTGAAGGTGCAGATAGCGATTAATGACTATGCTATAGTTGGGATCACGGAGACATGGCTCCAGGGTGACCAAGGCTGGGAGCTGAACATCCAGGGGTATTCAATATTCAGGAGGGATAGACGAAAAGGAAAAGGAGGTGGGGTAGCATTGCTGGTGAGAGAGGAGATTAATGCAATATAAAGGAAGGACATTAGCGTGGAGGATGTGGAATCGATATGGGTAGAGCTGCAAAACTCTAAGGGGCAGAAAACGCTAGTGGGAGCTGTGTACAGGCCACCTAACAGTAGTATTGGAGTTGGGGATGGCATCAAACAGGAAATTAGAAATGCGTGCAACAAGGGTAACACGGTTATAATGGGTGACTTCAATCTGCATGTAGATTGGGTGAATCAAATTGGCAGGGGTGCTGAGGAAGAGGATTTCTTGGAATGTATGCAGGATAGTTTTCTCAACCAACATGTGGAGGAACCAATGAGAGAGCAGGCTATTCTAGACTGGGTATTGAGTAATGAGGAAGGGTTAGTTAGCAGTCTTGTTGTGCGTGGCCCCTTGGGCAAGAGTGACCATAATATGGTTGAGTTCTTCATTCGGATGGAGAGTGACAAAATTAAGTCAGAAACAAGGGTTCTCAACTTGAACAAAGGTAACTTTGAAGGTATGAGATGTGAATTGGCCAAGATAGACTGGCAGGTGATTCTTAAAGGGTTGACAGTGGATGGTTTGAAACTACTTTGGTTCTGTCTTCACTAAGGAAGACATAAATAATCTGCCGGAAATAGCAGTGGAACGGGGGTCAAATAAGATGGAGGAACAGTGTGAAATCCAGGTTAGCCGGGAGGTGGTGTTGGGTAAATTGAACGGATTGAAGGCCGATAAATCCCCAGGGCCAGATAGTCTGCATCCAAGAGTACTCAAGGAGGTAGCCACAGAAATAGTGGATGCATTAGTGATAATTTTTCAAAATTCTTTAGATTCTGGAGTAGTTCCTGAGGATTGGAGGATAGCTAATGTAACCCCACTTTTTAAAAAAGGAGGGAGAGAGAAAGCGGGGAATTACAGACCAGTTAGTCTAACATCGGTAGTGGGGAAACTGCTAGAGTCAGTTATTAAAGATGGGATAGAAGCGCATTTGGAAAGTGGTGAAATCATTGGACAAAGTCCGCATGGATTTACGAAAGGTAAATCATGTCTGACAAATCTGATAGAATTTTTCGAGGATGTAACTAGTAGAGTGGATAAGGGAGAACCAGTGGATGTGTTATATCTAGACTTTCAGAAGGCTTTCGACAAGGTCCCGCATAAGAGAATAGCATACAATATTCATACAATAGCATACATAGCAATAGCATTCATACAATAGCATACAATAGCATACATGTTGGGGCCGTCCAGGACAAGGGGTCACAGCTTAAGGATAAGGGGGAAACCCTTTAGGACCGAGATGAGAAGGAATTTTTTCACACAGAGAGTGGTGGGTCTCTGGAATTCTCTGCCACAGAGGGTAGTTGAGGCCAGTTCATTGGATATATTTAAGAGGGAGTTAGATGTGGCCCTTGTGGCTAAGGGAATCAGAGGGTATGGAGAGAAGGCAGGTACGGGATACTGAGTTGGATGATCAGCCATGATCATATTGAATGGCGGTGCAGGCTCGAAGGGCCGAATGGCCTATTCCTGCACCTAATTTCTATGTTTCTATGTTTCTAAACTTAAAGCACACGGTATTGGGGGTTCAGTATTGATGTGGATAGAGAACTGGCTAGCAGACAGGAGGCAAAGGGTAGGAGTAAACGGGTCCTTTTCAGAATGGCAGGCAGTGCTGGGACCCCAGCTATTTACAATATATATTAATGATTTGGACGAGGGAATTCAATGCAACATCTCCAAATTTGCAGATGACACCAAGCTGGGGGGTATAGTTAGGTGTGAGGAGGATGCTTGGAGGCTGCAGGGTGATTTGGATAAGCTGAGTGAATGGGCAGATGCATGGCAGATGCAGTATAATGTGGATAAATGTGAGGTTATCCACTTTGGTGGCAAAAACATGAGGGTAGACTATTATCTGAATGGTGGCAGATTAGGAAAAGGGGAGATGCAACCAGTCATTGAAAGTAGGCATGCAGGTGCAGCAGGCAGTGAAGAAAGCAAATGGTATGTTAGCATTCATAGCTAAAGGATTTGAGTATAGGAGCAGGGAGGTTCTACTGCAGTTGTACAGAGTTTTGGTGAGGCCACACCTGGAGTATTGCGTACAGTTTTGGTCTCCAAATCTGAGGAAGGACATCCTTACCATAGAGGGGGTACAGAGAAGATTCACCAGACTGATTCCTGGGATGTCAGGACTTTCATATGAGGAAAGATTGGATAGACTCGACTTGTACTCGCTGGAATTTAGAAGATTGAGGGGGGCTCTTATAGAAACTTACAAAATTCTTAAGGGGTTGGACAAGCTAGATGCTGGAAGATTGTTCCCAATGTTGGGGGAGTCCAGAACAAGGGGTCACAGTCTAAGGATAAGGGGGAATTCCTTTAGGACCGAGATGAGGAAAACATTCTTTACACAGAGAGTGGTGAGTCTCTGGAATTTCATTTCGGAGTCACGTGAGTGACTTCGTGAAGAGCCCGCCGGCACGCATGCGCGACATATCGTCGCAACGCATTGCTGCCGACAGCTGGCGGTGGGGCGCGCTCCTCGCCAGCCCTTCAAAAGGAGCCGCTTAGGTAAGTTAAACTAACCTTAAGTTGGTTGGCCCTTGCTGTCGGTTTTGTCTTTCAGCAAGGGTGCGGATTGGAGTGTTCAGAATGTCTGGACGAAGAAGTCGTGGCCCGGCGCCCTCATCGTTTACACCTGGGGCCGGGAAGAAGGCGGGGAAATCATTGCCGTCTGCTGCTGCAGGTCGGGACCCGCTGAGTCGCCACAGCTCCGAGGAGGAGTGCGTGGAGGAGGACGTCGGGGTGCCTCCTGAAAGGGTGGACCCTGCCACAAGTTCGCCTTTAGCGACAACGGGGAAGGGGTCTCGTGCTGCGGCCCGACCCCCCTCCGCTAGCCCTTCATCAAAAGGCAGCAGAGGCGCCCGTAAGCCTAACCCGGTTCGGGCCAAGGCTCCACCAGCCGCCATGGAGCGGTCTGGTGCAACGGCGGGACCTGGGTCGTTAAGGTCTGCTATCCAACTCCCAACCCCCGCCGCCGGGACGGGGGGCTTGGGTACGGTCCCGCCTCGGTCGCCGAGTCCCCCATGGATGGGAGGACGAGACCATGCGTCGGCACCGTCCGATATGCGGACAGCCGGCAAGCCTGTGCGGGCGTCGCTCCATGCTTCTGCTGGAGTCGACCCCAAGCCGTCAGGGCCCTTTGTGGCAACGGTTTCTGCTCCCGCCAAGAAGAGGCGGTTGGACACCCTGCCCGCACGGGACTCGCACGGTTTCGCTGCGGCGGCCGAAAGCGATCCATTCCGGCACCGAGATCACTTCTCAGAGGTGCGGGCCGATGATAGGAGCCCCAGCATGGTTTCTGAGCCGGAGGACTCCGACCATCCGAGTGTTCAGGATGGTGGGCGTATTGACCGCATCGAGCGGCTGCTGGAGCTGTTGCTCCATAATCAACAGCAGTACGCACCTACAGATATCGACAGGCACAGGGCCACCTCGCCAGTTTCTATCATCAGCGAGCCACAAGGGGAAGAAGGGTTTGACCCTACACCAACACCGTCGGAGGCACCGACACCTGAGCTACTGGACGTGGCGGCCAAATTTGCTGCACCAATCACAACTGGACTTCCGCTTCAGCCAAAACTGGCAGCAACAATAGACTTTCTCACAGATCAGCGGTTGCAGGAGGAAGTACTTTCACAGGCCACTCAGCGCCACAAGGCCCCGTCCAACTGTAATGCCCTCAACGTGCCCCTGGTCAATACGCCCATATGGGGCAACATCGGCGTGGCTGTCCGCCATCAGGAGGTTAAACTCCAGCGGATCCTCAAACTCCTCACGGCCGGTATTACCGCCTTTGCGCGGTCGGTCGATGGAACTGACCTGTCATTGGACCAGGAGGATGCGTTGGCGCTGTTATGTGCCACCCAGCACGAAATCAACAATTTTCGGAAGAATAGCATCCGTCCGTCTATCAACCCAAAAGTTGCTGGGTTGTGTAAACCTCCACCGCCACCGCCGCCCCGACAACTCTTCGGAGAAGACCTGCCGAAGAGGGTCAAGGAGCTTGATGAGGTAGCCAAAACGGTGGGACTTATGCGATCTCAGATCGCCCCCAGACCGACGGTGCCAAAAGCTCCTCCTGCTCGACCGCGAGGTCCGGTCGCACCAGCATCAAGACCATATGCTGCTACTCAGCACTACTATCAACAGGGCCAGCAGCAGCGGTCTTTTTTGGGGTCAGGCACACAGCGACCCCAGTGGAAGATGAAGCCATCTCATCGTCAGCCCAACCCAGCACCTCCTCGGCCACTCAAGTATGTCAGGGACCGCCGGTGACCATGGAGGTAAGGTGGTCTGGTTTTCTTTCTCCTGCCCCTTTAATCTCACATGTTGGAGGGCGACTCCGGTTCTTTGCTAAAGCTTGGGGAGCAGTTACTTCAGACAAATTTGTGTTACAAAATATTCGAGGTCATTCTATTGAATTTATTCACGGCAACATTCCTCCATCCCAGCATATGCCTAAACGGAAGTTTACGCTGTCTGCCGTTGAGCAGGCAGCAGGCACGGCTGAAATTTTTCGTTTGGAACAAAAAGGCGTGATAGAAAAAACTATTCACGAGCCCATTGAATTCGTCTCCAATATATTTACTAGGCCAAAAAAGGATGGAGGTTGTCGGGTGATTATTGACTTGACCCAGTTGAATACCTTTGTAACATATACACATTTCAAAATGGACACCTTTGAGACAGCCAAATCACTGATTTCGCATGGTTGCTTTATGGCATGTATTGATTTGAAAGATGCATACTATTCAGTGTCCATCCGGAAACATCACCGGAAATTTTTGAAATTTGTCTGGATGGATCAGCTCTGGCAATATCGGGCCTTACCAAATGGGCTTACCACCGCCCCTAGGCTCTTTACTAAATTACTCAAACGTATTATGGCCAAATTACGCATACAACATCATATTGTAATGGCTTATTTAGATGATATTCTGATTATTGGCAACACTCTGGAAGCAGCTGAAAGGGCTGTTTTGGCTACTGTCACTATATTTCAGCAGCTAGGGTTTATAGTCCATCCAGAAAAATCAAAGTTTCACCCATCCCAGGTTATGGATTATTTGGGTTTCACGGTGGACTCTATTCAAATGAGGGCCACCATTCCATTTCACAAGGTTGAGGATGTCTCCCTTGCATGTCAGGATCTCGCATCCGCCAGTATACCATCTATTCGGCATACAGCTAAGGTAATTGGGAAAATCGTAGCTTTATTTCCGGCAGCCCGGTTTGGGCCTTTGCATTATCAAAATTTGCAAAGGGCCAAGATTGCTGCGTTAAAAAAGAACGCTGGTCATTTTGACAGACCTATGGGGCTGCCTTCTGATGCTAAGGTTGAGCTGCAATGGTGGGTGTCCAATATTGGCAGGGCATTCAAACCCATTGTTGTGCCCAATCCGGTGGTATATTTGCAAACTGACGCAAGCTCTCTAGGCTGGGGAGCTGCGGACAGCTCTTCTAGTTGTGGTGGCAGGTGGGATCCCCTTGAAGCTAGCATGTTGCTAATACAAGGGATTAACTATTTGGAGCTGCTTGCAGCATTTCACGGACTACGGGCATATTGTGCTAATCTTAGTGGAACTCATGTCCGTCTCCAAATAGACAACACCACAGCGGTGGCATATTTAAACCATATGGGCGGTACCAGGTCAGTCTCTTGTGACAAATTGGCTAATACTATTTGGTGCTGGTGTATTGATCGTGATATTTGGATTTCAGCCACCTATCTGCCAGGCAGGCTTAATACTGTGGCAGACGCCAGGTCACGCAAATTCAATGATAGTATTGAGTGGATGCTGCATCCTCAAATATTTGCCCAAATTACAGCCAAATTTGGCCAACCGGATATAGATCTTTTTGCGTCCCGGTTGAACCATCAGGTACCAACATATGTTTCATGGGAACCAGACCCTGGGGCATTAGCGATTGATGCATTCTCGCTAGACTGGGGGAATTGGTTTTTCTATGCATTCCCCCCGTTTTGCCTCATCAGTCGGGTATTACAAAAAATCAAGATGGATTCTGCCAGAGGCATTCTTGTCATACCCGACTGGCCTACGCAGCCTTGGTATCCGGTGGTCTCTGACATGATTAGTCAACCTTGGGTCCCTCTAGCGGGTTGCCCACATTTGGTTTCTCACCCTGTTTCAGGGGAATTACACCCCTGCCATGCCTATCTAAAATTACTGGCTTGCAGGTTCTGACCAGGCCATGGATGCAGTATGGCCTCACCATGAACACCATTGGAGCATCATGTCGAGAGTCAACCAGGCGGAGATATCTCTCCCACATCACCAAGTGGGAAGCCTACTGCAGTCGCTCTCACATCGCCTATGATGATGTCTCCATAGCCGACGTCCTGGAATTCCTCGCGGGGTTGCACCACGATGAGCACTTGAGTTATAGTGCCATCAACAGCGCAAGGAGTGCGCTATCATTCTACCTCAACATCGAGGTAGGATCGAACAGGCTACTGTCCAGACTGATGCGGGGAATATTCAATCTAAATCCGCCGACACCACGCTACAACATCACCTGGGATGTCAGGGATGTGCTTACCCTGCTCAGGTCGTGGTCACCCATGGAAGGGTTACAGCTGGACCGACTCACTATGAAATTGGTGATGTTACTAGCGCTGACTTCAGCACAGCGGGTTCAGACGCTCCACAAACTTCGTATTGATAGGATGGCGTCGACCCCTGGAGAAGTAGTCTTTTTCATCGATGAGCTACTCAAGCAGCATAGACCTGGGTGCACAGGGCTGCAGCTGAAGTTCCCGGCATACCCTGCAGATGCTCGGCTATGTTTAGCCACTCACATCCGTTACTACATCAAGGTGACGAGGAGCATCAGAGGAATGGAGTTGTACCTGCTTGTCACTCACAAAAGACCTCACCATCGAGTGACAGTCCAGACGATATCCAGGTGGCTCCGGATCGTCCTGGATAAGGCAGGTATTGACACTAATGTGTTTAAATCCCACTCCACCAGGGCTGCATCTACGTCGGCGGCGAGGGTCATGGAGGTACCCATGGACCATATCCTCGCCACAGCAGGATGGGCGAATGAATCGGTGTTCCAGCGGTTCTATAATAAGCCTGTTGCTGCTCCCCTTCAATTCGCAGAGGCCGTGCTGAACGCCGGGTGTGAACGTGGGGATGTCCCTGATTAAAAGGGCGTTATTTGTTGTGTTATTAATAAATCTTCTTTTTGTTTCAGTATAACCTCGTTTCATCAACTTGTTTACTCCAATCCATCCTTGCTAGTGGTGTGTCTGCATGGACGTTGTCCAGGGCGTGTAATCACAGAAGCTTTGAAGTCTTCACGAAGTCACTCACGTGACTCCGAAATGAAATAGTAAGATTGAACGAGAACTTACCAAGTTTGAAGGTTGATCTTTATTTCAAGAGGAGTTGCGGTGAGGGATTTCGTGCCCTCCGCTCCCAACCCTCGATCATCTTCAGCTGGTAATCAGAGTCTCTTTAAATCTTACTATGCCAAGTCATTTCTGTTGTTGTTTCTGTGATTCCACACCGCTGCTTTGAAGAATGTCGCGCATGCGTGCCGGCGGGCTCTTCACGAAATCCCTCACCGCAACTCCTCATGAAATAAAGATCAACCTTCAAACTTGGTAAGTTCTCGTTCAATCTTACTATTCTCTGCCACAGAAGGTAGTTGAGGCCAGTTCATTGGCTATATTTAAGAGGGCGTAGATGTGGCACTTGTGGCTAAAGGGATCAGGGGGTATGGAGAGAAGGCAGGTACGGGATACTGAGTTGGATGATCAGCCATGATCATACTGAATGGCGGTGCAGGCTCGAAGGGCCGAATGGCCTACTCCTGCACCTATTTTTCTATGTTTCTATGTTTCCTGCCGATATTGGGTTTAAATTCACCGCAACCACAACGTTCCAATCCATCGTGTTCCAGAAAATCCCACTCGCAAGCTGTTTAAAAAGCCCACTAATTTATGGGCATTAAACACTAAATTCCTTCAATTTGACCTATAAATTCATAACAATGAGATTTAAAAATCATGTTATATAGTGAATTCTTGTGTGAATGTTATTTGGACACTTGGGCTTTAAAAAAAAGTTAATATTTTCTTAAGAAATGGATAGATGTTTAGATATAGTAATTGAATTTTGTAATTAGCTACAATTGGGTACCTAACTAATTATATGCTTTAATTTCAGGTCATCCAAGTAAGATTGTTTCACATTAGTTTCAGAATGCTTCAATCTATAATAACTGAAAATTCATTTCAGTTCTCTTAATTTTTAAAAAAAGTTATGGGCTTTTGACTGCACTCAATCACAACTTTTGTGTTGAGTCAATGGAAAGGCAATGGGGAACAAGATGCTAATTTCCGAGTATGAAAATGGCCATTACTCTTTTAATACTGAAGATATGAAAGTGAATTAGGTGTCAAATTATTCGTATGCTTTATCTGATGGTATAAATTGCAGACTTGATTTTTTAAATCTCAAAATTTTGTAACATTGCTACTTAAATGGTCTATGTAAGAAGATTTTAATAAGCTCTTCTACATTGAAGGTAAATTGACATATTAGAGGCAAAATGCATCTTCAATATACAGGTCTCTCCCCACAACTGAAAACAATTGCAGTTAAGTGATATATCATCCATTTGTAGGTATGTAGTTATAATCAATTTTTTTCTTATTAGTTAATCCTATATGATATTTTCTGTAATTTCAGATGTCGACAGCGGGTCCAGAATACTTGTCAACAAGATCTCCTACATCAAACTCCATGTGTACTTGTCAACCAACTGCCGTCTTTGTTCTGAACACTGAACTTGACCAGATTTCCAACAAGCAGACCAAGAACAGGCTAAAATGGAATGCAGTTCCAACACAATTTGACATCGCTAACCCGCCAAAACGTCTGTTTTCCCAACGCTCAAGAGGAAGAATGAGAACCTCCTGTTACCTTTACAAAATTGTGCAAATGACGATTTATTTATTATTGTATATCTCGCGCACAAAAATGATGTAAATTATGTAAATATTACCACGAATGACGGAAATAAAAAGTCTTTTCCTTGTTTATGATGTTCAATTTAGAATTATTTAGAATTGTGGGGGTCAGTGCAATATACTGCTGACCCACAAATGTGTCGTTATGAGACATTCACTATCTCAAAAAAAAAGCAAGAAGGTCCCCATGTTATTTGACAAACTTATCAGCTGAATTTAAATATTAGGTATGTATGTACTTCATTGTATTACACTAATATAGAATGAAAGAATGGAAAAATATTTTGACATTGTGTTCATGGATATTTTATTCACAATATTAGGATTTCAAATATATATATATATATACACACACACACACATATCTATTATTATATATACACACATATGTATTATTATATATATATATATATACACACATATGTATTATTTCATTTCGGAGTCACGTGAGTGACTTCGTGAAGAACCCGCCAGCACGCATGCGCGACATATCGTCGCTCGCATTGCAGTCGACGGCTGGAGAGGAGCGCGGCTCGTCACCAGCCCTTCATAAG
Organism: Raja brachyura; assembly: GCA_963514005.1. The sequence continues at coordinate 103,126,079 of OY740782.1, read as the reverse complement.
GGCCACTCAGGTAAGTACAAACAACCTTGAGTTGGTTGTTCTGTGTGAATAATTGTGTTTTCTTCCACAGAGACATGGACAGTAGGAAAAGTAAAGGCCATAAAACTTCTGCAAGGAGTTGTCGGCAACCCAACCCGGAGCCCCCCTCCACGGCAGGAGGACGGGCCGGGAAAAAGGCGCGCAAGCCGGGGAGCCCTGTATTCACAGGATCCGGTTTACCGACGCAGCTATGCCCTAGCGGGGTGCCTGCAGAGCAAACAGCCGGTACAGCGCCGGAGCAGGTGCATCCTGACTCCATTTCTCTCTCACCCACTGGGTCGTTCGCAGAGACGAGCAAGAGGGATTCGCGTGCTGATGCACGGCCCTTCTCCCTGAGCCCTCTCGAAGGAAGCAGGGATACAGTTCAACTACCTAGCCCTTCGCGGGCTGAGGTCTCACCAGGAGCCACTAGGAAGTGGTCTGGTGAATCAGGGAGGCCCGAGTCCACTGGCAGACCAAGGAGGGCCAGTGTCGGCTCACCACCCAGGGGGACCAGGAGGAGTCACAAGGGTGGAGCCTCGCCTAGGTCACCGCTTCCCCCGCTGGGGGCAGGTCGGGACCGTACGCCGTCTGGGTCCAGATCAAGGACAGTCGGCAAGCCCGCGCGGACGTCGGGTCACCACGCTGCGGCGTTAGGTGCCGACCTCTCCCCACCCATGCCCTTAGAGGCAGCCGGGTCCAGCTCAGCGAAAAGGAGGCGCTTGAGCAGGTCCGCGCGGGAATCGCTCAGCTTCGCCGAGGCGGCTGGTAGCGACACATCGTCACAGTCCCGATATTACCTCGACGAGGTACGGACTGCTGATAGGAGCCTCAGAAGTTCCTTCGGGCGCGAGGTCTCTTACCTCCCACACACGCCCGATGAAGGGCGCTTGGATCGTATGGAGAGGATATTGGAGCAAGTTCTACTTAATCAGAAACAGGACACACATAGCTCCAGGGGACTCATGGATATATCCCCGTCACCATCTATGGACAGCATAAGACCAGATGAGGAGGAAATCCTGGTACATGCCCCAGCAGCACCTGAGGTCCCTCAGGAAGATCTGCTGGATGTGGCAGCCAAATTCGGGTTACCCGTATCATCAGGACAACCCCTCAACATCAAACTGGCCGCAACCATAGATTACCTCACGAACCATCAACTGCAGGAGGAGGTCCTTGCAAAGGCCATGGAGAGACACAAGGCTCCAGGGAACTGCAATTCACTCAACGTGCCAATTGTGAACATGCCAATCTGGGGTAATATCAGCCCGGGCATCAGAGCGCAGGAAGTGAAACTGCAGAGAATTCTAAAGCTACTTACGTCTGGGATCACCGCTTTTGCAAAGTCGGTAGACGGGGTTGATCTAAGCACCGAACAGGAGGATGCTCTAGCTCTGCTCTGCAATACGCAGTACGAGATCAACGCTTTCAGGAAAAGCATTATAAAACCTTCATTGAATCCCAAATTTGCGGGACTATGCAGAGCACCTCCTACCCCCCCACCTAGACAGCTGTTCGGAGAAGACCTCCCAAAGCAGGTCAAAGATCTGGATGACCATGCGAAAACCATAGGTCTGATGAGATCACATTTTGTGACCAGACCTTCGGCCAAGAAGACACCTTACTTCAGGCCACGAGGTCAAACCGACAGGCCGACAAGGACCTACATTCCGGCACCTCCTCAATATCAACAGCCTCCTCAACCCAGGCCTTTTTTAGGGCTAGGCCCTCAGCGGCCAGCATGGAAGATGCGGATTCCGCACCAACCACGCAACCCAGCACCTCCACGTCCCACCAAAAATCCCAGGGACCGCCGATAACCATGAAGGTAAGGGGGTCTGGATTCCATGCACTTGCATGTCTAACCTCACGAGTTGGGGGCAGATTACGGGGATTTAAGGAGGCTTGGGAAACCATCACTTCAGATGAGTTTATCTTGCAAAGTATTCAGGGCTATGAGATTGAGTTTGTTCATGGCCAATTGCCTCCACCCCAGCATATGCCGAATCGCAAATTTGCACTTTCCAAAAAAGAATTGGCAGAAGGCTATGCTGAAATGTTGAGTTTACAAGAGAAAGGTGTGATAGAAAGAACCACACATGAACCAATTGAATTTGTATCCAACATATTTACTAAAACTAAAAAAGACGGTGGATGCCGGGTCATTATAGATTTAACTCACTTGAATACCTTTGTAAAATACACCCATTTCAAAATGGACACATTTGAAGCAGCCAAATCTTTGATTTCGAAGGGCTGCTTCATGGCATGCATTGATTTAAAAGATGCATACTATTCAGTATCCATTCGGGAACATCATAGGAAGTTCTTGAAGTTTACCTGGATGGATCAGCTTTGGCAATACAAAGCATTGCCCAATGGGCTTACTACAGCCCCCAGACTGTTCACCAAACTACTCAAGCCAGTGTTATCTACACTGCGGAGACAAAATCATACGGTCATGGCCTATTTGGATAACATTCTGATAATTGGGCACACTCTGGAATCAGCAGAATTGGCGGTTTCAGCCACAGTGGAAATTTTTCAAAAAATGGGGTTTATAATCCATCCAGACAAATCAAAGTTCCTCCCCGCACAGATCATGGACTACTTGGGGTTCACGATAGACTCCAATCGCATGATCACCACCATCCCAACTAACAAAGTTGGTGATGTGTTTCAAGCATGCAAGAACCTGGTCTGCGCCAGTATACCGTCTATCAGATTAACTGCCAGGGTAATTGGCAAAATTGTAGCAGTATTTCCAGCTGCTCAATATGGACCTTTACACTATCAGAATTTACAAAGGTCAAAAATAGCAGCATTAAAATTTAATGCTGGACATTATGATAGACCTATGCAGTTGCCGGTTAAAGCAAAAATTTAGTTACTATGGTGGATTGGCAATATCCATAACTGATTCAAACCCATCATTGTGCCTCATCCAATGGTATACTTGCAAACAGATGCAAGCTCCCATGGCTGGGGAGCTACGGACAACAACACCAGTTGTGGAGGTAGATGGGACTCACTTGAAGCTACTTTGTTGTCAGCACAAGGGATAAACTATTTGGAGATGCTAGGAGCATTCCACGGACTAAGAGCCTATTGTTCAAACATGACTAACACTCATGTCTGTCTCCAAATAGACAATACCACTGCGGTGGCTTATCTGAATCATATGGGCGGTACCAGGTCAATTTCATGTGATGAATTGGCAAATATAATTTGGCTCTGGTGTATTCAACGGAATATTTGGATCTCAGCTACCTACTTGCCAGGTGAGCTCAATACAGTGGCGGACACCAGGTCACGGAAATTCAATGACAACATCGAGTGGATGTTGAACCCCCAAATATTCACCAAAATTACAGCCAAATTTGGTAAACCGGATATTGACCTTTTTGCGTCACGGTTGAACCATCAGGTACCAACATACGTATCATGGGAGCCAGATCCTGGGGCAATGGCGATGGACGCATTCTCGCTAGACTGGGGGAAATGGTTCTTCTATGCCTTTCCTCCATTCTGCCTCATCAGTCGGGTATTGCGGAAAATCCAGCTCGATGCTGCCAAGGGCATCCTCATTATACCCGACTGGCCTACGCAATCATGGTATCCGGTGGTCCTTGGAATGATAAGTCAACCATGGGTCCTCTTAGAGGGTTGCCCACAATTGGTGACGAACCCTGCCACAGGGGAACCACACCCCTGCTATAGTCACTTGAATCTATTGGCTTGCAGGATCTGAACAGGCCACTACTTCAGTATGGTCTATCTTCAAGGACAATGGACACCATGGGAGCATCATGCAGGGAGTCCTCAAGACGGCAGTACTTATCGCACATCAGGAAATGGGAATCCTATTGCGGCCGCATGGACGTTGCATATGACTCCGTCTCCATCACAGATGTGCTGGAATTTCTTGCGGGGCTACACCATGATCAACATCTCAGCTATAGTGCCATCAATAGCGCCAGGAGTGCGCTATCGTCCTACCTCAATATTGAGGTAGGATCCAATAAATTGGTCTCCAAACTTATGCGGGGATATTTAATTCCAACCCGCCGAGGCCCCGTTACAACGTCACATGGGATATTGGTAAAGTACTGACCCTACTAAGAACGTGGTCACCCATGACGGGGATCGAACTGGACAAACTCACCCTGAAGGTGGTGATGTTGATGGCACTTACTTCAGCACAAAGGGTGCAAACGCTTCACAAGGCCAAGATCGACAGAATGATCTCTACCCCTGAACGGGTCACTTTTTTCATTGATGAATTGCTCAAGCAGCATAGACCTGGGTTTACAGGGCTGCAGCTGGAGTTTCCAGCATACCCCGCTGATGCTAGGCTATGCATAGCCACCCATATCCGCCACTATATCAAAGTGACGAGGAAAATAAGGGGAATGGAGCAATACCTGTTCATCAGTCACAAAAAACCTCACCATAGAGTGACGGTACAGACGATATCCCGATGGCTCAGGATCGTCTTAAACAAGGCAGGTATTGACACTAATGTTTTTAAATCCCATTCCACCAGGGCAGCATCAACATCGGCGGCAAAGGCCATGGAGGTGCCCATGGACCAGATACTTGCCACAGCGGGATGGGCCAGTGAAGCCACTTTTCAACGGTTTTACAACAAACCCGTCACCGTACCTGGAATGTTCGCAGGAGCCGTGCTGGATGCAGGCCGAGAACATACAGTTACCCCTCAGTGAGGGGTCCTTTCTTGTTGTTATTAATAAATATTATTATTTTTTCAGAGAAACAGTGACGGAAATTGATTACTGCTGTCCACCTTTTCAGTAGCGTGTGTGATAGCATGGACGTTGTCCAGGGCGTGAAATCACAGAAGCTTTGAAGTCTTCACGAAGTCACTCACGTGACTCCGAAATGAAATAGTAAGATTAAACGAGAACTTACCAGTTTGAGGTTTGATCTTTATTTTATGAGGAGTTGCGATGAGGGATTTCGTGCCCTCCGCTCCCAACCCTCGATCATAAAGTCAACTGGTAACTAGAGTCTCTTCAATCTTACTATAACAAGTCATTTCTTGGCTTGGTTTTTTCTGTGATTCCACACCGCGGCTTTGAAGTATGTCGCGCATGCGTGCTGGCGGGTTCTTCACGAAATCCCTCATTGCAACTCCTCATAAAATAAAGATCAAACCTCAAACTGGTAAGTTCTCGTTTAATCTTACTATTATATATATATATATAAGAGAGGGAGAGAGAATGAATGAAAGAAAAAGGTTGCTAAACAATTTGGAGGAAATCACAAGAAACTAGAGAAGAGTGTGTGTGCGCGTGTGTGTGTGTGTGTGTGTGTGTGTGTGTGTGTGTGTGTGTGTGTGTGTGTGTGTGTGTGTGTGTGTGTATACACATCAATATCACATATATTTTCTACATAAATTGGTCATCAAAACTGAGCCAATCTTCAATTTGGCAACACACTGTCATCGGCCATCTATGTCACTTAGATCCACAAGGTAATGTACCGTTTAGTTCACATGCGGTGTCCACTCAGATGGATGCAGTTTTCTACTACATGATCAAGTGAATGAAGTGGAAATGGTGTTTGCAATTTTATTGTTCCATGTGGCTTTCATAAACATAGAAAGGAATAAGAAATACGTGCACTTACTGTGCCAACCAGGTCACTGGTGGACACCACACGACAACCGTTATACAAAATGTATTTGTGTATTCTGATGCCATTTTCGGAAACTTGTCATCAATGTGCTATACTTTCTTATATTTGATATTGATACGATGTTATTCATGAACCCAATAAAGTGCTTGTCGACTTTATTTAAGGAATTTGAAATTTGACTCCACGTCATACTTTTGTGTGCAGTTTTGAAAAAAATATATGAATATAACCATATAACCATATAACAATTACAGCACGGAAACAGGCCATCTCGGCCATTCAAGTCCGTGCCGAACAACTTTTTTCCCTTAGTCCCACCTGCCTACACTCATACCATAACCCTCCATTCCCTTCTCATCCATATGCCTATCCAATTTATTTTTAAATGATACCAACAACCCTGCCGCCACCACTTCCACTGGAAGCTCATTCCACACCGCTACCACTCTCTGAGTAAAGAAGTTCCCCCTCATGTTACCCCTAAACTTCTGTCCCTTAATTTTAAAATCATGTCCTCTTGTTTGAATCTTCCCTATTCTCAAAGGGAAAAGCTTGTCCACATCAACTCTGTTTATCCCTCTCATCATTTTAAAGACCTCTATCAAGTCCCCCCTTAACCTTCTGCGCTCCAGAGAATAAAGACCTAACTTATTCAACCTATCTCTGTAACTTAGCTGTTGAAACCCAGGCAACATTCTAGTAAATCTCCTCTGTACCCTCTCTATTTTGTTGACATCCTTCCTATAATTGGGCAACCAAAATTGTACACCATACTCCAGATTTGGTCTCACCAATGCCTTGTACGATTTTAACATTACATCCCAGCTTCTATACTCAATGCTCTGATTTATAAAGGCTAGCATACCAAAAGCTTTCTTTACCACCCTAGCTATATGAGATTCCACCTTCAAGGAACTATGCACGGTTATTCCCAGATCCCTCTGTTCAACTGTATTCTTCAAATCCCTACCATTTACCATGTACGTCCTATTTTGATTTGTCCTGCCAAGGTGTAGCACCTCACATTTATCAGCATTAAACTCCATCTGCCATCTTTCAGCCCATTTTTCTAACTGGCGTAAATCACTCTGTAGACTTTGGAAATCCTCTTCATTATCCATAACACCCCCTATCTTGGTGTCATCTGCATACTTACTAATCCAATTTACCACCCCTTCATCCAGATCATTGATGTACATGACAAACAACAAAGGACCCAACACAGATCCCTGAGGCACCCCACTAGTCACCTGCCTCCAACACAACAAACAGCCATCCACCATTACTCTCTGGCATCTCCCATTCAGCCACTGTTGAATCCATCTTGCTATTCCTGCATTTATACCCAACGGCTGAACCTTCTTAACCAACCTTCCATGAGGAACCTTGTCAAAGGCCTTACTAAAGTCCATATAGACAACATCCACTGCTTTACCCTCATCAATTTCCCTAGTAACCTCGTCAAAAAATTCAAGATTAGTCAAACATGACCTTCCAGGCATAAATCCATGTTGACTGTTCCTAATTAGACCCTGTTTATCCAGATGCTTATATATATTATCTCTAAGTATCTTTTCCATTAATTTGCCCACCACTGAAGTCAAACTAACCGGTCTATAATTGCTAGGTTTACTCTTAGAACCCTTTTTAAACAATGGAACAACATGCGCAGTATGCCAATCCTCGGGGACTATTCCCGTTTCTAATGACATTTGAAATATTTCTGTCATAGCCCCGGCTATTTCTACACTAACTTCCCTCAATGTCCTAGGGAATATCCTGTCAGGACCTGGAGACTTATCCACTTTTATATTTTTCAAAAGTGTCAGTACTTCTTTTGCTTTGAAACTCATAGTATCCATAGCTACTCTACTAGTTTCCCTTACCTCACATAATTCAATATCCTTCTCCTTGGTGAATACCGAAGAAAAGAAATTGTTTAATATCTCCCCTATCTCTTTTGGCTCTGCAGATAGCTGTCCACTCGGTCTCTCCAATGGACCAATTTTATCCCTTGTTATCCTTTTGCTATTAATATAGCTGTAGAAACCCTTTGGATTTACTTTCACCTTACTTGCCAAAGCAACCTCATATCTTCTTTCAGCTTTTCTAATTTCTTTCTTAAGATTCTTTTTACATTCCTTATACTCCTCAAGCACCTCATTTACTTCATGCTGCCTGTAATTATTGTAGATCTCCCTCTTTTTCTGAACAAGATGTCCAATTTCCCTTGAAAACCAGGGCTCTTTCCAATTTTTACTGTTTCCTTTCAACCGAACAGGAACATAAAGATTCTGTACTCTTAAAATTTCCACTTTAAATGTCCTCCATTTCTCTTCTACATCTTTCCCATAAAACAAAATGTCCCAGTTCACTCCTTTTAAATCATCTCGCATCTCGTTAAAGTTAGCCTTTCTCCAATCAAAAATCTCAACCCTAGGCCCAGTTCTGTCCTTCTCCATAATTATATTGAAACTAATGGTATTGTGATCACTGGACCCGAAGTGCTCCCCAACGCATACCTCCGCCACCTGTCCCGTCTCATTTCCTAACAGGAGGTCCAGCACTGCCCCTCCTCTAGTAGACACCTCTATGTATTGCTGCAAAAAACTATCCTGCACACATTTTACAAACTCCAAACCATCCAGCCCATTTACAGAATGTGTTTCCCAGTCTATGTGTGGAAAGTTGAAATCTCCCACAATCACTACCTTGTGCTTACTACTAATATCTGCTATCTCTTTACATATTTGCTCTTCCAATTCTCGTTCCCCATTTGGCGGTCTATAATATACCCCTATAAGTGTTGCTACACCTTTCCCACTTCTCAGTTCCACCCAAATAGCCTCCCTAGATGAGCCCTCCAATCTATCCTGCCAAAGCACTGCTGTAATATCTTCCCTGACTAGCAATGCAACACCTCCACCTCTTGCCCCTCCAACTCTATCACACCTGAAGCAACGAAATCCTGGAATATTTAGTTTCCAATCACAGCTCTCCTGCAACCATGTTTCACTGATCGCCACAACATCATACTTCCAGATGACTATCCAGACTCTAAGCTCATCCACCTTTCTTACAATGCTCCTAGCATTAAAATATGCACATTTAAGAAACCCCCCATCTCTTATTCTCTGTTTATTTCCTTTTCTTTCATTCTCCTCTTGTGTCCGAGTGCTTCCCTTTTCTGCTTCCTGCCTCCCATTCTGTCTACTAGCTTTTGCTATTTGCATCCCTCGCCCCAACCATTCTAGTTTAAAGTCTCCCCAAATTTCCCCGCCAGGATATTGGTCCCCCTCCGGTTCAAATGCAACCCATCCTTTCTGTACAGGTCCCACCTACCCCAAAAGAAATCCCAATGATCCAGAAACTTGAATCCCTGCCCTCTGCACCAGTCTTTCAGCCAAGCATTTATCCTCCACTTTGCTCCATTTCTACTCTCACTGTCGCGTGGCACAGGCAGTAATCCTGAGATTGTTACCTTTTTGGTCCTTTTCCTCAACTCTCCTCCCAAGTCCTTAAATCCTCCCTTCAGGACCTCTTCCCTTTTTTTACCTATGTCATTGGTACCTATATGTACCACGACCTCAGGCTCCTCTCCCTCTGATTTGAGGATATCTTGGACACGTTGAGACACGTCCGAGACCTTGGCACCAGGGAGGCAGACCACCATCCCGGTCTCCCGACTGCGTCCACAGAATTGCCTATCCGACCCCCTAACAATAGAGTCCCCAATTACTATTGCCCTCCTCTTTTTTTCCCTACCTTTCGGAGCAACAGGGCCGGTCTCTGTGCTGAAGGCCCGTCCGCTGTCGCTACCCCCGGGTAGGCTGTCACCCCCATCCGTACTCAAACAGTACTTATTTGCCAGGTGTACTGACATTGGAGTACTCACTCGTTCATGCCTCTGCCCCTTGCCCTTCCTTAGCGTGACCCACATGTCTCTCTCCTGTGGTTTTGGAGTGACCACCTCCCTATAACTCTCCTCTATCACCTCTTCACTCTCCCTGTCCACACATAGGTCATTGAGCTGCTGCTCCAGGATCCTAATACGGTCCCTTAGGAGCCCCATCTCTCTGCACCTGGTGCTGATGTGGACGTCAAGAGGGCGATCCGACACCATGACCTCCCACATCTGACATGCAGTACAGTACACTGCTCTGACTGACATTCTCTCGCCTTACCCTGGGTCCGATACCAGTATAATATAATGGAAACTGCTGTGAGAAATCAGCAGGTATTTGACTCAAACAGCTGCTCCCTCTTGATCTTTAAACTACACCTTAATTATACAAACCAAAAGCACTGTACCTTTACTAAAACACTGTACCTTTAACCAGAAAGCAGAAATACTAACTAGAGGTTCCACATAATCAGCTGCTTCCTCTAGTCTGCTTCCACCAATCAGCGGCTTCCACCAGAAACCTCCCTATTCAGTATGGAAACTCCCCTTCAGCGCAGGTAGCTCCACCCTCTCTCTCCAACGGCTCCCCGGGCCTCTGTGAAAAACAAGCCCCGCGCTAGATTTATACTCACAGCGCAGGTAACTCCACCCTCTCTCTCCAACGGCTCCCCGGGCCTCTGTGAAAAACAAGCCCCACGCTAGATTTATACTCACAGCGCAAGTAACTCCACCCTCTCTCTCCAACGGCTCCCCGGGCCTATATATTTGTATATATTTATGTGGATATATTTATAAATATAATTGCCTTTATGGTTTATGTACATCATCCGATAAATAAGATAAAGAGAGAAATAGTGTTGCTTTAAATCAAAGTTGCTTCTGATCCATGAGAAAGAACTATGAGATATATTTATCTCTAACTTGCCTCTCACACACAAACACACATTCATATATATATATATATATATATATATATATATATATATATATATATATATATATATATATATATATATATATATATAAGTTAAATGTAATTTTGTGCACAATGTGTGTTAAAGCAATACAAGGGAAACTGCACAAAGGAGGCGGCTGGAGAGGAAGGATGGGAGGAAAATGGGCAGAAACAGATAGATTAAGCAGGGAGAAACATTTAACTAAAATATGTGAGGTGACAGATGAGCTATATCACACACTGTTCCCCTACAACGCTGATTACACTGCAAGAGGCATAACGGCAGTCTCGTTTTGCATTCAAAGATGGCGACCATGACACTCCGTTACATACTACACCTCACTGCATTGGATTACGTAGGAGTGGAGTATCTTGCGGTTTTGAAAAAGGTCTTGTGGACAGATGAGACGAAGATTAACTTATATCAGAGTGATGGCAAGAGTAAAGTATGGAGAAGAGAAGGAACTGCCCAAGATCCAAAGCATACCACCTCATCTGAGAAACACAGTGGTGGGGGTGTTATGGCCTGGGCATGTATGGCTGCTGAAGGTACTGGTTCACTTACCTTAATTGATGCTAGTAGCATAATGTATTCTGAAGTGTATAGACACATCCTATCTGCTCAAGTTCAAACAAATGCCTCAAAACTCATTGGCCGACAATTCATTCTACAGCTACACAATGATCCCAAACATACTGCTAAAGGAACAAAGGTGTTTTTCAAAGTTAAAAAATTGTAAATTCTTGAGTGGCCATGTTAATCACTCGATCTGAACCCAATTGAGCATGCCTTTTATATGCTGAAGAGAAAACTGAAGGGGACTAGCCCCGAAAACAAGCATAAGCTAAAGATGGCTGCAATACAGGCCTGGCAGAGCATCACCGGAGAAGACACCCAGCAACAGGTGGTGTCATTGAGTCGCAGACTTCAAGCAGTCATGCATGCAAAGGATTTGCAACAAAATACTAAATATGACTACTTTCATTTACATGACATTGCTGTGTCCCAAACATTATGGTGCCCTGAAATGGGGGGGGGGGGGGGACTATCAATGTTGCTGTAATTTCAAGAGCAATGCAGTTACATTAGAACTGTATGTAACACCAGATGGGCCACAATTTCAGTACTGCACACAGTTCTGGTCACCACATTAAAGGAAAGATGTTGCAATGGAGAGTGCAGAAGTAATTTACAAAACTGTTGCTGGGACTGAAAACCTTAGCAATAATAGAAGCAGAAACCCTCATCACATTCAAACAATTACTGAAACCTGGTTAAGGGAGGTTCAGGACTGGCAGTTCAATGTTCCGGGGTACAGGAGCTTCAAGAGAGACAGGGGTGATGGAAAAAGAGGAGGGGGGTTGGAAGGGTTGCATTATTGGTTAAGGAGTGGCAGTGGTTAGAGGTGACATTACGGACGGTTCGTCTAGTAAGGCTATATGGGTGGAGCTTTGGAACAAGAAAGGGATGATCACCTTGTTGGATGATCAACATGCTGAAAAATGCCTGCGAGTAAAAAAGGTTGCCATGGAAAAAAAACAATATTTTTTTACTCGTAGGTTTAGTCGAGGTAGGTCACAGCAGGTCATAATGCTATCGTAGGTAATCGAAGGCAATAAAAGCTAATCGCAGGCAAGTCAAAGGTAAAGCTCGTTGAGAAAAAAAAGTAAGTAATCCGACCGGTAATGTTAAATGCCCGTTAAACTTTATTAAAAGTTGACTGGCTTCCTAAAAGTGTCTCCACTCCTTCTCTCCCCTTCTCTCCACTACCCACCTCCCCCCTACCCCGCACTGCCTAAACGACTTACCGTTACTGTGCCAGCCCTCTTTTACCTCCCTGTTAATCAAGGGTGTGAATTTCAGACAGCGCTCCCCCGCTTACCCTGGCCCCCGCCTTTGCGAAGTGTGTGTGATGTGTGTGTGTGTGTGTGTGTGTGTGTGTGTGTGTGTGTGTGTGTGTGTGTGTGTGTGTGTGTGTGTGTGTGTGTGTGTGTGTGTGTACGCGCGCTCGCGCGGACGATCGATCCGGTTCACGGTTTCATCACTGACAGTCGATCCAGCTCGAGCTTTTTCAGGCAAGTCCTTGAAGGTCGAAGACAGTCGCTGAAAAGTCACGTTAGTGGGATAGGCCCTTAAGTGTTTATGTAGCAGCTTTTTGGGACCAGTGAGCAGAGTTCGATTAACTTGAAGATATTTATGGATAGGGACAGAGAGGGCTCACGTGTTAAAATGCTCCACTGGGTTAAGGCCAACATGAGGATATGAGAGAAGGTGCCTCTCAAGTTGACTGGAGCAGGTTATTTGAGGGGAAAGGAACATCAGCTAAGTGGGATGTTTTTAAAAGTGTGTTGACAAAAGCAAAGCAGGCATACGTAAGGAAGCTTGGCTGACGAGGGAAATTGAGGCATAGGTCAAAAACAAGGGACAGGTATAGGCAGCTGGGATCGTTAGAGGAGTTTCAGGAACTAAGGAATAAACTGAAAAAGGAAATCAGAAGGGTAAAAAGGGGCCAGGAGATAGCTCTGGCGGGTAGCATTAAGGACAATCCCAAAAGATTTTATAAATACATCTGGGGAAAAGGGTAGAGAGAGAGTGGAACTTCTCAGGAATCAAAGTGGTCACCTCTGTGTGGAGCCACAGGAGATGGACAAGGTCCTCAATTAGTATTTCTCCTCTGTATTTACCGAGGAGAAACACAGCAGGACGGAGGAACTTGGGGCAGTTAATGGAAGTGTCTTGAGAGCAGTCAGTGTTACTGTTGAAGAAGTATTCAAGGTACTATCATGTATGAAGGTAGACAAATCTCCAGGGCCTGATCAGATATATCTGAGAATATCGTGGAAAATTAGAGAGGAAATTGCGGGAGTCCTGGTTGAAAATTTAAACTAGTCCTTAAATACAGGAGAGGTGCCGGAAGACTGGAGGGTGGCAAATGTTGTGCCTCTATTCAAGAAGGGCTGCAGGGAAAATGCTGGGTACTATAGGCCAGTGAGCTTAACATCTGTAGTTGGAAAGTTACTACAGAGTATTCTGAGAGATAGGTTATACAGGCATTTGGATGGGCAAGGGCTAATTAGGGACTGTCACCATGGTTTTGTACGTAGGAGGTCATGTCTCACAAATCTGATTGACTTTTTTTAAGACCTGACCAAAAAGGTTGATGAGGGCAGAGCTGTAGATGTTGTATACATGGATTTTAGTAAGCCATTCGACAAGGTTCCACATGGTAGGCTGCCCTGGAAGGTTATATCACATGGGATCCAAGGAGAGATCGCTGAATGAATAGCAAATTGGCTTCATGGAAGAAAGCAGAGGATGATGGTGAAAGGTTGCTTCTCGGACTGGAGGCCTGTGACTAGTGGTGTGCCTCAGGGTTCGGTAATGGGCCGTTACTATTTGATCTACATCAATGATTTGAATGAGGACATATAGGGCAAGATTAGCAAGTTTGCTGAAGGTACAAAAGTGGGTGGGTTTGCAAATAGTGAAGATAGTTGTGAAAGATTGCAGCAGGATTTTGATCGATTGGCCAGGTGGGCTGAGGAATGGTTGATGGAATTTAATACAGAGAAGTGTGAGGTGTTGCATTTCAGGATGTTTAACAAGGGCAGGACCTACACAATGAATAGTAGGCGTCTGAGGTGTGTAGAGCAGAGGGATCTAGGAGTGCAGTTACATGGTCCATTCAGGGTCAAGCCGCAGGTAGATAGGATAGTCAAAAAGGCTTTTTGGCCTTCATCAATCAGAGTATTGAGTATAGAAGTTGGGAGGTCATGTTGCAGTTGTATCGGATGTTGGTGAGACTGCATTTAGAGTATAATGTTCAGTTCTGAGCGCCATGTTATAGGAAAGATATTATCAAACTTGAAAGGGTGAAGCTTGAAAGCTATCCCATCCATGTACCTGTCTAACTGTTTCTTAAATGTTGGGATTCCTATTAAATATTTTCCTCTTCACCTTGAACCTATGTTATACTTTAACCTTCTTCCTGATCACATCTAATCTGGAGATCATCAATTATCAGATTTTCAATCCTCTATTTTTATAAATGTTGCTTCTGACACTTTCTCCACCTTTCAGGGCTTCTTTACTTTTATCCCAATAAATTCACTTTCCAGTTACATTTATTCAGTCCACCAAGTCATGTAACTGGGTTCTACTTCTTCTCCTATTCCATGTATTCTTTAACCAAACCAGCAAAACAAATCGACCATTCAATTCTAAATGCATTGCAAAAGCAAATAATTTATTTGGAATTGCTTTTGCTACCATTCCTTCACTTGAGAAAGAGTGGAAATTCTGTTCTGTGTGGCAAGGTATGTGGAAGCATCTCAGAAATAGATCGGGTTGGCATAGTGATGCAGGTAAAATAACTGCTACCTCACAGTATCAGCAACCCAAGCATATTCCTACCATCCTGTGAGTATTTTTTAATGTTCTACTTGTGACTGAACATGTTTCCTCTGCCTGCTCTGGTTTGCTCGCATAAACCAGCTTTGCCACTTGGTAGATTAACTGGTCAATTTAGTATATTGACACCTTTATAGGTGGATGCAGAATTGACGGGAATGTGAAAAGAATAAATAACAGGGATGTTTAGTGGTGGTATGGGCATACTGTGACTCAGCAGAGACTTGATGGGACAATGACCACTTTCTATGCTGTGAGGAAATATAGAATACAAGATAGTTTTATACATCCCTTATATTAAAACATAAAAGATGTATCAGTTATTTTTTGGTGGTTCAAAATATTTATAGACTGTGTATTTATAGAATTAATCGACTGAATTTCAGAACAACAATGTCCGAACATACCTCAATTATTGTCGGTTTGTCAGCATTCTCAATGGTTGGTGATCCATAAAGTACACCGTCACTGTATGGAGTTCTTTGAATGTATCGCAACCAGCCTGGTCTGTCTGGATATCCTTTCAGATTTGTCTTAAACGTAATCGGATCATTCTTGGCATCAGCTAAACCAAAATGTGTAACATGTTAGCCAAGTAATTCAAAACCACAGAAAATAAAATCTGGATTTGTTTATGTCAATCACTGAATTCTATTTAGGCCCAATATGGTTTAATAACTTGAGAGTGCATTCCATTTAGGATTGCCAAACATGGTTACTATTGGTGCAGCAAAATCAGACATGTAGATAATTGATAATCTCATTGATAATTGGTAATGATAATTAATAATGTAGATCATTGATAATCTCAAATTAGTTCCCTTGGTGGTTCAGTTGAGCGATGTACTAGAGCATCTCAGTCCTTTACCATGCCAAATTTGGTGATCTTAATCAAGATATCAATATGATAAGAGACAAATAAACTTTGTCAACAAACAAAGATAAACTCTGTCACAATATGCACTGTAAATGTTTTCCAATAAGTTCCAGTTACCTATTGCTGAAAAAATGTCATATTTGGGCATGATGCCCATATAGTCATATTCACTACCAAGGCACTCATGAGAACACAGATCAAAGAATCAATGCCTTAAAATTACTAGGTATCACATTTCAAAGCCTTCAATCATCCTTCATTAAAATGGTTTTGCTTTGACACTTACATTTCTATTTAGTTATTTTCTATCTGAATTTGATGACTTGTACTCAGCTAAGTCACCATTATTCATGTACGATTCGTGACAACTTTGGCAATCTGATCATCATCATCGTTGAAAACATTAGCGACGCAGTGGTGCTGGTTTCCAACGGGCACGGTGACGGACACACCACACATCTCTGTCCTCCATGCAGCTGGTAAGCTCCTTTTTTGTCTCTACACGTGCGTCTTCCATCAACGTCTTCAGCATCGTCTTGATTGGCCGTCCCAGGTCACGTCTTCCATGGGTGGGTTCCCACAGCATTACCTTGTTTGCTGGCATTTCTCGGTGGCAGTGGCAGTGACCAGCGAGCGTCATCCATCTCGACCTGATCTTCTCGGCCAGAGGTGGATTTTCTCCATAGAGCTGGACGTTAGTGATGTGGTCCCTCCAACTGACATTTTGAACTTTTCTGAGCATTGATAGACTTGGACAGGACTCGAGTGCGAGTCCATGCCTCACACCCATACAATAATAGGGTCTCCACAGTTGCATGGAAGAATCTCAGTTTGAGACCCTTAGACATCCGAGATGTCCAGATTTTCCCCATGTTATTGAGGGCTATCTATGCGAGCGCTTTCCGGACCATGATGTCATTCTCCGAGCTCTACATCTTCACTCCCAGGTACTTGAAGTCCTCCACTTTTTTAGAGATGCACCGCCACGTCTTGAGAGGCTTATGGTGACCAACGTTGAACTCCATGTCTTCTTGACATTGAGGTGGAGGCCCACTTCTCGCACTCTGTCTCAATCCTGCCAAGCAGCTCCTGTGCCTCCCTAATCCGGACTGACAGCAGGATGATGTCATCAGCGAAGCCGAGGTCTGACAAGTTCACTGGCCCGATTCTTCTCGAATGCCTTGGGGTGATTGTAAAGCTGAGGTCCTCCCTGTAAGAACTCCTCGAGGATCTCGAACAATTTGCTCTCTTGTGTGTTCTTTTTTATTGTACCGCTGCTGGCAAGTTCATTTCACTGTACTTTATTGTGTATGTGATAAATAAATCTGACTATTGACTATTGACAGTCTCCATCTCCTCATCTTCCTCAGTGACAGTTGGAGGTGACCCAAGCAGGTTCTTGAAATGGGTGAACCACTGTTGATTCGGTCCTCTGGAGAGACTCTACCTGACTTGGCCTTCTTCCTGCCACTGATCTCGTTCATGACCCTCCCTGCCTCTTCTCTTCACACACTTCACTTTGGGTACTCTTCATTGCTTCAGAGTTGGCCTCCATGAACCATTCATAGCGAGCCATAGCATTTTCCCTCACCACAGTTCCTCCCCTTTCCTCTTCCTCCTCTTCTCGTTTCTCCTCCTCCAGTATCTGGAAGCGGTTCACCACCTCTACTGTGTATTGGGCCTGTAGATCTGGTCGAGAGGAAAACAACTTCCAGTCCACTTTTTCCTTGGGGCCTGTAGACCTAGGCTGCCTCAGGCTAAGCCTCACTCGCATCACTAAGAGCTCACGGTCTCAAAAGTGCTGTACACTTCAGCGTTCATGACACTGTTGTGTCATTGTGTCGCACCAGGATGTAATCTAGCTGCCGCTTTTCTTCTGTGTACCGGTCCTGATGTGTCTACAGCTTTCCTCGTCGCTTCTTGAACATGGTGTTGGCTGCGAGGAGACTATACTCCTGGAGAAAGCTGGCTAGGTGTTGACTATTCCGGTTAGTATTACTAGTGTGATAGGTGTAACAGGCATCCTCAGGTCCGAGGTGGGCATTGAAGTCCCCAAGCACAGCCAGAAAATTGTGTGCTCACTCCATCGCAACTTGGAGGACAGCGTAGAATTGTTCCACCGGCCTCAGGGCTGCTGTTATGAGGGGAGTAGCATACTATGACAGTGGTGACAGGGTTACCACTAAACTCAAGGACTCGATTGACAGAGTGGACACCCTGTAGTGAGCTCCTTGCTCTCCGACTCAATAGGAGACCCACTCTTCCCCGAGCAGAGTTGTTTACAGGACCTCTCCACGCTGACGATGTGATGAGGTCCATGCCATCCACATTGTCAAACCTGAACTCCACGTCTCGGTGGACACGATGATGCTCTTGAATGCCCAGGACATCTACCCTGCATCTCCGACTACACTCTGCCATCTCGGCAGACCTTGACTCCACACAAATAGTAAAAGCTTTGAAAGTTTAAAACATCAATAACTTGTTGGAATTAAGAAGGGGTGCAGCTACCTTAATCCCTACGTGAGACTGATCCCTCCCCGGGCTGTGCCCAGGGTTTAAAGACCCGTCGTCATGGTGCCCAGATGTGCCAGAATCTCGACCTGCTGCTATGTTCCTGCGGATTTCCACCGCTGGAAGTATA
Source organism: Raja brachyura (assembly GCA_963514005.1). The sequence continues at coordinate 103,107,606 of OY740782.1, read as the reverse complement.
GGATTTTGGTGTGTGTGCACTTTATCATCATTCCTTACAATGCTATGTACGACAGTGATCGCAACTTCTACTTAAGTGTGGATGGCCGTTGGCTCGCTAGAAGCTCGTCCGCGCTTTGACAGGTCTTGTTTTTGGTCCTGCTGGGGGTCAACATCCCTCTCCTCACCTGGCAAACCAGGTAGGGAGATGGTTTAGTTGCTGACTATCTGACCATGGAGCAGATTGCACGGGACCACACCATCCTGGCCACACACTCATCTCTCCGTTGCCATCGAGAAGAAGGTACAGGAGCTTGAAATCTGGAACATCCAGGTTCAGGAACAGCTTCTTCCCCACAGCTATCAGGCTATTAAACACAACATCAAATAAACTCTGAACAATAACAGCCTATTGCACTTTATCTGTTTATTTATTGTGTATATCTATGGTCTATGGTATATAGACACACTGAACTTTTATCTCCTGTTCTGTATTATGTTTACATATTCTGTTGTGCTGCAGCAAGCAAGAATGTCATTGTCCTATCTGGGACACATGACAATAAAACTCTCTTGACTTGAGTCTTCGTACCCGTGGCGGGGAGAACTGTGGCAATATTGGGGCTAAAGTAATCCAACTCTGCTATTTACTAGCACAGATGTGTGATAATTGTACATGTACACAGAGATTTATAATTTAAGTACATAATTATAATAATTTACAAATTGGTAAAGAGTGAGTTTTCACAGAAAAACTAATTTTAATTTTTGTATAACAATAAGCACATGTAGCCAAAATAACGTGCATTCCTGTATGGCTTCTCATCTCCAAAGCTTTGTGCAAATTAAAATTCCATTTGAAAGTCATCCAAAATATTATATGGCAAAGCCCTTACAAAACAAATTGAGAGACCAACATTACATTTCTCAAAGCAAATGTATAGAAAGTTTAAACAAATCTATTGTAAGTTTAGGGCAATTCAAAAGATTCAGCAGAAAAATACTCACCAAGTTTCATTGAATAGGGAGGAAATTCCCCTTTAAAGTACTCTCTCTTTAAAACGTGCACAAAAAGAACTCCAGAAAATGGGTAATGGTTCCGATCTGATTGCACTTGTAAAAAGATGGAATAAACTAAGAGGAATGAGAAAAAATATTAATAGCACAAAAAAAATGAGTTATATAATATATGGTATTATACTCATTAGTACAGACTGTTTTGATCAACTGGTCAAGATGCACAATGCCTACTATATCTTCAGTATTTGATCACCAAAGGAGCTCAAATGAAATAGTAAAAATGTTAAAGGATTCCAAAGTTAACCTTATGATTTATTTTATTATATTAAATACAATGAATCAACTTTTTTCAATTTAGCAGTTCACATAAATAATGTTGCTGACAGCCATGTAAATCTCTCAATTGTATGCACAAAATAATCCAAAATAATTTCATATGTTCTCATGAAGATAAATACTAAAATGTTACTTCTATTTTTCCTGTCTCTACAGGTATATATGCATCTGACCTTAAAACCACATCCTTGAACTGTACACTGTGGTTGGCTTGATTGTATTTATGAGTAATTTTATCTCTGACTGTTAGCATGCCAAAAAAAAGCATTCACAAGAACTCCTCGGTACATGTGACAACAATAAAATAAACTTAAAAAAAAATAAAACAAAACTATCAGGAAATGTTACACCTTTTTATTTTGGCATTAGCAAAATATACCAGTTTTAAGTTGGGAATCTAGTATAACAGTGTTATATGAGTTACTGACTGAAAAGTTGCACTAAATATTTACAAGTAGTTTAATTAAAATGTCTTTGTTGGGATGCCTTTTAAAAATGAACATTCTGCTATTTCAAATTGGAGAAGTCAATGCTCGTATCACTGGGGTGTAAACTACCCAAGCAAAATATGAGTTGCTGCTCCTCCAATTTGCGGTGGGACTCTGTCCATGGAGGAGGCCCAGTACAGAAAGGTCCGATACATGTGAACAACTGGGAAATACAGTATAACCACCTTAATTTAATGCAATATAATTTTATTCAGCAATTATGCAAGGACTTAAATACATCGTAACATCTCAAGCAATATTGACCTATAATAATAATAATAATAATCATTTTAAATGAATCTGATTAGTGAATTATTCAAAACAGTTATCCAAGGTTAGTCAGAATTTAAAAGGAAACAAGTGAGGCACAACATAAAATTATTGATTAATTATTTGTTAATTTTCATAAATGTTCTGCTAAAGTTGATATTCAAGAGCCATTGGAACGGAATTCAAGGATGTCTGGGGTAGCACCAACCCAGTTTCTCTTGGGCATGGAAAAATCAGGTCATTTGCAATCTCAAGCAGAGAATTTTGTGAGGAAATAACAAATGACGTAAATAAATCAGATTTTACAGTTAGAATGCTTTTCCTAAAAAAAACCATTACAAAGCGGTTTCCTCTGCCTCTAAAAAAATGCAAAATATTTAATGTTGATAGTAAGTATGAAAGCTCACTTTCCAACACAAAAAAATACGTACCACACCGAGCACACAAGTTTAGTGGAAATATTTCAAACCGATTTCACATCAGTTGATACCTACTACACAATCTGTAGAAAATATAAACAAGCAGTGCCTAAAGAAAATCTTTGGAGTTATATTTCAGAGCTGCTGACTGCAGTCAACACATTTGCTGGCACAGCGGAATCCCTAGATAAAATGCTACATCAGTTTTAGATTCATGAAATCGTAAAACTTAATAACACACTCTCCAACCAATTGAGAATGGTTTGCTTTACGGCACACCAAGTGCAGTTTGCCTCCCTTACAGCTCGCCATCCTTACAGCTGCTTTCCCTTTTAACTCATCTGGTTTACCGAAATGTTACTATATAACTATTTTTTTTAAATGATTGAAGTGCTAACATCCAAGAGCCCTGAAAATGTGCTAGTCTGGCACACCAATCCCTGTGCATGCTGGATAAATGGAGCTTTACTATACAATGATAATTAAGATGCTACACAGTCATCACTTTACAGAGACCCAGACACAAGATGACTAAAATGACAACCGGGGGAGAGTTTGGGGAATTGTTCATCAAAAATCACCTGTTCGCCTCAAATATATCATGCCAAATTATTCCAATATTCTATCCAAATATATTGTGTGTGAAATGTATTATTGGTATTACTAATAAATCAAAATAGCTATCACTCAATGCTTTGTGAATTTATTCAAGAGATTTACTACATGCTCACTGAAATAATGAAGCAGATTACACAGTGAGCATGAGAAACCCACACATCAACAAAACAGCTTGGAGTGATGCCTACGTGGGAATTTACAAAGGAAAGTGACACAGCCATGAAAGGAAAGAACGCCACCCCAAAAGCAACACGCGAGGTGTCATAAGCTCTTGGAAAGCACCCACAGTATCACCTCAGGCATGGCACAGGAGCTTCCTTTGGATGGCCATCCTAAGTCATGGGGATCACAACAAACATTTGTTCCATAGCTGAAATCTGCTACACATTGGCGAAACACTGGAAAAAAAACTTACAGAGGGTAATGACGATTAATATTCAGCTTCATTGTCATTATTCCACCATATCCAAACCAATTTCTTTACATTAAATTCAGAGCATTTAATTTAACAACCAACAAAGAGAAACAACACATTCTAATCAGTGTTATCTGGACCATTTTCTTCCCATAAATGGTGGTCACCATGCACAACCTTCTCTTTCTGGATAATATAACCATGTGGCAGCACCTGGTGGCAACCCAAGGGCACAACGAACCATCGGCTCTAGAGGGCGGCGTCTTGGTGTGAGAGGCGCTAGTCACGGGATCGGTACCTGAGTTGGTATTTAAGGCCGGGCAACGTCCGTGTCCTGTGAGGAGTAGGGAGCTGTGTTGGAGAGAATAAACACGCCTAGTGCACACAATTCGTGTCCGACTAGTTTCTGGCTGGACTCCTGCGAGTCCCTGCTACAACAAATTTATAGAATTACTCCATAACCTACACTGAGCAGTGGAGAGGATTTCATGATTGCCTCATTCCTTCAAATGTCTGTCTATAATTTTGTAAACACCGGTTATCTTAAGGATTGGAAATCTACTGGATAATTTATTTGATAAATCAGAAGCACACATAAACTTTAGTTGCTTTCCTCTGGTATTATCATTATAAATCTGGATTGTTAACTGTAAGTACAACAAAATGTCTTTATCTGGAAAACAGTAATGGTACTTGACAATAGAATCTTAACTGGCATGCTTTGATTTAAGTAAGGTTCTTGCTGCATCACTGTTGCATTAGGTTTCAGCCCAGTCTTGCAAGCCACATATGATTTTGCGAAACAGCTGCCAATGCCTTAGGTTTGTGTAATTAATGATATAAATGAATGATAAGTAACTTACATTTTAGTGGTAAATTTAATGCCACATCATTGACGTATATATCCCAGATGTATTTTCAGATTAAGTTTGGTATATAAGAGCCATTTAATAGCATATTAGGACAGATTATTAATTGAATGGTCAAAGAGTACATTTTAATGTGGAGAAAAAAAGAGGGAAAGGAGAAACAGATTTGCAGAAGAAATTCTAGAGCTCATGGCTCAGGCAGCTGAAGGTTCAGCCACCAATTATAAACAAAATAGAGTACTGAGAGCTCAAGAAGGCTGGAGGAAAGACAACGTTAAAGGAACAGGGTTACACAAGATCATGAAAGCATCTCAATACAAGAATGAGAATTTTGAAATCAAAGTATTGTCAGACCAAGAGCTAATGCTTACAAATGAAGATGAGTTGATATGATTTCAGAGGGGCAAAGTAGTGCACAAGCTCAAACTTATGTAAGATGACGGAGAGCATCATGACAGAAGTAGCATTGAGTTCAATCAAGACGAAATCTTAGACCAACATCCTGGCGTCACTGCTGCTCCTGACCTGCAAATTGGACTGGTCCATGAGCCACATCATGGCCTCAGGCAGCAGATACTGAAACATTGTCCCTGGGTGAATGTTACCATATTATAATATGTAATCATATTTTTTGTATTTTCTTATGGCATAGGAGGAGGCCATACAGCCCATTGAGACAATGCTAGCTTTCAGAGAATTTCCATCTCTCACATGTCCATCATCCCTCTCCCAATTCACCTGCTATCCACATACAGCAGGGGTCATTTATAGTGCTCAATTAACCTCAAAAACAGCATGTATTTAGGATGTGCAATGATGCCAAATTATCTGGGAAAATCCAACCTGTAGAGGAGGAACATGCAAACTCCACACAGTCAGACTACGTCAAGATAGAATTTGGATTGCTGGAGGTGTGCTACCCAGATTAAAACTGCCAACAAACTCAGCAAGGTTGAGGTGTTTACACTGAAATTATTTGGTTTTCAATCCAGAGCGCTATCTGTTTGGAGACCAGATGGATTTCCCCAGGGTGCTCCAGTTTCTTCCCATATTATACAGACAGGGTTGGTAAACTGGCCACTGTAAACTACTGCTAACTTAGATGGGGGGGGGGGGTGAGGAAACCCAAATAGTTAATAGGGAGAATGAGGGGGGGGGGGGAGACAGAATGGGAAATTATTGGAGGATGTGATTGATGGAATTGCTGAGAGTCTGCATTTTCTCAATGTTCTTAACAAATATGAGATGTAAACATTTGAAATCCTGGCACCAGTGCAGGATTCATGATAGCACACTACCACTGACGTCCACAGACTTAAATATTGAAATCTATTCCTGGGCTCTGCAACAATGCAACTGAGTCCATTCATTTGAATAAGGATTTATGGCTGCAAAGCAAAGTAATACAATAGGGCCAGCTCCAATTCTTTTCCTCATGCGTGCAGTATTCATTTATTATTTTTAAAAGTGTATTGGAGTATTTCAATGTTTAGTTTGAAATGTTCAGTAACTAATGTATTTTAATCTTTTCTATCAGCCCGTGCATCCTGTAGTAGGTCCGGGTTCTTGCTGAAGTAGGAATTGATATGTGCCATAACCAACTTCTCAAAGCACTCCATCATCACTGATGTTGATGCCACTGTTCAGTAGTAATATAAGTATGTCACCTCATTCTTCTTGGGCACCGGTGTTATTGATACCCTATTAAAACAGGTGGGAACATAAAACCTCAGTAATGAGAGGTTGAAGATGTCCGCAGGTTTAGTTGGTCTGCTAGTTGGTCTGTACAGGTTTTGAGAACGCATCCAGGTATGTCATCAGGTCCAGATGCTTTCCGAGGGCTCACCCTCGTGAAGGATCTGAGGACATCAGCCTCGGTGACTGATTGCAACATCATCATGGGTTGAGGCTTCTCCCTATCAAACGCGAGTGGAACACATTGAGCTTGTCTGGGAGTGATGCTTCATTGTCACTTCGCCTGGTGTAACCTTGTCGGAATGATAGCCGTCTCGCTCTTGCTTGGTCTCGCAGGTGTAGAGAAGGTGACACCTGGAACAGCGGATACAGTAGATGCGGTTGGAGGAGGTGCAAGTGAAGCTCTGCCTCACCTGGAAAGGCTGTTTGGGTCCTTGGACTATACCGCTGTGCGGACCTGGACCTTCACGTCAATATTGTTCGTGATTGAAAGTAAAGCCTATTGTATGGGATGGCCTTGCTGCAAGTGCCGGTCCAGTAATTGTGGCGCCACCAGCGTTTTTTCAATCTCTTACCTCGATGGAGAAGCAATTTTTTTCCGTATCATATCTCCATCCCCACTGCTGCCAAACATCGCGGAGTTAGCGGCCTTTCCCGGAGACCGGCCCAGCGCTCCAAGCCACGGGAGTCTGCGGGACTTTAACATCGTGAAGCTTGCGATCCCTGTGCCAAGTATCAAAGCTGCAACCCCAGGGCCTTTGGACTTTAACATCATGAAGCCCACGGTCTCTGATAAGAAGAGGCCGACTTGGGAGCTCCAATCCCAAGCCGCTTCTCTCTCTTCATTTGGCAGCCCGGCTATCCTCCCCCCCCCCCCCCCAACTACGCACGTGCCGCGCCTCCAGCAGCTGGAGTCGCCCACAAGCTCCAAACCACCACCACCACCCACTACACTCACGCCGCGCCTCCCGCAGCTAGAATCGCCCACCCGCTCAAACCCCCCCCCCCCCTTTTCTCAAAATGCTCTGCCGATCGGGAGTAGAGATAAGGCGTAAGTTCCGCTGAACTCACAGCTGGCGCAGATCGCGAAGCCCCGCCCGCCTGCACGCCCTTCCCGTCCTCTGCGCGTTCCAGAGAGTCACGAGCAGGAACTTTGGTCACAAGCCCAGAGCCCCACTCTCACACCAGCATGCACTGCAGATCGGGAGAAGAGATAAAGCGAGGGTAAAGGCCCGATCCTGGGGTGGTGAAGCGGGAGAGTAGGGAGGAAGAGGGGGGCATGGGGGAGATGAGGAGGGAGAGTGTGGAATAGAGGGAGAGGAAGGGGGTGGGGAATAGATGGATTGCCCCCACCCCTCTCCCCCTCCTGCCCCACTCTTCCTCCTCTCTCCCCACACCATCCCCTCCCCACCCTCCCTTCCCCCCCACCTCGTCCTCCCTTTATCCCCCCTCCCCCTTCACCCCCTCTCAGCCCCCTCTCTCCCTCCTCTCATCTCTCTCACCCCTCTTCCCCCACCCACCCTCCCTCTCCTTCTGTCTCTTGCCCTTCTGTGCCACTTTCTTTTTGTCTCTCCGCATTCTCTGTCTGCTCTCACTCTCCACCCCCCCCCCGCTCTCTCTCCCCCTTTCTCTCCCTCCCCTCTCTCTCTCCCTCCCCCCTCTCTCCCTCCCCCTCTCCCTCTCTCTCTCCTTCACCCTGTCTCTCTCCCACCCCCCTCTCTCGCCCCTCTCTCTCCCCCTCCCCCTCTCACTCTCTCTTCCTCTCCCCTGCCCTCCTCTAAACCCCCTTCCCCCTCCCCTCCACCCCATCCTCCACCCCTCCCCCCTCCACTTCCCCCCACATCTCCCCCCACCTCTCCTCCCTTCTCACCCCATCTCCCTCTTCCCTTCCCCCTTCCCTTCCTCTCTCCTCCCATCTCTCTCCCCTCCTCCCCCACCCTCCCTCTCCTCTTCCTCTCCTCCTCCTCTCCTCCAACCCCCCCTCTCCCCCTGTCTCTTTCCCTTTTGTCTCTGCCTCTCTCACTGTCTCTCCCCATTTTCTCTCTGCCCTCACTCTCTCCCTCTCTAGACATGCCTGCGAGTTGGGGGCTATGCGTCAGTGGCTAGGGCGGTTTTGGGGTAAAAGGATCTAATTAATATTAATATAATATCAAGGGGGTAGTTAGTGTGGGGGGTGGTTAGTGTGTGTGACGCCGCATCTACGCCAAAACGGTACACGGTAGCGCTAACAGCTTTTTCCTGTTGTCGCCCTTGTCTAGTTTCATTCAGATTTGATGTTATATTTCACAAATTATTTATATTTAATGGTTTCAAAAAGTCACCTTTAAAAAGATTTTTACGGTTAAATCCTTGCAGCCCCAGCTTATAACAAACTTCCGTACAAAGTTGCATTCCAGGAACACTCTGTGCTTCCACCAAATTTTCATCTGAATGGAATCTCACAGTCCCGCGACATTTGTAACAATGTTGCCATCATAGAACACTTACTCCTGCTCCTGCCAGCACAGGAGGGGGAGGGGCCAGGGGAAGTGGAATTAGAAGTGCTGGGCGAGGCAGGGGAAGTGCAATTGAACTTTTTTTTAATGTCCAGTGCTGGGGGAAGCAGGGGAGTGGTAGAATCTTACGTTGGGGAACGGGTTGCGTTGGGGGCCAGGCCTCCGGTGGTGGCTATGGGTGTTGTCGAATATTGCGTTAAAAATGAGCCGACTTGCACAGCTGGGGGCTATGGGTGAGTGGTGGAATATTGCATTGGGGGAACGGGTTGCGTTGGGGGAACGGGTGAGTGGTTGAATCTTACGTTAGGCAACAGGTTGCATTGGGAGACCAGGCCTCCCGTGGAGGCTATGGGTGAGTGGTGGAATATTGCGTTGGGGGAACGGGTGAGTGGTGGAAACGGGTTGCGTTGGGAGAACGGGTGAGTGGTGGATTACTGCGTTGGGGGAACGTAGCCCAACGGGTCCCACTTCGTCTAGTATCTATATACTATTAAAACTGTGTGTGTGTGTGTCTGCCGACCGGGTGTGTGTCAGATTTTCCCTTTGTTTTCATGGTTCGACAAAACCACACTTTCAAACCCCGAGATATTTTCCATTTTGCCACACATTACACTTTTACATTCACCCATTCAGTTCTCATTACATTTAGACATTTTAATGTTCACTTTTTACAATAAAATCCTTCACACCCCCCCCCCCCCCCCCCCCCCCCCGACACACACACTCACTCATTTTGTGGCCTCCTACTGGCCAGACACCATAACGGCAGCTGCTGCAGCCCGCTCTCCTCCAAAAACGCCTCAATTTTCTTTCCCCGCAGCCGATTTTCGCGAATGAAGCACGTTCGGGGACCAGACCCAACAGGTCTGCACTTGGTCTAGTATATTACTAAAACACTCATCGTGTTTGTTTGTTTGTATGCGTACGTGTGCGTGAGATCCCAAAAACCAGCCAAAACGGTACACAATAGCACCACAATGTTTGGGTCACCTTACCATTGTCCTGGGATGTAAATGAAACAAGTTTTGTTCGGATTGATGTTACATTTTACAAGTTATTGACAAACACAAAAATCACTTTCCAAACCGCTTTTCCACGTCCCCTGCCGTCAGCTGCGTTACAATGTCACAATGGGATCCTGAATCTCAATTACATTTTTAAAAAATCACGATTTTAAAAAAAACTCTTTGATTTTCAAATTCTTCCATTTTCATTAACAGCAAACACTGTTTAGGTTATTTGAAAGACAAATCACAATTTTCATTGTGGAAGGGGTGGGATAGGGGGGAGGTGATGAGTGGGGGAGCGGAGGGGGATAGAGGGAGAGGACGGGGTATGGAGAGAGAGGGATGGGAAAGTGGGGGAGGTGAGGAAGGAGAGTGGGGGATAGAGGGAGAGGAGGGGAGGTAGGAAGTGGGGGATAGAGGGAGAAGAGGGCAGTGGGGGAGGTGAGGAGGGAGAGTGGGATGGGGGGATGGTCAGGAGTGGGGAGCAGGGAGATATAGGGAAAGGAGGGGGGTAGGGAGGGGAGAGGGGTTATGGAGGGAGGGAGGGAGTGACTAAGGGTAGGGGAAAGGAGAGGGAGAGGTGAGGGAAGGAATGGGGGAGGGGAAAGAAGAGGAACGGTGAAGAGGAGGGGGAGGGAGTACTGGGGAATGAGGGGGAATGGGGAGGATGAGGGGTGGCGAGGCACAGTTGATAGGGGGTTGCCGTGACTCGCGTCACAACGGGGATCTCTGGCATCACAACGGGAACCCCTCAGCTGCGCCTGCGCAGTTGGGGGCTGTGGGTCAGTGGTAGAATATTGCCCTGGGGAACGGGCCCAACGGTCTAGTAGATCTTTAAAAACAAGGCCCAGTTCTAATCTTGTTGTCACCTCATGGGCAATATGGAGTTTAATTCGAGCAAGTGTGGTGTGTTGCATTTTGGAAGTCAAATGCAAGAGAAAGTATATAGTTAATGGCATGACCTTTAGCAACATTGATCGGAGGGATCTTGTGGCAAAAGTAGATAGTGTGGTAAAGAAGGCCAATGGCCTACTTGTCTTCATTATTCAGGGCTTTGAGTACATGACTCAGGAAGTCATATTGCAGCTTTATAGGACTTTGGTTAGGCTGCATTTGGAGTATTCAGGGCTCTCACTTAACTTTTTTTCCCTGTTGCCAGCCGGGAAACCTAGGCAGCTTTTTAGGTTGCCAAATGACAAATGCCAAATGTTTAGGTGGTTATTTAAGACGGTTTGCATGATGCATGCGATAATGTGCTCCGACGAGTGCGTAGTTACCAGTCGGAATTATGCTCAATGAAGCATTCACATATTATTTCTGCTTCAAATAAAGTCATAAACTAAACATATTCACAAATCAAGACATGATATATACCACAATGGCATGCAGCAAAATTATAATACAGTATCTCAACTCTTTTTACACATTACAATTAATGCAATTTCTATTAGTTCTTTCCACTTCCAAACAAAATTGTGGTTGGATTATTCAGCATATGATCAACCTGTGTCAATAAATCCTGGACCATGGTAACGTATATGCTTAACCATGCATATGCCCATGGGGGGGAGATGTGAATCAGTGCGGGGTGGATAGATGTGGGGGGGGGGGGGAATGGGAATAGGTGCAGAATGGATGGATTGAGGCAGGTGAATTAGTACGTGTTGGTTGGAGTATGTAAAATTGTGAGGGGAGAGCACGGGGATGTCAATGGTGTTGAATGGGGGGGGGGGATCAGTACGGGGTGGATGGGGGGGATCAGTACAGGATTAATGGGGGGGATCAGTATAGGATGAATGGGGGTAGACAAAAATGCTGGAGAAACTCAGCGGGTGAGGCAGCATCTATGGAGCGAAGGAAATAGGCAACGTTTCGGGTCGAGGCCCTTCTTCAGACTGTTCCCCCCCATTCTTCTTGAATGGGGGGGATCAGTACAGGATGGATGGGGGGGGATCAGCACAGGATGAATGGGGGGGGATCAGTACAGGATGAACGGTAGGTGGTCAGTACAGTGTGGATCGGAGGGTCTGTGCAGGATGACTGGTGATCATTACAGGATGAATCGGGGGATCAGTACAGGATGAATGGGGGATCAGTACAGGATGAATGGGGGGGATCAGTACAGGATGAATGGGGGGGCTCAGTACAGGATGAATGGGCGGACCAGTACAGAATGAATGGGGGTAGACAAAAATGCTGCAGAACAGCCGGGGGTGAAGCAGCATCTATGGAGAGAAGGAAATAGGCAACGTTTCGGGTCAAGGCCCTTCTTCAGACTGTTCCCCCATTTATCGTGAATGGGGGGGGATCAGCGCAGGATGAATGTGATGATCCGTACAGATTGAATGGGGGGGGGTCAGTACAGTGTGGATCGGAGGGTCTGTGCAGGATGAATGGGGGTTTAGTATAGGATGAATGGGGGGGTTCAGTACAGAATGAATGGGGGGATCAGTAAAAGATGAATGGGGGAACAGTACAGGATGAATGAGGGGATCAGTACAGGATGAATGAGGGGTTCAGTACAGGATGAATGAGGTGATCAGTACAGGATGAATGAGGGGTTCAGTACAGGATGAATGGGAGGGATCAGTAAAAGATGAATGGGAGATCTGCGTTGCCAAGCCGGGCAAAATGACTTGGCGTTTAGGTTGCCCAGCGGCATTTTGGGTGGTCATTGGCACCTAGGCAACCGCTAATTTCGAGCCATGGTATTGTGTTCAGTTTTGGTCGCCCCATTACAGGAAGGATGTGGTGGCTTTGGAGAGGGTGCAGAAGAGGTTTACCAGAATGCTGCCTGGATTTGAGGGTATTAGCTATGAGGGATTGGACAAACTTGGATTGTTTTCTCTGGAACATCAGACGTTGAGGGGAGACCGGTTACAAGTGTAAAACATTACGAGGTATAGATAGGGCAGGCTGTCAGACTATTTTTCCAAGGCTGGAAATGTCAAAGTCCACAGGGCACAGCTTTAAGCTGATAAAGCCAACGTTTAAAGGAGATATGTAGAGTGAGTTTTTTTTAAAAGAGAAACCAGCGAGGTGGTGGAATCCGACACAATGGGGTAATTTAAGAGGATTTTATGATGAGCTCATAGATATGCAACGAATGGAGAGATAAGGATCACATGCAAGCAGAGGACTTAGTTTAACTTGGCATAATGTTGGGCATGGAAATTGTGAGCTAAAGAGCCTGTTCCTGTGCTATACTGTTCTATGTTCTAACAGATTATCAACCAGAAACTGGAACTTTAATCTAATGTCCATGTTAATGAATGTACCTTCTTTTCAAAATTAATCCAGCATTGATGTTGGCTGTTAAGAAAGTCATTTTATTTTCCAGAATAGAGCTAGAGGTTTCTTCACCATCCACCCGAGCTGGAGGATACAGTCACCACTGCTACACTAGAGTGTTAACTGAATTTGTTATCTGACAGCCTATTCCCTCAGTAGTCAGGGGGTTATATCCATTATGATGATACAAATAAATAGTTTTTTTACCCTAACTGTTAAAAACACTATTGCCATTTAGCAATTATCCTTTGGAGTCAGTTTATTTTTAAATCTGAAGTGCTCGCATTGCAGGTACACATTTACTGTACACAAAATGTGGCACTGGAGCACGATACAGTATAAATCAAATGTCATCTTGTCCCTCTTTACATTTTAAATACATTACACTGAAAACAAATGCTTGTACAGTGTAAACTGAAATTATAATTAAATTAAGCAAGTAAGCATATTTAGAAGAACGTGTTAACAAAATGTCAGTGCTTTTCCAAATAGTTAAAAAATAAGGAAGACACATTAGGTAAATATTATGACAAAATTGAAGTGTTAAAGACAAAATGTGTTACACTGACTCTGACAAACCGTCTATTAAACACATTTTGACATAACTGGACTCACCCTCCATCACTTTAGCAGTCCTACTCCTGCTAACGAGATAACTGTTGATTCCATTATTCTCCCATATTTTGATTTCAATGCCATCTGTACAGCTTACGAAATAGACTTTTCAAAACAACACAACATTAAAAGGGTACTTACTGCTACAATATCAATGGCCAAGAGTATTGTAAAAAGAAAATCTAAGTGGTGCAAGTTATGCATCTGTGTGATATTGCCCTACGAGTGGCCAGGAATGGAATTATTTTTTAGACTTTACCATATGGATTTAACACTGCACAGGTTGGTGTTGTTGACTGAAATTGACGAATTTGAAGAACACTAAAGCAAATTATTGGTACAACTGTGCTTTAATTCCACAAAAATAAACACATATTGAAAAAGATATATTCTACATTTGGTCTAGAAACCTCATAAGAGCTTCTGAAGCTACTATTCTTCCAGAGAACTCTTCCATGTTGCTCCTGTAACTATGGTGGAGTACTGGCAAGGCCAACTCCTGTTTCTAGCATTTGTTCCATTGTGCAATGCCAGTATAAAGTCATTACAGACATTTAATACAACCAACTAGTCTAGGACATTCACTCAATTGGTAAGGGAGATTAGCAGTTGTGGGAAAATGAAGTGAATGCCTTGGAAAATACTGCATCACATAATTGTCTTATCTGCAAAGCCCTGGTAGAATAGAATAAACAGCCCTGCATCTTGGGTGTTTCGCCTCACACATGGAATTTTCCAGATGACAGGCTCAAAAACTCTCACTGGCATCTTTCCAAATTTACACTCCATCAATACATTTGACAGCACAGGTGGCAAGAGCAGTAACTGTTTAGCCAATGAACCCATACCATAGCAGCTTCTCCGCACAATCCCATAGTCGTTTCTTTGATACAGAGGCCATGGTTCAATATTTTCTATCCCCACCTTAGACATCATATCTGCCATTGCCAAAGCACCAAATAGTTTAAGAACTAATTGCTTTGTAACTGCCAAAGATGGACAAAATGAAAAACAAGTCAGTCAATAAAACAGATTCACCATGCTTATTTATCTAGCTCCAACATATTATGTTTTATGGCGGGGTACACAAAAGGCTGGAGAAACTCAGCGGGTGCAGCAGCATCTAAGGAGCGAAGGAGATAGGCGATGTTTCGGGCCGAAACCCTTCTTCTGAAGAAGGGTTTCGGCCCGAAACGTCGCCTATCTCCTTCGCTCCTTAGATGCTGCTGCACCCGCTGAGTTTCTCCAGCTTTTTGTGTACCCTCAATTCTCCAGCATCTGCAGTTCCTTCTTTAACATATTATGTTTTATCTCCACTTTCCTATTGCATGAGGATTATTGTGCCTCGTGTGCCATCCTTGTAGCTCCTGGGCACTTCGTTCATTATACTAATTTGTTCACATAGAAATTCATTTTTGATTTCAGTAAAGTGGCAACTTATCAAACAAAAGCTGAAGGACAATAGTGGTGTCCATAGCAAACAATATTTGTTGAACTAACTGTGTGCCTTTACCATACACCTGACACCTTATCATGTCTTAAGTGCAGAGCATTCTACACTGAGGCATCAGAAATCATTCTACTTGGCATTTACTGTTTCGCAAAATCATTCAAATCTATTTATGAATAAAAACCAAGGGTAGATGTTTCTGCTAATTATTTAAAATAACTGAACTTAATCTGACATTTAAAAGTTTTTAAGTAGCAGAAATTACAGCAGAGCTATCTACTTTTGATAAACATTTAATTGATGTTTGAAAGATGCAGCATGGAAACAAGCCCTTCGGCCCACCAAGTCAACACAGACCCGTCCAGTTCTAGTTTATCCAAGTTTCTCATCCATTCCCTGCAAATAGAGGCAATTTACAGAGGCCAATTAACCTACAAACCATCACGCCTTTGGGAGGCAGGGGGAAATCACAGCACCGGGAAGAAACCCACGCGGTTTCAGGGAGAACATGCAAACTCCACATAGACAGTACTCAAGGTCAGGATCCAACACAGGTCTCTGGCACTGTGGGGCAGCAACTGGACCAACTGTGCCACTGTGCTTCCCTCATGAGTAAATCATCCAGTTTACTTTAAAATGTGCGCCATCCTAAATCACACTACATCTTGTTACTACTCTGTCCTTATTTAAAAGGATTGTTTTTTTTAAATCAAATACTTAGCTATAAATAGTAACTATTCATTAAATATTTATTGATAACGCCACCGTAATCAAGAGATTAGCTCTTAGGGCTAATGGAATCAAGGGATATGGGGAAAAATCAAGAAGGGGATACTGATTTTAGACGAACAGCGGCGCATAGATGATCATATTGAACGGCGGCGCTGGCTCGAACCACCGAATGGCCTACTTCTGCACCTATTTTTCTATGTATGTATTCATAATTTCTGTGTATTATGAAAGCAATATTCCACAATTATTAAAACAGTATTTAGCAATAACATGCCATTCTGGTTGAAACTTATTTTAAAAGGAGTTGATCAATGTGGGGGCGGAATGGTACTCGGATTAATGCGAATGGGCCAAACATTAACATTGCATCGAGAGGTCGGTCCCAAGCCGGATCGATGACTGTCCTTTCCCTCCATTGATGATGCCTTACCAAATGCCTTCCATCACTTTGTGTATTTAGCCTACATCAGTTTCTAATGTCAGGCAGAGAGAACGGGCAATCCAGCAAGCAAAAAATTGTTGACATCTTTCACATGCCCGATTTGGTCAAAGGAGGAGCAAGGGATGGCTCAGCAGAGAGCGAAGCCTGAGCCGCTGGGATTGCGCTGAACTTTACTGCGATGCGGGTGGTACCCGATGAGTAAATACCCCGATGCTGCGGCTCCTTCACCCTCCAAGGAGCCGGGGGTTGGGCCATGCAAGGCTGGGCAGTGTTAAATAACGTCAGATGAAAGGCTGGGTTGGGTGAGACCCTCAATCCTACGCATACCATTCCCGGCGCTCCTCTCGTGGTTTTGAGCTGGACAAGTGAAGATAGATGTGTGACTCACCAAGCAACAATGCGATGCAAAAGGCGACGCTCGCCATCGTCCTGGGAGATGGGCATGGGCGCGAGCCTCGGCAGCAGCAGAACAATCCCTGGAAGTGGAATGTAGCCCGGGGGCGCGTCGGCCGCTCGGCATCATGGGAACAGCAGCACGATTGGTCCCCGCGATGGCTGCAAAAGAGGGACTGTAGAAGCAGTGGTGGGCAACTTTGGTGGCGGGTTGCAGTAGGAAAGAGCTTCAAGGATTGCGATAGTGGGGCTGCAGAGTTTGCAAACGTCGTGTTGCAGGGTTTGCGATAGTGGGGCTGCAAGGATTGCGATAGTGGGGCTGCAAGGATTGCGATCGTGGGACAGCATGGGGTGCGATGGGGCTGCAGGGAGCAAAGCAAAATGAAAAGTACATCGCAGAGAAAGGAATATCAGTCTTGCAGAGGAGAACAAATTGCAGGTTTAGTAAAGTGAGGGTTTGGAGGGGTTTCAAAGAAAGTGTAGAAAGAACTTTCAAAAGGCTTGAGACAATTAATATAAACAGGGCAATCATAAGTCAAATAATCTAAATTGCCATTGTTTTTTTTTTGCGAATGTGACGAATTCAGTGTAGTATTCAGCCGTAAGAGCCATCACAACCACTTTTCTTCCCGCGAAGTTGATTTATCCCTGTTCCATCTGAGATTTCGGCAAATGTTAGTGCATCGCAACACAGATTATTATTTTGATTAACATCCTGATTGTATTGTAAATATGAATAGCTTAAAAAGTTTTAAGACTCATAATATTGTCTTCATGAATACGTTTGTCTCCTTTGGACTCATGCCTATTGTTTATAATCAATTTATAGTTCATAATCAGTTTTTTTTTAATGCATTTCTGCATCAGTTCATATCCAGCAGTTATGTTAGTTATAAAATAGATGAACGAATAATCTAAAGTTAAACACTGATATGGGACTTGATCTGCTTGAACATAATCAGATATTCAAGATACTGTATGTTCCAGTAGTTCTTTCTATGTTATAAAAACTGGTGCTGCTTCAATGCAGAGTATAAATAAGATATGGGAATGTAAATCCTGAATTATCTTTTACAAACATACTGTATAATTTATACACGTAGCACCTTTTGCAATCTTAAGATTAAAGTATTTTTACAGCTGAATAAATATTTGAACTGCAATCTCTGTTTTAATGCAGGAAATGAAATAATCAATCTGTATATGGATCATTTCTCAGAAACAAACATTTTAAAAATGTCCTCTTTTAATGATATTACCTGGCAGAACACCACAGAGAAATTCACTGCAAGATGGCCTTGTGCGATCTCTGTTTGCCTATATGATTGTTTTAAATCATATCTGAAAAATTAATCAGCTGTCACTCTAAATGTGTATGACTGTCCTCTCCTCTATATACGATCGTTGGATGGATTCCCTATAGAGAGGACGCCTGTGCGTGACTTTGTTTAACGTGGGTAGACTGGTGCACAAACAGCCACCACACGGTCCTTGACAGATCTGGGTCAGGATCCAGTGGCATTGAGTCCATGACGATCGGAGACCCTTTTCTGCTGCAGCCTTCATCCCCCTTCCCAGCCGTTGTGACGCTCCACTAAGGTCAACCATCATCCTCCGCCTGTTCCACTGTTGAGGTCTCGGTTCGATTGCTCTTTGTCAGAGACCTCCCCCTCGACCTTACCGCCATGGCTGGCCCTACCAGTAGCATAGCTCCAGACGGCATCGCTTTCAGGATCTCAGGACCACACAAGCTTCTTCACCACGACAAGGTGACAATCATGAGTGCTCTGACCTTGCAACATTCATTCAATGTGAAACAAGAACATCAAACTAAAATTAATCAATGAAAATATGATGGGTATTTCATTGGTCTTCAAAGATATAAGATCTTATTCAAACACGGGAAAGTTCATTAGGTAAAGTTAAGAATGATTGTGTTTAGCTTGGTTAACCCAGTCTTTACTTCCAATGCTTTCCTCTCACGCTAAAGGATTTATGACCCTCAATGAAAGTAGCACTATGCAGGAGAGCTGAAATAACAGAGAATTGGAAAGATGAAAAAAATCCTTGCACCATTTCCCCTTCATAATTAATGATCCACAGCAGTTCTTTGCTTTACTTTTAAACATTGACTAGACCAGGCACGTGCCGTGAGTAATTACTCTGGGTAGGCACTCAGTCGGATTAAAAACATGTAAACCGCGCATGCACAGATTGTTCTCTCCGTAAAAATAATAAATAAATATAAAAACAGTAACAATTCAATTTGCCCAAGGCTTCCTAGTCTCCTTCATTCTGAATTACTGAATGGATGGGGGGCAGGGGGGGGTGAAGGATGATGGCAGGTGGAGAGATGGTGGGAAAAGCAGGAGCACACAGGGAAAAGTTGAATCAGTTGTCATCTTATTGAATGACAACACTTGTTCAAGGGACCAATTGGGGGGACAGTTCCTTTCACAGCATGTGGAAGTCTGCCAGGGGTAAAGTTGCGGGGAGCGCAGGAATGTTGAGAATAAGGGGGTCGGTGATAATGCCAGTAACTCACGCACTCACCGCTGCTGCGGCGCTCTAGGAGTGGAGCCACCACATTGTAGCCGGGGATTGAAGCAGCTCCGGTAGCTGCGAGCGGCCGCCGGGACCCGACAGTCAAACTGTCCGCCACTTCAGCGCTTTCTGCTGGCCCGCTAACTTCTGGCAGTGCTCTCCATCTGAACATCTCTCACCTGCCGCTCGCTCATGTCAGTGACTTCCTGCAAATCCTTAAATTCCCACAGCTGAGTAATCGCGCTATCGGAATTTAAGGATTTACGGGAAATGAGTGAAGCCAGCGAGCGGCACGAGAGAGGTTTTGCACGCCTCTGTGCAAGGAGCGTCGCAAATGGCATTATCCCGATCCCCCCTTCACAACATTCGTGCCCTCCTTCACAACATTCGTGCCCTCCTCGCAACTTTACCCCAGGCCATACTCCCCAAAGGCTCTGAAAGGAGCGCTCCCCACCCCCACACCCCACACAAAGTATGGTATTAAAAACATAAACACAAAATGTACTTACCACATTTTCAGTGCACGAGCTCCATTCTTCTCTCCCTGTTTCCAAAGATACACTTAAAATAATGCCAATCCATATTTCAAAAACTCGCCAAGAAACCAGCGCTGCGCATGCGCAGTGCTGCAAAGGCAGAGTTTCCGCTGCCTTCAGCCCCGATTGAAATTGACGGCTTTAAGCAGCGCTGACGGCACGTGAGCTGCACAGACCTTCAAGGCTTACAAGTGCTGTGGATGAAAGGCACAGAGAATTATGCCTACCTAGGAGATCGATCTCTTAGACAGGCATTATTCTCCCATGCCTTTATTATTTATATTTAGTAATTACTATGTTATAATTTTAGTCAGGGTGGGCAGTGCCTACCTTGCCTACCCTGACGGCACGTGCCTGGACTAGACTAAGTGAGACCCGTTGGGTCCCATGTTCACACGGGAGGGCTGGTCCCCCAATGCAATACTTCACCTCTCCACCAATTCCAATATTGGTGGCCATTGGGGGAGGGGGGGAGTGAGGCTTTCTAGAGCGCTAGTATGGGTGTTGTGCACCAAAGGGACTGGTTTCCAGAGGGCTAGTATGGACATTGTGGGCCAAATGGATTCTTGGGCTGGCAGCTCAGTCACTCAGGCCTGGTGGGCTGGCAGCTCGGTCACTCAGGCCTGGTAGGCTGGCAGCTCAGTCACTCAGGCCTGATGGGCTGGCAGCTCAGTCACTCAGGCCTGGTGGGCTGGCAGCTCAGTCCCTCAGGCCTGGTGGGCTGGCAGCTCAGTCACTCTGGGCTGGCAGCTCAGAAACTGCCAGAAATTCTGCCCAAAATAGGTGAGAGACTCTGAGAGAGAAGGGGGAGAGGGTGGAGAATCAATTTTAGACATTTTCATCTTTTTCTGCAGATCACAGCAATGAATGCCATGAATCAACAATCAGGGAGATTAATGCAATGGAAAGGAAGGACATTAGCTTGGAGCATGTGGAATCGGTATGGGTAGAGCTGCGAAACACTAGGGCAGAAAACGCTAGTGGGAGTTGTGTACAGGCCACCTAACAGTAGTAGTGAAGTTGGGGATGGTATAAAACAGGAAATTAGAAATGCGTGCGACAAAGGCAAAACAGTTATAATGGGTGACTTCAATCTACATATAGATTGGGTGAATCAAATTGGCAGGGGCGCTGAGGAAGAGGATTTTTTGGAAAGTATGAGGGATAGTTATCTAAATCAACATGTAGAGGAACCAACGAGAGAGCAGGCTATTTTAGACTGGGTATTGAGTAATGAGGAAGGGTTAGTTAGCAGTCTTATTGTGCGTGCCCCCTTGGGCAAGAGTGACCATAATATGGCCGAGTTCTTCATTAGGATGGAGAGTGACATTGTTAATTCAGAAACAATGGTTCTGAACCTAAGGAAAGGTAACTTTGAGGGTATGAGACGTGAATTGGCCAAGATTGACTGGCAATCAATTCTAAAAGGGTTGACGGTGGATACGCAATGGAAGACATTTAAAGACTGCATGGATGAACTACAAAAATTGTTCATCCCAATTTGGCAAAAGAATAGATCAGGGAAGGTAGTGCATCCATGGATAACAAGGGAAATCAGGGATAGTATCAAAGCAAAGGATGATGTGTACAAAGTAGCCAGGAAAAGCAGCAAACCAGAGGACTGGGAGAAATTCAGAGACCAGCAGAGAAGGACAAAGGGCTTGATTAGGAAAGGAAAAATAGATTATGAAAGAAAACTGGCAGGGAACATAAAAACTGACTGCAAAAGTTTTTATAGATATGTGAAGAGAAATAGATTAGTTAAAACAAATGTAGGTCCCTTGCAGTCAGAAACAGGTGAGTTGATCATGGGGAACAAGGATATGGCGGACCAATTGAATAACTACTTTGGTTCCGTCTTCACTAAGGAAGACATAAATAATCTGCCGGAAATAGCTGGGGACCGCGGGTCAAAGGAGTACTTGAGTGAAATCCAGGTTAGTCGGGAAGTGGTGTTAGGTAAATTGAATGGATTAAAGGCCGATAAATCCCCAGGGCCAGATAGGCTGCATCCCAGAGTACTTAAGGAAGTAGCTCCGGAAATAGCGGATGCATTAGTGATAATCTTTCAAAACTCTTTAGATTCTGGAGTAGTTCCTGAGGATTGGCGGGTAGCAAACGTAACCCCTCTTTTTAAGAAGGGGGGGAGAGAGAAAACGGGGAATTACAGACCAGTTAGTCTAACATCGGTAGTGGGGAAACTGCTAGAGTCAGTTATTAAAGATGGGATCGCAGCACATTTGGAAAGTGGTGAAATCATTGGACAAAGTCAGCAGGGATTTACGAAAGGTAAATCATGTCTGACGAATCTTGTGGAATTTTTCGAGGATGTAACTAGTAACGTGGATGGGGGAGAACCAGTGGATGAGGTGTATCTGGACTTCCAGAAGGCTTTCAACAAGGTCCCACATAAGAGATTAGTATATAAACTTAAAGCATACGGCATTGGGGGTTCAGTATTGATGTGGATAGAGAACTGGCTGGCAAACAGGAAGCAAAGAGTAGGAGTAAACGGGACGTTTTCACAATGGCAGGCAGTGACTAGTGGGGTACCGCAAGGCTCAGTGCTGGGACCCCAGCTATTTACAATATACATAAATGATCTGGATGAGGGAATTGAAGGCAATATCTCCAAGTTTGCGGATGACACTAAGCTGGGAGGCAGTGTTAGCTGTGAGGAGGATGCTAGGAGACTGCAAGGTGACTTGGATAGGCTGGGTGAGTGGGCAAATGTTTGGCAGATGCAGTATAATGTGGATAAATGTGAGGTTATCCACTTTGGTGGCAAAAATAGGAAAACATTATCTAAATGGAGGCCGATTAGGAAAAGGGGAGATGCAGCGCGACCTGGGTGTCATGGTACACCAGTCATTGAAAGTAGGCATGCAGGTACAGCAGGCAGTGAAGAAAGCCAATGGTATGTTAGCTTTCATAGCAAAAGGATTTGAGTATAGGAGCAAGGAGGTTCTACTTCAGTTGTATAGGGTCTTGGTGAGGCCACACCTGGAGTATTGCGTACAGTTCTGGTCTCCAAATCTGAGGAAGGACATTATTGCCATAGAGGGAGTGCAGCGAAGGTTCACCAGATTGATTCCTGGGATGTCAGGACTGTCTTATGAACAAAGACTGCATAGACTCGGTTTATACTCTCTAGAATTTAGGAGATTGAGAGAGGATCTTATAGAAACTTACAAGATTCTTAAGGGGTTGGACAGGCTAGATGCAGGAAGATTGTTCCCGATGTTGGGGAGGTCCAGGACAAGGGGTCACAGCTTAAGGATAAGGGGGAAATCCTTTAGGACCGAGATGAGAAGGATTTTTTTCATACAGAGAGTGGTGGGTCTCTGGAACTCTCTGCCACAGAGGGTAGTTGAGGCCAGTTCATTGGCTATATTTAAGAGGGGGTTAGATGTGGCCCTTGTGGCTAAGGGGATCAGAGGGTATGGAGAGAAGGCAGATACGGGATACTGAGTTGGATGATCAGCCATGATCATATTGAATGGCGGTGCAGGCTCGAAGGGCCGAATGGCCTACTCCTGCACCTAATTTCTATGTTTCTATGTTTCTATGAAGGAGGAAAGTCTACCCTGGCCTGTATCTCACAGGGAGCCAATGAAGGGAGGGAGAAAAATACTGGGGTGAGGTTTAATACTTGCAGGGGGAATACTTACTGATGGGTCAAAGGGACCCCTGGGCTAGTACAGGCATGATGGGCTGAAGGGGCTCTTTAAAAAAGTATATATGTGAAATCTCAGTGAAAGGCACTTTATCTGGACTTTTCCTGGCCAGGCACGGTCCGTTTGGGCCAAAATGCTCATCCTGGGCTAATGCGGGCATTTGGGGCAAAAGGGACTGGTTTCGTGGCTAATAGGGGCCTTGTGGGCCGAAATGAGTGGTTTCAGGCAGGCCAAACAACCCATTTCATTTCCATTTCAATTTTAAGCACAGGGCAAGCCAAACAACTCATTTCATTTCCATTTGCATTTCTATTTCAATTTCAAGCACAGGGCAGTCCAAACAACTCATTTCACTTCCATTTCCATTTAAATTTCAAGCACATGGCAGGCCAAACAGCTCATTGCATTTTCATTTCCATTTCCATTGCTGTTTCAAGCACAGGGCTGGCCAAACAGCTCATTGCATTTTCATTTCATTTCCATTGCAGTTTCAAGAACAAGGCAGGCCAAATAGCTAATTACATTTTCATTTCATTTCCATTTCCACTATAATTTCGAGCACAGGGCAGGCCAAACAGCTCATTGCATTTTTATTTAATTTCCATTTCCACTTCCACTGCAGTTTCGAGCACAGGGGAGGCCAAACAGATCATTCCATTTTCATTTCATTTTCATTTTAACTGCAGTTTCGAGCACAGGGCAGGCCACACAGCTCATTGCATTTCAATTTCCATTTCCACTGCAGTTACGCTCACAGGGCAGGCCAAACAGCTCATTGCATTCTTATTTCATTTCCATTTCCACTGCAGTTTCGAGCACAAGGCAGGCCAAACAGCTCATTGCATTTTCATTTCATCTCCATTTCCACTGCAGTTTCAAGCACAGGGCAGGCCAAACAGCTCATTGCATTTTCATTTCCATTTCCACTGCAGTTTCAAGCACAGGGCAGGCCAAACAGCCCATTGCATTTTCATTTCCATTTCCACTGCAATTTCAAGCACAGGGCAGGCCAAACAGCTCATTGCATTTTCATTTCATTTCCATTTTCACTGCAGTTTCAAGCACAGGGCAGGCCAAACAGCTCATTGCATTTTCATTTACATTTCCACTGCAGTTTCAAGCACAGGGCAGGCCAAGCAATTCATTTCATTTTCATTAAGGGCTAACAAATCATTTATTTCAAGTACACTGCAGACTCACAGTTCAGTTGATTCACAGCTTAGAATCATAGTTGTGGCCTCTCCCTCACGATCTTCCAGAGTGACTGACTCACTTCCAGGCATCCGGGGTTTTATAGTCCTGCCCCCCCTGGAAGGGGCATTACCTTCATCATGGTGATTGACAGGCGAAAGGACCAATGAGCTATCTCAAGATTTTTTAAACACTCCTAACCTTTATAGTTTTCAGCGATCGGAAAAATTTGCGCGGCTGCCACAGCGGAGGAGGACTGTGAGAAAGATGGCCAAAAATCATAGCAAGAGTGATTTCTAAATGTAGCATTTTTTCTAAAATCAATATACAGTGCAGACAGGAAGTGGGCAAGATGAGACTTTTAGTTATATAGATGGTTTAATAACCAAAATTCATGTAAACATTTGAATTAGGTGTAGGCTGCTCAACCTCTCAAGACTATGCATCCATTTAATAAGATGTCCAACGTGTCCAAGATATCTTCAAATCAGGGGGAGAGGAGCCTGAGGTCGTGGTACATATAGGCACCAATGACATAGGTAAAAAAAAGGGAAGAGGTCCTGAAGGGAGGATTTAAGGACTTGGGAGGAGAGTTGAGGAAAAGGACCAAAAAGGTAACAATCTCAGGATTACTGCCTGTGCCACGCGACAGTGAGAGTAGAAATGGAGCAAGGTGGAGGATAAATGCATGGCTGAAAGACTGGTGCAGAGGGCAGGGATTCAAGTTTCTGGATCATTGGGACTTCTTTTGGGGAAGGTGGGACCTGTACAGAAAGGATGGGTTGCACTTGAACCCGAGGGGGACCAATATCCTGGCGGGGAAATTTGCAAAGGCCACTGGGGAGACTTTAAACTAGAATGGTTGGGGCGAGGGATGCAAATAGCAAAAGCTAGTAGACAGAATGGGAGGCAGGAAGCAGAAAAGGGAAGCACTCGGACACCAGAGGAGAAAGAAAAAAAAGGAAATAAACAGAGAATAAGAGATGGGGGGTTTCTTAAATGTGCATATTTTAATGCTAGGAGCATTGTAAGAAAGGTGGATGAGCTTAGAGTCTGGATAGACATCATAGTATGATGTTGTGGCGATCAGTGAAACATGGTTGCAGGAGGGCTGTGATTGGAAACTAAATATTCCAGGATTTCGTTGCTTCAGGTGTGATAGAGTTGGAGGGGCAAGAGGTGGAGGTGTTGCATTGCTAGTCAGGGAAGATATTACAGCAGTGCTTTGGCAGGATAGATTGGAGGGCTCATCTAGGGAGGCTATTTGGGTGGAACTGAGAAGTGGGAAAGGTGCAGCAACACTTATAGGGGTATATTATAGACCACCAAATGGGGAACGAGAATTGGAAGAGCAAATATGTAAAGAGATAGCAGATATTAGTAGTAAGCACAAGGTAGTGATTGTGGGAGATTTCAACTTTCCACACATAGACTGGGAAACGCATTCTGTAAATGGGCTGGATGGTTTGGGGTTTGTAAAATGTGTGCAGGATAGTTTTTTGCAGCAATACATAGAGGTGGCTACTAGAGGAGGGGCAGTGCTGGACCTCCTGTTAGGAAATGAGACGGGACAGGTGGCGGAGGTATGCATTGGGGAGCACTTCGGGTCCAGTGATCAAAATACCATTAGTTTCAATATAATTATGGAGAAGGACAGAACTGGGCCTAGGGTTGAGATTTTTGATTGGAGAAAGGCTAACTTTAACGAGATGCGAGATGATTTAAAAGGAGTGAACGGGGACATTTTGTTTTATGGGAAAGATGTAGAAGAGAAATGGAGGACATTTCAAAGGGAAATTTTAAGAGTACAGAATCTTTATGTTCCTGTTTGGTTGAAAGGAACCAGTAAAAATTGGAAAGAGCCCTGGTTTTCAAAGGAAATTGGACATCTTGTTTGGAAAAAGAGGGAGATCTACAATAATTACAGGCAGCATGAAGTAAATGAGGTGCTTGAGGAGTATAAGGAATGTAAAAAGAATCTTAAGAAAGAAATTAGAAAAGCTAAAATAAGATATGAGGTTGCTTTGGCAAGTAAGGTGAAAGTAAATCCAAAGGGTTTCTACAGCTATATTAATAGCAAAAGGATAACAACGGATAAAATTGGTCCATTGGAGAGACCGAGTGGACAGCTATCTGCAGAGCCAAAAGAGATGGGGGAGATATTGAACAATTTCTTTTCTTCGGTATTCACCAAGGAGAAGGATATTGAATTATGTGAGGTAAGGGAAACTAGTAGAGTAGCTATGAAAACTATGAGTTTCAAAGTAAAAGAAGTACTGACACTTTTGAAAAATATAAAAGTGGATAAGTCTCCAGGTCCTGACAGGATATTCCCTAGGACATTGAGGGAAGTTAGTGTAGAAATAGCCGGGGCTATGACAGAAATATTTCAAATGTCATTAGAAACGGGAATAGTCCCCAAGGATTGGCATACTGCGCATGTTGTTCCATTGTTTAAAAAGGGTTCTAAGAGTAAACCTAGCAATTATAGACCGGTTAGTTTGACTTCAGTGGTGGGCAAATTAATGGAAAAGATACTTAGAGATAATATATATAAGCATCTGGATAAACAGGGTCTAATTAGGAACTGTCAACATGGATTTATGCCTGGAAGGTCATGTTTGACTAATCTTCTTGAATTTTTTGAAGAGGTTACTAGGGAAATTGACGAGGGTAAAGCAGTGGATGTTGTCTATATGGACTTTAGTAAGGACTTTGACAAGGTTCCTCATGGAAGGTTGGTTAAGAAGATTCAACTGTTGGGTATAAATGCAGGAATAGCAAGATGGATTCAACAGTGGCTGAATGGGAGAAGCCAGAGCGTAATGGTGGATGGCTGTTTGTCGGGTTGGAGGCAGGTGACTAATGGGGTGCCTCAGGGATCTGTGTTGGGTACTTTGTTGTTTGTCATGTACATCAATGATCTGGATGAAGGGGTGGTAAAATGGATTAGTAAGTATGCAGATGTTACCAAGATAGGGGGTGTTGTGGATAATGAAGGGGATTTCCAAAGTCTACAGAGTGATTTAGGCCAGTTGGAAAAATGGGCTGAAAGATGGCAGATGGAGTTTAATGCTGATAAATGTGAGGTGCTACACCTTGGCAGGACAAATCAAAATAGCACGTACATGGTAAATGGTAGGGAATTGAAGAATACAGTTGAACAGAGGGATCTAGGAATAACCGTGCATAGTTCCTTGAAGGTGGAATCTCATATAGATAGGGTGGTAAAGAAAGCTTTTGGTATGCTAGCCTTTATAAATCAGAGCATTGAGTATAGAAGCTGGGATGTAATGTTAAAATTGTACAAGGCATTGGTGAGACCAAATCTGGTGTATGGTGTACAATTTTGGTCGCCCAATTACAGGAAGGATGTCAACAAAATAGAGAGGGTACAGAGGAGATTTACTAGAATGTTGCCTGGGTTTCAACAGCTAAGTTACAGAGATAGGTTGAATAAGTTAGCTCTTTATTCTCTGGAGCGCAGAAGGTTAAGGGGGGACTTGATAGAGGTCTTTAAAATGATGAGAGGGATAGACAGAGTTGATGTGGACAAGCTTTTCCCTTTGAGACAGAAGTTTAGAAGGGACAGAAATTTAGGGGTAACATGAGGGGGAACTTCTTTACTCAGAGAGTGGTAGCGGTGTGGAATGAGCTTCCAGTGGAAGTGGTGGTGGCAGGTTCGTTGGTATCATTTAAAAATAAATTGGATAGGCATATGGATGAAAAGGGTATGGAGGGTTATGGTATGAGTGCAGGCAGGTGGGACTAAGGGAAAAAAGTTGTTCGGCACAGACTTGAAGGGCCGAGATGGCCTGTTTCCGTGCTGTAATTGTTATATGGTTATATGGTTATGAATGAGGCGGATCTGACTGTAATTCAACTTCACTTTACGGTCTCCCTTCAATAAGCTTTAAATAAACCCCACCCCCAATGCAAATCAAGTATCAATGTAGCTTCCACCATCCTTTGAGAAAAGAAGATCCAAAGTTTCAGAACTCTCAGAGAAAAAAAATCACACTTCATTTCTATCTTAAATGGCATCCCCTTATTTATAAACAGTGTTACTTGATTCTAGATTCTCCTTTGGAAAAGAGCCATAGAAAAATAGAACCTGCACACAGGAACAGATCCTCAATGTCTGTGCTGAATATGATGCTAAGTTAAACAAATCTACTCATGTGACCTATATCCCTGCATGTGATCCATATCCTTCTAATATGTGCATGTGCCAATCAATAGATCTCAAATGCCACTGTAGTGTCTGCCTCCACGACCATCCCTGGCAGCTTGTCCCAGGCAAATGGTCCTTGACATTTCCAGCCTGGGAAAAAAAGGTTCTGACCATCTACCCTAACTCTGCCTCTCATAATTTAATACACTTTTCTCAGGTATTCTCTCGGGTCTCCTCTCCTCAAATTCAGGCATTCACAATCAAACAATCCTAGTTTGTTCAACCGCTCATTATAGGTATTATCCAGGCACTATTCTGGTTAAGGTCTTCTGCACTCTCTCCAAAGCTTCCACAATCTTCTTATAATGGGGTGATCTTGACAAACATTTGCTCCTATTCCACCCTGTCAAGACCCCTCACAACATCATGTGTTTCAGTTAAGTCTTCTTTCATTCTACTAAATATTTTTGGATGCAAGTCTGTGGGTTGTTTTCTCACCCAGTGTTCCAGGTATGTCTCACTAAATTTTATCTCGGAAGCAGATGGATGGATCTGTATGGTTTGTATAGTTCACAAAAGGATAACATGCAGTTAATACATTATCAGGAATTTATCGTGTTAAAATTCAGAATATCCAATATTCCAGGTGTGTTTCACTAATGCCTTTTATAACTGAAGCATCACCATCTAATTTTGTATTTAGTTTCCATCATAATAAATTATAGCATTGCTAGCTTTCTTGATAATTTATTAACTGCATGCAATCCTTTTGTGAACTATACAACAGATCCAACTGCATCTTTTAATTTTATCTGTACCTGAGATAAAATTAAAAAAGACATCTCGTTGGTTTTTCCTACCTAATCGGTTCACATTTTTCCACATTATACACAATTTGCTGGCTCCCTGACCACCTATTTAATCCTTTTCTATCCTTTTACAGCCTTCTTATTTTCTCTTCACAACATAATTTCCTATATTTGTAACATTACCGCCTCACCAAACCCTAGATAGACTCAAAAAGCTGGAGTAAGGCAGCATTTCTGGAGAGAAGGAATGGGTGATGTTTCGGGTTGAGACCCTTCTGCTCCACCTCACTAAATCTGTTGCATTCATTACATCTCACCAATCACAAAGGAACTCTTTGCCCAGTCTCTGTGTCCCGATTAGCCAATCAATATCCATGCTAGAAATAGCATAAGCTTTTACTTTTTGCAATAACGTTTGATGCAACAGCTTATCAAATGACAACTGGAAATCTAAACCTTATTGAAGGGTGACAACCATAAGATTCTTCACAGAAAATTTGCTGAAGCGGTCTATACTTAATATTTATAGTTCATATCAGTTTATTGTTGTATACACAAGAATGCAATGAGATGTCTTGTTTGCATGAATCTCAGAGTTCTCAGTTCACGGTAATGATAGATACAACAGTGAAAGCTGTGGTGTAATCTGAAGTTGTGATACCAAAAATACCAAAGTCAAATTACAAATAACCAAATGAGGCAGAGTTAACTGTAAGAGAACGTGGCACCCAGGAAAGGGGTGTGAAAGTGGTGATTGATTCATAAGTCTGATAGCAGTGGGGAAGAAGTGTGTAGGAAGGAACTGCAGATGCTGGTTTAAACTGAAGATTGACACAAAAAGCTGGAGTAACTCAGTGGGTCAGATAGCATCTCTTGAGAAAAGGAATAGGTGATGTCGGGTCAAGACCCTTCTTCAGACTGAGAATCAGAGGAAAGGGAAATTAGAGATAAAGACGGTGATATAGAGAGATGTAGAACAAATAAATGAAGTATATGCAAAAAGGCAATGATGATAAAAGAAATAGGCCATTCTTAGCTGTGGGCTAGGTGAAAACGAGTTACAGACAATGAGACCCAACAAGATTACTTTGAAGCTAGTACAACTTGGGTGGGGGAGGGATGGAGAGAGGAGGGATGCAAAGGTTACTTGAAGTTAGAAAAATCAATATTCATATCTCTGTGTCGTAAGCTGCCCAAGTGAAATATGAGGTGCTGTTAAATAAGTTCTTCTTAAGTCTGGACTTCTGGGCATTCGAGCATCTTTATCTACTCCCAGAACTCTGACAAGTGTGGTATTGCACTTTGGTATGTCAAAACAGGGCAAAACATACATTCTGGAGAATGTTGCAGAACAGTGACATCTGGTAGTGCAGGTGCATGGTGGCAAGTCGAGTGGACAGTGTGGTGAAGGAGGCATTTGGTACACTTGCCCTCATCGAGGAGCAATTTGAGTGCTAAAGTTGGCAAATCATGATGCAGCTATACAAATTATTGGTGAGCCAACATTTGGAGTATGGTGTGCAATTCTGGTCGCCCACCCATAGGAAGGATGTCATAAGTTGGAAGGGGTGCAGAAGAGATTCACCAGGATATTTCTTGGGGTTGCAGGCTTGAGTTATAGGGAGAAGTTGGATAAGCAGTTACTTTTTTTCTTGGTGCTTAGGATGCTGTGGGGTGACTTGATTGAGGTGGACAAAATTATGAGGGGCATGAATAAAGTGAATGCTTAGTCTTTTACTCAGGGTAGATGATTTAAAGTTAGAGGGCACAGGCTTAACGTGAGAGGGGGGAGATTTATGGGGGACCTCAGAGCCAACATTTTAATTCAGTGGGCAGTACATATCTGGAAAGAGCTGCCAGGGAGATCCTATAAAATTGGACACAGAAATGACCTGTAAAAGACTTCTGAGAAGATATATGAATAGGAAGGCTTTAGAGGGTTATGGGCCAAATGTAGGCAAATGGGACTAGCTCAGTATTGGTTGCCATGGACAACATGGGCAAACAGCCTGTTTCTGTGCTGCATTAACCTATGAGTGGAGCAGGGCATGGAGCACACAGCCCTGAGGAGTATGAGTATTGATTTCCTAGAGGTATCCATTTCTTATGGTGGAAATGTTATTCAAATTCAAATTAACCAAGGTCTGCCAGTCAGGAAGTCTGGAATCCAGTTGCAGTTGGAGGCCCCATGACCAAGGCCTAGAAGTTTAGAGAGAAGCTTATTCTATCTTATGGTGTTGAAGGCAGAGCTATTGTCAACGGATGTCATCTTGACATAGGTGTTCTTATTGTCAACCTGATCCAGAGCTGTAACCATGGAGATTCGGCTTGGAGTTTGAATTGCAGCTGGCTTAACACCGATATTTTCAGCTGCACAGAGTGTTCTTTGCAACCAATCTTTATTTGGCAATTTGACTGAATCAGTAGAAACCTCTGAATCAGACCTGCATGTGTTAGGTTGGATTGCCTTTATGAGAGTATGTGGAGGAATAAAATCAAAGAGCTTTTCAAAAGGAGAAAGAAATTACTCCTGCTCAACCTTCAAATATAATTTAAACATTCTTAAAGGAAGAAAGGAAAGTGTGACTTTCCACTTCCTATTAAGGCAGTAATGTATGATTGTAAAGAGAGATATTAAAACACATGTTCTCCGTGCACAAAGAGAAGCAATGGCAGATACAGCAGCTAAAGTTGGACTGCCAATTGTCTCCCTCTAAAATGGCATGTTGAAAGTTCTTCAGCCGTACTTAAGGGGCACAAGTGAAGCTGTATGGAGTGGTCTGTGAAAATACATCTCCAGGAAAAGAAAATTCAGATCACACAATTAATCCATTTTAGCTGTCTTCCAAGCCCAGCTTGTCACATTTAAAGTATCAATCTATCTGCGCATTGCACACAAGCAGGCAACAGTTGTATCTGTGGAACTGCAAGCCTCGGCTTAGCCATCAGGGGGCACAGACAAGCTTTGTGATCAATTTAACAAAATGGTTCCAACAGTTCTCGAACATTACAAGATGAGGTCAGAAAATTTGCTGAAAGTATTTCATTTCAGTTTTGTACATATAATGCCAATTTTTGACCACACTGGTGACTGTCGAGGAACTACATGCAAGTTTGATGTATATGCTGATTTTCATGTACATTGATATGATCTTAATTGGTGTAAGATCGATGCAAGATGGAACTCTGCGCAGTTGTAATTATACAGGTAAATGAGGAAAATTATTTAATTATTTCAGATCATACTAAAAATTACAAAACCCAAGTCTGTTCCATAATATTATTATCTCTAGAGAATTCTGAATACTGGAGAGGTATCTAGACCCAAAAGGTATGCTTTAAGACACACAGAAACATGGAGGTGAATAAATGCAAGTTTTCCTTGAGTATATTTCAGAGCAAAATATATACTCAATTAATTTTTTAAGAAGGAGCTGCAGATGCTGAAAAATCAAAGGTAGACAAAAATGCTGGAGAAACTCAGCAGGTGAGGCAGCATCTAAGGAGCGAAGGAAATAGGCAACGTTTCGGGTCGAGACCCTTCTTCAGACTGATGTGAGGGTGGGGGGCTGGGGCGGGAAGAAGAAAGGAAGAGGTGGAGACAGTGGGCCGAGGGAGAGCTGAGAAGGGGAGGAGAAAGCAAGGACTATAGTAAGGCCTTTGACAAGGTTCCTCATGGAAGGTTGGGTAAGAAGGTTCAACTGTTGGGTATAAATGCAGGAATAGCAAGATGGATTCAACAGTGGCTGAATGGGAGAAGCCAGAGCGTAATGGTGGATGGCTGCTTGTCGGGTTGGAGGCAGGTGACTAGTGGGGTGCCTCAGGGATCTGTGTTGGGTCCTTTGGTGTTTGTCATGTACATAAATCATCTGGATGAAGGGGTGGTAAATTGGATTAGTAAGTATGCAGATGATACCAAGATAGGGAGCGTAGTGGATAATGAAGAGGATTTCCAAAGTCTACAGAGTGATTTAGGCCAGTTGGAAAAATGGGCTGAAAGATGGCAGATGGAGTTTAATGCTGATAAATGTGAGGTTCTACACCTTGGCAGGACAAATCAAAATAGGACGTACATGGTGAATGGTAGGGAATTGAAGAATACAGTTGAACAGAGGGATCTAGGAATAACCGTGCATAGTTCCTTGAAGGTGGAATCTCATATAGATAGGGTGGCAAAGAAAGTTTTTGGTATGCTAGCCTTTATAAATCAGAGCATTGAGTATAAAAGCTGGGATGTAATGTTAAAATTGTACAAGGTATTGGTGAGACCAAATCTGGAGTATGGTGTACAATTTTGGTCGCCCAATTATAGGAAGGATGTCAACAAAATAGAGAGGGTACAGAGGAGATTTACTAGAATGTTGCCTGGGTTTCAACAGCTAAGTTACAGAGATAGGTTGAACAAGTTATTAAAGAAGGAACTG
The DNA here is from genome assembly GCA_963514005.1 of Raja brachyura. Next base: position 103,073,718 of record OY740782.1, on the reverse strand, counting down.
CAGATGCTGGAGAATCGAGGGTTACACAAAAAGCTGGAGAAACTCAGCGGGTGCAGCAGCATCTAAGGAGCGAAGGAGATGGGCGACGTTTCGGGTCGAGACCCTTCTTCAGACCCGGTTGAATAAGTTAGGTCTTTATTCTCTGGAGCGCAGAAGGTTAAGGGGGAACTTGATAGAGGTCTTTAAAATGATGAGAGGGATAGACAGAGATGATGTGGACAAGCTTTTCCCTTTGAGAATAGGGAAGATTCAAACAAGAGGACATGACTAGAATTAAGGGACAGAAATTTAGGGGTAACATGAGGGGGACCTTCTTTACTCAGAGAATGGTAGCGGTGTGGAATGAGCTTCCAGTGGAAGTGCTGGCGGCAGGTTTGTTGGTATCATTTAAAAATAAATTGGATAGGCATATGGATGAGAAGGGTATGGAGGGTTATGGTATGAGTGCAGGTAGGTGGGAGTAAGGGAAAAAGGTTGTTCAGCACAGACTTGAAGGGATGGCCTGTTTCCGTGCTGTAATTGTTATATGGTTATATGGTTATATGGAAAACCTGAAATTAGAGAAGTCAATGTTCATATCTCTGGGGTGTAAACTGCCCAAGCGAAATATGAGGTGCTGGTCCTCCAATTTACGGTGGGCCTCCCTCTGGCCATGGAGGAGGCCCAGGACAGAAAGGTCAGATTCGGAATGGGAGAGGGAGTTGAAGTGCTGAGCCACCAGGAGATCAGGTTGGTTATTGCGAACCGAGCAAAGGTGTCGGGCAAAGCGATCCCCAAGCCTACGCTTGGTCTCACCGATGTCTACTCAATGAATTGATTCTTCAGTTCTCAAGTGAAATGCTAAGATCAATTTACCAGGAAACAATTAAATAATATTAGTGAGAATGCTAGGTAAGTCACTAGTGGGATACCGCAAGGCTTGGTGCTGGGACCGCAGCTATTTACAATATACATCAATGATTTAGATGAAGGGATGAAAAGTAACATTCATAAATTTGCAGATGACACAAAGCTGGGTGGCAGTGTGAACTGTGAGGAGGATGCTATGAGGATGCAGGGTGACTTGGGCTGGTTGGGTGAGTGGGCAAATGTGTTGCAGATGCAGTATTATGTGGATAAATGTTATCCTCTTTGGTAGCAAAAACAGGAAGGCAGATTTCTATCTAAATTGTGTCAAGTTGGGAAAAGGGGAAGTGCAACAGGATCTGGAGGTCCTTGGTCATCAGTCAATGAAAGTAAGCATGCAGGTACAGCAGGCAGTGAAGAAAGCGAATGGCATGTTGACCTTTATAACAAAAGGAGTTGAGTATAGGAGCAAAGATGTCCTTCTGCAGTCATATAGGGTCCTAGTGAGACCACACCTGGAGTATTGTGTGCAGTTTTGGTCCCCTAATTTGAGGAAGGACATTCTTGCTATTGAGGGAGTGCAGCATAGGTTTACAAGGTTAATTCACGGGATGGCGGGACTGTCATATGCTGAGAGAATGGAGCGGCTGGTCTTGTATACTCTGGAGTTTAGAAGGATGAGAGGGGATCGTATTGAAACATATAAAATTATTAAGGGTTTGGACACGCTAGAGGCAGGAAACATGTTCCTGATGTTGGGGGAGTCCAGAACCAGGGGCCACAGTTTATGAATAAGGGGTAAGCCATTTAGAACGGAGACGAGGAAACACTTTTTCTCACAGAGAGTTGTGAGTCTGTGGAATTCTATGCCTCAGAGGGCGGTGGAGGCCGGTTCTCTGGATACTTTAAAGAGAGAGCTAGATAGCGCTCTTAAAGATAGCGGAGTCAGGGGATATGGGGAGAAGGCAGGAACGAGGTACTGATTGTGGATGATCGGCCATGATCACATTGAATGGCGGTGCTGGCTCGAAGGGCCGAATGGCCTACTCCTGCACCTATTGTCTATTGTCTATTGTTTCTCTTGAAATTCAGGCAAGTTGCTGCTGTCTTCCGCTGTGAAGACTGATGCAAAAAATAATTTCAATTTTTCTGCCATTTCTTTATTGCCAATTATACTTCTCCAGCTCCATTTTCCAGTGGTTCAGTGTCCACTCTTGCCTCTCTTTTACTCGTTATATATCTGAAGAAACTTTTGTTATCCACTTTTATATTATTGGCCTACTTACCTTCATAGTAGGTATGTTGCAAAACTTACCTTTAGCAGCACTGCAGTTCTGCCGCTCCCCGTGTGCGTGACTTTGGCGCCTTTCAGAGGGGGGCGGGCTTAAAGTGCCGTTTTTCGACAGACTGGGTTAATCGATGAATGTCGGGCGATTTCGTTGCGGAAGAAAAATCGCTCCGACATTTCATCAATGAAGGTATTTTTAAATTACTCTAAATTATTTATTAACTAGAGTAATTTAAAAATCACCTTCAAAAGCCATGAGCACCGACAACCGGAAGCATTTTCCGTAGGGGAGAAGAAAAGGTAAATAGTTTATTTTTATATTAAAAGTTGGTTTTTCGGGAGGCTTTAATAATATTTTTATGTTGCGAAATGGGGTCTCAAAAAATGTATGAACAAACAATATTTTTCCTCCCGACTTCACCGCTAACCGTAACGTTCTAATCCACCGCATTCCACTAAAACCCACTCACTAGTTGATTTAAATGGCCATTAATTTACAGGAATCAAACACTAAATTCCTTCCATTTGGCCCAAAAATTAATGAAAATGAGATTTAAATATTATGTTATATTGTGGATTATTGTGTGAATGTTATTTGGACACTTAGGCAATTTTAAAAAAGTTTATCTTTTCTTAAGAAATTGATAGATGTTTAGATCTACTAATTGAATTTTGTAATTAGCTACAATTAGATAACTAACTAATTATATGCTTTAATTTCAGGTAATCCAAGTAAGATTGTTTAATATTTGTTTCAGAATGCTTCAATCTATAATAACTGAAAATTTCATTGAGTTCTCTTAATTTTTAAGAAAGTTATGGGCTTTTAACTTTTCCAGATCACAGCTTTTGAGTTAAGTCAATTGAAAGGCAATGGGGAGCAAGATGCTAATTTCCGAGTATGAAAATGGCCATAACTTTCTTAATACTGAAGATATGAAAGTAAATTAGGTGTCAAATTAAACTTCTTTTTATGCTCTATCTGATGGGATAAATTGCAGACTTGATTTTTTAAATCTCAAAATTTTGTAACATTGCTATTCATAGTTCATTTTTTTCACTTATTGCCTTCTTAGTTACCTTATGTTGATTTTTAAAAGCTTTCCAATCAATCTTCCCACTAATCTTTGCAATGGTATATGGCTTCTCTTTTACTTTTATGCTGTCTTTGACTTCATTTGTCAGCCATGGTCGCGTCATTCTCCCCTTAGAATATTTCTTCCACTTTGGGATGAAATGATCCTGTGTGTTCTGAATTACTCCCAGAAACTCGTGTCATTGCTGCTCCACCATTATTCCTGCTAGGATCCCCTTCCTATCAACTTTAGCCAGCTCATCCCTCTTGCTTCTGTCGTTACATTTACTCCACAGTAATACCGACACATCTGATTTAATCTTCAAGTTGTCACCTTCTGCCACGCTTTCAGCACCATTTTTAGGAATGATTAGTGGCTCTGCGTAGGTACCTTGGAAGAATGGGAAACTGGAACAAATATGTTAATAGCTTCTCTAGCACTGACCCATAATCTCAGTTTCCCAGTGATGCAGAAGGTAGTTGAGGCCAGTTCATTGGCTATATTTAAGAGGGCGTTAGATGTGGCACTTGTGGCTAAAGGGATCAGGGGGTATGGAGAGAAGGCAGGTACGGGATACTGAGTTGGATGATCAGCCATGATCACATTGAATGGCGGTGCAGGCTCGAAGGGCCGAATGGCCTACTCCTGCACCTATTTTCTATGTTTCTATGTTTCTATGCAACAAAGGCAATGTGTGGTATTTATGAGGATTTAATTTTCTCTCCAGAAACAATAATCTAAATAGGCTCAGATAAACCGTTAATGTATTTCAAAAGCAACAGGAACCAACTGATGTAGTTTGGTAGGAATTCAAAATGGTAAATGTTTTCACATTCTCCAAAGCCAAAACAACTAACCATTCACAAGAGTTATGCTCCTTTCGGACTGCAGATTTACAGTTAAGTAGTCGGTATTAAGGAGGCAAAGTCAATGCTAACATTTATATCAAGAGGACTGGAATACAAAAACAGATATGTAATGCTGAGGCTCTATAAGGCGCTGGTCAGGCTGCATTTGGAGTACTGTGAGCAAATCTGTGCCCCATATCTGAGAAAGGATGTGCAGGCTCTGGCGAGGGTCCAGAGGAGGTTTACAGGAATGAGTGGGTGAACATATGATGAGCGTTTGACAGCACTGGGCCTCTACTCTCTGGAGTTTAGAAGGTTGAGGGGGGACCTCATTGAAACTTACAGAATAATGAAAGGCATAGATAGAGTGAATGTGGAAAGGATGTTTCCACTGGTGGGAGAGTCTAGGACCAGAGGTCATAGCCTCTTTCAGAAAGGAGGTGAGGAGGATCTTTAGTCAAAGGATAGTTAATCTGTGGAACTCATTGCCACAGTGGGCAGTGGAGGCCAAGTCAATGGATATTTTTAAGGCAGAGATAGACAAATTGTTGATTATAACTGGTGTCAAGGGCTATGGGGAGAAGGCAGGAAAATAGAAACATAGAAAATAGGTGCAGGAGTAGGCCATTCGGCCCTTCGAGCCTGCACCGCTATTCAATATGATCATGGCTGATCATCCAACTCAGTATCCTGTACCTGCCTTCTCTCCATACCCCCTGATCCCTTTAGCCACAAAGGCCACATCCAACTCCCTCTTAAACATAGCTCCACAGATTTCCACAGATTCACCACTCTCTAACTAAATTCCTTCTCGTCTCCTTTCTAAAGATACGTCCTTTCATTCTGACGCTATGGCCTCTGGCCCTAGACTCTGCCACTAGTGGAAACATCCTCTCCACATTCACTCAAGCCAGACCTTTTCATCCAGCTTTTCAGAATAGAAATACAGAAAAGCCCACAGCTCTTACTACATTACTACATTTCTTTGGGAAGCGAATGCCTTCAGCAGCAAAAGTGGTCACCAGTTTAATATAAATCAAAAGGCCTTCCCTACCCTTGGGTACATTAACAAGGTCTCGGGCTGGCACAAATTGACCTCCTCACTAACTAGAACACCAATTTTTAGATTCCTTAAATCGTATGTATTTTGAAATCAAAGAAAATCTGGATAAAAAAGTAATGCCAGAGATCAAACCGGCTGTAATAATCTCATGTTACCATTGAATACAACGGTGAAGCAAGTTCCTGCAGAGTTCATCACTCAAAAGAATATGCAATCATATAGCAAACAGCAGTTGGACTCATGGCTTCAGAGCTATTTGGTTTACAGAAAGTATGACCATTTGAATTTTATTAAACTGTAAAAAACATTGCATTGACTATTGACTATTGACTATTGACTGTTTTGATACATGATGAGAAATAAAGTAACTTCACATTCAGTTGCCTAAGTATCTCCCTTGGAAACAACAGACACTGCAGATGTTGGAATATTGAGCAAAACGTAAATTGTTAGAGGAATTTAGTGGGCCAGGCAGCATCTGTGGAGGCAATGGACAAACAATGTTTTGAGAAGGGTTCAAGATGCTGCCTGGCGTACTGAGTACCTCTAGTAGAATGTTTGATCCTTATTCACTCCCTTAGATGGTAGAAATTATCAGTAAATTGACCTAATCCAAAATAACCTAACTAACATTTTGTTCACAAAATAGATTTAAGAACCAGAGATAGACACAAGGGACTGCAGCTGCTGAGCTGAAGGATCTTGATCCGAAACATCACCTATTCATATCCCCCAGGGATGCCACCTGATTGTTGTTACTCCAGCACATTATGCCTTTGAAAGAACAAGATGACATCTGTGTAGTTGCTACCTTCTTAATTGCCTCCTTGTGGAATCTTTTGTCACCAAATTCTGATGCAACATTAGTTCATATGAAATAACCCCTAAACCAGTGACAGTATTAAAAACAATTATTGTCATTTAATAATAAATCATAGCTATACAGCACAGAAATGGGTCCTTTAGCCCAACTTGTCCATGCCAACAAAGTTGCATACTTGAGCAAGGCATATTTTCCAGCATTCAGCTCATAGTCCTGTGAATCATTCCTATCCATGTACCCGTCCAAATAACTGCTAAGTACAGTAATTGTACCTGGCTCTATATTTACTCTGACAGCTTGTTCTAAATTCCCATCACCCTTTTACCTTAAAGCTATGTCCTCTCGTTTTAAAATGAGGAAAGACTCTGATTATTCACCCTATCTATACCTCTCAAGATGTTATGTACCTCATAAGGTAAATTCCTTAAACTCCTATACTCCAGGGAGAAAAATACAGCCTATCTACCCTTTTGTCATAACTCAAGTTTTCCAGTACCAGTCATATGCTTGTGGATCTTTTCTGCACCCTTTCCATCTTAATGACATCCCTTCTACAGCTAAGCAACAGGAATTACACAAATGTCTTTTACACCTACAATATATCCCATATTTTGTACTCATTGCAGTGACCGGTGAATGCAAGCATGCCAAATGCGTTCTTCACTCCTGTCTCCCTATATCTCACTTTCTTGGTTCAATGGTGCTTTACTTGTCACATGTGCAACTGCAAAGTAAAATTCTTTTTGCATATTTACATATGCAGGTGTCGCAATATTTTGGTGACATTTCCAATGTCCAGTCCGCCCGCACGCTCGGTCTACTGGAGCAGTTCCCGATCCAGATAAGCTACAGGCTCCAGCAGGGTCTTCCTCCATCGCCTTCAACCGGATCAGCCCGCAAACCAATGCCCCTCTCCTCACTCGGTCATCTTTGTGACCCAGAGGCGCTTCATGCAGCCCACCCTAAAGGCACTGGAGGCATTACCCTGGTTCACCATCCTACCAGCCCTTGCTCCTTGTGTCCAACATCTCCAGCTGCTCCCTCCCGGTACCACAGTTCAAGCCTTCTGGTCCTCAGGGCGGGTTCCTCGTTCTGTGGCCGCAGCACCTCGGTAAGGCCTCCTTTCGGGGAACTAAGTGTTCACAGATCAATATTACATGTGACCCATGTGCCACCTAGCTTTAAATTTAGCTTAGGGGAGTTTTGAAGAGTTGTTTAGTTGGGGTATGCTCATTATTTGATGCCACCCAAGTTGATGCTAGACCACAGTCATGGTTTCCTCTCTAGCAGCTTGACATAATTGTTTTGCTAGGCAATTCCCATGGGCAGTTGTGAGTCAAACACAAAGAAAGAGCAGCAAGTTTTGTTTCATTTTAGAGGTGAATGCATCTGTCAACAAGTGACAGCTTCACAGTAGTCTTTACTGGCACTATATTTTTTAGTTCCAACTTCATAATCTCAATTTAACCTTGAGCAAATTTCAAATTGTATTCCCTTAAATAATAGCCATGCAACAAAAAGTTACATGATGTGCCTGTATGAATAAACAAGAAAAAGTTAATCAAAATATTTTCACAATGAGAAAAAAACCTTTAAAATAGCATTAAAGTCAAATTTACACTTCAACAATGGAAATATTGTCTACACAAAAAACACAGCATAATGTGAAATACATCTGTTAAACGACAGTGGAGATAAATTAGTTTACTGTGGTTCCTTGTTGACAGGAGTTTAGTCGATTTAAAGCCTGTTATTTTCCCATGTCGACAAGGTCTATTTTAAGTGATAACATTTGACGTGGTAGTGATGATAAGATTTAATTGCTACATTTTGCGAGTCAGGTCAGTTGTTTACAGATGATTGTATCATCTGATGACTGACAGAAGACAAATTCTGTGACAATATCTCAGAGGGATTGCAATACTAAACATCCTGCCACATCCACTTTCTCCTTCTCAGTGAAAGAGGAAGTATTTAGTAGAAACTGTAATTTAAGCATCAAATGTCTTTACCCAGAACCTGGCATTGAACCGTGATAAAGGATATGTTGAGAGCTCTGTGCAATAGCCTACTCCCTCTTATTTATGTTGTAGCTTACCCTCTAATAATTTCAGGGTTAATCTAGGTCAACTTTAAACACTGAATGTTACTCTAAGGTTAATTTGGTACCTATGTAAATTTGCTTTATATAATTTGCATAATGTGGTTTATTACAAACAAGGTTCACAGATTAGGATTGTATATTACTAATTGCCCTTGAGGAAGAGATGGTGATCTGCCCTATTGGAAGACTGGTGCAGTCACAGTTCATCAATTGTCTTTCAACTTTTATCTTAAGGTTTGCAGTAACAATGTTTACTGTTGATCGCACAATACTCCATTTCATTCTTTTTTCAATAAATAATGCAAACATTGACTGCAAGACGTAAATCTTAGACAACCTCAGGATATTGATAGTGGGGCCGTTGGCAAAGGTATGACATTGATTGTCACTAGTAGATGGTTAGACTCTCTCCATTGGAAAAGGTAATTCCATCGTACTTTTGCAGCATCAATTGTATTTGCTGCAAGTAAGCTCATTCCTGAATGTTGTCTAAGTCTTACTGAATACATGCATTGATTGCTTCAAATGATCATATGTGAGCATCCCCACTTGTGACTTTATAATGGAAGGAAGGCCATTGATGAAACAGCTGAATATGGCTAGAATCATAACATTGCCATGAGGATGCAGTGGTGTTGAGGGACTGACCTCCAATGACCACAGCCATATTTCTCTGTTCAAGGTATGGCTGCACCAACTTGATGCTTGTTGACTTCCATTTTACCAAGGCTGCTTGTTGGAATACTGGGTCAAATGCTGCTTTGAAATGAATGGCAATCACTCTCGTCTCCTCTCTGGAAATCAGCTCTGTGGTCCATGTGGCAATGAAATCTGAAGCAAAGTGGTCCAGGAAACCCTGCTAATTGCATGACTAGTGATTGATACATTGCTAATTATTAACATCATATGGCTCATTTTACTTCAGAGTCACGTGAGTGACTACGTGAAGAAGCCCCACCAGGTGCATGCTCAGCATTACGTCAATGTATGTGGCACCGACAGGGTGGAGAGCGCAGCTCCAACCAGCGGTAAGTTTAACCCGCAGGTAAGTCACTGTTGAACTTTCTTGCTAGTGTTTTTAAACTCTGTAAGTCTGCAGAGCCAGCTAGAGTGCTGATGTATTTTGAAAAAAATTAAAAACTCTGTAACTCTGGCTCAAAATACAGCTAGAGTGAAAGTATTTTAAACTGCGGTAATTGAATGGAACGCGCTGGAACCGCAGTTTCCGATTTAGATCGGATCGGGAGATAAGGGCTGCTTTAAAAGCCGGCTCCCGCGATTTACTGCTATTTAGATTGGGTTTGGAGATAATGGCTGCGCTAAATGCCGGCTCCAAGTACCCACTAATTGTAAAATAAAGTCTGCTCTGAGTATATGTTACCAGATGCAGTTTTCTTCATGGAAATGCATATAACCCTGTGTGATACTGAGGTTAAATCAAATATTCTGCAAGCAGAATGTGCCTGTCAGAATTACAATTTTAAACATACATGGTTTATGCACAAATACAAAACAGTAAAGAAGTAACTCTCCTCCAAGGGAGGACAAGAATGTGGGGGAGGCTGGAAATGGAGAAAATGCTCCACACTTGACTTAGTCAAGGATTCTAAGACCCATGTATGCCTTCCCGTAAGGCAGGCTCCGAAGGAGTTTCCGTACGCTGAGTATGGTGCCTATGAAATGGGATTCTGATTCTCCAGTACCTTGTTTAGGCCTGGATGAGGTCCCTAGAGCAAGATAAAATGCTCCAAACTCTAATCAGTCAAGGGTTCTAAAGACCCATGAGATTCTAAGGCAGGCTCCGAAGCAGTTTTCATACACTGAGTATGGTGCCTATAAAGAATGAGAATCTCATTCACTAGTGCCTTGCATAGGTCTGGATGAAGTCCTTAGAGCAAGATAAAATGCTCAAAACTCTAAACAATCAAGGGTTCTAAGACCCATGAGATTCTAAGGCAGGCTCCGAAGGAGTTTCCATACACTGAGTATGGTCTAATAATGAGAATCTCATTCGCCAGTGCCTTGCATAGGTCTGGATGAAGTCTCCCTAGAGCAAGACTCAGGAGTACCAGGGCAGGATGAAACGGACCCTGAAGCTGGTTCCCGATGTAGCACCAAGTTTTGCTATATCGGTATGGACTGGTGAGGCTATGGATGATCCTGGCGGCCAACATTATTTGGTTTCTCACCTACTCCAAGAAACTGTTATGACTGAAACAGTAAAAAATATATAAAAATATATAAAACACCCGTCTATTGTGCCTCGCTCAGGGTGCCAAAAGTAACTCAGTAATTGGGCACCCATGAGTGTAACGATGCGAGGACAGGAAATGTGTTCCAGTATGTCCTCATACAGCAGAAGACATCCATTACATGACCGTATTAATTGTTAATCTGCAGGTTCTGATGGAATGTTGGATAGGACCATGGATGTCATAACTGCAGCTTGGAGAGATAGCACTAAGAAACAATATATGTTTCATATAAGGAATGGGAAATTTTTGTATACAGTCAGATATATTTTATCATACTGCAAATATATCGGATGTATTGGAGTTCCTTGCTATGTTGCACCTGAGTTATAATACCATTAATAGAGCTTGGAGTACTTTGTCCTCCTATTTAGGACAATTTTCAGAACGACAATTTATCGGGTCTCATCCGTTAATATAAAAAAGTGACAGTACAAATTATTTCTAGATGGATAAACAGGTTCTGGATTAACTGGAGTAGACACTGAAGTGTTTAAATCTCACTCCACAAGGGCAGTATCAATGTCCGCGGTGAAGGTGCAGGACGTGCCGCTCGACCAAATTCTGGAGACCAGAGGATGGTCTAAAGAAGAAACTTTTCTAGATTTTATGATAAACCTGTTGTTACAGTGCCAGGGTTGCACATGCTGTGTTGGGTTCTGTTCAAATTGTTTGCTTTGTTGCATATCATTTGTTGTTATTTCCCCTGGGATAGAGGGGTTATTACTTTTCTTTTTATTATTATTATTAAAATATAAAAATATTTATTGCATAATTTCAAGCAATATATATTATTTACTCACTACTGTGTAAACTGAAGCAGTGTGTCGTATGGAAAAATCTACGGCATGAAAATGACAGTGCTTTGAAATCTTCATATAGTTACTCACGTGACTCCGAAGTAAAATAGTAAGATTAAACGAGAACATACCTGTTCGAAGTTTGATCTTTATTTTATGAGGAGTTATGATGAGGGATTACGTGCCCTCCGCTCCCGACCCTCATAATCTAAATGATCATCTGGTAGTTCTAGTCTTTGTGAGCCTTACTATCTTACTCCGACTATTCGTTCCGTGTTTTTCACGCCGCTGCTTTGAAGTATGCCGAGCATGCGCCTGGCGGGGGTTCTTCACGTAATCCCTCATCGTAACTCCTCATAAAATAAAGATCAAACTTCGAACAGGTAAGTTCTCGTTTAATCTTAGAAACATAGAAACATAGAAAAATAGGTGCAGGAGTAGGCTATTCGGCCCTTCGAGCCTGCACCGCCATTCAATGTGATCATGGCTGATCATCCAACTCAGTATCCCGTACCTGCCTTCTCTCCATACCCTCTGATCCCTTTAGCCACAAGTGCCACATCTAATGCCCTCTTAAATATAGCCAATGAACTGGCCTCAACTACCTTCTGTGGCAGAGAATTCCAGAGACTCACCACTCTCTGTGTAAAGAATGTTTTCCTCATCTCGGCTCTAAAGAAATTCCCCCTTATCCTTAGACTGTGACCCCTTGTTCTGGACTCCCCCAACATCGGGAACAATCTTCCAGCATCTAGCTTGTCCAACCCCTTAAGAATTTTGTAAGTTTCTATAAGATCCACCCTCAATCTTCTGAATTCCAGTGAGTACAAGCCAAGTCTATCCAGTCTTTCCTCATATGAAAGTCCTGACATCCCAGGAATCAGTCTGGTGAATCTTCTCTGTACCCCCTCTATGGCAAGTATGTCTTTCCTCAGATTTGGAGACCAAAATTAAGTTTGGAGACCTTAATTACTATTAATTAAGTGTTCTTGCTCTCTCTCTTTTACAAGACAAAGGTGATGGTGTCCTTCCTTGCAACATATACAGCTGCTCCACAACATTAGCCAACAATGAATAGAAAAATATTATTTCTGCATGATTAAAGATTTTGGTGAAGGCTTAATTTCTGGAACATTGAGAACTTCCCCTATGAAAATACTATGCAGGACAAGGGCAGATGCTACCTTCTCCACAATGAGCTTTTCTGTCTCTGTAAAAATGTTTATTGTAAGATTTGTGAGGAGGCCTGATTTCCCATCTGTTATCCTATTTTAAATTACAGGTAAGTTATCTCAGTTGAGTGGTGTTAGTACTAATTCTCATTTGCTGATATGCAAGATTTTAACAGAGGTTTATCACTACCTGATTGAAAACATCAGTTGATTCTTGATTTTACTTTTTAATTTTATTCCTTTAACACAGTTCATGAAACTTAAATTGCTGAGGGTAACAGGAAAATAAGAGTTAAACTTTGAAAGGAGAGAAAAGAGGGGGAATTCTGATAAATTGGGATTTTTTAAAAAGTGGTTTCTGATAGTGAAAGTTGTGCAGGGAAACAAATTGACAAATTCAGCTGATTCAGAGAGGAATTGCCGGGATTAATAATAATTAAATTTAAGCAGAAGATTTCCTTTGCATTGTAGTATTTTATTAATGTTTTTGTTATGAACACAATTTCAGCTATTTAAAATTTTAACATTATGCATATGCTGATTTGTTGTATTTTTCATTTAAGATATACTTTGAAGATCAATTAGATTTTTTACATTAGTAAATACTCAGTTAACGTTAAGGTTTTCTTCTACAATCTAAGTTCCTGATAAATATTCAGGGAGAAATTAACAGTGCCATTAACAACATATGGCTTTCATGAGCGTTAAGGATACACATTGAACGTCCACAGTCAATTCAACCAAATGTGCTTGTGGCTGTCAAATCCAATCCTGTTCTCATCCAGCAGATACAAATATACAATGTCCAACACACTTAACTTACAATTAGGTGAAGGAACTCCAGCTAATTTACTTATCTTTACAACAGAGTACCATATATCAGTGTACATTCTGATAACATTACATGGTTCACTGGAGACGGGAAACTACGCTTCGGTTTGCAGAGCTTGGTAACTGAGTCCACTGCTAAATTTAAGTTATTCTGAGAATTGAACTTGTGCAATTCATGCATACCAAATAATTATTTCTTGCAAAACTTCTGTTAGTGATAAAGTATTTGAGAACAAGTAATCCTCTGGTGTTTCAGAGATGCGTTAAGAAACCATAGGGCACAGACCTATATACCAAGTTTGTTTTACTTAAACATTTGATTTTTACTCTCAGGTTTATATCAACCCCCCTGAATATTGTTTTTTACATATTATTTGGCATAACAGCAAGACACAATCGCAGGAATAACGGCAGACCATAGGTTTCTCAATGCAATGTTGGAATTCCAATGCTAGAATTCAGTAGATGAAAAAATGTAAGAAAAGAAACTGTTCATAAAATACTAATTTACTAGGCATACTCCTAGTCTCCTAACCTACAAGATGGCTCAAACAAGTTCTGGTTGTTGCATGGCAACCTTCATCTTGGAAGCTGTGAATTCCTTGGGACACAGCCAAAAGTACCACATTTGTTGTGATTCTGTCCTGGAAAAGGGAAAATGACAAATCTTCTACTCTCCTCTATAAAGTTATGAAGTTCCTGGATTAGTGTAAGGATTGTATTTAGTGCACTTTTACAATTACCAGTGGTAGATAGATGGAATCTGCGAGGGAATATTTACGCTTTGACGATCAAATGCTCTGTCGGGCATTTTTCTATATTTTTGCCTTCCAATGCTCCCATCCGTCCTGGGCCACTGATCTTTAATTGAAGCAACATGTCTATTGATTAAGTGCTGATGTCTCCCTCAATTGTTGTCCACTTTCTTTGTCTGCATAAATGAGTCTGAGAGACCAAAATTTAAGCAACTCATGGATTAGCCCCAATTATTGCTGAAGTTTATAGACAATAGGAACTCATTAAAATTCATTAATCTGAATGGATGCATCAATGGTTCGAGTGCGAGACAATTTCTTGTATTTCTTTTTTCAAGTTAATTGTAATTCCAGTTCTTCCATTAAGCTGCACTGTATTTTGAGACTTCCATATCTTTTGTCCCTTTATTGAGATGCCACAAAGTTTCTGAGCTCTTGAGTATTCACATTTTCCCATTGGATGTTTGAGGTACTTTATCATATATGACATGTAACAATGACATGGACAAAAATGAATACTTATCAATTCTTGGAATCACAGACAATGCCAGTCTTAGAATAAAGGGGAGGTCATTTAAGACTGAGCTGAGAAAAAACTTTTTTACCCAGAGAGTTGTGAATTTATGGAATTCCCTGCCACAGAGGGCAGTGGAGGCCAAATCACTGGATGGATTTAAGAGAGAGTTGGATATAGCTTCCCCTTCTACCCGAGAGAACATTAACGCAAACTTAAAACTGAGTTAGCAAACACGCTCGTTCCGGCTAAAGGCTTATTATAAAACATTTGAAAAGTGCGTGCTGAGGACCACCCTGCAGCCGACAAAATCTGGTCAAGCGGGACATCCATGGCCCTTGCCGCCGACGTGGCTGCAGACCTGGTGGAATGAAATAGTGAGATTAAACGAGAACTTACCAGTTCGAAGTTTGATCTTTATTTTATGAGGAGTTACGATGAGGGATTACGTGAAGAAGACCCCGCCTGGCGCTGAAACGGCATACTTCAAAGCAGCGGCATGAAAAACACAGAAACCAATAGCCGAAGTAAAATAGTAAGGCTCAAAATAGACTAGAACTACCAGATGATCATTTACATTATGAGGGTTGGGAGTGGAGGGCACGTAATCCCTCATCGTAACTCCTCATAAAATAAAGATCAAACTTCGAACTGGTAAGTTCTCGTTTAATCTCACTATTTTACTTCGGAGTCACGTGAGTGACTACGTGAAGATTTTGAAGCTCTGTGTCTTTCATGTCGTAAATTCATTTCATACGACTCTGTTTAGTCAAAACAGTAGTGAGTAAATAGTATTTTTAGGACATTGTTACAATTTATGTAATAAGTCCTTTAAGCATAAAAAAGAACAATTTTTTAAAATAATAACCCCTCTATCTTAGGGGAAAATTACAAAATAAATTGATAAATGTTGTCAATGGTAACATAAATCGATAATATAAATCGATAATATAAAACAAAGCAAGCTTTAAAGAGACCCATTACTGTGTGTCCAAAACCTGGCACCGTGACAACAGGTTTATTCTAGAACTTTGAAAATCTCTTCTCTAGACCACCCTGCGGCCTCTAAAATTTTATCGAGTGGCACGTCCTGTACCTTTGCCACGGCCGTAGCTGCCGACCTAGTGGAGTGAAATTTAAACACATCAGTATCTATTCTTGCCAGACACAAACCATCCAGAAATAGTTTGAACTAAACCTATTGTATGTGGCTTTTGTGTGTTATTAATAACGCTTTCTCAGAACCTCTGAGATTTTGGTTACCTCAATGTATTGAGTTAAATGCTTAACCACACACAATGTTTCATCAATAGGATATGCTTTAAACATTACCTTCATTCCAGTTCTTCCTGGTCTGCTTTGTTTGATCAAGTCATAAACATAAAACATAATGTTATCTGCAGTCACATGCATGCAATCCAACCGTACAACTGCAAAGCTTGTACTCTTTTTGAGCTGATACCAATGCCATTAACTTTACCACCTTGAATGTTAATTCTGCAAAGACATTGAATTAATTGGAGTCCATTGTTTAAACAAGTGAGAACAATGCTAACATCCCAAATTCCTGTATATATGGGCTTGGGATGATTTTATTGAAATTCCTTTCATGAGTCGGGATACTAATGGGTGAGACCCAATGAATCTCCATCTGAAATTTGTCCTAAATAGGATGACAATGCACTACGAGCACAATTAATGGCACTATACTCAAATGCTCATCAAGTGTAACCCAGCAAGGAACTGTAATACATTTGAAATGTTTGCAGTATGATAAGATATCTTTGACTGTGTACACTTCCCATTTCCTTATATGCGACTTGTATTGTTTTAGTGCTATTCCTCCAAGCTGCAACTATAACATCCATGGTCCTGTCCGACAGTACAAACTCTTGCAATGGTCTGGTCAGAACCTGCAGATTAACAAATACATATGATCATGCAATGGATGAATTCCTTTTGTTACTGGTTGTGTCAACAGATTGTCGCAACTGGGAATTGTCATACATGGTTCAATAATCATATTAGCATCAATGGGAACCATGACTGCGTGGGCCAATCTGACACCACCAAAATTGCATTCGACAGCGTCTTGCGCTTTTTATTGAGACATTGCCCAATGAGACAGAATGGGGAAAATCATAAAATAACAAATTCCCCAGTGTAGCGAGAAAACATCCACCGCTACTGCCGCTGGATCGTGTTCCCCAAGACACGTATTTGGGCAATTGGTGATTCAATCTAGATGCAAACAGATCAATGTCCGGCACTCCATACCGACTGACAATATTTTGAAATTTTGTGGATTAATATCCATTCTGTATTGTCTTTAAATATTTGTGATCTTATCAGTCACAACATTGTCTCTCCCCGAGAGATAAATAGCTGAAAGCCAAATATTTTTTGCCATACACCATTGGCACATCTGGTTTACCAGATGATAACATGATATTGATCTAACACCACCCATGTGATTAATATATGCCACAGCTGTGGTATAATCTATTTGTACTTGGACATGCAAATCCTTTAATGAAGGGCAATAAGCTTTTAATACATAAAATGCTACCAAGAGCTCCAAATAATTAATACCATATGTTTGGAACAATAAATCCTCTTGGACAGCCCATCTGCCTCTACAGCTGGTCTCATTATCCGTACCCCCCCCCCCCCCCCCCCCCCCATCCGAGAGAACTTCGTCATTTTGCAAAAACACTACTGGCTGATGAACTAAAAGTTCTAAGCAGCTTATGGAACATTCTCAATCCATCAATGTAATTCTGATAAAGCTTCCTTAGGCAATTGCATTGGCCTATCAAATGGCTTGCTCGCTGAATAAGCGCTTGAGTTTTTGCCCTTTGAAGATTTTGGTAATGTAGACGACCAAACTCTACTGTCTGGAAATGCTGCTGCCAATTTACCAATAATCTTGGCAACCTCTCGGATGGAGGGATAAGGTTTGTAAATCAGGTCTTGACACACATTTGTCAAATCCAACACTTATCCATTGGTAAAGTTACCAACATGGTAACTGAGTTAATCTCAAACCCCAGATATTCAATGGTTTGGGATTGCTGTAACTTAGATTTGTTGGATGGATCAGGAACCCAACTTCTCAAACAACTTGTAGTTACTGAGATTAATTTTCCACCTGGCTCCTGATTAGCATTGATAATTAAATGTCATCTAGATAAGCCATAACGATGTACTTTTGTGCCTAAGGCAGTGCAAATGCTGGCTTAATCCTTAAAGGCAAAGCTTGTAGTACCACAAACTGTCTCATCCATAACTTTAATTACCTATGAAATTATGGTGAATTGGGACCGAAATATGCATCTCTTCAATTTATTGTAGCCATAACCACCTGTTGATACCTGCTGTATTGCAGTGTTGAATGTGTCCATTTAAAAAATTTTACTGGACAATATATTTAATTGTGTGAGATCTAACATGATTGTACAACCCCATCTTCTATGGCCTGGGGAAAATATTTGATACAATTGTTGTGGATCCTTTCCTGTTTCTCAATACCTCCTTCCTCACACAAATTCTTACGTCTTTGTCAATTTGAATTATTCCAAGACTATAACATGAAGAATGATCAGGTTATTGTGTCCCAATGGATCCATACCTCTTCATTATCAACATTTGGAGTCTACCACCAATCTGAGGTTCATCCAAACATCCTTCTTAAATAGGATTAAGTTTTGTACCTCCCCAACTGTTTGACGAAATTACCTCCTTACCCAAAATATGGGTGTACATTCGTTATTTTATTTAATATATGGTCCCTAGATAAGGGACGTATCAGATTTAAACTGATAAGAACAGATACCATGCTTAATCTTAGCCAAAAAGCCGAGAAACGATTTGCTGGCTGGAAATTCTTCCTTATCATACTCCTGCCTCGGCTCAAATCAAATCCCTTTTCCATATGACCAGCCTACTGGCCAACTGAAGGGTTTCATAAGACCAACAGTTTCTTCCCCTTCATCCATACTTAATTTGCTTAAACAGATTTTCTCCGAATCAATAACCAGGAGTTTGAACATTGCTTGTCCTGTAAATCTTTGGATGTAAAAGAGGCCGAATGGCAATCTTCCATTTATATAATTTAACTCAAATAAGTTTGCAGAATAAACCTAACATATTTTGTTTCATTCTGAACTTTAGTCATTCCACAACTTCCCAGCTTGTCTTAAAAGACAGTGATGCCAATTAGTTTGAGGATTCTTTTAATCGTAATTCCTGCGCCCGCATAATTGCTGACATTGGCGCCCAAAACCCGGATTTACCAGGTACCTTCTTAAAGGTGTTTAAGAATGCTTCATGCATTTGTGCATCCTAATGTTTCTTACATTCTGTATTATTCCAATTTTAGTATATGTGCTGCCGAAGCGAGCACATGTTTAAATGCAAATCTGCTGTTTCAACCATAACAGCTTCTTGAGGCAGGTGAGAGACCATATAATTAACATTGGCCGCCAGGTTCCTTCCATGGCCTCACCGCCTCCACCAGGTATAGTAACTTTGTGCCCCTCAGACACACCTGGATTTGCATTGTGGTGGGTACTTCTGACCACAAACACCACTTTCAGGGTCTGTCACATACAGCCCTGGTACTCCTGAAACTCGTTCAAGGAGACTTCCTCCAGTCCATACCCAGGCACTGGGGTTTCAAATTCCCAATTCGAATTGGCACCATATTCACGATATGGAACCCCCTCAGGGGCTGCCTGGGAATATTCTGGGTACTTAGACCCTTGGTTGATATAATTTGGAGTATTTCCTCCATTAGATCCATACTTAGCCAATTTTAGGCTTACCTTACAGGATCTTTTAGAAACCTCAGGCCTTTCAAGTCTTTTTTACTTTTAGGCACTGGGTTTTCAAGTGTTGTTTGTGGAGCAACTAAAGCCTCCCTAACGGGTATTTCAATCGGCCACCGGTATCGGAACCGGCTCCGCAATAGTCTGCTGTCCCGACTTTTTACACCCCGGGACGCACGTTTTACCCGCGATTTTCTTTTTAAAACATTTTATTTTTTATTTTTATTTAAACTCCTGCTGGTTCCCTACCAGCCTACGGAGTTTTAAGAAAAACGCCCTGGAAGTAAAGTAATTTTACTTACCTGCGGGCCGTTTCCTTACCGCTGTGCTGGAGCTGCGCTCTGCAGCTCTTTCTCTGCCGATAGCGTCGACGTAATGCCGTTCCAGCGCCAGGCGGGGTCTTCTTCACGTAGTCACTCACGTGACTCCGAAGTAAAATTTAAACATTTTAGTATTAATCCCAGCCTTTATTAAAACTTGCTTTAACCACCTGGAAATGGTCTGAGTTGAGACCTGCTTATGTGGTTTCCTGTGGATAATCAGTAATGCTAATTCAGACCCCCAAAGCCCCTTCATGAGGGTAATGTACTGCCGGAGGTGAGCAACTACACACAAATTGGGATCCAAAGGATATGCCATGAACTGTAATTTCAATCCCGAGGTACCTGGTCTACTCTGTTTTATAGGCTCATACACAAAGAAGGTGAAACTACCAGTAGAGGTGAGCATCCTGTCCAAACAAAGCTTATGCAAGGACTGGACTCTCTGTGTTGAAACTAATGCCATCAGCATAGCCACCTTATGCGTGAGTTGGAATAGAGACATGCAAGTTGGTGGAGACCATGACCGGAGTAAAGTTAACACCACCCCTACATCCCAAATTTCAGAATATCTGGGCCTAGGAGGATTTGAATTGAGGACTCCCCTCATGAATCTAGACACTAGAGGGTGGGACCCCACTGTTTGGTGTTCTGAAAGTGGCAGCAGGTATGATGATAGCGCACTTCTGGCAATATTGAGGTCACTGTAGCTTAATTTGTCATCAAAATACAATTTCGAGAGGAACTCCAGAACATTAGAAATCTGTACTGCCTCATAAGAAATGTCGGCCTGTGCACAGAACAGTTCCCATTTCCTAATATATGAAGCATATTGTTTCTGAGTACTGCCTCTCCACGCCGCAGTTAGCACATCCACCGTGCGATCAGTTAGTCCCACTCCAAGGAACGGTCTGCTTAAAACCTGCAAATCAATAAATTGAGCCGATCATGCAGAGGATGTACTTCACCAGACACCGGGTTTGTTAACAACGTCCTGCCTTTAGGAACCTTCCACACAGGTTCTACAACCCTGCTCAGAACCAAAGGATACCAGGGCTGAGTCAGCCAGTCAGGGACTACCAGAATGCCGGAGGCAGTCCTGCTGAATTTTTTGCAGACAGCGACTGACAAGGCAAAATGGGGGAACTGCATAGAAAAACATTGCACCCCAATGTAGCGAAAACGCATCTATCGCTACTGCCCCTGTGTCTGGTTCCCATGCAACATACTTGGGTAATTGATGGTTTAGCCTTGAAGCTAACAAATCCATTTCCAGTGTTCCATACCTGGAAATAATATCCTTAAACACTACGATTCAACACCCATTCTGTGTTGTCATTGAATTTACGTGACCTGGTGTCCGCCACCATGTTGAATCTACCTGGGAGGTAGATAGCTGAAACCCAAATATGTCGAACAATACACCATTTCCAAATGAGACATGCTAATTTATCACAGGATACTGACTTGATACCACCCATGTGATTTATGTATGCCACTGCTGTGGTGTTATCTATCTGTATTTGAACGTGTGCATGTGTGCACAATAAGCTTTCAAACCGTAAAGGGCTGCGAGCAACTCCAAATAGTTAACACCATGCAGCTGCAGAAAAGATATCTCATGCATATTCCACCTGCCACCACAGCTTGTAACGATGTCAGTGGCGCCCCACCCCAGAGAACTTGCATCAGTCTGAAAAACAATTGCACGGCTTTCAATTGAACTATTGCCAGAACAATGGCCAATATTGGCTATCCACCATTGTAGCTCAACGGCTTTGGTCGGTAATTGCATTGTTCTGTCAAAGTGGTCTGAATTATGTTTGAGTGCCTGCAAT
The DNA here is from genome assembly GCA_963514005.1 of Raja brachyura. The sequence goes on along the minus strand of OY740782.1, from coordinate 103,052,359 downwards.
TTTGCTCTTTGTAATTGCTGATAGTGCAACGGCCCATATTTGGCAGCTGGAAATGTAGCCACCAATTTCCCAATTAAGCTAGCTACTTGTCTCATTAAAGGAAGCTGCTGTGTGATAAGATGATTGCAGGCTTCTATTAACTTCAATCTTTTGCCCTCAGGCAAAGTGACTAACAGGTGATTGGAATTAATTGTAAATCCCAAGCAATCCATAACCCTGGATGGAGTCAACCTGGATTTTTCAGGGTGAATTAGGAACCTCAACTGTTCAAAGAAGAGTTTGGTGGCTGAAACCACTAACATAGCCAATTCCATGGTTTTCCCTATAATGAGGATATCGTCCAAATAAGTCATTACTATGTGTTTCTGCTCTCTTAAAAGAGCCAGCACAGGTTTTAATATTTTAGTGAATAATCTGGGAGCTGAGGTTAACCCATTCGGCAATGCTTTAAACTGCCATAGCTGCCCCATCCATTTAAACTTCAAGTATTTTCTGTGACCCTTGTGAACAGGTACAGAATAATAAGCATCTTTAAGATCAATGCATGCCATATAACATCCCCTGGAAATTAGCTGTTTTGCCGTTATTAAACTTTCCATTTTGAAATGTTTGTACTGCACAAAGGTATTAGGTTGGGTTAAGTCCAAAATAATGTGACAAATCCTTCATCCGTCTGGACAGGTCTTCTCCAAACAGCAAATTGGGCGGCTGCACATTACTGGCCTTACACAACCCCGCAAACTTGGGGTTGAGAACAGGATAAATGGCATTCTTACGAAAACTGTTAATTTCGAACTGTGCATTGCACAACAATGCCATTGCATCCCTTTGAGCCTCCGATAATGCGCAGACGTCTACCGACCTGGCAAATGCTGTCAGCCCCGACGCCAGCAGGTTTAGGATTCTCTGCAGCTTGACCTATTGGGTCTTAATGCCGCCACCAATATAGCTCCAGATGGAATTATTCACCATGGGTACCTTCAGGGCAGAACAGTTGCTAGGAGCATGGTACCTCATGGCTATCTCCATCATGACTTGCTCCTGAAGCTTATGGGAAGCCATATAGTTAATGCTGGCTGCGAGCTCCTCTTCCAGAGGCTCCCCAACCAGCGACGGCATAGCAAACTTAGTGACCATAGTTAGCACTTCCGCATCCCGCTGGTCTCGCACCGAGTGGTCCTCCGCCCATGTCTGGTGGTCTATGCTCCCGTCCTCCGACGGGATATATAATGCAGCCCTGTACCAGGCACTGCTGCAAGTCCTCGAGGCTCGCTGAGATATGCCTCCTGACCAGAGGGCACATCATGTTGGAGCATCTTCTCCAGAAGATGCTCCATGCGGGAAAGGCATCCGCCGACGCTTCCCGCTCGGGGAGGCAAATACTCCCGGCCAGACTCATCAGAGTCCACTGACCTGTTGAACTTGCACTTGGCCTTGCCAACCCGCGGGGTAGCCAAAGTGCTGTCCATGGGCACCGAGCCCGGGGTTGCTGGCTGTGGAGTCAGCGACCTCGACGGTGAAACGGACTGCCGCCCGCTGACCACACTGCCACGGTCTTCGGAAGCAGTTCTCCCTGCAGCCCATCGAGACTTCATCTTTTCCATGACCTTCTTGCTGTAAAACAGAAGAAGAAAAACGACCGCAGACTAAGTTCGAGACTTACCTGGAGGCCTTTTAAAACGCGCCACCAGCCAGTCAGAGCGCCATGCGTTAGACGTAATGATGCGCATGCGCGGCTGATGGGTTCTTCACGTAGTCACTGACGTGACTCCAAAGTAAAATGGATATTAAAGTAGTTCCAATGTAATGTTCTTAGCTGAAAGCAAGTCCAGGTCAATCAGAATCATGAGCTTGGAAAATATATTCCTCATAAATTGTGCTGGTGCAGGCTGGAGGTGGTCCAAATCAGTTGAATACTTTCATTAGCTGATTTCCAATATAATTTCCAATCCATATAATTAGCTGATCCATATAATTTCATAGTATTTATAGAGAGAAATCAATAGATTTTTGGATTTTAAGAGCATTGAGGGATATGGGATTAGTGCAGCAAATTGATGGGGAAATAAATGTTCAACCATGAATAGCTGAACATACTGTATGCAAGAAGAGAACTCTCGCTTACTATAATCTCATGCCGGTGGCGAACGCATAAATTAATTTAGCTGAGTTTTTTGAGGAAGCGACAAAGACAATTGATGAGAGTAGGACGGTGGACGTTATATACGTGGACATTATTAAAACATTCGACAGGGTTCCTCATCATAGGCTAATCCAGAACATTAAGTTGCAATGGATCCATGGTGATTTTGTAGATTCTATTCAAAGTAGGCCAGTTTTTAGGGTGATGGTTACACATGGCACAGAGATCACTGCTGGGCCTCAGTTGTTTGTAATAAACTATAAATGATTTGGATAAAAATCTACGTGAGCTAATAGTAAGATTAAACGAGAACTTACCTGTTCGAAGTTTGATCTTTATTTTATGAGGCGTTACGATGAGGGATTACATGAAGAAGCCCCGCCTGGCGCTGGATCGGCAAACTTCAAAGCAGCGGCATGAAAAACACAGAACCAATATTTGGAGTAAGATAGTAAGGCCCAACATAGACTAGAACTACCAGATGATCATTTATATTATGAGGGTTGGGAGCGGAGGGCACATAATCCCTCATTGTAACTCCTCATAAAATAAAGATCAAACTTCGAACAGGTAAGTTCTCGTTTAATCTTACTATTTTACTTCGGAGTCACGTGACTGACTACGTGAAGATTTTAAAGCTCTGTGTTTTTCATGTCATAGATTCATTCCATACGACTCTCTGTTTAGTCAAAACAGTAGTGAGTAAATGGTATTTTAAGACATTGTTACAATTTATGTAATAAGTCCTTTAAAAAAGAACAATTTTTAAAATAATAACCCCTCTATCGTAGGGGAAAATTACAAAAGAAAAATGATAAATGATGTCAATGGTGACATAAATCGATAATATAAATCGATAATATAAAACAAAGCAAGCATTTAAAGAGAACCCAGTACTGCGTGCCCAAATCCTGGCACCGTGACAACAGGTTTATTGTAGAACTTTAAAACGTTTCTTCTCTACACCACCCTGTGGCCTCTAAAAATTTGATCGAGTGGTACGTCCTGTACCTTCGCCACGGACGTAGCTGCCGCCCTAGTGGAGTGAGATTTAAACACATCAGTGTCTATTCCTGCTAGATCCAAAACCTGTTTTAACCATCTAGAAATGGTTTGAACTGAAATTTTGTATGTGGTTTTTTGTGCGTTATCAATAACGCTTCCTCAGAACCTCTGAGATTTTTGGTTACCTCAATGTATTGAGTTAAATGCTTACTACACACAATGTTTCATCAATAGGATATGCTTTAAACATTACCTTAGCTCCAGTTCTCCCTGGTCTGCTTTGTTTGATCAGGTCATAAACATAAAACACAATGTTATCTGCAGTCACATGCATGCAATCCAACCGTAACAATTGCAAAGTTTGTACTCTTTGAGCTGATACCAATGCCATTAACTTTACTACCTTCAATGTTAACTTCTGCAAAGACATTGAAGTAATTGGAGTCCATTGCTTAAGCAAAGTGAGAACAATGCTAACATCCCAAAATTCTGTATATCTGGGCTTGGGAGGATTTTTATTAAAAATTCATTTCATGAATCGGGATACTAATGGGTGAGACCCAACTGAATCCCGATCAGAAATTTGTCCTAAGTAGGACGACAATGCACTATGAGCACAATTAAAGGCACTATAACTCAAATGCTCATCAAATTGTAACCCAGCAAGGAACTCCAATACATTTGCAATGTCTGCAATATGATAAGATATCTTTGACTGTGTACAAAAACTTCACATTTCCTTATATGTGACATATATTGTTTTTTAGTGCTATTCCTCCAAGCTGCATCTATAACATCCACGGTCCTGTCCGACAGTTCAAACTCTTGCAATGGTCTGGTCAGAACCTGCAGATTAACAAATTCATATGATCATGCAATGGATGAATTTCTTTTGTTACTGGTTGTGTCAACAGATTGTCACAACTGGGAATCGTCATACATGGTTCAATAATCATTTTTAGCATCAATGGGAACCAAGACTGCGTAGGCCAATTTGGCACCACCAAAATGCCTTTGGCAACGTATTGCGCTATTTTCTTTAGACATTGCCCAATCAGAGAGAATGGGGAAAAAACATAAAAGAATGTATTCCCCCAGTGTAGCAAGAAAGCATCCGCCGCTACTGCCCCTGGATCGTGTTCCCAAGACACATATTTGGGCAATTGGTGATTCAATCTAGATGCAAACAGATCAATGTCCGGCACTCCATACCGACTGACTATATTTCTGAAAAATTTGTGGATTAACATCCATTCTGTATTGTCTGCCACAACATTGTCTCTCCCTGGGAGATAAATAGCTGACAGCCAAATATTTTTACCAAAACACCATTGCCACATCAGATTTACCAGATGATCACATGATATTGATCTGACACCACCCATGTGATTGATATAAGCCACAGCTGTGGTATTGTCTATTGTATTTGGACATGCAAATCCTTTAAAGTAGAACAATAAGATTTTAATCCATAAAATGCTCCCAGTAGCTCCAAATAATTAATACCATATGTTTGGAGCAATAAATCCTCTTGGACAGTCCATCTGCCCCCACAGCTGGTCTCATTATCCATAGCCCCCCCCCCCCCCCCACCACCCCATCCGAGAGAACTTGCGTCAGTTTGCAAAAACACTACTGGCTGCTGAATTAAAATGTTCTTACCAGCTTGTGGAACATTCTCAATCCACCAATGCAATTCTGATAAAGCTTCCTTTGGCAATTGCATAGGCCTATCAAAATGGCCTGCTCGCTGTACAATCCCTTGAGTTTTTGGCCTTTGATATTTTGGTAATGTAGTGGACCAAATTCTACTGTGGAATTACTGCTACCAACTTCCCAATAACCTTAGCAACTTCTCGGATGGAGGGATAAGGTTTGTTAATCAGGCTCTGACACAAATTTGTCAAATCAATCACCTTTTCCATTGGTAAAGTTACCAACATGGTAACCGAATTAATCACAAACCCCAGATATTCAATGGTTTGGGATGGCTGTAACTTAGATTTTGTTGGATGAATCAGGAACCCCAGCTTTTCAACCAAGCTTGTAGTTGCTGAGACTGATGGTAACTGAATTAATCACAAACCCCAGAAAATCAATGGTTTGGGATGGCTGTAACTTAGATTTTGTTGGATGAATCAGGAACCCCAGCTTTTCAACCAAGCTTGTAATTGCTGAGACTGATTTTTCAGCTTAGCATTGACAATTTAATGTCATCTAGATAAGCCATAACGATGTGTTTTTATGCCCTTAGCAGTGCAATTGCTGGCTTCAACAATTTAGTGAACAATCTAGGTGCTGAGCTTAATCCATTATGTAATGCTTTGTATTGCCACAGCTGTCCCATCCATTTAAACTTTAAATACCTGCGAAAGCGCTGATGAATTGGAACTGAATAATATGCATCTTCAAATCTATTGTAGCCATATAACAACCTGTTGATACCAGCTGCATTGTAGTGTTGAATGTGTCCATTTTTAAATGTTTATACTGGACAAATGTATTCAATTGTGTGAGATCTAAATGATTCTACAACCCCCATCTCTTTAGTCTGGGGAAAATATTTGACACAAATTGTTGTGGATCCTTTCTTATTTTCTCAATAACTCCTTTCTCACACAAATTCTTAACCTCTTTGTCAATTTTCCCCCAAGAACAGAAAACATCAAAGAATGATTAGGCTAATTCGGTCTCAATGGGTCCATACCTACTACAAAATCAATGGTAGATCCTAAAACAGTATTTAATACAACACGATCAGATGTTATACTGTCCCATTCATTCTAAAACATTCGGAGTCTACCACCAAACTGAGGTTCATCCAACATTTCTTCTTTAATAGGATAAAGTTTTGTACCTTTCCAACCGGACGAAGTGATCTCCTGTTCCCAATAATGAATGTACATTCGGCTGTGCTGGTTGGTAATTTTCCTTATCATACTCCTGCCTCGGCTTGTTCCAGCTCCAAAATCAAATCCCCTTCTCATTTGACCAGCCCTCCTCTGGCCAACATTGAAGGGTTTCATAAGGCCAATAGTTTTTGCCTCTTCATCAATTTCTTAATTTGTTTAGACACATTTCCTCCGAACAAATAACCAAGAGCTTGAACATTGCTTGCACTGCACAACCCTGCAAATCTTGGATGTAAAAGAGGCCGAATGGCAATCTTCCTTATATAATTTATCTCAAAAAATGAGTTGCAGAATAAACCCAACATATGGTTCTGAACTTTGGTCATTCCACAACCTTCCAGCTTGTGTTCCAAAAGACAGTGATGCCAAAATTAGCTTGAGGATTCTTTGAATCGTAATTCCTGCGCCCGCATTATTGATGACATTGGCGCACAAATAGCCGGATTCACCATAGGTGTTTAAATCCGAATCTGTTGTCTCAACCATAACAGCTTTTTGAGGCAGGTGAGAGACCATATAATTAATATTGGCCGCCAGGTTTCCTTCCATGGCCTCACCGCCTCCTCCAGGTATATCAAACTTTGTGCCACATCAGACACACCTGGATATTTATTGTGGTGGGTACTTCTGACCGCAAACACCACTTTCAGGGTCAGTCTCATACAGCCCTGGTACTCCTGAAACTTGTTCAAGGAGACTTCCTCCAGCCCAATCCCGGGCACTGGAGTTTCAATTCCCAATTCAAACTGGCATTATATTCATGATATGGAACCCCCTCAGGGGCTGCCTGGGAATATTCTGGGTACTTAGACCCTTGGTTGATTATTGTTTGGAGTATTTTCTCCATTAGATCCATTCTTAGCCAAAAGGCTTTCCTTTCAGGATCTTTCAGAAACCTCAGGCCTTTCAAGCTTTTCTTTTACATTTTAGGCACTGGGTTTTCAAATTTTTTGTTTGTGGAGCAACCAAAGGCTCACTAACGGGTATTTCAACGGCCACCGGTATCGGAACCGGCTCCGCAATAATCTGCTGTCCCGACTTTTCTACACCCCGGGACGCATGTTTTACCCACAGTTTTTTTTAAAATTTTATTTTAATTTAACTCCTCCTGGTTTACCCACCAGCCTACGGAGTTTTTAGAAAACGCCCTGGAAGTAAAATAATTTTACTTACCTGCGGGCCGTTTCCCTACCGCTGTGTTGGAGCTGCGCTCTGCAGCTCTTCCTCTACCGATAGCATCGTCGTAATGCTGATCCAGCGCCAGGCGGGGCTTCTTCACGTAGTCACTCACGTGACTCCGAAGTAAAATTAGTAAATACAACCAAAAAATAAAGTCCTGGAGGAGCTCAGTGGGTCAGGCAACATCTGTGGAAGGAATGGACTGACAACAGTTCATTATTTCCACAGATACTGCCTGCCCACTGATTTCCTCCAGCTTGTTTTTTTTTGCTCAAGATTCCATCTTTTTATGTATCCTGATTTGTAGGTTTGTGAAAGACACAAACATTGGCAGAGTTGTGGATAATGAAGAAGTTTATCTAAGGGTAGAACGGAATATACACCAATTGGAAATAATGGACAGATAACTGGCACATGGAGCTTAATCCAGACATGTATAAGATGCTGTACTTTGGAAGGTCAAATGCAAGCATGAAAGTATACAGTAAATTGCAGAACTCTTGCAAGCATTGATGCATAGAGGGATCTGGGGTTCAAGTTGAAAAATGGCAATACAACCTTAGTGTGGTAAGAAAGGCATGCAACATGCATGCCTTTACCGATTGAGATGAAGATGACTGTAAAAACATTTTTAGTAAGGACACATTTGGAGTCATGTACCGAGGTACCGTGAAAAGCTTTTTATCCAGTTAACGAACAACTATACACGATGACAGTCAAGCTATCCACAGTATACAGATACCGAATAAAGGGTATATTATTTAGTGCAAGATACTCGATTAAAGATAGTTCAAAGGTCTCCAATGAAGTAGGTGGGAGGTCAGGGTAGCAGTCTAACTGGTGAGAGGACTGCTCATTTGCCTGATAATAGCTGTGAAGAAACTGTTCCAGAATCTGGAGGAATGTGCTTTCAAAGATCAGCATTGGAAGCCAGAAATATAGAAAATCACTCCATTCCCTGCAGATGGGGCAAGAAGTAGACTTTCCATGACATGTGACCTCAATATTGTGAAGATGTATAGTATTATTGCTGTTTTCCAAAAAAATGCTAGATTTTCAGATTCAGGTTGGATTATAAATTTGCACCAGGTTGCAATGAAATTCCTTGCTCACATAAAGCTCATGGACTCAACAGTATATGCACAGTAATGATAAACACAGCAATATATACAACATGGGTTTTCTCCGAGATCTTCAGTTTCCTCCCACTCTCCAAAGACGTACAGGTATGTAGGTTAATTGGCTTGGTAAATGTAAAAATTATCCCAAGTGGGTATAGGATGGTGTTAATGTGCGGGGGTCGCTGGTCGTCGCGGACCCGGTGGGCCGAAAGGACCTGTTTCTGTGCTGAATCTCTAAACTAAACTAAATGTGCCTAAATGTAGAATAGTGCAGGATTTTTGTGCAATCTGAAGCAGTGAAAACAATATTAAAGTACAATAACATTTTAATTGGAAAAAAATCTATTATATGTACATAAATGTTCGATTAATGTAAGACATAACCTAATTTAATTTAACATTTTACACAGATTATATTACTCGAAAACCAGACTGAATAAAATAATTCCAAATGTTTCCCCCATTTGTGATAAATGTCTAACTCAAAATGCCACTATAGCACATTCCTTTGTCTCTTGTACAAAACTGCATAAATTTTGGAATTAATTTTTTGGAACTTTTACAAAACTATTTAACACAAAATTGAACCCCAATACAGAACTGATTATCTTTGGATCAATGGAAGAGGAAAGTAAATTAACTACATTCCAAGAAGCTCTTCTTAATTATGGTTTAATAACAGCAAAAAAACATACTCAAATTCTGGAAAAACGCAACCACGCCAACGTTCAAAATGGGGATTTCAAATATGTCGGAAACGCTACATCTTGAAGAAATGAGATTCCTCCTACTAGGCAAAGTAGACCAATTCTTAAAGACTTGGTCTCCTTTTATCGACTTTTTACAAGCATTTGGTGCAACATAACATAACCTTAGATATTAAATGGTTCAGAACCGGGTGGAGGATGGGTAAAGATATGAAATATGTAAATCTCTCCTAATTTCCATTCTCTCTACTTTCTCTTTTTCTCTCAAACTCCTTAGCTTTTTATCTCTGCTCTCTATCTCTTTCGCTATCTGTTTCTACTCGCTTGTCTATTTCGACACTCTTTATTTCCCTTTTTCTTTCACTGGTCTTTTATTATTAAATTAAAAACACGAAGTTGTACAAGAATGGTAATGTGCATGTATGTATTAGGTTCTTAGGTACCATGCTACTTACTGTACTTACTTCTAACAAAAATATATATATATTTTTAAAGTATAATAACAGAATAACCAAATGAGGTGGAATTAATAATAAGAACATGTGACAGCACTTCCGGGAAAGGGATGTGAAAGAGGTGATTGGGTCTGATCTTCTTCTTGCGTATGGGTGCACAGTGTAAAGTTGTAGGACAACTTGTTCTATTTGACCTTATTTGATTGTACATGTCGAGTTGTTGCATTCGTCGAAACAGGGCGGACCACGTGAAGGTTTCAATCTCCCACTTCAAGGGTCTGATAGCAGTGGTGAAGAAGCTGTTCTTAAGATTGGGCTGCCAAGCTTTCAAGCTCCTTTATTATCTCCCAGAAGGTAGAAGTGAGAAAAGTAAGAAATGGGAGAAGAGAGACAATAGGCAATAGACAATCAACAATAGGTGCAGGAGTAGGCCATTCAGGCCTTCGAGCCCACGCCGCCATTCTCATCCCCAATCAGTACCCCGTTCCTGCCTTCTCCCCATATCCCCTGGCTCCGCTATCATTAAGAGCCCTATCAAGCTCGCTCTTGAAAGTATCCAGAGAACCGGCCTCCACCGCCCCCTGAGGCACAGAATTCCACAGACTCACAACTCTCTGTGAGAAAAAGTGTTTCCTCATCTCCATTCTAAATGCCTTACCCTTTATTCTTAAACTCCGGCCTCTGGTTCTGGACTCCCCCAACATCGAGAACATGTTTCCTGCCTCTAGCGTGTCCGAACCCTTAATAATCTTATGTGTTTCAATAAGATCCCCTCGCATCCTTCTAAATTCCAGAGTATACAAGCCCAGCCGCTCCATTCTCTCAGCATATGACAGTCCCGCCATCCAGGGAATTAACCTTGTGAACCTACGCTGCACTGCCTCATAGCAAGATGTCCTTCCTCGAATTAGGGGACCAAAACTGCATACAATACTCCAGGTGTGGTCTCACTAGGGCCCTATACAACTGCAGAAGGACCTCTTTGCTCCTATGCCCAACTCCTCTTGTTATGAAGGCCAACATGCCATTCGCTTTCTTCGCTGCCTGCTGTACCTGCATGCTTACTTTCATTGACTGATGAATAAGGACCCCCTAGATCCCGTTGTACTTCCCCTTTTCCCAACTTAGATAATAATCTGCCTTCCTGTTTTTGCTACCAAAGTGGATAACCTCACATTTATTTGTGTCATCTGCAAATTTGCTAATGTTACTTTGAATCCCTTCATCTAAATCATTGATGTATATTGTAAATAGCTGCGGTCCCAGCACCGAGCCTTGTGGTACCCCACTAGTCTCTGCCTGCCATTCTGAAAGGGACTCGTTTATCCCTACTCTTTGTTTCCTGTCTGCCAACCAATTTTCTATCCATGTCAACACTCTACCCCCAATACTGGCCCCATAGCAGAAGCGTCCACGTCGCGGGGCTGGAAACTGGACGTATCCCGAGCTAATTCTGCTACCACCATCATCTATTGCGACAAATGATGGCTTCCATTGATTGTCGCTGGAAGCTTGCGTCCTTTTCAGGACGGACGATGACAGCAAGGCCAACATTTGTAACAAAATGGACACGAAACGAGAGACCGCCAATACCATGTGCCCTAATATTGCCCACTAATTTCCTATGTGGGACCTTATCAAATGCTTTCTGAAAGTCCAGATACACTACATCCACTGGCTCCCCCTTGTCCATTTTCCTAGTTACATCTTCAAAAAATTTCAGATTAGTCAAGCGTAATTTCCCCTTCATAAATCCATGCTGACTTGAACCGATCCTGTTACTGCTATCCAAATGTGCCGCTATTTCATCTTTTATGATTGATTCCAGCATCTTCCCCACTACCGATGTCAGGCTAACTGGTCTATAATTTCCTGTTTTCTCTCTCCCGCCTTTCTTAAAAAGTGGGATAACATTAGCTACCCTCCAATCCACAGGAACTGATCCTGAATCTATAGAACATTGGAAAATGAACACCAATGTGTCCATGATTTCTAGAGCCACTTGCTGAAGTACCCTGGAATGCAGACCATCAAGCCCTGGGGATTCATCAGAGAAAAGGGAATGGCCAAGATAACGGGCATCTTTCACAATAGTTCCAGCCTTTCTGTTGTAGCGCCATGTGAAGGTGGAAGGAAGTGATGAGCCTGTGATGGACTGGGCTGCATTCACTACTCTCCGTAGATTCAAATGGGCAAAAGAACATTTTTTTAATTAGTGGAAAGATATGCACCAATTTTGCAACTCTATGAGCAACATGCAAGAAATGTGTGGCATCACAGTAAAGTCAAGCCAAATTTAAAACGTATCCAATTATGGTCAATTTCTTTGATAGCATTTTAATAGGTGATTTGTAGTCCTTTGGTTGGATTTTGTCATCTAATTAAATGTCCTGTCCACATATGTATGTGAGCAGAACAAATATTATTTTGTAAGAAGATGTGGAATACAAATACATTTGAACATCACCCCAAGTGCATCACAAATCCAATAGATTTCCAGTTGCATATTGAAATCTTGTGCTGTCATATCCTGGGTATATTGCTGAATAGAAAAGGAATGAAGAAAGTAATACAAGGTCTTATATTGCTGGTTTAGCATAAACCAAAGGAAATAAATTTATTTTAGCCTACATTTTTGTACATTATACTAAGACTCCTGTTGTTGTTGCAATAATGAAACACCGGAACATAATAATAACCTTATCTACCAGGCATTCAATTGCAATCAATATATTTGGACTGATGCCATAACTTTGTGAGGGTGCGGAAGAGAACTGTTTACTAAGGCCGAACCCTTCACCTTCGCACCGTTGGATTACTTGCCATAAAACAAGCAGCATCACTCAGAAGCCAGCTTTACTAGTCCTTATCCTGACCTATGGACTGTATGGAATAAGACACAAGATATATTTTTGAAACAGCCGCAGATACGCAGCATCTGCAGATTTCCTTTGAACTGGTTAAACTGTGTGCATATGTAAACTTGACACTGGCAATTAAGAGATTATGGAAAATGAAACCACACCTTTCTGGTGATCTTGAGTGCCTGCAGTAACATGAAGGCCAAGAATTGCTTATAGTTGATGATACTTCAGTTGTCTGACAAAACACAGGTGGAACAAGTTACTATGAAGACATTTTATGGTGGATGGGTGTCGTTCCATAAAATATTATAAATCCATTTGCCAAGAGGTTGTCACCTTGCCCATTGCTCCCTATGGATTGTACAGACTAAACCGTCAATAAAAAATGATGAGACGAATGAGCAGAAAATATATTACACTGCTGTTCGCAAAGATTTATTTTCTTTCCAGGTGCTAAGATAATATTTTGGGTGGTAGGCAATGTCAGCTGGCACACACAAAGACAGGCAGAGAAAGTATTGCTGTTTACCACCTGGATAATCCATATCTCTACTCATCTTAAATGTGGGCCAATGGTTCAATTACATTTGCCTGGCCTGTTCCAACATTTTTTGTTCCTTGATGGAAGAATGGGTTGGTGTCGTAAGGTCACACATTCTCCTTCCCATCTTCCTGCAATGTCTTTGGAGCTCACCTTTCAAATGCCACTAGGCTGTGGACTGCTGTTGGTGTATTGATAACCTGCATTTATTGTGTGCTGCCTTCTCCTTCAAAAGATGCAGGTGGATAAGGTGAAAGTATATGCCTGTAACTCATTTATCCCACTTTTAAAAGCAGCATAATTTTGGCTGCATTTGCCACAAAATCTGCAGGCCTAGTAACAGTAAGTTACTGGTCAAATTTACTGAGCACCTCATGAGATCCTCCTAACCTTCCTCCACTCCAAGGAAAACAACTCAGCCTAACCAGTCTTTGTTCATTATTGAGACACTCTAACCCATCCTGGTGAATATCTTCTGCATCCTTTCCAAAACAATCTTGTCTTTCCAATACTGTGGTGACCAAAACCTGACAAAGTACGGAAGCTGCGGCTTCATTAATGTTCTATAAAGCTGTGCCATCGCTTTATTGTTCCTATATTGCTCCTATATGTCCCAACTAATGACGGTTTAGTGTCTTACATGTTTTCTATACTACATTATTTATATACTTGTGCTGCCACCAGCAGGGATCTTTGGACGTACACCAAGGTCCATCTGTTGCTTAACACTCAGGGCCAACCCTTCATTGTGCATGTCCTACTCTTATTGATCTCTCCCAATGCATCACTTCATACTTATCAGAATTATCTTCCATCGACCATTGCTCTGCCCAATTTCCCAACTGATCAATATCTTACTACAGCCTACAACTATCATCCTTAGAAACATAGAAACATAGAAAATAGGTGCAGGAGTAGGCCATTCGGCCCTTCGAGCCTGCACCGCCATTCAATGTGATCATGGCTGATCATCCAACTCAGTATCCCGTACCTGCCTTCTCTCCATACCCCCTGATCCCTTTAGCCACAAGTGCCACATCTAACGCCCTCTTAAATATAGCCAATGAACTGGCCTCAACTACCTTCTGTGGCAGAGAATTCCAGAGACTCACCACTCTCTGTGTAAAGAATGTTTTCCTCATTTCGGTCCTAAAGGAATTCCCCCTTATCCTTAGACTGTGACCCCTTGTTCTGGACTCCCCCAACATCGGGAACAATCTTCCAGCATCTAGCTTGTCCAACCCCTTAAGAATTTTGTAGGTTTCTATAAGATCCCCCCTCAATCTTCTAAATTCCATCGAGTACAAACCGAGTCTATCCAATCTTTCCTCATATGAAAGTCCTGACATCCCAGGAATCAGTCTGGTGAATCTTCTCTGTACCCCCTCTATGGCAAGGATGTCTTTCCTCAGATTTGGAGACCAAAACAGTACGCAGTACTCCAGGTGTGGCCTCACCAAAACCCTGTACAACTGCAGTAGAACCTCCCTGCTCCTATACTCAAATCCTTTCGCTATGAATGCTAACATACCATTTGCTTTCTTCACTGCCTGCTGCACCTGCATGCCTACTTTCAATGACTGGTGTACCATGACACCCAGGTCTCGTTGCATCTCCCCCTTTCCTAATCTGCCACCATTCAGATAATAGTCTACCCTCATGTTTTTGCCACCAAAGTGGATAACCTCACATTTATCCACATTGTACTGCATCTGCCATGCATCTGCCCATTCACTCAGCCTATCCAAATCACCCTGCAGCCTCCAAGCATCCTCCTCACACCTAACTATACCCCCCAGCTTGGTATCATCTGCAAATTTGGAGATGTTGCATTGAATTCCCTCGTCCAAATCATTAATATATATTGTAAATAGCTGGGGTCCCAGCACTGAGCCTTGCGGCACCCCACTAGTCACTGCCTGCCATTCTGAAAAGGACCCGTTTACTCCTACCCTTTGCCTCCTGTCTGCTAGCCAGTTCTCTATCCACATCAATACTGAACCCCCAATACCGTGTGCTTTAAGTTTGTATGCTAATCTCTTATGCGGGACCTTGTCGAAAGCCTTCTGAAAGTCTAGATATAACACATCCACTGGTTCTCCCTTATCCACTCTACTAGTTACATCCTCGAAAAATTCTATCAGATTTGTCAGACATGATTTAC
Source organism: Raja brachyura (assembly GCA_963514005.1). The sequence goes on along the minus strand of OY740782.1, from coordinate 103,037,268 downwards.
CTTTCGTAAATCCATGCTGACTTTGTCCAATGATTTCACCACTTTCCAAATGCGCTGCTATCCCATCTTTAATAACTGACTCTAGCAGTTTCCCCACTACCGATGTTAGACTAACTGGTCTGTAATTCCCCGCTTTCTCTCTCCCTCCTTTTTTAAAAAGTGGGGTTACATTAGCTACCCTCCAATCCTCAGGAACTACTCCAGAATCTAAGGAATTTTGAAAAATTATCACTAATGCATCCACTATTTCTGTGGCTACCTCCTTGAGTACTCTGGGATGCAGACTATCTGGCCCTGGGGATTTATCGGCCTTCAATCCGTTCAATTTACCCAACACCACCTCCCGGCTAACCTGGATTTCACTCAGTTCCTCCATCTTATTTGACCCCCGTTCCACTGCTATTTCCGGCAGATTATTTATGTCTTCCTTAGTGAAGACAGAACCAAAGTAGTTATTCAATTGGTCTGCCATGTCCTTGTTCCCCATGATCAATTCACCTGTTTCTGACTGCAAGGGACCAACATTTGTTTTAACTAGTCTCTTTCTCTTTACATATCTATAAAAACTTTTGCAGTCAGTTTTTATGTTCCCTGCCAGTTTCCTTTCATAATCTATTTTCCCTTTCCTAATTAAGCCCTTTGTCCTCCTCTGCTGGATTCTGAATTTCTCCCAGTCCTCCGGTAGGCTGCTTTTTCTGGCAAATTTGTATGCCTCATCTTTTGTTTTTATACTATCCCTGATTTCCCTTGTTATCCATGGATGCACCACCTTCCCCGATTTATTCTTTTGCCAAACTGGTATGAACAACTTTTGTACTTCATCCATGAAGTCTTTAAATACCTTCCATTGCACATCCACTGTCAACCCTTTAAGAATCACCTGCCAGTCTATCTTGGCCAATTCACATCTCATACCTTCAAAGTTACCTTTGTTCAAGTTCAGAACCCTTGTTTCTGACTTAATTTTGTCACTCTCCATCCTAATGAAGAACTCAACCATATTATGGTCACTCTTGCCCAAGGGGCCACGCACAACAAGACTGCTAACTAACCCTTCCTCATTACTCAATACCCAGTCTAGAATAGCCTGCTCTCTCGTTGGTTCCTCCACATGTTGGTTGAGAAAACTATCCCGCATACATTCCAGGAAATCCTCTTCCTCAGCACCCCTGCCAATTTGATTCACCCAATCTACATGCAGATTGAAGTCACCCATTATAACCGTGTTACCCTTGTTGCACGCATTTCTAATCCTTGCTATCAGATACATGACCAATCTTTGTGTGATTTGTAAATTTCCTAACAATCATAATGGCAACCCGCCACACACCCTGTCCTATTATCAGGCCAGTTTGGGAACCAATTTGCCAGTATACCTAGAATCCCAGGGTGCTAACATTAAAGACCAGCTTTCCCTGTGGGATCATGTCAAATGGCCTTCAAAGCAAGCAAAGGAAAGCATTGAGGAAAAGTTGAAGAATGAGAATATGATTCTCACAGTGAACAATTCAGACTAAAGTCATGAACCGTGTCAAGTGATTTACTGGTAGTATATGGAATACATATTTGCAGTTGGGGAAACTAAATTCAAGTAGTTAATACATTAAATGAATTAATGCTTAAAATAAAATATTTTATCCCAAAACTACCAGACTGTAGTATAAATCAATTTGGTTCACAAAGGGTGGTCTCAAGCACTGGGTCCTTGCCCTGCCTTAAGTGAGACATTTACACCTGCAATGATCCCTTCTGTTCCTTCTCTCTATCTGGCAACTTTTCCAATTCCATCTGGCCTCTTGTCAATTTCCTGGTAATCTGCAGATCTGTGAGGAAGGCCGAGCAGGCTTTTCACGGATGGAAAAAAACATTATTTCAAATGCTTTTAACTGAGCGCCATTCAGAACACACATTCAATTCCAATTGCAGCAAAAATAAATAATCCATCAACTAACCTACAAGTGATTCTTGATCCCATTAAGTCGAATAAATGGGCTATCTTTCAATCTTTTGAGCCTGTTTTCAGCAGTGAGGTTAGGACATGACCTGGATTTTCCAATTTGATGATGCCAAGTAATGTTGAATTAGTATTGCACATTGGTGTATGCCACTCTCTGATTGCTCTCCATGCTACAGATATGTTTGGGTGCATACTCAAAATCTGCATATGAAGATTGCATTGTGCATGTGCCATTGGAAGTCTGTGCATGTGATCCAGATCACATGCTTTCCTGCTCACTAATCACTCTCCTCACAACTATAAATATCACTGGACAGCTCAATGCCCCCCCCCCCCCCCCTTCTTTTCTAAAGCACAGCACACTGCCAGTACTCACAGAATGCCTCCATTAAGTTGAGCTGAGTCGCTCCAAGTTCTCCACCCTCTGCCCAGGCAAAGTGAATCACAAGGTGGCATGTGTTGAGCATGAAAATGTGAAACATCTATTTTGTTGCGGCCTTGGTAGCAACTGAATGTTAATGCAGTCAGATAACAACTAAGCCCGTCATAGTTCCACCACATGAAAGCCATTGCAGCACATTCTTTGGAGCATGCTGGAATTTCTGGGCACTGTAATTAATGTGTTTATGTATGCAGCATAGCTGCATGAAATAAACTACAATTTCAAAAATGTAATTGTAGTTTTTATGAACATTACTTTGTAGTATCTGCTTAAATATGTACATAAAGAGACTAATATGTAAAAGGAAAATATCATATTCACAAAACCACCTTTGTTCATTAAAATAGTTTGTCGTGTGTTGAATTGCAATGAACGCTTTTCTCCTTCACTATTTTCAGTTGCTTGGACACGTCATATAAACCTTGAAATATAACTGGTGTCATAGCAACAGCAGCACACAAAATCACGGCATTCGCATTGTTAGACAAATAAAGTGATTTGCCAAAACCCGATGCACAATTTAAAGGCAGTCTTTTAGGGAACTTCTGTTTTTTTAGATTGTGCTTGGAGAGAATCCAAGTTTCCATCAATAATATAAAATAACTCACTTAGAATACACGGCTGATATATTTTCAAGGACAGCTGTACTAATGGTTTAAAAGATACTGCAGTATTTATTATAGTTTAAAAGTGATCATTGTTAAAAAATGTGCCGTTTACATCTGCATTGCCTTTTGGCTCACCTCTTCCATGCCAACAGTGATGCCTATCTACACGGATTCATTTGCCTGCATTAGGCCTGTATTCCTCTATGCCTTTCCTATCTAAGGAAATATATAATCCAAATGTTTCTTAAACATTGTAAATGTATCTGCCTTGACCACCTCCTCTATTGGTTCTTTCCAAATGACCAACCCCCTCTGTATGAAAAACAACCCCCCAGATAACCTTTACATTTCTCTCCTCTCATCTTACATGTATGCCCTCGAGCTCTACACCACACTGTCCTCGGGAAAATAATCTGATTATTTATTCTAACTATGCCCCTCCAATCTCTCCTTTTAAGTACAGCCCTCAATTCCAGGCAACATTTTGGTGAATCTCTCTTGTGCTTTCTCTCTTACTACCATATCCTTCCTGTAATATGACAATCAGAACTGTACACAATACTGTTTAACCAATCTGCAATTGGTTATACTCAATGCAATTCTTATAGTCGATACGTTGATCTATGAAAACAATTATACCAAATGCCTACTTCACTGCCCTACCCAAATGTGTGCCCTAACCATTTGCAGTGAGCTATTGACTTGCTTCCCAAGGCCCCTCTTTGCATCAATGCTCCTAAGGTTCCTTCCATTTTCAATGCTTGTCCTATCAGAATGCCACTTCTCAAAATTCATTACTTCACACTGGTCTGGATTAAATTCCAACTGCCACCACTCCGTCCAGCTTTCCAGCTGATCCATGTCCTGCTGTACCCTTAGACAACCTTCTTCACCGTCTAAAACTTCACAATTTTTCAGGATATCCACACTTAACACACGATAGTGCTACGATTTTTCGCCACCTTAAGAGCCTGTCCCACTTAGGAGACCTAAACAGCATCCTCTGGTGACCTTGCCCACCACCCAAAAAAATAATCAAGGTCGCGGTGACCTGCAACCACCTACCACCTCCCACGCATATGTTGAAAACCTTCCTCGACTATGAAGAAAACCGGCTTCGATTAGACCTGCGACTAAAAAATTATCGATTTTTAAAACGGCAACCTATTTTTAGTCGAGGCCGGTTTTAATCATGATGAAAAAATAGCAGCAACCTAGATGAAGCCTCGACCACGCGGAAACCACTTTCGACCATTAGGGAGAGTGACCAAAATCTCCTATGACCTCATGGAAACCTCGGGTGCGGGCAAGGTCACCAGAGGTTGCTGTTTAGGTCTCCTAAGTGGAACAGGCCCTTTACTCACCATTCTCCTGTGCTGCAAGTTTTCTTCCAATATTTTAAAAGTTATTAAGGTTTACAAATCTTAAAAACCGCTCATGCGCAGATTTGTCTCTCCTGTCAGTCACCGCCGGGACGGCGACCACCCTTCCTGCACCATCGCCGCACTGATTGGCCGCAGTCACCGTCGGTGCCCGCCTCTGCCCGGTATTTCCCGGCACGGCTTCCGGTTCGCACGGCCTCCGGTCAGAGGTGTGACCTTCGGTCACAGTAGCGGCATACTCAAAATCCTGGGGAGGTGAGTGGGGAGATTGGGGGGATTGAGGGAGAAGAGAGGGTAGGGAGGGAGAGGGGGGGAAATGGGGGAGGTGAGGGGGGAGACTGGGGGGATTGAGGGAGGAGGGGTAGGGAGGGAGAGTGAGGGGAAAGTGGGGGAGGTGAGGAGGAAGTGTGGGGGATGGAGGGAGAGGAGGGGGGTAGGGAGAGGAGAGGAGTTATGGAGGGAGGGAGGGAGTGACTGAGGGGGGGTATAGGTGAGAGGTGGAATATTGCGTTGGGGGAACAGGTTGCGTTGGGGGACCAGGACTCCCATATGACAGGGACCCGACGGGTCCCACTTAGTCCAGTTTATATATTATAAACGATAACGGTCCCAGCACATAGCTCTGTAGTAAACTGCTTGTACACTCTGTTGTACACTGGTCTGTTGTACGCTCAAGAAAACACCCATTTGCTATGACCCGATGCCTCCTACTACTAAGCCAATTTCAATCCAGTTTGTAATATGCCTCAGATCCATTGTGCCTTAACCTTTTGGACCAGTATACCATGCAAGACCTTGACAAAAGTCTAATATCACAAACAATCTAAATAGAAGTATGGCATAAAAATAGGCTACTGTAATCTGATGATGTGGATATTTTGTTTTTGGAGAGAGGTAAAGAGAAGATTGGATGAAAAGTACCAATGGAGAACAGTAATAAGTTAATAAAAAAATTGGAAAAGTTATTGAATGGAAGTGACTTGGTGGAGATGGGGAAAATTGGAAATGGGTGAGAAGAAATAAATTGATTGGGAAATTTATTATGTTAGCAGATATAAAGACAGGGAAGAATGATACTAGAGAGTGCAACACCCAAAGAGACGGAGGTTGTCATGGATGATCAGCAAGAGCTAGAAGCTTAAATAAATAGTCCAAAGCGAACTTGGAGAGCCATAGTGAACAGGACAGTGGAGAAAGGGGAGGATATGATTTAAACCATTCAGATAAAGCTTACAGAAGAGATTGGTTGTTATAAAGTATAAATACATAGGGAAATTTAAAAAAGCAACAGGCAACCAGCTATTTATAACAGTTATTTATTCCTGTTGACATTTTTTTAAATTGAATTGAATTCACCTACGAAGTACAGAAAAACTAGCAACTCAAAATGCAATTAAAAATAAAGCCCATGAAATGGCCAGTGAAAAAAAATCGATATTGAGTTGCATTAGAAATATTGAGTAAAATTAATAATTGATATAGTTAAATGTTTTCATTATCTTTGATATTAGGACTTTATTAAAAGCATGTTAAAAGCATGATCTTCAGTTTTGTGAATGGCAACATACAATGTTAACCCTACGCTTACAGAGTAGAAATACTCCTCACCTGTCAGTCAGCAGGTTTCTGAAATGATAGCAGAAAATATAGGCTGCTGCTCTGCTGCTCTGCTGCATTGCTGGGAAATGCAGCACTGATGGAAATGTGGTCTTATGATTAACACACTGCTCTCTTTAGGTGGATGTGAAAGAGCACAAGCATTTTTATAGTAAGAGCAAATATCTTACTACGAAGAATTAGTTAAAGGCCAAATAGTTAATTGTGGTAAATGTCATAAACTACAAATGGACGAAAAGGCATGAAAGTATGAAAATAATTAAATGCAAAGTAAACTTCATAAATAATATTTATAAATACATCAGGATAATGAAAAATGTTTAAAAAGTAGTTGGGCTATTATAAAAAACATGTGAAAAATGTGTTAGCTGATGAAATATTTTGATGCAGTAATTAGAGGGAATGAGGAAAATCATCATACTTATGGTTTAGAAAGTAGAGCAGGGCGAGAAGATTGGCAGTTTTAAAATAATTTTTCTCATGGGATGTTAGAGAGATTATTATCCAAACTGAAAAAGAGGTTAATGAGGAAATAGTATAAGGATTAACTTATTATTGCAAAGTTCATTAAATAATGGACTGGAAATTGTATTTCATTTTTACCTGCATTACGCCCATTTCCACCGGTACCGACATAAATTGCAGCTGACAGCTGCAACTTGCAACTATTGTAAACAGTCTCGAGAGAGTTAGGAGCAAGTACAATGTGCTAGATTGTTGTATTTTTCAAAGGACTCTCTGCTGATATCAGGAGACCTGACCGGGCATCTTCAAACTTACTATATATTGCTGCTCAAAGTACACTCAGGGTGCTGTAATTTATAGGGATTTATTTTCCCCATATTTAGTACTACAAGAGACATCATTATGGATGGGTCTGGGACCTCAGGGCAGGCGATAAACAATGACCAAGCACAAGACCATGAGAGACTTCAGAGATCCCACATCTGATCAGGATATGTTATATGAACATGGTGTTATGCATCAGACTCATGGTTTCCAAGGTGGTCAGCATTAAGATATGCAAAATTTGATGCCAAGATCTTTGGCCACACTCCTCTTCCGAGACTGGTTGTGGGTGGAGTTACAGGTTATGGTGATTCTTTATTTCCTTATGCATGATCTTTCTGAGTGGCTACTACAGATCTCCACTTGTGTAACCCAACACACTACACGCGACAGCATCAAATAGATGATACAAGCTCTGTAGGCAAAGATAAATAAAGAGCTGCCAGGAGGAAGTCCATGCTCAGCATCCATGGCCTCATCCAGCTGGCTGAAGGAGGAAAGGGCCTGTATGTTGGGTATAAATGATATCCTAATAAGGAAATAATTTAAATATTCATCCTACAAATGATGTGACTCCCACCCTTCCATAACCCCGAATAACATTGAAGTGCACCAAAGCAGGGAAAGCCCAGAAAATGTGTTTCCTGTGCTTAATATAATACATGAATGAGTGTATCCCTGATCTAATTGTTGAATTGGCTCAATAAAACATGTGTTTCCTGTTAAGAGGTATCTGAATTAACACATTCCGACCTCCAAGATACAATTGCTGAGAGAATCTACACTCTGTAGGTGTGGACAGCCTGGCACATCTTGGTGGGATCCTAAGATTTCTTTCAGAATTGCTCTATTGTGTGAGAATTTCACCCCTGGAGGAGTCACTGCTGCAGCCACCCTCCTGCCAGCTTTGCTTATGGTGAACTGGTAGATTTCTTCCACATTATTACACTAACCTCCCAGTACACCAGACGTCCCTCCTTTCATTGGCAAGGACTGCAAGCTCTTGGATTGATTTCCTGTGAGGTGGGTAACATGAACAGAAGTAAGTTGCATACAATTGGAAAAGGTCCTATATTGAGCCAAAATTGCGAAAGGGAATCACGTAAGTCCCACTTTTAAATGTAATTCTGATTCAAACTATTGCCATTTACTGTGGGGTCTCCAAATGGACATGAGCATTATATGCAGTCATGTTTTAGTACATTATAAATAAGTGCAATCAAAAATGTTAATGCAAGAATAGTTTAAAAGGTCTAGGGCCATAAAACATTGCATCTTTGCACAAAAGGAGAAGATGTCGGCCTGGCAATTCTAGATTATTTATATTTTATTTATGTATGATTTTGACTATTATGATAATTATTTCTGAATTAATTAATTAACAAGCCAGTAAATCTGGAGGAAAGCAGGCACCACTCATCACCTGGCCAATACCATACCTACGGTGAAGCATGGTGTGGCAGCATCATGCTGTGGGTATGTTTTTTAATGACAGGAACTGGGAGACTAGTCAGGATCAAGAGAAAGATGAACAGAGCATTCTGGTGCTCAGACTGGGGCAGAGGTTCACCTTGCAACAGAACAACAACCCTAAGCACACTCATGACAACACAGGAGTGGCTTTGTGACAAGTCTGTGAATATCATTGAGTGGCCCAGCCAGAACCTGAACTCGAACCTGATCAAACATCTCTGGAGGGACCTGAAAATCGCTGTGTATCGACGCTCCCCATCCAATCTGACAGAGCTTGAGAGGATCTGCAGAGAAGAATGGGAGAAATTACCCCAATACAAGCTTGTAGCGTCATACCAAAGAAGACTTGAGGCTGTAATCGCTGCCAAAGGTGCCTCAACAAGTACTGAGTAAAGGGTCTGAATACTTATGTAAATGTGATATTTCAGTTATTTATTTTTAATTACTTTGCAAAATTTTCTAAACACCTGTTTTCATTTTTTTATTATAGGGTATTGTGTGTAGATTGATGATAAATAAAATGAATTTAATCCATTTTAGAATGAGGCTGTAACGTAACAAAATGTGGAAAAAATGAAGGGTTCTGAATACTTTCTGAATGCACTGTATGTAAGGCCTCTACATTTATATTACAAGGGAATCACCATGTATGGGGAGAGAGAGGAAAAATGGCATTGAGGCCGTTACGATATTGAGAGTAGGATTGAGGTGCCAATTGGCTTAATTCTGTTGTTATTTATATCCTTTTGCTCAATGCAAGCCTCCAACAAGGGATTAAGCTAGACAATCTTCCACACACAAAATCATGCTGGCTATCCCTAATCAGATCCGGTCTATCCAAATGCATATATATCTTATCTCTCAGAATCCTTTCCAGTAACTTGCCCACCACATATGTTAGGTTCATTGGTCTATAGTTCCCAAGCTTTTGCTTGCAGAATGTTCCTTCAGAAGCTATAATGATTGAGTACTAATCAGAATTGTGTAACATCAGTGGATTTCTCTATATTGACAAGGAAATATGATGCTGCTTCCTATTAAACATCCTTTATTAAACATCCTATCCTGAAAAATTAAAAGCAGGAGTAAAATTAAAATCATCTTCTAATGCCGTCAACGCCGACAACGGGACAGATCTCACGTAGGGGACAAGGCAAGGTACACCGTTTATTTTCTCATATAAACTTGCTTCTTAGGATGCCTTTAATCAAAATTTCACGTTGCGAAAAGGTGACTTAGGACCTATACGAACCGGTAGTATTTTTCCTGCCAATATGGGGTTTAAATTCACCGCAACCACAACGTTCCACACAATCGCGTTCCACAAAAACCCAACTCGCAAGATGATTTAAATGGCCATTAATTTAGGGAATTAAACACTAAATTCCTTTTATTTGGCCTATAAATTCATGACAATGAGATTTAAAAATCATGTTATGTTGTGAATTCTTGTGTGAATGTTATTTGGACACTTTGGCTATTTAAAAATGTTTACCTTTTCTTAAGAAATGGATAGATGTTTAGATCTAGTAATTGAATTTTGTAATTAGCTACAATTAGGTAACTAACTAATTATATGCTTTAATTTCAGGTCATCCAAGTAAGATTGTTTCATATTTATTTCAGAATGCTTCAATCTATAATAACTGAACGTTTCATTCAGTTCTCTTAATTTTTAAGAAAGTTATGGGCTTTTGACTGTCCTTGATCACAGCTTTTGTGTTAAGTCAATGGAAAAGCAATAGGGAACAAATTGCTAATTTCAGAGTATGAAAATGGCCATAACTTTTTTAATACTGAAGATATGAAAGTGAATTAGGTGTCAAATTAAACTTCTTTATATGCTTTATCTGATGGGATAAATTGCAGACTTGATTTTTAAAATCTCAACATTTTGTAACATTGCTACAATCAGTACCCCGTTCCTGCCTTCTCCCCATATCCCCCGACTCAGCTTTCTTTAAGAGCCCTATCTAGCTCTCTCTTGAAAGTATCCAGAGAACCGGCCTCCACCACCCTCTGTGGCAGAGAATTCCACGCTACTGATGTGTCACCACCAAGGACACTGGCAGTTAGAGGCAGGAGTACAGGCATGCTGTCATCCTCAAAGATGACAGCAGGTACTACTTCTCCTTGAATTGTGACTCAGCATTCCTATGGTTTTGCCTGTTGCGGGTGTAAAATCTGCAGTTTTTCCTGCATCGTGCATCGGGGAGTTAGAAGTGTGAGCCGTACACTATTAGTCATTTCTCAAGGAAGCAAGCGAGGAGTCTGTCTAGACTTGAACGAGCCCACATTTTCAAACACTCTGCAAAAGCGAGTGGTCAAAAATCTACTTACTAAACATTGAATGGTCAAAATAATGTATAATTATTCTTAAGAAGTGCAACTGGTTCAAATAATATATATAAAATAATACAAAAGCTTAAAACATTCTTAGAATTGTGAAAAGCTAAGTTATTCAAACAGTATTATTAGAAAAATACTTTATTTGGAATGTAACTAAATATTGCCAAATGTAATACTTAGTGCAGTGTGCATCCCAGGTGATCTGTATGTTAAAATATTTCCCAAAGTCACTGTATGTAAGCAACCTGAGAAATTAATGACATTGCATTTGAGTAATACTGCAATTCCTCATTTTTATGTCTTCTTCAGGAGTTAATGGAGGGGGTGAGGGAGTAGAGGGGAGGGGAGGAATGGAGCGGAGAGGGGAGGGGTTTAGGGGATGGAGGGTGGGGGAGGGGGGAGAGGAGGGGGAGAGAGAGAGAGGAGGTGGAGAGAGAGAGGAGGGGGAGAGAGAGACGGGGGGAGAGAGGAGGGGAGAGAGAGAGAGAGAGAGGGGAGAGAGAGAGGGAGGAGCAGGGGAGGGAGGAGCAGGGAGGAGAAAGGAAGAAGAGGGGGGGAGAGAGAGAGGAGGGGAGAGAGAGAGAGAGAGGGGAGAGAGAGAGGGGAGAGAGAGAGGGGGGATAGAGAAAGAGGAGGGAGAGAGACAGAGAGAGGGGAGAGAGAGGAGGGGGGATAGAGAAAGAGGAAGGGGACAGAGAGAGGAAGGGGACAGAGAGAGAGAGAGAGAGAGGATGGGGTGGAGAGAGAGAGGAGGGGAGAGAGAGAGAGGAGAGAGGAGCGGGGCAGCAGCTCACGGGGCGGCGGGAGCGTCTCCACCAGGTGCTGGGCCCGAGTAAAGCCCAGAGCGATCTGAGGATTGTCAAAAGCAGCGGCGGGCCGGCTGATCGTGGCTTCCGTGAGGGGAAGCCCACCCACCAGTGTGTCAGACGATCAGGCGGCGGAGACGGAGAGGAGGTCATCCCCTGTGACGGCCGCCATGGGCGCTTTTCCACAAAAAGTGGAAATGTGTGTATTTGTTTTTCAGAAATACAAATACACACACAAATAAATACATCCACATCCAAGATCAGAGTTTTATATTATAATAGATGTCAATAACCTGGACTTGGGATGCAAGTCATAAACTAACCTGTACTATAAACTGTGAGAAGGGTAGTGATAAATTGTAGAAGAATGTAGGCAGGACGGTGAAATAGGAAAATGTATGGTAGGTGAAGCCTGATGTGGAGAAATTAACTTTTGGTAGGAAGATGGCTGGAAGATTATTTAGAATGCAGGACACTACACTAAAATGGCTCAGGAGTCAGGGGAATCTGGGATTTTGGATGCATGAGTCATTGAAAGTAGCTGGGCAAGTTGATAAAGTGGAAAGCAAGTGTAGACAATTTTAGGCATTATCAACTGCCTAGCTTACAACCAAGTAGAAAAGCAGGAAAATTGTGTGAACCATTATAAAACACTGGTCTGGCCTCAACTTAAGTATTGAGTTCAATTCCAATCAGCTTGTACCTTTAGCTTTGAAATGTTCATACTATGTTTGGGACCTCAGCAATTATACCTGCAGACCTATGTAGAAACAAGGAACTGAAGATGCTGGTTTGCACAGAAGGACACAGAGTGCAGGGGAGCTCTCCCAGCTCCCCTCCCCCCTTCTCCTACAATCAGCCTGAGGAAGGGTCTCAACCCAATACATTACCTGCTTGACCCACTGGGTTATTCCAACACAATATGTTCTTAAGGATTTAACACAGGAGCCATCGCAATGACCTGTTAATTTAACGTCAGTGGTGGGCAAATTAATGGAAAGGATACCTAGAGATAATATATATAAGCATCTGGATAGACAGGGCCTGATTAGGAACAGTCAACATGGATTTGTGCCTGGAAGGTCATGTTTGACTAATCTTCTTGAATTTTTTGAAGAGGTTACTAGGGAAATTGATGAGGGTAAAGCGGTGGATGTTATCTATATGGACTTCAGTAAGGCCTTTGACAAGGTTCCACATGGAAGGTTGGTTAAGAAGGTTCAATTATTGGGTATGAATGGTGGAGTAGCAGGATGGATTCAACAGTGGCTGAATTGGAGATGCCAGAGAGTAATGGGTGGATGGCTGTTTGTCAGATTGGAGGCCGGTGACTAGTGGGGTGCCTCAGGGATCTGTGTTGGGTCCACTGTTGTTTGTCATACATATCAATGATCTGGTTGATGGTGTGGTAAATTGGATTAGTAAGTATGCAGATGATACTAAGATAGGTGGTGTTGTGGATAATGAAGTAGATTTTCAAAGTCTACAGAGAGATTTAGGCCATTTGGAAGAGTGGGCTGAAAGATGGCAGATGGAGTTTAATGCTGATAAGTGTGAGGTGCTACATCTTGGCAGGACAAATCAAAATAGGAAGTACATGGTAAATGGTAGAGAATTGAGGAATGCAGTTGAACAGAGGGATCCAGGAATAACTGCGCATAGTTCCCTGAAGGTGGAATCTCATGTAGATAAAGTGGTAAAGAAAGTTTTTGGTGTGCTGACCTTTATAAATCAGAGCATTGAGTATATAAGTTGGGATGTAATGTTAAAATTGTACAAGGCATTGGTGAGGCCAATTCTGGAGTATGGTGTACAATTTTGGTCGCCAAATTATAGGAAAGATGTCAACAAAATAGAGGGAGTACAGAGGAAATTTACTAGAATGTTGCCTGGGTTTCAGCACCTAAGTTACAGAGAAAGGTTGAACAAGTTAAGTCTTTATGTTTTGGGAGCAGGAGGTTAAGGGGGGACTTGATAGAGGTCTTTAAAATGATGAGAGGGATAGACAGAGTTGATGTGGATAAGCTTTTTCCATTGAGAGTAGGAAAGATTCAAACAAGAGGACATGATTTGAGAATTAAGGGACAGAAGTTTAGGGGTAACATGAGGGGGAACTTCTTTACTCAGAGAGTGGTAGCTGGGTGGAATGAGCTTCCAGTGGAAGTGGTGGAGGCAGGTTTGATTTTATCATTTAAAAATAAATTGGACAGGTATATGGACTGGAAAGGAATGGAGGGTTATGGTCTGATTGCAGGTAGATGGGACTAGGTGAGAGTAAGTGTTCGGCACGGATTAGAAGGGGCGAGATGGTCTGTTTCCGTGCTGTAATTGTTATATGGTTATACGGTTATATGGTTCTATGTCTCAATCTCACTCACGTGTATGGGATATTAATTCAGCAAAATCTGCTCACGCTACTAAATTATAGTTACAAGCTGAACATGTTTAGAGGTTGTTAAGGCTTGTGTATTTCCCATTGGTGCATGCACCATAGACTGCACTTCCCTTGAGGACAATATGCAAGGAACCTAAGATGTATAAGATCTACAAGGGACCTTACACAGCTACTCTTCCTAAAGAACATAATAATGAATGCCCCATACTGATGAAACAGTTTCTTTATCCTGCCATTGTACGCCCTGCCATTATTTACACCTAGGAAGACCATTTCTTCAGCTAAAGTACACTGCACCAGGGGCCTGTTTATCCCATTAGAGACACGTGCTCACCATTAACACCAACAAGAATACCTGTTTATCTTAATATGGTACACTGTACCTACTCTTTATGCTGAGCAAGCAGTCTATTTATCCTTTGTTGGTTCACTGCATTCATTATTTATACCAAGGGAGTGTCCTGTTTTTCCTCTGGTAATGCAATGCACCCACTATTTATCCCTGGGGAGCATCTGTTCCTGCAGTGATAGTGCGTTATGTCTACTATTTATTTAGAGCGAGCAAGCTGTTTACAAGGTAACAGTACCCTGTGCCTCCACTTTATACCTAGGAAGCAGTCTGCTAATCCAATGGCAGTACACTGTTCTCATTTGTACTTACGAAGCAGTCTGCTGTCTAGTAACGGTACACAACAGCTATTATTTAAACATAGGGAACTGCTTGCTTATCCAGCAACATTGTACCATGCCCACCATCTATAACTACGAAGCAGCGATGGAATTCTACATTGGTACACTGGACTCAGTATTTATATTTATTTAGCAGCCTGTTCAGTTAAAATTGGAGGGTTACACAAAAAGCTGGAGAAACTCAGCGGGTCGAGACCCTTCTTAGACTCTCAACCCGAAACGTCGCCTATCTCCTTCGCTCCTTAGATGCTGCTGCACCCGCTGAGTTTCTCCAGCTTTTTGTGTAACCCTCGATTCTCCAGCATCTGCAATTCATTCTTTAACAGCTAAAATTGGAGAACAGCTTTCATTCCATAAGCTACCCAAGCGTTATATAAGGCGATGCTCCTCCAGTTGCATGTGGCCTCACTCTGGCAATGGAGGAGGCCAAAGGCAGAAAGATCGGTAAGGGAAGGGGAAGCAGAAGAGGAGTTAAAATGGTCAGCAACTTGGAGATCCAGCAGGCCTTTGAGAACTGAGCACATGTGTTTGCCAAAAGGATCGAGAGTCTACACTTGGTCTCACCAATGTACAGAAGGCCACACAAGACTCCAGCCTTGTGTTGTTAAATTTTGAGCCCCAAGCCCAGGGTATGAAGGGAATGTTGGGGAAACTATTGCTGGATTCTGTGTCCTATAATGCATACAATTCAGGAATGTTGAGGGGCAGGGGGAAAGGGTGTGGGGTGGTGTTATTCACAGAGTTGTGTGCAGTTAAGGATCCGCACACACACACAACATGGACTAGAGGGCATAGCTTTAAGGTGAGACGGGCAAAGTTTAAAGATGTGCGGGGCAGGTTTGTTTTACACAGAGGATGATGTATGCCTGGAAAGCACCTCCTGGGGTGATGATGGAGGCAGATATGACAATGCTGTTAAAAACGGTTTTGGATAGACACGTGGATATGTAGATAATTGAAGGATATGGATTATATGCAGGCAGATGAATGTAGGGCTTGGCATCATGTTCAGCACAGGAATTGTGGGCCAAAAAGCCTATTCCTGTGCTGTATTGTGCTATGTTCTATATTCTATCTTGCAACATTGGACTGCGCCCATCATATAAAAATTGGGAGCAAATTATTGATGCAGAGCCAATATATTGCACCTACTATTTATATTGGATGAGCAACCTGTTTACTGTGCAACAGTGCACTGTGCCCATTATTTATACCTAGGGAGTAGCTTGTTTATCCAGTGACAATGCACTGTGCAGTCTACTTATCCCCAGTGAATAGCCTGCTTCTCCTGTGATAAAATACTAGAATCACTGTTAATACCAAGGGAGCATCTATTTATCCTACAACAGTACATTACCAAAGAGGAGGTACAGGTGGTTTTAAAGTGCATTAAAGTGGATACATTTCCAGATTCAACCATCCTTGGAGATTATGGGAAGTTAGGGACGAAATTGGAGAGGTCTTTGCGGAGATATATTCATCATCTACAGCCACAGGTGAGGTTCCAGAAGACTGGAGGGTGGCTAATATTCAACTGTTAATTAAAGAGGGCAGCACAAACAAGTAGGGAATTACAGGCTAGTGAGGCTGATGTCAATGATTGGAAAGGTGTTGAATGAGTTTCTGAGGGGCAGGATCTGCCATTATTTGGACAGGATGGATTGATTAGAGATAGTCAGATGGCTTTGTGCATTTCATTATTCTGAGATAATTTTTTTGAAGAGGTCGCAAAAAAGATAGATGAGGGCAGGGCAGAGAACATTGTCTGTATGGACTCTAGCAAGCCCTTTGCCAAAGTCCCACATGGTAGGCTAGTGTAAGGTAAGGTAAGGGTGCATGAAATCCAAGGTGAGCTTCGCTTGACTTGGTTTCAAAATTGGCATGGAGAAAATTGACCTTGTGGAGGGTGTTTTTTTTCGATTGGAGACCTGTGACCAGAGGCATGGTATGGCAAAAATTAGTTGGGGTATCAGGTGGTGAGTCACTTGCCTTCCTTCTACTCTTGTGACTGGGGTTTACATGGCTAATCAGTTCAATTTATGGTAAATCAGCTTAAATTTTCAGTAGTACAAATTACATTGAAAATGTAGCCATCCTAAATTATACTGATTGCTTTGGCTATTTCTTTTTACCAGTAACCTATACTGTCATACAATGAGTTGATTACACTTACAATGTGATGGTGGGTTACAGCAATGGTAATGCCGTGCAATGGCAAGGCAAATAATTAAATTTTCCCTTATTGAAGATAATCGTCGCCTTACACTTCTGTGCCATCAATGTTTCTTGGCACAGATCCAAGTGGAGGAGGTGTGAATGGAGTGGTGTGATGGAAGGTCACTGATAAGCAGCTGAACATTGTTCTGAAGTATTCATGTGGTGATATGCTCATGTGGTAAAATCATGTTCACTGATGATTGGTCTCCAACAACAATTATATCTGAAATAGAAACAAGGAACTGAAAATGCTGGTTTATAAAAAAGCACACAAAGTGCTGAAATAACATTTTGGGTTGGGATCCTGTCACGAACCAATTTTGTCCCATTTGCAAGGTATGATTCCAACCATTGTTGTATTTTCTTCTTGTTACTGATTTACTTCAGGTTCAATAGGATTTGGCCTCGGGCACTGCTCTAAAAAGCCTCCGTAGTGATGTCTTGAGGCTGTTATGATGTATGACTCCACTATAAAGTGTTTTCTCCTTGATTCCCAATTACGTCAACATTACTTGGGCTCCTCGATATCACACATTGTAAACTACTGCTCTGATGGCAAAGGCAGTCACCCACACCTCACCATTAGAATTCATCCCTTTGGTCCATGTTTGTGCGTGATTAGT
Organism: Raja brachyura; assembly: GCA_963514005.1. The sequence continues at coordinate 103,019,920 of OY740782.1, read as the reverse complement.
GATTCAAGATTAGTGATCAGCATGACTTTGTCCATGGAAATTGTGAATCACAAATATGACAGAGATTTTTTGTCAGAAGTCATCAAGAGGATTAATGAGTGTTTAAGAAGGAACTGGAACTGAAAAGATGATGGAAATAGGAACTTTTTGGGCTGAAACCCTTCTTCAGTCTGAAGGAAGGTTTTGGCCCGAAACATTCCCTATTTCCTTCGCTCCATAGATGCTGCTGCACCTGCTGAGTTTCACCAGTATTTTTGTCTACCCAAGAAGATTGATAAGGGCAGGGCAGTGGTGAAATTGGATATTGGTGATTGAGTTACTGTAGCAAGCATGCCACTTGATAGCACTATTGATACAGCCTTCTATCAGTTTTATCACGATTGCCAGTTGATGGATTGGACACTAGTTGGCTGGTTAAATTTGCCCAGCTTTTTGTGAGCAGGACAAATTTGGGCGTTTTTCCACATTGCCAGGCAGATGCTGTTACTGAAACAGCTTGGCTAGTTTAGTTTACAGATACAGCGTGGAAACAGGACCTTCAGCACACCGAGTCCACACCAACCAGAGATCCCCGCACACTAACATTATCCTACACACATTTGGGACAACTTATAATTTTACCGAAGACAATTAACCTACAACCCTGTACGTTTTTGGAATGTGGGAGAAACTGGTGCAACCAGAGAAAACCCACACAGGTCACAGGGAGAATGGACAAATGCTGTACAAACAACACCCATGATCAGGATCAAACACGGGTCTCTAGCACTGTAAGGCAGCAACTTTACCGCTGCGCCACTGTACCACCCCACGCCGTACAGTTCTTGAGTGCAAGTCCTCGTTAGCATCGCCATAATATTGTAAAGAAAAAGTGCTTTCTACATTCAGTGCTGTCAACCATAATATCACATGGAGTGAATCGAATTCACTGAAAATTGGCTACTGCAATGTTGGTAACCACAAGAAGCAGCTGAAATGGATCATCTATTCAGCACTCAATGTGCATTAATATGCACTAATGCAGCTTCCACGTTAATAAAATATTAAGGTTTTTTTTAGATGCTTGTGAATTAGAGGAAAAAATGGCAAATATTGAAAATAATCTGCAGGTCATGGAGCATGTGTAGCAGGAGAAATATAGGTCAGGGTGATGGCCTTGTATTAGGAAAGGGATAATGGAAAATTAGAAAACAAACATTTTTAACTTGCAAAGATGGCGAAGGAGTGAGATAACAAAACAACTCCCTATGGTCGGCTAGAGACCACAAAAGCTAAGGTGTGATGTGCTGATCTATCCAGAGGAGATATAAATAGGAGATGAAAGAATGAATGAATGAACATATGGACGGACCAATCTTTCATTCCAAGTGCACTAAGTGAGTATAAAATAAATTATTTTACTACTATTTTACTACTATACAACTCTTTTATAGTTGTGTTTATAAAAGATGAAGTATTTGCATTTTAATGGCATCTTTCACAAACTTTACAAAACACTTTACCGTTAATGAATCATTTTTGAAATGTAATCACTGTTGTAAGAGAGGAAACACAGTTGAAATACAAGCACGGTCATAAAAATCAATAATCTGTCCTTGCCATGTCAGAGGAATAATATTGCTCCAGAAATAAGGAAAAACTCCCATGTTCTTCATGGATATTTTGTTCACATGAAGGAACAGTTTGAGTCTTTTTTTTGACGTCATACACAAAGAATGGCATCTCCAAGAATGTAGCACACTGTGTGCATTGCCTGGAGCATCACCTGAGATGTTTATACTGTAGTCTCTGAAATGGAACTGTAATCCACAATCTTGTACCAGACACAGATTATCACAGTTTACATTTTTATGTCACGTTGGACGAGTTAAAGATTCATTGCAAAGAGCAACATCACGATATTATAAATTTTAAAGTAATTGGAAAACAGCTTGTTTCATATAGAACTGAGCACATGATTAATTTATATCAGTCTGAAGTTCTCTTACAGAGGACTTTAATCACAGGACATATTACAGTAACACATTTAGTACTGCAGGATGTAAAAAGGGAAGCAGGAAGTGCTGACTCAATATCATATTCTGGTTAGTTTTAGCAACTGTGAAATAATCTGAAGGTTCATCTCAGAAAACAGGACACAGTCACGGATACATAAACACAGCCACTGGCAGTTATTTTGTTCTTGTTTTTTTATGAAACCAGGATTTAGAAGGTTTCTTTATAAGTCAATGCAGTGCTTCAATAGTCTTTTCAACAAAAGGTTATAGACTCGTTAAATCGGACAGCATTTAATTACCTTCGTACTAGAATCTTAAATCCAACCAAGTGCCACAAGAAAATAGAGTAGATTATGTTGGATTCAACACGCTACCTGGAATATCTTCTACCAGGACTTACTTTTTGCAAATTAGAGTAGCCTTAACACCTGAGAGTCACCCCATGAGGCAGTGGGCACAATGTTGCAATTTGGCATTCAACAATATCTTCAGCAATGCCCACACTGCCTTTGACAGGATGCAGGATGTCACGGACAGAGTGCAGAAAATCCTCAAGGGCGAAGGTGAACAGCCGAAAGTTATAGTGCATGTTGGCACAAACAATGTCGGAAAGAAGGGATGAATATTCTGAAGCGTGGCTTTAGAGAGCTCGGAAAAGTGCTGAAAAGCAGGACCTCCAGGGTGGTTATCTCCGGTTTGCTTCCAGTTCCTCGTGCTGGTGAGAGCAGGAGCAGGGAGATACAGGACCTGAATGTGTGGCTGAGGAACTGGTGCAGGGGGCAGGGATTTAGATTCTTAGACCACTGGGATCTGTTTTGGAGTAAGGGGGAACTGTACAAAAGGGACGGATTGCACCTTAACAGGTGGGGGAACCGGCATTCTAGCAGGCAGGTTTGCCACTGCTACATGGGTGGTTTTAAACTAAATAAGGGGGGGGTCAAATGGGATAGTCCAGGACGGAGTTAAAGGGAAAGGGAGTAAAGGGATAGTTAATGACCCCAGAATTAACGGGAAAGAAAGCTCACAAAGGGATAGGAGAGTATGGCCAAGTGTAATAGGGATCAATGTGAAATGTGAGATGCGTAAGAAACTAAAAATACTGTATTTGAATGCGTGAAGTATAGGAAGTAAAGTAGATGAGCTTGAGGTGCAGTTAGAGATTGGTAGATATGACATTGTGGGGATTACTGAGACGTGGCTGCAGGAGAATCGGTTCTGGGAACTTAATATTCAGGGTTAGACATCCTATAGAAAGGACAGGCAGGTGGGCAGAGGAGTGGGGGTAGCTCTGCTGGTGAGGGATGGAATTCAGTCCCTTGCGAGAGAAGACATATGGACTGACGAGGTAGAGTCACTGTGGATTGAGTTGAGGAATTGTAAAGGCAAGAAGACACTAATTGGTGTTATCTACAGACCCCCAAATAGTAGCCCGGATGTAGGGTGTACGTTGCAGCAAGAGTTAAAACGGGCATGTAACAGAAGGAAACAAAACGAGCAATACGGGCTGAAAAGATGAAGCACGAGGGGAAGCTGGCCAGGAATGTAAAGAAGGACAGTAAAAGCTTCTTTAGATATGTTAAGGGAAAAAGAATAGCAAAGTCAAATGTGGGTCCCTTGAAGGCAGACACGGGTGAAATTATTATGGGGAACAAGGAAATGGCAGAAAAGCTGAACAGGTACTTCGGATCTGTCTTCACAAAGGAAGACACAAACAATCTCCCAGAAGTACTGGAAGACAGAGGATATAAGGGGGTCAAGGAACTGAAAGAAAATTTCATTAGGCGAGAAATAGTATTGGGTAGGCTAATGGGACTGAAGGATGATAAATCCCCTGGGCCTGATGGACTGTATCCCAGGGTCCTCAGGGAGGTGGCTCTAGAACTAGTGGATGCATTGATGATCATTTTCCAATGTTCGATAGATTCAGGATCACTTCCTGTGGATTGGAGGATAGCTAATGTTATCCCAATTTTCAAGAAAGAAGCGAGAGAGAAAACGGGGAATTACAGACCAGTTAGCCTGACTTCGGGGGTGTGCAAAATGCTGGAGTCAATTATTAAAGAGGTAATAATGGGGATTTGGATACCAGTAAAAGGATTAGTCCAAGTCAGCATGGATTTATGAAAGGAAAATCATGCTTGACTAATCTTCTGGAATTTTTTGAGGATGTGTAAAATGAATGAATGGGAGCCAGTGGATATAGTGTATCTAGACTTTCAGAAAGCCTTTGATAAGGTCCCGCACGGGAGACTGGTGACTAAAATTAGAGCACATGGTATTGGGGGTAGGGTGTTGACGTGGATAGAAAATTGATTGACAGACAGGAAGCAAAGAGTAGGAGTGAACAGGTCCTTTTCAGAATGACAGGCAGTGGCGAGTGGAGTGCCGCAAGGCTCGGTGTTAGGGCCGCAACTGTTTACCATATATATGAATGATTTGGAAGAGGGAATTAGGAGCAACACTAGCAAGTTTGCAGATGACACAAAGCTGGGTGGCAGTGTGAACTGTGAAGAGGATGTTAGGAGGTTGCAGGGTGACCTGGACAGGTTGAGTGAGTGGGCAGATGCGTGGCAGATGCAGTATAATGTACATAAATGTGTGGTTATCCACTTTGGTGGCAAAAACAAGGGGGCAGATTATTATCTCAATGGGGTTAGGTTAGGTAAGGGGAAGGTACAGCGAGACCTGGGTGTCCTTGTACATCGGTCACTGAAAGTTGGCGTGGAGGTACAGCAGGTAGTGAAGAAAGCTAATGGAATTTTGGCCTTCATAACAAGAGGATTTTGAGTATAGGAGTAGAGAGGTTCTTCTGCAGTTGTATAGGGCAATGGTAAGACCACATCTGGAGTATTGCGTACAGTTTTGGTCGCATAATTTGAGGAAGGACATCCTTGTGATTGAGGCAGCGCAGCGTAGGTTCACGAGATTGATCCCTGGGATGGCGGGACTGTCATATGAGGAAAAATTGAAAAGACTAGGCTTGTATTCACTGGAGTTTAGAAGGATGAAGGGGATCTTATAGAAACATATAAAATTATAAAGGACTGGACAAGCTAAATGCAGGAAAAATGGTCCCAATGTTGGGCAAGTCCAGAACCAGCGGCCATAGTCTTAGAATAAAGGGGAGGCCATTTAAGACTGAGGGGAGAACAAACCTTTTTACCCAGACAGTTGTGAATGTGTGGAATTCCATGCCACAGAGGGCAGTGGAGGCCAAGCCACTGGATGGAATTAAGAGAGAGTTAGATAGAGCTCTGGTGGCTAGTGGAGTCAAGGGATATGGGAAGAAGGCAGGCACGGGTTATTGATTAGAAGCATTGAAACATAGAAAAATATGTGCAGGAGGAGCCCATCCGGCCCTTCGAGCCTGCACCGCCATTCAATGTGATCATGGCTAATCATCCAACTCAGTATCCCGTACCTGCCTACTCTCCATACCCCCTGATCCCTTTAGCCACAAGTGCCACATCTAACGCCCTCTTAAATATAGCCAATGAACTGGCCTCAACTACCTTCTGTGGCAGAGAATTCCAGAGACTCAACACTCTCTGTGTAAAGAATGTTTTCCTCATCTCGGTCCTAAAGGAATTCCCCCTTATCCTTAGACTGTGCCCCCTTGTTCTGGACTCCCCCAACATCGGGAACAATCTTCCAGCATCTAGCTTGTCCAACCCCTTAAGAATTTTGTAAGTTTCTATAAGATCCCCCCCTCAATCTTCTAAATTCCAGCAAGTACAAGCCGAGTCTATCCAGTCTTTCCTCATATGAAAGTCCTGACATCCCAGCAATCAGTCTGGTGAATCTTCTCTGTACCCCCTCTATGGCAAGAATGTCTTTCCTCAGATTTGGAGACCAAAACTGTATGCAATACTCCAGGTGTGGCCTCACCAAAACCCTGTACAACTGCAGTAGAACCTCCATGCGCCTATACTCAAATCCTTTCACTATCAATGCTAACATACCATTTGCTTTCTTCACTGCCTGCTGCACCTGCATGCTTACTTTCAATGACTGGTGTACCATGACACCCAGGTCTCGTTGCATCTCCCTTTTTCCTAATCTGCCACCATTCAGATAATAGTCTACCCTCATGTTTTTGCCACCAAAGTGGATAACCTCACATTTATCCACATTATACTTCATCTGCCATGCATCTGCCCATTCACTCAGTCTATCCAAATCACCCTGCAGCCTCCAAGCATCCTCCTCACACCTAACTATACCCCCCAGCTTGGTGTCATCTGCAAATTTGGAGATGTTGCATTGAATTCCCTCGTCCAAATCATTAATATATATTGTAAAAAGCTGGGGTCCCAGCACTGAGCCTTGCGGCACCCCACTGGTCACTGCCTGCCATTCTGAAAAGGACCCATTTACTCCTACCCTTTGCTTCCTGTCTGCTAGCCAGTTCTCTATCCACATCTATACTGAACCCCCAATACCATGTGCTTTAAGTTTGTATGCTAATCTCTTATGCGGGACCTTGTCGAAAGCCTTCTGAAAGTCTAGATATAATACATCCACTGGTTCTAACTTTACTAGTTACATCCTCGAAAAATTCTATCAGATTTGTCAGACATTGTCAGACTTCTTTACACAGAGAGTGGTGAGTCTCTGGAATTCTCTGCCACAGAAGGTAGTTGAGGCCAGTTCATTGGCTATATTTAAGAGGGCGTTAGATGTGGCACTTGTGGCTAAAGGGATCAGGGGGTATGGAGAGAAGGCAGGTACGGGATACTGAGTTGGATGATCAGCCATGATCACATTGAATGGCGGTGCAGGCTCGAAGGGCCGAATGGCCTACTCCTGCACCTATTTTCTATGTTTCTATGATTTACCTTTCGTAAATCCATGCTGACTTTGTCCAACGCTTTCACCACTTTCCAAATGCGCTGCTATCCCATCTTTAATAACTGACTCTAGCAGATTGGGAATGATCAGCCATGATCACAATGAATGGTGGTGCTCGCTCGAAGGACTGAATGGCATCCTTCTGCACCTATTTTCTATGTTTCTATGACACCTTGCTGCTTTTGAATGCCTCTTAAACATCCCGTATTGCTGCATTACAGAATTGTTTTAAATAAAAAAATAAAAACACACTAAAATACCATGACCTACTGCCTTGTTATAACGGACAATAGGGGGGAGGTGGTATGCATTACTGCTGAGGTGGTGGTGATGCTGGAGGTTGTGGTAAGGGAGTTGGTGGCTAAGGTGGTGGTGGCTGAGATGGTGGTGATGGCGGCAGTGGCGATGATGGCTGTGGTAGCGGCAGTGCAATGATGGAGGAGGTTGTGGCGGCAGCAGTGGTGACTGCAGTGGTGGCAGCGCTGGTAGTGTTTGCGGCGGTGGTGGCAATCTGCCATCCTTGTGCTGCCAATTGGAAATCATTACCACAACCACTTAACTTAAAGCAAAATGTGTGTTTATTTTAACCATGCACTGTGAAAGGCATTTAAAAAACTGAACTGCTGGAATTTCTCACCAGCTTTTCAACAGACCTATGGAAAGTGAAAATTTTTTTTCAGTTCATTGAAATCATTGCCCTGAAACATTAACTCTGTTTTTCTCTTCATAACTGCTGCCTGCCTACTGTGCAAAGCCAGCATTTTCTGTTTTTATTTTAGATTTCCAGTCTCAGCAGCAGTTTCCTATTCTATTATCGGAAAAGGTATCTTGATTGAAGATAGTACTCATCAATATCAATGAGAAGACTCTATAGATTTCTGCCATTAAACTTTGGAAAGATTGTAGCACATCAAAAAAAAATATTGTAATAGGAATAGGGTCGATGGGGTTACAAGTTCTGATTTCTGAACTTCATTTCTAACTCATCTAGAATATATTGATGAAGACAAAGGAGACTCCAGATGCTAGAATTTAGAACAATGAACACATTGGGTCAACTTTCATCTGTGAAAACAAAAGGTACCCAGTGTTGATGGGGTTACCGACCCAAAATGGAAACTTAAACCATTTGCCTTCACAGATGCTACAATCTGAGGTCTCCAGTATTTTACTTTTGTTTCAAGTTGTCTATGTTTGGGTTTTATGAAGATGAGTCAAGAGGTGGCTAAAAAAAAGACCTTAAGAGGTAGGTTGGACATTTAGGTAGTAAATAGTTCTAGTGCATCTTTTATACACTCTTTAGAATTTAATGACTAAAAGAGTTCCCAAGCCTCAGGAAAATAAACTGATGGAGATGGGCAAGTATAGTTCTTCAATAGAAGAGTGAAAGAGACTTCACAGCACAATGGTTGAGGAGGTATGATTGGCGACTTCACAAAATTGGTGGTAGTTTTGATCATGAAGAATGCAGTTTTTGCCTACAGAATAATATTGATGGGAAAATTAATCTTGGAAAATGTAAAGTGATGCATTTTTGGGAGGGCTAATAAGGCTAGGATGAGGAAAAAAGGTATCTTGATATCCATGTAAAAGATCCTTGAATCCAGTGTCACAGATAAATATGTTAGTTGAGAAGGCATGTTTGCCTTCACCAACATAGGACAGAATATACGAAGAAAAATATATCCTGAGCTTTCATCATCACACTTTTAAGAACATCTCACTTGATCGGTGTTCCTTTCCCCTCAAATAACCTGCTCCAGTCAACATGAGCAAGACCTTCTCTCATACTCTCAAAGTTGGCCTTACCGCAGTTGAGCATTTTAACATGGGGACCCTCTCCGTCCCTATCCATAACTATCTTAAACCTAATTGAAATGTGGTCACTGGTCCTAAAAGGCTCCTCCACAAACACATCATTAACTTGCCCTTCCCAATTTCCCAATACTAGATCCAGCGTTGCCCTCTCACGTGTGGAGGCCTCTACATACTGCTTAAGAAAACTCTCCCGAACACTTTTGAGGAATTGCACCCCATTTGAACCTGATATAGAGCGATAAAAATTATGGCCGACATAGCTAAGTAAGTGAGAAGCTTATTCCCTTGGTAGAGAGGCCATAGGTTTAGAATAACGGGGAAAGGGTTTCAAAGGGATTTCAGGATGATGTTTTTACCCAGAGGATAGTTGATATCTGGAAGTGGAGGAGGGAGGTGATCTCACAACACTAAAAAATATTTTGATGAGTACTTGAAATGCCTAGAAGGCTGAGTGAAGGAAACTGGGATTAGTGTAGGTTCGTACTGAAAGGCCAGAATGAGCACAGTGGACTGCATGGGCATCTGTAATGTATGACTCTGTGATTCCATGTGATATTACTCATGAGGGATGTAGGAGTAAAAGGCTGCAGAGAGGTTCAGAAAGTGGAAGAATTGTATTCACGATCACAACTAGCAATTATTTATAGCTATGGTTTGTACAATCTTCCTTGTAATTAAATTGATATTATATCAATTCTTTTAAAAAAGCATTATAAAAAGCAAATAATTCTTATAATTTTGATACGTTTATATATATTGCTAGCAATTTTTTTTCAAGGAATTAACCTTGAATGGATAGTGCGCTTGCTGACTGAAATGTACTTCGGTCAATTCTCTCATTGTTAAAGGATCTCCATTCATTATTGGCTAGTATATTGTTTATTTTTCAGTGAAGTAGAACCATTTAAAAATATATGGTATAATGGTAATTTTTCTATATGGCAATAAGGGAAATATTATTTTAAAGTATAGAGTTTATTTTCCTAATAATTTATTAAGTCCCCTTGTTTATAATCTTTTTCACTCGCAAACTGAAAATTCAATTTTAAAACAGTTCTACTTTATACAGGCTTTTTCCGTGTCCAATTAATTTAACTTTTAAATCATTCTTTTTCAACATTTAATCACTTGTGATGACTTGTTTTTGCAAATTAAAGAACTTGCAAGGTCATCAGAATTCCAATTTTAAATGTGATATAGTAGTGAGTTATATCACCTTTCTTTGGTTTTCTTAAAGTGATAAAAATAGCCACCTTGTGTTGAAAATAGAATAATACATAATTGCTATGGTAACCAAATGCTATTTGGTTGAGATATACCAGACATCTTACGGCCTTGAAAGAACATCATAAATATCCAAAATGCTGCTTCAGATTAGTTAGGAGTAATGAAATCAAATAGGAATGTCTGATTTAAATTATATAATGATTTAAAACATTTAAAACATTTATAGATAGAATTTAGTGAATTTGTGAGACTAAAGATAGCAATGTTACAAAATTTTGAGATTTAAAAAATCAAGTCTGCAATTTATCCCATCAGATAAAGCATAACAAGAAGTTTAATTTGACACCTAATTCACTTTCATATCTTCAGTATTAAGAAAGTTGTGGCCATTGTCATATTCGGAAATTAGCATCTTGTTCCCTATTGCTTTTCCATTGACTTAACACAAAAGTTGTGATCGAGGACAGTCAAAAGCCCATAACTTTCTTAAAAATTAAGAGAACTGAATACATTTTCAGTTACTATAGATTGAAGCATTCTGAAACAAATATGAAACAATCTTACTTGGATGACCTGAAATTTAGTTACCCAATTGTAGCAAAATACAAAATTCAATTACTAGATCTAAATATCTATCCATTTCTTAAGAAAATATTAACATTTTTAAAAGCCTAAGTGTCCAAATAACATTCACACAAGAATTCACAATATAACATGATTTTTTAATTGTCATGAATTTATAGGCCAAATTGAAGGAATTTAGTGTTTATTTCCCGTAAATTAATGGCCATTTAACGCGATCGATTGGAATGTTGCGGTTGCGGTGAATTTAAACCCCATATAGGCAGGAAAAATACTGCCGGTTCGTATGGGGAATAAATCACCGTTTTGCAACATGAAATTTGGATTAAGGTCATCTTAAGAAGCACGTTTATATGTAAAATAAATGGCTTTCCTTTACCTGTCCCCTACGTGAAATCCATCCCCGTTGTCAGCGTTCACAGCATTAGAAGCTAATTTTTATTTTACTCTAGCGCTGAAATTGTCGGACGATTAAAAAAAAAAATTTAACATACCGGCAGTCGGAACGAATCTTCAACAAAAGCTCATACTCTGAGAAAATAAAACTCCGGAAGGCTGGGGAAAACTGCATTTTAACCCCGCCCCCCCCCCCCTCAAAGGCGCCAAAGTCGCGCACACGGCCAGTGACAGAACTGCAGCGTTGCTGAAGGTAAGTTTTGTAACATACCTACTAAAGGGTCTGTCCTACTTAGGCTATTTTTAGGTGGTTGCTGGCGACTGTCATAGTCGTAGCAAGTTGCAGAAAAAACGGGGACTGGACCCCCCTTCGACATAAAATTTGAAATAGAATCAATCTTTAACAACAAAAAAAACGGTCAGCACTGGCAACAACCTACGTCACCTGGCGACAACCTCCGTCACCTGGCGATGACCTATGTTAACCTGGCGACAACTATAACAGCACCTACATCAGGAGAAGTTAAGCTACGCTCATTGGCGTCATACCCACTGTCGCCGACCGTCTCCGAAAATGTTTCAATATGTTGAAGATCTAGCGGCGACCAGAATGAAGTTACGACTCTTTGGGCGACTGAGGAGACTACGCACGACCATACAGGCGACACCCTGGCGACCATGTAGAAGATGCAGTATAAAGCAAACTACAAAAGGAACTCAGCGGGTCAGGCTGCATCTCTGGAAGGAAATGGATAGATGATGTTTTGGTACTGTGTTGCGGTACTTTGCACAGACAAAGTCTTAGTGTAAAAGGCTGTCTATCTATAAAAAACTGTTCCTAATCAAATCTGCAAAATAGCACTTTATTTTCTCGAACAAGTGCCAATCAATGATAGTGGTTCACAGATGCATGCAAAATTCTTCACATCAAATGTATTGCATTGAAATCTAGTGAATATTATCAGGCAGGAAAATACAAGAAGGCAAGGCAAGATTCTTCAATTATGTAGATAGTTGATCAACAAGCTAATTTGTTTTAACTAAAGAAATGAGGAATGTTGACCAAGGGCCAGATAATTCCTCAGCTATTTTTTAGTAGGAGTTCTGCAATCATTAATTGCAGAATGGATCTCTGTTTAACATTCCCTTCAAATACCAACTTTTCCAGAAGGACAACAGTCCTTTAAAGCTGTAAATTTAGTTCATGAATTTAGGTAGGCAGAGATTTGAATCCTTTTAATTCAGAGAAAAGCTCACATTTGATTGCAAATAAGAAATGAAAGTGCAGAAGAGAGGTAATAATTCTTTTTTTTTCATTTATATTTATTTGCAAAAGCATCTGGTACTTTGTAACTGTGAAGCTGGGTTTCATAAAATCTTTTGCAATTAAATTCATGTTAATCGATAACAAAGTGATAGTGACGCAAACCTGGAATCATCCATTGAGTTTGGACCAATTACGTGCACAACCATATCTGAAACTTCCAAAGACGGTAATATTTCTGAGACAGAAATACAGAAGGATATTTGGTACAGCTGCTCCTTGGGTACTGCATGAACAATTAAATGACCTTAGGGTATAATGAAATCTACAAAGTGCGAGAAGCAAGGCAAACAACATTGATTTAAGATTTTGCTTTTCCCCTGGTATGGAGCAGAATCATATTCATAAAATGAAATTTGGTTCTCTAAGCAATTTTACTGCTGCAGATTAATTGAATCACGGGTTGATCTTGCTATTTTTTTCATATGATGAGTTTCTATGGCCACCATTTGTTCTTGTATTTAAAACCAATAATATTCTAAATAAATTAAAGACAAAATAACAACCTTACACCAGCAACGCATCGGTATTGCATCAACTGTCCACTGTTTTATCATCATTTGAGAAGAACTCGTCAAGCAATTCACAAAATGGACATCAAACTATTTGTAAAATGAATAGCACTCCAAAAATCGAATAAAGATCATAAACTTGCATCAACATTGCACAGTCAAAGCAAGAGACTGCAAAGTTGGTAGGGGTGAGCCAAGCTTCTGAGTCCAGGATTGACAAACAAGGGTCTGAAACTGGATCACTGTTGCCCAAGAGGATGGGCAGGTGTGGCAGCAAAAAGAAGACAACTCCAAGAGATGTGATCTTGGTGATTTGGGAAAGAATGAAGGGACGAGAAAGACAAGCAATGCCCTGAGAAAAATGTGGAGGCCGCCTGAGTCTCAATAAGCTCAAGCACCAAGTGCCAACGCTTCATTGAAATCGATTGTGAGTCCGAAGACCTGTGAAAAAACAACTTCTTATTGCTGCAATGAAGAAGAAAAGATAAAGATTGGACATGTTAGGACTGTAGAAAGGTGTTATTTGGTGACAAAAGCAATTTCCTGGTTCAGGGCCAATGTAGTAGGTATGTTACAAAACTTACCTTCAGCGGCGCTGCAGTTCTGTCACTGACCGTGTGCGCGTCTTTGGCGCCTTTGAGGGGGGGTGTGGGTAGGAGTTAAAATGTGGTTTTCCCTTGCCTTCCGGAGTTACATTTTCTTGATTACGAGCTTTTTCTGGAGATTCATTCCGACTGCCGGTAAGTGATTTTTTTAATCGCCCGATTATTTCAGCGCTGGAGTAAAATAAAAATTAGGTTCTAATGCTGTGAACACCGACAATGGGAACGGATTTTATGTAGGGGACAGGTAAAGGCAAGCTGTTTATCCAAATTTCATGTTGCGAAACGATGATTTATTCCCCATACGAACCGGCAGTATATTTCCTGCCGATATGGGGTTTAAATTCACCGCAACCGCAACGTTCCAATCCATCGTGTTCCAGAAAATCCCACTCGCAAGCTGATTTAAATGGCAATTAATTTACGGGCATTAAACACTAAATTCCTTCAATTTGTGCTATATATTCATAACAATGTGATTTAAAAATCATGTTATATTTTGAATTCTTGTGTGAATGTTATGTGGACACTTAGGCTTTTTAAAAAATGTTAATATTTTCTTAAGAAATGGATAGATGTTTAGATCTAGTAATTGAATGTTGTATTTAGCTACAATTGGGTAACTAACTAATTATATGCTTTAATTTCAGGTCATCCAAGTAAGATTGTTTCATATTTGTTCCAGAATGCTTCAATCTATAATAACTGAAAATTTATTTCAGTTCTCTTAATCTTTAAGAAAGTTATGGGCTTTTGACCATCCTCGATCACAACATTTGTGTTAAGTCAATGGAAAAGCAATAGGGAACAAGATGCTAATTTCGAGTATGAAAATGGCCATAACTTTTTTTAATCCTGAAGGTATGAAAGTGAATTAGGTGTCAGATTAAACTTCTTATTATGTTTTATCTGATGGGATAAATTGCAGACTTGATTTTTTAAATCTCAAAATGTTGTAACATTGCTAAATGTAGCTAACAGAAAGGTTGTTTCAGCTACCATAGTTTTGGTCCACTGCACCCTGTTGACGGAATGATGAGATTTGCCGTAACATATCAATGTACTGCAGAGAAGAATGGTGCCAGGGATGACAAAGATTTTTCCTGCTGGATCTGGGATATTCCAAAAGACATTGCACCATGCCACACATCAAAGATGGTGACCCAGTTTTTCCAACAGAAAATAATACGTGTCTTGGACTGACCTGTTACATTGCCTGAACTGAATCTGATTGAGAAGTTGTTGTCAATACGCACACACTGAGAGGAAAGGACTGTACCATGACACAGATCTCATTGAGGCCATGATTCAGCTGTGGCATTGAGATGAAAAGAAAACTTGTAAACTGTTAGAATCTGAATGATTCTATGCCAAATTGTGTCAAAGAATTGATAAAGAACCGTGGTGGACATATAATGAATTAAAGACTTTATGGTACAAAGATAATCAATAAAAGGTAGCCCTGCGACGTATATTGACTTATTATATCTGAGTATGTGCCTGATTCAATGTATTTGAGCTAGGATGTACATAAAATATGAAAGAAATGTCTAATCATCTGCAATAAGGGTAGAAATTCATTAATTGTCTTGTTTTCTGAGTTTCATAAAATGTATCTCTGTAGCATTAAAGCTGTCAAAGCTGTAACAGCATTACCTAGTTATCCGAGGTTACAAGGTTACCTTGTATGTATGGTGTAACCTTGTAACCTGGTGTCAAGACAACAACCTTTCTTTCAATGTCAGCAAGACAAAGGAGATAGTGATTGACTTCAGGAAGCGATACACGTACCCTAGTATATATTGATGGTGCCAAAGTAGAGATGGTTGAAAGTTTCTCAGAGTAAATATCACCAGCAACTTGTCCTGCACCACCCATATCGATGCAATGGCCAAGAAGGCACACCGATGCCTCTACTTCCTCAGAAGACTTAGGAAGTTTGGCATGGCCCCAACAACTCTCACCAACTGTTACAGATGTGCTGTAGAAACCATTTGTCGAGTTGCATCACAGCATGGTTCAGGAACAACTCCATCCGAGACCACAAGAAATTGCAGAGAATTGTGGACGCAGCCCAGATCATCACACAAAGCAACCTTCCTTCCATTGACTCCATCTACACTTCATGCCTCCTCGGCAAGACCACCAACATAATCCAGGATGAGTCTCACCCCGGACACTCCCTGTTCTCCCCTCTCCTATCCGGCAAGAGGTATAGAAGTATGAAAATGCATACCCCTAGATTCAGGAATACTTTCTTCCCAGCTGTTATCAGGCAATGAAACCATCCTATCACCAGCTTGTGAGCGGTCCTGAGCTATCATCTACTTCATTGGATACCCTAGGACTATCTTTAATCAGACTTTACTGGACTTCATCTTGCATTAAACATTATTCTCTTTATCCTGCATCTGTACACTGCGGCCATTCCATTGTGATGATTTGTGTTTCCGCTGACTGGCTAGCACACAACAAAAAGCTTTTCATTGTACCTCGGTACATATGACAATAAACCAAACAGCATAGCAGATTCACAGAATATCTAAATAGCTCATCAGATGAATTTAATAGCAAACTGCCAAGGAGAATGAGGAAAACTGTCTTTTCAGTTTTGCATTAAATCAGGCTTAATATTATTGAGTTAGAACCAGCAATAAGTTACAAGTTGCACTGTGATATGCATTGGGCATTGAATGGAACTCAGGGTTCCATAACATGAGCTAATAGTTTATTATGGTAAAAATGCTAAATAAATGTCAATGCTTTAGGTGGAGCAGATTTTATTTTTTAAATAATGAATCTTTGGTAACTGAAATCAACAGGATTCAGAGATTGGTAGCCAATAAACAGATGAGATCAGAACGATTAGGTTATTTTGGACAGGAAAGTATTGACTTGTTTGTGTATGGGTGTACTCCCCTATCATTCCTGGCCTCTTCTTGATTTTATCTTTCCCAGTAAATTCCTCAGTGGTCGAGATGAACTCTTTCCACATCGTGGAGCAGGAATTAAGCCGACGTATTCTCTTTTTCTCATGTTACACAATGACATGTATAAAATGAATGTGTCCAGTATCTACAGATTGATTTTAATATACGAATGTGGGATAATGCATGCTATAATGACAAATCACCTGAAACGTGTGCAGTGAAGAAGCTTCCGTTAGCAAAAAACTAATGCATTAATGTGATTACTTCTCATTCAATTAACTATCCCAGTTAATAAAGCTGTTATTAATTATATAGCTGGGGTTATACTATAGAATCCATAAGAATATCATCTGATTTCTATTCCCTTCTAACCCCTATAATCATAAAGCTTTTATCTGTGCAATTATTTTAGCAGAAGTTTAAATATGTGACCTTCTGGGCAGTATCATTCCAGATAATCCATTGATCACAATTTCAATTTGTCTCAGAGCAAGTAGTTAGTACTAAGAATGCTTATTTTGCTGCTATAAATTCCTTTAATGCAGAAAATGCTATTTATAGTTGATAGAACATTGAGGAAGTGCGTGCTTTGAAAGCTCTACATGATATCCTGCACTGGCACTACGTACAGTTCTAAACAGCTTGATTATGCAAATAATGAGTCCGTTGGAGACATCGGGGATATGCCAGAGGGAGGGTATTGATGAGGTAAATTATAAGCCACATCGATCCAGCACACTTTAATTTATTTCCTAGTGGCCAACCACAGATTACCACGTTTTCCAAGATTACCTCTGTTCATTTTTTTTCCTTGGCATAGATTTCTTTTGGCACATATTTTCCCCTTGGCTTCACTGGAAAGGTCACTTTTTAGTCCCCATCTCTTGCTGCACTTTATCTATTTTTTCTTTTCAGATTTTTAAAACTGATACACCATGGATAATGTCCTTGCTCTTCTATAAAATATTCAATGGGATCTTCTACCTGAAATAGCTAACGTTGCCTCAACTGAGCATCTCATCCAAAATAAGGCATCTTTAAGAAAGCAGTACACCCTCTGCGCAAAACACAAAGTGCTGGAGGAACTCAGCAGAACAGGCAGCATCTGTGGATGAAATGGGCAGATGATATTCCACAGATGCTGCTCAACCTGCTGAGTTCCGCCAGCACTTGTGTTTCACTCAAGATTCCAGCATCTGCAGTTTGTTGTGTCTCCAGTGCTGCCTCTGTATTGTACTGAAGTGCCATACATCACAATCATTCTGAGGCTACCAACTTACCTGTAGATGACAATCAAGACAATATAGTTTATTCTCTCTCACATACCGATCAATCTCCCTTAATTCTCCCTCCACCCACCTCACGGGGTGATTTACTGTAGCCAATTACACCACAGGCTGGCACACCTTTGGGACATGGGGGGGAAACCAGAGCAGCTGGAGTAGTCTTCTAGTCACAGAGTATGCAATCTCCACACACCTAGTGTTAGAGGTCAGGACTGAACCTAGATCATGGGAGCTGTGAGACTTCAAACGGAACAAATTGAGGGTTCATGTCACATCTGAAACATCTGACCAGGTAAAATTAAGTGAAATATAAATTATATATATAAACTTTATATATTTGGTGAGATGTAAATCACTCCAAGTGAGGTGGGTGGAGGGAGAAGTAGGAGAGAGTGATGGGTATGTGAGAGAAAATTGACTACAGGAAAATAAGAGGGATTGATAGGAATTATCTGAATGGTCCGTCAGAAGGAAAGATGAATAAAATTAATAATTTTGTTAACAACACCAAAATAAAATGGTATTTTCATTCTTCATCCCTCATAATGAAAAACTCCTGGAAAAATCAGAAAAATTATCACTCCTAGTCCGTGTTTATATTTTCCTCTGCTTCACAAGCAGTGAGGCCACATCACGAGTGTTGAATGCAATAGACAAGCTTGGCATAACTGCACATGGACTGCAGTACTGCAAAAAGTAGTGAACACTGCCCAGTCTATCTCAGGTTCTCCTCACCATCAATTTACCGGAGTCGCTGCCTCAAAAAGACAGCCAGCATCATTAGAGGCCCACACCACCCTGGCCACACACTCATTTCGCTCCTGCCATTGGAAAGAAGATATAGGAGCCTGAAAACTGTAATGTCAAGGTTCAGGATCGGCCTCTTCCCTACATCCCATCAGGCTATTAAATACTACAATCTCCAAATAAGCTCTAAACTACACAGACTTGGGGGCATTGGTTCTGTCTTTTTGCACTATTATTGTTTGTTTTTGTATATATATACACAAACACTGAACACTTTTTCTCTCTTTATTATATTGTTTACCAAGTGCAATGTTTATATATGCTATTGTGCTGCTGCAAATAAGAATTTCATTGTTCTATCTGAAACATATGACAATAAAACATTATTGACTTTTGTCCTCCCTTGGACCTCCCTTGGAAAAGCTGCTGGGGTCCTTGGATGGTAGTGACAGGAGTATAGGGAAAGGTGTTACATCTGTCCCTGGGTTGCCTGGGAAGTGCCAAGGAAGGAAATGGGTTTGGTGTGGCCCCTTCTACATTGCAAAAACAAATGTCGACTAGACCATTTTGTTGAACACTTGTGTATGTGTATTAACATTGAATTCTGCAATTTCAATATCCCCCAGCCACCTGTCTCTTTCCCAGCTCATCCCCAACACCCAGTGTGGACCCATCTCTCCCACAATCTTGCACCACCCCAGTCACCCTTTATTCTTCCCCCACTCTCCCCATGCTCCTCGCCCATCCCCTTGTCCCGTATTCCCTTTTATTCCCTCTTTCTCTCCCTTGCACCCTTCTACCCATATCCATCCCTTCGGCTCTATCTTTCACTTCTCTTCTTTCCTTATCTGACACCCTCTTGGCTCCATGTTAGCCCTGACCCTTTGTCACTATCTCCACCCATCTGTCCCTCACCCGCATCCACCTATCACTTGCCAGGTTTTGTCTCTTTTCCACCTTTCCCCTCCCCCACATCAGTCTTGAAGAAAGGTTCTGACTTGAAATGTTGTCAATCCACTCCGTGCACAGATGCTGGCTGACCCACTAAGTTCCTCTTGCATCTGCTCTGGAGAATGTGAGTGGAGCTGACAAATGCCTTTTCTGTAATATAAAGGAACTGCAGATGCTGGTTTATACCAAAGATAGATACAAAATGCTGTAGTAACTCCGCAGGTCAGGCAGTATCTCTGGAGAAAATGGATAGGTGCCGTTTTGGGTCAGGTACCTTCTTCAGACTAATTCTGGTAGGGAGTGCGAGGGAAAAAAACTGGAAGCGAAGAAAAAAAACAAGACAAATCTGGGCCTGCAGCAGATGACCTCAGGCAAGGCTGTTCCCTGATAGGGTTAATGTCGATCAGAGACAGGTGTGTGCCCAAGAGGGATACATAGTTGCAAACTGTGGAACTGGTTAACTGACATTTAGTGGAGGAAGGAGAGGAAAGAGGGGGGAAGGTGTTTGTAGAAGTTACCTAAAATTGGAGCATTCAACATTCATACCATTGGATTGTAAGTTATCCAAGTGAAATATGAGGTACTGTTTCTCCAATTAGCGTGCGTCCTCATTGTGGCAAAGGGGGAGGCTCAGGACTGAAAGGTCAGTATGGGATTGAGAAGGGGAATTAAAGTGGTTAGCAATTGGGAGATTCAGAAGGCTTTGGTGCACCAAGCCCAAATGTTCAGTGAGATACTCACTGAGTCTACGTTTGGTCATGCCAATGTACAGGAGAATGCCATTCTATGCTCTTTATGTCACTTTGTTAGAATTATCTATTCACATTGTAATCCCTCATCGAGATATAATACAATCGACAATGTAAAAAATGCAGATGCTAGAAAACTGAAATCAAACCCAGAAAATATTGGAAATAATAAGGAAAGGGGACAAAATCTGTGAAAATCTGTACTTTTTCAGGTCAAAATCTTCCTTATCAGAACCAGGAAAGTAAAAGGAAAAGGTTATTTTCTAATTGCAGAGCATGGTGAAGGATGATAGGACAAAGAGAATGTCTTTGATAGGATGCAGCAAAGGAAAATAGAGTTCAATATTTTGTTTAATAGATTATTCAGAGCAATTAAAGAGAATGCGAGAGAAAACAAATAACCATATTAAAATTGATAAATGTTCATTAGAGCTATTGTTGAAACTGTAAAAAGACAATGCTTGCAATGCTCCCATCACAATTATAAACAGAATAGTACTTTATTACCCAAGTATGCTTTGCAACATACAAGGAATTTGATTTGCCATGCCAATAAAGGGCAACAAGACACCCAAATATTTTTTTTACATGAACATTCATCACAGCGACTCCCCCACATTCCGCCCTGTGATGGAAGACAAAAAAAGTTCAATCTTCTTCCCTTCTTTGTTCTCCCACTGTCGGGGCACTTGAACCTTCCATTGTCGGGGCGATCTTGGCTCCCGAAGACGGCGGTCGAGACCTCTGCGTCGGGATGATCAAGGGGGGCATCAGGGGGATCTCGGCTCCCCCGCGCCGGGCAATCCGACCCCGGGTCGGGGCTAGTTGAACCTTCTGCGACTTGGATCTTCCCGACATCAGTCTCTACCCGAGACTACGAGCTCCTCGATGTTGAAATCCACAGGTTGCAGTTGGAGCGTCGATCCCAGGCAAGAGATCGCAGGCTCCGATGGTAAGTTCAAGGCCCCGCGGTTGGGCTCAAAGACAGTCTCGAGCAAGGCCGCCAGTCCGCAGAGCGACCGGAGATACAATCCGGAAAACAATCGCATGTCCAGCAAGATAAGAGACTGAAAAAAGTTTCCCCCGACCCCCTCCCCCATCCCGCACATAAAACAAACCAGAGAACATTAACACATACTTTTAATACACACTAAAAATAACAAAAAAGACAAAAAGGCAGACAGACTGTTGACGAGGCTGCCATCGCTGACGGCGCCAATATATTGGGCAGTATCTATTGAGTAATAAGCTGAGATAATATTACCTGCGGTGATCGCATTTTCCATGCATTGCCTTGTTGGTTTACTATCCCTTGGGTCTATCCAACAATTTTTCTTTGATTTAAAACTCAGCTGGTCAAGCAGTCTCTGTGGAGGGGAATAGACAGTGCATTTTGGGTCCGGACATGAGAGCCCTCATCTAGTGAAATTATGCCAATCATAAGCACCTATTAGGATTTGCAGATTAACTTGGTTACTTGTCAGGATATTGATCTTGGTGAAGGTAATGACAAACATAGTTATTAGACCAGATGGGGATAGTTATTTCCTGACATTTTTGTAGTGTGAGTGGTAGTTATCAATTATTAGTCATTTTCTGAATGTTGTCTGACTTGCTGAATGCTGAGTTGCTTCAATTACCAAAGAGTTATAAATGGACTTGAATATAATGCAATCCTTGGTGAATACACCCACTTCTAACCTCTTGGTGGAAAGAAGCTCAGATTTTTTTTTTTTACATTTTCATGTAGATGCCAATGTTGTAGCTGTATTGAAACAACGGATAGAGGTTTATCTGGCAGTCAAGTGTTGTTAATTGTCATATGCACTTGGACCAGAAAAATTAAATGTTTACTTGCTGCAGCTGTACAGGCACAGCTGTAAATGTCTCATCTTGACCACTTCCTGTCTGCGCTGTATATTGATTTTAGAAAAAATGTTACCCTGTATCGCTGTGATTTTTGGTCATCTTACTGACAGTCCTCCTCCGCTGAGTCAGCCCCGAGAATCTTTCCCATCGATGAAAAATAAAAAAGTTATGAGTGTTTAAAAAACCTTGAGATCAGCTGATTGGTCCACTCGCCTGTGAATCACTGCAATGAAGGTAACGCCCCTTTGGGTGGGGGGGTGGGGAGCAGGACTATAAAACCCTGGGTGCCTGGACGTGAGTCAGTCACTCTGCAAGATCGCGAGGGAGAGGCCACGACTGTCTTTCTAAGCTGTGAATCAACTGAACCGTGATTCTGCAATGTACTTGCAATAAATGATTTGTTAGCCCTTAATGACAATGCCATGAGTTGTTTGGCCTGCTGCCCTGTCTGTGCTTGAAAGTGCAACACTTAATTGGAAATGAAATGACAATGCCATGAGTTGTTTGGCCTGCTGCCCTGTCTGTGCTTGAAAAGCAATGTGTTTGGAAGGAATAATTGCTTTATTAGGTCTGACTGTGTTTGGAAGGAATAAATGCTTTATTAGGTCCAACTGTATTTGGAAGGAATAAATGCTTTATTAGGTCCGACTGTGTTTCGAAGGAATAAATGCTTTATTAGGTCCGACTGTGTTTGGAAGGAATAAATGCTTTATTAGGTCCGACTGTGTTTTGTCCAAAAGTCCCGCTCATTTCGTGACTTCCGCTCAGTGGACAGGTCGCACTGATTGCGTAATTTCCGGTGAGTGCAGAGGTCGTGCTGATTGCGGAAGTGCCGCTGTCTGCGGAAGCCCCACAGTGGAGAGGCTGCACTCAGCCATGTGAGTAGATTGAAGAAAGTTTTTTTTTAATTTTAATGTTTTTATTAGAAGTCATGTACAGTAGTATAAACCAAGAATAACATAATACATTTCATGTACAACTTCTAGTTTTAAAATGTAATAATAGAAAAATAGCAGAAGGAAGAAAAATAGAGAAAAAGAAAGTTAGGTAAGGTAGTGGTATTGATAGTTCGTGAAAAAGTAGAGAAAAAGAGCCCATAAAGATGTAAAGCACGAGAAAGAAAGAAAAAATAAATAAATAAAAAGAAGATATTAAAAAAAATAATATTAAAACAAAAGGAATATATCTGCTTTGTATCTTTACACACCCCTCACCCGGTTCTGAAACAGTTTATTTCTAGGGTTATGCTGCACCATATGCTTGTAATAAATCGATAAAGGGAGACCAGATCTTTAAGAATTGGTCTGATTTGCCTGCTAGGACGAATCTCATATCTTCGAGGTGTAACATTTCAGACATATTTGAAATCCACATTTTAAGCGTTGGTGTGGTTGCCCGATTCAAGAAAGTTTACTGTCAAATATATGGCGAGTCAGTGTGTGTGAGTGTGTGTGTGTGTGTGCGTGTTGAGTGTGAGTGTGTGTGTATGTGTGTGTGTGTGAGTGTATGTGTGTGTGAGTGTATGTGTGTATGTGATCAGCTGGCACATGTCCTTACTGACATCTTCAACACCTCGCTGAACCAGGCTATCGTCCCATCGTGTTTCAAGACTGCCACCATCATGCCAGGCCAAAAAAATCCGCAGTAACATGTCTCAACGATTACCGCCCTGTAGCACTCACTCCCATAATGATGAAGTGAGAGGCTGATCAGGGACCATATTACCTCCAGACGTCCCTCCACACTTGACCCGTCCCAGTTTGCTTACAAGCCAAACCGCTCCACAGAGGACGCTATATCCTCCGTACTCCATCTGAGCCTGGAACATCTAGAGGAGAAGAACAACCATGTGCGAATACTGTTTGTGGACTTTAGTTCAGCATTCAACGCAATCATCCCTCAGCATTTGGTAAGCAAACTGGGTCTATTGGGCCTCAGCACCTCCTTGTGTAACTGGCTACTGGACTTCCTCACTGACAAACCCGAGTCAGTGCGGGTTGGAAACACCACCTCCAACATCATCTCTCTGAGTACCGGCTCCCCTCAGGGCTGCGTCTCAAGTCCACTGCTGTTTACCCTATTGACCCACGACTGTTGCGCCAGGTTTAGTACCAACCACATCATGAAGTACGCAGATGACACAACAGTGGTGGGCCTCATCAGGGACGACAATGAACTGGCTTACAGGGAGGAGGTGAAACAACTGGTGGACTGGTGGCAACACGAACAATCTGATCCTGAATGGTGACAAAAGAAAGGAGGTCATCGTTAACTTCACGAGAAACCGGCACAGTCACACAGTCACTACACATTAATGACATCGATGAGGAGTTGGTCAGTAGCACTAAGTTCCTGGGGGTGCAGATCACGAACAGTCTGACCTGGACACAAAACATTGCATCATTAGTTAAGAGAGCGCAGCAGCGGTTGCACTTTCTGCGCCGGATGAGAAGAGCTCACCTCCTCCATCCCGTCCTCACCACTTTCTACAGGGGAACCATAGAGAGCATTTTGACCAGCTGCATCTCCGTCTGGTTTGGGGACTGCAAAGCCTTCGACTGGAAGTCCGTGCAGAGAGTGGTGAGGACGGCTGAAAAAATAATCGGGACTTCTCTACCTTCAATCCGGGACATTGCATGCAAACATTGCTTGTCCAAGGCCAACAGCATTATAAAAGACCCCGCACATCTCCATCATGGACTGTTCACTCTGCTGCCCCCGGGCAAAAGATATCGTAGTATAAGGAGCAGAACGGGCAGCTTTTGCAACAGCTTCTTCCCCTGAGCCATCAGACTCTTGAATTCCATGTAATGTGCCGCCACTATTATCAGTTTTATCTTTTTATCTATTTTATCCTTTTGTTATTTTATGTTGCACGGTGAGCCAGATGCAATGAAATTTCGTTCAGACTTGCATTTATTGGTGTATTTTTGAATGGACTTTGATTGACTGATTGATTAATTGTGAGTGTGTATGTGTGTGTGTATGTGTGTGTGTAGTGTGTGCACGTGTGTGTGTATCTGTGTGTGTGAGTGTATCTGAGTGTGTGAGTGTATCTGAGTGTGTGAGTGTATGAGTGAGTGAGTGTATGAGTGAGTGAGTGTATGTGTGTGTGAGTGTATGTGTGTGTATTTGTGTGAGTGTATGTGTGTGTGAGTGTATGTGCGTTGAGTGTATGTGTGTGAGTGAGTGTATGGGTGTATGTGTGAGTGCATGTGTGGTCTGTGAGTGTGTGAGTGTATGTGTGTGTGAGTGTGAGTGTGTGTGTGTATGTGTGAGTGTAGTGTGTGCACGTGTGTGTGTATCTGTGTGTGTGAGTGTATCTGAGTGTGTGAGTGTATGAGTGAGTGAGTGTATGTGTGTGTGAGTGAATGTGTGTGTGAGTGCATCTATGTGTGTGTGAGTGTATGTGTGTGAATGTATGTGTGTGTGTGTGAGTCTGTGTGTGCGAGTGTATCTGAGTGTGTGAGTGTATGTGTGTGTGAGTGTATGTGTGATTGTATGTGTGTGTGTGTGAGTGTTGTGTGTGTGTGTGTGTGTGTGAGAGTGCATGTGTGTGAGTGTGTGTGTGGCTGTATATGTGTGTGTGTGTGAATGTATGTGTGTATGTGTGAATGTATGTTTGTGTGTGTGTGTATGTGTGTGTGTGTATGTGTGTGTATTTGTGTGAGTGCATGTGTGTGAGTGTATGTGTGAGTGTGTGTGTGAGTGTGTGAGTGTCTGATTCCTCGGATGTCAGGACTGTCTTGTGAACAAAGACTGCATAGACTCGGTTTATACTCTAGAATTTAGGAGATTGAGAGGGGATCTTATAGAAACTTACAAAATTCTTAAGGGGTTGGACCGGCTAGATGCAGGAAGATTGTTCCCGATGTTGGGGAGGTCCAGGACAAGGGGGTCACAGCTTAAGGATAAGGGGGAAATCCTTTAGGACCGAGATGAAAAGGACTTTTTTCACACAGAGAGTGGTGGGTCTCTGGAACTCTCTGCCACAGAGGGTAGTTGAGGCCAGGTCATGGGCTATATTTAAGAGGGAGTTAGATGTGGCCCTTGTGGCTAAGGGGATCAGAGGGTATGGAGAGAAGGCAGGTACGGGATACTGAGTTGGATGATCAGCCATGATCATATTGAATGGCGGTGCAGGCTCGAAGGGCCGAATGGCCTACTCCTGCACCTAATTTCTATGTTTCTATGTGTGAGTGTATGTGTGTGTATATAAGTGTGTGTGTGAGTGCATGTGTGTTGTGTGAGAGTGGGAGTATATGTGTGTGAATGTATGTGTGAGTGCATGTGTGTTGTGTGAGAGTGGGAGTGTATGTGTGTGTGAGTGTATGTGTGTGTAGTGTGTGCATGTGTGAGTGAATCTGTGTTTGTGAGTGTATGTGTGTGTGTATGTGAGTGTATGTGTGAGTGTGTGAGTGAGTGTGTGAGTGAGTGTGAGTGTATGCGTGAGTGTGTGAGTGTGTGTTTGTGTGAGGTGGAGGGTGTGTGAGTGTGTGTGTGAATCTGTGTGTGTGTGAGTGTGTATATTGGAATTGGTGGAGTGTGGAAGATTGCGTTGGGAAACCAGCCCTCTCATGTGAAGCTGGGACCCAACGGTTCCCACTTAGTCTAGTTAAACATAACAAAACAACAAATTAATATTAAATAAATCACCCGTCATTCTAATAAACCAAACTATGATTGTGCAAGCCAAAAACTGCAGTGCAATCTTAGTAATCCAAAGTTCATAGAAGTTCAGTTCTGAGATAGGGATGTGGTTAAGGTTGTGCAGGGTGGTTCAGGAGCCTGATGGTTAATGGGAAAAAACTATTCTTGAATCTGGAGGTAACTGTTTTCAGGCTCTCTACCTTCCTCCAGATGGTAACAGTGGGGTGAGACCATGGCCAAGGTGATATGGGTCTTTGATAATGTCAGTTTGAAGCAGCTCTTCTTATGGATCAATTCAACGGGAGTCAATATTGCTGTATTGCATAGATCTCCCACAGCTGGAATGTTGTCCGGTCGTTGCTGTACCCAATGCTCTCACGGGTTTCTTGGACTGATTTGAATTGGCTGCCGGCTGACTTCTGGGATAGTGCTGACAGGTGGAACCACGATTGATCAAGTTGGCTTTTAAATTCTCTATCCTACTCAAGTTCTTACGACGTTCTTAAAGATTCCATGGTTCTACTTCTGAATAAGTATGCATGTGTGGTTGAACAACTTTATTTTAAATATATATATATATATATATATATATATATGTATATATATATACACAATTACCGTGTGTGCCAATCTTTTATGTACGAATTGCCCGTCATGCATTCCCTTCATATTATAATAACATTGAATAGGATTTTATTGTCTTTGAACTTGAAATGCTGTTTATCACGAGGCTGGCTGTCCTGCGATGTTACACTGAGGTTTCACTGTTGGATGTTCTAATGTGATAAACAAAGTAACATCGCAAAAATCGGAAACAAAAACATTAAAATATCGTGTAAAGCGTCAATGGTTGGTCAGATCTGACGTGGAAATGTCTCACCATGAATGGATACAAAGTGCTGGAGTAACTCAGCGGGTCGTGCAACATATCTGGAGAACATGGATAGGTGGCGTTTAGGGTCGTCTCCATTCTTCGGACAGATTGGGGGCGGGGGAGAGAGAAAAGGAAATAAATCTGAGCCCGTCAGCCAGACTACAATCCATCTTAAGAAGGGTCCCTACCTGAAACGCCACCAATCAATTTTCTCCAGTGATGCTGCCTGCCCGTTGAGTTACTCCTTTGATATAACCCAGCATCTGCATCTCCTTGTTTCACCATTTTGACTCTTCCCACCATGGATGGTTACCTATACATTACTAATATGTGTTGCAATGGGATATTTACCCTGCAACGTGTTGTTGACATGTTTACCCATTCTTGCAGCAGGCCGCGTGGTTCGTTGGAGCAGTGCTGCCGCACAAGTCGCCTCCCCTCCTCCAGTCCGTCCCACGCCGGCCGGACTCCGGTGGCGTGTGCGGTTGGGCGGCGGTTGGCCAGCGGGCGGCGACGCAGTGACGTAGGGGGCGCGCGGAGTAGCCGGGCGTTTTGTTTCGGCGGAGCGCGAGGAGCTGTCAGCGGGAACGGTCGCGTCGGCGCGTGGCCGAGGAGGCGGCGGAGGAGGAGAAGCGGCAGCGGCGGCAGCCGATCCCACTCCCAACCCGAGCCCCCCTCCCAGCCCCACCCCCCCCCCCCCCCCACCCGAGTCTCCCTTCTCGAGTCGCCGGCATGGTAGCCGGCAGCCGCTGCTCCGCTTTGGCTTCGGGGGCACCTGTCCCGCTGTGCCCGCAGGCATCTTCTTCTTCTTCTTCTTCTCCTCCTCCTCCTCCTCCACCACCACCAGGCGTGACAGCGGCCGCCTGAAACCTCCCTCCCTAGCAGCAGAAACCTCTGCGCGTTCATTTCGGAGGAGCCGGCGGCGGTCGGTAGGCCGGCGCCGGGGCCAAGTCACGGGTAACCGCCCCCCCCCCCCCCCCCCCACCTCACCCCCAACCGCCGTCACACTTCTTCACCGTCTGCTGCTGACGGCAAACCATGATGAAGACCGAGGCTTCGGCAGAGAGATCGAGCCTCCGCAGCTCCTCTCCGCATCGCAACGCGTACAGGACCGACTTCCAGGCGCTCAAAACCACCTTCAGTAAAACTGGCAGCGACGGAGGGGCCGGGACGACGGCAGCCGGGGGCGACTCCAAGGCTAGGGAAGTGTCTCAGAAACCGTCGTCGTCGCAGCAGCAGCAGCAGCAGCAGCAACTGCTGCTGCGGGGAAGGAAGTATGGCTCCAATGTTAACCGGATCAAGAACATGCTGTTCCTGCAGATGGGCATGGAGTCTGGCGAGGAGACCGCGGTTGCTGTCCGCGTCCGGGGCGGCAGAGGGGCTCCCTCGTCCCCGCACCGCAGGCTGCGAGCCCGCGATGTTGCGCAGGTGGCATCCAGCGCTCGGGTCAAACTGCCGGCTGGTGTGTGCGATCGGACTAGTCGTACGGACTCTCGGCGAGAAGGCCCGCCAAGCGGCTCCAAATTTTCCGAGACCCGTAAGCTCTTCGAGCAGAGCGCCCGCGACTCGGCGGCTGCCCCGCAGCCAGGCTCGCCCAAGAGGGAGAGGAAATGTCTCCCGGACCAACCGCTGGATGAACTGCAAGAGGTCCAGAACCTATGCTGGGATAAAGGAAGCGCCGATTCATTGGACAGCACCTGCCCCAGAACAGAGACTCCGTCGTCTGCTGCCCCACTTTCTGCTGCTTCTCAGAACACCGAGCTACCAGCCTTGGCAACTGGCAAAAGCTTTCCGGCTGGACCCAATGACTGTGTCCCAAATGCTTCGTCTAAAACACTTGAACTGCAAGAGCAGGGAAAGCAACAGCAGGCTGCTTCCAAAATTCCTTCTGTTCAGGGCCAGCTTGGAATTAATTTTGCAAACCAGGATGGTGGTACATGTTCGCCTCGGAAAGGTGAAAAGAATCACATATCAAGCCAACAAGCTTCTCCTTCAGAGACTGTAAAATCCACTGCCCTTTGCCAAAGCAGCACAGTGAAAGCAAAACAAATTAAATCTGGGATTAATGAATGTACGGATAATCGCATTGGAGGATCTACTGGAGATTTGGGGAAGCACTTAAATACTAGTGCGAGTGCGAATCATCCTAATGTTGCCGACCCTCCGAAAAACGATGCAGTTGCTGCCGAAATATCGATAGGTACGAGAGGTTCAACAGCGGGTGAACACTTCCTAGACGAAAGCCCAGTTGACCACCCTGGGTCTTCGGTCGTCAGTCGATCAACTGACAAAAGCGACAAAAATGAATGTTCCGGAACTGAACCTTTTGTTCAACATGCGGAAAATGAAGGCGGCGGTGTGGAATCTGGCGATGACACTGGTTGGGACCAAACTTATGAGGACTCGGAGGAACAATTGGATAGCGATGAAAATAATTACGAACCCGTTTTGGAACGTACAGAAGTAACAGGATTGTCCGATGAAGATAATGTTCCAGCCAAGAGGAAAATTAAGTTCAGCACGGATCCCATAAAAGTAAGTGAATTATTAACCTATGTATTGTGATGACTAAACACGTTATGGATATTTTGACGAATTAAACCGAAACGTTAATAAGCAATTAGCAGTGTTGTTAACAAATGTATTCTTTATATTATCTTTGGGCTCAAAATGTTAACCATATCTATGGGTTTAGAAGGTATTATGTTTCATTTGTGCAAAGCTACAAGGTGATTTGACGTCAAGAAAGATTAATCAACAATTTGGATTGTTTCATTGAGACGTGAAATAATTTTGGTCATTTTCTCAATCACCAATTTTTTCTTGCCAATTGATCTAGATTGAAACTGTGTTACATTGATATTGTTCAAAATTTTAATCGAGGCACAAGATAACTGGTGAGTTAAGGGGATCCAAACATGTAGTCCTTTCGGGAAAATGCAATCCTTCAATCAGGATGGTAATTTGCAGAAAATTGAATAAAGTTGGTTTTAGCTTTTGTAAGACATTTCCCGAACACAGTGCTGGAATAACTCAGCAAGTCAGGCAGCATATCTGGAGAACATCTGTCCATGTATTTTTTGGATATTGGGACGTTTTGAGTTGGGACCCTTCTTCAGACTGATTAAGGGGGTGGGATGGAGAAGAAAGCGGAAAGAATGGAGGGGTAGGGCAAAGTCTGGCAAATAGGTTCTCTTCCCCCCCCCCCCCCCCCCCCCCCCGCCCCAAATCAGTGTGAAGAAAGGTCTTGCCGGAAACATCATTCATCCATGTTTTCCAGTGATGCTGCCTGGTAACTCATAACTGCCTGCAGTTACTCTGGCACTTTTTTTTTCAGTACACCACCTGCAGTTCCTTGTTTCTACATTTCATGAAGTTTCACTGAATATATTCATTTGACGAACATAAGTCTCTCACCTGCAAATACATATGCATGGATATCTTAATTACAATCTTTCTATTGCTACTGAGGGAGTGCTGCATAGGTTCACTACGTTAGTTCCCAGGATGGCAGGACTGACATATGATGAAAGAATAGATCGACTGGGCTTGTATTCGCTGGAATATAGAAGGATGAGTGGGAATCTTATAGAAACATATGACATTCTTAAGGGATTGGACAGGCTAGAGGCAGGAAAATTGTTCCCCATGTTGGGGGAGCCCAGAACCAGGGGTCACAGTTTAAGAATAAGGGGTGAGATGACAAAAAAAAAATCACCTACAGAGTTGTGACTCTGAGGACGTCTCTGCCACAGAAGGCACTGGAGGCCAATTCATTGGATGTATTCAAGAGAGAGTTAGATGTAGCTCTTGGGGCTAACGGAATCAAGGGATATGGGGGGAAAAGCAGCAACAGGGTACTGATTCTGGATGATCAGCCATGATCATATTGAATGGTGGTGCTGGCGAAGGGCCAAATGACCTACTCCTGCACCTACCTTCTATGTTTCAAGGATATCTAAATTCACAACAAGATCTAAATCAGTCGGAAAAGACAAAGGAATGGCAAATGGAATTTAATTTTGAAATGTGAAATGTTGCACTTTCCTGTGCTGAATCAGGGTAAGCCTTCTATGGTAAATGGTAGAGCTGTGGGGAGAGTTGCAGTACAGAGAGATCTTGAGTACAGGTGTATAGTTGCCGAAAAGCGGTCAGTCAGGTGGACAGTGTGGTGAAGAAGTTCCACCTGGGGGGGGTGCACACACGGGATGGGTGGATACATGTGAGGGAGGGGGGTGATTGGCAATTTGAAGGCGATAGTGAAAAGGGCTAGAGGTGAAAAAAGAGACAAACGGGTGTCAATTATGGTTATCTCACCACACCAGTCACCCTACTTCATCCCCCCGTATGCTTATCTCCTATTCCTGGGTCCCACATATCACTACCACTGGGTTTATATTACACTACTACTCTTCTTTCCTTATTTGAAACCCTTTTATTTAATTTTCAGTTAACTAATTCTGTCAACATTCTAATATATTTACTCCCAAAACCTTGAATATTCTTGTTTATAATTTGGTTGTAGATACAATGCTAATTAGGATCTGAGCACATAAATTAGTTTTGGCAAATTATACAGACAATCATTTGCTGCTTTTTATTTTAATTTGTGTTGGTTTTACTCTCGTTCTTGCTGTTGTTTGTAGTCTTGTTCTTGCACGTTCAAAAATTACTTTTACATCATTGCATGGAATGAGGGGAAAGAAGTGAATGAGATTTTGCAGGGTACTTGGTTGAGCAAATTAGTTCCACTTGCGTTTTGAAATCTTACTCTTAGTGAGCTCCTTTGTAAGCATTTTGTTGGTTATTTTTCACAGTCTGTTTTGCACAACTGTGCGCAGCATTTTGTGAACAATAAAGGTAGAAAACATAGAAAATAGGTGCAGGAGTAGGCCATTCGGCCCTTCGAGCCTGCACCGCCATTCAATATGACCATGGCTGATCATCCAACTCAGTATCCTGTACCTGCCTTCTCTCCATACCTCCTGATCCCATTAGCCACAAGGGCCACATCTAACTCCCTCTTAAATATAGCCAACGAACTGGCCTCAACTACCTTCTGTGGCAGTGAATTCCACAGATTCATCACTCTCTGTGTGAAAAATGATTCTCTCATCTCGGTCCTAAAAGACCCCTTATCCTTAAACAGTGACCCCTTGTCCTGGACTTCCCCAACATCGGGAACAATCTTCCTGCATCTAGCCTGTTCAACCCCTTAAGAATTTTGTAAGTCTCTATGAGATCCCCCCCTCAATCTTCTAAATTCCAGCGAGTACCAGCCAAGTCTATTCAGTCTTTCTTCATATGGAAGTCCTGCCATCCCAGGAGTTACGGTAGTTGTTAATTCTTAAAGAAAAAAGTAGAAAACAGTATCAACACAATTTAAAGTTACGCCTTTAAATGTGGCGGCCATACATTATTTAGATATCACAAAATAAAAAGGCATATTTTATACTGTTCACTATAAAACTGGTTTACTGGGAGCTACAATTGCTAATGTTATTTAGGACTTTGGTAATGAACAGTTGGAGACAGATTGGTTTCTCATATGCTATAGATTTCAAGCTAAAAATTCAATGTTTGTAACCAGAGGGGCACAGATGAATACATTCTGCAGTATTGAGGGTGAGATTAGAATGACTATTTTTCCTTTTCTGCACAATAAATGAACATTGGTACTTTAGTTTTTAACCACCATTTATGCTTATTGGCTTCAAGACAAGGGGCAGAGCATGTTTCAGAGACACCACCACAGTCTCGTCTTACTATATCTCAGCATTTTGCATCTGCACACTGGGACGCACAAGTTACAGAAGTACTGAAGACCAAATTCAACACATCTGTCTTCCAAATGAGTTACTGGAATCACAAGAAATTTTCGGTGCAGTTGTGGATTGTACTGGGCTGTACCAGTTGCGGATTGTACCAGATGAGTGCTCTGCAACTTTACACCGATCATGGCTGAAATACAAGCAAAACCCCCATTCACTTGAATGGTGTTGCTGGTATTCATTAAAAAAACTAAGACGATTATGTTGTTTGCTTATTTTGTCACTTCATATTTGTGTACATACACAAGAATCAGGGTCAGGAATAGGCCACTTATCTCCACAAACTATAATTCATAAAGGTCATACCTGTTTAGCTAGTAATCTTAACCCTTCCAGCCTATCCCAATGACCTGCTTTAGCAAGAATAGATCTTTCCTTGGTTTATTGATTTGTAAATTGTAGATCCGCTGACAATGGGATTGTTGTTTGCATCCAAAAGCTCCCTCACTCTCCTCAACTGAAGCAGATATAAGCTAAGCCTGCCCGATCTCTTTTCTCCTAAAACAACTTCATATTCAGCATATTAGTCCTGTAAACTTTCTGAACTACTCAACCCATTAATGCCTTTCCTTAAATTTGGAAATTAATTGCCCATTCTGCATGCATGTTTAATTATCAATAGATTAATTTATTTTTAACTCAGATATTTTAAAGTGGAATATTTTAATTGCAAATTTATTTGAACTGTTTTAAAATTTTATCTGAATATCTTTATAGGATGTTTTTGCCACTTGAAATGTCCACAAAATCAAGGCATTCAGCACAGCTCATCCGAAGGGTGCCATATCAGTTAAGAGCAGCTGGAGGGTTAGTGTAGGGGCTGAGCATGGGTCGTGGGAGGTTCAAGAACAGAAGAAAGGCTTGTTGTATTAAAACAATATGTGGTTGATGATGTATTAAAGATATTGGTTGCATAAAAATATTCTAGTCATGTCTAAATCAAATTTTCCCAATCTTGTTTGCGGAGGCAAGTATAAATTATTTCAATTGCACATGTAGTGGAAGTTATTTAATAATTATTTGCATTTTCTTGAAATGAATTAATTCAAGGTAAAATAATGTATAATGTGTACAGAGTTGCTTGTTTCCAGAATCAATTAGTATTTCAGGAAACAATAGCTTAATTTCAGGAGCTCTTTTTCAAGTGTGATGCAGACATGTTGAATTTCAAAGGGCAATGGATTAATGGTTTTGAAAGTTTTCACCCATCTCTTTAGTTCTTGGCCCTGGAGACTCTGTGATTTTTGGACTAAAGCTCATGGACGCATTTCTTATTAGAAGTGTTGATCCAGGTTTAACATTTCTAATGTTATTGTTTTAATATTTTGTAACATGAATAATGAGCATTGACGTTCAAAGCCTCTCGT
Source organism: Raja brachyura (assembly GCA_963514005.1). The sequence continues at coordinate 102,985,357 of OY740782.1, read as the reverse complement.
TTTAAAACTAGACCATTTTAGTTTACAGGCAAAGTAGACACCTTAAAAGAATAGTCAAGAGTGCTTAATTGTCATGTGGACTGACACCGAAACAATGACATTCTTACTTGCAGCAATTTAAAGGGCCGGTGAACTCAATACACAGATAATATATAAGTTTAAAACATTCAATGATTAATAACCAATACTAGTTCAAAATTCAAAAGTCCTTTGTAGAACCAAAGACAGTCTGTAGAAGTTCATATTTGCTGAGGTGCTTGTGTAGTGTTCAAGAGCACTCTGTCATAAATATATGGGGAGGGATAATATTTGACTGTTGGAGTTGCCTTTTTATCTTTTGGTGATTGCTTGCATAACAGCTGTATGTCAGTAAGTTTTAGCGTGGGTCACTGTTAAACCTAGGATTCTGTACTCATTCATGGAGTGTACAAATACAATAATTTCAGACGATTTTCATCTGCTTTCTGTCAGTTGCAATGAAGCCTCTTAATGTTTAGCCTCGGAGAGCACAGTTACATTGTAGCTTAAGATCAGATCACTTAAGATATATTTTCATTATGGTGATGGCCCATTGCTTTGCCAATGTTGAGAGATGTCTTTTGTATGTGGAAGATGCAATGTGAATAATGTAAATGTGCATAAAACAAAAATAGTGAACTAATTTGGAATTTATGATTAACAATTTGGTCACTTATAGGAAATATAAATCATTACTCAACGCAAACTATATGCCTTTATTAACTAAATTAAATGGGTTGATTAAATTTTGGAAAACACTGCCGATGTCCTTAATAGGCAGAATAAATGCGATACAAACGATCTTCTTACCACAAATACTGTGCCTATTTCAATCAATACCAATATACTTACCAAAAAAATTCTTTAAAAAACTAGATTCTGATATTATAAACTTCATATGGAATTATAAATCACACAGAATTCAAAGAAAACATTTGTGTAAATCTAAAGAATCAGGGGGACTGACATTCCCTGACTTATTGTATTACTATTGGGCAGTGAATATTAAAAATATAATCTACTGGTTGGACAGTTCTGCCCAACAGGTAGATTGGATAAGAATGGAGAAAGAGGATTGTTCCCCTTATAATATTGGAACGATCCTTCTTTCCCTGATGAAACTGAACAATATAATATATAAGAAGAATCCAATTATTCACAGTATAATACGAATTTGGAAACAAATAAAATTAACTTTAAAATTAAGAAAATTATCGCTTCTTTCTCCAATAGCTAATAATCCATCATTCAAACCATCTGTTATTGATAAAACGTTTATCCATTGGGAAAGAATAGGAATTAACATGATGTATGAAATGGGAAAACTTTTATCATTCCAACAATTACAACCAAAATATAATTTGAAAATTAATCAATATTTCAAATATCGTCAAATTCAAGATTATTTGAAAAAATATATACAAGAATATCAAACTCTAACCCCAGATTTATTAGAGGAAGGAATGAATAGAAAGGCAGAATCAAGCAATTTAATATCATACTTATATAATATAATTCTAAATATAGAAACACCAACAACAGAGGAAATTAGAAGGGACTGGGAACAAGAGTTATTGATAAAAATTCCAAACGATAGGTGGGAAAAAATCTATTATATGTAAATAAATGTTCAATTAATGTAAGTCATAACCTAATTCAATTTAAAATTTTACATAGATTATATTATTCGAAAACTAGACTGAATAAAATATTTGCAAATGTTTCCCCCATCTGTGACAAATGTCTAACTCAAAATGCCACTATAGCACATTCCTTTGTCTCTTGTATAAAACTGCATAAATTTTGGAATGAAATTTTTGGAATTTTTACAAAACTATTTAACACAAAATTGAACCCCAATACTGAACTGATTATCTTTGGATCAATGGAAGAGGGAAGTAAACTAACTATATTCCAAGAACCTTTTCTTAATTGCGGTTTAATAACAGAGAAAAAACTTATACTCAAATTTTGGAAAAACGCAACCAAGCCAACATTCAAAATGTGGATTTCAAATATGTCGGAAACGCTACATCTTGAAGAAATGAGATTCCTCCTACTAGGCAAAGTAGACCAATTCTTAAAGACTTGGTCTCCTTTTATCAACTTTTTACAAGCAAATGGTGCAACATAACATAACCTTAGAAATTAAATGGTTTAGAACCAGGTGACGGATGGGCAAAAATACGAAATAGGTAAATCTCTCCTAATCTCTCTTTTCTCTACTTTCTCCTTTTCTTTCAATCTTTTTAGCTTCTCATCTCTGTCCTTTATTTCTTTTGCTATGTTTCTACTCGTTTGTCTATCTATTCCGACACTCTTTATTTCTTTTTTCTCTCACTGTTCTTTTATTATTAAATTAAAAATACGAAGTTGTACAAGAATGGAAATATGTATGTATGTATTAGGTACTCAAGTACCACACTATTGTACTTCTAACAAAAAAAAAACAACAAAAAAACCAAACAATTTGGTCACTTGGTTTCAAAGAATTTCCCAATAAAAAAATCTTTTGTGGATTTGAGCTTGGATTTTCTGGATTATTTTCCAATTTTTGGATTGCACAGATAGTTACATAATCTCTTCATTTTCATAGCCTTGATTTGATAATTGCTGTTGCAGTGTATATATAATTAGAATCCATAACATTAAAGAATTGGCACCATCTATGATTACTTGATAAACCATCAACACAATTGTCCTTGATTGAATTGTTTCAGCTGTATGCTATTGTACTAAATTTCCATTCTAAATTGAATGTTCATGGTTTATAAAAGTAATTGCTATTTATTTTCCTGCAAACAGTTTAAAGCACTTCATCATCTAAATATTTCTTGAACACATTTTGTTGAAAGTTCAGTTCACTAATTTTTTTCCAATTTGGCAAACTCTTTGATTTGAAAAGTTAATTGTTTCTCATCTCAGTACCTGATCTGCTGAATGTTTCCAGCATTTTCTGTTTATGATTCAGGTTTCCAACATCTGCGGTTGCCATTTGATTCCATTGGGTAGGACTTTGTCAAGAGTGGATTACCAACATTGCTTGGGGTCAACCTATCTTGTGTTTTGAATGACACAGCTGCCAGGTTTGCTGTGCGACATGTCGTGAGGGAATACATCTGAACGATTAATCTACTTGACCATGTCCTTGCATTTGCCACGGGTACATTTATCCATGAAAGTACTGGCAGGAATGACAACTGCAATCATCGACAAAAAAGTACTGCTTAACATTGAGGTCTCCCTTCTGTGTTATGTGGAACTGCAGTCACATTAAATACATTGAATAGAACTGGCTGTCCATATAATTTTGAGGATCATCATCGGCAAAAATATACACTGCAGCAATCAATTCCTCATTGAACTTTATTGAACAGTTCAATGATTGAAGGATATGCTGTGAGCAACATAACATGCACCTCAAAATGAGGCCTCAAACTGGTGAAGCTCCAGCGCAGGGGAGTATGCATGCTCAACGGTAAAAAGGGCTAGAGCCAGTAAAAAGTAAAACAGCATGCAATAGAGAACCAGACAATCCCAGGATTATTTCTAAGGTCTGCATTCCTGCTGCAATTTGATGTGAAAATAACTTACAGGGATGTAAGAGGCAACCAGGAATATCCCAACATGCCAGTTTTTCTGCAAATTTGATTTAATCCACATGGCATTAGGAAATGCTGACATCACAAGAAACATACAACATCTGACACAAGATAAATCCTAGTTGTGGTCCTGAAGACATACTTCAGAAGCAGCTGCACATGTAACCACGGTATCCCAGTACAGTTACGTCATTGGCATCCACCTGATAAATTGGGTAGATATGTCCTGTTCACAAAAGACAGGCAAATCCAATTCAACCAATTTCTACAAATCGACCTACTTTTAATCAGAAAAGTTATGGAAATGTTAACAATGTGATCAGGTGGCTATTTCGTTCCCAACATTCTGTTCACCCATGCGCAATGTGAGTTTCACCAGGATTACTTGACAATTGATTTCTTAGAGCAGGATCTTAAAGATGATGTGATTAACTGTCCTTTATTTGATTTTACCTTTTGATGGTGCATATCAAAGCTTGGGCAAAACACAAGTCCGTGCGCATCAAGAAGAAAACTCTTCCAGAAGTGAGGTTATAATTTGTACAAAGGACATTGATTGTGATTGTTGGTCAGTCATCAGATCTAGCCAGCGTCTTTGATTAACCATACTACAAATGCTTCATCATTGTCTTTCCTTCTATAAAGTATGGATATTCACCAGTTGCACACTCTAGTAAACCCTCATTTTAATGGATCCCTTCATAAACGATATTGGTAAGAGCAGACGGACCTACCATTGGCTGCTAATGCCACCCCTGCTTGTGCCACCTCCTCGGCCACTCACAACGCAGGCTACTCCCACACCTGCTTATGTCACCTCTAGGCCAGGTCTACTACTGCCGCTGCTGACACACACACACTAGCTTCCTCTGCTATGTCGAAGCTGTGCCTCCCATTGCCACTGTCGCTGCCGACCCTTACCTGCACTCCTGCTGGCCGCGACCATTTACTCCACCGATCCTCACCTTGCCCCCGGCAGGCCTGGGCCATTAACTCACCTGGATTCCAGGCCTATTCCAGAGAAAGAGTCTGAAGAAGGGTCTTGAGCCGAAAAGTCACCTATCCATGTTCGCCAGAGATGCTGCCTGACCTTCTGAGTTACTCCAGCACTTTGTGTCCTTCTGTGTATTAACCAGCAACTGCAGTTGTTTAATTTTGCTACATATACAATGATAATACCTTACTTGGTTATAGAGCACAATCGGCAATAACGGACACCATTCCTCCCCTTTGGTCTATTATAACAATGGTCACTGTATTTAATTTGTAGCTTTTGAGGTGAAGTGGTTCTCGCCTACATGTTGTACACATTCAGGAATGGATGGAAAGGTGACATTTGTATCTTCAAATTGCCAAGTTGGGTAATGACCTGCTCCATGGAGAGAGTGTGTAATCTCCTATCTTTGATATTTAACGCATCACAATTGCCATAAGCCTTCCGGTGGCGCCATGGAGTAAGTGGAAGTCGCGCCATTCCAGCTCCGTTAAAAACTGAAGAAAAAACGGGGGTAAAGGGGTCAACTAAACTTGCTTACCGCAGGAGAACGACTGTAAACGGCTCTGGTAGCGTTGAAAAGGTGCGTGACGTCATCAGGCGCGCGACTTTAATAAGAAAATAAGATGCAATGCTCCCCCCCCACCGGTGAAAAAAGACCTCCAAGAAAGAAGTAGGCCCCGCTGGAGCCTTGGGCTCGAGTTTGGCTGCTTCCCAAGAGGAGATCTCACTGAGGAAAACTGAAATGGAGGAACTTAAAAACACCATCCTAGGTGAGCTGAAGAAAATGCTTAAAGAAATGAAGAAGGAGTATAAAGATGAAATAAAAACTTTAAGAGCAGATATTCTGGTGTTTCATGAGAAAATTAAAGATGAATTAAAAAAAGAAGTCATAGAGACGGTAAAGATTATGATGAGCGAATGGAAAGAAAAGGCGAACGCCGAGTTACAAAACCAAATGGTTGAGGTAAACGACAAAGTTGCTGGGATGGAAAGAATGCTGGATGAGAAGATAGATCCTATTTTAATCTCACTTGACCAACAAAATGATGCAATTAAAGAGCTAACTGAGCTTGCCGCATCAAATACTAAGGAGAGAGAGAAGCTCCGCTCCGAGAACAGACGTCTATCAGAATTATTACGCAAAATAAATGAGAAATGTATCGATTTGGAGGGACGTCAAAGGCGTAAGAATTTGAGTATAGTTGGATTGAGCGAGGGTCGTGAGGGAAATCAAGACCCTCGAAAATTTGTTGCAAAACTCCTAAAGGACATTTTGAATTTGGATCAAGAACCCCTGTTGGGCCGTGCACACAGGGCATTAAGACGGGTTCCTGGGAGAGATGCACCCCCAAGACAAATGATTGTAAAGGTGGCTTACGATCATGTTTTTGAAGACATGATGAAGATAATAATACGTAAGAAAAATCTTAAATACGAAGGGGATAATATTAGTATCTTCAGAGATTACCCTGCGGAAGTGGCCAAGAGAAGATCTTTATTCACAGAAACAAGAGGTATTTTGAGGAATATAAAGGATATAAAGGATCTGAGATATGGCCTGATGTACCCAGCAACATTAAGAGTAACCTACAACAATAAGGAGTACCGTTTCGTTAAACATACAGAAGCACTGGAATTCGCTCGAAACATACAGAAGAAAACAGAAGAGGAAGAAGAACTGGAGGAAGAAGAAGAAGGCTGAACTTTTATTACCCACCTGCGGTTATGAATTATCCATGGAGAGAGAGGAGGAATAATGGACACGGACTTTAATTTTGGTTTAAAGAGAGATGGATAGATTACTAATAAATAAATTAGTACATAATAGTCATAGTTTTGTATTAACTATCCCTTAAAAATGTCAATTATTCCCCTAACATAGTATCACTTATCATAACATTAATCACAATAGATACTAGTAATATGAATAATCACTAAGTATATAAATTTAGTACCCCACCCCAATATATGCAGCACTCAAGATAGGAGCTGGAACTATTAACATCTTTAAAAATAAAAAAAAAACGGAAGTCCGTAGATTAGTAGCCACGCTAGTATGGCTTACACTAACACACACTACACTATATATAGGTGTAGTTACTTTTTTTTTCCGGGCACTTTATTAACACCCTTCACTTCACTTTTACTCACATTTTTTATTATTTTTTGTATATCAGATATTTGATTCTATATTATATATTATATGAATATATTTATGATTGGTATTATATAATTAGTTTAAGGAGACGTGTATATGGAATAGTGAGACATATATTAATTTTCATCGATCCAATGTTTGGGTATAATGTTGAGTTGGATGAGCCGAGACGGCTTCTCCAATATAAACCACCCTAATAGTAAAATGCAAGACATTAATGTGAAGACTGGGGGTGATGGAATCACCTTCTGTAGTTGGAATGTTAAGGGAATTAATGAACCAATTAAAAGAGGTAAGGTGTTAGCCCAATTAAACAGACTGAAATCAGATGTCACTTTTCTTCAAGAGACCCACCTCAAAAAAGATGCTCGACACAGATTAACAGCTAAATGGATTTCGAAAGTGTATCACTCTTCATTTATACAGAAGTCTAGAGGGGTAGCAATAATTATTCGTAAAGGTATACCTTTTAAACAAAGCTCTATAATAGAGGATACGGAGGGTAGATATGTAATAATTACAGGGGAATTATATTCTAAGAAAGTAATCCTTATGAATATATATGCCCCTAACTTTGATAACCCATTATTTTTTAAGAAAATATTTAATAATATCCTTATATCTACTCAATATAACTTAATAATTGGGGGTGATTTTAATTGTACTTTAGATAACTATTTAGATAGATCTTCAACGAAAAGGAAAGCTATTTCTAAGTCATGTAAACTTATAAATTATTTTATTAGTACAGCAAATGTTAAGGATATCTGGAGAATAGATAACCCATCGGGACGAGAATATTCTTTTTTCTTGCCTGTATTCGGAACTTATTCGAGGATAGATTATTTTTTAATAGATTCAAAACTACTTCCATTTACGTATGATGCAAAATACCATAATATTATTATTTCGGATCACGCTCCACTAACATTTAAGATAAAATTAAAAGATATAACTAATAAAACTCCTAACTGGAGGCTCAATCCCCAAATATTAAAGGACAAGGCTTGTTATGATTACTTGGTAAAACAGATTAAATTATTTTTTGAAACTAATGACAAACCTGAAATTTCGCCATCACCTCTTTGGGATACATTTAAAGCATTTATGCGCGGTGCAATAATATCAGCACAAGCATATTTTAACAAAGAAAATCGAAAGACGGAACAAAAGTTGGAAAAGGAGATAAAACAATTAGATATTGAAAATACAAAATATCCTTCCAAAGTGTTAAGTAATAAAATTGCAATATTAAAATATAAACTAAATAAAATATACTCTAATCAAGTTATTAAACTTTTTCAACAAACTAAACAAGTGCATTTTGAATTTGGAGATAAACCACAAAAATTGTTGGCACGACAACTCAGAAAACTAGATGATGAAAAAATGATACATAGAATTAGATCTGAGCATGGAAATATATCGACTTTACCAAAAGACATCAATGATATATTTTTACAATATTATCAAAATCTTTATTCATCTAAATTAACAGGACAAACAGATGGAATGGAAACATTCTTACAAGAATGTCATATTAACAGTTTAGATCAGGAAGGTAGAGACTTGTTAAACGCTGATATATCAGTGAAAGATATTGAAGAATCAATTGGATCGTTAAATAATGGAAAAGCTGCGGGCCCTGATGGCCTGAGTGCAGAATTTTATAAGAAATTTCAAGATCTGATTTCCCCAAGATTACATACAGTGTATAAATGTACATATGAACAAGGAAAATTACCGGAATCTTTAAATGAATCCACAATTACACTTATTCCTAAGGTTGACAAGGATTTGGAAGACCCTGGATCATACAGAGCAATTGCTCTTTTAAATACAGATCAAAAAATATTAGCTAAAGTTTTATCTCGGAGATTAAGTTTGGTGATCACTAAATTAATACATCATGATCAAACAGGTTTTATTCCAAAACGTTATTCATCCCACAATCTGAGACGATTATTCAATATTATATACTCAAAAAGAGTATGTGATACGGAATTAGCTGTTATATCCTTAGATGCAGAAAAAGCATTCGATCAGGTTGAATGGCCATATTTATTTAAAATAATGGAGAAATTCCAATTGGGGATAGATTTTGTAAATGGGTAAGAATTCTATATTCGAATCCTACTGCAAGAATATTAACTAACCAAATATTATCAGCTAAATTTAAGCTTTTTAGGGGTTGTAGACAAGGATGTCCGCTATCGCCTTTGTTATTCGCTCTGGTGATAGAGCCTTTAGCTGAAAGGATTAGATCTGAACCAGAAATATATGGATATAATACTGATACTACAACTAATAAAATATCTCTATACGCAGATGATGTCTTAATTTATATTACAAAACCGGAGATTAGTATTCCTAAGCTATTTAATGTTATAACTAAATTTAGTACATTTTCTGGATATAGAATTAATTGGAATAAAAGTGATATTATGCCTATAACTGGAATAAAATTAAATATATTACAACAATATCCACTAAAAATAGTTACAGACAAATTTAAATATTTAGGAATTAATGTATCTAAATCCTGTAACTCATTAATTAAATCTAATTATCCTCAATTATTAAATAAACTTAGAAAAAATATTTTATATTGGAAAACACTTCCTATATCTATGATTGGTAGAATAAATGCTATAAAAATGTTTTTTTTACCACAACTGTTATATTTGTTTCAAGCTATTCCCTTTTATCTCCCGAAAAAAAAAAAATTTAAATTGATAACATTGTTAATAGTTTTATCTGGGACTATAAAAATCATAGAATAAGTAAAAAACATTTATGTAAATCCAAGATAAATGGAGGATTAGCACTTCCAAATTTTTTATATTATTTCTGGGCAGTTCAGATTAAGAATATGAATTTTTGGTGGGTAAATTTGGATCATGAACCAATGTGGTTAAAGATGGAAAAGGAAGATTGTTTACCTTTCAATGTATGTTCGATTCTTTTTGCGCCAAGGGAAGTACAAAAAAAAATTTATAGGGACAACCCTATAATTCATAGTAATAGACGCATTTGGAAAGAAATAGTTAAGACTTTACATTTAGATAATTTGTCACTTAGCCTACCAATTATGAATAACCCTTTATTTAAACCCTCTATATTAGATAGGGGGTTTAGACATTGGGATGATTTAGGAATTAAAAGGATAGAACACCTTTACAGAAAAGGAAAATTTCTTTCATTTCAGGAGTTACAAGATATCTATGGATTGCCATCACATAACTTGTTTAGGTATTTACAAATTAGAGATTATATTAAGTCAAACACACAAGATTATAAAAATAAAGAACCAGGATTATTAGATGAACTGTTTAACAAGCACCCAAATACAGAAAAATTAATAGCTTATATATACAATATTATTTTGGATAGGGAGAATCCAACAACAGAAATATATCGACAAACATGGGAAAATGAAATAGGTTTATCTATAACGAAAGAAACTTGGGAAGAAAGTTTACAACGTATACATCGTTGTTCGTTAAATGCTAGACATACATTGATACAATTTAAAGTATTATATAGATTACATTATTCGAAAACCAAATTAAATAGAATTTTTCCTAACATTTCTTCTATTTGTGATAAGTGTCAGAATTTAGAAGCCAATTTAACACATAGTTTTGTAACGTGTTCAAAACTTAATTATTATTGGATAGAAATCTTTAGAGTTATTTCTGAAGTTCTTAGAGTTAAACTGGATCCAGATCCAAAGTTAATAATATTAGGAATTCCGGACTCAAATTTGGTATTAACAGTAAATCAAAGAAATTTCTTTGATTACTGTTTGATAATAGGGAAAAAAATAATATTGAAATTTTGGAAGGGAACATTATCCCCACAATTAAAATGTGGACAGCAGAGATGTCGGAGACGTTGCATTTGGAAAGAATTAGATTTGTCCTAATGGACAAATATGAAATCTTTGAACAGATATGGTCTCCATATATACAATATTTGAGGGGGGTAGCTGTTCTTGGATCACAACTCAATGGGTACCCGACAGGATTTGATGAAAATAATTCATTTTCAAACTGGGATTTGTATACATGTCTCTATTGATATTATCATTTGTAATAGTTTTATTTACAATATATTTTGTTGTTTCTCTTTTATATATATATAATACTTTTTACTCTTTTAAAAAATATATATTAAATAGATATATATTAATTGTTTTTTTTTTCCTTTTTTTCTTTTTTTGTTGTTTTTTTTCCTTTCTTTTTTTTATATAATCAAAATCATTATTTAATCACAACCTTTATTGATTTAAAACCTATTCTTTTTTCTTTTTCTCTCTATTTCTAAAAAACAGAAGATAATAATAATCAATGTGATATTTGTATAAATACCGAATTAAGTTGGTATTTGTAAATTTGTTTTAGCATTGTGAAATGCTTACTTCTAATAAAAATATTATTAAAAAAAAAACAATTGCCATAAGACCATTAAACATCCTTGGAGTTGCCATTGACATGGAAATTAATTGGACTAACCATTTAAGAAAAAAAAGTGCTGGAGTAACTTAGGTCAGGTAGCATCTTGGACGACATGAAAGGCAACATTTCGGGTCAGGACCCCTTTAATTATGGCTGCAAAAGTAAGGCAAAACTTGGATATCTTTTGGAAAGTAACTCTCCTTCTGACACCCAAAACCTTTCCGACCTTGAGGAAACATCGCACTCTTGTGGAGTGAAAGCGTGTGCAGGTTCATGTGAGTCAATGATATTCGATGGTTGGGGATTGAGAGTACTTGATCTTCTGGTGTTGCAGAAAATGTGTTTGTGGTATAAGTGAGTTTTAAATTAACTTTGTTGAAGTCTCTAACTCTGGTGGAAAAGGTGTTGGGATATGCCATCTAGTGTTTGTTACTCACAGTATACTCCATAGATTCCAGCATCGCCCACAGAATCCAGACAACTGCCTGCGGTGGGAAGTAGACCACAGCCATGATGATGGAGGTGAATTCCCTTTGGAGGTAAAAGGGACAATACCTATATGTTCCATGTGGAGGAGTATGTGTCAGACAAGACCACTACATCCTAGCACTATACCCGATGAAACAATCTGATTAAACTGTATGAAACGCGCTCCTTCACATTATTTAGCAATTTCCAATGTGATTCAATGATGGATCCATGAAGCCAAGCTCAGTGCATCAGGCAGCATCTGTGGCATGAAATGGACAGATGATGTTTCCAGTGAGGATCCTTGTTTGGACTGAAGGAGAGAGGACATAACTGATAGAGAAGGTGAGTGAAAAGGATGGTGCAAGAGCTTTTGAAGTAGGTTGCAGTTATCCACCAATTTGAACCCATGATCTCTCCGGCAGCAAATGATTTGGAACTACTTTTATGGAGTAGTTGCTTGAAAAATAATATGCTAAGATATGTTGCATTTACCTGGTCAGATAAAGCATTTGTTCAACATTTCATTTCAATGACATCTCAATGATTACATCTCAAATAATTATATGCTCATGTCCTGAAAATGGACTACAATCTTTGCTCTTCAGACGTAAAGGCATCTGTAGTTTGAGATACTACAATAGTCTGAGGATTTTTTTTTTAAAGTTCAATTTCTTCTTTGGTGTACTTATACTTAATTGCTCATACTTTTGCAATATGTCAAAATTTCTTGAGCTCTTGGGTATTGGTGGGAAGAGCTTTAGAAGAATGCAATAATTATGTAAATAATTATGATTCAAAAATTGCAATAAATTGTGCTTTGTTATAAAGATTGTAAATCTTATAAACACCGAAAAACAAGTCCCGTTTTTGGGACTTGGTGGTAAATTGTATGCATAATGTATTATTATAGTGCCCATTAATAAGCCCGTCTTTCATTTTATCTGTTGTTTGTCATTACTTTGAGCTAAACTGTGCCTCACTATGGTATCCATTTTAATTTAGAATTCAGCACTGAGTTTAAAACTATACACGGGCAAAAACAATCTTCAGCAACATTCTTTGTTAGGTCAGTGACAGAGACCTACAGCACAGAATAAGGCCCTTCCACCCAAAATGTCTGCTAACCTTTCTGTCCATCCACATTAATCCCAGCTATCTGTATTATGATCATATTCTTCCATGCCTTGCCTATTTATCTGTTTAAATACCTCTTTGAACATTGTGACTGTTCCCGATTCCAACACCATCTCTGCCAGTTACATTCCAGATATCAACGACTAAAATATTTTGCCCCTCAAATTCTCTTTAAAGCTCCATTTTCTCAACCACAGCCCTCTTGTTTTTGATACTCTTACCATGGAAAAATATTTTAACAATCAATCTGATGTATTCTTCTTAATCTTGTATACCTCTATCAAGCCACTTATATCCTTCTCTTTGGCTCTGGGGAAAACAAGCTCAGCACATCTAATCTGTCTCCAGAACCAAAGTCCTCCAAACCATGGGGGAGAAGAGGAGGGTCACTAGTCATAGGGTCAGGGAAATCAAAGGGGGTCAGTTGGAGGAAGTACGTAAATGGGATGTTCAGCCTAACTTGCCCATGCTGACCGAGATGCAATATCTGCACTAGTCCTACCTGCCTGCATTGAGTCCATTTTGCTCTAAACCTCTCCTATCCATGTACCTATCCAAATGTCCTTTTAAATGCTGATATAGTACCTGCCTTAGCTGCCTCCTTTGGCATCACTTTCCATATACCCACCACTCTCTCTGGAAAAGGTTTATCCTTATGTTCCTATTAAATCTTTTCCCCCTCTTCTTAAATCTATGTCCTCTAGTACTTGATTCTCCTACTCTGGGTAAAAGACTCTAAGCATCCACCCTATCTATTCCCCATATGATCTTATACACCTTGCGGAGTCAGGGACAGACATCATAGTTCGAAGGTGACCATATCGACACTTGCAATAGGGTGAACCCGCATGGTTTATTTTATTTATAGTGGTAAAGTTCAGGACCGCATGGGGTTTCTGTCCCTAGCTGTCAGATTATGATGCTGGTGATTTTGGGCTTGTTCCTGCAGTTTGCCCCTGCCTCGCGAGGAGTGGCAGATGGTTCAGGTTTCTTCCTGGCAGCTTAACTTTGAGCTTGGAGAGACAATGTTGTAGGTCTCTGGATTATCTTGGCAGTCAGTGTGTGTGTGTGCGCGCTGTGGCAGGAAGAGGTTCTGGCATCTCAGGCTTGCCCTGGCCACTCGGACTTAACCTCAGGTGCTGGGTGTCCAGGGCTTCTGTCCTGGCAGCCTAGTCTTGACCACACGGTGGCACTGGTGGTCTCAGGTCTGTCCCAGTGGCTCAGTCTTCCTCGTACCTGCGACAGGCGAACACAACTAGGAGGGAGGTAGCCCACTTTATCTCCCTTCCTCACTCTCTTCTTTCTTCCTTTTCCTTCCACTTTTTTCTCCTGCATCCTCGCTGGCCGTCTCCCATCACCCAGTCTTCCTCTCTGACTCAAAAGCCTGGCTTTCATAGAGAGTAGGCTGACAAGGTTCAAATGGCCAACCTATATCAATAATGTCTGATAGACAACCAAAGGATGAGGGTGATTAGAGCGACACCCCAAGGGAGAGGGTGCTGTCACAACCTCTAAGTTAACCCTTCAGCTGCCTTGCGCTCCAAGGAATAAAGTCTTAAAATGATAAGATTTTATGAAAATTTTCAAATCAGATAGTGATTATTTTTTGGTTTTCCAAACACAATGCTGTATCACAAGATTGATTAGTTTATTCTTATGTTTGTCCTTGATAAGAACCCATGTATTTTGAAGTATTTTCAGAACATACCATCTCAATGTAATAAACAAAGATGGAATTTGATTATTCTTAAAATTTTTCTTACTAAGCGCAAATGTTTAAGAAAGAATTGCAGATGCTGGAAAAATCGAAGGTAGACAAAAATGCTGGAGAAACTCAGCAGGTGAGGCAGCTTACATGGAGAGAAGGAATAGGCGACGTTTCAGGTCGAAACTCTTCATCTTCACCTGCTGAGTTTCTCCAGCATTTTTGTCTACCAAGTGCAAATGTTTAATCCGTTTTAGGACTTCAGTATTTTAGTTCCTATTTTCTCCTCCACTCTTTCCTCCTACCTCTACCTCAGAGCAGAACAAGGGAAGCTGGGTTAGTGGTCCAGAGTGCATAATACAAAAACATGGAGGATTTTGCAACTGCCATGTAGTTGAATGACGTAATAGATATGGAAATAGGCTTAATGATGGCACAAGCGAGGTCCTAAATACACCTTGTGAGTGTAAGGCTACGAATGGTTTCCTTGCCGTTGCATCTGTTGTTAGTAACCAAGAATTGGAATTTATATTTGCAGATAGTGGACGATCAGCCATGATCACAATGAATGGCAGTGCTGGCTCGAAGGGCCGAATGGCCTCCTGCACCTATTGTCTATGTTTCTATTTCTTTGATCATTTGATGATATTTAGTTGCAGGTAATTGCTATTATGTTTAATGGACGGTATCACAATTTAGAGAAAGTTCAAGAAAACCTTTGGTAAGGTCGAGCAGAGTTATCAGTAAGTTCCCAGTGGGCAGAATGAGATGAGAAATGAACAATGAACAGATCCACCGGGATACAAAATTAATATGGATTATGGAAAAATAAACCATTACAACTGAATTTCTAGCTGTGGTTCGTTAAGTATGGAATCTAATTTATATTATTGATTTTATCTTTGAAATTGTCTGTAATTTTTACAAAGTACTATAACAGTACTTCAGATAAGAATCTTAATTCAAATTTGGTTTCATAATACAAGACATGGACAAGGACAAAGGACATTTATTGTCACATACACTAATTGGTGCAGTGAAATTTGAGTTACCATGCAGCACACAAATAAGGTAAACACAACACTATAGAATTTAACATAAAACATAAAACATCCCCCACAGCGGAATCAATGATTCCCACTGTGAGGGAAGGCAATAAAAGTTCAGTCCTCTTCCTCTTGTTCACCCGTGGTCAGGGCCTATTTGAGGCCTCCGCAGTTGCCGCTACGGACGGCCGGCGTTTCAGGCCCTCTCGCCGGATGATGGTACTCCGGCATCAGAAGAACACTTTCAGCGGCTTGGAGTTTCCGAATCGGCCGCTTCCTACTGGAGACCGTGGCTCCCAATGTCCACAGGCTGAGCTGGGCGGAGCTCCAACACTGGCTACCTTGGCGAAGGATCCCAGGCCTCCGCGATCTTAAAG
This sequence comes from Raja brachyura, assembly GCA_963514005.1. The sequence continues at coordinate 102,969,389 of OY740782.1, read as the reverse complement.
TAAGCGCCACCCGCGGCTGGAGGCTCCACAGACCACAGCCCCACGGTGTTAAAGTCGGCAGCTCCAGCACTCCAGAGCCTCCAACACGGCGACCCCAGAAAGGCATCGGCCGCTCCCCGACGGGACCTCAGTGCTGCGCCGCTGCTGAAGCTCTGGCTGGTCTCCGGCAGAAAAGGCTGCGCCAATCCAGATGGTAGGCCGCGAGAAGAGGGTGAAGATGCGGCTCGGAGGAAAGACGGGGCAGCGACTGTGAAAGCCAGTTTCCCCCTCCGAAAATAAGCAGAGAAAACCTCAAGAGAAAGACAACTTAAATTTATACTGTTTTGCACGGTGTCCATGTTCTGTTAAGCCGATATAATGCCATAACAATCCCTGGAATATTGGGTTTCTAGCTGCATGGTGCAGCTTCCTGAGATTAAGAAGCTTTGGAACTGCTCTCAAACTGGCTGAGTTGTGCTTGCTATTTATATGTAAACTGATTTAAATTAATAGTTTGGTGGGGAAGTGAAAGTTCCATTTACAAGCCCACATTAGCAATAAATTTGATTCGCTTTAATAATAAATGCAATGTTTCCCTTGTCCCAGGTTGAGTTTTTTCTTCTAATGACATCTGATCTGTGGCCTATTTCTGTCTACGACACTGGTTCCATGCTGCCATGAATGTGGAAATTAGGTTTTCTCTGCTTTTTTTCTGAGAAAAAGCAAATAATGGAAACTAATTGCGACATCCTCAGCAATTCTTGGGAATCCTTGGCCCATCGCTGCTCAAAGTGGAGAATTACGACCTGGCAAAGTACCAAAAAAATTATTTCACTAAACATTCAAAGACTACATAAAACAGGAGCACATGAACCTTAAAACCTACATTCCAAGCTTACCTGGCAATATCTCTGTCTGATTTGAAAATAATGTTGTTTTTCTCTTTGCCAGTTCTGATGAATGGTGTTTAATCTGAATTATCCAGCTTCTTCCAGCATTTTCAGATGTTGAAGAATATTTTATATCATGTATGATACTGGATAAAGTAGATAAGGAGAAACTGCTACCATTGGCAGAAGAGATGGAGCTATAGGGCAAGGTGATTGGCAAAAGAACCAATAGGTACACAGGATTTTTTTCTAAACATTGGTCAGAATATGGAATGCACCAGAGGAAGAAACAGAGATAGATATGACCATGGAATTTAAAAAGTCAACTGGATTTTTACTTGGTAGAGGAGTGGGGTAAAAATACAAGGCTATGGGGAGAAGGCCAGTTCGTAAAAAATATCTGGATTGCCTTTGTATAGAACTGATATGGATTTGATGGCAGTGTTCCTTAGTGGACATGTTTTTAAAAGTTTTAAAACCAGTGCACAAAGAAAATTTATGTGCGCACAAAGGATTTTGAAATCCGAAAATCTCCGCTATAAAATGTCTCCGCTATGAATGAAAGCGGAGACTTTTTTCCCCCAAATTTCAAAATCAGCGGCCTGATCCGGCACCGGGGAAAGCTGCACCCCCCTCTGGCATTGGGGCAATCCGGACCACGGACATCGCATCAGTTCCAGCGCTTCACCCAGGGGAGGGCAGGGCTGCCCTCCTTAAAAATGGCGGCGCTGCTGGCAGGAACCCAGCGGTAAATGGACGGGACTAGACCTTGGAGAGGAGGGAGAAGGAGGTGGGGAGGGAGGGGATGGGGGAAAGGGAGAGAGGGGTGGAGAAGGAGAGAGGGGGGAGGGGGGAGGTGAGTGGTTAGGAGAGAGGGGGAGAGGTGGAGGGGGGAGAGAAGGGGAGGAGGGGGGACGTTACAGTTAAAATAAAGAACTGTTTCATTTGAAAAATGAAAGCATTCAAGAGTCTGTATGTCATAGACACTACAATGTAACCTAAAATGTAGTAATCAATAATTACACAGTATCATACAGTATATAATTTATACTTCTTGTAAAAATCTCATCATATTGACTTTATTGTACAGGTTACGAAGATCCATTTAAAATTCTGTCTTATTGAGTTTTTATTGAAAGAAATGTTGATTCACCATGTCAAATTCAAAGGATGCAAAGGGTGTGAAGCGCAAAAGAACTGCAAGCTGGTTTAAAGTTGAATGGCTTAACGAAATAGTAAAAACTGAAATGGTATCATCATTTTTTAAAAGTAATATCGAAGTTATAATGTCTGAATCATTGATGTGATGTGTGCAGAGAAATAACATTGATTATTAGAAAGCTACAAAATCCATCTTGTTTCATGGAGATAATTCCACGATATACAAACAAAATGCAGCATTTATTTCTCAATTGGCTATAATATTACCAAAATGAGCAAGAAATAAACATCTTAAATTATTTATTATTTGCATGACGGCCGACACACAACTAGGTTTTTTGAATAATATTGTTGGGCTGTGTGCAACGGTGGAGGGATTAAAATTAATATATAGTAATGGTAGTGCAACTAGAATGGGAGACAAAATAAGTTGTGAGGCCTTAATTTTGTTTTGAGTGATGGGTTAGATCAATTGAATCTCTGGATAAAAGGGACAGACGGATTATTTGAGGTGGGAATGAAATGAAACCAGAAGGCTTGGCATGTTGAAAGGGGGTAGTGTGGAATGCAACACTCAATTGAACATTGTCTTGGCGGGAAGAATAAGCTACTTGTATTTTGACACTGAAAGGTGAGAGAGCAAGATTCAAAACGATTTTATTTAAGGGGAAAAAGAGTTATCTTCTTATTTGCAAAGTAGTGTACAACTTTGGTCAAGCATGTTGGGCCTGAAAACACTATGTTCCATCAGGATCCCGTGTTAATGGCTAATTGATTCATGTGGAAATAATGCTTAAATTAGGGTGCTTGGAAATGCGGAAGGAGTTCTGACAATGTTGTGGGATCAATAAGAGAGAGAAAAGTATGTGGATGTCTGCAATTAAATTGAGGTGAAAGCAAGGCTAAAGTATACAAAAATGTACTTTAGATAGTCCGGAGTAATCTGATGAAAGCTTTTACTGTGACACTTGAGAGAAGTTGAGGTACAATGAGTTATGAGAATGGCTTTGTTTGACGAACAACCTGAATGTTGAGGACTGCAAAGCTGAGGGATGCCAGTAAATGTGGACCCCCTCAGAAGGCTTCCGAAATTCGGCATGTCTCCACTGACTTATCATTTTCTATAGACGCACCTTCGAATACTCTCGACCATTGTTAGTCCACCATCAATGATGTATTTCGTTACGTTCTTCTCTGTCGATTTGGAAAATCAGACCACCAGCAGTGTTTCTTCTTGCACATAGGCAGAAATTGAAGAGTGCAGCTCCAGTGGTGAAGATTGTACAGAGCTCATCACAGAAGGCAGAGAAGCAACTTCACAACTGCTTGGCATCAGTAAACTGGGCGATGTTGAAGGATTTAGCAATGGACAGGAACTAATATGGCACAGCCGATACAAACTTTATAAGAAAATTTGAGGAATAATGTGTTCCCATCAAGACCATCTGAGTGTTTCCTAATCAGAATCTTTGAATTTGGATGTCCATTATCTACTGAAGTCCAGATTTAAGGCATTCAAGTCTGGCAATACTGGGTCATTATAAGAGGTCCAGACAAGACCACAATAAGGCCATCTAGAAAGTGAAAAGACACATTTGGTCTAAACCGGAAGATTCAGCAGCTGTGACAAGGGCCTGCATGCCATTACTTCCCTTAAGATCAAACCACATAGTCGTTCAAGTGCCAGCATTGCATCATTCATTCCCAGATGAGCACTATGTTTTCTATGCTTGCTTTGAAAGGGAGAACATCAATGTACCTTCTCGGTAGCCCCTTAGTTCCCAACAACACTAATCTCCGCCACCGAGGCTGATGTCAGAAGATCTTTCACAAGGGTGAACCTTTGTAAAGCCAAGCCCCGATGGTGTAACTAGCAATGTTTTAAAATCTGCACAGACCAACTGACTAGAGATTTTTAGAACTCATCGACCTTTCGCTACTAAGGTTCAAGGTCCCCATCTGCTTTAAAGAGGACATCCAACCCGGGTGCCCAAGAAGAGTAAGGTGACATGCTTCAATGATTACCTATTTCCTCGGAAGATTGAGGAGATCCAGTATTTTCAAGGTCAGTTTATTGTCACGTACCAATTAAGGTACAGTGAAATTCACGAGTAGTGAGTATTTTGATGCCTACTCTACGTGTAGGGTAGAGAGCATTTGTTGTATCATGGCCTGGTTCAGTAATTTGGAACAGGAATGAAGGAGGCAGCTGGAAGTCGTATTCATTATCTGGTCCATCATGGGTATTGACCTTCCCAGCGTCAATGGGATCTACAGGAGAGTCTGCCTTAAAGGCAGCTCATATCATCAAAGACCCACACCATGCTGGCCATGCTCTTGTTTTGCTACTTCTGTGAAGAAGGTACAGGACCCTGAAAACTCTGACTGACTCTGACTCAATGAGAATTGGGGCAGAGTTGATGGGCATGCGAGAGGGAAGCAGTTACATGGAAATAAGTGTCAGAAAAGATTTGTTCCAACAGCCAGCAATGGGCCAGATGGCTCCTTCATGATGTTAGGAAATAAGATCAAGACTTTGTTGGACATTTGCGAATGGTAGAATGGTTAATTCACTGATCTGTTATCCTGACATGTGCATTATGATTTAAAGTTTATTTCAAATCCCACTGCAACACCTGAGAAATTTTAATTAATAAAATAATTCCTGATTCCTAAGTAAACACGGGAATGACCATGAAATTAGATTATTACGAACTCATTTAGTTCACTGAAGTCCCGCAGGGAAAATTATCATTCTTAACTAGTGGGGCTTATATTTGACAGTGGTTCATTGTTATCCCTTGTGAAAGAGACCTTTAAAAATCAGTTGTCAAACTTTTCTGCCTTAGATGTCCAAGGGGATGAATTGATGAAAGAAAGCTATCATTTGTTTGACAAACCATTCATTTTTGAGAACATTTGCATTGATTGAATCTTGAACATGTTAATGATTTTCTGGGCCATAAGTTGTCTATCATTGGCAATATCTTGTGCAAACTTTTCTCATTGACAAGCATTGATAACATTAATCAGAATCGATATGTGTGCTTTGGTGTTCATGTTTTTTGTGCTTTTGGGGGAGGGGCAAGGAAACTGATTAAAAGGGGTTCTACACAACGTAAAATGTTGCTTCCTCTATCATCCATTGATACATTTAATTACTGCCAGCATTTTATTTTTTGAGGGGAAGAGATAGTGGTCATGTGATAGAGAAAAGTTTGCACAGAAACAAGTTGGGGCATTCTATTGATGGAACCCAAAGGGCCAAAGGTCTGCTTCTTTTGTCACAAGAAAATATGAAAAAGGAAAAATTGAAAGGTTTGTGGAAAGATTTAATAAGAGTGGCACAACTCATAGAGCTGCTGTCTCACAGTACCAGCAACCTGCTTTCAATCCTGACTGTGGGTGCTGTTTGTGTGGAGTTTGCATGTTCTCCCTGTAACCACATGGATTTTCCCTGGGTGCTCTGTTTTCCTCCCACATCCCAAAGGGCAGGCTGGTTTGTAGGTTAATTGGCCTCTGTAAAATTGCTCTTAATATGTAGGGAGTGGATGAGAAAATGGGATAATGTATCATTGAATATACCATGTAATGAAAGCGTAATCAGTAACCAACATGGATTCAGTGGGCCAAAGAATCTATTTCCATGCTTTATTTCTTTCTAAATAAAAGACAACACACGAACAGGGATAGGAAATGTCATTTGTATAAAGTGACCAGTTTAAAAATTACAATATGCAAAGAGAAGTGAAACTAATATATTTAAAGAAAAATTGGGGTCATGCTAAGGATAGCATTCAATTATTTTTTTATTTGAGTAACTTGAGATAGGAAGCACATTAGAAATTAGCCTGGAGCCCTCAAGGACATGCTTCACTAGAAATATAGGGCAGGAGACTATGCAACTTTAGGAGTTATACTGGCTCATTGTACAGCTATCAAATAGCTCATTCCTTGGTCTTTCTCCCTTGCCTTTGAATTATTCTATCTCGGCTGCCTATCCAATTCTCTTTTGAACTTTGTAATTTTTCTACTGAATAAAGATTTCCCTTGTAATTGTGGTCCAAGTTTTAAGTGTGATGTCAGGTCTTTGAATTTTTGGCTGGAACAATCATGATCTTTTAGCGCCTCTATCAAATCTCGGTGCAACATTTGCAAGGGGAACAGTCCTGCCTCTCTGTTATAACTCTGCAACATCAGTCGAGCACAACCATTCTAGTAAACCATTTCACATGGTTTTGAAGCTTTACATTTATTGTAAAGTGCAGCTATCAGAATTGGAGCGAGTGTTTCAGTTCTCGCCAAACCAGTCTTATGAATTGGCTCTTTGCTTTTGTACTTTGCCTCTTAATGAATCTCAATACTTTGACTACCATCTCAAAGAACTTTTCTGGACATACCTTAGCTCATGCAATTATTCTTTGAAGATCATCCATTATTCTGTTTAGCTTTCGATGTAGCTTAAGTTATGACAGTCTTTGTATTTCAGCTAACTATGGTGTTTGAAGGTCATCTTGGTACTGAGCATATCAGGGCTGCATACCATCAATTTGAGCAGGAGTTAGGGTATTAAGTAAAGATATGCTCAAAAACAAGTGATATTTTTTGGATGGAAAATAAAACTGTGTTCTGCAGGAATGTCTGGCTCATTGCAATGTTTAATATAGTGAATGCCTGTTAACAGATGAAGACTGAGCATAAACTAGGATTTCCTAGAAATTCCAGCTCACTCGAACAGTTGTGATAAACTAGTGGCATGGCCGAACCCAGAGTTCTGACATTATTCCTGTAAATCTTTGCACTCTATCCAACTAGGTTTCCTAACTACTTGCTGTATCTGAATACTTACTTTCACTGCAAGGTTGTGCAAGTTTCACCCAAGTTTTGTCGCACCTTCCTGTTTTCCAATCTATGGCCATTAAGTTGACAATCTGTCTTTCGTTCTAGAAAACCAACATGGATAACCTCACATTTTACCCAACTTGTCTAAATCACTTTGGAGCCTCTTGGTATAGTTCTTGGAGTTCACATCTCTAACTTTGTCGCTTCCAATGTGAAGATGTAATATATAGATCTATTGTGTTTAAGTAGCTAAATGGAGTCCTGGCACTGATCTCTTGCACACAACTTGTCACACTGCCTGTCACAGAGGACAAATCAAGAACTGCAGATGCTGGTTCATACTAAAGATAGACACAATGTGCGGGAGTAACTCAGCAGGTCAGGCACCATCTCTGCAGTCTCTTGTGTCGAATCACTGAATTTCTCTTAAAATGAGTTGATATGGACTCAATTGACCAAATATCACCTTGTACTATAACAATTATTTCCATCATGAATTTTGAATTTGTACATGAAATTCTCTGTACTGCTTTGTTAGTGTTTTCTTAAAAAAAGTAATTAAACCATTATGACATATCAATATGTGATTTGTACACTAATTGTTGTACAACTTTTGAGCAGATATGCTTACAAAAAATTAAGCGATGCCTATTATAGATGAATTGTTTTTGTTTAATCAGTCATTTTCTAAGTGAACAAGGGCAATTATTATTTTTACAGGTATTCCATACTTACTCTAATGAAGACTATGATAGGAGAAACGATGACGTCGATCCAGTTGCAGCATCTGCTGAATATGAATTGGAAAAGCGTGTAGAAAGGCTGGACCTTTTCCCAGTGGAACTTGAGAAAGGTAAGAGTAAGAGCCATGGTTTATTTGAAAATGTCTTGACCTGAGCTGCACTTTGAAGGTGAGTTCAGATTTAGACAACAAGACCAAAGGACCTGCAGGTGAGCTGATAAGTGTCATTATGTAACATTTGTACCATAAAATGTTCAAGAAGGAACTGCAGATGCTGGAAAATTGAAGGTAGACAAAAGTGCTGAAGAAACTCAGTGGGTGCGGCAGCATCTATGGAATGAAGGAAATGGGCAATGTTTACTGATGTGGGGGGGGGGGGGGGAGAAGAAAGGAAGAGGAGGTGCCAGAGGGTTGAGGGAGAGCTGGGAAGGGGAGGAGACAGCAAGGGCTACCGGAAATTGGAGAAGTCAATGTTCAAGCCGCTGGGGTGTAGACTACCCAAGCAGAATATGTGGTGCTGCTCCTCCGATTTCCGGTGGTGCTCACTCTGGCCATGGAGGAGGCCCAGGACAGAAAGGTTGGATTCGGAATGGGAGGGGGAGTTGAAGTGCTGAGCCACAGGGAGATCAGGTTTGTTAATGTGCACCGAGCGGAGGTGTTCGGTGAAACGATCGCCAAGCCTACGCTTGGTCTCACCGATGTAGATCAGCTGACATATAGAGCAGCGGATGCAATAGATGAGATTGGAGGAGGTGCAGGTGAACCTCTGTCGCACCTGGAACGACTGCTTGGGTCCTTGAGGGGGAGGTAAAGCGACATGTGTAGCATCTCCTGCGGTTGTACTATAAACGTGACAGACAATGATCATGTAAGTGAATCGAACCACCTGCATTTGACATTCAAACTGACCAGCCACACTTACACATTATTGTAAAAGAGTATGCCAGGAACTTGGTATCACACAGTGAGGAACTCGTCTTCTGAAGATTTTCCAATCGCGCTCTCATTTTGAAAAAGCACATCCTATCCATGTAGATGGATCATCTCCCTTTCCCATATATTTCCACTCAACAACTGTCCAACAATGATGCACGGGTCTGGAGTATGAAATATTCTTTGCTTTCCTGAATGAGTGGAGCACCAAAAACAGATAAGTGCAACACCATTAACCAGATCAAAGCTACCTTCTTGCGTCTCACTCAACATCTTGAACATTCGTTCTCCCACCGCCATTGTATTGCACAACTGTACTTTGTAAATTCCACCTGAAAAGCCTTTGGCTTTCTCTAAGCCGCTATATTTCTCTAGGTGATTAGTTCCCTTAGCTCCAACTGAGTGCCTTTGAGCCCTTGAAACACTGTCTTTCTGTGCTGTGGGTTCAAGACATATCTGATTCAGTACTCTATGAACAATCCATCTGCAGATCTAGTAGTATCATAAAATACTGTTTGACCGTGCTATTCTTGTCTTTAGTTTATTTCCAATAGCTCTCTCATTTTGAAAAAGCACACCCTATCCATGAAGATGGATCACTTCTCTATTCCTTCATTTCAGAAGTCAAAGTCAAGTCAAAAGAGTTTATTGTCATGTGTCCCTGACAGGACAATGAAAATCTTTCTTTGCATAGCACAACAGAACATAGAAGGCATTGACTACAATTCTATACATAAATACACCCATGAATTAATAAATTAATAAAGTGCAAATAACAGATGGAGGGATATTAATGTTCAGAGTTCCGAGCCAGGTTTAATAGCCTGATGGCTGTGGGGAAGTAGCTATTCCTAAACTGGGTTGCTGCAGTCTTCAGGCTCCTGTACCTTCTACCCGAAGGTAGCAGGGAGATGAGTGTGTGGCCAGGGTGGTGTGGGTCCTTGATGATGCTGCCAGCCTTTTTGAGGCAGCGACTGATAAATACCTTCGATGGAAGGAAGGTCGGAGCCGATGATGGACTGGGCAGTGTTTACTACTTTTTGTAGTCTTTTCCTCTCGAGGGCGCTCAAGTTGCCGAACCAAGCCACGATGCAACCAGTCAGCAAGCTCTCTACTGTACACCTGTAGAAGTTAGAGAGAGTCCTCCTTGACAGACCAACTCTCCGTAATCTTCTCAGGAAGTAGAGGCGCTGATGAGCTTTCTTAATAATTGCATCTGTGTTCTCGGACCAGGAAAGATCTTCACAGATGTGCACGCCCAGGAATTTGAAGCTCTTGACCCTTTCAACCATCGACCCATTGATATAAACAGGACTGTGGGTCCCCATCCTACTCCTTCCAAAGTCCACAATCAGTTCCTTGGTTTTGCTGGTGTTGAGGGCCAGGTTGTTGTGCTGGCACCATATGGACAGTCGCTCGATCTCTCTTCTATACTCGGACTCATCCCCATCAGTGATACGTCCCACAACAGTGGTGTCGTCAGCGAACTTGATGATGGAGTTTGCGCTATGACCGGCTATGCAGTCATGAGTATAGAGTGAGTACAGCAGGGGGCTGAGCACGCAGCCCTGAGGTGCTCCCGTGCTGATTGTTATTGAGTCCGACACATTTCCACCAATCCGAACAGACTGTGGTCTGTGGATGAGGAAGTCGAGGATCCAATTGCAGAGGGATGTGAAAAGACCCAGATCTGCGAGTTTGGTAACCAGCTTGGAGGGGATGATTGTGTTAAATGCTGAGCTGTAGTCAATGAATAGCAGCCTGACATATGAGTTTTTGTTGTCCAAGTGTTCCAGAGCGGAGTGGAGGGCCAGCGAGATTGTGTCCGCTAAACAATGATCCAACTAACAGCATTTTCTGGGTCTTATCCAGAGAAGAGTTCAAATCCCTTTCCAGTTGTTGGGGGGGGGGGGGGGGGGGGGGGGGGAGAGAGAGAATTTAATTCTGTTAATTGATCTAATTTTTAATACAAGATCAGTATTTATGAATGTGAAACTGCCAGATTTTAGAAACATCTGTATAACAGATATCTGTTATAGAATAAATTTATAATATTCACAGAGTCGGTCAGCATGGAACCAGGCCTAGAATAAACACAAAGTACTGGAGTAACTGAGCAGGTCAGGCAGCATCTCTAGAGAAAATGGATAGGTGAATTTTCAGGTTGGGACTCTTCAGACTGAAGGCAATCCCTTTTCTCCAGAGATTCTGCCAAAACTGCTGAGTTACCCCAGCATTTTGTGTTTATCTTTGGTATGAACCAGCATCTGCAGTGCTTTGTTTCTACATGGAAACAGGCCTTTTGACCCATCTAATTTCATGCTGATCCAAAAGCCTACCTAAGCTAGTCCCATTTGCCTGCATTTGACCCATTTTCTTCTCAATCTTTCGTATCCATGTACATGTTCAAATGTTATCAGACTGAAGAAGAGAACCAATCCAAAATGTCACCTGTTCATTCCCTCCACCGATTTTATACAACACTAGACTAAGTGGGACCCGTTGGGTCCCTGTCACATAGGAGGCTTAGTCCCCCAACACAATATTACACCACTCACCCATAGCCCCCAACTGCACAGGCGCAGCTCATTTCCCCTCATCCCTAGCACTCTCTCCCCTCCTCTTCTTTCCTCTCTCCTCCCTCCTCCTCCTCTCCCCCAATCCCTCCCGCACCTCTCTCTCCTTTCCCCTAACCTCAGTCATTCCCTCCCTCCCTCCATTACTCCTCTCTCCTCCCTACCCCCTCCTATTCCTCTATCTCCCACCTCCCCACTCCTCACCTCCCTCATTGCCCTCCTCTCCCTCTATGCCCCGCTCCCTATCTCCCCGCTCCCTACCTCCCCCCTCCCTACCTCCCCCCTCCCTACCTCCCCCCTCCTCTACTCCCCCCTCCTCTACTCCCCCCCCTCTACTCCCCCCTCGTCTACTCCCCCCCCTCGTCTACTCCCCCCCTCGTCTACTCCCCCCCCTCTACTCCCCCCCCTCCTCTACTCCCCCCCCTCCTCTACTCCCCCTCCCCTCTACTCCCCCCCACCTCTACTCCCCCCCCCCCCTCCTCTACTCCCCCCCCTCCTCTACTCCCCCCCCCTCCTCTACTCCCCCCCCTCCTCTACTCCCCCCCCCCTCCTCTACTCCCCCCCCCTCCTCTACTCCCCCCCCCTCCTCTACTCCCCCCTCCTCTGCGGCCCCCCTCTGCGCCCCCCCCCCTCTGAGCCCCCCCCTCTGAGCCCCCCCCTCTGAGCCCCCCCCCCCTCTGCGCGTCCACCTATGCACGCCCCCCCGCGCCCTCCCTCTACTCCCCCCCCCTCCACTACTCCCCCCCCCACTACTCACCCCCCTCCACTACTCCCCCCCCTCCTCTACTCCCCCAAGCCTCCTCTACTCCCCCCCCCCCCTCCTCTACTCTCCCCTCTACTCTTCCCCCCCCCCCCCCAACTCCTCTAGTCCCCCTCTCCTCTAGTCCCCCCCCCTCTCCCTCTTCACCTCCTCCCTCTTCGGGACTCACAGCGGGCGCTGGACACTCTCCTCCACCGGGATCAGACTCTCCACTCTCCGTTTGGCAACATCTCTGACTCCGCGCCGGGCCGCTTCCGGTCCCTCCAAAAATTGTGCTGGTTGGAGACCTCCGCCGGCCATCCTCAGCTCCAGTAAAAACATGATGGCGCAGGAAGGGGCGGATCGTCCCGGGGAGTGACAGAAGAGACCAATCCGCGCAGCGTGACTGGCAGGAGAGGAGATCGGTCTGCGCTAACTTTTAAACCTCGCTAATTTTTACAATTTACTACCGATCGGAACTAAACTGGTTGCATTCGCAGCACAGGAGAACGGTGAGTGAGCTGACGGAAAATCGTAGCGCTATCACGTACCGTTCTTTGCGCAAAGAGAAAAACCGCGCAAACCGAAAGGGCACAAGATCAGAGTTTTAGTTATGTATAGATAGATGTACTTGTACTTTTAATCTTAAACTTGGTTATTGAATTGGTCTTTAACAACAACATTTAAAGTTAACGCTGGGATTTCACTACCTACCAACGACAGACAAATGGTGAGATCAGAATAGTCCACTCAGCTAAAAATGATAAAAGGGAATGGAAGTTTAACTGCACTGAAGCTGGTAAGTCAAGAAGATGAAGATACAATGAACTAAAAAATGTACATTGTCAGCAGATATAATATGTGAATTTTCTTCAATGCTATGAGTGGAATCAAAATTTCAAAATCAAGAAATAGAAGATGTGAAAAGATAAGCATGTATTTCAAAACATCAACACACTGAGCACTTCTGAAGAAGGCTAGTTTAAGTTTTTTAGTTTAGTTTATTAACACGTGTACGGAGGTACAGTGAAAAGCTTTTTTTGTTGCAACTGAATCATCCTACCACAACTATTGAGCAGTCCTGATCTACTACCTAGCTCATTGGTGACCCTCGGACTATCTTTGATCGGGCTTTACCATGCACGAAACGTTATTCCCTATCTTGTATCTATACTGTGTCTTTTTCACACATAGAGTTGTGAGTGTGTGGCATTCTCTGCCTCAGAGGGCGGTGGTGGCTGGTTCTCTAGATGCTTTCAAGAGAGAGTTAGATAAAGCTCTTATGGATAGCGGAGTTAAGGGATGTGGAGAGAAGGCAGGAACGGGGTACTGATTGTGGATGATCAGCCATGATCACATTGAATGGCGGTGCTGGCTCGAAGGGCCGAATGGTCTACTCCTGCACCTATTGTCTATTGTAAATGGCTCGTTTGTAATCCTGTATTGTCTTTTTGCTGACTGGTTAGCACGCAGCAATAGCTTTTCATTGTACCTTGGTACATGTGGCAACAAACTAAACTGAAATAATTACAAGTGTTACAATTGATCATATTCACTTTTTCAATCTGGCTATGTAAACGGCAGAATATTTAATGTCGTTTTCCTTGATTATGTTGTTTTGTTTTCAGTAGGTTTAAAATGATGTGTGGGACAAGTTGTTTTTTTAACACAAGCTGGTGGATGCCTGGAACATGGTGCCAGGGTGATGGTAGAGGCAGTAACAATAGTGGTGTTTGAGGCTTTGGATAGTCATTTGGATATGCAGAGAATTAAGGGATTTGGATTATGTGCCAATTTAAGGGACTGTCCCATTTGGGCGACCTAATCCGTGAGTTCTGGCAAGATTTGCCCTCGACTCATACTCGCAGCATGGTCGACACGAGGTCCTAGGAGGTCTTTGTAACTCTCCTTCATGCTCGAGAGTAGTCCCCGTGTACTCGAGGCCTCAGCTAGGCCACGGCGTATTTTTCAACATGTTAAAAAAATGCCCGCGAATAAAAAAAGGTTGCCATGGAAAAAAGCTCTACTTTTTTTACTCGTAGGTTTAGTCGTAGTAGGTTGGCATGTTAGTCGTAGGTAATCGAGGGTAGTCAAAGGTAGTCTAAGGTAGTCGTAGATAGTCTTTACATTAGCCGAAGGAGGTTGTCTTCACTCTCCACTATTCGGTGTTCAATTTTCCCGAAGTTAGTTGTAGCTGGTTGAAGCTAATCCTCGACATAGTCGAAGGAGGTCTTCTACATTGTCGAAGGAGGTCTTCAATATGACATTTTTTCAAACTCTCCTAAATTCGCCAATTAGGTCGCCTAAGTGGGACAGCCCCTTTAAATTTAGATTATGTAAGATTAGTTTGTTTTAGCATCATGTTCAGCACAGACATCATGGGCTGAAGAGCCTGTTCCTGTGCTGTACAGTTCTGCATCTTTGAGCTAATTTATTGAGTTAAGCATACCCTTGGATATAACAAGATAATGTTGCAGGGCTACCTTTTATTCATTATCATTGTAACATTATATCTTCCGTAAATTTTATGTCCACAGGTTCATTATCAAGTCTTTGCAACTTTGCATCAATTGTAAATTGTTTGATGTATTCTTCTCAAATAATGATAGAACAGTGGGCAGATAATGCAGTACTGACACAATGCTGCTGTAAAGTTATTATTTTATCTTGCATTTATTTTGAATGTTATCGGCATTAAATATTAGAACAAATGGTGGACATAGAAATCCATCATATGAAAAAAGAGTAAAATCAGCTCATGATTTAATTAATTTGCACAAGGATGGATGTTTACCCTAGTCAATAAAGCTTAATGTTGGATGATGAAGTGAAGCATTAACTCATATTTTCAATGCATTGTTTAAGCTTGACCCCATGACATTTAATTATCACTGTTGCTTCACAGATGAGGATGGTCTAGGTATCAGTATTATAGGAATGGGAGTTGGAGCAGATGCAGGATTAGAAAAACTAGGAATTTTTGTGAAGACCGTCACAGAGGGAGGCGCAGCTCAAAGAGACAGAAGGTAAGAAAATAAGTATATATGCTTGTATCATTTGCAGGATTTATTTTGTACACACAAGTATAGAACAACTTTAAGTGTAACATTTATAAGATGTGCAGTCTAGATATCACTTAAGTTGTCACTCTTTACATGTCTTTGATGCTTAGCTGCGGTTAACTACCAGACTGCAGGGCAATATAGAGTGACTTCAGTGTTTATTGATGTAAAATAAAAGTGACCTCTTTCATTGTGCAAATTTCTAAGTTTCTTAAATTATTGTTTAAATCAATCATATTGGCTGGAAATCTGTGAAAGTTGAACCTGCAAGTAAATTGAAATGATCTGCTTGGTGCTTTAATTGAAATTCCTTGGAAATGCTAGTTTTGCCAGCTCATTCATGATTGAGGATGGTTATGTTTTCAAAGCTAGCCCTTTGCCATTTAATTATGTTTTGACTTTCAAGTTTTATTCTGATCCATTGCTTATGGGAATATTTAATTCTTCATTCTATTTGGGTGTTTGGTCATCCAGTGGCTTTGGGTTCTGTCTTTATTACATGGTTGACTGGTTCTACAATAGGACTTGGTAGACAAAAATGCTGGAGAAACTCAGCGGGTGCGGCAGCATCTATGGAGCAAAGGAAATGGGCAACGTTTCGGCCGAAACCCGTTGCCTATTTCCCTCGCTCCATAGATGCTGCCGCACCCGCTGAGTTTCTCCAGCATTTTTATCTACCTTCGATTTTCCAGCATCTGCAGTTCCTTCTTGAACATTTTGTCTACAATAGGACTGTTGACATCAATGTGCTTCGAGCTGATTCCAATTCTGTCATGTTCACCTGGGGGCGAGGAAACGGGGGAGAGGCTGATCTGTGTGATGGTCTGGGCTACATCCTGGGCAAAAAGGCTGTGATAGGTGTTTTCTATGGTGCATTTGAAGATATTGGTAAGAGTCATTGGGGGCATGCTGAACTTCCTTAGGCTTCTGAAGAATTAGAGGTATTGGTGTGCATTCTTGGCCATAGCTTCAGTATGATTGGTCCAGGACAGATTGTTGTTGAAATTGAAGCTCTTGGCAATCTCCATTTAGGCACCATTGCTGTTTGGGGCATGTACATTACCCCGCCTTCTGAAGTTGATGTCCAGCTCCTTTGTCGTGCTGACATTGAGGAAGCAATTTTTGTCTAGACACCATGTCACTAAACTCTCTATCTCCTTCTTGTACTCCATCTCATCATTGTTCGAGATCTGTCCCTCTGCAAACTTGGGAATGGAGTTAAGAGAAAATTTTGTTGCACAGTTATGACTTTGTAGGAACTATAGTAAGGGGTTGAGAACATGTCCATGTGGGAAACTGATTTTGAGAATTATGATAGTAGTCATTAAGGCCTTGTTTTCTTTGGCACTGGAATCAGTATGGACGTCTGAAAGCGGGTGGGAATCTCAGAATGGAATAGGGAGAGGTCAAAGATGTCCGCAAATACCCCTGCCTGCTGTTCCACACAGGCCCTGAGGATGCTGCTGGGGATTATAACCAGGCCAGTTACTTTCCACTGGTTCACTCTCAGAAAGTGAATATGTCTTCTGCGACAGTGAATGTGGGTACAGGTGCACCCAAGGCTGACGGGACAATTGATTTCATTTCATCGACCTTCAACCTAATAATGATACACCCCGCCACAGCTTTGTATTACTTAGCACCATGCTAACAAAAATGCCACGTTATTAAACTTAAGTATGCTCCCAGCAATCGCACCATTGAGGTCATGTCAGATGGACACAATAAATCACAATCCAACTTCTTTGGGAGAAATTATTGAAAATTGTTCCTAGCAGTAACAGAATTTTGCAAGGGCTTGGAAATGAGCCGTGGTGGGGCTTACCACGATGGCCTTTATTAAAGTGGCTGCAACAGAGTTTGTAATTAACAGCAGTGCAGGGATCACTGAGAAGAACAGGGTGTTTTTATTTAACGTTTCTAATTGCTTCTTGCTTACCTTCTACTCACAATCACTTTGGATGTAAAATACCAGATGATTTAAGCAAATTCTTATTTGACTCTCCTATCATAACAATAATACCTTTCATTCTCAATTAGTCAGATTCCAGGTTTACCAGGCACTGGCAATTTAGAAAGCCTGGTGGCTGGAACTAACTTGTGCTTAGTGGGAACTTGTGCCGAGGACAGAGGGTGCTGGTTATCATTTGATGATTCAGAGATTAAGGATAACGGTAATATTCGTTGCATCCCATTACTTTATAATTTCATGATATTTTACCTTATTGTGCAACTTAATATCCACAGCCACAGATTTGGACGCTAACATTCAATATGCAGTAAATGCATTTTGGTGATTATGTACATTAAATGGAAATTGGAACTGTTTTCTTTTTAAGATTGTTATGGCTTAATTTACTGTCCAAACCACTGAAATCTAACATGTTTTTATCCCCTTCATTTAGTGTGCACAATGATTGGTAATCATCACAATTTTCTTGCTGATTTTTCTATGAAACAGAATTCAGGTCAATGATCAGATTGTGGAAGTAGATGGAATCAGTCTGGTTGGAGTTACCCAAAGCTTTGCCGCTACTGTTCTACGAACAACTAAAGGCAAAGTTAGGTAAGGAATGTTTCATTTACCCACAGCAGATCTTGGGTAATGTAACCATTGCAATTTCCTGCTGGTCAACACCTGTAAACAAATATATATTTAGAAGCTTTCATTTTTAGCCTCAATTCAAGATAAATTGGAGTGATAATTTGAAACATTCTATATTCAATAATATTTGCTCTGTTTGGATGAGGCTTAAGCAGTTCAAACATAATATATAAAGTAGTGCAGTAGCATAGAGAGAAAATATATTTTCTTAATGTTTATAATATTACCACAGATCATGATGAGTGACAGTAGTTCAAAATTAAACGGAAAATCGTATGTTCTTTAGATTCCTCATTGGCCGAGAGAAACCTGGACAGAGCAGTGAAGTAGCTCAACTGATCAGACAAACTCTAGAGCAAGAACGGCATCAAAGAGAACTGCTTGAACAGCACTATGCTCAGTATGGTGAGGATGATGATGAGGTAAAAATGAAACTAACAAACTGGTAATTTGTTTCTTGTTTGCTTCATGATGATGTCTACACTAACTTGTCTGAGCAAGTCATGGTCTTCAGTTTGCATGCATGGTAGCTGTTGGACAATCTGGAACCAGAAAGCAAGATCTCCTCACAGGCAATTTGGACTTTGGTTTAAATGCACTAAATGGCTGAGATACAGTGGGAAATCTTTGTTTTACATTCTATCGAGGAAAGTCATGTATACTTGATTACAGTCAAGCTATACAGGAGTACAACAGGTAATGCAACAAAGAGAAATGAAACAGAGGGCAGAATATAATATTACAGCTACAGAGAGAGCAAATATTTTTAAAAAACAGTGCAAGGGACACAACAAGGTAGATTGGGAGATCGGCCTGCTGACTGAATAATTACAAAATTGGGTGGATAATAATATTTTTACTTTAGTCTCAACATCTAGAGTTGACAAGTATGGTGCTTTTATTTTGTGCAATAGGAGCAGCTTCCTTTGTAATAATGGGACATTGTTCAAGTTTTAAAAACATTTACATAGAAACATAGAAAATAGGTGCAGGAGGGGGCCAATCGGCCCTTCGAGCTAGCACCGCCATTCATTGTGATCATGGCTGATCGTCTCCTATCAATAACCCGTGCCTGCCTTCTCCCCATATCCTTTGACTCCACTAGCCCCTAGAGCTCTATCCAACTCTCTCTTAAATCCATCCAGTGATTTGGCCTCCACTGCCCTCTGTGGCAGGGAATTCCATAAATTCACAACTCTGGGTAAAAAAGTTTTTTCTCACCTCAGTCTTAAATGACCTCCCCTTTATTCTACGACTGTGGCCCCTGGTTCTGGACTCACCCAACATTGGGAACATTTTTCCTGCATCTAGCTTGTCCAGTCCTTTTATAATTTTATATGTTTCTATAAGATCCCCCCTCATCCTTCTAAACTCCAGTGAATACAAGCCTAGTCTTTTCAATCTTTTCTCATATGACAGTTCCGCCATCCCAGGGATCAATCTCGTGAACCTACGCTGCACTGCCTCAATCACAAAGATGTCCTTCCTCAAATTAGGAGACGAAAACTGTCCACAATACTCCAGATGTGGTCTCACCAGATCCCTATACAACTGCAGAAGAACCTCTTTACTCCTATTCTGAAATCCTCTTGTTATGAAGGCCAACATTCCATTAGCTTTCTTCACTGCCTGCTGTACCTGCACGCCAACCTTCAGTGACCGGTGTACAAGGACACCCAGGCCTCGCTGTACCTCCCCCTTACCTAACCTGACCCCATTGAGATAATAATCTGCCCCCTTGTTTTTGCCGCCAAAGTGGATAACCTCACATTTATCTATATTATTCTGCCACGCATCTGCCCACTCACTCAACCTGGCCAAGTCCCCCTGCAACCTCCTAACATCCTCTTCACAGTTCACACTGCCACCCAGCTTTGTGTCATCTGCAAACTTGCTAGTGTTGCTATTACTTCCCTCTTCCAAATCATTAATATATATGGTAAACAGTTGCGGCCCCAACACCGAGCCTTGCGGCACTCCACTCGTCACTGCCTGCCACTCTGAAAAGGACCTGTTCACTCCTACTCTTTGCTTCCGGTCTGCCAACCAACTTTCTATCCATGTCAACACCCTACCTTCAATACTATGTGCTCTAATTTTAGTCACCAGTCTCCCGTGCGGGACCTTATCAAAGGCTTTCTGAAAGTCTAGATACACTTCATCCATTTTACTTGTCACATCCTCAAAAAATTCCAGAAGATTAGTCAAGCTTGATTTCCATTTCATAAATCCATGCTGACTTGGACTAATCATTTTACTGCTATCCAAATCCCCATTATTACCTCTTTAATAATTGACTCCATCTTTCCCACCACCGAAGTCAGGCTAACTGGTCTGTAATTCCCTGTTTTCTCTCTCGCTCCTTTCTTGAAAAGTGGGATAACATTAGCTATCCTCCAATCCACAGGAACTGATCCTGAATCTATTGAACATTGGAAAATAATCACCAATGCGTACACTATTTCTAGAGCCACCTCCCTGAGGACCCTGGGATGCAGACCATCAGGCCCAGGGGATTTATCATCCTTCAGTCCGATTAGCCTACTCAATACTATTTCTCGCCTAGTGAAATTTTCTTTCAGTTCCTCTACCCCCTTAGATCGTCTGTCCAGCAGTACATCTGGGAGATTGTTTGTGTCCTCCTTAGTGAAATTTCTATGGATCTTTGAGGAAAATTACTTATTGCATTGTGGACTGGCTCAGATTCCCTCTGGGATTTATGTGCATGGAAGAGATGTATACTTTCACATTGATAAATGTGATGATTACCAAGATTTAATGCTTAATCTGTAATCACTCTCCAAGTCTGCAAATGTTCACGAGATCAGAAGCACCTTTAAAATATTCCTTATTTAAAATGGCCTTAATCAGGAAAGTAACTTTGATGTCAAAGCTTGCAGTTTGAATACCTGGCATATTTTGGAGAACCAATAACTACCTTGGAAGTAACTTTTCTAGTCTTCTGAGACAATTGTACTTCTAGTGTAGGCAAGTTGCAGTTTATGGACATAAATTTAATTGAATACATTTTATTAGCCAAATATGTTTACCTACAAGGAATTTGCTTTGCTTGCAAGTAACATCACGATATACAGTAAGCAAATAAGAATAAAACATAATTTAAACACAATCACAATTACGTGATTTTTGAGCTTTTCGGTTATCTATATTATGTATCTATTCCTAATATTATTTTCACATATCTATCCCTTGAAATGCCCATGAAGCATTTCGTTCCAATTAAAATTTATGTTAATTATAATTTATCTAACAAATATTTTCATCTGCATCCTTCTAGGTCTACCAACATTTTATTTGATGGTGTCAAGTATTAAATGGAAACTGTAGAAGTTTTATTGAATGGAATTTGGCTATATACCTTAAAATATAATAATTTGCCATACACATGGGATTTATTAGCAGCTTCATTTATTTTTGTACCATTTCTCCTTAAAGTAGTCCTCATCCCAAAGAATTTGAAGCATTTACAGAATAATAAAATGGTTCCGTTTGACAAAGGAAATATCAGGTTATTGTACAATAAGTAAAAGACCCTGCACAGAAGCAAATTGTGCCTATTAAAGAATACAACCTAAGGTTTTATTCTTTAGTACAGAGGAGGCTGAGGAGAGATGTGATTATGATCTAAGTAATTAGGAAAATGTAACAGAATGATATTTTCATTACCGGAGAAATTGAATGTTAAAGAACAAAGATTATGCTTCAGTTATATAGGGCATTGGTCACATTACTTCTGGAATGCAGTATTATAGTATTTATAGATACAGTGTGGAGACAGGCCCTTCGTCCTACCGAGTCTGCCCAGGCCAATGATCAGCCATACACTAGTTCTATCCTACACATTAGGGAATAATTTACAGATGCCAATTAACCTTCAAATAAAGTGTTAAAGAAGGAACTGCAGATGCTGGAGAATCGAGGGTTACACAAAAAGCTGGAGAAACTCAGCGGGTGCAGCAGCATCTAAGGAGCGAAGGAGATAGGCGACGTTTCGGGTCGAGACCCTTCTTCAGAAGTCTGAAGAAGGGTCTCGACCCGAAACGTCGCCTATCTCCTTCGCTCCTTAGATGCTGCTGCACCCGCTGAGTTTCTCCAGCTTTTTGTGTAACCTTCAAATAAATATGTCCTTGGAATGTGGGCACACCCAGAGAAAACTCACAGGGAGAACGTACAAACTCCATACAAATGGCGCCCATAGTCAGGCTCAACCTCGGGTCCCTGGCACTGCAAGGCTGCAACTTTACCACTGCATCATTACTGTGCCCATATTGATCGTATTGATCTCCATATTTAAGGAAGGATATTAATGCATTAGAAGATTTTCAATTAAGGTTTACCAGATATAGCTAGAATTATAAGATTGGCGTATAACGATATGTTGGACAGGCAAAATTTGTTTATACTGGAGTTTAGAAAAATTGTCACAGTCTTCATTGTGAGAGATCTTGAGAGGGTGGCATTGGAGCGGATGTTTTCTCTTGTGGGAGAATCATGAGGTGGGGTCACTGTTTAAAGCACAGATGAGATATAAAAAATTCTCCAATAACGGTATGGGGCAAAAACTCTTCCTATAAGGTGGTGGAAGCAAAGTGAATATTTTATGGGATCAGTTGTCGGTGGGGGCACTGCAAGCCGGCAGGGGCGCTGTCAGCAGCCTGTCCGTTTTTTTCTACTCTCTTTGTTTTTTTAGTATGTTTTAATGTATGTTTTTAATGTTTCTTGTGTGGGGGGGGGATAAGGGGGAAACCGCTTCGGTCGCCTCCTCCACGGAGAGGCGACTTTTTCCATGTCGCCCCCCCCCCCCCACCGCGGCCTAACCGCAAGGATCGGGCGGCCTTTCCCGGAGACATGCCTGGGGCTTCAGCGACGGGCGTAGCGCGGACTCTTGGCGTGGAGCGGGCGAGCCCTCGCCGGAGAGGAGCGCTCCGTTCCGCTGCCCCGCGGCAGCCTGCGGCCGCGGTCTGCAAAACTCTGGCCGGCACGGCGTCCACAGCCTGGAATCCCTCGTGGGGGACCCGGGGGAAGAAGAGCTCCAACTGCCGGCCCGCGGCCTACATCTACCGCGGGTGCGGTGGGGACTTACTTACCATCAGGAGCGGGGTTCCTCGCCGGCGATCCCTGGAGAGGAGCTTCGACTGTCAGCCCTGCGGTCTGTGGTGCTTCTGGCTGCAGCGGGAATTTTAAATCTACGACCGCCGGCCTGCAGCTTACACCAACCTGAAGCCGCGGTCTCTGGTGGGGAAGAGCCGATTCTGGACTTACCTGGACTTTCTACCTAGTCTGTACATCTGGACGCCCGCAGCGACGGCTGCGGAGGGTTGAGGTCCCGACCATGGGGGAAAATCTAGGAGGACTGACCAATTTTTGTGCCTTCCACCCCAGTGATGAACGCTGTGGTGGATGTTTGGGTTACATTTTTAGTGTGTTTTTGTGTGTTCTTTATCATTGTATACCGCTGCTGGCAAATTCATTTCACTTGTATTTTATGTGCAATGTGACGAATAAAACTGATTGTTGTTGTTGTTGTGTTGTTGATAAATTCTTTGAGCAATGGATTCAAATGTTACCATAAATAGATAGGTATGTGCAGATTAATATGTCTTTACTATTCATATGTCACGACACAGATTATGCATGCTACACATTCCTTATGAAGTCCAGTCTAGATCTTCATCCCCACCCTGGGCACACCGGTCCTATGAGCCGGTGCGTCACTCTCTCTCTTTAGATTTGATGCAGACCACGGGGAAGAAAGCACGTTGTGTTCCCTCCGCTTGTACTGCAATAAAGACTGAGTTCTTACCTCTGTGTGTGAGTCTGATCATTCAACATGGTGTCAGAAGTGTGATTCGAACCCACGCCTCCAGTTGGAGACCAAAATACGCAGGAATTTGTAACGTCCAAAGGGTGCGCTGAAAGTGTTTAGCTTGGAAGAGTTGATATCCAAGGGAATCTGCCAGAATGAAATCTTGGCATCTAGAACTGAGAATACAGTTGCCTTGTTCAGCTGCGCCACAACATCTTCCACTGTGCGCATGCGATAGTCTGGTGGTTAGATGGCAGTGTTTTAATCTAGGACTTATGCAAATCCGTATTTCTTCCTTATTCTTTCTCGTTGCTACTACCATGGTTGAGATCCAATCCGATGGGTCAACGACAGGGGCAATCACACCTAGTGTCTCCATTCTGTTGAGTTCATTTTGTACGCGATCCCGCAAAGCATGGGGAATCCGGTGTGCAGGACGGACAACTGGTAGGACCTCGGCATCGGTCGTGATTGTATACTTGATGGGAAGCCTGCCCAGCTTGTTGTCAAAAAGATTTCCATATTGTGCCAGGATCTGTTCAGTAAGGCCACATGTTGCAGACAGTCGTTGAACTGCCATCTACTTGAGCTGGGGCATAGTGGAATCTGCGAGCACGTCGAGTGGCTTCTGTACCAGCCAGATTGAGGAGAATGGAGGCACGAATGTCTGGCGCTGCGGCATGATGCACTGCACGGATATACACAGTGAAGTCCTCTTCAAAGATGCACCAACACTCGGCGAGGTCACCATCAAACACTAAAGGTTCAGGCTTACGAAGTGTGCCAGCCATAGTAAAATAACAAACTGAACAACAACAAAAAACTAAAATAAACTGAAACCAACTAGGCGAGTAAGGGATCCGTGATCTCTGACACCATGTTGATCACTGCCACTTTACTTCCATTTGTAGGAGGTGCAGTGCTCCATGTTGGAAGAGTCGAGTTACAGTGCCATCTAGCGTCACGTGTCTGCAATCTGAGCTTCTATATTGTCCGAAAAAATGTGACTTCTCTGTCATTGACGCCTGAAAGAAGACATTGACGCCTGATACGACCTAGGTCTGGTCCCCTTCGGTACGGCAGTTCATCAACTCCAGGACGCCTCCAATGTATGTTGCTACAGCTACAGAAGTATGACATTGTTCTAACCTACAAACGTGGGAAGGACTTGCACCTGGCTGACACCCTGTCACGTGCTCCACCGAAGACCTGCGAGAAATCATCCACTGAAGACAGCTTCCTTGTCATGACGGTCTCCTATGTTCCTTCATCCAGTTTGGAGGACTTGGTAGCCCAAACTACCGCTGACAATAACGTACGATTGCTCTCCTCTATCATTAAGCACGGAAGGCCAGACAAGCAATACAGATTACCACTCCCAATCCGGCCCTTCTTTGCCGTTCGTGATGAACTAGTACTACAAGAGGACATTATCGTAAAGGGCCACAAAGCTGTAATTCCTGCCTCCTTAAACAGCAAATACTTTGATTAGCAATGTTACAAAATTTTGAGGATCAGATCTTCAACCCCACCCTGGGCACACTGGTCCTATAAGCCGGCGCGTCACTCTCTCTCTTTAGATTTGATGCAGACCATGGGGATGAAAGCACGTTGTGTTCCCTCCACTTGTACTGCAATAAAGACTATGTTCTAACCTCTATGTGTGAGTCTGATCACTGAACAGAATGCAAAGTTGAAGTTACACTCAGATTAGCCATGATAACATTTGTAATGGAGGGAGTAGGCTTGTGGAGTGGAGTGATCATTTCATGATCTTATTTTATTTATGTATATTTCTATGATGTTCAAAATTGAGGGCCTAGTTATGTCCTTCCAATTTAATCCCACTCCCTGTGTTGAGGAGGCACGGTCTTAAAATAATTGATAGAAGAATTAGAAGAGAAAGGAGGATAATTGATATAGGACTGGAACTCACTGCCTAAGCAGGTAATAGACGCAGAACCGCTTTAAAGGTGTATTTGGCAGCTGCGGCTTACCTGCAGTCCGTCTGTCTTTTATTTTATTTTTGTCTTTGTGCCTGTTTTTAGGGATTATTTTTGGTTTGTTAGGTTGTGTATGTGTGTGTGTGGGGGGGGGGGGGGGGAGGGTGGGAGAAACGGGGTTTTAGTTTCTCCCTTCGGGGGGATGCGACTTTTCTTGTTGTGTCCCCTGACACCGTCTCCGTCTGTGCTGAGGCCCTAATGGCGGAGCTGGCGGCCTCCAGCTTCCAGCGGCGGCGGCACGGCTTTCGGAGCTTCAGCGGCGACCTGGCTTCGGAGCTGCGGTGCTCCAGTGCCGTTCCGGCGGCGACCTGGTTTTCGGGGCTGCGGTGCTCCAGCGGCGACCTGGCTTCCGGGGATGCGGTGCTCCAGCGACGTTCCGGCGGTGACCTGGCTTTCGGGGCTGCGGTGCTCCAGCGGCGACCTGGTTTTCGGAGCTGCGGTGCTCCAGCGACGGCCTGGCTTCGGGGATGCGGTGCTCCAGTGGCGTTCCGGCGGCAACCTGGTTTTTGGGGCTGCGGTGCTCCAGCGACGGCCTGGCTTTTGGGGCTGTGGTGCTCCAGCGGCGACCTGGCTTTCGGGGCTGCGGTGCTCCAGCGACGTTCCAGCGGCGACCTGGCTTCAGGGATGCGGTGCTCCAGCGACGTTCCGGCGGCGGGCCCTGTGGCGGTGTTCCGGCGTTCCGGCGACAGCGGTGGCGGCGGCCCGGTTTCGGAGGCTCGGCCTCGGGCCTGGTGGACGGCAGCATCGGAGGCCTGGATCTCCTCAGCGCAGAGGGAGAATAAGGAGGGAAGAAGACAGAGACTCTTAAGACTTTTGCCTTCCACCACAGTGAGGAGGTGTTTGGTGAACTCACTGTGGTGGATGTTAATTTTTGTGTTTGTTGTGTGGTTTTGTTATTTTTATATATGTATGACTGCAGGCATGAAATTTCGTTCAGACCGAAAGGTCTGAATGACAATAAAGGCCATTCATTCATATTCATTTAAAGAACTGTGACCTACAAGGCTAAAATCCTCATACTGGAAATTGCGATTTGGTTGGATAACTGCATTTGACTGGTAAGATACAGTAGAGTAAATGACTTGCTTCTGTTGAAAATGTTTAAGTTCAAATGTTGTGATTTATTCCTACCTTCCCAAATGAACAACGTTTTGAGCTTACCTTCATTTATAAATGCTGCAGAATTCAGCAGTCTAGCAAGAAAGTGGCTCAGCAGCACCCGCTCAAGGTGAATTAGAAATGGTCAACAAATGGAGTCCAGGAAGTAGAGTGATTGAGTGTGAACTATCTACTGATCTCTCACCCCTACTGGGGAATCTGCCAATTTATCCTGTGCCCATTTGGACCAATTTAATTGTGAAAAACTTGTTGCGTGCTATCCAGTTAATGATAAAAGATTATACGAGATTACAATCAAACCATCCACAGAGTACAGATAAAGGATACAACATTTAGTGCAGGATAATATCCGATTAAAGATGTGTTTGATGAGGTAGATTGGAAGTCAGGACCGTACTTTCACTTGTGTGAGGACACTTCAGTTACCAGATAACGGCTGGGAAAAAACTGTCCCTGTATCTGGAGGAATGCGTTTGCAAACCTCTGTACCCCTTGCCTGATGGAGAGGGGAGAAGAGGGAGAGAGAATAGTCCTTGATTATGTTGATGGTCTTGCAGAGGCAGCGTGAAGTGTAGAAGGAAAGGAGGTTGGTTTGCATGTTGCTCTGGGCTGTGTCCACAACTCACTGCAATTTCTTGGGGTCTCAGATGGAGCTGTTGCCAAACCATGCTGTGATGCATTCTATGGCACGTCTGAAGAAGTTGGTGAGGGTTGTTGTGGATATGCCATAATTTCTAAGCCTTCTAAGGAAGTTGAGGTGTGCTGTGCTTTCTTGGCCATTGCTTTGATGTGGCGAGTCTCGGTCATTGAAGCCGATGTTGGAAATCTAAAATAAAAATAGTAAATACTGGAAATACTCTGCAGGTCACGCTGCATCTTGACTTAAAAGATTAACTCCCTTTCTCTTTCCATGATTCCGGCCTGACTTGCTAAGTATTTCCAGCGTTTTCTGTTTTTATTTTTTGCAAGTTTATAACTATAATTTTAATTCATGGAAATGTTAATTGTTTAATTGATGTTTTTAAATCATCTCAGAAAATGGAAAAAGCCAAACACAATTCTCAAAAGTAAACAAATGAAAAATACTGGAATAGTAACCATGTATCAAGCCACATAGGAGAAAGGCAGCTGCCAATTTAACTAAAATTTTTACTTGTGCAGAAAATTGTGACACTACTTTTCAAATGAAGCTGAAGACCTTCTTATTGATCTTCAAATTCTGATCACAGAACAAAAATACACTACTGTTTTAAAACTAGATATATTTTGGGTGCACTGGAAGCAGCATTTTTTGATCACTGATATGATTGTTGATGTGCTTTGCCATAAACATAATAATAACAGGGGAATTTGGACTTGGCATCTCATCTGTATCATTTAATTATCTACACTTGCTCCAGTGGAGTCTTAATATGGTTTTCAAACAGAAGATTATATGCCATGACCATTCAGGGAATAGAATTATAATATATTTTGAATATTCAGGTAGCAGACGTGGTAGACACAAAAAGCTGGGGTAACTCATCAGGGCAGGCAGCATCTCTGGAGAGAAGGAATGGGTGACGTTTCGGGTCGAGACCATTCTTCAGACTGGTTAGGGATAAGGGAAATGAGAGATATAGATGGTGATGTGACTTGGTAACCTGATTAGCTGTGGAAGAACATTTGATATAATAAAATGTAAAATAATCAACTTAATACAGGCAGATATTTTAGATTTAGAATTTATTTTACATATGCCTGGCTGCACATTCTCACTGTAATATGCCTTTCCCTTGTATGTGCTGGTTTCCTTCTACATCCGATGCATACAATATCTGCAAGCGAGAGTTAGATATCGCTCTCAGAGCTAATGGAATCAAGAGATATGGGGAGAAAGCAGGAATGGGGTACTGATTTTGCATGATCATCCATGAGCATATTAAATGGTAGTGCTGGCTCGAAGCGCCATCTGGCCTATTCCTGCGCCTATTTTCTATGTTTCTATCCCAGAGATTTTCTGATAGGTTAAATGACTACTATAAATTGTCCTTAAGGGCCTGTCCCACTGTACGAGGTAATTCAAGAGCTCTCCCGCGTTTAGAAAAAAAATCAAACTCGTGGTATGTACGTAGCAGGTACGTCGGAGCTCGGGATGTCTCTTAGTAGCTTGTAACGCTAACGGCAGGTACTCTGGAAACGCGGTAAGCTCGTGAAGTTTTTTCAACATGTCAAAAAATGTCCACGAGAGCCCAGATTACCTACGAGCGGCTATTACCGTACTTCTCCGAGTTCGAATCGGGGGAAACTCAGGAGAACTCTTGAATTACCTCGTACAGTGGGGCAGGCCCTTTATTTGTAGGTGGGTGGCAAGAAAATTAGAGGAAATTTGATGAGAATGCTCTGAAAGCTGGCATCACGTCAGTGGACTGATTGGCGTCCTATGTCATGAGAAAATATTTAAAAAATTATAACTTAAAATCACAAGTGGGCAGACGATGTATGCACATGGAAGCTCATGATTCAAAATTAAGGATATATTTCTTCTAATATCAGTTCAGTCATACTTGCTGTGAACAAAGTGTTCTCCTATGTGTTTATGGAAGAGGTTTTTGTGACAAACCATTTATCTTATTGTCTGACATTTGCATTACATGCTGATCTGTAATTGTAGAAAGTTCAGGCACAATTTGTTTTCATAAATGTAAATAATTCTTTTCATATTCTCAAAACCGTTGAAAGAAATAATTTGATTGAACTAAAAAATGAATAGTCCAATTTTATAACTGGCATACCATTGTATCCATTATAAAACATAAAAATCACATCCTGCCAAGCCTAATGAGATAATATTAATTATTGTTAATATTGCACCTATTATTCTGCAACTAAATAAATGTGCATTCAACAGAAAACTATTCATTGATTTACTAATTCCCCAGTTGATATGATGCAATTTGAAATCATACATCTGGTCAATTTTAAATCATGCATCTGGATCGGAAGTCTAGCTCTTGTCCAGCAACTTACCCACACTCTAAGTACATCTAAAATAAATGTACAGTTTGTTGTATCTTAAAGCCTTTCCATAGTTTTAAGTGTCATTTGTAAGTTTAGCTCCAGTATTCATATGTGCAAAACTGTGATTTGATGTTAAGACAGGAGAATATGCCACTGATGAAGATGATGATGATGAAGTGGGCTCAGTACTTACTGGTGATGAGGTGGCGATTGAAGTGTTTGACCTCCCTGAAACCGGTGATGTGCTTTCTCCCACAGAGGTGGATACCAACAAGATTGCTCACAAATTCAAAGAGGTAACTAGGAATAGGAATATCAGAGTACAATCTAATCATAAGATTTCAGAAGTGAAGAGATTGGATAAAATAACATGAAATAAGACTTTGAAGTAGGCACCTTAACACAAATTTGCAGAAATGTAATGATGGTCGTTTATAAAAGACGGGTTGGGCCATAGCTGGAGTTTTGTCCTGTCCTGGGTATCACTTTTTGGGAAAGATATGAAGGCCTAAGTGAGGGTGCAATAGGGACCAAATGAGCAAATTTTAACTCTACGAATCATCTGGAGAAGCTGAAGTTGTTTTCCTTGGAACATAATAGGTTAAAAGGGAACTAATTAATGCATTTAAAATCAGGAAAGGGCAATTTGCCCCCATTGGCAAATGCTTTGTGAATGAGAAGGCGTAAAGTGTCATGAGATAAAACCTTTTTGTGAAGCAAGTGATTAGAATTTAGAATGCACTGCGACAGGAATAGTGGAGGCACATTCAATTCTGGTGTTGGAAAGGGAATGACATAAGGTAATATGAAGGGGAAAAAAAGTAGTTAAAGGGAGAAAGTAGTTGAGTGGAGCAAGCTGCAATGGAATCTGACTAAAATACCTTTTTGTTTTCTCTCCAATATTACCAGTAGATATTTTCAATCTTAGATTTCTGAGCTAAAAGTCTGGATTTGTACCACATCTTTTGTATTTGTTTTAGAATCAACCAAAGTTCTTGATTACCAAAATGTACAGCTCTATTATTCACTGTAGTAGTAAATGTGGCATTCGATTTCCATATAATGAATTCCAACAAATGGCAATAAGATTCGATGTTGAGTAAGGGAACAATTCCCCTGTACACAATAAAATAGTATTTTTACCAGTGCAGTAGTTTGGGGCTGGAATGTTAGGCTGGTTTATTGTGTACATTTTCTCGATTAGGTTTACTGGTACTAACTGATGAAGAAAATAAAGCAAGTCATGGGTTCTCCTCATGTTTGGTTCATTTAACAGTCATGTGATAAAGCCCACATTTGAGGCCCTGAACATTTGCGTCAAGGATAGATTGTCTATATTCAGACGTTGTCATCAATTCAATTATGTGATTCAATTAGACTTTACTGTCACATGTACCGAAGGTACAGTGAAATTCTTGCACACAATACACAAAGTATGTAACGATCTGCTACGTATTTGGTGCCAACAAAGTTACAAAAGTACTCATTATAGTCCAGATGGACTCTCTTTGTTCTCAGTGCTCCACCCCTCGCCGGGTCCCTCCGTATTCTCAGTGCCCACACCATCAGGTCCCTCTTTGTTCTTGGCGGCCTGACCACCTCTCCACGGCTAGTTCTCGACGAGGCCGCATTGCCCCCTCATACACTTCACCCTTTCCATCCCACTCCTCTCTGGTCATTCAGCCTTCATTCCCTGGGGTATGCCTCCCGCAGCCGACCTTGTAGATGAGACCCCCCCCCCTGATCCTCCTCCTACCGGCCCTTTTGTCCAGCATTAAACCCTTTAATGAATAGTAAAATATATTAATTTATTTTCGACTATGAATACTCAAAAGCGGGGAGAAGCCAAATCATACAACAGTGGTATTCTTTACAGTAAGTGTTGTTATGTCTAACTTGAGGCTGCAATGCGTTGATAATTAATGCAGCAGGAGACCTTTGCTCTTTTAAAATAATCATGTTTGTGATGATGTGGTGATAATTTCAGTTGTAGTGACTAAGGATTTTATAACAGAATATTAGTTACATACGTTTATACTGCCAAGTGATAAAGATAAATAAATTCCTTTGCAATGCCAACAGACCCAATTTTGCCTCTTGCAAAATGTTTGCTTGCCTCTTATTATGGCTTAAGTAATATTGATATTCGTGTGACTGAATCTAAAGTTATAAATTGTGATTAGTTTACTTATGGATAATTAGTCTGCCCCATTCCTCTTGGAGATGCAATCTATGCATAATACGACAGAATAGTTGAACAGTTATAGTACAAAAGGAAGGCACTCTGACCTATTGACTCTATGTTCAAGATAAATCCATCTACTCCTACTCACCTAGTCTCACCCATGGCCCTGCACATTGTTTCAGAAACGTAGTTACCTCTTGACCAATTATTGCAAGTGTTTAATAATTTATTTAGCAGAAAATATTAGCATTACAAATTAATAAATCATTATGGTTCTAGAATTACACTTTGTATCTTTTTTTGAGTCAAGAATTTTTCTAACTTCCTTTTGAAAGTAATTATTGAATGTGCTGTCATCCGTTCTGCTAATAACAGATTAAATGATTAAGCTTTATTGAAAATTAATTTTGAATTTAAAGTTAATATGATATCCTAGAAATACTTTTCATGTTAAGATAAATGAGATGAGATATTTAATCTCTGAAAGTTGTGTTGGTACCCGTATTCTGTTTAGGTATGATTGCGCCCTGAGGTTCCATTTTTTTATCAGGGTGTGTTAAAAGAAGGGAACATTTTCTTAGTATAAGAAATATTCTCTCCAATTGTTAGGTACCACTGAAACTTTGGTTTCA
This sequence comes from Raja brachyura, assembly GCA_963514005.1. The sequence continues at coordinate 102,937,094 of OY740782.1, read as the reverse complement.
GTTAACTTTAGCAAATGTAATGTCACAATTTGTATGGCACTATCCAAACTATTACAAGTTGTCTTGCATACGTCTGGATACTTGCTTTTAGAGCACGTTTGACAAGGTTCCAAAGCATTTGACAAGGCTGCTCTGGAAGGTTAGAAGGTTAGAATATGGATCACATACTGACCTTTCTGCCCTGGGCCTCCTCCACTATCAAAGTGAGGCCAAATGCAAATTGGAAGAACAGTACCTCATATTTCGCTTGGGCAGCTTACAACCCAGCGGCATGAATATTGACTTCTCTAACTTTGTAGCCCTTGCATTCCCTCTCTCACTGTCCCTCCACCAACATAGTTCTCTTGCTAATTTTACTGTTTGTATTCCATCATTATCACCTCGTCTGGAGCCAACAATTGAACATTGTGGGCTCCTTATTTCCTGAGTCATCCCTGACTCTTTGGCTGATGAAGGGTTTCAATCTGAAATGTCACCTACTCCTATTCTCCAGAGATGCTGCCTGACCCACTGAGTTATTCCAGCATTTTGTGTCTACTTTAGGTTTCGAGGGAAATGGACCAAACTCAGGCAGGTGGGATTAGTGTAGACAGTGCATGACTGAGATCATAGACTTGTTGACAGTTGGACAACAGCTTAGTAGTGAAACTTATAGACTGAGAAGTATCAAGACTAATCAGTGTTTAAACATTAATTTTGACAGCTCATGTCCCCAGTGTAATATTTTAAGGATGAACAACTGAAGAAAAGAAAACACTGATAATGGCTGCATATAAAGAAGAATAAAAATCATCACATAAGTAGCATCGTTAAATTTGTAATTGCAGTTCAGATGGAATTGTTTCAACTTTGAACCCTGAGCATTTGTTTTAAATCAGAGGTCTTTTCAGCTTTGTTGGATGTACTGTCTGACCATTTTATTTTGACCCATCTAGCTACAGATTAAGCATTCTGTTACTGAAGCTGAAATTCAGAAAATGAAAGCTAAGGTAAGATTCTACAAAACAAATTTCTGTATAAAGTTGTAGATCATTTAGCTCACAAAGTCATTTGTATAAAGCCACTTCCAGTTAAATTGCGAAAGGACCTCCTAAACCTGGTTAATATGAAAAGTTTCCTATGGCACAAACCTAAATTAATTCTTCTCTATGTCTTCCTTTTCCTTAATTTGGGATTTTTTCCAGTGTAGAAGGCAAAGCCTTCAATTACGTTTGTTTTCGTTCTTACTCTTCTACTACCCTTAACCCTCACACCAGAAGGACAGATGTTTCCCATTTTGAATGCATTTAATTAGTTCGTGGAGTAATTTAATCACTTGAAGTATTTACAGAGAAGGCTTCTATATTTACAGAAGTGGTTCTGTTGAACGGGAGCTGGGATAAAATAATCTTTATTATGCATTTAGCTATTATTTTAGCTGTGTAGTGATTCCTAATGTATCTGAAATATTTCTTTTTAAATTTTCTTTTCCTTAAGTACAAATTTTGAACAAATAATTTTTTATTGGCCATTAATTTAAGAGTTAAATTACTTGATAATATGTCCAATGTTTCAATCATTATCAAATTAATAAATGCTCTAATTTTCCATATCTTGCACTCTTTTTATATCACCTCAACTAAGTATCTTCAACTGAAGGATAATTCGATTGTATCTTCAACTAATACTCCCAAACCTGAATTGCGTGCTAGAATTTTGATGTAGGAAACATGACCAGGTTCCTGCGCTTATGTTGATTTTTTTTACTTCGTGCTTGTACTACCTAGCTTAAATTAGCAGATAATGAAAAAGTTCAATGGGAACTCGAAAAAACACAACTGCAACTGAACATTGAAGAGAACAGAGAAAGAATGTTAAAACTGGAGAACTACTGGATTGAGGCACAGACCCTATGTCATACCGTGAATGAGCATCTGAAGGAAACCCAGAGCCAGTACCAGGCTCTAGAAAAGAAGTACAACAAAGCCAAGAAGCTCATTAAAGATTATCAACAAAAGTAAGAAATTAAATTTATTTTTAAAAATATTAAAATAAAGCTGCAAGAATCATTCAATGAAAACTTATTTTTTAGGGAAATAGACTTTGTTAAGCATCAAGATGCTGAAAAAAAGAAATTGGAAGAAGTTGGAAAAGCACATGCAGCAGAAGTTAAGAAACTTCAGAGCAGGGTAAGTGATGAGGCTAATGGTTCTGCCTACTTAATTTTTATTTTGGTTCAGATGTGCAACCATTTGGAATGACAGTCCAAATAAAAAAAGCTATTGCACCTGTTTACCCCCCTGCCCCCTGGATCAAAGGTTCTTAATGTGGCAGAAAGCAAGACCAAAGAAAACCGAAAGGGTAAACAGAACATTTTTCCCTGTATTAGATTCTCCAGGTCTCAGGTTCTCTGCCTTGTACTGAACTAAGAACTTCCCATTTTGTAGCCATCAACACTGTTACACTTACATTTTCGGTAGCAAAGCAACTAACTTTTAACCTTAATTCCAGATTCAGGCTTCCAGGATGATAAGAGTATTCTGGGGGATGGGGACTGCATGGTCGGGCATATTAATGATCAGAACTCATATCCACTGAGGTTAAATTCCAGTATTTAGCACATGGGTGTTTCCGTAAATAAGGGTTCCAACCTGTGACATGGGTGGCCAATTTTGAAAGTTATTAACGTAGTTCAAGCCAGGGTCATTATAATTGCGTTGTTTGATTTCTTTAAAAATCCGTTTATAACCCAACAAAAAACCTTTATAATAGCAATGTTACAAAATTTTGAGATTTAAAAAATCAAGTCTGCAATTTATCCCATCAGATAAAGCATAAAAACAAGTTTAATTTGACACCTAATTTACTTTCATATCTTCAGTATTAAGAAAGTTATGGCCATTTTCATACTCAGAAATTAGCATCTTGCTCCCCATTGCCTTTCAATTGACTTAACTCAAAAGCTGTGATCTGGAAAAGTTAAAAGTCCATAACTTTCTTAAAAATTAAGAGAACTCAATGAAAGTTTCAGTTATTATAGATTGAAGCATTCTGAAACAAATATGAAACAATCTTACTTGGATGACCTGAAATTAAAGCATATAATTAGTTAGTTATCTAATTGTAGCTAATTACAAAATTCAATGAGTAGATCTAAACATCTATCCATTTGTTAAGAAAAGATAAACTTTTTTTAAATTGCCTAAGTATCCAAATAACATTCACACAATAATCCACAATATAACATCATTTTTAAATCTAATTTTCATGAATTTCTGGGCCAAATGGAAGGAATTTAGTGTTTGATTCCTGTAAATTAATGGCCATTTAAATCAACTAGCGAGTGGGTTTTAGTGGAATGCGGTGGATTGGAACGTTGCGGTTAGCGGTGAAGTCGGGGGGAAAAATACTGTTTGTTCATACATTTTTTGGGAGCCCATTTCGCAACATAAAAATATTATTAAAGCCTCCCGAAAAACCAACTTTTAATATAAAAATAAACTATTTACCTTTTCTTCTCCCCTACGCTAAATCCTTCCGGTTTACGGTGCTCACGGCTTTTGAAGGTGATTTTTAAATTACTCTAGTTAATAAATAATTTAGAGTAATTTAAAAATACCTTCATTGATGAAATGTCGGAGCGATTTTTCTTCCGCAACCAAATCGCCCGACATTCATCGATTTGTCCTGCCTGTTGAAAAACGGCACTTTAAGCCCGCCCCCCTCTGAAAGGCGCCAAAGTCGCGCACACGGGGAGCGGCAGAAGTGCAGCGCCGCTAAAGGTAAGTTTTGCAACATACCTATTTATAACGGTTGACAACGGGAGGGACTACAGAATGAGACATCGCTAAAATAGGTGAGCAAACTTTCAGCAGGAATCAACATTCAACCATTTTGATGCGAGTCACTTGCATCACATACAGGTGATGCAAATCCAGTCTTTCTGGGATTCCTCTGGGATATTACGGTGGAGAATCACTATTCAGATCTACTACCAGTTAAAATCTGTGATTGGAGCGCCCTCCCTTCTTCCCCCATCCCTTCCCATTCCTTTCAATAGGGATTCTCGAATGTCTACGTGGTTTAGATAAAGTAATTGTGCTTTAATGTTTTTCAATGAAAATTTCATTTTAATCATTAAATATTGGGAATGGTTTATTATTGTCACATGACCAAGGTACAATGAAATTTTTTTTGTATGCTAGATCAAAAAATAAAAATTAAGTTTAGAATTTATATCAATGAAAGAAAGCGCATGGGCCACAACAAGGTAGATTGGAAAATTTGGAATTCCCCCCAGCTTATGAGCAATCTGGTCTGTACAATAGTGTGATTACAGCAGGAAAGAAGCTGTTGTTGAATCTGGTATGCTTGCTTTCAATCTTTTGTATCCTCTGCACGAAGTGGTCTTTTAATATTTTGGCTGATTTCTTGACGCAGCATGAAGTGTAGATGAAGTCTGTGAAATCAGTTAGGGGGAGTAGTATGGTTTATGTGACAGAATAGACTTACAGCAACAGCCCAGCTGATTGCAGGTGGATGGGGATTCCAAATAGCAGATTGGGTCCTGGAAAAACTGGGCCTTAGATTTTGAAATTAAGAGACATATGTTAGTAGCAGAAGAAGGAAAAAAACAGTGTAGTGGTGGTTAAGAGTTGAAGGAGGGGTCAATCTAACTGTTCAACTCACGGTGACGCAACAGTAGAGTTGCTGCTTTACAGCGCCAGGAACCCAGGTTTAATCCTGAATACAGGTGCTGTCTTTACAGAGTTTGTACGTTATCCCCGTGATCTGTGTGGGTTTTCTCCGGGAGCTCCAGTTTCCTCCAACACTCCAAAAACGTAAAATTGTAAATTATCCCCCAGTGTGTAGGATAGTGTTAGTGTGCGAGATCGCTGGTTGGCACGGATACGGTGGGTCGAAGAGCCTGTTTCCGCCCTTCGACCCACCGTATCCGTGCCCTGACCTTTCTTCACGACTGATCTCCGTCATTTCATGGTCTTCATGATTATCGATCCTGCCTGGTGTCAGGGGATTTACTGCCTTGTAGCGAGCCCAGTGTTGCTGGTGGATGGAAGGAGGCCACCCGTTTAAATTCTGCCTTGCAGTTAAATTCAGCAAAATATTTGAAAAAAAAAGTCTATGATTCTACAAAATCAAAAACAGGTTTTGCTGGACCTTATTATTCTACAATTATTCATGATCTTATTAAGTTAATAGCCAGAGGTCATTACCTAAACCTTGTAGCCATCAGTCAATAATAGACCATGTGATCGCATGTAGATATACAATTATAGATTCATTTAAATATGATTGGTCATCTATAAAAGTTTGTTAATTTCCCTGAAAACAAGCTGCCTAATATCAAGCAAAGGGATTATTAATATTATAAGACCCTCACTTCCTTATTTAATGGATGAAACCAGTTAAATTAATATGTTTATGGTATTGTATCTCACCACAGATGAAATAAAACACAATTTTCTAGATTGCAGAATTGAAGGTGGAACTTCAAAAATTGACAAGAGCCAATGGGACGCAAGTGAACAACAATAATAATATCTTTGGAGAGGAGCAAGACAGGAGAACATCAACGGATACAACTAGAGAGACACCAATTGAAACCTTGACAAGAATTCAGAAGAATCACTGCAACAGTTCAATTGAAGGTGTGGGTAGGGATAAACTCTGATACAAGGATGCTTAAACATTTTCTACCCTTTTGGCCTGGTTTGGTGAAGTTGACTGGAATATCTATCATTACTGATGATAAGGCATGAAAACAGTATCTGAAACAGAAAATTTTCTGCTAGAAATTAAAAACCAGAAGTTAAAAAAGCTGTTTTAAAGAAAACGTGGAGTTTGATTCATAATTTGTAGACCATACAGGGTTTTACCAGTCTGAAGAAGATCCTGACCCGAAACATCGCCTGTCCATTCCCTCCACAGATGCTGCCCGATCCACTGAGCGTTTGCTCAGGATTCCAGTATCTGCCGTTTCTTGTGTCTCCAGGTTTCTACCATGTCAGCTGAGAACCTTGAATTGGACTTGGTGTTCAGAATAACAGACTGGGTAACAAAAAACAGTGAGCTAGTTTGTTCAATTTCCCAAGTTATATTGGAGTAGCATTTTTCTGGATATGTAGAAAATATTTCATTGTTTTTCTCATTTGTGGTATTGGGAAATTAAGACAATCCATTTGTGCAAAATATCCAACCTTTGATTACTAGCTTTGGCAGATAACATTAAGGACTCTGACAGATAACATGAAGGGAAATCCTAAGAGTATATTAAGGGGAAAAAGGGTAACTAGAAAGAGAATAGGGCCACTTAAAATAAAGTGGTCACTTCTGTGCGGAGCCACAGGAAATAGGCAACGTCCTCGGCCAAAGTCTTTTTACCAAGGATGAGGACTTAACGACCAGGGAATTTGGGACAGTTAACAAAGATGTCTTGAGAACAGTCTGTATTATGTTCGAGGAGATGCTGGATGTCCTCGGGAATATGAAGATAGATAACTCTCCTAGGCCTGTTCAGATATATCCAAGGTCATAGGGAAGCTAGAGAAGAAATTGCAGGATCCCTAGCTGTGATATATGAAACATCATTCGGCACGGGTGAGGTGTCAGAAGACTGGAGGGTGGCTAATGTTGTGCCTCTATTTCAGAAAGGCTGCAAGGAAAATCCTGGGAAGTATAGACCAATTAGCCTAACATCTGTTGTAGGCAAGTTACAGGAGAGTATTCTGAGGAATAAGATATACAGTAAACCCTCATTTTAACAGACCCCCTTATAAGGAACTATTTATAGATGCGATTGGAGCTGTGTCTGACTACATATTCATGAATTTAGAGAAACTGCATCGATGTTCTCTCTTTTAAAACAAGCATTCAAAACATGGAGCACATCCAGGAGTGATGATTGACGAGCTATTAGGTTTTGTCTTGTAGGAAGTGATGGCATGCAAACCCTTTTATATCTGCCGAACATCCTTCTCGTATTCCAGTTCAGACCAAAAATGCCTCTTTGCTTTACGGATGGTCTTATTAATGTCTTACCTGGCCATCCTAAACGACCCCGCATTGTCAGACTTGAATGTAAAAGATCAGGTCCTCAGATGATCGTAGTGGGAACTCACTTCTCCACACAAGAGAACAGCACCTCATATTTTGCTTGGGTAGTTTACAACCCAGCAGTATGAATATTGATTTCTCTAATTTAAAATAACCCTTGCATTCCCTCTCTCTCCGTCCATCCTCATCCTAGTCGTCCTGCTAGTTTCACTGTTCATATCCCTTTGATATCACCTCTTCTACAGCCAACAATGCACCATTGTGGACTCTTTCCTTGGTCATGTACCTTTTCATACCTTTAGTTTCCCTGTCCCCTGATTCTCAGCCTGAAGAAGGGTATCGACACAAAACGTCACCTATTCCTTTTCTCCTGAGATGCTGCCTGACCCACTGACTTACTCCAGCATTTTGTGTCTACCTTTGGTATAAACCAACATCTGCAGTTCCTTCCTAAATGGTAGGTAGAATGTGTCTTCTTTAAAGTCTTCTTTAAAATTGTTGAAGTCCCTGGCTATGATAGGGAAGGGGCTAGGATTTGCCATTTGGTGTTTGTTGATCATAGTGTGCAGCTTCTGCAATGCCAGCTGATGTCTGCTTAGGATGGTTTGCAGACCGCAGTTATGATGATGGAAGTGAATTCCCTTAGGTGGTAGAAGTGACCATACATCACTGCTAGATGTTCCAGGTGTGAGAAACAGGGGTTTTACAGACGATTTACAAGACAATTACATATGTGCATAATGATGAGTTTACCATGAAGCAGACACCGCTGCCGCTCCCTTTTCCTGATGACACTGTTTAGTCCATGCGATGGATCGAGAAACCTTCAGACGGTAGGGCTGAGTCTGTGCAGTTGGAGGTAAGCCATGTTCCTCTGAAACAGAGAATGCATCATTCTCTTACTTCCCTTATTGGTATAGCAATCTTGCCTTGAAGTCCTCAATCTTATTTTCTTTACACTGGCCAATAGGATACAACGGTAGGCGGGTAGTGTAAGTTATAAATCTTATAGTTATAGTGTAGGTTATAAATCTTCTCGGCACCCTTTCCAGCTTGACAATATCTTTCCTATAACATGGTTACCAGAACTGAACACAATACTCTAAATGCAGCCTCACCAACGTCTTGTATAACTGCAACATGACCTCTCAACTTCTAGACTCAACATTTTGACTGATGAAGGCCAAGTTGCCAGAAGCCTTTTTGTGCACCCTATCAACCGTGGTGCTACTTTCAACGAATTATGTTTTACGCATACATATGGGCCATTTGACCCAACAAGTATCAGTTCAGTTTTTAATATTCGCATTGATAAAAGGATAGATGCAAAAAATATTACATAATTGGAACTGTATGTTGCATTTGCTGTTTGTGATAGATTGTCTTGGGAGATACAGGCTGGCAGTTGCGTAGCTGGTAGAGCTATTGCCTCACAGCGCCAGAGCCTCGAGGTAAATCGTTTGCACATTCTCCCTGTGACCACATGGGTTTCCGCTGGGTACTCCAGTTTTGTCCCACATCCCAAAGACGTGCGGGTTTATAGGTTAATTGGCCTCAGTAAATTGCTCCTATTGTATTGAGAGTGTGGGTGAAACGGGGATAGCACAGAACTAGTGTGAACAGGTGATCGATGGTCATCGTGGATTCAGTGGGCTGGTTAAAGGGCCTGTTTCCATGCTACATCTCTAAACATACATAATTTTGATTTCATTAATATTTGTTGCTCACCTGTAATAGATGTATTTTAATAATTCACAGGAGAAACTGAGTCTTCAACCATAAAGTCAACTGACACTGATGAGGTTGTCGGTAAGTTTTTCATAACATTCAGCTGTATCTGCACCACTGTTAGGGGATATGGAGAAAAAACTCAGGATATGGGGAAAAAGCAGGAACGGGGTAATGATTTTGGATGATCCGCCATATTGAATGGCTCGAAGGGCCGAATGGCCTACCACCTATTTTCTGTTTCTGTGTTTTACTGTATTCTATGCTCAAAGATGTAAAATGTCTTGATAGATACCGAAGTTTTAAATTGCATTCCTGTAACCAAGTTCATTTCTGATGATCAATGATTAATTATGTACAAAGCTTTAGACTTAACATTATATATTTTGGTATTTCTAAACATGCCTCAATGGTGTAATAGGGAAAGAGGAGAAGTAACTAAAAGGATGGTTAAGGAAGGAAGATTTTGAGATGGATTCTTAAACGATATGGAGATTTATATGCAAGAAGAAACCTCTGAGTTTTTTTAATTATTTTTTAATTTTTGTTAGAAACATTTGTACAAAAAAAATGATCGACATAGCAGTTATACAATTTTCGTACAGCTTCAGTTTTAACATTTTATAAACTATTAACTAGATAGAAGAAAAAAAAGGGAAAAAAGGAAAGAAGAAAAGGAAAAAAAAGGCAAAGAAAAAAAACAGAACTAGAAAAAGTGAAAAAGAAGCGGAGATATATCCAACTACCCTTCCGTACGCCCGCTCACCCAGCCCTACCATCGGTTTTGAGTTTGTGTTCAACCATTATGTTGTTGAAGAAATTCAACAAAAGAAGATCATATTTTTGAAAATTGACCTTGTTTGTCAGTCAAGACGAACCTTTTTTTCTTCTAGATGTAGTGTCTTTGTCATTTCTGTGATCCACATCTTCACTATGGGGACTGTTATTTTTTTCCAGAATTTAAGTATGTTTTTTCGCAGTTATGAAACCGTAGTTAAGGAAGCGTCTTTGAAATATTGTAGATTAGCGGTTCCGAGTTGTTTATATGGGAGTGGAGGTTGGCTGCTGGTTCTGACAGAAGTATCAAAATTATGAGGAGCTTAGCTATAGTAGGAAACCTATCCACAGAAGAAGTGTCAAAAAAGCAAGAGGGCATTGGGTTAGAATAAGAGGCAAAAGGTTTAGAAGCATTCTGTGGGAAAACATTCAGAGAGCAGTTGGAATCTAGAACGCACTGCCTCTTTGGATGGTGGAGACAAATGCTCTCAGTGATTAAGTATCTTGACAAAGACAAATTGGCATGGCAGAAAAGGCTATGAACAAAGTGCTTGTTGATGGGATTTATATAATTAGTTGATATAGACTAGGTGGGGCGCTTGGTTTGTTTTTGTGCTGGATAACTAGTTTTAAGATAGGAGATATGGTGTTGTGCTTGAAACACACAGAAAGCTAACACACAAATGCAGCAGGTAAAAGGAAAAGGTAATGAAACGTGGCCCATTATTTAAAGAGGATTCATAACTGGGGAATGAATCTACAGTATTTTGAACAATCCTGGTCACTCTATTTAAGGAATGATATATTATTTATTTGAAGGTGGTTCAGAGAATGTTCACTTGGCTAATGCTAGGTATGGAGAAGTTGTCCTATGAGAAAATGTTAAATAGGTAGTTACTCTGATCTCTGATGCTCAGAAAAATGAGAGATGTTTATACTGGAAGATTTATGATTCTTCGAGTGCTAGATAAGGTAAATGCTGATAAGATATTCACTCTTGTGGAAGAGTGTATGATCCCCAAATAATGGATGCCCATTTGAGAGTAAAAGGAGAATTAATTTATCCTCTGAGGGTTTTAGATCTTTGGTAGTTCTTGCCACAGAGAGCTGTGGGGACAGATTTTCTTGGGTATGTTTAAAGCTGAGAAAGATAGATTTTTAATGTAAGGAGTCAAGGGTTATTGGAAAATAGCATGAAAATGGGCTTGAGGTATATCAGATGTGATCCAATTAAAATGCAAAGGAAGCTCAAAATGATGAATTATCTATTCCTGTTGCTGCTCGTGGTGATCCTCTGGTTTTCTTCTGTTAATGCAGGTATTTCTGTAATAATGTGATAGTTGTATTCCTAAGATACCTTGTGTTGTAGAAAATCATGTTACAAAGACAACTTTGTCAATGGGCGTAGGGGATTAGGATCTAAAGATTTTCCGATTCATAATAATAGATACTTTTTTCCACAAAATTCCTCGCATTTCCCTTTCCCGAGATTTTCACTCTAAAGAAAGGTCTCAACCCGAAATGTCACTCATTCCTTCTCTCGAGATGCTGCCTGTCCCGCTGAGTTACTCTAGCTTCTTGTGTCTATCTTCTGTTTAAACCAGCTTCCTTCCTACACAAATACTAAATTATGTTTGTTACATTGTTTAACATAATATCATTGCACAAGAATAGAAACGATTGCTTATCAATTTCTATGGTTATCCATGTTTAAAATGCCAACTGTGTTCTTAAGAGGAAATGATGTCTGATTACTGTGAGGTTACCATGAAAATGGGTTATTGTTAAAAACCAAGGCAGCCTATTTTCTGCTGCTCAATTTCCAGTGTAACTTTTCAGTGGTTCTCCAGTTCCCAATTAAACTTGCTTTTTATAACCTATTCGGCCCGCATAATGCAGATAATGTCCTATATTTCGTCACTTGTATTTTATCCGATTCTTGTTATGGGAACATATAGCAGAACTATCTGTACATATGAATTAGCAACTGTCCACCAATTTCCATTTGTTTGCTATAAAACTGGAATATTTTGTATCATTACAGATTTCAATGCAGCTGTCCCTGAAACAGAAAGATTAGATAGTAAAGCCCTAAAGGCTCGAGTTAATCTTTCAGCCAAATCAAAGCGACAACGACCTTCCAGGTCTAGACAACATGACAGTGTTAGTTCAACTGATGGTGATGACAGTCTTGAACAAAAGGTAAGTGCAGCGTTTTCTTGAACGATGCTTCAAGGTCATTGATTTGCCAAGGAAACTGCTTCACCATAAAAATTCAGATTTCTTAAAATGGAGCTTAGTATTAAAAAAACTCTACTATTTAAATTTATTTTCTGATAAATATTTTAAAGGAGTAGAATGAACACTCTTAATGAGTTCAAGTGGCTACATTTATCATTTGAAAGCACAACTTTATGTTAAATAGAAATATTATTTAGGTCTAGGTTTATTATTGTCATGTACTGAGGTACAGTGAAAAGCTTTGTTTTTGCATGCCATTCAAACAGATCAGATATACCTTGTGTATTTCAGGGCTCTCACTTAACTTTTTTTTGCTGTTGCCAGCCAGGCAACCTAGGCAGCTTTTTAGGTTGCCGAATACCAGTTTAGGTGGTCATTTAAGACTGCTTGCATGACACGTGCGATAATGTGCTCAGACAAAGTGCGTAGTTACCAGTCTGAATTATGCTCAATGAAGCATTCACATATTATTTCTGCTTCAAATAAAGTCACAAACTAAACATATTCACCAATCAAGACATGATATATTCCACAATGACATGCAGCAAAATTATAATACAGTATATACAGTATCTCAACTCTTTTTACACATTGCAATGAATGCAATTTCTATTATTTCTTTCCACTTCCAAACAAAAATGTGGTTGGATTATTCAGCGTATGATCAACCTCGGTGAGACCAAGCGCAGGCTTGGCGATCGCATCGCACAACACCTCCACTCAGTTCGCAATAACCAACCTGATCTCCCGGTGGCTCAGCACTTCAACTCCCCTTCCGAATCCGACCTTTCTGTCCTCCATGACCAGAGTGAGGCCCATTGTAAATTGGAGGAACAGCTCCTCATATTTCGCTTGGGCAGTTTACATTGTATGAACATTGACTTCTCCAATTTCAGGTAGTCCCTGCTTCCTCCTACCCTACCCAGCTCTCCCTCAGCCCACTGTCGCCGCCTCTTCCTTTCTTCTTCCCGCCCCCCCTTCACATTAGTCTGAAGAAGGGTCTCGACCCGAAACGTCACTTATTTCCTCTCCATAGATGCTGCCTCACCTGCTGAGTTTCTCCAGCATTTTTGTCTACCCATTCACACAAGTTCTGTTATCCCACTTTCCTCACCCACTCCCTACACATTAGGGGCAATTTTACAGAGACAAGTTAACCTGCAAAGCCAATGCGTCTTTGGGATGTGGGAGGAAACCCACACGTTTGCAGGGAGAATGTGCAAATTCAACACCGACAGTGCCCGAGGACAGGATCAAACACAGATCTCTGGCGTGTGAGGCAGCAAATCCACCAGCTGTGCCACTATATTTTGTTTTCCAACACACAAAAAATTATACGTTGATAACTTTGGTTACTAAAAAAAAGAAACTGTCCATTTTCAGTCTTAAATCTCTAAGTGACGCTATGTCCCCCTTTACAGCTACTGATTGTTTTAATTCAGTTCAAGACTATGGGACAGTTCATTGGCCATAAAGTTGCTGCCTAAAAGTGCCAGAGACCCGGAACTGAGTGGGGGGGAAGGGAGGTGGGGAAGGGGAGGGGGAGGGGATGGGGGGGGGGGAGAGGGAGAGAAGGGGGGAGAGAGGAGGGGGAGTGGGGGGAAGGGAGATGGAGGGAGGAGAAGGGCAGTGGAGGGGAGGGGGAGGGGAGGTGGCGAGGGGGCAGAGGAGGGGAGGGGAGACGAGAGGGGGAAATAAGGGAAAGGGAGGGGAGGGTGGGGAGAGGAGTGAGGTGGAGGGAGGGCAGAGGGGTGGAGGGGAAGAGGGGGTGAGAGAGGGGGGGGAGTGGAGGGAAAAGGAAGGGGATGGGGGCAGTAGGGGGGTGGATGAGAGGGGGCATGTAACAGCCCTGGGGGGTGAGGGCTGTAGACGGGGCGGGATGCTACGGCTGGCTGCACTCGGGTGCTCATGTGAGGGCTGTGGGCGGGGCGTGACGCTATGTCCGGCAGCACTCGGGTGCTCCTCCGTATTTCCTGGTCTCTCGGGTTGTCAATCCAGATCCCTGGGGGGATGGGAGGGGATGTGGGCGGGGCAGGGCGCTATGGCCGGCCACACTCGGCTGCTCGGGTGAGGGCTGTGGGCGGGGCGGGGCACATAGTTTGCAGCTCCTGGTAAAGAGAGACCGCGATGAGTAGAGGCATTGTGACGTCATCAGTCGGTTAGCTTCACCTTAAGTTAGCTTTAGCTTCAAATTACATTGTGACGTCATGAGCCCATTAGCTTCAGCTTAAGTTAGCTTTACCTTCAGATTGGTGAAGAATTTGAAGAAATAACTAAAGAAATAATTAACCAAATTTTCAGATGAGGGGATTTTTGAAATCATGAGGTGAATCTCTACCGGAATATGTAATAATTTCACCTTTACCGCGTCGGGTTTTCGAGGAGATATGAATCAAAGAAAACGTTCAGGTTTGAAAGCAAGCTCACAAACAACCAAACAACCAGAGTTTTATAAGTTACTAGACCAAGGGGGACCCGTTGGGTCTCGTCCCCTCAACGCGCAGTTAAGTTGGGGGGGGGGTGGGGGGCTGCAGCTTCACACACTAACCACCCCACACACACACACAGGGGGGAGGGAGGTGGAGGGGAGGCGGGGGAGAGAGAGGGGGGGAGGGGGAGAAGGAGAGAGAGAGAGAGCAGGGGAGGAGAGAGAGCAGGGGGAGAGATAGCAGGGGGGGAGAGAGAGCAGGGACAGATGGGGGAGAGGGAGGAGGGGAGAGTGGAGGGAGGGAGAGTAGAGGAGAGTGAGGAGAGAGGAGGTGCGGAGGAGGAACACAAAGAGGGACACAGAAGCAGAGAGAGGGACAAAGAGGCAAATAGAGAGGGAGAGGGGTACAGATAGGGACACAGACGCATGGAGGCACAGTGAAGGACACGGACCCAGAGGCAGAGAGGGGGACCCAGAGGCAGAGAGAGAGACCCAGAGGCAGGGAGGGGGGGCAAGAGGGAGTGTGAGGGGGGCAGAGAGGGAGGGTGGATGGAGGGGGGGAAAGTTTGAGGGATTGGGGGGTGGGGCTGGTTCTCGAACGCAATAATGACTCTCTCCCGGCAGCGCAAGCAAGAAGACAGCGTGGTTTATTTCAAAGGTCTTGCGAGTGGCGTGGCCGGGCAAAGTGACTTGGAACACACACACACACGCTACTAGACCAAGGCGGGGCCCTGTCCCCGCAACATGCGGTTGTGGGAGTCAAACACACGCATTAACCACCCCCACCCCCCCCTACACACACACACACTGGGGGGGAGTGGGAGGAGAAGGGAGGGCGTGGGAGAGGGGTAGGGGGGACTGGGGAGAGGGGGGGAGGTGGAGGGAGGGAAGGGGGAGAGAGAGGAAGGGGGAGTGGGGGAGGAAGGCGGAGTGGCAGAGAGGGGGGGAAGTGGGGGATTCCCTAGAGAGGGAGGGGGGCAGACGGGGGGGGCAGAGAGGAAGGGCCCTCTCCTCGCCCCTCTACATTCCCCCCCTCCCTCCTCCCCCTCTCCATCCCACACTCCACCCCCTCTCCCTCACTCCCTCCACCCCTCTCTCCCCCACCCCATCTCTCTCTTTCTCTGCCCTGGGGAGGGGGTAGAGACAGGACCTACGCAAGTCATGGAGCACAAGGCGCCAGTCCCGAGCAAGGCTGCGACCGTCGTGGACTAGAGCGAGGCCCGCAGCGTTCTGAGGATGGTGAAAAACGGCGGAGGGCCGGTCGATCGTGGCTTGCGCGAGGGTAAGTGCACTCACCAGTGTGACAGATGATTTGGCGGGGGAGACGGAGAGAAGATCGTCCCCTGTGATGGGCCAGGTGAGATCGGGATCACCAGCGAGGAAAAGGCGTCACGATTCCCCGTGTCCCTGCGATCAATGGAGGAATCGCAGGTCTCCATAGACGGCCTCTCTCAGAGGGAGTAATAGCCGCCACAGCCAACTTCCCATCGCGTTCCCCCGCGCGACAACAACGGCCGCTGTCGCAATGTTCTAGAACCCGAGCCGAAGTGCGAGTGGACTTATTTTTTAGCGGTTTGGCTGTGGGCAGGGCTGGGCGCGAGCGTACTTAGTGATGAGCCACTGGGCTGTCGGCGGACACAATAGACAATAGGTGCAGGAGTAGGTCATTTGGCCCTTTGAGCCAACACCGCCATTCAATGTGATCATGGCTGATCATCCCCAATCAGTACCCTGTTCCTGCCTTCTCCCCATATCCCCTGACTCCACTATTTTTTAGAGCGCTATCGAGCTCTCTCTTGAAAGCATCCAGAGAACCTGCCTCCACCGCCCTCTGAGGCAGAGAAGTGCACAGACTCACCACTCTCTGTGAGAAAAAGTGTTTCCTCGTCTCCATTCTAAATGGCTTACTCCTTATTCTTAAACTGTGGCCCCTGGTTCTGGACTCCCCCAACATCGGGAACATGTTTCCTGCCTCTAGTGTGTCCAAGCCCTTAACAATCTTATATGTTTCAATGAGATAGCCTCTCATCCTTCTAAACTCCAGAGCGTACAAGCACAGCTGCTCCATTCTCTCAGCATATGACAGTCCCGCCATCCCGGGAATTAACCTTGTAAACCTACGCTGCACTCCCACAATAGCAAGAATGTCCTTCCTCAAATTACGGGCCAAAACTGTACACAATACTCCAGGTGTAGTCTCACTAGGACTCTGTACAACTGTAGAAGGACCTCTTTGCTCCTATATTCGAATCCTCTTGTTATAAAGGCCAACATGCCATTCGCTTTCTTCACTGCCTGCTCTACCTGCATGCTTACTTTCATAGACTGATGTACAAACACCCCCAGATCCCGTTGTACTTCCCCTTTTCCCAACTTGACGCCATTTAGATAGTAATCTGCCTTCCTGTTTTTGCTACCAAAGTGGATAACCTCACATTTATACGCATTAAACTTAATCTGCCATGCATCTGCCCACTCGCCCAACCTGTCCAAGTCACCCTGCATTCTCATAGCATCCTCCTCACAGTTCACACTGCCATCCAGCTTTGTGTCATCTGCAAATTTGCTAATGTTACTTTGAATTCTTTCATCCAAATCATTGATGTATATTGTAAATAGCTGCGGTCCCAGCACCGAGCCTGGCGGTACCCTACTAGCCACTGCCTGCCATTCTGAAAGGGACATGTCAATCCAAACTCTTTGTTTCCTGTCTGCCGACCACTTCTCTATCCATGTCAGCACTCTACCCCCAATACCATGTGCCCTAATTTTGCCCACTAATCTCCAAAGGCATTGTGACGTCATCAGCTGGCCAGCGGTTAGATTTGCAAAAATGTCAGATTCGGTGAGCAATTTTAGTTAAAAACTTGGGAAATAATTACCATGTGCCCTAATTTTGCCCATTAATCTCCTATGTGGGACCTTATCAAATGCTTTCTGAAAGTCCAGGTACACTACATCCACTGGCTCTCCTTCATCCATTTTACTTGTCACATTCTCAAAAAATTCCAGATGATTAGTCAAGCAGGATTTCCCCTGCACAGTGCTCCTGTGCGTTGATAGCAACTGCTTTAATACAAAGCCGGGGGGGGGGGGGGGGGGGCACGAGCCAGGTGGGCCTTGAGCAAAGGCATTGTGACATCAGCTGGCCAGCGGTTAGATTTGAAAAAAAAGTCAGTATGGTGAGCAATTTTAGTTAAAAACATAATTAACCAAATTTACAGAGGAGTGGCTTTTTGAAATCATAAGATAAATCTCTACCGGAATATGTAAAAAATGTCCCCATTTCGTTGTTGGGTTTTCGAGGAGATGTGAATCAAAGGCGATATCTCACACACACACACACACACACACACACACACACACACACACACACACACACACACACACACACACACACACACACACACACAGTTTTAATAAGTATATGATGATATAATATGATATATTCATATATAAATATACACTGTTTTGTTTTCTCGTTTATAACATTGTTTACAGAGTATTATGTTTACATATTCTGTTGTGCTGCTGCAAGTAATTGTTCTAACTGGGACGTGAGAGAATAAAACTCTTGACTTGCGTCGCTAATGTGTGGGACAGAACTAGTGTACAGTTGATCGGTGGTCGGCGTGGACTCGGTGGGCCGAAGGGCCTGTTTCCACGCTGTATCTTTAAGTTAAACTTAAAAAACTAAAACCCGAGGAAATCTAAAGAAGGATCTCTACCCGAAAAGTCACCCAATTTCTTCTATCCAGAGATGTTGGCTGCTCTATGGAGTTCCCCCACACAATTAAAGCATGAAATAGTCTTCACCCTACCATAGTTACCCAACCAGACGCAACTAAATTTAAGGTTGCTCTTTGTCTCATGAACCCTTTTTTGCTTAAGTCCAAGTCAAGAGAGTTTTATTGTCATGTGTCCCAGATAGAACAATGAAATTCTTGCTTCCTGCAGCACTACAGAATATGTAAACATAATACAGAACAGGAGATAAAAGTTCAGTGTGTCTATATACCATAGTGCGGCAGTTCCCGGGGAGTAGGCCACTCCCTGCTTCATCCCCCTCGGCACTTCATGGACAGGTCCGAGGGTGGCTCCCAGCTACAAAGATAAGAGGAGGGATTTTTGGCGCGAGACCAGTCTTCAGTCTCTCACAGAAACGGAGATCCGCTCCAGGAGTTACAGGAATCCCGCGTCCCTTGCCAGCAGTTTGACCATATCCACGAGGACATCGTGGGGCTGCTGCCGCCTTCTCGGGGCTTCACCCACCTCCTGACCGTGGTTGACCATTTCACGTGGTGGCTGGAACCAGTTCCATTGGCAGACACCTCTGCGGCCACGTGCGCCGTGCTTTGGCGGCACATTAGATTGCCCAATTCGGAGTGCCACTGAACATTACGTCCGACCGGGGGCCTCAGTTCGCATCTGAACTATGGTCGGTCATGGCTCACCTTCTCGGGGTTAACCTGCACCGCACCACGGCGTATCATCCGCAGGTGAACGGCCTGGTGGAGTGTTTTCACCGCTGTCGAGGGACGCGGAACTCCTGGAGCGGTGCTCGCACATGCCGCTGTACCTTGGCAGTTTGGCATGGGATGCAGGTGCACTCCCAATGATAATCTGTTTGTGCAACCGCACCATGGCGTATCATCCGCAGGCGAATGGCCTGGTGGAGCGTTCCCACTGCCAGCTCAAGGCTGCCCTGAAGGCTCGGCTCACGGACCCGGACTGGGTCGACGCATTGCCGTGGGTTTTGCTGGGTGTCCGCACCGCGCCCAAAGAGGACTTGGCCCCCTCATCAGCTGAGTTAGTGTATGGGGCCTCGCTGACAGTGCCCGGTGAGTTTATCCCATCAGCACAGAGAGGAAGATAGTGAGAAGAGAGGGGATAGAGAGGGATCGAGAGGTAAGTAAAGATCTATTACAAATAAATCTAATAACTTTCTAATGCATCTTGCTCCTCTATAATCTTTGCTTGCAACTGCTCTGCAGCTTTGGTGCAGATTACACAGCGGGAGATCGAGAGACAAAGATTATAGAGAAGCCTAGTTTCCCAATGATGTAGACGCCATAGTCGACGCCATCTCTGGTCCGCTAATATGCCGTCGGCAATCACACATGTGATACTACGCCTTTTCCACTGAGTGGCGCATCTTGCTCCTCTATAATCTTTGCAGTGGACGTCGGTGAGGCTGCAGTGACGGCATCCGGCCGGTAGGTGACGCTGTGGACGACGGTGAGGCTGCAGTGACGGCATCCGGGCGTAAGGTGGCGTTGTGGTCGGCGGTAAGGCTGCAGTGACGGAAGCCGAACTGACGATGGCGCTGTTGCCAGTAGTCAAGCTGCAGGGACGGCATCCGGCAAGAACGTGGCGCTGCAGACGGCGGCCAGGTAAGTTCGTAGTTCACTTCCGGCCGGCCGCGGCCAAGTTTGTAGTCGGGAGGCCGCCTATTTCAAGATGGTGCAGCGGCCATCTTGCTGGCCGGGTGAAGCGGACTTCACCTGGTGATTGAAGACCGGTGAGGAGCAGAAGGGCGCCTTCGGCGGTCGCCTCAGGTAAGCCCACTTTATCAGGTGGCTAGGCCCTGGGCAGCGGTCGGCGGGGCCAGGCGTGGTGCAGGGCAGGACGTGGAGCCGTTGCCGCGGCGAGGCCTGTTGCGGTGCCGGGTCTGGAGCGGTGAGCCCGGTGCGGTACGGGTGAGGTGAGGCCGGTGCAGGGCCTGGAGCCGTGGCCACGGTGAGGCCGGGTCCGGTGCAGGGCCTGGAGCGGTGTGCGCGGTGAGTTGCGGTGCAAGGCCCGGAGCCGGAGTCCATTGTCAGGAGCGGGAGAGTGGCAGGTACTCTCTCTGCTCCCACGGCTGCTAAAACCTCTCCGCTCCGGTGGTCGGTTCTGGGCAGGTCATGAGGAGGAGCTTGGCGGCCGTCACACAAGGCCTGGAGCGGTGTGGGGTTTGGAAGCGGGGCCTGCCCCATTGCCGGGAGTGGGTGAGCGGCGGTAGCGGCGGCTTCTCGGCTCCGGTGAGCAGAAGCTGGTGGGGGAGAGGCAGCATACCTCACTGCAGGGCTTGGTTGGCGGCAGCGTAGTTCTGCAGGGCTGGGCAGCCGGCTGCAGACATCAGGTCTCCCGAGGCTGCATGCTTCAAGTGAGTCCAAATTTCAATTCGGACAGTCGGGGATCACCGATGTAGCGGCACCATAGGTGGTGAATAAATGTGAGACGTCAGGTTGGTGCAAAAGGTTCTTTATTCGGTAGTCACACGTTACGTGGGTGCGCTAACTATATTAATGTGTTGTTGTAGCTGAGCGAGGTTGTTCCCTCGGGCTCAGCTACCGGTTAACTCCTTTAGGTCTCGAGGTGAGAGAGCTTATGTACCAGGACACTCCCTCTAGCCCATGACGTCAAGTATCTCTGGACGAGGGTTTGAGCTTAAGTGGCCCGTGTTTAGGCTGACGCCACAAGACGCTGATCATTTCAGAATTCAAATGGAAAGCAGAATTTCACATCCATTTGTTCAGATTGGAAAATCAGAGAATGCTTGTTTCATAGAATTTTACATAACTCATGTTGTGAATCACACCTCTGCAGCCTCTGAGGGGGACCGTTTCCATTCTGTCATTCTGTATGGATCATCCATGCATACTTAAATTTCTTATTTTTAAACAATTATCTGCTGTTTTTTTACTGATTCATGGCAAGACCAAAATGTATTGCCCAATCCTAATTGAGAAGAATATGCTAAACTCTTTGAAATACAGCAGTTAATCTGCTGAAAGCTCGTATAATGCTGAGACATAAAATACCATGCAATTTAGAGAGAAACGGGGAGCTGTTGGTAAATGGATATATCCCCAGAATTATTTTTTACACTATCAAGTTCTGGTTTACTTAGAAAAACACCTTATTGTATATTTATGGTTGTGCCACCATCTATTGGTTGTAAGGCTGCAACGTATAAGAATTTCATTGTTTCCCTTCATATCTAATACATATGACAAATATACACACGTAACTTGACTCATGCCTCTTGACCTGCCTTACCTGTAAGGCTTCTTGCATTTAATTAAATACATTTCAGCTTACCAGACCTTCATTTATATTTCTCCATACTGGATTTGCTAGCTTTTACTTTCATATTTACCTAAACGTTCTCATTGATTTGGGTCCCACCCATGCCCTAACCCTAACTCTAACCCTTCCAAGTACTTCTGCAAATCTCCCAGCCAAGATATTGCTTTGCATCTAGTTTGGGTGCAACACATCCTTCTTGTATAGGACACTTCTACCCCAGCACAGATTTTAATGGTCCTAAACCTTCAACCCCTCACTTCTGCTCCAGTTTTACAGCTATGCATTCATCTGCTCTTCCATCCTGAACCTCATTTGCACGTTGTGCCAAGAGTAATCCAGAGGTTACAAGCCTTGAGGTTCTACTTTTTAATCTTCTGCCTAACTCTTTCCCACCATTGACTCCATGTACACTTCATGCTGCCTCGGCAAAGCAGCCAACATAATCAAAGACATGTCCACCCCGGTCATTCCTCCATCTCCCTGGTCCTGACCAGCAGAACAGACAGAAGCTTGAAAGCACGCACTGCTGACTCAGGAACAGCTTTTTCCCCCTCTGTTGTCGGGCTTCTGCATAGTCCTTCCTTAAGCATAGGGTACTGTCCAATTCACCTCTATTCCATTGTGGATGTTGAACTTTGTCAACAGAATGGTGCACATCAATAGTAAGGGTTACAGTTCCCTCCATAATGTTTGGAATAAAGACCCATCGTTTATTTATTTGCCTCTGTACTCCACAATTTGAGCTTTGTAATAGAATCAAATCACATGTGGTTAAAGTGCACATTGTCAGATTTAATTAAGGGTATTTTTATACATTTTGGTTTCACCGTGTAGAAATCACAACTGTGTTTATACATAATCCCCCCCCATTTCAGGGCACCATAATGTTTGCGACACATGGCTTCACAGGTGTTTGTAATTGCTCAGGTGAGTTTAAATAGAGTGGAGTTTAAATAGGGTAGAGTGCTGACATGGATAGAGAATTGGCTGGCAGACAGGAAACAAAGAGTAGGGATTAACGGGTCCCTTTCGGAATGGCAGGCAGTGACAAGTGGGGTACCACAAGGCTCGGTGCTAGGACGCAGCTATTTACAATCTACATCAATGATTTGGATGAAGGGATTCAAAGTAACATTAGCAAATTTGCAGATAACACAAAGCTGGGTGGCAGTGTGAACTGTGAGGAGGATGCTATGAGAATGCAGGGTGACTTGGACAGGTTGGGGAAGTGGGTTGATGCATGGCAGATGAGGTTTAATGCAGATAAATGTGAGGTTATCGACTTTGGTTACAAAAACATGAAGGCAGATTACTATCTAAATGGCATCAAGTTGGGAAAAGGGGAAGTAGAACGGGATCTGGGGGTCCTTGTTCATCAGTCTATGAAAGTAAGCATGCAGGTACAGCAGGCAGTGAAGAAAGCGAATGGCATGTTGGCCTTTATAACAAAAGGATTCGAATATAGGAGCAAAGAGGTCCTTCTGCAGTTGTACAGAGCCCTAGTGAGACCACACCTGGAATATTGTGTGCAGTTTTGGCCTCCTAATTTGAGGAAGGACATTCTTGCTATTGAGGGAGTGCAGCGTAGGTTTCCAAGGTTAATTCCCGGGATGGCGGGGCTGTCATATGCTGAGAGAATGGAGCAGCTGGGCTTGTACATTCTGGAGTTTAGAAGGATGAGAGGGGATCTCATTGAAACATATAAGATTGTTAAGGGTTTGGACACACTAGAGGCAGGAAACATGTTCCCGATATTGGGGGAGTCCAGAACCAGGGGCCACAGTTTAAGAATAAGGAGTAAGCCATTTAGAACGGAGATGAGGAAACACTTTTTCTCACAGAGTGAGTCTGTGGAATTCTCTGCCTCAGAGGGCGGTGGAGGCAGGTTCTCTGGATGCTTTCAAGAGAGCAAGGGCTCTTAAAAATAGCGGAGTCGGGATATGGGGACAAGGCAGGAACGGGGTACTGATTGGGCATGATCAGCCATGATCACATTGAATGGCAGTGCTGGCTCGAAGGGCCGAATAGCCTACTTCTGCACCTATTGTCTATTGTCTAAATGCCTCCTTAATGCAGGTATAAGATAGCTTTCAGCACCTAGTCTTTCCTCCAGTCTTTCCATCAACTTTGGAAACTTTTATTGCTGTTTATCAACGTGAGGACCAAAGTTGTGCCATTGAAAGTCAAATAAGCCATTATGAGACTGAGAAACAAGAATAAAACTGTTAGAGACATCAGTCAAACCTTAGGCTTACCAAAATCAATTGTTTGGAACATCGTTAAGAAGAAAGAGAGCACTGGTGAGCTCTCCAGGGCCAAATAGTCTGCATCCCAGAGTACTCAAGGATTTGGACGAGGAAATTCAATGCAACATCTCCAAATTTGCAGATGACACCAAGCTGGGGGGTATAGTTAGGTGTGAGGAAGATGCTTGGAAGCTGCAGGGTAATTTGGATAGGCTGAGTGAATGGGCAAATGCATGGCAGATGCAGTATAATGTGGATAAATGTGAGGTTATCCACTTTGGTGGCAAAAACATGAGGGTAGACTATTATCTGAATGGTGGCAGATTAGGAAAGGGGGAGATGCAACGAGACCTGGGTGTCATGGTACACCAGTCATTGAAAGTAGGCATGCAGGTGCAGCAGGCAGTGAAGAAAGCAAATGGTATGTTAGCATTCATAGCGAAAGGATTTGAGTATAGGAGCAGGGAGGTTCTACTGCAGTTGTACAGGGTTTTGGTGAGGCCACGCCTGGAGTATTGCATACAGTTTTGGTCTCCAAATCTGAGGAAAGACATTCTTGCCATAGAGGGGGTACAGAGAAGATTCACCAGACTGATTGCTGGGATGTCAGGACTTTCATATGAGGAAAGACTGGATAGACTCGGCTTGTACTCGCTGGAATTTAGAAGATTGAGGGGGGATCTTATAGAAACTTACAAAATTCTTAAGGGGTTGGACAAGCTAGATGCTGGAAGATTGTTCCCGATGTTGGGGGAGTCCAGAACAAGGGGTCACAGTCTAAGGATAAGGGGGAATTCCTTTAGGACCGAGATGAGGAAAACATTCTTTACACAGAGAGTGGTGAGTCTCTGGAATTCTCTGCCACAGAAGGTAGTTGAGGCCAGTTCATTGGCTATATTTAAGAGGGTGTTAGATGTGGCACTTGTGGCTAAAGGGATCAGGGGGTATGGAGAGAAGGCAGGTACGGGATACTGAGTTGGATGATCTGCCATGATCACATTGAATGGCGGTGCAGGCTCGAAGGGCCGAATGGCCAACTCCTGCACCTATTTTTCTATGTTTCTATGTTAAAAGAGCAACCGCAGTTGTGGAAAAAGGTCTTGTGGATAGATGAGACGAAGATGAATGCCCCTGTCCACTTAGGCAATTTTTTAGGCGACTACAGGCGACTAGGCTGTTGCCTCGTGGTCGGCGGGGTGTTACCTGTATGGTCTCCTCAGTCGCACAAAGAATTGTAGCGTTTTTCTGCTCGCTGCTGGATTTTGAAATGTTCAAAACTTTTTGGCGACAGTCAGTGACCGTGGCCTTGTTGTAGCTTGACTTCTCCTGACGTATGAGCTGTCGTAGGTTGTTGCCAGGATGATGTAGGTTGTTGCCAGGATGATGTAGGTTGTCGCCGGTGCTGACTTCAGTGGCGTCTACTTACGTCAACCGGCTACTGAATTGTCTTACCTTGTCATAGCTTGTTGCAGGTCGACGTAGGTTGTCGTAGGTGTGGACGTCCTAATGGGTTGCCGGTTGTCGGTAGCTTGAAGTCGACTAGGTGGCAGGTTGTTGTAGACATTGTCGGAAGGGGGTCTGGTTTCTCGACGACCTGCTACGACTATGACAGTCGCTGGCAGTCGCTGAAAAAATTGCCTGTGGGATAGGCCCAATACTTATATCAGAGTGATGGCAAGAGCAAAGTATGGAGGAGAGAAGGAACTGCCCAAGTTCCGAAGCGTACCATCTCATCTGAGAAACACGGTGGCGGGGGTATTATGGCCTGGGCATGTATGGTTGCAGGAGGTACTGGTTCACTTATCTTCATTGATGATACAACTGCTGATGGTAGCAGCATAATAAATTCTGAAGTGTATACAACATCCTATCTGCTCAAGTTCAAACAAATGCCTCAAAACTCATTGGCCAGTGGTTCATTCTACAGCAACCAATGATCCCAAACATACTGCTAAAGCACCAAAGGAGTTTTTCAAAGCTAAAAAAATGGTTAATTCTTGAGTGGCCAAGTCAATCACCTGATCTGAACCTGTTTGAGCATTCCTTTTATATGCTGAAGAGAAAACTGAATGGGACTAGCCCCCTAAAGAAGCATAAGTTAAAGATGGCTGCAATACAGGCCTGGCAGAGCATCACCAAATAAGACACCCAGCAACTTCAAGCAGTCATCATATGCAAAGGATGTGCAACAAAATACTAAACATGACTACTTTCATTTACATGACATTGCTGTGTCCCAAACATTTTGGTGCCCTGAAATGGGGGGGACTATGTATAAACACTGCTGTAATTGTTACATGATGAAACCAAAAAGTATAAAAATGGATTTTATTAATATCTGACAATGTGCACTTTAACCTCATGTGATTTTTTTTCTATTACAATTCTCAAATTGTGGAGTACAGAGGCGAATAAATAAATGATGGTTCTTTGTCCCAAACATTATGGAGGGTACTGTATATTGGTGCTCTGAATCTGCCCCTTTGTGCTATTTCTGTACATGAGCTTGACAATTGTATTTCTGCAAAGTATTATCTGATTTGATTGGTTAGCATGCAAAACTGAGCTTATCACTGTACCTCCGTACATGCGACAATAATGAACCTAAAACTCCCTTTGTTCACACTGCAGGACTGTTTTTTTAACCTATGTTGTTGGTACCAATGTGTACAACAACATCTGGCTGTTCGCCCTCACCCTTGAGAATGTCCTCAACTGCTCAAAGACATTCTCGACCCTGGCACCATGGAGGCAACAGACCATCCCGGTGTCTTGTTCATGGCTGCAGAATATCCACACGATCTCCCTAACAATTTTAGTCTCTTATCACTGCAGCTCTCCTCAACCCCAATCGTCAGAGCTGGTCATTGTGCCACAGATCTGACTGCTGCTGCTGTTTTTTTGTGAAAGGCCATTTATTTCTCGCCCCCAACACCTCGTCCTCCATCCTCTTAACTGCATCCAAAATGATATACTTCTTACTGATGGGAATGGTCATTGGGGAATCCTGCACTTCCTGTCTGCCCCTTCCACTTTACCTAGAGAGTGAGATTCTCGTCCACACAGCTATTTTACCATGGATCGTGTTGTGATTAGTTTAGTTTAGAGATACAGCGCGGAAACAGGTCCTTCAGCCCACCGACCAGCGATCCCTGCACACTATCCTTGTGTTGTCATCCAGGCAAACATACTATTCCATTGCATGCATGACAGGTGACTTTTAGATGATGGAAAACCATTCTAAGTTGGGACATAGTCATGAATTTAATGACGATTGTGGCATTCATTGTCAAGGGTAGATTGTGTGACTCATCTTGGAATTGGAGATTAATGGTGCCTGAAACTTCTATGGCACAGTTATTACCTGTCATATCATCCAAAGCCTTTAATTCGACCTGGTCCTCACACCAGCGATTGCATGTCTAAGGAACATTGCATGGAATCATGTCCTCTACAAATGAGGAGGTTGTAGAGAACATCACCACTTGCATATTCTATTAGAAGTTGCGCATTTTTCTGACTTGGAAATATTTTTAACCAGAATTTATGGCTTGACTTCTGTGCTAAGTCTGCACTTACCTTGTGTAGATGTTCTGGCAGGAATAAAGCAATCCTGATTCTCAATGGCAAGGTGCTGTGTTTTGACGGGCTCATTCTTGGTATAAATCCAACAGTACCCACAGACAGGCTGAACAATGTTTTAAAGCATGTTAGCCATAACCATAACTTTGCTTGCTCTCAAGTTATCAAAAACCTTAGGTCTCTAACATTCAGAAGCATTTCAAAATTAATCAAACTTTTAATATTTTAAGTTAAAATGTAAATAAATATAGATAGTTTTGCTATAATGCAAAATGTAATGTTAAATGGATATAACGTGACTGAAGAATTAAGGGACACTTTGTATTATGTAGGCTGAATGTAACTTCTCCACAGTAATCATTGACTTTCAAGGATACAGGCTACTCATTTTACTCCAGTGGTCATTGAAATTGACAAGCAATCGCTCCTATTGATACATGCAGTAATACAATATTAAACAATATAACATAGAGCCTTTACTATTTTTACCTTGCAGTAACAAAAATAGATTTATAGCTTTAAAGGGACTGTTATTTTTCTGAAAATCCTGCAGGGGGAAATGTATTTGCTATTCTGAATCTGAGCCCCTAATCCCTTTTTCCCCATTTTGACCAATTGCATTTTCTATAACTTGAAGTTTCTGAGGAACACAACTACTGAAATTATAGCAGCATTACCTCTACTTAGAAACATTTAAACATATACTCGTACGACAAAAAATTGTAAATTAATTAGAGAAAAAATAAAATATCAAAGGGGAAAGAAAATGAGATTCAAAGGTAAATGCAAAATATGGAAAATCTGCACCAAACATGTCAAAATATCAAGAAATAGTAGTAGAAAAAGGCCATTTGGCCCATCGAGTCAGCTTGCCATTTGATAGCAGTTCATGGCAATGAATTCCATAGATTCACCGTCCTCTGGTTTAAGAAATTCCTCCTCATCTCCATTCTAAAGGTATGCCCGTTTATTCTGAGGCTATGCCTTCTGGTCCTAGACTGTTCCACTACTAGAAACATCCTCTCCGCATCCACTCTGTCTGGGCCTTTCATTATTTGGTAGCTTTCAATGAGATTCTACCCCCCCCCCCCCCCCCCGCCCTCATCCTTCTAAACTCCGGCAAGTAAAGGCCCTGAGCCATCAAATGCTCCTCGCACATTAACCCAATTATCCGTAGGATCATTTTTGTGAACTTCCTCTGGACCCGCTACAACACCAGCAAATCCTTAAAAATATGCGCCCAAAACTACTCACAATATTCCAAATGTGATGTGACCAGCACCTTATCTCAGCATTACATCTTGGCTTTTATTATATTCCAATCCTAACATTGCATTTGCCATCCTTACTACTGACCCAGCCTGCAAATCAACTTTTTGAGAATCCTGTACCAGCACTCCCAATTCGCTTTATACCTCCAATTTCCGAATACTCTCCCCATGTAGAAAATAGTCTATACCTTTTAACCCTTCTACCAAAGTGCATGACCATACATTTTGCTATGCTGAATTCCATTTACCATTTTATTGTCCATTCTCCTAATCAGTCCAAGTGCTTCTGCAGACTATCCTCTTACTCAACAGTACCTGCCCCCCTACTATCTTCATATCATCCCCAAATTTGGTTACAAAGCCATCAGTTGTATCCAGCAGATTATTAACATATAACATGAAAGGCAACAGATCCAACACCAACCCATGCGGAACACAACTAGGCACTGGCAGCCAACCCTTTTATTCCCACTCTTTGCCTTCTGCCAGTTAGTCAGTCGTCTATCCGTGCTGGTATCATGCTTTTAATACCATGTGCTTCTATCTTGTTTAGCAGCCACACATGTGGAATTTTATCAATGGCCTGAAAATCCAAGTAAATAACATCCACTGACTCTCCTTTGTCTATCCTGCCTGTTACTCCCTCAAAGAATTCCAACAGATTTGTCGGGCAAGATCTCCCCTTAATGAAACCATGCTGACATCAGCCTTTTTTTATCATGTGCTTCTAGATACCCTGAAACCACATCCTTAATAATGGACTCTGAGATCTTATCAACCGCTGAAGTCAGGCCAATTGGTCTGTAATGCCCTTTCTTTTGCCTTGCTCCCTTCTTAAACAGTGGAGACACATTTGCAATTTTCCAGTCCTCTGGAAGCATTCCTGTTCCCAGTGATTCTTGAAAGATTATTCGTAATTCTTCCACAATCTCTACAGCTACCTCTTTCAGAACCTTGGGATGTGGTCCATGTAATTTGTGATTTCTTCATGTTCAGAATTTTCAGCTTCCTAAGCACCTTCTCCTCAGTAAAAGTGACTGCACTCACTTCTGCACCTGATTTTTGAATTTCTGGCATGTTGCTAATGTCTTCCACTGTGAAGACTGACACAATAAACTTACTTGGTTCGTCCGCCATTTATTTGGTCCCCACTACTACATCTACTACTACTTCAGCGTCATTTTCATGTGGTTCAATGTGAACTCTTCCCTCTCTTCTCTTCTTTATATATCTGAAAAAAAACTTTGGTATCCTCTTTTATATTATTGGGTAGCTTACCTTCACTTTTAATCTTCTTTCCCCTTATTGTGTTTTTAGTTGTCTTCTGTTGGTATTTAAAAGCTTCCCAATCTTCTGACTTCCCATTATCTTTGGATATTATACATCTTCTCTTTTGCTTTTATGCTTTGACTTCCTTTGTCAGCACTTCTTGCCTCATTGAACCCTTAGTATGTTTCTTCCTCTTTAGATGAAAAGATCCTGCATCTTCCGAATTGCTCCCAAAAACTCATGCCACTGCTGCTCCACTGTCGTTACAGCTCAGGGCTCTTTCCAATCAACTTTAGCCTGCTCCTCCCTCATGCCTCTGTAATTACTTTTACTCAACAGTAATACTGATACATCAGGTTTCAGCTTCTGTCTCTCAAAATGGAGGTTGAAAATGATCACTGGGGTTTGTTCACCCTAAACTCTCTAATGTGGTTCATTACATCACACTAAATCCAGAATTGGCTTTTCCCTTGCAGGCTCAATCACAAGCTGCTCTACAAAGCATTTGTAGGCATTCTACAAATTTCTTCTGTAGGGATTCAATACTAACCTGATTTTTACCAGTCTGCGTGCATATTGAAATCTCCTATGAGCACTTAAACATTGTCTTCCTTACATGCTTTTTCTATATCCTGGTGTATTTTGCACTCTACACCCTGGCCACTATCCAGAGGCCTATATATAACTCGCATCAGAGTCTTTTTACTCTTGTATATTTATAATTGTAGCTACGAGGATTCTACATCTCTGACCCTATGTTGTTAAGGGTTGGGTTTCATCACTTGCCTACCGCGCTACCCACCCTTTCTCCCCCATACCCCCCCCCCCCCCCCCCCCACCCACGTCTGTCTTTACGATAAGATGTATTTCCTTGGATAATCAGCACCCAGCTCTGATCCTCTTTTAGGTCCGACTTTGTGATGCCCACCGTGTCATAACCGTGCTAAGGCCAGTATGAAAATGAGGAAAGAGCTAAGATCTCATCAGAATCTAGACCAAAATCTAGACTGAGCTCCAAGACAAAGCTGTGACACCACATCTTGACCTTTCATAACTTAGCTGGATCAAAGAATGAGGATAAACTCAGAAAAGCCTTAATGGGGAACTAAGAATAAGGGATGAGCCATTAGTGGCTTGTACTGCACAAGTTAGAATGAAAGTGTTTGCTAGAGCAGACTTTATTCTCACCAACGTGTAGAGGATCAAACTGTAGGCAGTAGTTTTTCCATCCTTCCCATTTTCATGCATTTTTGTCATTTGTTTTCATGTGTTCTTTGCTTTTGTTTCAATGCTTGTGCATGTTGGTTGACTAAACTGATGTATTAATTTATTTACAAAGATTTGGGAATTGGACAGTAAAGTAGATTATGCATAAAATCAGGCATGATCTTATTGAATAGTGGAACATATTAAAGTGAAGAGAACAGCTGGCAGGATTAAGGCAACCCTGGCTGATGAGTAATATCGATTGCCTAGTCAGTTTTAGGTAGCTAGAATCAAGAGAGTCCCTTCACGGGCATAAGGGATGTAGAAATACACTTAAGGAAATTAGAAAAACAACACGAGGAGATGAAATATGAATGTTTTTCACTTAACTTTATTTTTCTCTCATTTATTATATTCTTTACAGTGTACTATGTTTACATATTCTGTTGTGCTGCAGCAAGTAAGAATTTCTTTGTTCTATCTGGGACTTATGACAATAAAACAGTCTTAATTGAAATATTCTTGGCAGGTAAGATAAAGGAGAATTCTAAAAGTTTATATGTACGTTAAGAGCAACAGTCTAGTCAATGAGAGAAAAGGTGGTATTGAAAGGCTGCAGCAGAATACTGATCAATTGGGAAAGAAGACAGATAAAATTTAACATTGATAAATGAGAAATTATACTTTTTGGAAAGTTAAACCAGGCTGGGATATACACAATGAATGTAAAGTGTATTTGAATGGAGAGCTCTTGGGGTGTAAATATATAGTTCGTTGAAAGCGACATGCAGGTAAATAGGGTGGTGAAGAAGGCAAATGGCATCCTTGTCTTCATTGGTCAAGGCACTGAATACAAGAGTTGGGGTGCCATGTTACAGTTATAAAAAATGTTGGTTAGACTACACATGGAGTATGGTGTAGAGTTGTTGTTGCTACACTAATCGAAGGACATGGTTAAGTTGGAGAGGGTGCAGAAATGGTTTACAAAGATGAGTTGGGCTGAAGGACCTGTTTCCTAGAACACTATGAATTTATGTTTTCAGGGACCATATAATTAACTTAATCCATTTCTTATGTTCCAACATATCCGTTTTTTGGTAATTATATTTTCCTAAAATGACTGACATGATGTTCTAATTTATTTAAACTCTTTTATACTAATATTATAGATTTAATGCTTTCTCATTACTTTTTGCTTCTGCATTCTTATTTATAAAATCTGGGATAGCTTGTGTCCTTTT
Source organism: Raja brachyura (assembly GCA_963514005.1). The sequence continues at coordinate 102,904,981 of OY740782.1, read as the reverse complement.
AACGGTTTTTCAAATGTTTTTAATTTGAAACATTTATGTATCTAAATCCCAAAGTCTGTCTATTCCTTTTAATGGTTTACTGTTAATATGTATGTCCTCTTATTCTTTGTCCCAAAATGCATCACCTCACATTTCTCAACACTAAATTTCATCTGGTATGTATCAACCCAATCTACTAATGTGTTTGTCTTCCTGAAATTGTTTTCTGTCCTCTTCGTGTAAACCGCAATTTCAGTCTTTGTGTTATTTTCAAATTTTGATATTATGCCCTACAATTAAAAGCAATTAAAAGATATAAAGCAATGGTAACAATACTATGCCACAATGGTCGAGGAGGATACTATAGGTTATATTCTGAAGAGTAGCATTGAATCACAAATGTCTGCATTTATGTTCCTTAGCCAGATTTTGCCAACAACATTTAACACGCGTTTATTTTTTAACAGGAAGTATATTGAGTAATACGTTTAGAAAATCCACATAACACAATTTTATTTCATTTCCTAAGATACTTTTATTTCCTTAATTTCATTAAATTCAATAGGTGCAGCTAGCTTTCAAATTGTGGAGAGCAGTAAAATTGTTGATAAAACACAATTTTAAATTGGGAGAAATCCATATATGTTGCCTTTAAAAGTGTTTTTGGTGAGTTGACCATTCACTGACCTTTATTTGTGTATCACATTTAAATAAATGCCTCCAAGGCCCATAAATCCTCGATTTAAAACAATTATTACAAGGAATTGACTATGCCAAGAAACACTGAGGAAGAAATTTAACTTCAAATTTCAGATTTGAGAGTTTCTGTCCTACCTTTGGATTTAGTGATTTAACTGTTGTACGTAGATATGACAATTGAGCTTTTTTTGTGAAATTCTATTGAGTGCATGTAGTTAGATACTGCAGAGCACTATTTTGAGCCATTCAATCTTGTTCGGTGACTCTCAAAAAATGATTCCAGAAATCTCAAGTTATCTTAACACAGGCTCTGAATTTCCTCAATTGAATTTATAGAAAATATATATATATATATATATATATAATTGCATTTACACTAGAAAGCATAAACCAGTTTTTCCTGTTTTTTTTAATTGATGCTGCCTGACATTTCCAAATGAAACTAATTTTCCAGTGCTGGAATGAACATTTGTATGAAACAAATGTAAATGTAGTTCCATCAATAGTGAGTGACTACTTGTGTCATGGATACTCTTCATACATCTTTCTGTTGCTCTTCCCATTGAATAATTGTTAGAACAGTCCTTCTGGAAGATGATTCCAACTGCTCATTTCTTCATGAAAGTGTAGTGACGTATACAAACATTAGGTGCACTAATTCTGTCAAGATGACATGAGGAGTATGTCTCTTAGATTTTTTGAAATATATGCAAACAATCATAATTTCTCAATTCCAACAATTCTGTGTAAAACAGAAAATCAATGACATTTTATAGCCTGAAGAAGTGATTGACTGAGAGGGAACAACACAATATGTCCATGCAGTTTATACTGATAGTTCTAGGAAATTCCAGGTCAAGAACTCTAAACCATTTATTTTCATTTAATGTTTAAGGTATTTCAAATGATATACCGATTGTTTACTTGAATTTGTGAAATATATGTTGAACTCCAACTTGGCAAGACCCAATTTTCTATGTCTGTTCAGTGGGGAACATGTACATTTTTATTCATGATATTCTTTGTAAATTGCAGAGTAGCATGTGATAATTTTTCTTAGTTTATTTTCTTTCTGACCAAGTGGATCATGTTGTGGTAATCACAAAATCAATGGAATTAAGAGTATCTATCCATATCACCACACAATAAAGGTTCCCCATCTTTATCTCTGGTAGCCATACTGTTGGAGGTTGTGCTTCAGCCAGACAGGATGCAGACATTTTTACGTGGATGTTGCTGGGACTGGAGGGCCTGGTGAAAGGGAGAGATTGGATAGGCTGAGACCGTTTACCCTGGCGCAAAGGAGACCGAGGGGTGGCCTGATAGAGGTTTTATAAAATGATGAGGAGCATAAATAATGTGGATGGTCACAGTCTTATTCCCAGTTAAGAGAGTCTAAAATTTGAGGGCATAGTTTTAAGGTGAGAGGACAGATTTAAAGGGAATTCGAAGAGATGGTTTTCCATACGCAGGGTGACGGTTATATGAAACAATCTGTCCAAGAAAGTGGTAAAGATTGCAATGTTTAAACAACATTTGGACAGCTTCATGGAAAGGAATGATTTTGAGAGATATGGGCCAAATGGGACCAGATCAGGATGGTACCTTGATCGACATCGATGAGTTAGATGAAGGACCTATTTCGTGCTATGTTGCTCTGACTCTAAGTTCACATCTATATTTCCGCACAGAATTAAATTGTTCCCATTTGCTCCATGTTATGATCTTGGATTGCCACTTTCTATGCTATTCAAAAATTCATATGCCTCTTGTATTTCTCCCTACAAAAGCCTACAGATGGTTTTGGAAGCCCCATGCATAGTTCCAGATCTCCTTTGGCAACGTCTTTGAGGACATGTTCACCGGCATCAGATTCTGGCGCATCATCATTGTCTCCAGTAGTCAGCAATACAGTCTTCATGTTTGATACCACAATGGAAAATCAAATTCTGGGAGACCATAACCATCAACCACCATCAGAGGGCTCTTCTCAGGATACTGTGGGAGGGACCCCAACTTCATCGCCTTCAAAATCCAGCCACATTGCTGCTTTGCCTCCATTGCATCATGTGGACAACCACAGCAAAATGAGAAAATCTGCAGGTAGATGATACCCACAATGTCCCTGAAGATCTAACTTTTGCTTTGTGAACTTATTACTGTGATAATTTAAGTTATTATAACTTTAAGAGAAGGCTGATAATTGTTTAAATGGCTGTATTGTATCAATTCAAATCTATTTTATAGAGATGATAACTTATTTTAGGTGTTAAATTGGGAAAGTTATCTTATGTGGATGTGACAGTGTGTATTTTTAAACAAGAATTTTGTGGTTTCCACTTTTGATAAGTTTTGGACATTTTCTTCATATTATTCTTCTCATTCTAAAAAGAATAAATGGAAACTTGCAGCAGTGGGTTCTGAAGCTCTCGGCAGATATCCTGTAATTGACCAAATCTGACTGATTTGTTTTCTTGATCCATTGATTTTTAAGATCTTCTTCATTATTCCCAGTGCCTTGCATCTAAAATAGCATTTTTGTTTCCAGATGACAGCAGAGCTGTTTCTTCAAAGAAAGTCAGATCTGTTCTCCAGAAAGAGAGCACAAAGCTTAAAAAGTTTCATGATTTTGGGTAGGTTCCTATTTCTATTTTCCAATTCATATTATCGCAATTCTTTTTTTTGATCATCTATTTAAATTAAGTGATAATAGTGTTAAGTATCTTATGAAATTGGAGAAAGGTTGGTTTATGTGATGGACTGTTTACAACTCTCTAAAATCTTTTGCAGTCATGGACAGAGCAGAAGCCTTTAGGTGTAATCAGTGTGATTATGTGCAAGTGCGACAAGTAATTAACTAAGCAAGTTGTTTGTTGTCCTTGATTGCAAAAGGATCAGTGTACTAAATTATATATTTTAAAATAATTATATTGGTGCCTGGAATGACGGCAATTAGAATCTTATGTGCCGGTCTGGTCATCTCGCCCAAAGAAGGATCTACTTCTGATGGAACGTGGTGTCATAGGAGATAGAGTGTTCAAAAAGGATTTTGGCACATTGGCCTTCATCAGTCAGAGTATTGATTATAGAAGTTGGGAGGTCATGTTGCAGTTATATAAGATGTTGGCAAGGCCGCATCTAGAGTATTGTGTTCAGTTCTGGTCACCATGTTAGACAAAAGATGTTGTCAAGTTGGAAAGGGTACAGAGAAGATATTTAGTTTAATTTTTTAGTTTAGAGATACAGCGCGGAAACCGAAGATCTCAGAGAAATCCCATGCAGGCACGGGGAGAACGTAAAACTCCGTACTGACAGCACCCATAGTCGGGATCGAACCCGTAGTCGGGGTCTCTGGTGCTGTAAGGCAGCAACTCTACTGCTGCGCCACCGTGCCACCCTTACAAGGATGTTGCCTGGAACCGAAGGTCTGAGCTATAGGGAGAGTTTGAACAGGGTGGGACTGTTCTTTAGAGTGCAGGAGGATGAGGGGTGATCTCTTAGAGGTGTAGAAAACCATGAGAGGAATAGATCGGGTAGACTCCCTAAGTAGGGGAACAGAGAACATAGGCTTAAGATGAGGTGGAAAAGATTTAATAGGAATCTGAGGGGCAACCTTTTACACACAAAGAGTGGTAAGTGTATGGAACGAGGTGCCAGAGGTAGTTGACTCGGGGACTATCGCAACGTTTAAGAAAAAACTAGATCGGTACATTTATAGAATAGGTTTGGAGAGATATCAACCAAATACAGGCAGGTGGGACAAGTGTATATGGGACATGTTGGTCGGTGTGGGCAAGTTGGGCCATAGGGCCTGCTTCTACTCTCTGTGACTCTAAGTAACGTAAATCTTCTCATGCAGTGTGCAAGGACAGTTACTCAGTATGTTCAAGAGAGGTTTTGATGTTAAATTAAATGAGGGATATATCATTGGTGCAGGAAAGTGGAGCTAAAAGGAACGGATTCCCCATATCTTATTTTATAGGGAAACAAGTGTGTGGGATTAAATGTCCATCTGTTAATTCTTATATTCTTACTACTAACAGAAGCCCCTGTTGGAAACTCCTGTCACAAGAATTTTGGCAGAGGCCCCCTGAAGCCCCCTTCACATAAAAGAAAACTGTGGCTAATGTTCACCACGATCATATTCAGATCCTTCTCAACCTATTCATCCTCTTTTCCATCATTACAATATGCTTTTCTGAAGCAGCATCTCTCCAGCATCGGGTAGAGTGCTGCTGATATTGTCTATATGTCTTTTTAAAAGCTAGCTCCAAATCACATTTGTGATATTTAGTATCTACTTGTGGAGACGTGCTGAAAATGACATTATGTGTCTTTACACCAGAGAAATAAAACAATGTGAACTTTATAGAATTTGTGATACATTTGCATGACATATAATGCCATTTTATGGCCCTGCACCTTGAGAGTGGAGTGGCATGCCAAAACAATCTTCCATTCTCCCCCAACTCACCTAAAGTTCTGGATTCTTTCAACACCCTTGGGTAATCAAATTAACTCTGGAAAATCAATTTGCTGAGTCTTATCCACAATAATACTTGGCATCTACTGTATATGATACGACCTCTACCCTAGTCAGAAATCATGTAGCTCCTTATTGCAGCTTTGTTCTTGTTTGATTTCAATTCCAAAAGTGGGACATTTAAAAAATATGAATGTTTTTTTATTCCTATCATACAACTTCATTTTCAGTTTCATTTTTAAACAAAATTATTGAATAATAACCTTGAAAAATGAGTTTTTGTGATCTATGAACATCTTCAAACCAGATTGTAACATGGCCAATTTATTGCAGGTTTCCATCACAAAAAACTTCAAGTAAAGGGAAAAAACAGAAGGACAAAAAGAAAGAAGCCAATAGACTTTCATCTGAAAGCAGGTACAGTATACTGCAGTACACTTCACCAAAGATTTTGGAGCATTCTCACCTTCTGCGTTCCATAAAAAATGATCATGTAATTTCCTTTTTAAATGAGGGAATTTTATCAAACCATGAATAGTACTGACCAAGTCCTTCAAGTTCACGTTTACATTTATTTGTCACATGCACCAATGAAGGTACAGTGAAATTATTTTATCATACAGCCATGAGAGTAAAATGCAACAAAACACACAATTAACACAATTTAACACAAACATCAATCACAGTGAATCTCCAGGCACCTCCTCACTGTGATGGAAGGCAAATGTCTTATCTCTTCCCTGCTTCTTCTCCCATGGTCCGGCAGTCTGCTGTATGGAGGCGATCGAGGCTCTCGATGTTGAAGCCCCCGCTGGGCGATGGCAGATCCCGCAAGTAGACCAAGTCCTTTTGGAGCAGTTACTGTTTCAGACTTTCACCAATGATAATTCTTTTATTCAGGAGGCAGTTTCTTAAAAGTAACCATGAAGTAAAGGAGAGAGTAGAAGAGTACATCTTTGGAAGTTAACCCTTTGTTGAGCACTGGTAACAGTGAAAATACATACTTTGGTATCAATGCATTTCTTTTCCATACAAAAACATTGCTGTTTTTATCTTAGTGCACTGAACATTCGTATCTTGACTGCATTTTCCTTCTGAGATCGGTAAATTTAACGCTCATGTTCAGTGCCTTCTGAGTTTTTACATCCATAAATTTTGTTTTAGTATATTACATTATCTAAGCATACTATATTCCATTATTATACCAAGAGGTGAAATTAAAGCTGTTTCAACCAAGTATAGAACAGATAATCGTGCATGGTTGATTGGAGAGACAGTTCAAAGTACTTTCTGTGCATGGGTCACTGTCTTTAAATCAACAAAAATTTTAAGTACAATTGCAACAAAAATAAAGGATGCTGGATGTGCCCAGCATGTCAGGCAGCATTACTGGGCTAGAATCAAGAGTCAATGTTTTGTCAAGGCCCTTTCAACAGACCTGAAATATCACCTTGCAAAATAAGCATTTATTTCTTCTTCTTGATAAATAAAGCACAGTTAATACATTATTTATTTTGTTCTTAATATTTTCAGAATTATTATTTTGTCAAGAAAATACTGGTAATAAAACAAATATTTCTCCACATGAGTGTTTCATAACCGGCTTTGGTTTTAATTGCCTAAGATTGAAAATCTGGGTGAAACCTTTCTGTGCAGTTTGTTAATATCTAATATTATTTTAATATCTAATGTCTAAGCTATTTACATATATCTCAAGGCTGGTGGAAGAACTCTGAAAATGATTTGTGTTGCCATACCAAAGCCTGCATTTATTGGACATTATTATCATTATAGACAATCACCCTCACATCAGTCTGAAAATGGGTTTTGGACCAAAACGTTGCCTATTTCCTCCGCTCCATAGATGCTGCCTCACCTGCAGAGTTTCTCCAGCATTTTATCTACCTTAAACTTATCTCTGCTAGTTTTCGACTCGCCTACCCTGAAAAAAGACGCGTACCTTTTGAACCCTATCTATGCACTTCATAATCTTATAAACCCCTATATTGTCACCACTCATTTTTCTAAGCACCAATGGGAACAAACCTAGGCTATCCAATCTCATGGAGTGTCAGGCTATAGAATTTCATAGAGTCATACAGATTGGAAACAGGCTCTTTGGTCCAACTTGCCCACGCCGACCAACATACCCCATCAATACTAGTCCCACCTGCATGCATTTGGGCCATATCCCTCTAAACCTGTCCAAATATTTTTTTTTAACATTGACAGTACCTGCCTCCTCTGGCAGCTCGTTCCATATGCCTACCACTTTTTGTATAGCAAAAATAGTTGCCCTTGAGTTTTCTATTAAATCTTTCTCCTCCTCACCTTAAACTTATGTCACCTGGTTTTTGATTCCCCTACTTCTGATAATAGTAATGTTACCAAGAAACTGTAAAAATGTTGGTTCTTGGGAACTCAGAATTGAACAGGAGACCAAAAATTCAATTCACTTAAAAAGTAGCTTTAAATAAATTGTTGTTCAAAGTAACCTCTTAGTAGAGCAGGTAACTTGCAGATTTAAATGTTGGGAAATAGCCTGAAGAATGAACACCTTTTCCCTTTGTAATTGAAACAGTGGAAAGCAGTATTTAATGGTGCAAGAGTATTTTTTAGAAACTTTAGAACCTTAGGTTTATAACATTCTTTTGTTTGTAATGGCAGGTTTGCCAATGATGCACTTGGAAGCTCAACAAGCAACCTTTCAGTAGGAGAGTCATCGTCCTCCATCCCACCTTGTGTACTTTTATCCTGGTTTGGAGAAAGTGGTAAAAGTTACAACTCTTCCAGCAATTTGCCATCCCCTAGCAGCTCAACAGGACCATCGTCTGAGAGCCTAAGCCCAGAAAAACAGAGATTTAAGGTAATTTACAACTAGCTTTGTGTGTGCATAGATGATCAAGTAAATTATTCAGCCTGGTGGTTAAGTGATTAACAAATTAACATCTGAAGAGAAATTACACCTCTTATTTTCTCTAACTCAGAAGTGCTATTAAAGATAAATTGGCCCAGAATTTGCCTGATCCAAACTATCTAAATTTCCATTGGATTGTACAATGCCCACCAACCTTTAATCAAAACACTGGATTCTTCCATACCTGATATTGGTTGAGTCTCGTACAGAAAACCAATTTCACCGGCTCTCTGTATCCTGGGGACAGACAGGAAAGTCTGAGTGGTAACTTAATTTCAAATGGAAGTTGGCATAATAAAGCTCCAATTGTACCGTCTTCCTTAAAAAAAAATGCTTTTAAATAGGATTAAAAGGTGTTGCCATGCACAAATCACTGAAAGTTCACAGAACGTTAGGATGATGGTGTATTTGCCTCTATTGCAAGTGAATTTGCAGACGAGGAAAGACATCTGACTGAAATTAAGTACCACCATGGGGATACTGAAGTCTGAATATTGTGTGCACATCTGGTCTCCTACCTCAGGAAAGATGTTTGTGATTGAGAGAGTTTTGGCTGATTGATTCCTGGAATGGGGAGATTGTCATATGTAAAGAGAAACAGTAGATTGGGCTAATGCCATTGGGTTTAGAAGAGTGTGAGGTGATTCTTTGAAAAAAGCAAATTATGGAAATTGTTCAAAATCAAAGTTGAGAGTTTCAATATAAGTGGTTGAACATTCAGGACATTAAATGAGATGGTGGTGAACAATGAGATTTCTCTACTAAATGAGGTTAAGAAAGCTCAGTTGCTGAATATATTCAAGATGGAGATAATTATGTTTAAAATATTTAAAATAATCAAAGAACGGAAGATTACTGCAGAAATGGTCTGCTGGGTAAAAGATCAGCCAGGATCTTATTGACTAGTGGGAGCAGGTTCAAGAGACCACTTTTATTACTTATGTTGTTATATTTATAAGTTAGTGTCAGATGTCATTAAAATTCATTCCAAATCAGAAATAAGTACAATGCAAATCTCGGTGCAAAAGAAAAATATCTTTTAAAAATACCAACAAAGTGACTTTGGGTTTGGCATCACCTCCATTTTTGTATATAAAATTGATCTGCTTTGACTTGCCATAAATGCAGGAAATTTGCTTTTCTGTATGGTGCTTCAGCTCTTTCAATAGATTAAGTGAGCACTAATAGGGCGCCGTGCGCGGCAGCCTCACCAGCAGTTTGTCCGTCCTTTCACCCTTTTTGTTATTTTTAGTCTGTCTAAAGTATGCTTTTGGAGGTTTATTAGTCTTTTTGGGGGGGGGGGGAAGAGGGGAAACCGTTTCCCAGTCACGTCCTGGTCGAGGATGCGTCTTTTTCTTCGAGTCGCATCTTCGCCCCCCCCCCCTCGCGGTTTACCATCTGGATTGGCGCGGCCTTTCCTGCCGGAGACCGACCACAGCTTCAGCAGCGGCGCAGCACTGAATTACCTTCACGGAGCATGCGATGCCTTACCAGGTATCGCTGTTTTGAGGCTCCAGAGTGTAGTTTGCGTAGCTTCTAGCCGCGGGCGGTGCTGACTTTAACATTGCGGAGTCCTGGGATCCTTTGCTGGGGGTCGCCAGTGTTGAATCTCTGCCCAGCTCGGCCTATGGACTTCGGGAGCCACAGTCTCCGGTAGGAAGTGGCCGATTCAGAAACTCCAAGCTGCTGAGTGTGTTATTCCGTTCCGACGTCGGAGTTCCAATCATCCCGGCGAGAGGGCCTGAACATCGGGCCGCCGTAGCGGTGACTGCAGAGGGCTCAAAGGCCCCGACCACGGGTGAACAATGAGGAAGATGATTGAACTTTATTGCCTCCCTTCACAGTGGGAAACATTGATTCCACTATGTGGAGATGTTTATGTTAAATTCTATTGTGTATTGCGATCTTTTTATTCGTATGGCTGTATGGTAACTCAAATCTCACTGTACCAATTGGTGCATGTGACAATAAATGTAACTTGAACTTGAATATATAGAACTATAATAGTGCAAGTGGTTGAAAACGATCTGTATGGTCGATCTGTAAAAATAGTGCATTATTTGCGCATGAATTTCCTCAGCAAAGCGGTGTCTAATCCAGTTTTCGGGTGATCATTCGATTGACAAAGAAACCTGTTACGCAAATGATGAGAGATGGCAGAACTCTAAGATGCAGGGGAATCTAGATGCCCTGGTGCATAATTTGCAAAAGCCTCGAACACGGATAGAGCAAGTAATTGGAAAAGCGACAGACATTATCTCAAGTGAAGTGTTTAGTCAAAGTTGGCAAATGTGGACTGTAAAAATATCAAATAAAATCAAATATTAGAGGTCATATCTTTAAGTGGCGAGGGGCAAAGTTTAAAGGAAATGTGTGGGGCATGTTATTTTACACTGGAATACGCTGCCGAAGTGTTGATTACGATTGAAGCAGATACTTTAGTCGCATTTAAAAGACCCTTGGACAGGCTTATGGCCAACAAGGAAATGCAGGGATATGGATTATGTGCAGGTAGATAAGTGATGATCTTGGCATCGTATTCAGCACAGAGATGCGGGGCAAAAGGGCCTGTTGTGCTGTACTGCCTTATGTTCAACTAAACAAAACACGGACCCATTGGGTCCCCCTCCCCCAACGCAATATTCCGCCACTCACCCACACACGAGGCGATGTTAAGGGGAAAATGGCGATCCCGGCCCAGCAAGCCTCTCCCAACTGCACAGGCGCGGCTGACGGGCCCTCATTGTGATGCCAGAGATGCCCGTTGTGACGCCAGTCAAAATGGCAATTTCAAAATGGCAGCGGGATGCATTAAGTATAGATGGTCAATGGGCGGGGGTGGGGAGGCTGGTTTGTGTGATGTTTTGGGCTGATTACACACCTAAAAAAATGTGCAGTCTTGGCAGAGCAGATACCTAGCCAAACTCTGATACATCTGCATAGGATGCTTTCTACAGTGTATCTGTAGAAATGTGTAAGAGTTGTTTGAAACATACTGAATTGTGTGTTCATTGTTACTGACTTAACTATCAGGAAAACTAGTTTTCCACTCTAAATGTAAACCAAAATCCTAATTTCTGCATTGAATTTAAATTGGAAATCATTGCATTTAGATTTATCCTTCAAATTCTCGTACCTTTAATGCCGTTTCTACTATATTAGTAAATTAATAATCATCAGGATTGTATATTTGGATATCATGGCATGCTTTGCCCATTGATTTCAGAGCTTATCTTGTGTTCAAATGAATTTTACTCAAAACTATAAAATGTACGAATGTAAAAAAAATGCTGGATAGAAAGATACAAATTGGCTTGATGGTGTATGAAAGATTGCTGTTTTAGATCAGAGACCTGTGAGCAGCAATGTGTTGCAGCAATTTGTGGCAACACCGCTAGACAGTGGGGATGGTGGTATTTATTATGCTTGCCTTCATCAGTTAGGGCACTGAGTACAACAGACTGTAGGAATCTTGAGCAACATACAAGGTGCTGAAGGTACTCAGCAGGTCAGGCAGCATCTGGAGGGGGAATGAACAGGCAACATTTCGCGTCAAGACCTTTCTTCAGGCGGAACGGTTGCTGCCTGGAGTGGTGGAGGTAGATGCGATGGTAGCATTTAAGAGGTTTTTAGATAAGCATGTGGATATGTTGGGAATGGAGAGATATGGATCATATGCCAGCAGATTTGATTAGTTTATCTTGGCATCGTGTTTGGCACAGACATTGTGGGCCATAGGGCCTGTTCCTGTGCTGTACTGTTCTACGTTCATAACATAACATAATTTCTCAATCAAGAAAGAGTGGTATTTCCAGCCTGAATCCAAGTAATGTACCTGATCTTCTCCATGCGTGCTAGGTTTAAGGTTATTGTCACGTGTACCAAGGTATAGTGAAAAGCTTTGTTTCGCATGCAAGTCCAACGGACCTAATATAATATACAGAAATACAACCAAGTCAATTTGAAATACAGCAGATAGAGTAAAGTAAAGTGGTAGAGTAAAGGGTGCAAAATATAGTTCTAAGCATTGTAGCACATCTGTGCCATAGACAAGGTCCAATGTCGACAATGGGATAGAGTTGATTGGACAGTATCCTAGCTTATGGAAGGACCATTCAAAAGCCTGATAGCAATGGGGGAGAAGGTTGTTCCTGAGCAGGGAGAAGAAGGAATGATTAGGATGGGACAAGTCTTTGATTATGTTGGCTACTTTTCTGAGGCAGTATAAACTGTAAATGGAGTCAATGGAATGATCGGGTTTGTGTGAGGGACTGGGCTACATCTACAACTCTCTGTAATTTCATGTGGTCTTGGGCAATGCAGTTCCCAAACCAAGCTGTGATGCAACCTGACAGTATGGTTTCTATGGTGCAACTATAGAAGTTTGTAAGAAGCACTGGAGACACACTGTATTTCCTCAATCTCTTCTGGAAGCAAAGGCATGGGTGTGCCTTCTCGAATGTCGCAACAATGTGGTTGGTCCTTGACAGATTGTTGATAAGATTAATGCCAAGGAACTTGGAGCTCTCAACCATTTCCATTTTGGCACCATTGATGCTGATGTAGTAGCCATGCTTCCTGAAGTCAATATCTTGCCCCTTTGTCTTGCTGACATTGAGGGGGAGGTTATTGTCCTGACATTGTGTACTAAGTTCTCTATCTTCTTCCTCTATTCCGTCTTGTCATTGTTTATGATCTGGCCCACCAAAGTGGTGTCATCTGCAAAATTATATATGAAATTAGAGCTGAATTTGGCCACACAGTTATGAGTGTATAGGGATTATAGTAAATAATCCCATATAGGGGAATGAGAACGCATCCTTGTGGGGCAGCGGTGTTGAGAGTTATTGTGGAGGAGGTGTTATCACCTATGCTCACTGCTTGTGTCTGTAGATCAAAAAGCTACAAAAACTGGTATATATGGAACATTTCTCATTCAGTCCAGCTCGGGTCTCCTCCTTTACCTTCTTTGGTTTATTAATGCCTGTATTAATGCTACTTCCTTCTCACATAATGAATTATAACGTTTCAGCAGCTGTGTGGCCTTTTTTCACCTTGCATTAACATTTACATCTTCTCCAACTTCAACTTCTCCATTTCTGTTTCAGGATATAGGTTATCTACCTCAACACAAGTACTCCTGCATATAGCGTGAATTAACTTCCTCGCGTACTGTTTCCCGCAAGGATTCCATTTCATTCTCAAGTCTCTGGTGATGGCCAGCTATGTTTTTATAAAATGTTGTTCATAGAGCCAGAGTCATACAGCATGGAAACAGGCCCTTCAGCCCCATTTGTCCATGGGGCCAAGATTATTTTGTTATAGAAGTAATTTACCATTCCACCTTATATACTGACCCTTTTATTTTTCACTCACCTGTCTCTGTACTTGATAAAACTCATCACATTTCCAACCTTTTCCCATTCTAATGAAAATGTTTATCACATTTCATCTTAATAAACGCTGTCTGAGCTGCTGAGTATTTCTTATAACTTTTAGTTGTTTTGAATGAGCTACTCAACTAGTCGGTTCCAAACTCGGCTAAATAGCTTGAGATAGTTGTAGCTTCAAACTCTTAAAAAATATGGATTTAAACTCAGTTTGAAGCAAAGTTCACGCGGGATGTCAATAAACATTATGAGGCAAAGACACAAAGAAATAATCAGATTTAACCAGGGGTCATAGAGTCATAAACATGTAAACAGGCCCTTTGGCCTAATTTGTCCCAATTTGTCCATGCCAACCAAGGTGCCCAATCTACACTATTCCCAAATACTCCCATTAGGCCAATATCTCACTAAACATTTCCCATCCAGGTATCTGTCCAAATGTCTTTTATATGTTGCTTTTGTACCTGCCTCAGTGACCACCTCTAGCAGCTCATTCCATACACCCACCACCCTCTGTGACAAAGTGCCCCTGATCCCTGTGGGCTCAGTTTCCTTCCATGAAGCCAATTCTCTGTCCAGTCAGCTAGATCCCGTGTGGTCTAACCATCCAGAGCAGCCTGTCATGCAAACCTTATCAAATGCCTTGCCGAAGTCGATATAAACACTACTACTTTGCCCTCATCAACTATTTTGGTTACTTCTTCAAAGAAATGTAGACATGACACGATCCCCCATGTACAAGATCATTCTGACTATTGTTAATCATTCCCTGCCCGTTCTTGCCGACCACTGATGTTAGACTCACTGGTCTATAGTTCCGAGACTTATCCACATTAGTCATCCTCCAGTCCACTATCACCTCACCAGTATCTAATGATGATTCATATATCTCGGCCAGGGCACATGTACTTTCTTCTTTCGCTCCCACATTGTCCTTGGCTATCAGGCCTGAGCGATTTATTCTACCTCATTCGCCTCAGAACGTTCAACCCCTCCTTGACTGTAATTCAGACTGTCCTCAAGATAGCCCCATTAACTGTCCCAAGTTCTTCAGTCTTTAGGTCTTTCCCCACAGTAAAATCAAACTAGGTCCACACAGATTTGCTCCACACAGAGATGCCAACTTTGGTTTCTGAAGGGCCCCTTTCCCTCTCTAGTTTCCCTCTTTCCCTTACTGTACTCATAAAATACCTTTGGATTTTCCTTGATAATATCTGCTAGCACTATCCCTGCCCAAGAGAATTGTATCAGCAGCTCAGTACATCATACAATCCTGCCCTCCCACATTGACCATCTATACTTCATGCTGCCTCGAGAAAACAGCCAACGTAATTGAGCATTGACAATGCGCCATAGATATTAGATTGCTTTTCGTATTCCACGAATATTCGGATATTGTTGATTTTATTTGTTTTTCACCATAACATGAAACAAAACATAAACATGCATTAGGTATACCCACACCCTCTTTTACTTTTTTTTTGTCGCTGTGCATCTCTTCACATAAATAAATCTTTCAAAAGATTGTCCCGAATAAGCTCTTGAATAAAATGCCATCAATATGACCATCTATTTTAACCCAAGATTGCCACTATTTTCCACAAAATTACACCTTGTTCTTGGAGTCATTCAGCATACAAATCAGCATACCATTCAGCCCATCATATTTGTGCTTACCATTACCCATTTGCTTTGATCCTACATTAATCCTTTTCATTGTGCCCACATTCTCATCAATTTCCCCTTGGATTCTACCATGACAAAGCATGCAAACTCAACCCATATGGTTCCTTGAGGTCACAATTGTATCTATCTGTCAGGTGTTGTGAGGCAGCAGTTCTGCTGGCTGTGCCACAATGTCACCTACTTCTGAAGTTCTATAAGAAACCAAAATAGGCAGATTTTTCATTTTTTACCACAATAAAGTTGATTTTCTCTTCTAATAATTCATTTGTAGAATTCTGTTTCCATTTCAAAGCTGCTTTGCTGCAACTAGTTTGAGAAAAAACATGTTTTTCCATTTTCTAATTGACTGTGGATCTTGCCCATCCATGTTTGTTTCTCTTTGGCTCATATCTCTTGTTTATTTCAGTAGTGTGCATTTGAATATTAATACTCTTGTTATTTTGGGTAGTCATTTACATCTAATTTAAGTAAAGAACTTATTACCATTCAGAATCTTTGATTTACAGAATTTCACCTACATTGATGACTTTAGTCCCAGTAGCACAAGTTCTGCTGATTTGAGTGGATTTGTTGCAGAACCAAATTCTACAGGGCGCTCACACATATTGGGACTATCCTCTGATGAAGTAAGTAAATTATGAATAGAAGTAAAATTGAAATACTTAGGTTTGTTTTATTATGGATCCAACATTAAGAATAAGGCAGGCATTTTTATTGGAAAGGTAGTTTACTGTATTTTCTTTGCATCTCCTTGGGGATGAAAAATGTATCTGCTTCCAGTAGTGTCTCAAAAATGTGCTTTAGTGATAATGAGCTGCTTGGTGTGATTGTCTCTGAACATGCTTTCAATCCTGTCATGACATTTTCCATCATCAACTCACCAATGAGGTGCCCATGATATATTCACTACCTAATAGGCATTCAAAAGCAATGAAATATAATTCTTCCTCAAATTTGATGTATTTTTACTTGGACCCAACTACTGTAACAAGGAGAACTGAATTGAATCCCAGGTGGACACAACATTCTGTAGTGACAGACCCATTCTTTCTCTCCAGAGATGCTGCCTGTCCCGCTGAGTTACTCCAGCATTTTGTATCTACCCTTGATTTAAAACAGCATCTGCAGTTCTTTCCTACACATGAATTGAATCCCAGTTTGCTTTTACCCAAGAGGAGGGAAAACTGAACTTCTGATGTTAAAATTGATTGAGGAACTGAATTGTACTTTGGATTATAAGATTAGACTTTCACTTTTAGAACTAAATTTAATTTAATTCTAGGCAGTCTAATGGGATAACATAGTTTGTGGTGAAATGATTTAAGTAGGGCATTGAGTAAGATGATGAACATAATTGATATGTAAATTTTCAAGTAATAGACCTTTCTGAACTTTGGACTTTGGATGACGAGGAATTTTAATCCCCATATTTCAGGGAATTAGAATTAAAATTTCAGGACGGATGTTCAGCAGCTGTGGCAGAGCTTGCACACCATCACTTCCTAAAAGACAAAACCAAGCAGTAGCTCAATTGACAACGGTGGATTATTCCCAGACAAGATCAATACTTTCTACTGATTTACTCGCTTCGAAATGTCAAACTTTCCATTTCGTCGTTCTTCACATAGCGCAGGAGTCGACCTTGTTGAGTTGATGGTATCAGGCAGATCCTTTGTCCCAGGTTTCCGTTGCCATTACTACACAGGCGGGTAGGAGTGATCGTTCGCAGACGATAAAAAGAAACAGATCTTCCAGTCGTTATTTCCAGTTTAATTGATTCTTTATTGAAGTAGTTGTACAGACAAAGTGAACATAGCAGATCCGTGTGCGGACATGGCGTCGAAGGATGAGAAGCCGAAGCAAAGAATTGGAAGCCAAATAACCGAACGGACACCAAGCCGAAACACCAAATAGCCAAAAGCGTACGAAGCCGAAACGCCAACTAACCGAAAGGGTGGGACGCCTGAAAGCAAACTCACCGAAAGGCCGCTCTGCCGATACGCCAACTTACCGAAAGGCTGCGACGCCTACAAGCCAACTCACCGAATGGCCGCTCTGCCGAAAAGTCAAATAATGGACATGACGTCGCTGGGGGGGGGGGGGGGGGGGGGGGAGGGGAGGGGGGGGAATTGTCAGCGATTGGTCCAGACCCCCACGTCCATCACATCACTGGCCAATGGAGACAGGAGGGTGGGGGTCATTTTCCCACACAAGCCATAGGTGACTGGGCACTCTGAACCCGAGCACCAAGTTGTCAGCGGCCGAAGGAGCGCATCCCTCGGGACAGCCCCCACTCTTGCACGGCCGCGGCCGCCCTCCGCCTCGTCTCCGCTGTTCAGCCGCACTGTGACGGGCTGTGTGGCGGCAGCGCCGTGTGGAGCAGAGGTGTGGGACAGGCTGGTCCCTCCGCCCACCCAGAGTCACTGACAGCGATGCACCGCCATCGGACCACAACCCCCACACCAGGGTAATTCACCCCGATCCCCGGACCCCGACCCACACACGGGTTGATTCACCCCCGACACCCACACCGGGTGATTCACCCCCCACCCTTGCTGCTGGGACAGACGGCTCGGGGCATTGGCACCATAATAAATCGCTTTTAAAACATGGGGGACACACAAATTCCCTGGTATGCTGATGACAAGTGTGCATGACAATGAACTACTTTATCTCCTCCCACTCTCCCCCCCCCCCCCCCCCCCCCCCTTGACAACAAGAAGCACATTTTATTTATTGTTTAAACACAGTAATACCGTCTGGTTGCCTGCATAACACACACAAGCTCCCACGCACAAAACACCAGATAATCTGTAATCTGTTTTAACCGAAGATGGACACAAAGCTGGAGTAACTCAGGGGAACAGGCAGCATCTCTGGAGAGAAGGAATTGGTGAATTTTCGGGTTGAGACCATTCTTCAGACCTGAAGACTGAGTCTGAAGGGTCTCGACCCGAAACGCCACCCATTTCCTTCTCTCCGGAGAAGCTGCCTGTCCCACTGAGTCACTCCAGCATTTTGTGTCTATCTTTGGTGTGACAGTTGTCTCATTTCATCGGCTTCTTGTATTGCGTGCATGGAAGAGATGCTTTACATGTTGCTTGTATCTATTCATCCAAGTGTGCTCTTAATGAAATCTCACATCTTTGCGAGGGAGGGATGGAATGGATGTAACCACCGGCTAAAGCAAAGGCATAGTTAGGACAGGGAAATAATTAACCAGGTTCCTGAACGTAAGAACTATTTATACATGTAACATTTTTGTTTTTAAATCAGTAACTCTCTTTTGAGCTTTAATGCCGATCCCGTCCTGTGGGAAGGGTTTGCGGCAGCTGGTATCATAGTGCCTTCATCGTTGGTAGGTGCTGATCTTTCACGGACCGCTGTCAGTGCCAGTTTTCCCAACTTTAATAGCCGCTCTGCATTAGTGGAGTCAGACATGAATCTGCTCTATGATCTTTGGCAGTGACTTGTCCGTGCTGCGATTGCCACGGAGGCTTTTCGACGTCAGATCTGACGCCGAGCGGACATGATGTCAAAAAGCTGAAAAAACCCAAAAATACTTAAGCAAAGTCTATGATCGTTGGAAAAAAAGATCTTACTTATCGAAAAAAAAAACAAATACCAATCTCTTTGAATTGCTGACATCGAAAAACTGAAAAAGAACATTACATATCGAGAAGGAAGGTATTACTGTGTTTAAACAATAACTAAAACGTGCTTCTTGTTGTCAGAGGCGGGGGAGTGGTAGGAAATAAAATTGTTCGTTGTCAGTCACACTTGTCATCGGCCCGCCAGGGTATTTTGTGCCCCCCATGTTTTAAAAGCGATTTACTATGGCTGCCAATGCCCGAGCCGTCTGTCCCTGCGGCCGGGGTAGGGGGGGTGAATCACCCTGTGTGGGTGTCGGGGGTGAATCACCCCGTGTGTGGGTGGAGGTCGGGGGGTGAATCATCCTGAAGTGGGGGTTGGGGTCCGATGGCGGTGCATCGCGGTAAGTGACTCTGGGTAGGTGGAGGGACCAGCCTGTCCCACACCTCAGCTCCACCCGGCGCTGCCGACACACAGCCCGGCACAGTGCAGCTGCACAGGGGAGACGAGGCAGAGGGTGGCCGTGGGAGAGTGGGGGCTGTCCCGAGGGATGTGCTTCTTCGGCCGCTTACAAATTGGTGCTCGGGTTCAGAGTGCCCAGTCACCTATGGCTTGTGTGGGAAAATAATCCCCACCCTCCCGTCTCCATCAGCCAGTGATGTGATTGAAATGGGGGTCTGGACCAACCCCCCTCCCCCCCAGCGACGTCATATCCGTTATTTGACTTTTCGGCAGCGCTGCCATTCAGTGAGTTGGCTTGTAGGCGACGCAGCCTTTCGGTGAGTGGGCGTTTCGGCAGAGTGGCCTTTTGGTGAGTTTGCTTTTAGGCGTCCCACCCTTTCGGTTAGTTGGCTTTTAGGCGTCCCGCCCTTTCCGTTAGTTTGCTTTTAGGCATCCCACCCTTTCGGTTAGTTGGCTTTTTGGCTTCGTACGCTTTCGGTTATTTGGTGTTTTGGCTTTGTTTCCGTTCGGTTATTTGGCTTCCACTACCTTGCTCCGGCTTCTCGTCCTTCGACGCCATATCCGGGTACCTGCAGATCCTCTTTATTCTGATACAAATTGTAGCTTTCTGTTGTTACTATCTGATCTGGTAAGAACTGGATTCTCTCTCCCGTGCCTGCTCGTCTGATCTGCCCACACCCTCCCCTGGTATGATGTCTGTAACGTTCAACTACGTATCAAAAGTGCACCCCGAAGTGTTCAAAATAATACTGCTAGAAATATCTAGACAAGATAATATAAGATGCTAACAGTAACTAGCCTAAGGATGAATGGCTCCTACACCGCCATTGGATGAATTACAGGTATCAATGTACAGGAGAGAAATTAATAATCTGATTGTATAGAGTCAGAACAGCACTCAACATCAGCAAGACCAAAGATTGTTGAATTCAGGCAGGGAAAACGGATCCATGAGCCTCTCCTCATTGATGGGATGGTGGTGTACAAACTAAACTGCATCAAAATCCTGCCATGCTTAGCTCTGAAGATCTGTTCTGCACCTAGCACATTGATGCAACTGTAAAGAAAGCTCATTATGACCTGTACATCCTTAGTAAATTGAAGAGATTCCGGATGCCACAGAATATTCTATCAAATTTCTCCAGATGTATGCTAGTGTACGTACTGACTGGTTGCATCAAGGGCTGGTTGAGTAACTCAAATGCCCAGGAACATAGGAGGCTGCAGAGACCAGTAGACATTGCCAAGACCATCACCGGTACCTGCCCATCATTGAAGGGATCTACAGGAGGTGTTAACTCAGAAAAGCAGCTGATATCATCAAAGACCATACCACCACATGCTCTCATTTTGATACTACCATCAGGAAGAAGGTACAGGAGCCTCAGAGCCGTGACCTCCAGGTTCCAGAACAATTCCTTTCCAGCATCCATTAGGCCCTTGAACACTGCACAATACTAACCACAGCCTCAGTAACTCGAGATGTTGTCTGACCTGCTGAGTTACTCCAGCATAAAAACATAGAAACATAGAAAATAGGTGCAGGAGGAGACCATTTGGCCCTTCGAGCCAGCACCGCCATTCATTGTGATCATGGCTGATCATCCACAATCAGTAACCCGTGTCTGCCTTCTCCCCATATCCCTTGATTCCACTAGCCCCTCAAGCTCTATCTAACTCTCTGTCCTTCCTCAAATTAGGAGACCAAAACTGCACACAATACTCCAGATGTGGTCTCACCAGCCCTGTACAGCTGCAGAAGGACCTCTTTACTCCAGTACTCAAATCCTCTCGTTATGAAGACCAACATGCCATTAGCTTTTTTCACTGCCTGCTGTACCCGCATGTTTACTTTCAGTGACTGGTGTACAAGGAGACCCAGGTCTTGTTGCGCTTCCCTTTTTCCTAATCTGACACCATTGAGATAATAATCTGCCTCCTTGTTCTTGCCGCCAAAGTGGATAACCTCTCATTTATCTACATTATACTGCATCTGCCATGCATCTGCCCACTCACTCATCCTGTCCAAGTCACCCTGCAACCTCCAAGCATCCTCTTTGCAATTTACACTGCCACCCAGCTTTGTGTCATCTGCAAATTTGCTAGTGTTACTTTCAATTCCATCATCTAAATCATTAATATATATTGTAAATAGTTGCGGCCCCAGCACTGAGCCTTGTGGCACTCTACTCGCCACTGCCTGCCATTCTAACAGGGACCTGTTTGTTCCTACTCTTTGTTTCCTATCTGCCAACCAATTCTCTATTCATGTCAATACCCTACCCCTAATATCATGTGCTCTAATTTTGCCCACGAATCTCCTGTGTGGGACCTTATCAAAGGCTTTCTGAAAGTCCAGATACACTACATCCACTGGCTCTCCTTCATCCATTTTACTTGTCACATCCTCAAAAAATTCCAGAAGATTAGTCAAGCAGGATTTCCCCTGCATAAATCCATGCTGACTTGGACCAATCCTTTTACTGCTATCCAGATGCGCCGTTGTGTCCATCTCAGTAACTATAATCTATTTATATCTGAATTTATACTTTGATTTGGTTGCACTACAAACTTTTGTTTTGCACTGTTGTAGTTTGGTTACCTAGTATTGCTGATTATTAATTTATTGTAATGGTTATTGTACATTTATTTGTGTGTTATGGCATTAATGGGCCTATTAAGCTGCAGCAACTAAGAATTTTATTGTTCCATTGCCAGTACATTTGCCAATTAACACTCTTGGCTCTCTTGATCAAATTCAGCAGGATATGAAACATGATGTAAACGTGCCCACTATAATTGTTGGGTGGTAGGTGGATTGAAGGAAGGGCTTGGACAGGTATCTTGAACTTATATCTGTTGATCATTTTTTCATTAGGCTTGCATATACTGAAGGTAGATTTCCACTTCAAGCTAAGAGCAGCAGGAACATTTTGATCAAGTTCATCTACCCCAGTCTTCATGATCTAGTTCCGCTTTATGAAGAAGGGTCCTGTCCCGAAACATCATCTGTCCATTCCCTCCACAGATGTGGCCTGAACTATTTGAGTTATTCAGCACTTTGTGTTGTGCTCCAGATTCCAGTATCTGCAATTCCTTGCGATTCCACTTTATGTACTCTGTTAATACAGAAACCTCGAGACCAAAGTCCTCCCATAATCTGAAGCTCCCTCACTTCAACATACTAAAGATTCCGACCCTAAACATTCATTCTCCCCACCATTGCAGCATCATGGATATAGTGTGTACCATTTACAAAGTTACTGATATAGGCTGTTTAAAAAGCACATATCAAATCAAAAACCTCCTCAACCAAGAAACACAAGTGTCCCAAGTGCATAGGAATACCATCACCTGCAGGTTTACCTCCAACACAAACACAATACTCATTTGGAAGTATATTGCTATTCCTTCCCGTTGCTGGGTTTAAATCCAGGAACTCCCTACGCATTAGCATTGTCAGGATAATTTCACCAGAGCTGCACTGGTTAAAGAAGATAGCTCGTCATCATTATCTTTTCGAGGGAAGTTCAAAGGAGCAAAGTGTTGGCCATGACAGCAAAAGCCTCCTCCAAAAAAAAAAAGAACATCTTCATCAGTAACCCACAGGGCTCAATATAAAAGTATCTTTCGACCCAATTCTAGGCAAATGCACAGACCACCTCCAACCCTCATCTCTGTTCCTCTTATGCAGGCATTTCCTGCCTAATAGCTGGTCTCTCAATCTGCTGGTTGGAGAACAGATAATAAAAATACAAATAAAGAAGTGAGTGGCATCTTGGATTACAACATTGAACTTGCATTTCTCAGGCCTAAATTTGGCTCTTGGCATGTTCACAAAAGGAAGATGACATTAAATTGAGCAAAATCTCCCTGGGGAGCTTTATTTTGTATTAGTTCCAACTGTACTGGAATTGCTGGTATGAAAGATCATGAAGCCACAATTGCTGTAGTGACTTTAGTTGTCTGTTACCCTGATGCATACACAGATTTTGCTATTTTTAAATAAAGGACCAACAGAATAATACACAGTATAATACACCAGAATAATACACAGTAATAAAATAGATTTGATCTCTGTTTAATTATTGGTCTCCTTCCTGGAGACCAATGTTGCCACCTAATCATCATATTATGCAATTTCTAAAATAAATTCAAGATCCTGGATATATTTAAGATGTGGATACTATTACAAGGGTTGGAATCATGGAATGCAATTGGAGTGAAGTGATTTGAACAGCAACAAAGCAAGATACTTTTTCATTGCTGCGACACATTGTTCATCTCATTACATTTAAAAAGTACATATTGGGCATTATTTGAGAAATAAATAATTATATTAACATTTCTTTGCATCATTTTTTATGTTCTGAAATATTTTTTCTTCATTTCTCTTGTTGCTAACTCGGCAGAGCCTGGATATGATAGATGATAAGGTGAGATGCTTGAAATCATGTTTGGCCTGTTTTGTTTTTAATTTTACCATCTCATCATTAACCTAGTGCACAACATCTTATGTAAACAATCTCTTCAGATGCAATCTGATAGTTATAAATATACCTAATAAATAGCTCGTGGTTTTACTGTTAGGACTTAAGGTACTTATAAATTGTGACAGTGGATGGTTTATAATCTAATAGTACATTTTCTATAACATTTGAAAATAATATCAATTCCTAACATTTGGAACACATCAAAGACATTTCCAAAATGTCTAACCTACACAACACATTTGCAACAGTTTGTCACTTTATATTAAAAATGTAATTAGCATATAACATATTGGGTGGATTTCAGTCACCACAATCAAATAACAGTACCAATTATTCAGTGTCGTGCCCACTGAATTTTTCTATATTATTTCACTAACATTTAAGACAAGTTAACAATGCTAATGAAACTTTAAACAATGTGGTTGTATTGGTGACTCCAGGAAATTTCAACTGGAAAATATAATGCAAGGTATAGAAAGCAGATTAAACAGAGGAAACTTAGACTTGAGAATGATTATTGTAAGTAAAGAAGGGAATCTTAAACTTGAATTAAAGTCTGAAAAAAGATACCACAGTTGTAAGAATTTGTCGTTAGTTAATATCAATGCACCATTTAACAATTAAGGTTTTTTCATTCAATTTTTTTTCTGGTACGTGTTAATGTTCATATTTCATTGATATATATATGTACAGAAAACCACATTGTTCCATGTATTTCATTACAACCTTCCCATTGAGAGATCATACTTGAACAACATTTGGAGAAGTAAGACAAGTGGTACAGCAACTTCCCGTTCTTGCATTAATCTGAACGTTTGGTTACCAGACATTACAGTCTGATTTAAACACTAATAAAAATGAGCACTGTTGGGTTTTATCTTTATCTCAAAATAAGATTCTAGTGTGAGCATTTTTATGAAGGAGCTTTGTTTAGAGAAGTATTCATTATATTAACCAAAAGAAGATTTTAACCAAAGGGACAGAGGTTTAGGGGTAACATGAGGGGGAACTTCTTTACTCAGAGAGTGGTAGCTGTGTGGAATGAGCTTCCAGTGGAAGTGGTGGCGGCAGGTTCGTTGGTATCATTTAAAAATAAATTGGATAGGCATATGGATGAGAAGGGTATGGAGGGTTATGGTATGAGTGCAGGCAGGTGGGACTAAGGGAAAAAAGTTGTTCGGCACGGACTTGAAGGGCCAAGATGGCCTGTTTCCGTGCTGTAATTGTTATATGGTTATGATATTGGCAGAATAAAATGTACATCCTAATAGACTACAAATTGATAGATGGGGAATATCTATCCTGGCAGTTAAGGCCACAAGATTTAACAAAATCATTAGGAAATTTTATTAAGGGGTTGGGGTAAGGATTAGGGGTGAGGATTCTTGGGTCTGGTGGGGGGGGGGGGGGGTGGAAGGGATGTGGAAGACCCTTGCCCTCTTGCAAGTGATGGCTTAAAGTCAACATTAGAACAGAATAAGAAGGCACTGCAATAACAGGGATGTTCTTGCCTTTATTTTAGCTCTCCTTCCTCTTTGCCTCGACCCCTCCCCACCACTGCATTAGCCAGATAGAAAAGAAAAAAAGATTAATGGCCATAGCAGACATAAGTGTCACACATGTAATAGGTAGTTGTTGAAAGTACACAAAGACCTTCAAATATTTTGCACAGCCTTTGACAGATTTCAGCAAGCAGCAGATGATATGTTTGTCTGAAAAATCAGAATAAGTCAACGTTAAAAGGAAGTCAATTTCTGCTGGTAACCTTAAGTTTAAAGATATTGGTAATAACAGCACAATCACTACTATAAATTTATATTTTTACTTTGAAAGATTCTTGATGAAGGACAGTCGCCCAAACATAATCAATGGAAGACTTGTTCTGTTTTGGATTGGACCACACATCAGGTTTCTCATTGGCTTATGGGACTAAACATGGAACAATACATTCCACAATTTGTTGCCAAAAACATTGATGGAGAGCAGTTGCTCCAGTTGGATGGAAACAAACTGAAGGTAAGCAAGTTCGCAAAGAAAATTTCCTATTTTTTGGTTTGCCTTCAATTTAAATATTATAGTCCAACTATGAAAAATGTTTAGGCAGAAACTGCAGATGCTGGTTTATACCGAAGATAGACACTCAGCAGGTCAGGCAGCATCTTTGGGGAAAAGGAATAGGTGATATTTTGGCTCGGAACCCTTCTTCAGACTAAAGGATGGGGGGGGGGGGGGGGGGGGGGGAGCTGGAGGTAAGAAAAGGCCAGAACAAAACAGGGCCGGCAACAGGGGACTTCAGGAAGGGTGGAGTCCATAATGACCCAGTGTTGGCTGGGGAAGATGTACTAACAACTAAAAGGTACTGAAAGTGTTAGCCGAAATCTGAAATATATAAAAATGAGTAACGAATCAATGGTGCTTAATTGTCATATGCACTGGAAACAGAACAATGGAAGTATTTCTTGCAGCATAATTAGCACATTAACATAGCAACACAACAAATAAGAATATGGTAAACAATAACACCATAAATTATCAGCTATACCAAGTAACCAGACTACAATAGTGCAAGCTGAGGTACACGGTGCAAGTTTATACAAAGACTATAGGGTTTGGTGATGAGATAAAGTTTTGCATTGTGATTCTAGATGGTTGATGGCATGAGAAAAACCTGTTCCTGAACCTGCAGGTCATGGTTGGCAGGCTTCCTATACCACCTTCCCTCTAGTACTAGTGAGATGAAAGCCTCATTATCTAGGATTTGATGTGTACCTTATTTGGTTGCAGAGAAATGAATAGTTATTGTTGGAATTGTTTGCATTAATTACAGGAATCATCGTTTGATGAGATACTGTATTGTTCCAATATGTGAGTGGGAGAATAATGTCATTCAGCTGATTAGCAAGCTATCACATTTTTTGTTACCTATTTTTAGATATTAAGAGGACTTGGGGTTGGTGCAGGAAAGTGACACTGAAGTGAAAAATTAACTCTGGCTTTATTATCCTAAGGGAATCTTATTGAAACATATAAGATTATTAAGGGTTTGGACACGCTAGAGGCAGGAAACATGTTCCCAATGTTGGGGAAGTCCAGAACCAGGGGCCATAGTTTAAGAATAAGTGGTAAGGCATTTAGAACGGAGATGAGGAAAAGCTTTTTCACACAGAGTTGTGAGTGTGTGGAATTCTCTGCCTCGGGGTGGTGGAGGCTGGTTCTCTGGATGCTTTCAAGAGAGAGTTAGATAGAGCTTTTTGGGATAGTGAAGTTAAGGGATATGGATAGAAGTGAGGAATGGGATACTGATTGTGGATGTTCAGCTTTGATCACATTGAACGGCGGTGCTGGCTTGAAGGGCCAAATGGCCTACTCCTGTGTCTATTGTCTATTAAATGGCACAGCAGGCATAAAGTATCAAATGGCTTCTTTCTGCTTCTAATGATTATGTTTTCTGCTGATTGCAGGCTCAAACCCAGGTTTCGCAGTTATCGAATAAACAGCTTGTAAATTGGCCAGAACAGAACCAAACAGATCAAAAGCAGAAAATGTTGGCCACATGCACCAGATCATATAGTGTGTGTAAAGAGAATACAAGTCTGTTTATTATAGGTTGCTGATTCTTTTTTAGAAATGCTGATGAATAACATTTCAAAAGATGCAACAACTCGCAATGATCACACAAGAGCACAGCTCACTTGTATTCTCTCATCAGATGCTTTCTAATCCACTGTCTCTATTTTTTATATCTATGTTTGATATCAAGATTTACAGCAGCTGCAGCATGTTCCTTTTTGCCTCCATAGGATCTGAGGTTTATATCTGTTAGTTTTGGCAATCTGATTGATTATGTCAGATTGATCCACTGTCCACAACAACACTGTTCATTAGCACTGATAGAACATTAGAATGTCACCTATGTTTAAAGACTGGATTCTTCCAAGTCTGCTCCAGATAACGCCAAAGATAAACACGAAATGCTGGAGTAACTCAGCGGGACAGGCAGCATCTCTGGAGAGGAGTGGGTGACGTTTCGGGTCGCAATTCTTCTGAAGACTGACACCATGTCATTGCCTTAATCATGACACTAAAGTTGTGAAAGCTTACTCACACTCTTATTAATAAGTAGCAAGCTGTTTGTTTGAAGATGCTGGTCCACAGTTGCTGCATGACCCAATGTGATTTTTTTTTTTGCTCAAGCTATTTTGTTTTTATTAGATTGGGGAGTTATTGTGTCTCCACTCTTGCTAACTTGCACCTTAGTTATGTGATTAGGTATCAAGAGGCGGAAAGAGTTGATTCTAACAGAGAAATGAGGAGTGAATAACATCTTGTAGTGATTTTATTTGGTAATGTTTAAAAGGAAGAAATGCACATTTAGCCACCTTCAAATAAGGTACTTGATGTCTTTTGAATATTTGACTTTCAAGTTTTACCATATATTTTCTTGATATTCTGTCCTGGCTATTAAAGCCTTGATTTCTTATTTTCTCTGTTTTGACAAATTATTTATTTCCAAGAGAAGGCCCAATCTGTTCATAGGTGTGCAACACTTTTATGCCCAGATACAAAGGAGAATGTTCAATCCAAATTGTTTTAGTACCCCACATTAACTGTAATTCCCAATATTGTTTCAATGCAGGTATTGGGTATTAATGTTTCTCAAGATCGAACCATCATCAAAAAGAAACTCAAAGAGTTGAAATCATCAGTTGAGAAAGCACGTAAAGCACAGCTGAAATTGCAGAAACAAAGGGAAAAACAGAGAAAAAAGGAACAGGAACAGCTTCTGAAAAAGAATAAGAAAACAAGCAAGTTAACATTTGTAGCAACCGAACCTGATACTGAGTAAGGATGGTAGAAGTTCTGACTTTAAAAAAGACTGAAGGGATTTAATAGATTCCCAGACTGCTGCATCCTGTGTACAGTTTTGAGAGGTATGCACATAATCTCATTTTACAAACACCTCAGAATTAGTTGTCCTTTGATGCCATCATACAAGGACCTGAAAACAGCAGCTTTTTTAAATTATTGTTAGTTTTCCAATGCATACATTGGCTCGTGTGTAAGACTTCTGCATAACTTCTCTGCATTAAAATTATACAGCATGAAGCCTAATAAACTATTAAAACAACTTGTGGGAAAAGTGATCAACTTTTAAAAAAAGTTTTTTTTAAATGGGGTGGAACTTGGCCTCTGCATTAACTGCAGTCTTGTCCTAGAATTTTCATATTTTAGAAAACTAAAATACACAGTATCTACATTACATACAATTATTAAATCTGCTAACTTTTTGCTCAGCAAAATATTTTCTCATTAATCAAAGACAGCCCCAAATACCAATTCTGAATTATGTATTGTATTGAAATTCATTGCTTTGAACTTCTTGGTAGAAAGCCATGTCAATCGAAAAACCCTGAAATACATGAGGATATAGCTATGGATGAGGGCAAATATGTATTTGACTCCACCAATAAGCAAGTTCTTGACATGATTTATTGAGTAGAATATTATTGCACACTCCATTTTTCTTTATATTTATTACAAAAATGTCATGTTTCAATATTTCACTTAAAGTTACATAAATTAATGATAACGCACTGAAAACATTTCAAAAAAGAAAATAGATTTGAAATAAGCAGTTATGATAATGTTTTGATTTTTAAATTGTCACAACAAAATTATGTGGCAAATGAATAAACTATTGGGAGTTTATTTGTTGAGGATCTAAGGCATGGTTTGATGTTGAAAATGGGGGGGGGGAGTTAACAGACAGCAGTTTAATAATATCTGATCACTGTTATTCTATAGTTACAGATTTTTTTTTTGAAATACCACAATAAGTGGTAAGGTTTATTTATGCCAATTCAGCAATGATAGCACACTACGACTTTGATTTGATTGTTAAGGTAGGTACAAGTAGGTATTGTCTGCATTGATGGATTTGCATAAGATAATTATGTATTTGTGTCTTTAATGATTTGGAACATATCCCATTTGACTGAGAATATCATATTATACCACACTAGGGTTAATGAGGTATTGATTCCTCATTTGGATATTAATCTGCCACACATGTATAAATAATATATTTCCTTAACACCAACATTTTAATTTTTAGTATTCCCATGTATTCTTGCTCATGATTTGAGGGATAATGAAGGCTTTGCTGAGATGATCTTATTGGAAGCATTACTACTTTAGAGGTAATTAAAGAATGCCCTTGTGAAATATAGTTTAGAATGTGATTTACGTATTTAAAAATCTAATTTTCGGCCCCCTTTGTATATTGTTTGAATTAAGCCTGTTCGATTTTTGGATTATATAGATTTGCATTTAGTAGAAACTCTGAGAAAGTCCTAAAAGGTGTCATTTTTCATGTCTTCTCCATCACAATGTAGCCTGTGTATTTTGTTTATGATCACAACAGTTTGTAATTTGAGCCAGTAGTTAATATTTAATGTAAGTGTGAGCAGCATCAAATATTGAACATATTTTTATATGAAATTTTGATAATGTGGCATTACGCACTTTCACCATCACTGTTTTAATTTTAATTTTGCTACTTTGAAAATATTTTGTGGCTGTCAATTTTTGGTTCTCGTGCATTAAAATTAAGCAGCAAAAGAAGTATGGGCATTTAATTAAACTAATTCAACAAAGTTATTGAGGGTTTTTTTCCCATTTAGAGGTTTACTGTAGTTTAGTTTGCCACTGATGGGTGATAATGATCTTGTTTTTAAAAGTACCAGACTAATTAAACTGTTATTCCAGGGATTTATTAGTATTTATTGCTAGTCATAACAAAGTATACATTTGATAGAATATAAATGTACCAGTTATAATAGGTTTATCGTTTGTACATTGCCTTGAGCTGAACCAAGTGCTTGGGTACAAGTGCAGTTTAGCCTAATGAATTGTTCAGACAAGTGGTTTGATGTACTGTATTTCTTTTACATCTCTGACCACTAATGCATTTGAGTTACCCTGCTATATTTCTATCCTACATTTGAAATAATTCCTTCCTATTATAAAAAATATCACCTTTTTAGTTAGCTTTTATTTGCTTCCTTTCGATCAGGTAATCTGTCACCTAACCTACTAAATATAAATATTAAAGCCTGAGAAGAAAGGAAACATAATGCCAAAAGTGACATTTTACATGATGCTGTACAGATGCCTTTCATCCATTTAGGTCAAAAGGAAGATTTATACCAACTCTCCAATTTAGATTGCTGCAATTGTTCCATCTCAATCTCATCTTTCCTAGTTGCAGTAATGACATTTTTCCATATCATTTGTTGCAAGATGTTTTTTGAGCTACATGTAAAATGTTCAATATATAAGCATCAAGTCTCAGTTTAATGACACAATTATGTCAGGTAATTTATCTATTATGTTTTTACACAAGCAAGATATTGTCTCACCATTAATGCTGGATAATTATTCTTTATCTGTCACAAAAGTGAAAACTGCAGAAACATATCTAACTAATTTCTGAAGTTATAATCACCATACTGTAATAAACTGAATCAGTTGGTCTGGTATTTATTGTTTTTGGAGATATTGTGAGAGTGTAGATAACTACTTTCCAGTTAAATACTGTGAAACTGATGGGGGGGGGGGGGAACTGAAAATTAACTTTACATATAATTAATAAATACCCAAAACAGTGAAATAATTCTAACAAATTTCTCAGATAGAGATGGTAATCCACAATAGGAAGACCTGTACAGAAGGGAGTGTTTTTTTGATATATAACAAACTATTAAAGGATGTTGTATTGGTGTTTTTGGTATTCATAATTGTGTAACAGTTAGGTAATTGAAGTAATACAGTTACATGTAGCTGAAGAATGACTGGGCAGCTAACTAAAATAATGCACTGAGGATGTTGAAATTGTTTTTATTTGCTGGATCTACTTAATTGTAAGATAAGTACCAAAAGATGAAAGAATTTACTTTGAATAAAATGTGCACAAATAACATAGCTTGACGTCTGATTTGAAGAGCTATTCAGTGTTCCTCTTCCTGCATGAGAATGAAAACAGTGCCATGCCTGAATTTAGTCTGTGCTAGTGATGTATAGATCCCTATGTTACGTTTACAAACTCTCATTCTCAATGTTTTATTTTAATGTTAATGACTGATGGGAGTTCATAATGACTAGTATGTTTTTTTAATTTTTAAATGCCTGTGAAACTATTTGGATAAATGTAAATAAACAACTTGCCAATGATTAAGCACTGTTGTCAGACAACATGCATTAAACAAGTGAAAAGTATTAACAATGGTTTCTTTATTATTTCACTTTAAAAATTGATTATTGAAAGTTATTTTTCCAAGCACGGCATCATCTTAGAGGTGTATGCTTAATATGGAATTATCCCAATCTTTACAGCGCTATGGCTGGACTTGTCTTTTCACATCCCACAATAAATATTTCCTCACATTATTCCCTAAATAACAACCTTTAGTTACTTTGGCATTTAAACTCGGCGAAAATGATCTTAATCATTGGTTGTAAACTAAATATTCCTGATCAAAAATGTGTCATATCACATTACAAATTAAGTGCCCCAGATGCCTTAAGTGGACAAATGTCCCTGCTACTACTAGAATTCGAAAATAATTTTAACCCAAAACATATTTGAGTCAGTTTTTCCCCAACTGAAATCAGGCATCTTGGAACAGCATTGGGCAGTGATATTAATAAATTACTAGATTCTGTACAAAAGAGGATATATCTAACCTGTACAATGCCAGGTAAAGCTGCGGCTGGTGTTGTTAGAAGTCGTGTTATATTTTATGCAAGAGCATTCTCTCTTCTACTTTTTATGGAAAAGTGCATTTTAAATTGTTTGCTTTAAAGTAAAATTCACTTGGTAGCATCAGTAACTTTTAGATACAGTATGGCAGGGAAACATGCAATGTGTATTCTGAGTATGCTATTATTGTTTTACCCACAGTGGATTGTTGTTCCTGAAAGCCTGTCCCAAACAAGACTTCAAACCGCTCCAAATATTTTTGCTTGTTATCCAGGGGGCACTCATCAGGAGCAACAATAAGCAACCTATGACCTCCCACAAATCAAAACCCCTCTGCTGCTACCCAAACTAAGATTTGTGAAATTTGTGATGACAGCATCTCAATGCAAGGAAATCCAACATTATGCAAGAGAAATCTAAAATAGAAATCTTGGAATTTTGACTTGGACCAAAGGCATCATGAAAGGAAGAAACTGTTATGCTAGAAATTTAGAGCAAATAGCAGATACAATACATTGGTTATTACAATTTTTCGTTTATTAAATACAAAGTAGATCATTAAATTCACAAATCATTATTGCATGATCAAAAAAAGGACTTTTTATTTGTCTACACCCAACTAAAAATTGAATCTTATTTATATAAATTCACAATTAATAAAAATTCAATGAATCTTAGTTACTAGACCAAATGGAAGCTTTTTTTTATAATCTGCAAACAATATTGTGCCTTCTAAGTGGAAACAGGCAAACATTACTTATGACAAGCAGTATGGAACATAAATCAATCAACATAAAATTACAATTAGATATTTCATGCTTTCTTTACAAAAGCCTTTTATACATTTCACAATCATTATGTTTTTGTTCATTGTAAAGTAGAAGTCTATTATGTGAAGTTTTTTTTCCTCAATTTTTTTTAAACGTCCTCCTATCGTTGAATCTGGATCAATGCCTTCAGCATTGTGTACAGCAAAATCATTATATAATGGGAAATAGGTTGGCGTTTTCAATACCATTACCCATCTACATAAGAATTTACTTCTATTTCAAACAATTGGAAACATTCTCAAAATAGGTAATATTCCACTTACGAACAGGAATTATCTTATGATCTATATCATTTCTACGTTACCAAAATTAAGATCCCCTGAATTGACAGTTTTATAATAGCTGCAGAAGTGTAATTTACCACAGTTTGGAAAAGCATATTTTCATCCAAAGTTATGAACGACCAAGCTCACAGTAGAGAGCTTTGTGGAAAATTGTGCCAATAAGCAGTCTATCTTTATAAACAGCGGCAACAGATGTTCCTTGAAGTACAGTTCCATTGTTCACGTACACTTGGGTCACTTTAGGGTCCTTAGAAAGAATGTTTTCAATTCTAATTGCCTGTGTGCAAAAAAAAAAATGTTAACTGAAGCAATAATCAAAACCAAACTTTCTTGCCTATTTGAATGTCATCACCTTGTAGCCCTCCTGAGTTAAAGCTGAATGTATGTTCTTATTTTATCCGTTTAAAATGTTAAGAGATTTATTCAGAGCTGCATTAAAATCAAACTGATTATTATCTCTCTATTTTTAAATGGTCTTCAGATTAAAATAAAAATCTATATAAAAATATAAAAATACCTCAGATTTGGAAAACAGTAAATATTGATGGACATTCAGAATATAACTTCTTATTTCAGTGACAGTGCCATTATATCCTTTTCAAATAAAACACTTTCTAGAATGTTAGCAAACATTTAGCCACAATCAAGTGGTACTCATCATGCCAAGCCTAATTCATTATATGTGATTTAATAGCAAAAGTATTTTTCTATAAAAGCTTAAAAATAAAAATAGTAAAACAATGAATTTCAAATAACAAACCTCAGATCCTGGGGGATTTTCAGGATTGTACAGTAACATTTTCCAGGCATTCCAACAACCACCAGTCCAAATATCTCCAGTTTTAGGATCCACCTGCAGGTTGTCTGGGGCCATTTCCACAGTCAAACTCTTCATGCAGAAGAACCAACATTAAGATTAAGTTCAACAATTATACAGTTATGATTGCTGAAATATATGCATTCTACAATGCATTGTGAAAGTGAATTTGCTTTATCGTCATGATTGTGCAATCTGTTAAAAACAGTCAAAGTACTATACTAGAGAATACAATTAATTGCGACATGAAACAACCGAATCAGAGCAATGTTAATAGTAATTTCTGCTCTCTTTTTACAATTTTGCATAACCCATCGAAACGTTTACCTATGGGAATTTACATAACGTAATCCAATCACTAAAAATGACTTTATATTGGGCAAAATATAACACGGCAGATTTTGTGTCAGGATCAGCCTTGCTATGAAAATTACCTAGTGGAAGTCGTGAGCTTGGAAATACAACAGGCATTTTTGATTTGACCATATCTTGGCAGGAAATCGGAATTAGCCAAAAAGGGAACACCATGTGAGATGCATCCAAGTGTTGAATATCTGGCTTATTTAACTTACTATGCATATAGTGAGCCATTAATTAATAATGATAACATTATTTTGGATGTTCCCTAATGTATAGGTTTTACTATCTTAACATGTAGCTAAATTTATGATTCTATTTAGATTGTAATTTTCTTTACGTTACATAGAAAATAATTTTTCAGTATCTGTCTTTTTCCTTTGGGAGTATTTGCATTCAAGCGTGTTGAATTAAAAAAAATCACAGTAGTAAACAGTTTACAAATTGACAAAAAATTATCAACAAGTACTTGAATAATAAGATTTTTGGAATACCATCAATTTGCAATGTTATCTTTCTAACCTTGTCCGCCTTGACTGACGCGATCTCCCGGTTGCTAAACACTAACTCCCATCGCATTCCCTTACTGACCTTTCTGTTTGGGCAGCTTACAGCCCAGCAAGATGAATATTGATTTATCTAACTTCAAGTAACCCTTGCATCCTCTCTCTGTTCTCCCCCCCCCACCCCCCATCCCATGCTAGTGACCATACTATTTCCACTAGTCCTGCTGAATTTCAATATCTGTATTACTCATTAGCTTCCCCACAGCCAACAACGGAGCATTGTTGGCTCCACCTTACCTTGATCATCGTTGCTGGCTTTGATCTGTCTTTTTGCATATCATTTGTTCTATGTACCTTTTCATATCCCTCTGTTCCCTCTTCCCTGACTCTCAGTCTGAAGAAGGGTCTCCACCCAAAACATCACCTATTCCTTTTCTCCAGAGATGCTGCCTGACCCGATTCCATCTTTTTGTGTCCATTCTCAGTAAACCTAGTTCTTTATCAATTATCTCAGCCCTCGCTCTCATACAACCAAAGATCCCAAGGAGCTATCCCTGGTCCTGTAATCTCTCACCTGTAATTAGTGACACTTCTTTTACTATGCAGAGATGATACCCAACTGTACCTGTATCATAGGATAGGGGTGGCACAGTGGTAGAGCTGCTGCCTCACAGTGCCAGAGGCCCAGGTTTGATCCTGACTATGGGTGCTGTCTGTATAGTTTGTACGTTCTCTCTGTGACCACATGGGTTTTTTCCGGATGATCCAGTTTCCTCCCACATCTC
Organism: Raja brachyura; assembly: GCA_963514005.1. The sequence continues at coordinate 102,868,941 of OY740782.1, read as the reverse complement.
AAAGACGTGCAGTTTTGTAGGTTCATTGGTTTCTGTAAAATTGGCCTAATATATTGGATAGAATTTCTGTACAGGTGATCACTGGTTGTCATGGACTCGGTGGGCTGGAGGACCTGTTTCCGTGCTGTATCTCTAAACTAAATTAAAGGATGCCACAAAATTCATTGGCAAATATAATTTAATCCTGATAAGTGTAAACGGATACATTTTGAGGGGCTAATTATGGTGGAACATGTACTGTAAATGGTATCGACCTATTAAGAAACAAATGGAACTTGGTGCATAAGTCCAAAGAACCCTGAAGGTGGCAGTACAGATAGGGGGATGAAAGTAGCATGGTTACCCTCATTAGCCAGGTTGACTAGGATGTTGACTAGGATATTGGAGACATAAGAGACTGCAGTTGCTGGAATCTTGAGCAAATACAAACTGCTGGAGGAACTCAGCAGTCCACTAAATTCAAAAGTCTGTGAACAAACGATTCAGGCCATTCTGCTGAAAACTTCTCTTTTCATTTTTCCTACCAAAGCACACCTCTCAACATTCTACATAAGAGTTCGGATGATGTATGTTTGCCTATGCACCAGCATGCATATATGCAGACAAAAGAGATTGCAAGTACTAGAATCTAGATCAAAAAAAGAACGCTGGAAACACTCAATGGGTTAAGTAGCATTTGTGAAGACAAAAGACACGTCAATCTTTCTGGTCGACATCCTGCAACAGGACAGAGAGAGGACAGTGAAGATTGTAAATTGCTTAGCAGTACGCAGGGAGGGGATTGAGGCGAGCAGATCACTGGTGAAGATCACAATGGGATAACAATGTTTGAGAAATACATCCTTTGAAGGTTACTACATTCTTCCTCATTTACATACTTTTTGTCATTTGACTTCTTGTCATTTTTGTGTTCCCTACTTCTTATGTCAGTCCATTACTATCCTTCAACTATCCAGTTCTGATTGTTCCTCCAGCTTCCCTTTCCCCTTTTAAGACGGAGCTTAATACCCAGCTGTTTAAATCAGGCATTTTGTTTCCCATCCCAATAAGCATTTTTGTGATTGGACTTTAATTTCTGATTAATTATATCTCTCAACTGCTTTGAATATTTTTCTACATGAGTAGGTTACCATACCATTGCAGAACCAGCACAAATTTGAATTCATTGATCTCAATTGAACTCTTTATTTTCCCACCATTGTTCAACGGGCACGGCCTCTTAACAATGTTCACCTACAATAGTTCTATACCACTGTGGTGTTGCATTACTATAACAATGTTCCCAGGTGACGACTCCTCCCAGTTCAGGCTGTTATATGAATAATGGATCATGACCAGAGGTTATGGAGCACTTAGACTATAATTAAATCAAAAAACTGCCTTTACTACATCATTAATTGTATAACATACCAAGGCAGTGCTATTGCAAATTGAGGGAGACAAGGAAAGGACAGAATTAGTTTATACTTTTTAATGTTTTGTAATAATGATATTTAATTGGCATTGTTCCTAAAATGTTAATATTAACAGGTAATAACAGAGATAAGAACATAGGGAAAAGCCGTTAATCCCTATGGTTGTACAGGGAATGGCAAGCATAAATGACAAATATTAAAAATAAATTTTGATCGTAAACAATTTTAAAATACACAGGGAATTGTCAGATTTTCTCCTGCACCTATTTTCTATGTTTCTATGACTGCAGTTTACGTATTTTGGCACTAAAAATCATGTCCCAATGTTGCTGTCTTAAAGCTTTGGTTTGAAACTAAGAATCTTTTGTCACAGACTTACCTTTATTGGAATTAGAATATGATTTGGATTAATTTTCATAACTTGGATTCTACGACCTGAAGTCTCTGCGAGGAAAATGTACCTAAATTGCAAAAGTCACAAAACTGGATTTATATTGGGGAAATCTTTACTCTCAAGACATTAAAATTGAGATATTAACAATGCAGTATTGATTGGGAATCTTCTATAAATGTCAAGAGTCAGGACTATAGTATATTGTCATACAGTAATATGAACTGGGACAATTAAATTCTAATGGGCCTGTCCCACTTAGGCGACTGCAGGAGACTATGCCGTCGTCACATGGTTGCTGATAGTTGCCTTCATGGTCGTGAGGAGTTCCTGCATTCTGGGAACTAGTCACGGCCTCATTATGGTCGCCGTAAATTTTTCAACAATTAGCGGCAACGAGATTGAAGCCGCCATGGAGAGTAGTGAGAATTCTCGTGCCATAGGTGGGTTGCCAGGAGGTCGAAGGTTCTCGTAGGTTGTAGCAGTGCTGACCGGTAAATTTCATTGGGGAAAAAAAACCGTAAACAGTAGTTTTCAGAACCAAGGATAACCAACCGGTAATGTTAATCTCCGCCGAGCATCACAGCTGTGTATCTCTGGCTTCTTAAAAATTGTCTCCACTCCTTCTCCCCTAGTCTCCCTCTTCTCCCCCCCTTCTCCCACCTCTCCCCCCCCCCTACTCTTTTAAAGGACTTATGTGAGCCTTCTGGTACACTGTGCTTTCACCATCTTAATGTTCATCGTGGTGTGTGTCGTGTGAATTTCACTCAGACAGCGTTCCCACTCTTGCACTGTCCCCGCCTGCATAACGGGCTGGTGAAGGAAGCAATGTGTGTGTGTGTGTTCCACTCTGCCAGTCGCCGGCAATTGCCTGACAAATCACCTAAGTGGGACAGGCCCATTACTTGCAGCAGCACAACAGATATGTGAACATAGAACTCTGTAAAACCCATAATAAACAACAAAAGTTCAGTATATGTAGATGCACTAAAAAAAAAATCAAACAATAATAGTGCAAAGACAAAAATAATGGCCCCAAATCTTCATAGTTTAGAGCTTATTTGGAGGTTGTAGTGTTTAATAGCCTGATGGTTGGAGGGAAGAAGCTTCTTCCGAATCTGAACATTACAGTTTTCAGGCTGCTATACCTTAATAGTAGTAGCATAAGACAGTTTATATCTTCCCCTATTTACCAACTTTTTTGGCTCAGTGACTATTTATTTCCTCCCACTTGTGAACCAACAGGTGACAAATGTTCTAGTATGTAGTTATTACCAACTGCAAGAAGCAATGACAAATTTAGGATAGTGTCATAACAAGAAAAGTAACAAAGACAAATGTGAAATAGTGCTAATAGATTGGAGAAACAAACAGATCTAAAGACTCTTGGTGCATACCTTTACAATCCAATAAAATGTATAAGCTTAGAAATCCCCTAAATGAGCATTATTTGTACGAGAACTGCAAGCCCAAAGTCAGCAAAACTTAGCCAAAAGTGTGGCTTTGGGGTTCCAATGTGAAATTCTTTGAAAATGTAAAGGTACGTAAAGTCATAAAAATGGTCTCTATATAAATGGACTTGAGAAGTAGATGAATCTGTAGCAGGATTCTGACCCAAAACATAGCCTACCCATTTTCTCCAGAAACGTTGCTTGACCCGCTGAGTTACTCCAGCACGTTGTGTCTTATTCAGGTTAATGATCAAGTTGTATTAACCAATGTTCAACCAACTGACCATAAAGAATAGTAAGAAACACAGAACTGGTAATTAAGATTATCATGAAGATGAGGCCCTACAGTCAGCTACATCTCTTGGGCAGCTACATCTCTTTGCCAGATAAAAGCTGTCCAGGGTCTGACCTCCCCAGAGAAGCATGGGTGAAGCTCAATAGACTTCATACTGGAGTTGGGCGTTTCAATGTCAGCATGTGGAGATGGGTACTCCGCCAGAGCCCAGCCTGTGAATGCAGAGCAGAACAACAGTCAGCCAACCATGTTCCTGCTGGGTCTTTGGATGCCTGCTCTACCACCCACCAAATGGAGCTCAGGGCCTGGCAGACATTGACGATGATACAACAACCTGGCTGCTCAACACCCGGCTTGAGATCTAACTATTCCTTTAGTTTATCTTTCATTCGCAAGAAGAAGAAGAAGAAGAGTCTATCAGGTCCACATTAGTTCTACCTTATCCCACTTTCGCATCTACTCCTTACACACCAGGATCAATTTACGGACACCAATTAACCTGCAAACCCGCAGATGTTTTTGGATGTGGGAGGCATCTGGACCAAACCAACACGTTCACAGGGAGAACATGCAAACTCCACACAGACATTACCAGCTGCACCTACCTAACAATTTCTGGAGGCAGGATGATACGTAATTAGTAACTTTAGGGCGAAGCAAAGAAAATGGAGAAAGTGAACGTTTCTTATAGAAAAAGATTGGGTAGACTCACAAAAAACATTTTAATCGCTGCATGACATTGCTTGCTGTTTACTGGTGTATGATAATCAAGATATATTTTCTGAATGAACCAGTGTCACATTGCTACCTCATGACTCTAAAGTTAATGTAGGTTGATTGAACAAGATGTAATTGTTGACAATTCTACGAAACACAATCCAAATTTAGTAATCCATCCACTTTCAGGCAAGAGAATGTCTGCGTTAAATTAGATTAATATCAAATATTCCATTTGTCTGATTAAAAATCAAACCTAAAACAAAAATAATCCACCATTCAAATACCATAACGTTAAGGGTAACTCTACTGCAGTCAGATAATGAAAGAGAATACACTCACTTTCCATCAACAGAAATATCAATCCCATTGAGAAATCCATATCCTGTTGCGACGACTTTTACCTCAAAAGGACTGTAGTAAACAACATTGCTCAATGAAAGCCCCAAAAAAAACTCGAGGATCTTCAGGTAATAATTAGAGTAATAATGGTCATTCGTAGCATAGAAACTGTGAGAACTCATTGCTATGATATCATTTACACTAGAGGAATAAATGGAAAAGGAAACCATGAATACATTATCATTTATACATTCATTTTGTAATATGTTTGTGTCTTAATTTCCAAATTACTCAAAAACATGTTAAATTATAGCATCATATCTATATTGTTTAAAAAAATGCTAAATTGTGCTAGAAAGTAACAGAGATTACAATCTTTAGTGCTTGTAAGATTACAATCTTTCAAGTGCCACAGTGGTCATCATTTATAGCTCTTTTAAACCTATATTGGAACCAACCACACTTTCAATTTAATAATTGATTTATAGGTTAAATTTAATATATTTAGTGACTAGTTAATGGGAAAGCATATTATAAACATGCAATTTAAGACATGGGGCTATTTTCATCTATATCAAGCAGCAAAAATGGCTCACAGTAACACTGGTCGCAACTGTTACACCCTGCTTCCTGTCATACATTTACACACACCTGTGCCCCTTCTTAAATCTGTTGCTCCTTTTGCACTACTCATTGATGGAAGTAGTTTACCAGCTCCCCCTGAAATTACTACTGCAGAAAAGAATGTAAATTAAGAAATAATGGAGGCTTTTAAGTAGGATATTGTGATTATCAAGAGCAATTTTAATCATATTGATTGGACAATTTAAGTTAGCAAGGGTGGCCGTGAGTACGTTTGATTAAGTATACTCAGGATTGTCTGTAGACCAATATCTTGAGGAACAAAGCTGACATTGTGGGCCAACGGGCCTTTTCTGGTGTACTGTTCTATGTTCAATTTTTTCAGGCAATCTTAGACCTGATAGTGTGTAAACAGGAAGGAATAATTAATAATATAATTGTGAAGTATCCCATAGCATAGAACATAGGATAGAACCACACAAAAAGGTCCTTTGGCCCACAGTGTCTGTGATGTTAAGTTAAACTAGTTTCCTCTGCCTGCATGTAATCCATATCCCTCCATTCCCTGCAGATCCATGTGCTTATCTAAGAGCCTCAAACAGCACTATCATTATCTACTTCCAGACTGATCATAGCATGGTAAATTTTCGAATTTAGTTTGAGGGTGAGAAACCTCGTTTTGAAAGTAGTATTCTTAACTTAAGTGTTCAATTCCAGTACTCTGAAGATAGAGTGAACTGGAAAAATAGGCCGAAGGATAGAATATCGATCAAGATTGGCAGACATTTAAGCAGATATTTCATGAATCTCAACAATACTCCAGTGAGAAGCCTATACCATGAAAGTGACTAAGAAAGCAAGTTACTGAAAGTATTGAATGAAAAGGCATACATCAATTCAAAGATTAGCAGCAGGACACAGGATTGGGAATTCTTTAGAAATCAGCAAAGAATTACTCAGAATAATGATAAAGTTATACATAGTCGTGCAGCACAGAAACAGGATTGTTGACACACCATGTCCATGTCAGCCTTTGTACCTATCCACACATATCCCATTTACCTTAGTTAGGTCTGTACATCTGTATCTTGATGATTCAAGTACTTATTTGGATACTTAAATATTGTGAGGATACCTGCTTCCACCACCTCGTCTGGTAGCAGATTCCACCTTTCAACCACTCTGTGCAGAAATACTCATTTTTTGATCCATTCTGAATCTCCTACTGTAAATATTGCTCTTCTAAAGCTTATCCCCCTAGCCTAGTTCAGTAAAAAACACTGACTCGAGCACTGGTCCAACTAAACTTTATTTTTAGATTGAACAGCAAATTCCACTATACGATATGTAAACCACCACGATCCTTATTCGATCCTTGTCTCTGCCTGGTCAGGCCCTTCAGCCTCATGCAAGCAAACACACTCCAAAAGGTTACTCAGTCCCAAGCGCTCCTCCAGAAGATCGACATCGATCTAAGATGGGGCTACCTTTTATAGGTCCACGAACCTTGAGGGGCCGAACTACATAGGGATGGTCTCTTTACAGTCCAATCAAACATATTAATTACATCAATACATTATTGACAGTTCCCCCAAGCCAATTACAAAGTCTTCCATACAATGTTTCTGGCAGAAGCTTCTGGAAGGAAGCTAACTAACTGAATAATGCAACATTTACCCTGGAACTCAAAACAATCCTGCCAGGGCTTAACACTTTGGCCAATCAACAAACAGCAGGGTAACTGTCTTGCAACATTATTTACAATTCTTTTGCAGTAACCCAATCAAACTCATGCATTAACATACTTTTGAGGTCCTCTGCAAGAATCTTATTCATACTGAAATTTGAAGAGATACTCATACATTTCTTATCTGCAACATTGATCTGGGAGCTAGAATTCCTGGCACCAGTCAGCAGGTGGCTTCTTCTGTAGAATTAACCATCATGCATGCATTCTGTACTTTATTTTGGTTCTATTCTGGCTCAATTTTGGCCAGGATTTACACTACCTTTCCCGCTATAGAACCCCACCATATCTACCATATCTATGCTCCTTACATAACTCTATCAAGTCACCTGTCAGCCTCGTCCACTCCATTGAAAACAAAATCCACCTACGCCATCTCTCATGACCGAAACGCTCCATTCCAGACATGGTCCTAAAGGGCCTGTCCCACTTGGACGACCTAATCCACAAGTTTAGAAGACCCTAGTTGAGTTGAAAAAAATGTCAAGGTTGTGTTGACTCGCCGAAGTATACAACCTCCTATGACTATGTCTACGACCTCCTACGACCCCCTCGACCTCAGTCTTCCACACCTAAGACAAACTATGACTAGCTATGAGTGGAAAATGATCACATGATAAAATTATGTCATGTTTGCATTTTTTTTTTCTCGGGCCAGTTACCGACCTACGACTGCCTACGACTACCCATGACTACCTACAACTACCTACAACTACCATCACGATCTACTATGACCTACCTATGAGTAAAAAGTCAATGTTTTCCATGCCAACCTTTTTTTTACTCGTGGACATTTTTATCAGGCTGGAGAAACCGGCGCGACCTACTTGAGGCCACGAGTACACGGAGACCACTCATGAGCATGAGGAAGAGTTACGAAGACCTCCTACGACCTAGTGGCGACCATGCTGTGAGTGTGAGTCAAGGGCAAACTCGGCTGAGGTCACCAATTAGGTCGTGAAAGTGGGACAGGGGCTTAACAAATCTCTCTGCACTCTCTCTAGCACAATCACATCCTTTCTGTGGTGTGGTGATCAGAATTCGTACAGTAATCCAAGTGTGGCCTAAACAATATTTTATAAAGCTATAACGTGACGTCCCAGGTTTTGGTAACTCGTAACGCCCAGGATTGAAAGAGGCCGCAGAAAGTGGTGGGCATTGCCTAGTAATAACCTCCCGCCATCAAAGGGGACTACAGGAAGCGCAACTTCATGCAGATGCAGCTAATAGCTACAAAGACCCACACCACCTTGGCCATGCGGTCATCTCCCTGCTACCTTCAAGAAGGTGGCACAGGAGTCTGAGCTTCTTCCCAACATCAGATGTTTTAACCACACTGCACAACCCTACCTCTGGAACAATCTTTTGTGGACTATGTTTTGGTTACATTACTTACTTTTAACTATTACTGTCAGGTTACCTGGCAAGCAGACTCGGGACTGACAGATGAGCTGCAAGGATTTTTTTTCTATTTTTAGTTCTAGCTTTAAGTTTTAGAGATACAGCGTGGAAACAGGCCCTTCGGCCAGCTGATACCGTGCCGACCAGTGATCCCCGCAAATTAACACTATCCTACACACATTAGGGACAATTTATACATACACCAAACCATAAACCAAGCCAATTAACCTACATACCTGTATGTCTTTGGGGTTTTTCTGGGAATAAATAATAATAATAATAATAATAATAATAATAATAATAATAACTAGACTAAGTGGGACCTGTTGGGTCCCATCACACGGGAGGGCTGGTCTCCTAACGCAATATTCCACCTCTCCACCAATTCCAATATTGGTGGCCAGTGGGGGGGGGGGGGGGGGCTTTCTGGAGCACTAGTACGGGTGTTGTGGGCTGAAGGGACTGGTTTCTAGAGGGCTAGTATGGACATTGTGGGCCGAATGGATTCTTGGGCTGGCAGCTCATTCACTCACGGCTGGTGGGCTAGAAGTTGACTCACGGCTATTCCTTGAAATTCCATTTCAAGCAGAGTGCAAGGCCACAAATTCAAGTGCAGTTTCATACCATTTCAAGCAGGGTGCAAGGCCACTAAAGACAGTGGGTCGTGACCTCTCCCTCTTCCATCTTGCAGAGACTGAGCCACACCCACACTTCTGGGTTTTATAGTCCCCACGCCTCTCCCACCAGAAGGGCCGTGGACTTCATGGCGTGAAGGACAGGAGAGAGAATCTCAACATTTTTAAAACACTAATAACTCTTATTTTTCATCCATGGTAAAAATCCTCGGCACCTAATGAGCGGAGAGGCAATCTGAGTAAGATGGCCAGAAATTACAGCCGTACGTGGTAGCGTTTTTTTCTAAAATCATTATAAAGCGCAAACAGGAAGTGGTCAAGATTAGACTTTTAATCATATAGAAGGCAAGGCAACTTTAATTAGGCTAGGCAACTTTAATTAGACTAGGCAACTTTAATTAGGCAAGGCAACTTTAATTAGGCAACACAGCTTTAGCATTTCCAAACCAAATGCAACACAGCTTTAGCATTTCCAAACCAAAGGCAACACAGCTTTAGCATTTCCAAACCAAAGGCAACACAGCTTTAGCATTTCTAAACTATATTTTCAAACCACATTAAGGGCACCGACAGGTCAGTAAAACCACTCACAGCTTAGTAGCCATGTGTTCAGTGTTATTCACAGCTCAGACTGAGAGACGTGACCCCCTCGCTCCCCCATTTTGCAGAGACTGACTGTGGCACTCAACACTTCCGGGTGTTATAGTCCCTCCAGAAGGGGCATGGCCTTCAGGAGAGGGAATCTCAACCTTTTTTAAACACTAATAACTCTTTTATTTTTAATTGATGGGAAAAATCCTCTTGTCCTGTGCGGCTGCCACTCACAGCCGTAAGTAGCAGCGTTTTTTCTAAAATCAATATACAGAACAACAGAAAGTGGTCAAGATCAGACTTTTGGTAATATAGATAATGGAATCATGTTCACCATTAACCCACTGACAATCTGCATAACATAACCACACATTCTTAGAAACATAGAAACATAGAAAATATGTGCAGGAGGAAGCCATTCGGCCCTTCGAGCCAACACCGCCATTCAATATGATCATGGCTGATCGTCCGCTATCAATAACCCGTGCCCGCGTTCTCCCCATATCCCTTGACTCCACTAGCCCCTAGAGCTCTATCCAACCTTCCAGTGATTTGGCCTCCACTGCCCTCTGTGGTAAGGAATTCCAAAAAATTCACATCTTCCATCCAATTTCCTACTAATTCCATTCTCCTGGTTTCAGTCTCACTTACTTCTGATCGAACAATGATATTAAAGGCAACTCACACAAGTGAGTGGATCTCAACTTCCAAAAGGCATGTTGCATATAAAAGAATTAGAATCAAACCTAGCCAGAAATTATCCAAGTCAACAACTGAAAATGTATAAGAAATTGACTGAAGCAGGGAAAACAAATCTATCAGGTTGGAATTAATGAAAATTTGTGGATGAATTGTTTGGATCATAACTATCTATTTTTACAAAATGATCTGAATTCAGAAATATATAAAATGGTCAATTCTAGATCAGCACAAAACTAGAAGAGGCAATGGACTCATTTACAATTCTCAGTGTGCGATTCAGATCACCATCCAATCAATTTAATCTTGGTGACTAAGTTTAACAGGGTTTTAAAACGTTTAAAAGGATCAGACTATAATACAGTACAAATTAATGTTCTTGACATTCTCCACATATTTATACTGCCAAATTATCCTCACAATCCCAAGTTAAATGAACATATTTAAAATATCTTGTTAAAATAAATCCCAATAGCAACAACATGTTGCCTGGGTATTCAACGCACAAGATGTGAAAGAATGGGATAAGAGTCTACATCTTCTGTGGACTCTCCAAACCTTAGATGGACATTGCAACATTTATATAAACAATCGTGCACATGGCAATGCCTGTTAACCATTCTTCAAACTATTATTGACTCACCTTTATAAAAAATAAATTTCTTATCATTCCAGATTGCTCATCAATCAAAAATGAATTAGTTTACATTCACACAACGTACTTGTTTAAAAGATTGTGTCGGATAGTCTTTAAATGGGTCAGACTATGATGTTCTTCTTCAAATTTAAAAAGTTCCACAGTGCTGTCATAATTCGGATGATTCACAACGAAAACGAGAATAGTGCCATCTAGAATTATAAGAAACAACATCTATAATTGTAGGAAACGTTTCCACTTATCAGAGTTACTTTTCCAATTATCAGAGTCACTTTTCCAATTATCAGTCAGCCCCATTATTATTTTTTTCGACTGCCTCCAATACATCATATCTTCGGTTAAGGTGACCCAAACCATGTTCAACATACTGGCGAAGCCTCACCAGTATTTTACTCAATTGTAACAGTACTTCCAACCCTCTTGCAATTAAGGCCAGTATGCTGTTTGACATTCTACCCACTTGCTGCACCTCCTTGAAAACACTTTTGCCATTTGTACACAAGAACACTTATTATCTTTAATTCAGCAGTGAATTTTCTCCATTAGATAACATCCTTCTTTACCTTTCTCTTACCAAATTACATACCCTTACATTTTTCCGCATTTAACTCCAGTTGTCAAGTTTTCACCCACTGATTCACACTTCCCACATCCAATTGCACTGTCCAAGTATCCCTATTGCAACAGGACCTACTTGCATACCTTACCCTCTGCCCCCTCCTCCATGTCAGCTATATAAATGGCAACTATATGAGGACCAAGAACTGATCCTGGGAACACTCCACTAGTTACATCCTTCGACCGAGAGAAATATCTGTTTTTACTGTCTCTTTCCAATAAACAAACTTCCTAAAAAACTTCCATACTAAAAAAGGACACAATGCTAGAGTAACACAGCGGGTCAAGCAGCATCTCTAGAAAACATGATTAGTTGATGTTTTCGGTCAAGATGTGGAATCAGTTTGAAGAACAGCCTTCACCTGAAATTTCACCTATTCATCCATAATCTATAGGGATGCTTGCTGCCTGACCCACTGAGTTACTCCAGCACTGTCTTTTTTTTAACCACCATCTGTAGTTCCTTGTGTCTTCCATCCATACTACTATTGCTTCTAACACCACAAGATTTAGACAACCAGGCTCATCAAAAAATATTATTTATATGTTCAACTGAATGCATAATGGAATTGCAGACAAAACAGTTATGGATTTTCATAATGTATTGAGGTTAAGAATGCAAGAAGTGGTATGGGGAAAAAAAACAGACATGGACAGGAGGCCACTATAAATAATTGTGTAGGAAGGAACTGCGGATGCTGGTTTATACCAATTAGACACAAAATCGAATCACAAGACACAAAATGTAACTCAGCGGGTCAGGCAGCATCTCTGGAGAAATGGAATGGGTGACATTTTGGGTCAAGACACTTCTTCATACTGAGAGTCAGGGGAAATGGAAAAGAGAGATATAGAACAAATTAATGAAGGATATTGAAAAAAGTAACGATGGATCGATGATCCATTGTTGGCTGATAACAAGTTATACAATGAAACTTACCAGGATGACAGTGAAACTAGTACAACTAGGGTGTGGGTGATGAGAGAGGGGATGCGAGGGTTATTTAAAGTCAGAGAAACCAATATATCATACCGTTGGGTTGTAAGCTGCCCAAGCGAAATGCGGTGCTGTTCCTCCAATTTGCGTTTGGCCTCACTCTGACAATGGAGGCCCAAGACAGAGAGGTCAGTATGGGAATGGGAAATGGGGTTAAAGTCTTTTGCAGCTGGGAGATCACGTAGGCCAAGGCAGACTGAGCAAAGGTGTTCAGCTAAATGATAACCCAGTTTACGTTTGGGTTCGCTGATGTATAAGAGTCCACACCTGAACAACAAATCCAGTAGATGAGGTTGAATGAGGTGCAAGTGAACCCCTGCCTAACCTGAAAGGACTGTTGGGGCCACTGGACAAAATTCGAGGGAGGAGGTATCGGGACAGGTGTTGCATCTTCTGCGGTTGCAGAGGAAGGTATAAATAATCGTGTCTATATATAATTGTGGAATGATTTAAATTCTAAACATATCTAAAATGGAGAAATCCAATCTAAACAGGTTTATATTTCATTTCCGCATGATTTCCATGCTCTCACCTTGTAAGTATGTTTACTGATTTACAAACAAAACAGACTGAGATGCTCAGTTTTTATAACAGATTAGTTTATTTTTATTTCACCAGCAATAAATGTAATTACAAGTGCAAAACAGCAGGATGGTGCAAGATCGCAGTGCAAACTCTGAATAGTGCAAAATAATATTAAAGTATAATATTGTAATAACTGAATGAAGGAGAGTTAAGACTAAGAAGCAGCACCTCCAGGAATGGGGATATGAAAGGTGGTTGGGTTAGGAGTCTGATAGAAGTTGTGAAGGAGGTATCATGGATAAAAGGAAATTATGTACTTATGATGGACAGGACTGTGTTCACTACCCTCTGCAGGTTCAGAAGGATCGATTGCAAAATTTACCTCAGTGCACTGTACTGTACATCCTTGTTTCATCAAATGTTGAGAGTTCAAAATAGAAATAAAACTTGCACTACTTGTAAAGTACTTCTTCCTGCCATTACTTTTATTGGATTAAATGTGTTAACAGAGATCCATTATTTCTTATCAACAAACAAAAAAGCCACCAAAATAAAACTGAAATTATGCAGAAATGCAGCCAGTCCACATTCCCCATCTCTCTGCAGGGCCCCACATGCTCCCTGTTCTACCAGATTCAATCTCCCCACGGAGAAGGATGAACAAATAAATGGCAGATGAGACAGGATACAATTTTTTGTTGCATGGTATGGATGCAGTTATGAGAAGAATTCATAATGTATTTCCATCATCTTGCTCTTGATCTCAGATCGAGTTTTATTTATTAACTATGCAGCCATTGAAACCTAATGGTGGAATCAATGAGAGGAAAGGGTGGTTAATGGGATGCCGGGCAAACAGACTGCAGTTCCCTGGATATATTCAAGCTTGTTAAAAGTTGTTAGCACTGCATTAATCCAGCTAAATAGACAGTAATCCATCACACTCCCGACTTGTGCCTTGCACGTAATTGTTTGTAAATGTGGAAATGTTGAGCTTATGCACTTTAGTAAAAGACATTTGTAGGCAGTGTACTATTTAAATGGAAGGGGCTGCAAATGAGTGGGATGCAGAAGCAATCAATTAATCAAAGACTTTATTGTCATTCAAAAATACACCAACAAATGCAAGTCTGAATTAAATTTTGTTACATCTGGCTCACCGTGCAAAATAAAATAACAAAAGGATAAAATAGATAATAGTGGCGGCACATTATATGGAATTCAAGGGTCTGATGGCTCGGGGGAAGAAGCTGTTGCAAAACCTGGCCGTTATGCTCCTTTTACTGCAATACCTTTTGCCCGAGGGCAGCAGAGTGAACAGTCCATGATGGAGATGTGTGGGGTGTTTTATAATGCTGTTGGCCTTGGAGAAGCAACGTTTGCATACAATGTCCCGGATTGAAGGAAGAGAAGTCCCGATGATATTTTCAGCCGTCCTCACCACTCTCTGCACGGACTTCCAGTCGGAGGTTTTGCAGTCCCCAAACCAGACAGAGATGCACTGGTCAAATTGCTCACTATGGTTCCCCTGTAGAAAGTGGTGAGGACGGGATGGGGAAGGTGAGCTCTTCTCATCCGGCGCATCTCTTAACTAGTGATGCGATGTTTTGTGACCAGGTCAGACTGTTCATGATCTGCACCCCCAGGATCTTAGTGCTACTGACCAACTCCACATCGATGTCATTAATGTGTAGTGGTTTGTGACTGTGCCGGTTTCTCCTGAAGTGAACGATGACCTCCATTGTTTTGTCAACATTCAGGATCAGATTGTTCGTGTTGCGCCAGTCCACCAGTTGTTTCACCTCCTCCCTGTAAGCCAGTTCATTGTTGTCCCAGATAAGGCCCACCACTGTTGTGTCATCTGCGTACTTCATTATGTGGTTTGTACCAAACCTGGCACAACAGTCGTGGGTCATCAGGGTAAACAGCAGTGGACTCAGGACACAGCCCTGAGGGGAATCGGTGCTCAGGGAGATAATGTTGGAGGTGTTGTTTCCAACCCGCACTGACTGGGGTCTGTCAATGAGGAAGTCCAGTAGCACAAGGGGGTGCTGAGGCCCAATGAACCCGATTTCCTTACTAAGTGCTGAGGGATAATTGTAATAAATGCTGAACTGAAGTCCACGAACAGCATTTGCACATGTGTGTTCTTCTCCTCTAGATGTGCCAGGCTCAGGTGGAGTACGGAGGATATGGCGTTCTCTGTGGAGCAGTTTAGCCTGTAAGCAAACTGGAACGGGTCAAGTGTGGAGGGGAGTCTGGAGGTAATATGGTCCCTGACCAGCCTCTCGAAGCACTTCATCATTATGGGAGTGAGTGCTACAGGGCGGTAATTGTTAAGATGTTATTGCGGATCTTTTTGGCACTGGTACGATGGTGGCAGTCTTGAAACACGATGGGACAACAGCCTGGTTCAGCGAGGTGTTGAAGATGTCAGTAAGGACATGTGCCAGCTGATCAGCACATTCCCTGAGCACCCGGCCTGGTATGTTATCGGGTCTTGCCGCCTTCGGTGTGTTCACTCCTTTTAGGGTCCTCCGGACATCCACTGTATCAAGACTGAGTGCCTGTTCATCATAGTGAGGAATACCTTTCCTCGCAAATGTGTAGTTGAATGCCTCAAACCATCCAAAATATTTATTGAGTTAATTGAGGAAGTTTATGTTGTCTTCAGAGGGTGGTGGAGCATCTTATAGTCCATGATGGTTTGGATTCCCTGCCACATGCGCCTAGTGTTCATGGGGTCATGAAAGAAGCTCTGGATTTTCTGACCATGGGCACGCTTTGCCAGCCTGATGATTCGGTTCAGGTTGGCTCTTGTGAATCTGAGTGCCACCAAGTCACCGGATTTGAATGCGGCATTTCATGCTCTCAGCATTCCATTTACCTCAGGGGTCACCGGGGTTTCTGATTGGCCCGTATAGTGATGGTCTTGGCGACACAGACATGCTCTATGCACTTGTCCATGTAAGCAGACACAGATGCAACGTACTCCTCCAGGTTGGTGTGTTGACTGTCAGTTGCAGCCTTCTTGAACATATCCCAGTCCGTGCACTCAAAACAGTCCTGTAGTGTTGTCATAGCTCCCTCTGGCCAGACCCTAACCTGCTTCACTGTAGGTTTCTCTCTGGTAAGCAGGGACCTGTATGCAGGAATTAGCATCACAGAGATATGGTCTGAGGAGCCAAGGTGGGGGCGGGGGACTGCCTTGAATGCCTACTTGATGTTTGTATAGGCTCAGTCCAGTGTGTTCACTCCCCTGGTTGCAAAGTCCACATGCTGGTAAGTAATGTAGGAGAACTGTCTTCATGTTGGCCTGGTTAAAATCCCCAACAACAATGAAAGCACCATCTGGGTGCCAGAAGGATCCAGGTGTTGAGTTAGGCAGAGAGGTTACCTTACTGCAAATAAAGTGAATATCACTGCAAGTTTAAATCTTCAAAAATAAATTAAGGCCATTTACAAAGAGCTTCCCATGTCCAACCGAAACAGCTCCACTGCCATTGAAACTGTTTAAGTGTAGTCTCGGTAGTATTATAGAGAAATAGCAACCTAATAGGGTGCACACATTCCAATGTAATAACCTGTTTGTAAAATGTCCAGAGTATATTAATGTCATATATCCCAGATAGAACAATGAAAGTCTTACTTGTTGCAGCGCAACATAATATGTAAACATAGCACACTGTAAACAATACGATAAACAAGAGGAAAAAAAAGTTCAGTGTGTATATATATATATATATACACACACATATATACACACACACACACATACTCACAACACACATACTCAAAAAACAAGCAATAGCGGTGCAATAAGTGGGACCTGTTGGGTCCCTGTCACACGGGAGGCCTGGTCCTCCAACGCAACCCATTCCCCAACGTAATATTCCACCACTCACCCAATGCAACCCGTCCCCCCAATGCAGTATTACACTACTCAAGCATAGTCCCCAACTGCGCAGGCACGGCTCATTTCTCATCCCCCAGCACTTCCTCTCCCTCCTCTTCACCCTCTCTCTTCTTTCCCTTCTCCTCCTCCCCTCCCTCAATCCCCCTCACCTCTCCTTCCCTCCTTTCCCCTATCCTCAGTCACCCCCTCCCTTGCTCCATAACTCCTCTCCCCTCCCTACCCCCCTCCTATCCCTCTATTCCTCACTCCTCACCTCCCCCTATCCCCCCAACTATCCCTCCTGACCTGCCCCACTGCTCTCCTCTCCCTTTATTCCCCACTCCCTACCTCCCCAATCTTCTCCCTCTATTCCCCCTCCTCCCCCACTCTCCTCAGGTCCCCCACCTCCCTCACTTTCCCCCTTTTTCTCCCTACCCCTTCCTCTCCTTCAATCCCCCCACACTCCCTCCTCACCTCCCCTGAATCTTTCCCATCTCCTCCGCCCCTCCCCCAATCCCTCCCTCACCTCTCCTTCCCACACATTTCCCCTACCCTCAGTCACTCCCTCCCTCCCTCTCTCCATCCATAAAAAGCAGGATCTGCAGTTCCTTCCTCCACAGGTCATTCATTGTTAGCTGTGGTTTAGATCCCGTTGACTTGATGATTGGAGTGGTTTGCATCATGTGTGTGCGTTTGTGTGTTAGTTACTCAAACACCGCGTAAGCTGCCCCGCCACCCTGAAACCCACCTCTCCCACCCTCCCTCTGCCCACTCTGGCTCAGCCGCCACTCGGCCCGTCCCAGCCCTGCCCGACCACCTGCCGCTGCCGCTCGTTCCGTCCCCGACCTGCCCGCTGTTGCCGCTCGGCCCGTCCCCATCCTGCCCACCCGCCTACCTGCCTCCCTGCTGCTGCTGCCGAGGGGGGGATGGAGTCGGTGTTCGTCACATTGATTAACACGGGTTTCGACGAGCTGGTTGTTGAAGATCTCCTCCGTGAGGGCCGTGATGGTGAGGTAACGCAGCGGCGGAGATGGATGGTCGCAGCCATTCACCCGGGGGGACAGGTAGACGGGACCGCCGTTGCCGCAAAGGGCGAGTGTGGGAGAAGGGTGAGTGAGGGACAGAGAGATGGGACCAGGGCCTCTACTGACCACCCCCCCCCCCCCCCCTCTGGGAGACGGTAGACAAGTTACTATGAGGAAGGAGAGAGGAGTTTGTGAGTGAGACGGGAGAGGGCTCGGTGCAGGAAGGGTCGTCGCCGCCCCGATTGAGTGACAGGAGCGGAGACCAATCTGTGTGGCGCTGACTGACCAATCAGAACAAAGCGTGTTGCACTCGCAGCACAGGAGAATGCTGAGTAAGGTGGCGGAAAAACGTAGCGCTATCGGGTACCGTTTTTGCACAAATGTGAAAACAACGCAAAGTGGAAGAGCAGAAGACAGACAGACAGACGGACGGACGGACGGACGGACGGACGGACGGACGGACGGACGGACGGACAGACAGACAGACAGACAGACAGACAGACAGACAGACAGACAGACAGACAGACAGACAGACAGACAGACAGACAGACAGACAGACCCTTCAGTGGGTGCTCTGTCGACTAGAAACTGTTCTATACCCTCTGCTCCGAAGTTGCCTGTTATGTTCATATCCACTACCACAGATGGACAAGCTGAAAGCAGTTAGCATCCTGGAGTGACCTGTTAGTGGGAGTATAAAGGATAGGTAGATATATGTGGTACGGCTATGTTGGGAGCTGCCATGTAGAGAAGTGCCTTGCGGAGGTTTAGTGTGTGGCTTTGACTCAAAAGGCTTTGGTGCAGAGTGATGGCAGGATAAGGTATGGATAAGGTTTTATTTTCCTTTTGTAAATTTCCCTTTGTCTAGTGCAGTAATGATGGCAGTTAGAGCAATTGTATGCTCCTCCTGCAGGATGTGGGAATTTAGGACGACTTCCAGTGTCCCTAAGGACCACACCTGTGTGAAGTGCGTCCATTTGCAGCTCCTTACAGACCCTATTAGGGAAACGAGCAGCAGCTAGACATCCTCAGAATCGTCTGGGCGACTGAATAGGTCATAGTTTAGTTTAGCTTATTGTCACGTGTACCGTGGTACAATGAAAACCTTTGGTTGCGTGCTAACCAGCCAGCAGAAAGACAATACATGATTACAATGACGTTTGGTGTAAGGTAAAGCCAGCAAAGTCCGATCAAGGATAGTCATCAAAGAGGTGGATGGTAGTTCAGCACTGCTCTCTGGTTGTTGTAGGATGATTTATTTGCCCGATAACAGCTGGGAAGAAACTCTCCCTGAATCTGGTGTTGTGCGTTTTCACTGTACCTTTTGCTTGTTGGAAGAGGGGAGGAAGGAGTGGCCAGGTGTGACTCGTCCTTGATTATGCTGCTGGCCTTGTCTAGGCAGCGTGATGTACAAATGGAATCAATAGAAGGGCGGTTGGTATTTGTGATGGCCTGGGCTGCGTCCACAATTCGTTGCAACTTCTTGCGATCCTGGATGGAGCTGTTCCCAAACCACGCTGTGATGCATCCTGATAAAATGCTTTCTATGGTGCATCTGCAGAAGTTGGTGAGAGGTGTTGGAGACATTCCAAACTTCCTAAACCTCCTGGACCACCCATATTGAAGCAACGACCAAGAAGGCACATTAACACCTCTAATTCCAAGGAAGTAGAGACGTTAATGTGCCTTCTTGGTCGTTGCTTCAATATGGGTGGTCCAGGAGGTTGTTGGGTAATATTGACTCCTAGGAAATTGAAGTTTTCAACCATCTCTATTTCAGCACCATCAATGCAAACTGGGGTATGTGAACCGCTTCGCTTCCTGAAGTCGATCACTATCTCCTTTGTCTTGCTGACGTTGAGAGAAACATTGCTGTCCCGACACCAAATCTCAATCTCCTTCCTGCACTCAGTCTTACCATTATTTGATATCCGGCCCATAATAGTGGTGTCGTCTGCGAATTTGAAATGTGAACTATATTTGTACATGGCTGCGCAGTCATAGGTGTACAAGGAGTAAAGAAAGGGTCTGAAAACGCATCATTGTGAAGCCCCCGTGTTGAGGATTATCGTGGAGGATGATTTGTCCCCTATACTCATTGATTGGGGTCTGTTGGTCAGGAAGTCGAGGATCCAGTTGCAAGCAAGATTAACAGCATAAATGTGCAGAGGGATCTTGGGGTCCAGGTCCATAACTCCCTGACAGTGACTTTGCAAGTCTTCTTCGAGTCCGTTGCAATCTCAGATGTCGTTCTGCCAGTATCTGGCGCAGGTCACAGCTGGTCGGGTCGGTTCAGCCAGGTTCAGCCAAGCAATCTATTTTGCAAGTAGATAGAGTGGTGAAGAGGGCATATGGTATACTTTCATAGTTCAAGCCATTGAGTATAAGAGTGAGTAGGTCATGATGCAACTATATATGACTTTGGTTAGGCCACATTTGAAGTATCTGTGCAGTACTGGTCGTCCCATTACAGGGAAGATGTGCAGGTTTTGCAAGGGGTGCTGAGGAAATTTTCCAGAATGATGCCAGGATTAGGGGATATTAACTACAGGGAGAGGGTGAACAGATTTGGATTGTTTTCTCTGGAATGCCAGAGGTTGCAGGGAGACCTGATAGAAGTATATACAATTAGGAGGCATAGGTAGGGTAGGCAGTCAGAACCTTTTTCCCAGGATGTCAAAATCAAGAGAGCATATGATAAGAGGGGCAAAGTTTAAAGGAGATCCACAGGGCAAGTTTTATTTACACACAGAGGGTGGCAAGTGCCTGGAGCACGCTATGGGGCTTGATGGCTACAATACTGGAATTTAAGAGACTTTTGGATAGCCATGTGGATAAGCATAGATATGAACAGGTACATGGATATGAAAGATTTAATATGGACAGGTACATTAATATGAAAGGTTTATAAGGATGTAGGCAGGTGAGACTAGTAGATTGGGTATGTTGGTCGGTGTGGGCCATTTGGGATGAAGGGTCTGATCCATGCTGTATGCCTCGATGACTCTATGCATGGAATGATTTATGTGCGTAAGAGTAGAATTGGGCCATTCAGCCCATTGAGTCTGCTCCGCCATTCGATAATGGCAGATCTATTTTTTCCTCTCGACCCATTCTTCTGCCTTCTCCCTATAACATTTGACACCCTTAATAATCGTATCATTCTCTGGTTTGGCCTCCACAGTCATCTATGGCAATGCATTCCTCAGATTTACCACCCTCAGGCTACAGAAATTCCTCCTCAACTTCATTCTAAAGATATGTCCTTTTATTCGGAGGCTTTGCCCTCCAGTCCTGGACACTCCCACTACTGGAAACATCAGCTACACATCCACTCTATCTAAGCCTTCCATTATTTGGTAGGTTTCTGATAAGATAAGAGTCAAGAAGCAGGCATCATGTTTGGCACAGACATTGTGGGCCGAAGGACCTGTTCTTGTGCAGCACTGTTCTATGTTCACATCTGTCATGCATCTCAGTGGAAAACTTGCCCCCCTGCTCACAAGGGCAAAGAATACACTAAGATTAAGAAAGACTTGGTCCAGTCAAGAGGGACCATAGCATTGGATGGCAACATTATTTCATAATTACTTGATGTTTCAACAACCAGTATCCATTACTTCTAATACCGTCCAAACTTCAAACAACAAGGAACAAAAGAAATACTGCATTTAATTGGAAATCTATCCAGGACTTTCTGTAGTCAGTTTATTGCTTCATGATACTTTCCCAAACCGGAATTCCCCCACCACTCCTCCCAGGTGAACAATAATCAATGAAAAACTTTACCTTCCTCTACGTATGTGCTCAATCCATGTGGATTAAATGATTCCACATCAAACCCACGACTTATTCTCAGTTCATCAGCTCTCAAGGTTGGCTTGTTTAAATCCACCAGGAAAATCTGCCCAGGCTGATCAGGGGCAAGTTTAGGCAGCATTGGATATTTCAGACCCTTAAAAGCACGTGTATAAGCAAGAAATAAAGAAAAGGTTTTATCTTGTTGTAATGGAAATTAAGCATTCTCAATGCTCAATGCGAAGCAACAGAATTTAAGCTGTAACTATACAAAAACAAGCACCTTCTTAAAATGTTAAAGTACTATTAATCTTTGCACAATTTCCCTGGAATTTACAGAGGGAAAGTTCCTTAGTGGATCTTATGTCAGCAATAACCAAATTGCTGGTGGAATTCAGCCTTCTTCAGACTGAAAGAGGGTTCTGACCCAAAACGTTGTCTGTCCACTTCGCACCACTGATGCTGCGTGACCTGCCGAGTTCCAGCGTTGGTTGGAAAACTGAATATCCTGTGTTTTCAAATCACTTCCAATTACAGTCTTTTTCTGAAACAAATCAATTATTAGTTAGGTATTAATTGCTAACTCACAGAGCTGATGAGCGCCAACCCTCCGGGAAGAATGCTAATATCTTCAGACCCATATTCTGGAACAAGAAGACATTAAATCTCAGTTTCTATTTGGCAATGAAGGAGAACCAACAAAACTAGAACACATTGGTCTAGAGAATATGCACAATGCAGATATAATAAAGGTACAAATAACTTGAATAATAATAAACCTCAGATCTGTCATTTTTGGACTAGAACTTTTTTGATGAGGTAATAAAAATAATCAATATAATGGTGTTTCTGGACAAGAATACATGTGAAAAAATGCCTCATACCAAGTCATCAAAATCAAAGCCCATGGAATGCAAGGGCCAGAAGCACCCAGTCAGAAATTGTATCAAGAGTAGCAGTGAAAAGTTGTTTTTCACAATGGATAGAAATACACTTTGGAGTATCCCAGGAATTGGCACTAGGACAAATAATTTTAGTATATTAATGATTTGGAAAGAAAGTCAATATTCATTGTGAAAAAATCCTCACAGGAGTAATTCCAGCAAATTGTGTTTTTATTTCAGAATTCATAAACTGTGGCATTTGAGTTCAATGATTTGTACTTTAATGTACATGGCACAATTTCTAAATTTACAACTAGAGACTCAAAACTCAGAAGTATGATGAAATAAGATTAATTGGTCTGTTGTGATGGATTTTACATGTATACTCAAATTTAGCAACTGTTAGTGAATTTGAACTTGGAAGGAAAGATCTGCTCTCAGAAAACGTCTATACAGATAATGGAAGAGAGGTCTGGGGCAAATATAAATGTAGATATGTGCGTATCTTCGAAGATCAAAAGGTTTGCTTTTTTAAAAAATCATGTTGAAATCCAAGGTTTTAAAAAACAGAGGTTTTAGGAAAAGAAGAGTCTAAGACTCTTAAAGTCTAAGACGTGAAACAGAGCAGGATTGTGAGTGACCTGTAGAATGCAAAGACATTTAAAGCTGATTTTGATATGTTGAGCAAATGGCAAATAACTGGCAAATGCAATATAATACAGACAAATGTGAAATTATCCACTTTGATGCGAAAAACAGAAAGGTAAACTGTTCTACAATAGCAAGATGTTCATTGCACCTGTACATCAGCATGTTTGTGCATACTGTATGACAATAAACTTGACTTGACTAGACAATAGGTTGGGATATATTGATGTACAAATGGATCTGGATGTCCTTCTACACCAGTCACTGAAAACTAACATTTCTACCTTGACTAGTTTTTCACCTGTTTATTAACATCCATAATTTAAATAGTCTACAGATTTTAACCATCTCCTTTTAGATTGAACGTAACTGTCTCAGGTATTTGAGTTGGTTAGTATTCTCAGAAACACTGAATGCCACCATTCTGCATTACATCATCATAAATACTGGGTCGTTTCAGGGAAGATTGATAATAACATAGGCCACCAAACAGACATTCTACTAGGGGTCCAGAACACAAAGGAAGAGTATGTCTGTTGAGGGTAGACACAAAATGCTGGTGCAACTCAGCAGGACAGGCAGCATCTCTGGAGAGAAGGAATGGGTGATGTTTAGGGTCGAGAACCGGACTATATCTGATTGTTCTGAAGCTGCCTGGTTTTTACTATAGTTTACAAACATTAATCTTCTCATTTAACTGCAGACCTTAATCGTGCCCCCTCTACAGAAAGTATATCTTTTGTCAAGGGTCAAGAGAGTTTTATTGTCATGTGTCCCAGATAGGAATCTTGCTTGCTGCAGCACAACACCTATGTGATCCCACCTTGACCCTTATAAATGAAGTAAAACACTCATTGCTCCTGTCTCAAAATTGCCTGATATATAATGAACATTTGCTTTTAGTGACTGCCATCCCTTGCATCCTCCTCATATCTCACAATCCTCTGTTTCACATCAGAGTCTCAGGCTTTTCTCTAAACTGAACTTCTGCTTTTGATGCCTTTACATTTCAATACCACTTTCTTTTTAAATGGAAGCAGTTTTTCTTGGAAAAATAGAAATCAGGAGTAACTCAGTGGGTCAGGCAGCATCTGTGAAAATAATGGATAAATGATATTTTAGGTTGGGACCCTTCTTCAGAGTAATGATCAGATCCAAATCAGTCTCATAAAGGGCCCTGACCCCAAATAATATTTGTCCATTCCCTCTACAGATGCTGCTTAACCAGCTGAGTTCCTCCAGCAGTTTGTTTTTTGCTCAATATTCCAGCATCTGCAATCTCTTGTATCTCAAGGCAGTTTTCTTGATCTACTCACTTTCCTTCAAGGATCTTCACCCATTTACATTTACCCCAAATTATTGTTTCCGCAGATGTGCGAATGCTGTCTGGGAAGAGTTGCTTTCTTCTGAATTTAGATTCACTAACTTTCGCTAAATTTGCACATTCATGTAAAATCCATCATATCAAGCATTATAATTCTGGTATAATGCATCAGATGCATGAACATTTGCTTTTGACAACATCTTATGTTGAAGCTAATACAAGCAAATAATGGAACACTACGTACCAATTCCTTTGATTAGATGACAATTACCAGGTTCAATTTCTGCCAGATCTTTGAACACGCCTATTTTATTGCTGCAAAACAACAGAAGTAATAGAACCTGTTTAGAAACTTGTTATAGTCAAGTCAAGTCACTTTTATTTATATAACACATTTAAAAAACAACTCTTGTTGGCCAAAGTGCTTTACATTGGTATAAGAATAGTATAACAAACAACAGTGGTTCATAGATTAAATACAAACATCACTACATACATATACCCCTCGCTCAGAGGACGTCAAGAAAGGCTTGGGAGTAGAGATGAGTTTTTAGTCTCGACTTAAAGGAGTCGATGGAGTTCTGATGGGAAGAGGGATGCTGTTCCACAGTCTAGGAGCTGCAACCGCAAAGGCGCGGTCGCCCCTGAGCTTATGCCTAGACCGCAGGATGTTCAGTAACCCCAAGTCGGCTGATCTGAGGGACCTGGAGGTGGTGTGGTGGGTAAGCAGACTTTTAATGTAGGTGGGGGAAAGCCCATTGAGGGCTTTGTAGACATAAAGGAAGATCTTGAAATGTATTCCGAACCGCACAGGGAGCCAGTGGAGAGAGGCCAGGATCAGGGTGATATGGTCCCTTTTTCGAGTGCCCGTCAGGAGTCTCGCTGCGGCGTTTTGGACCAGTTGCAGGTGGGACAAGGATGATTGGCTGATGCCAGTGTAAAGGGAGTTGCAGTAATCTAGGCAGGGGAGATAAATGTGTGGATGATCTTTTCGAGGTCATCAAACTGGAGGAATTGTTTTATTTTCGCTATCGTCCAAAGCTGAAAGAAGCTAGCTTTTACCACGGCATTGACTTGTTTGTCAAATTTCAGTGCTGAGTCAAATATCACACCAAGGTTTTTGACATGAGGTTTGAGTAAGGCTGCCTGCTATCATTTTGATTGAGTCCGTGAGGGCTATAAGGATGACCTCAGACTTACTCTCGTTTGGTTGGAGGAAGTTCTGGGCTTTCCAACACTTTATATTTTCGAGGCAGCGGATAAGGTTAAGCAGATTTGATTGGTTATAGGCAGGAATTAATTCGAGGGAAGAGGTTTAAATGCACCAAATTTCAATAGGGGCACAATTTGGCGATAGTGGCCAAATTTAGGTTAGCCATAGAAAAAGAGAAGAAATCAAAAGTTAAAAAATTGAAGGAAGGTCAATTTCTATGGGAGGAGAGTTGATCTGGCCCTGATGAATTAGAATCAAAACTTGAAAGGAAAATGTATAACAGAGCAAAGGTAAAGGAAGGTTACACAAAAAGCTGGAGAAACTCAGCGGGTGCAGCAGCATCTGCACCCGCTGAGTTTCTCCAGCTTTTGGTGTAACCCTCGATTCTCCAGCATCTGCAGTTCCTTCTTTAAAGGCCCTGTCTCACGGTGCGAGTTGACACACGAGTGACCCAGAGTGACAGACTCGTGGTTGTGTACAATATTCCAAGTTGATGTGCAAGTGTTTGAGGCGAGTTCCCACGGGTATGGTAATCTGCGATGTTCCGAGTTTGTCTCCAGAGTTACCAAGTTCCCCTCCCGTTACACTTGAGCCAACCGTGAATGAAGGTATGTTTTAATAAAGCAACAATGTTAAAGAAAACATCTCCATCCTGCGGCTTTGAGTTAAAGATAGAATTCAGCGCGGCTGCATCTATTTATATAACCTATAAAAGGGAAAATGCGCACCCTCCAGTGCCAGAGCAGTTATACTTATGATTTGTTAGAAACGCACATCACGTAGTTAGAAGACCAGCTGGCGAAGGTTTGTTATATTTGGAGGGGCAAGTGAAATATAATGATGATAGGTCTGAGGTGTTGCACTTTAGGAGCGCTGAAAAATTCGGACATGTGCAATGAGTGGTAGCAACATTGGGAATATCGTATCAACAAGGAACGTTGTTGTACAAGTGAAAACAAATTACTTGAAGGCAACATCACAACTGGATAAAAAATAGACACAACGTGCCGGAGTAACTCCGTGGGTCAGGCAGCATCTGTGGAGAAAAAGGGTGGGTGTCGTTTCGTTAGACGGGTCCGGATCCAAAACATTTCTCCAGAAATACTGCCTGATCTATGGAGTTACTCGGGCACTTTGTGTCTATCTTTGGTATAAACCAGCATCTGCAGTTATATGTTTCCACTTAGCACAGCTAGATGGGGTGGTTAGGAAGTGCGGGAACCAAATCAAGGAGGGAGTGCGGGAATCAGAAGCAGGTGAGTTTGACGGGAGCGTGGGAGCCGCACACAGCGAGTGGAAAAGTGTTTGGGAAGCCGAACCCAGCCTGAAAGAACGAGCACGGGTATTGGGTCCCAACAGGAATAGGTTAAAGGCTTGAAGAGAAGATGGAGACAGAGACACTCACATTCAACAAGGACAGTAATTCTGCTGTAACATGATTGTTGCTTTGCGAAGTAACGTAGTTTTTTTAATAGAAAATCATAGCAATGGGGAAAAGGTGTTTCACCCTTGCAGTAATCAAGTTATTTTCCTGTGGTGTTTTGAATAACTAAGTTTATTTATGTTACTGCAAGCTAAAATACAAAGGTTGTGTGTTACATTGTTTAATAGAGTTTCGTTGTTCAAATATCAAAGGAAGCGATTGTTTGTCAATTTCTATGGTAGTTAAACCCATAGTTGGGCTCCGGTGATTGGGTTGATCATGAGATCATGGTGCCTCGTCACTGCTGGAAGGCTACATGGAAGCATTTTTGTCTGCTTGCTAATTTCCAAACTAACTGTAGTTCCCAACCTGAAGGGCCCGTTTCTGTGCAGTATGAAGCAATAATGAAAACAAAACAGTACAGAAGAGCAGGGTGTGTAGGAAGCACAGGCAGAACAGGGGCAGAGGGACAGGAGCAGACGCTGTATGTGTGGGGAACTAGTGGTACTTCCCCAACTCTACCCCCACTCTACATCTCTGCGTCTCATCATACAGATCAAACTCCCCACCATTGACTACAAGTCGATTTCATGCTGCTTCGGGAAAGCAGCCATCTGAACTAAAGACCTTTCCTACC
Organism: Raja brachyura; assembly: GCA_963514005.1. Next base: position 102,841,030 of record OY740782.1, on the reverse strand, counting down.
AGGGCCATTCCTTCCTCTCCCCGCTCCCATCGGAAGAAGAAACAGAAGCTTAAAAGCGCGCATCAGTAGAATCAGGAATGCATTCTTTCCCTCTGTTATCAGGCTTTTGAATGGTCCTTCCATAAGTTGGGGGACCGTTCGATTCTCCTCTACCCCATTGTGGCCATTGGTCTTTGTCTCTGGAATTCAGCGCTAAAATATTGAGAACGACAAGATCTGCATTTTGTTTCTGTCCCGATCTATGTACTTGAATTTAGTTTATTTCTATTTATGTATAGTATTATCTGATTTGACTGGATAGCATGCAAAACATAACTTTACACATGAAAGTAATAAATCTAAAACTAATGTTGTTTGTTTACGAAAGGTAAATCATGTCTGACAAATCTGATAGAATTTTTCGAGGATGTAACTAGTAGAGTGGATAAGGGAGAACCAGTGGATGTGTTATATCTAGACTTTCAGAAGGCTTTCGACAAGGTCCCGCATAAGAGATTAGCATACAAACTTAAAGCACACGGTATTGGGGGTTCAGTATTGATGTGGATAGAGAACTGGCTAGCAGACAGGAGGCAAAGGGTAGGAGTAAACGGGTCCTTTTCAGAATGGCAGGCAGTGACTAGTGGGGTGCCGCAAGGCTCAGTGCTGGGACCCCAGCTATTTACAATATATATTAATGATTTGGACGAGGGAATTCAATGCAACATCTCCAAATTTGCAGATGATACCAAGCTGGGGGGTATAGTTAGGTGTGAGGAGGATGCTTGGAGGCTGCAGGGTGATTTGGATAGGCTGAGTGAATGGGCAGATGCATGGCAGATGCAGTACAATGTGGATAAATGTGAGGTTATCCACTTTGGTGGCAAAAACATGAGGGTAGACTATTATCTGAATGGTGGCAGATTAGGTAAGGGGGAGATGCAACGAGACCTGGGTGTCATGGTACACCAGTCATTGAAAGTAGGCATGCAGGTGCAGCAGGCAGTGAAGAAAGCAAATGGTATGTTAGCATTCATAGCGAAAGGATTTGAGTATAGGAGCAGGGAGGTTCTACTGCAGTTGTACAGGGTTTTGGTGAGGCCACACCTGGAGTACTGCGTACAGTTTTGGTCTCCAAATCTGAGGAAAGACATCCTTGCCATAGAGGGGGTACAGAGAAGATTCACCAGACTGATTCCTGGGATGTCAGGACTTTCATATGAGGAAAGATTGGATAGACTCGGTTTGTACTCGATGGAATTTAGAAGATTGAGGGGGGATCTTATAGAAACCTACAAAATTCTTAAGGGGTTGGACAAGCTAGATGCTGGGAGACTGTTCCCGATGTTGGGGGAGTCCAGAACAAGGGGTCACAGTCTAAGGATAAGGGGGAATTCCTTTAGGACCGAAATGAGGAAAACATTCTTTACACAGAGAGTGGTGAGTCTCTGGAATTCTCTGCCACAGAAGGTAGTTGAGGCCAGTTCATTGGCTATATTTAAGAGGGCGTTAGATGTGGCACTTGTGGCTAAAGGGATCAGGGGGTATGGAGAGAAGGCAGGTACGGGATACTGAGTTGGATGATCAGCCATGATCACATTGAATGGCGGTGCAGGCTCGAAGGGCCGAATGGCCTACTCCTGCACCTATTTTCTATGTTTCTATGTTTCTATGTTTGTATCGGGTAGTTGTGCATTGTCGTGGTGAGTTTGTCGGTAGCAAGCATCTTTCTGAAAGCAATGAATGCTGAGGGCAAACATTAACAACCTGAATACGGACTTCCAGAAGGGTCTTGACAAAGTCACAATACGTGGTGTAAAGTGAATATTGAAAGCATGTACATGAGGTCAACAAAATATTAGACAATCTTGGTAAATGCTTGTGGGAAAGTGAATAGTGTGCCCCCCCCCCCCCCCCTCCTCCTGGATCACAGTCACAGTCATCGGTAGCCACAGTCACCCGTAAATAAACCCACTACATCCAATATGCGACTTTTTATGATCATGGATGACAATCCATTTAACCTCAGTGTAAATTCAAATGAAGGTTCCTGCTCCCGCCTTCTGCTGTCACTTTCAATGCTGCTACTATTGGAGTCTGGCCTCGGGTAACTCCATTCCCACCTGGGGAATGAAAAGTTTCCATTGACGGTGCCACGGTAGACTCACGAATCAATAAGGTAAACGCACGGGCCACTACGTTATGACAACGAGTTTAAATGTTTCAATTTTTAACTTGAACATTACATTTGACTCGTGGAAAATATCAAACATGTTTGATTTTTTTCACGAGTTCACAAGTTTCACGGGTACCTACCGTTAGCACCACGAGTCGCTAAGTTGCTCGCGCGAATTCCGACGTTTCCGCTACGTTGATTGTACGGGATTACCGCGAGTGAAAACTCGGGGTACCTCGTGGGACAACGCGCACCGTGAGACAGGGGTTTAAAAAGGAAAAGGAAGGCCGGGTGCAGTTTAGGAATAATCACACAAGGGGACAAAGAAAGGCAAACAAGTCAGTTCCATGAATAATGAAAAAGGTAGAGGAATATAAAGAATAAAAAAGGCTGTTAATGACAAGTGTCAGATTGCAAATACTAGTGAGAACGATGCTTTTACAACAGAATTAATCTAGGTTTCCCGGGGGTTACGTTGCAGAGGTCACCCGGTCATCTGGTAATCAGATGTTTATGATAGACAGGAGGGTAAAATGTCCTGAAATCCACAAAAAGTGATATCGTGCTAACCGAGGGAGAAACACGGAACATGTTCTACTTTTGAATACTCAATAGCACTATTAAACCAAGCGTACAGTAACGACCCGCTCGCTCCGAAGGCGGGATGAGTTGTGGAAGACGGCGAGAGCCGTATATCAGCAGCAACAGGGAACGGCGAACGGATGCAAACCGCAGATCCATTTACCCAAAAAATAAAATGTTTTGACTGAAACGATGCTTTCACGTTGTTTCCCACCGAGGGGCTGTGGCCGTCCGCTCCGCCCAGCCGGCAGGTACGCTGGTGTGCGGACCGCGGAGCCCGCAACAGCCCCGCTCCTTTCGGGGCATGAGAGAAAATCCGCACTACTTACCACATGTCCAGGAAAGGGCGAGCGAAAAGGGCAAGGAGACCCACGAGAAGGGCGAGCAGCATTTTCCCCATGGCCAGTCTGTGGAAGGTGCGCCTCCAGCCGCTGTGAGTCTTGCAGGTTTCCTCCGCCCCTTATCCACTCTCCAACAAAGACAATGGAGCGGAGATGCTAGATCTTTGCTTTCTCTTGCAACCGCAGGAAATGTAACACTCGCTCCTATACCTCCTCCCTCACCTCCAGCCAGGGACACCGCAGCTTTTCCAAGTGGAACTTTAAGAGTCTTAGACTCTTCTTTTCCTAAAACCTCTGTTTTTTAAAACCTTGGATTTCAACATGATTTTTTAAAAAAGCAAACCTTTTGATCTTCGAAGATACGCACATATCTACATTTATATTTGCCCCAGATCTCTCTTCCATTATCTGTATAGACGTTTTCTGAGAGCAGATCTTTCCTTCCAAGTTCAAATTCACTAACAGTTGCTAAATTTGAGTATACATGTAAAATCCATCACAACAGACCAATTAATCTTATTTCATCATACTTCTGAGTTTTGAGTCTCTAGTTGTAAATTTAGAAATTGTGCCATGTACATTAAAGTACAAATCATTGAACTCAAATGCCACAGTTTATGAATTCTGAAATAAAAACACAATTTGCTGGAATTACTCCTGTGTGGATTTTTTCACAATGAATATTGACTTTCTTTCCAAATCATTAATATACTAAAATTATTTGTCCTAGTGCCAATTCCTGGGATACTCCAAAGTGTATTTCTATCCATCGTGAAAAACAACTTTTCACTGCTACTCTTGATACAATTTCTGACTGGGTGCTTCTGGCCCTTGCATTCCATGGGCTTTGATTTTGATGACTTGGTATGAGGCATTTTTTCACACGTATTCTTGTCCAGAAACACCATTATATTGATTATTTTTATTACCTCATCAAAAAAGTTCGTCCAAAAATGACAGATCTGAGGTTTATTATTATTCAAGTTATTTGTACCTTTATTATATCTGCATTGTGCATATTCTCTAGACCAATGTGTTCTGGTTTTGTTGGTTCTCCTTCATTGCCAAATAGAAACTGAGATTTAATGTCTTCTTGTTCCAGAATATGGGTCTGAAGATATTAGCATTCTTCCCGGAGGGTTGGCGCTCATCAGCTCTGTGAGTTAGCAATTAATACCTAACTAATAATTGATTTGTTTCAGAAAAAGACTGTAATTGGAAGTGATTTGAAAACACAGGATATTCAGTTTTCCAACCAACGCTGGACCTCGGCAGGTCACGCAGCATCAGTGGTGCAAAGTGGACAGACAACGTTTTGGGTCAGAACCCTCTTTCAGTCTGAAGAAGGCTGAATTCCACCAGCAATTTGGTTTTTGCTGACATAAGGTCCACTAAGGAACTTTCCCTCTGTAAATTCCAGGGAAATTGTGCAAAGATTAATAGTACTTTAACATTTTAAGAATGTGCTTGTTTTTGTATAGTTACAGCTTAAATTCTGTTGCTTCGCATTGAGCATTGAGCATGCTTAATTTCCATTACAACAAGATAAAACCTTTTCTTTATTTCTTGCTTATACACGTGCTTTTAAGGGTCTGAAATATCCAATGCTGCCTAAACTTGCCCCTGATCAGTTAGCTTTCATAGCAAAAGGATTTGAGTATAGGAACAGGGAGGTTCTACTTCAGTTGTATAGGGTCTTGGTGAGGCCACACCTGGAGTATTGCGTGCAGTTCTGGTCTCTAAATATGAGGAAGGACATTATTGCCATAGAGGGAGTGCAGAGAAGGTTCACCAGACTGATTCCTGGGATGTCAGGACTGTCTTATGAACAAAGACTGCATAGACTCGGTTTATACTCTCTAGAATTTAGGAGATTGAGAGGGGATCTTATAGAAACGTACAAAATTCTTAAGGGGTTGGACAGGCTAGATGCAGGAAGATTGTTCCCGATGTTGGGGAGGTCCAGGACAAGGGGTCACAGCTTAAGGATAAGGGGGAAATCCTTTAGGACCGAGATGAGAAGGATTTTTTTCACACAGAGAGTGGTGGGTCTCTGGAACTCTCTGCCACAGAGAGTAGTTGAGGCCAGTTCATTGGCTATATTTAAGAGGGAGTTAGATGTGGCCCTTGTGGCTAAGGGGATCAGGGGGTATGGAGAGAAGGCAGGTACGGGATACTGAGTTGGATGATCAGCCATGATCATATTGAATGGCGGTGCAGGCTCGAAGGGCCGAATAGCCTACTCCTGCACCTAATTTCTATGTTTCTATGTTTCTATGATCAGACTGGGCAGATTTTCCTGGTGGATTTAAACAAGCCAACCTTGAGAGCTGATGAACTGAGAATAAGTCGTGGGTTTGATGTGGAATCATTTAATCCACATGGATTGAGCACATACGTAGAGGAAGGTAAAGTTTTTCATTGATTATTGTTCACCTGGGAGGAGTGGTGGGGAATTCCGGTTTGGGAAAGTATCATGAAGCAATAAACTGACTACAGAAAGTCCTGGATAGATTTCCAATTAAATGCAGTATTTCTTTTGTTCCTTGTTGTTTGAAGTTTGGACGGTATTAGAAGTAATGGATACTGGTTGTTGAAACATCAAGTAATTATGAAATAATGTTGCCATCCAATGCTATGGTCCCTCTTGACTGGACCAAGTCTTTCTTAATCTTAGTGTATTCTTTGCCCTTGTGAGCAGGGGGGCAAGTTTTCCACTGAGATGCATGACAGATGTGAACATAGAACAGTGCTGCACAAGAACAGGTCCTTCGGCCCACAATGTCTGTGCCAAACATGATGCCTGCTTCTTGACTCTTATCTTATCAGAAACCTACCAAATAATGGAAGGCTTAGATAGAGTGGATGTGTAGCTGATGTTTCCAGTAGTGGGAGTGTCCAGGACTGGAGGGCAAAGCCTCCGAATAAAAGGACATATCTTTAGAATGAAGTTGAGGAGGAATTTCTGTAGCCTGAGGGTGGTGAATCTGAGGAATGCATTGCCATAGATGACTGTGGAGGCCAAACCAGAGAATGATACGATTATTAAGGGTGTCAAATGTTATAGGGAGAAGGCAGAAGAATGGGTCGAGAGGAAAAAATAGATCTGCCATTATCGAATGGCGGAGCAGACTCAATGGGCTGAATGGCCCAATTCTACTCTTACGCACATAAATCATTCCATGCATAGAGTCATCGAGGCATACAGCATGGATCAGACCCTTCATCCCAACTTGCCCACACCGACCAACATACCCAATCTACTAGTCTCACCTGCCTACATCCTTATAAACCTTTCATATTAATGTACCTGTCCATATTAAACCTTTCATATCCATGTACCTGTTCATATCTATGCTTATCCACATGGCTATCCAAAAGTCTCTTAAATTCCAGTATTGTAGCCATCAAGCCCCATAGCGTGCTCCAGGCACTTGCCACCCTCTGTGTGTAAATAAAACTTGCCCTGTGGATCTCCTTTAAACTTTGCCCCTCTTATCATATGCTCTCTTGATTTTGACATCCTGGGAAAAAGGTTCTGACTGCCTACCCTACCTATGCCTCCTAATAGTAAGATTAAACGAGAACTTACCAGTTCGAAGGTTGGTCTTTATTTTATGAGGAGTTGCGATGAGGGATTTCGTGAAGAACCCGCCAGCACGCATGCGCGACATACTTCAAAGTAGCGGTGTGGAATCACAGAACCAACAACAGAGAAATGACTTGTTATAGTAAGATTGAAGAGACTCTAATTACCAGTTGATTTATGATCGAGGGTTGGGAGCGGAGGGCACGAAATCCCTCATCGCAACTCCTCATAAAATAAAGATCAACCTTCGAACTGGTAAGTTCTCGTTTAATCTTACTATTTCATTTCGGAGTCACGTGAGTGACTTCGTGAAGACTTCAAAGCTCTGTGATTCCATGCCCTGGACCACGTCCATGCTGTCACACACCACTTATAAGGATGGATAGGAGTAATCAACTTTCCAGACTGCTTGTGCTGAAAAAATAATAACAATGTTTATTAACAACAAACAAAGGAAAAAAACCCTCACTGGGGGACATCTGCATGCTCTTGACCTGCATTCAGCACGGCCTCCACGAACAATACAGGAGCGGCAACAGGTTTATTGTAAAACCGCTGGAAGGTGGCTTCGTTCGCCCATCCTGCTGTGGCAAGAATATGGTCCATGGGCACCTCCATGACCCTTGCCGCCGACGTCGATGCAGCCCTGGTGGAATGGGATTTAAAGACATTAGTGTCAATACCTGCCTCACCCAAGACGATCCTGAGCCACCTGGAGATCGTCTGTACCGTCACTCTATGGTGAGGTTTCTTGTGGCTGATGAGTAAGTATTTCTCCATTCCCCTCAATTTTCTTGTCACTTTGATATAGTGGTGGATATGGGCGGCTAAACATAGCCTTGCATCAGCGGGGTATGCCGGAAACTTCAGCTGCAGCCCTGTGAACCCAGGTCTATGCTGCTTGAGTAATTAATCTATGAAGAAGATTACTTCGCATGGGGTAGAGATCATCCTGTCGATCATGACCTTGTGGAGTGTCTGTACCCTCTGCGCTGAAGTCAGTGCCAGTAACATCACCAGCTTCAGGGTGAGTTTGTACAATTCAAGCGCCTCCATGGGCGACCACGTCTTGAGCAGGGTTAATACCTTCCCAATATCCCAGGTGATGTTATAACGAGGTCTAGGCGGATTGGAATTAAATATTCCCCGCATGAGTTTGGACACCAGCCTGTTGGATCCTACCTCAATATTGAGGTAGAATGACAGCGCACTCCTGGCGCTGTTGATGGCACTGTAGCTGAGGTGTTCGTCATGATGCAACCCCGCCAGGAATTCCAGTACGTCAGTGATGGTAACGGAGTCGTATGCAATGTGGGAGCGGCCGCAGTCGGTTTCCCATTTCCGGATATGTGTGAGATATTGCCGCCTGGTGGACTCCCGGCATGACGCTCCAATGGTATCCATAGTTCTAGATGATAGGCCATACCGCAGTAATGGCCTGTTCAGAACCTGCAAGCCAATAAGTTTAGGTGACTGTGGCAGGGATGTGGTTCCCCTGAGACGGGGTTCGTCACCAATTGTGGGCAACCCTCTAAGAGGACCCATGGTTGACTGATCATATCAAGGACCACCGGATACCATGGCTGCGTAGGCCAGTCGGGTATGATAAGAATGCCCTTAGCAGCATCTGACTGGATTTCCCGCAATACCCGACTGATGAGGCAAAATGGAGGAAATGCATAGAAAAACCATTTCCCCCAATCTAGCGAGAACGCGTCCATCGCCATTGCCCCAGGATCTGGTTCCCACGAAACGTATGTTGGTACCTGATGGTTCAACCGTGACGCAAAAAGGTCGATATCCGGTTTACCAAATTTGGCTGTAACTTTAGCGAATATTTGGGAATTTAACATCCACTCGATGTTGTCATTGAATTTGCGTGACCTGGTGTCCGCCACTGTATTGAGCTTACCTGGTAAATAGGTAGCTGAAATCCAAATATTCCGTCGAATACACCAGAGCCAAATTGTATTTGCCAATTCATCACATGAAACTGACCTGGTACCGCCCATATGATTTAGATATGCCACCGCAGTGGTATTATCTATTTGGAGACGGACATGAGCGTCAGTAAAGTTAGAACAATAAGCTCGAAGTCCGTGAAAAGCTCCTAGCATCTCCAAATAGTTTATCCCTTGTGACAACAACAGGGTAGATTCAAGGGTGTCCCATCTGCCTCCACAACTAGAGTAGTTGTCCGTGGCTCCCCAGCCATGGGAGCTTGCGTCTGTTTGTAAGTATACCGTCGGATTGGGCAAAATGATGGGTTTAAATGAGTCACAAATATTGTCAATCCACCATTGTAACTCAATTTTTGCCTTTAGAGGCAGCTGCATTGGTCTATCGAAATGTCCAGCGTTCAGTTTTAACGCTGAGATCTTGGCTCTCTGCAAATTTTGATAATGCAAAGGTCCGTATTGGGCAGCTGGAAAAACTGCTACGATCTTGCCAATCACCTTAGCAGTTTGTCTAATTGATGGTATACTGGCGCAGACTAGAGTCTTGCATACTTGGATGACATCCCCAACTTTGTTAGTTGGTATGGTGGCCCTCATGCGATTGGAATCCACCGTGAACCCCATATAATCCATGACCTGTGAAGGGCAGAACTTTGATTTATCTGGATGGATAATCAACCCCATTTTCTGAAAAATTTCCACGGTGGCTGAAACTGCCAGTTCCGCCTATTCCAGGGTGTTCCCAATAATTAGGATATCATCTAGATAGGCCATCACTATATGATTTTGTCTCCTTAGTGTAGCCAGTATTGGTTTGAGCAATTTAGTAAATAATCTAGGGGCTGTGGTAAGCCCATTTGGCAAAGCTCTGTATTGCCAGAGCTGATCCATCCAGGTAAATTTCAAGAACTTCCTGTGGTGTTTCTGAATGGATACTGAATAGTATGCATCTTTTAAATCAATGCATGCCATAAAGTAGCCCTCAGAAATCAATAACTTGGCTGTTTCGAACGTGTCCATTTTGAAATGGGTATATTTTACAAAAGTATTCAAATGGGTCAGATCAATAATAACCCGACATCCTCCATCCTTCTTGGTTTTTGTAAATACATTGGATACAAATTCAATTGGTTCGTGTATAGTTCTTTCTATCACGCCTTTTTCTTGTAGCCTTAAGATTTCAGCATAGCCTACTGCCGTTTCTTTGCTGGACAGTGTAAATTTCCGATCTGGCATATGCTGGGATGGAGGGATTTTACCATTGATGAATTCAATCTCATGGCCTTGAATACTTTGTAAGATAAACTCATCAGAAGTGATGGTTCCCCATGCCTCCGTAAAGAACCGTAGTCTCCCACCAACATGTAAGGTTAAGCATGCAGGTGCATGAAATCCAGACCGCCTTACCTTTATGGTTATCGGCGGTCCCTGATATGTTTGGCGGGACGTGGAGGTGCTGGGTTGAGCTGATAATGCGGCGTCCGCATTTTCCAAGCTGGCCCCTGGGGGCCTAGCCCTAAAAAAGGGCTAGGCTGTTGAGGTTGCTGATATTGGGGCGGTGCTGGGGCGTAGGTACTTGCTGGCCTAACGGCAGGGCCTCGTGGCCTGAAGAATGGCTCTTTCCTGGCCGGCTGCCTGGTCAAGATGTGTGACCTCATGAGTCCCACCGTCTTAGCGTGGTCATCCAGTTCCTTGACCCGCTTCGGGAGGTCCTCCCCGAACAACTGTCTGGGTGGCGGCGTAGGAGGTGCTTTGCATAGTCCCGCAAATTTCGGGTTCAGTGTGGGTTTAATAATGCTCTTCCTAAATGCGTTTATTTCGTACTGTGTGTTGCACAGTAGCGCCAGAGCATCCTCCTGCTCTGTGTTCAGATCCACCCCGTCCACCGACCGTGCAAACGCAGTAATCCCAGCAGTGAGCAACTTCAGGATCCGTTGGAGCTTCATCTCCTGAGTTCTGATCCCCGGGCTGATGTTGCCCCAAATCGGCGAATTGACGATGGGCATGTTGAGGGAGTTGCAATTTGCTGGGGCCTTGTGCCTATTCATGGCCTCCGAAAGGACCTCCTCCTGAAGCTGATGGTTCGTCAGGAAGTCCACGGTGGCAGCCAGTTTGGAGTTGAGGGGTTGTCCTGATGACTCCGACAGTGCAAATTTAGTTGCCACATCCAGGAGCTCCTCCTGAGGGGCCTCAGATGTGGATGGTGCATGGACCAAGATGTCCTCATCCTCCGGCTGTCTCAGGCTTCCCGCTGACGATGGAGATAAATCCATGTGCCCTCTGGAACTAGATGTTTCCCGCCTCTGGTTTTGTTGCAGGAGAAGTTCCAACATCCGCTCCATCCTGTCAATACGCCCTTCGCCCTTCGAACCCGGGCGGTCGGAGTCCTCATGTCCAACGGAACTGCTGAGGCTCCTGTCACCGGCCCGTACCTCTTCGAGGTAATCTCGGTGCCGGAAAGAACTGTCGCTACCAGCCGCCGCAGCGAAACTGAGCGATTCCCGCGCGGATCTGCTCAAACGCCTCCTTTTGGCGGAGCTCGATCCCGCTGCCTCGGAGGGCAAATGCGGTGAGAGGTCGGCACCCGACGCCTCGGCGTGGTGACCCGACATCCGCGCGGGCTTGCCGACTGCCCTAATCCTGGGCCTAGACGGCGTACGGTCCCGTCCTCCCATCCACGGGGGACTCGGTGACCGTGGCGGGACTCCACCTGAATGACTCTTCCTGGTCCTGCTGGTTGGTGAGTCCATACTGGCCCTCTCAGGTCTACCAGTGGACTTGAGTCCCGCCAATTCACCAGTCCGTAATCTAGCGGCAGGTGATACCTTCGCACGCGAAGGGCTAGGTTGACGGGCTCTATCCCTGCCTCTCCTACGAGGGCTCAGGGAGAAGGGCCGTGCGGCAGCACGTGAACCCTGTTTGCCCAGGTCGACCAACGAGCCCGTTGGCGACAGAGATATGGAGTCAGGGTCAGCCTGCTCCGGTGCCACACCGAAGTCCTGCTCTGCGGGATCCTCGCTAGAGCTGCGGTGTATCGGTGGGTCGGGTCCTGTGATGACAGGGCTCCCCGACTTCCTCGCCTTTTTCCCGGCCTGACTCGCAGGTGCAGCCATTGATGAGGGATCCGGGATGGGTGGCCGGCGACTCCGTGCGGATGTCCTGCGGCCCTTATTCTTCCTATCCATATTTCTGTTGGGAGAAAAACACTCGCACAACCAGAAACGACCAACTCAAGGTTAGTTACACTTACCTGAGCGGCCCTTATGAAGGGCTGGTGGTGAGCCGCGCTCCACCTTCAGCCGTCGACTGCAATGCGTTGCGACGATATGTCGCGCATGCGTGCTGGCGGATTCTTCACGAAGTCACTCACGTGACTCCGACCAGCTGTGACCTGCGCCAGATACTGGCAGAACGACATCTGAGATTGCAATGGACTCGAAGAAGACTTGCAAAGTCACTGTCAGGGAGTTATGGACCTGGACCCCAAGATCCCTCTGCACATTTATGCTGTTAATCTTGCTTGCAACTGGATCCTCGACTTCCTGACCAACAGACCCCAATCAATGAGTATAGGGGACAAATCATCCTCCACGATAATCCTCAACACGGGGGCTTCACAATGATACGTTTTCAGACCCTTTCTTTACTCCTTGAACACCTATGACTGCGCAGCCATGTACAAATCTAGTTCACATTTCAAATTCGCAGACGACACCACTATTGTGGGCCGGATATCAAATAATGGTAAGACTGAGTGCAGGAAGGAGATTGAGATTTGGTGTCGGGACAGCAATGTTTCTCTCAACGTCAGCAAGACAAAGGAGATAGTGATCGACTTCAGGAAGCGAAGCGGTTCACATACCCCAGTTTGCATTGATGGTGCTGAAATAGAGATGGTTGACAACTTCAATTTCCTAGAAGACAATATTAGCCAACAACCTCCTGGACCACCCATATTGAAGCAACGACCAAGAAGGCACATTAACGTCTCTACTTCCTTGGCATTAGAGGTGTTAATGTGCCTTCTTAGTCGTTGCTTCAATATGAGTGGTCCAGGAGGTTTAGGAAGTTTGGAATGTCTCCAACACCTCTCACCAACTTCTGCAGATGCACCATAGAAAGCATTTTATCAGGATGCATCACAGCGTGGTTTGGGAACAGCTCCATCCAGGATTGCAAGAAATTGCAGCGAATTGTGGACGCAGCCCAGGCCATCACAAATACCAACCGCCCTTCTATTGATTCCATTTATACATCACGCTGCCTAGACAAGGCCAGCAGCATAATCAAGGACGAGTCGCACCTGGCCACTCCCTCCTCCCCTCTCCCAACAAGCAAAAGGTATAGTGAAAACGCACAACACCAGATTCAGGGAGAGTTTCTTCCCAGCTGTTATCGGGCAAATAAATCATCCTACAACAACCAGAGAGCAGTGCTGAACTACCATCCACCTCTTTGATGACTATCCTTGATCGGACTTTGCTGGCTTTACCTTACACCAAACGTCATTGTAATCATGTATTGTCTTTCTGCTGACTGGTTAGCACGCAACCAAAGGTTTTCATTGTACCACGGTACACGTGACAATAAGCTAAACTAAACTATGACCTATTCAGTTCTCCTACATTACTTACCAGCATGTGGACTTTGCAACCAGGGGAGTGAACACACTGGACTGAGCCTATACAAACATCAAGTAGGCATTCAAGGCAGTCCCCCGCCCCCACCTTGGCTCCTCAGACCATATCTCTGTGATGCTAATTCCTGCATACAGGTCCCTGCTTACCAGAGAGAAACCTACAGTGAAGCAGGTTAGGGTCTGGCCAGAGGGAGCTATGACAACACTACAGGACTGTTTTGAGTGCACGGACTGGGATATGTTCAAGAAGGCTGCAACTGACAGTCAACACACCAACCTGGAGGAGTACGCTGCGTCTGTGTCTGCTTACATGGAAAAGTGCATAGAGGATGTCTGTGTCGCCAAGACCATCATTATACGGGCCAATCAGAAACCCTGGTGACCCCTGAGGTACATGGAATGCTGAGAGCATGAAATGCCGCATTCAAATCCGGTGACTTGGTGGCACTCACAAGAGCCAACCTGAACCGAATCATCAGGCTGGCAAAGCGTGCCCATGGTCAGAAAATCCAGAGCTTCTTTCATGACCCCATGAACACTAGGCGCATGTGGCAGAGAATCCAAACCATCATGGACTATAAGACTGCTCCACCACCCTCTGAAAGCAACATAAACTTCCTCAATGAACTCAATAAATATTTTGGACGGTTTGAGGCATTCAACTACACATTTGCGAGGAAAGGTATTCCTCACTATGATGAACAGGCACTCAGTCTTGATACAGTGGATGTCCGGAGGACCCTAAAAGGAGTGAACACACCGAAGGCGGCAAGACCCGATAACATACCAGGCTGGGTGCTCAGGGAATGTGCTGATCAGCTGGCACATGTCCTTACTGACACCTTCAACACCTCGCTGAACCAGGCTGTTGTCCCATCGTGTTTCAAGACTGCCACCATCGTACCAGTGCCAAAAAGATCCGCAGTAACGTCTTAACGATTACCGCCCTGTAGCACTCACTCCCATAATGATGAAGTGCTTCGAGAGGCTGGTCAGGGACCATATTACCTCCAGACTCCCCTCCACACTTGACCCGTTCCAGTTTGCTTACAGGCTAAACTGCTCCACAGAGGACGCCATATCCTCTGTACTCCATCTGAGCCTGGCACATCTAGAGGAGAAGAACACACATGTGCAAATGCTGTTCGTGGACTTCAGTTCAGCATTTATTACAATTATCCCTCAGCACTTGGTAAGCAAATCGGGTTCATTGGGCCTCAGCACCCCCTTGTGCTACTGGACTTCCTCATTGACAGACCCCAGTCAGTGCGGGTTGGAAACAACTCCTCCAACATCATCTCTCTGAGCACCGGCTCCCCTCAGGGCTGTGTCCTGAGTCCACTGCTGTTTACCCTGATGACCCACGACTGTTGTGCCAGGTTTAGTACAAACCACATAATGAAGTACGCAGATGACACAATAGTGGTGGGCCTTATCTGGGACAACAATGAACTGGCTTACAGGGAGGAGATTAAACAACTGGTGGACTGGCGCAACACGAACAATCTGATCCTGAATGTTGACAAAACAATGGAGGTCATCGTTCACTTCAGGAGAAACCGGCACAGTCACAAACCACTAATGACATCGATGTGGAGTTGGTCAGTAGCACTAAGATCCTGGGGGTGCAGATCATGAACAGTCTGACCTGGTCACAAAACATCGCATCACTAGTTAAGAGAGCGCAGCAGCGTTTGCACTTTCTGCGCCGGATGAGAAGAGCTCACCTTCCCCATCCCGTCCTCCCCACTTTCTACAGGGGCACCATAGAGAGCAATTTGACCAGTGCATCTCTGTCTGGTTTGGGGACTGCAAAACCTCCAACTGGAAGTCCGTGCAGAGAGTGGTGAGGACGGCTGAAAATATCATCGGGACTTCTCTTCCTTCAATCCGGGACATTGTATGCAAACGTTGCTTCTCCAAGGCCAACAGCATTATGAAACACCCCACACATCTCCATCATGGACTGTTCACTCTGCTGCCCTCGGGCAAAAGGTATTGCAGTAAAAGGAGCATAACGGCCAGGTTTTGCAACAGCTTCTTCCCCTGAGCCATCAGACCCTTGAATTCCATATAATGTGCCGCCACTATTATCTATTTTATCCTTTTGTTATTTTATTTTGCACGGTGAGCAAGATGTAACAAAATTTAATTCAGACTTGCATTTGTTGGTGTATTTTTGAATGACAATACAGTGTTTGATTAATTGATTGCTTCTGCATCCCACTCATTTGCAGCCCCTTCCATTTAAATAGTACACTGCCTACAAATGTCTTTTACTAAAGTGCATAAGCTCAACATTTCCACATTTACAAACAATTACGTGCAAGGCACAAGTCGGGAGTGTGATGGATTACTGTCTATTTAGCTGGATTAATGCAGTGCTAACAACTTTTAACAAGCTTGAATATATCCAGGGAACTGCAGTCTGTTTGCCCGGCATCCCATTAACCACCCTTTCCTCTCATTGATTCCACCATTAGGTTTCAATGGCTGCATAGTTAATAAATAAAACTCGATCTGAGATCAAGAGCAAGATGATGGAAATACATTATGAATTTTTCTCATAACTGCATCCATACCATGCAACAAAAATGTGTATCCTGTCTCATCACTGAAATATGTGTATCATCTGCTGTTTCTTTGTTCATCCTTCTCCGTGTGGAGCTTGAATCTGGTAGAACAGGGAGCATGTGGGGCCCTGCAGAGAGATGGGGAATGTGGACTGGCTGCATTTCTGCAGAATTTCAGTTTTATTTTGGTGGCTTTTTTGTTTGTTGATAAGAAATAATGGATCTCTGTTAACACATTTAATCCAATAAAAGTAATGGCAGGAAGAAGTACTTTACAAGAAGTGCAAGTTTTATTTCTATTGGGAACTCTCAACATTTGATGAAACAAGGATGTACAGTACAGTGCACTGAGGTAAATTTTGCAATCGATCCTTCTGAACCTGCAGAGGGTAGTGAACACAGTCCTGTCCATCATAAGTACATAATTTCCTTTTATCCATGATACCTCCTTCACAACTTCTATCAGACTCCTAACCCAACCACCTTTCATATCCCCATTCCTGGAGGTGCTGCTTCTTAGTCTTAACTCTCCTTCATTCAGTTATTACAATATTATACTTTAATATTATTTTCAGAGTTTGCACTGCGATCTTGCACCATCCTGTTGTTTTGCAATTGTAATTACATTTATTGCTGGTGAAATAAAAATAAACTAATCTGTTATAAAAACTGAGCATCTCAGTCTGTTTTGTTTGTAAATCAGTAAACATACTTACAAGGTGAGAGCATGGAAATCATGCGGAAATGAAATATAAACCTGTTTAGATTGGATTTCTCCATTTTAGATATGTTTAGAATTTAAATCATTCCACAATTATATATAGACACGATTATTTATACCTTCCTCTGCAACCGCAGAAGATGCAACACCTGTCCTGATACCTCCTCCCTCGAATTTTGTCCAGTGGCCCCAACAGTCCTTTCAGGTTAGGCAGAGGTTCACTTGCACCTCATTCAACCTCAGAAGTGTGGGTGTGGCTCAGTCTCTGCAAGATGGAGGAGGGAGAGGTCACGACCTGCTGTCTTTAGTGGCCTTGCACCCTGCTTGAAATGGTATGAAAATGCACTTGAATTTGTGGCCTTGCACCCTGCTTGAAATGGAATTTCAAGGAATAGCCGTGAGTCAACTGCTAGCCCACCAGCCGTGAGTGAGTGAGCTGCCAGCACAACAGGCTTGAGTGACTGAGCTGCCAGCCCAAGAATCCATTTGGCCCACAATGTCCATGCTAGCCCTCTAGAAACCAGTCCCTTCAGCCTACAACACCCATACTAGCGCTCCAGAAAGCCCCCCCCCCCCCCCCCCCCATTGGCCACCAATATTCGAATTGGTGGAGAGGTGGAATATTGCGTTAGGAGACCAGCCCTCCCGTCTGATGGGACCCAACAGGTCCCACTTAGTCTAGTTATTATTATTATTATTATTATTATTATTATTTATTCCCAGAAAAACCCCAAAGACATACAGATATGTAGGTTAATTGGCTTGGTTTGGTATATGTATAAATTGTCCCTAGTGTGTGTAGGAAAGTGTTAATTTGTGGGATCACTGGTCGGCACGGTATCAGCTGGCCGAAGGGCCTGTTTCCACGCTGTATCTCTAAAACTTAAAGCTAGAACTAAAAATAGAAAAAAAATCATGATCCTTGTGGCTCATCTGTCAGTCCCCTGAGTCTGCTTGCCAGGTAACCTGACAGTAATAGTCAAAAGTATGTAATGTAACCAAAACTTAGTCCACAAAAGATTGTTCCAGAGGTAGGGTTGTGCAGTGTGGTTAAAACATCTGATGTTGGGAAGAAGCTCAGACTCCTGTGCCACCTTCTTGAAGGTAGCAGGGAGATGACCGCATGGCCAAGGTGGTGTGGGTCTTTGTAGCTATTAGCTGCATCTGCATGAAGTTGCGCTTCCTGTAGTCCCCTTTGATGGCGGGAGGTTATTACCAGGCAATGCCCACCACTTTCTGCGGCCTCTTTCAATCCTGGGCGTTACGAGTTACCAAAACCTGGGACGTCACGTTACAGCTTTATAAAATATTGGTTAGGCCACACTTGGATTACTGTATGAATTCTGATCATCACACCACAGCAAGGATGTGAGAGTGCAGAGAGATTTCTTAAGCCCCTGTCCCACTTTCACGACCTAATTGGTGACCTCGGCCGAGTTTGCCCTTGACTCACACTCACAGCATGGTCGCCACTAGGTCGTAGGAGGTCTTCGTAAATCTTCCTCATGCTCATGAGTGGTCTCCGTGTACTCGTGGCCTCAAGTAGGTCGCGCCGGTTTCTCCAGCCTGATAAAAATGTCCACGAGTAAAAAAAACGTCGGCATGGAAAACATTGACTTTTTACTCATAGGTAGGTCGTAGTAGATCGTGATGGTAGTTGTTGGTAGTCGTAGGTCGGTAACTAGCCCGAGAAAAAAAAAATGCAAACATGACATAATTTTATCATGTGATCATTTTCCACTCATAGCTAGTCATAGTTTGTCTTAGGTGTGGAAGACTGAGGTCGAGGCGGTCGTAGGAGGTCGTAGACATAGTCATAAGAGGTTGTATACTTCGGCGAGTCAACGCAACCTTGACATTTTTTTTCAACTCAACTAGGGTCTTCTAAACTTGTGGATTAGGTCATCCAAGTGGGACAGGCCCTTTAGGACCATGTCTGGAATGGAGCGTTTCGGTCATGAGAGATGCGTAGGTGGATTTTGTTTTCAATGGAGTGGACGAGGCTGACAGGTGACTTGATAGAGTTATGTAAGGAGCATAGATATGGTAGATATGGTGGGGTTCTATAGCGGGAAAGGTAGTGTAAATCCTGGCCAAAATAGAGCCAGAATAGAACCAAAATAAAGTACAGAATGCATGCATGATGGTTAATTCTACAGAAGAAGCCACCTGCTGACTGGTGCCAGGAATTCTAGCTCCCAGATCAATGTTGCAGATAAGAAATGTATGAGTATCTCTTCAAATTTCAGTATGAATAAGATTCTTGCAGAGGACCTCAAAAGTATGTGAATGCATGAGTTTGATTGGGTTGCTGCAAAAGAATTGTAAATAATGTTGCAAGACAGTTACCCTGCTGTTTGTTGATTGGCCAAAGTGTTAAGCCCTGGCAGGATTGTTTTGAGTTCCAGAGTAAATGTTGCATTATTCAGTTAGTTAACTTCCTTCCAGAAGCTTCTGCCAGAAACATTGTATGGAAGACTTTGTAATTGGTTTGGGGGAACTGTCAATAATGTATTGATGTAATTAATATGTTTGATTGGACTGTAAAGAGACCATCCCTATGTAGTTCGGCCCCTCAAGGTTCGTGGACCTATAAAAGGTAGCCCCATCTTAGATCGATGTCGATCTTCTGGAGGAGCGCTTGGGACTGTGTAACCTTTTGGAGTGTGTTTAGTAGAGATGAGTAGAGATGAGTTTTTAGTCTCGACTTAAAGGAGTCGATGGAGGGGACAGTTCTGATGGGAAGAGGGATGCTGTTCCACAGTCTAGGAACTGCAACCGCAAAGGCGCGGTCGCCCCTGAGCCAGTGGAGAGAGGCCAGGATCGGGGTGATGTGGTCCCTTTTTCGGGTGCCCGTCAGGAGTCTCGCTGCGGCGTTTTGGACCAGTTGCAGGCGGGACAGGGATGATTGGCTGATGCCAGTGTAAAGGGAGTTGCAGTAATCTAGGCAGGGGAGATAAATGTGTGGATGATCTTTTCGAGGTTATCAAACTGGAGGAATTGTTTTATTTTAGCTATCGTCCAAAGCTGAAAGAAGCTAGCTTTTACCACGGCATTGACTTGATTGTCAAATTTCAGTGCTGAGTCAAATATCACGCCAAGGTTTTTGACGTGAGGTTTGAGTAGTGGGGTAAGGCTTCCAAGGCTGCCTGCTATCATTTTGATTGAGTCCGAGGGGGCGATAAGGATGACCTCAGACTTACTCTCGTTTAGTTGGAGGAAGTTCTGGGCCATCCAGCACTTTATATTCTCGAGGCAGCGGATAAGGTTAAGCAGATTTGATTGGTTATAGGCAGGGATTAATTCGAGGGAAGAGGTTTAAATGCACCAAATTTCAATAGGTGCACAATTTGGCGATAGTGGCCAAATTTAGGTTAGCCATAGAAAAAGAGAAGCAATCAAAAGTTAAAAAATTGAAGGAAGGTCAATTTCTATGAGAGGAGAGTTGATCTGGACCTGATGAATTGGAATCAAAACTTGAAAGGAAAATGTATAACAGAGCGAAGGAAAAGGAAGGTTACACAAAAAGCTGGAGAAACTCAGCGGGTGCAGCAGCATCTGCACCCGCTGAGTTTCTCCAGCTTTTTGTGTAACCCTCGATTCTCCAGCATCTGCAGTTCCTTCTTTAACAAAGGAAAAGGAAGGCCGGGTGCAGTTTAGGAATAATCACACAAGGGGACAAAGAAAGGCAAACAAGTCAGTTCCATGAATAATGAAAAAGGTAGAGGAATATAAAGAATAAAAAAGGCTGTTAATGACAAGTGTCAGATTGCAAATACTAGTGAGAACGATGCTTTTACAACAGAATTAATCTAGGTTTCCCGGGGGTTACGTTGCAGAGGTCACCCGGTCATCTGGTAATCAGATGTTTATGATAGACAGGAGGGTAAAATGTCCTGAAATCCACAAAAAGTGATATCGTGCTAACCGAGGGAGAAACACGGAACATGTTCTGCTTTTGAATACTCAATAGCACTATTAAACCAAGCGTACAGTAACGACCCGCTCGCTCCGAAGGCGGGATGAGTTGTGGAAGACGGCGAGAGCCGTATATCAGCAGCAACAGGGAACGGCGAACGGATGCAAACCGCAGATCCATTTACCCAAAAAATAAAATGTTTTGACTGAAACGATGCTTTCACGTTGTTTCCCACCGAGGGGCTGTGGCCGTCCGCTCCGCCCAGCCGGCAGGTACGCTGGTGTGCGGACCGCGGAGCCCGCAACAGCCCAGCTCCTGTGACTGCCTTTCGGGGCATGAGAGAAAATCCGCACTACTTACCACATATCCAGGAAAGGGCGAGCGAAAAGGGCAAGGAGACCCACGAGAAGGGCGAGCAGCATTTTCCCCATGGCCAGTCTGTGGAAGGTGCGCCTCCAGCCGCTGTGAGTTTTGCAGGTTTCCTCCGCCCCTTATCCACTCTCCAACAAAGACAATGGAGCGGAGATGCTAGATCTTTGCTTTCTCTTGCAACCGCAGGAAATGTAACACTCGCTCCTATACCTCCTCCCTCACCTCCAGCCAGGGACACCGCAGCTTTTCCAAGTGGAACATGTTCATATGCACCTCCCCCAGCCTTGTCGATTACTAAATATCAAATTATGAAATATCAAATATTGGAAGGCATGGCTTGAATCACAATCACAATAATACATTATTAGCCAAATATGTTTTGCAACATACAAGGGATTTCATTTGCCAAGTCAGTCATACAAATAAAAAGCAACAGAACACACACAACACATTTTAACATAAACATCCACCACAGTGACTCCTCCACATTTCTCACTGTGATGGAAGGCGAATAAAAGTTCAATCTCTTGTTTGCTCTTCCGAGGTCAGGGGGCTTGAGACCTCCATTGATGGGACAATCTTGACTCCTGTAGCCGGTGGCGTTTCGGCCCTCCGCGCGGGGTGATCAGTTCTTTCTTAAACGTGTTCACAGAAGGAGCGCGGCCATGCCGGCGGCTTTGCGCAGGATGCGGTACAGCCAGAGCACGCCGCACGGTGGGCCAGATGAGTATGGGGGAAAAAAATCCACCTGCGGGCCGGATGATTTCGGGTTAAGGGCCGCATTCGACCCCTGGTGTGGACAGTCGAACCTATTTCCCAGGATGGAAATATCAAATCCTAGACGACATGGCTGTAAGATGAGAGGGGCAAAGTTTAAAGATGTGTGGGACAAGAGGATGGTGAGTGCCTGGAACGCCCTTTTATCTAATACCTGAAGAAACCTGTGGTGAGCAAAGTTACAAATATATCTGCCAGAGCTCCAACAATCTCCTTGTGTTGCAGCTGATGTACAGTGGTCACCCCACATAACATAATTCACACATAGGCACTTCTCAAAATTTAATTGGAAACAAACCATCTCTGACGACAAAGGACTGAAATTAAGTGGAATTTAATACGAGAAGACAGGTTAAAGTGAAAACATGCCTACCCATTGGCCCAAAATGTTGAAGTAGAAGTCAGAAACGTTATTTTAATGCAGTGAAAAGGTGCAAAGAAGTGGTCACTACCTCATTATTATGCATTGAAACTTTAGTGTTTCACTTAGTCTGAAGAGCAGTTCTGTAAACAGTTTCAGGAAAACATGATTTACTGCATTTCACTGCCTGGTGGTTTTAACCTAAAATGAATTCACAAACTTTTCACAGGTTATTCACTATAATAGGGAACCTTTAATTTTAAGGTATTCATAAACTATTTACACAACTAGACCATGCATGTACATTTCATTAACAGACAGTCCAAGTCCTTCATATGCTAACAGCAGAATATCGATTTTACACAGGAGCAGAAAGCTATTTACTGCATTTTAAATTCTTGGTCGATTTAAATTCACAAACATTAACAACACCTCTCAGACCAGTCACCACATTACATGTTTGAGTTCATTTTAAGGATGCAGAGAGTCTCAATGCTTAAAGTTAAATATCAGCCCTTGTGTTTCTTGTTAACTTTACTGTAAAAAGCCTTCACAGATGTCTCAGCATAATGCATCATTAAGCACCCCAGAACACTTATCTGGGGCCAGGTAATTCAGTTGCTGAGCATCTCAACCTATTTCCATGCACTCTTTCCAGGTGCAATGCTCAGCAGTGCAGGCAATGTTATCTGAGTGTCGTAACTGGACAAAGTCTACTTTGTCATTCCGAGTTCAATGAAGAGTTCAGTGCCAAAGTGCATGGAGGAAAATGTTATTCCTTTGACATAAAATGTTTCCACATGTTTGGAAGAGGCCATCGAAGTGAATCAATCAGCAAGAAATCCAACAGGGAATTATTTGCTCAAAGAGTGGTGAGAATGTGGAACACATTACCATAGAGAGTAGACACTTTCAAGCAGAGACTCGAGAAGTATATGAGGGAGGATGGTGTCAAGATATGAGGAGGCGTATATAAGTGGAGTATATACCCCAACAGGCCGGTTGTGATCTGTTTCTGTGCCATTACTCTAATGTAATGTAATGTTATAGGAAATATGTTGTCAAGCTGGAAAGGTTACAAAGAGAATTTTCAAGTATGTTTGGATTTTCAAGTATGTTTTCAAGGTCTGGAGGGTCTGAGCAACAGGGAGAGGTTGAGTAGGCTGGGACTCAAGGGGTGATCTTAGAGAGGTGTATAAAATCATGAGAGGAATAAAGGGCCTGTCCCACCAGCATGCAACTATATGCGATGAGCACGACCTAATGTGGTCGCTTGAGCCGTCCGGCGTCGCGGGACCGGTCCCACTACGATCGCCGGAGCCGTGCGGAGTTCGTCCCGACATCGCACGGGGCTCAGAAAAACTGACTATGTTCAAAAATTCCGTGCGGCAATGGCTTGTCGGCTCGCAGTCGCCTCGACGCATTACACACCGTCTCGACGTCGTGCCTCCGTGACCCTCTCTGTAGGTACCTCCGTGACCCTCTATGTGTGTGGCTCCGTGGCCCTCTGTGTGTGTGCCTCTGTGCCCCTCTCTGTCCTGCCAAACTTACCTTTAAGACTTCGCTCCAAGTTCGCTTCTCTTTCCGCCGCGTTGCGCCACTCACCCGACCTCCGCGCGGCCCTCGCTGCCAGTTTGGTCGCGCTTGCCGCATGCAGGCGCATGCTGGTGGGAACAGCCCTGTACAGGGGATCATCCGACCTCCGCGCGGCCCCTGCTTCTAGTTTGATCGCGCTCATCACATGGAGTCGGATGCTGGTAGGACGGGCCCTTAAGTCGTGATGGTGGCTGCCTTGGGAGCAATCGCAGGCAAGGGATCAGCTCCGATGTTAAGTCCGCGCCCCGTGATAGGGCACAAAGTCAGTCTGAGGAGGCTTCCTGCGATGGAAGGCCGCAGAGCGCCTAGAGAATGTGACCCGAAAATTAATCACATCTCCGGCAAGGTAAAAGTTTCCCCCGATGCCCTCCCCCCCTCCCCCCACATAAGACAAACCGGAGAACATTAAAACAAAACCTTTAACAAACTAAAACATAACAAAAAGAACAGACTGCCGGCAGGGCAGCCATTGCCCCGCGCCCCTGGTGGTCTGATAGTTCAAAAGTCTCCAATGAGGTAGATGGGATGTCAGGACCGCTCTCTGGTTGGCGAGAGAACAGTTCAGATGCCTGATAACTGCTGGGAAGAAACTGAATCTGGAGGTTTGATTGACAGTATCTTTGTATCACAATCTATTTAAGTGTCCCTGAATTTTTCACATTAGTAGAAAATTCCTGATGTCACAGAATTACATGAGAGTTAGTGAACATATGTTAACAAAGCCAAAGATAGACACAAAATGCTTGAGTAGCTCAGCGGGACAGGAAGTGTCTCTGAAGAGAAGGAATGGGCGACGTTTCGGGTCAAAACCCTTTTCAGACTAAGAGTCAGTGGAGAGGGAGTCGAGAAATATGGAAGGGTAAAGTGTGAGGATGACAGATCAAAGCAGATAATGACAAGGAAATGTAGAATTGTTCATTGTTAGCTGAGGGGAATGTGACAACAAGGCATACAATGTCATATTTAATGAGAAGGACAGTAGAACTAGTTGGACAACTAAGATGGGGATGGTCAGAGAGAGAGGGAAAGCAAGGGTTACTGGACGTTAGAGAAATCAATATTTGTACCACTGGGTTGTAAGCTGCCTAAGTGAAATATGAGGCGTGATTCCTATAATTGTGTTGGGCTTCACTCTGTCAGTGGAAGAGGCCCGGGGTAAAAAGTATTAGAATGGAAGAGGGATGGGATAGTTAAAGTGTTTAGCACATGGGAACTGCTTTGAGCTGCTTTGATGGTAACAATCTAAGGATTAGCCCGAAAATTGTATGAAACCTATCCAACAGGTTGTACTTCTCTAAGGATTAATTTCACAGCTGAAAAACAAAATTCAACATGACATAATTTTTTTAAATAAATGTTCCAGTTTGTATGCATACACCATCTAGGTCAATTGATTTAATTTGAGCAGCAACAGCGTGCATTTTCCATCACTGTTTGAATACATTTAAACCCCTGTCTCACGGTGCGAGTTGGCCCACGAGTGACCCCGAGTTTTCACTCGTGGTGATCACGTACAACCAACGTAGCGGGAAAGTCGGAACTCGCGCAATCAACTTGTCCACTTGTGGCGCTAACGGCAGGTACCTGTGAAACTTGTGAACTCGTGAAAAAAGTCAAACATGTTTGACTTTTTCCACGAGTCAAATTTAGTGTTCAAGTTTACAATTGAAACATTTAGACTCGTTGTAAGAACGTAGGGCCCGTGCGTTTACCTTTGTGATTCGTGCGTCTACCGTGGGAATTCTTTAAATTTTTTCAGTGCCATTCGCCCTCGAGTCTTAATCGCAAAATTTAATTCACGCTCGACTAAATATTCTTTGTTTTTTTGGTAATTTTCGTCTTATTTTCCCTTGTGTACAATTTTATATATAATGTATTTTTGTCACATGTATTTTGAGCAAAATTCATGAATGAACCCATTTCGTAAGTGTTTATTTTATTCAGCTTTAACATCCTAAAAATATGTTAAAAAAACTAGGAGTGAAAAAAAGTTTAATTACCACAGGAGTTGGAAAATAATTCTATTAGAATGATAAAAAAAACATTACAACATATAAACACTGGGCTTCAGCCCTATCCTACCGTTTCGGGCTTTGATTACTGCAGTTATTTCTTGGAATATTATCTATAAAAACCATGGAGTGTGTGATTTAATATATTTTTCTCCTACTAATACCTTTCTATATCCCTCCCCGAAAGCTCACAAAACCACCAAATATCAACTTTGGTAGCTACATTTCTACACAAAATAAAGTTACAGTTCAACAGTTGCATACAGCGATCCTCCAGTATTGCCATTTATAAATGTATGATCACACTAGCTCGTCTGGTCTTCCCTAAACGGTTATATTACAGTAAATTTGGGAAGTTTCAAAATTAGAAAACCATAGGTATAGATAAAAAAAACATATCAAAGTTCCAGCTCCACTGCCATTAAAACCAATGAGCTTACTAACCACTTTAATGGCAATGTCTTTTTTTAAGTATAGAAAACAAAATCTGGATAAATTATGTCATTCACCATTCACCCTTCACCCACCCCTCTAGTTTCATTCACTCCATAAAATTATTTCATTCACGCTTGGGTGAACCATTCACCAGTTTAAGAAGCACATTTAGCGCATTGCATCTGTAAAGTGAAATTAGACTTCAGGAAGGGTGTCCAAACTTCCGGACAGCAACGGCCGTGCGTCGCTGCTTTCTGAGATTAATCAATGAACGTTGGATTTTCCTGACGCGTAGTTTTACAACCAATAGCGATTACAAGATCACAAGTTTCCTGATTTACAGCCTGTAAATGATCACAACCATCGCTCGATCACAGCCCACGTTGATCAGTCCGAACTAACAATATCAGCGTGAATAGAGTATTCACAAAGGGATTTGTTTTCCAAGTACATTCGATAAATAGATTGCTGGGTTTTCTCCGCTCTATCTTTCGCTCAGGCGCCTTTCCTTCCCTTCCATCAGTTTACGATTCACTTCTCTCCACTATCTTTCCTCTCAGATCACATTCTCGCTCTTTTTTTACTCAGCGGGCAGGCAGCATCACAGGAGAGGAGAAATTGGTGACGGGTGACATTGTGCTGTTTGATCGCCCCCTGTCAGCTCCAGCTTTTTGTGTCTATCTTTGGTTTAAACCAGCATCTGCAGGCAGTTCCTGTCCTACACTTTATTCCTTTCTTGGCGTCTTCTGGGCAAATGTTGCCTTCTACACGAACAGTCTTGGATGATATTGTTTGTGTGCGTGTGTGTGCGTGTGTGTGCGTGTGTGTGTGTGTGTGTGTGCGTGCGTGCGTGCGTGCGTGCGTGCGTGTGAGTGAGTGTGTGTGTGTGTGTGTGTGTGTGTGTGTGTGTGTGTGTGTGTGTGTGAGTGAGTGAGTGAGTGAGTGAGAGAGAGAGAGAGAGAGAGAGAGAGAATTAATGTGTGTGTGAATAGGCATATTTTAGGAGATGCCGCGGTTTACATTGGCATTGCCCTCTTGAGATTCCTTTGTGGCGGAGAGCGCTGACCGGTGACCCTGGGTCTTGCCGTCCGGCCAAGAGGAGGTGATGTGGACACGGTTTCAGTTAAAGTTCTAGAGGAACATTGCTTCCGATCGATGTCTCTTATGCACTCCTCAGAAGAACTGGGTGCGCTCTTCACCATTATGGCTCCCAGCCTACAGGTTTCTGATCTGAACAACTAACTTCTTCCCTATTTCTCCTCCACCCACCCCCCCCCCCACCCCCCTATTTCCCTCTCCTCCTCGGCGCTCTTGTTCACTCACACCTTCCCTCCCTCTTGCAGGGCTTGGTTCAAAGGGGGCAACGAGCCAAGCGGCACAAAAGGAGCACAAAGAGAAAAAAAAAGTATTGTCAAGCGCTCCAAACTTCATTTAAAATAAGTAAATGCGACCTTGGCTAATACTTTAAAAAGAAATCCTTATACAAAACCAACACCCTACAAACTCTCTGTCTCTCACGCTGCGTGTTGCCTTGTGGGGGGTGTGTGTCGGAGAGAGGGGGTGTGGGTGTGAAAGGGACCCGATGTGAATGTTACCACTATAGGATGGCGAGGTTGGGCTCTGAGCTGCAGTGAGAGAGAGCAGAGAGAGAGAGAGAGAGGGAGAGGGAGTGCGGGTGCGTGTCAGCAGCAAAGTCATATACAACGGGCTTGTATACAACGGGCTTGTACGCGGTGGCAAGAGAGGGTTCCTTTGTTCTCGTCCGGGGCTTCAGAGAGATGGGAGAGAATTAAGCTTCCCTCGAACACCACTCCTAACCCAAGAGCCTTGTCACCCCGGCAGATTAATGACCCCCCCCCCAACCTCCCTAAGCTCCCTCCACCTCAACTCACGCTTGGGCACCAAAGCAGCTCAGGAGGCGAACCCTGAGCTCCGTCTCCCAACAATCTGATGTGAAAGAACAGTTATGAAAACATACCTTCATTCACGGTTGGCTCAAGAGTAACGGGAGAGGAACTTGCTAACTCGGGAGAGGAACTTGAAACATCGCATAAATGACATACCCATGGGAACTCGGTTAAACACTTGATCATAAACGTGAAATCTCGTACACAACCATGAGTCTGTTTTTTTTCTTTCGCTTGGGGTCACTTAATAAGCATCCAAAAACAGAAAAATTAATAGCATATATATAGATAACATTATTTTGGACAGGGAAACGCCAACAACTGAATTATTTCGACAAAAATGGGAAAATGAAACTGGTTTACCGATATCAGAAGATTTTTGGGAAGAAAGCTTACAACAAATTCATCGCTGTTCGTTAAATGCCAGACATACTTTGATACAATTCAAAGTATTACATAGATTACATTACTCAAAAAAGAAATTAAATAGAATTTTTCCTAATATATCACCACTGTGTGATAAATGTCAGCACATAGAAGCTGATTTAACTCATAGTTTTGTAATATGTACAAAACTTAATAGTTATTGGATTGAGATTTTCAAAATTATTTCCATAGTTTTAAAGATTACATTAATTCCTGACCCAAAATTAATAATATTTGGTGTTTCAGATTCAAACCAAACATTAACAGCAAATCAAAGAAATTTTCTGGATTATTGTTTAATAATTGGAAAAAAATTAATATTAAAATTTTGGAAGGGGCCACTATCCCCTACAATTAAAATGTGGACAGTGGAAATGTTGGAGACGTTGCAATTGGAGAGAATTAGGTTTATCCTAATGGATAAACATGAGCTTTTTGAACAAATATGGTCTCCATTCACTGATTATATGAAGGGGTAGCTGGGCTCAGCATTGAAACTCAATAAGTACCCGGTGGTAAGATCAAATAAAAATGTTTAATCTGAGATTTATATACTTGTCTCCATATATTATAATTAGAAATTGTTCCATTCATTGATAAGATGCATACTGTTTTATTTTCCTTAAGTATAATAATTGTTTATTAGTTATATGTTTTTTCTTTTTTATTTATTTATTTATTTATTTATTTTTTTCCTTCTAATCGTTTTCCCTTCTAATCAAGTATAATCACACACTTTAAATTACTCACTATTCTTTCTTTATTCTTTTTTCTTTTTCTCTTTTTCACACTATTAAAAAAAATTGAGGCCTATATATATGGCTTGGTAATATTTATATAATTTTGGAAAGATGTAATATGTATATCTGAAAAAATTATCATATTATTTGTAATATGTATGGCCTCTAATAAAAATATATTATTTTTTTTGTTAATTTTTTTATTAGGTTAATGCATATTGATACATATTAAGACAATTTAAAATGTAAGAAAAAAAAGAGAAACAAAAGAATTTACTATTCATCACATACATTCTTAATATTTATAAAATTTACAGTCATTCTAGTTTATACTTCTACATATTTTTTTAATTATTTTTAATAAAGAAGGAAATTAATAGAAAGAAATAATAAAAGAAATTAAAATAATAATAAAAATAGAAAACCAATAATATGTGGAGTTTTAAACATTATATTCTACATTGGAGATATATCAGTGATCTATTATATATAATTCTTCATCCATTCCCCGTCCAGGTTTCAGTCAGGCCCTCGAACCAAGCCCATTTGTCCCTTAGATAATCAATAAATGGAGACCATGTTCCTCTAAACTGATCTAGCCTGTCCGAGAGGACAAGTCTTAATCTTTCCAAATGAAGTGTCTCCGACATTTCTGTAATCCACATTTTAATAGTGGGGTTGGTAGGACCTTTCCAAAATTTTAGTATTAATTTTTTACCAATTATTAAACTATAATCGATAAAAATTCGTTGTTTTGTTGTTAGTGATTGATCAGTTTCTAATATACCTAATATAATTAATTTAGAATCTGGATATAGATTTGTATTAACTACCTTCGAAATTATCTTAAAAATTTCTGACCAAAAATTAGTAATTTTAATACATTTGGTAAATGAATGCGTTAGGTTGGCTTCTAGGTGTTGACATTTGCACATATAGCAGAAACATTTGGAAAAATTCTATTTAGTTTGGACTTTGAGAAATGTAATCTATGTAAAATTTTAAATTGTATCAGAGAGTGTCTGGCATTTAATGAGCAGTAGTGTATATGTTGTAAACTTTCCTCCCATACTTCTAAACTAATTGATTGTCCTAATTCACTGTCCCATGCTTGCCTATATATTTCCGACGGTGGTGCATCATTTTCCAGTAAAATATTATAAATATATGATATTAATTTTTCTGTGTTCGGATGTTTATTTAAACATTCATCTAGAATTTCTGTCTTTCTATTTCTAAATTCTTGTGTATTTGATTTAACATAATTTCTAATTTGTAAATATCTAAAATATTCTTTTGAGTGTAGTCCATATTTTTGTTGTAATTCTTGAAATGAAAGAAAAAGGTTTTCCCTATAGAGATCCCGTATCTTATTAATTCCATAATTTTTCCATTGTGAAAAACCTTTATCCATCCTAGAGGGTTTAAAAGTGATATTGTTTGCAATATGAAGATCCAATGGTATACATTCCAATTTTAAAGATTTTTTTAATTGTTTCCAAATACGTATCCCATTTTCTATTATTGGGTTTCCTCTATAAGTTTTTTAATGTAATTTGGTTTTAGCAAATATAATCGAGCTAATTTCAAAAGGTAAGCAGTCTTCCTTTTCCAATTTTAACCAATTCGGCTGTATATCTAATTCTTCCAACCAAAAATTCATATTTTTAATATAAACTGCCCAATAGTAAAACATAAAATTAGGCAATGCTAAACCTCCACTTATTTTTGCTTTACATAGATGTTTCTTATTTATTCTATGGTTCTTATAATCCCAAATAAAATTTGTAATTATAGAATCCACCTTCTTAAAAAAATTTTTGGGAAGATATATCGGGATCATTTGAAATAAATATAATAATTGCGGGAGAAGGATCATTTTTATCGCATTTATTTTACCTAACATTGAGATAGGTAATGCTTTCCAATATAGAATATTCTTAAGTAATTTATTCAATAAAGGTGGGAAATTAGATTTAAATAAAGAGTCATGTCTTTTTGTTACATAAATTCCAAGATATTTATTTTTTTCATTTGCTATCGTAAAAGGGAATCGTTGTAATATGTGTGAGTTATTTCCCATTATTGACATAAGTTCACTTTTATTCCAATTAATTCTATATCCTGAGAGTAGACCAAATTGAGTTATTAAATCTAGCAGGGTAGGTATACTAATTTCAGGCTTTATAATATAGAGTAATACATTGTCTGCGTATAAAGAAATTTTATTTTCCCTTTCTTTGGTTTCGTACCCATATATTTCAGGGTGTGGTCTCACACGCTGTGCTAATGGTTCTATTGCTAATGCAAAGAGTAGTGGTGATAGCGGACAACCTTGTCTACAGCCTCTGAATAAGTTAAATTTAGTTGATAACATTTGATTTGTTTGCATTCTAGCTGTCTGATTGGTGTATAATAATTTGACCCACGTTATAAACTTTTCTCCCAGCTGGAAGGATTCCAAAACCGAGAATAAATAAGACCATTCAACCTGATCAAAAGCTTTCTCTGCATCTAATGAGATAATTGCTAGGTCTTTACTAGTATTTCTTTTCGAGTATATAATGTTAAATAATCGTCTCAGGTTATATGAAGAGTATCATTTTGGTATAAATCCAGTCTGGTCTGGGTGTATTATTTTGTTGATCACTATATTTAATCTTCGTGCTAATATTTTAGTTAATATTTTTTGATCAGTGTTTAAAAGAGCTATGGCTCTATACGATCCTGGGTCCTCCAAATCTTTATCTAATTTAGGTATTAATGTAATAATAGACTCATTTAATGTTCCAGGCAATTTCTGTTGTGTATAAATGTGTTCATAAAGTTTCTTTAACCGTGGTATCATTAAATCATCAAATATTTTATAAAATTCCGAACCAATTCCATCCGGTCCTGGTGCTTTACCATTTTTAAATGACCTAATAGATTCTTCGATTTCTTTAATTGTTATTTCAGCGTTTAATGATTCTCTGTCTTCCATATCTAATTCCTTTAAATTACAATTTTTTAGAAATGTTTCTATTCCTATATGATTTTCTATCGTTTTGACTGAATATAAATTTTTATAATATTGCAGAAATCTCTCGTTAATGTCTTTGGTTTGTGTTAATAATTCCCCTGTATCTGATTTAACCCTATGGATTATTTTTTCTCCCTCCAATTTTCTTAATTGACGAGCAAAATTTATTTTTGTGGTTTATCTCCAAATTCAAATTGTATTTGTTTTGTATATTGATAAAGTTTTACAACTTGGTCTGATTGTATTTTATTTAATTTATGTTTCAATGCATAGATTTTATTATGTTTAATCATGGTTGGATTTCTATATCTAGTTGCTTAATCTCTTTTTCCAATGCCTGCTGTATCCTCCGATTCTGTTTGTTATAGAATGCTTGAGAAGATATCATAATTCCACGTGTATATGGTTTAAACGTTTCCCATAGTAGTAACGGGGATATTTCTGGTTTGTCATTTGTTTCAAAGAAGATCTCAATCTGTTTTGTAATGTATTCTTGATTTATTTTGTCCTTTAAAATTTGTGCGTTGAGTCTCCATTGTCCCTGATTCCCCATTTTTCCAGTTATTTTAATCATAAAAGATAATGGTGCATGATCTGAAATTATAATATTGTGGTATTTTGAATTATAAATGAGTGGAATAAGTTTTGAGTCTACTAGAAAGTCGTCTATTCTTGAGTATGTTTTATGTACTGATGAGTAAAACGAGTATTCTCGTCCCATTGGGTTTTCCATTCTCCAAACATCCATAATGTTGCTCGAATCTATATATGCATTTATTAGATCGCTAGAATGTGATTTAGTTTTCCGTTGTCTTGATGATCTGTCTAAATAAGGATCTAATGTACAATTTAGATCTCCTCCAATTATTAAATTGTATTGTGGTAGTTCTGGGATAGTATTTAGTATTTTCCTAAAAAACGATGGACTGCCAAAATTTGGGCCGTAAATGTTAACAAAAATCATTTTTTGTGTATATAATTCTCCTGTTATGATAATGTATCTGCCCTCCTTATCTGTTATAGTTGAAGTATGTTTAAATAAGGTACCTTTACGGATTAATATTGCTACGCCTCTAGATTCGTGTGTAAAAGAAGAATGATACACTTTGTCAATCCATTTGGCTTTTAATCTATGCTCTGCGTCTTTTTTTAAATGTGTTTCTTGTATAAATGCCACATCTGTTTTGAGTGCTTTTAGGTGTGCTAATACTTTACCTCTCTTAATTGGTTCATTAATACCTTTTACGTTCCATTGCAAAACGTTATTCCTCCATTCCCCATATTCGTTTTTAAGTCTTGCATCATTTGTCTAAGGGGGTCTGTAATAGAGCAAATGGTTCAGCTCGACATACCCGACCTTACACCCGAACTTCAAATAGATGAATTTCAAGACCCTTAAGTAATGCTCACGCATATATCTCCTTTGCTTTGATTTGCAACTCTATATATTAAAAAAAATAAAATAAATATTGATTTTTTTTCCAGGGCGACCTTTTTTTACTTGCAGGCATTTTTCAACATGTTGAAAAATACGCCGCGACTTACAGTGGCTTGTGAAAGGTTTGTTTCTTGCAGAGCTTTTCTCACTGCCTTGTAGAATTTATCTCTAATTTATGTACTACAGTGGCTTGCAAAAGTATTCATACCCCTTGAACTTTTCCACATTTTGTCACGTTACAACCACAAACGTAAATGTATTTTATTGGGATTTTATGTGATAGACCAACACAAAGTGGCGCATAACTGTGAAGTGGAAGGAAAATGATACATAGTTTTCAAATTTTTTTACAAATAAAAAACTGAAAAGTGTGGCGTGCAAAAGTATTCAGCCCCCTTTACTCTGATACCCCTAAATAAAATCCAGTGCAACCAATTGCCTTCAGAAGTCACCTAATTAGTAAATAGAGTCCACTTGTGTGTAATCTAATCTCAGTATAAATACAGCTGTTCTGTGAAGGCCTCAGAGGTTTGTTAGAGAACAAACAGCATCATGAAGCCTAAGGAACACACCAGACAGGTCAGGGATAAAGTTGTGGAGAAGTTTAAAGCAGGGTTAGGTTATAAAAAAATATCTCAAGCTTTGAAAATCTCACGGAGCACTGTTCAATCCATCATCCGAAAATGGAAAGAGTATGGCACAACTGCAAACCTACCAAGACATGGCCGTCCAACTAAACTGACAGGCCGGGCAAGGAGAGCATTGATCAGAGAAGCAGCCAAGAGGCCCATGGTAACTCTGGAAGAGCTGCAGAGATCCACAGCTCAGGTGGGAGAATCTGTCCACAGGACAACTATTAGTCGTGCGCTCCACAAATCGGGCCTTTATGGAAGAGTGGCAAGAAGAAAGCCATTGTTGAAACAAAGCCATAAGAAGTCCTATTTGCAGTTTGCCACAAGCCATGTGGGGGACACAGCAAACATGTGGAGGAAGGTGCTCTGGTCTGATGAGACCAAAATTGAAGTTTTTGGCCTAAATGCAAAACGCTATGTGTGGCGGAAAACTTACACTGCACATCACCCTGATCACACCATCCCCACTGTGAAACATGGTGGTGGTAGCATCATGCTGTGCGGATGCTTTTCTTCAGCAGGGACAGGAAAGCTGGTCGGAGTCGATGGGAAGATGGATGGAGCCAAATACTGGGTAATCTTGGAAGAAAACCTGTTAGAGTCTGCAAAAGACTTGAGACTGGGGCGGAGGTTCACCTTCCAGCACGACCACGACCCTAAACATACAGCCAGAGCTACAATGGAATGGTTTAGATCAAAGCATATTAATATGTTAGAATGGCCCAGCCAAAGTCCAGACCTAAATCCAATTGAGAATCTCTGGCAAGACTTGAAAATTGCTGTTCAAAGACACTCTCCATCCAATCTGACTGAGCTTGAGCTATTTTGCAAAGAAGAATGGGCAAAAATTTCCATCTCTAGATGTGCAAAGCTGGTAGAGACATACCCCAAAAGACTTGCAGCTGTAATTGCAGCAAAAGGCGGTTCTACAAAGTATTGACTCAGGAGGGCTGAATACTTTTGCAGTTTTTTTATTTGTAATAAAATTTGGAAACCATGTATCGTTTTCCTTCCACTTCACAATTATGCACCACTTTGTGTTGGTCTATCACATAAAATCCCAATAAAATACATTTACGTTTGTGGTTGTAACGTGACAAAATGTGGAAATGTTCAAGGGGTATGAAAACTTTTGCAAGCCACTGTAGCTGAGGCCTCGAGTGTGCGGGAACTACTCTCGAGCATGAAGGAGAGTTACAAAGTCCTCCTATGACCTCGTGTCGACCATGCTGCGAGTCTGAGTCGAGGGAAAACTCTTCTAAACTCGCCAATTAGGTCGCAGCAGTTTCGGGTGAAGATCCTTCTTCAAACATCATCCTGGATGCTTTCACCTCTGAAATCATTTCAAGGGAGAAAGGGTTATTTGTACCCAGGGAAATTGTTCAGCAGTAATTAAGCAAATTCAGGCTTATCACACAAGATATAGGAGTAGGCATACCACACCAGGCCCCTCAAATCTGTTCTTCCATTCAATGTGATCATGGCTGATCTACGCTGGCCTCAACTTATCTCCTGTGCCAGTTCCCCATTAGCCTCAATTCCTTGATCTTTCAAATATTTATCCATCTCCACCTTCATTGCACTCGATGATCTGGCCTCCACCATGCTCCAGCGTAGAGAATTCAAGGATTCACCATCTTCTGAGAAAAGGAATTTCTATGCACATCAGTTTTATATGGCCTGACCAACACCCTATTCGACTGTAGCAGAAAATCCTTATTCTTAAAGTCCAACTCCTTTGCACTAAAGGCCAACGTACTATTTGCCACCTTTACTTATTAGACTTGCCTACAAACATTTTGTAATTCATGCATTGGAACACCGAGATCCCTCATGTGCACTTTACTCCTTTGCAGTTTTTTTCCAATTTAAATAGTACCGTATTCTTCTTTTAATTGTTATTACACATACATGATCTCATGCTTCCCCGCATTAAACACCATTTTCCAGATTTTTGCCTAATCACCCAATCAATCTACATCTAGCACAAAATCACAAAGTCCTTATCACACGTGCCCTTCAAATTATTTTTGTGTCATCAGGCAATTCATAAACAACTGCAAACAATTGCTGGAATACTCCACATCTAGATACAAGATACAAGATAGATACAAGATACATTTATTTGTCACATGTACCAATTGGTACAGTGAAATGTGTGGTTGCCAGACAGCCATACAAATTATAAAGAGCACAGAACACGAAAGTCTTTAACACAGACATCCCCACACAGCGGGGGCAAAATTTCCCACTGTGAGGGACGGTTACAAAAATTCAGTCATCCTCCTCTGTTGTCCTCCTGTGGTCGAGTGGCTACCAACCCCCCGCTGTCACCGCTACGGGCGGCCCGATGTTCAGGCTCGCTCGCCGGGGTGATGGAAGTCCGACGTCGGGACTGGAGAAAATCCTCAGTGGCTTGGACATCTGAAATGGAACCTCCTACCGGAGTCCACAGCTCCCGAAATCCACGTGCCACACTGGGCGGAGATTCAACGCTGGCGGCCCTCAGCAAAGGGTCCCAGGACTCCGCGATGTTGAAGCCAGCGCCGCCCACGCTGGAAGCTCTACAAAACACAGCTCCACGATGTTGGAGCAGCAGGCCCAACACTCTGGAGCGTCAAACGGCGATCCAGGTAGGCATCGCCCGCTCTGCGGTGAATCCAGCGCTGCGCCGCCGCTGCTGAAGCTCTGGTCCGGTCTCCAGACTCCAGCAGGAAAGGCCGCTCCAATCCAGGTGGTAGGCAGCGAGGATGCGACTCGGAGAATAGTCGCGTCCTCGCCAGGAAGTGACTGGGAAACAGTTTCCCCCTTACCCTACCCCCCTCCCCCACATAGAAAAGTTAAAGAATCCCCAAAACAAACTTTGATAATAGGAAGCAAGATTTGATGATAAAAATGTGTATTTCATGAAATATTTTTACTACTATGTAACAAAGAATGCAAATAAATTATCATTGGAGCTCAATTTTTTTTTTTAAATTAAAAAAAAACTTATATCATACTGATTACCTAAATAATTACTTGTTTACTTGACAAGTGTAGATTATATAACCTCTTATCTTGTCTGTCTGTGACGTAGCTGA
Organism: Raja brachyura; assembly: GCA_963514005.1. Next base: position 102,803,752 of record OY740782.1, on the reverse strand, counting down.
TTGCAGCCAAGTTCACAGAATGCAGACGCAAGGGTTGAATTCTGTTGATGCTGTAAAAATGGCATGAAGGAAGTAAACATAGAAACATAGAAAAATAGGTGCAGGAGTAGGCCATTCGGCCCTTCGAGCCTGCACCGCCATTCAATATGATCATGGCTGATCATCCAACTCAGTATCCCGTACCTGCCTTCTCTCCATACCCTCTGATCCCTTTAGCCACAAGTGCCACATCTAACGCCCTCTTAAATATAGCCAATGAACTGGCCTCAACTACCTTCTGTGGCAGAGAATTCCAGAGACTCACCACTCTCTGTGTAAAGAATGTTTTCCTCATCTCGGTCCCAAAAGGAATTCCCCCTTATCCTTAGACTGTGACCCCTTGTTCTGGACTCCCCCAACATCGGGAACAATCTTCCAGCATCTAGCTTGTCCAACCCCTTAAGAATTTTGTAAGTTTCTATAAAATCCCCCCTCAATCTTCTAAATTCCAGCGAGTACAAGCCGAGTCTATCCAATCTTTCCTCATATGAAAGTCCTGACGTCCCAGGAATCAGTCTGGTGAATCTTCTCTGTACCCCCTCTATGGCAAGGATGTCTTTCCTCAGATTTGGAGACCAAAACTGTACGCAATACTCCAGGTGTGGCCTCACCAAAACCCTGTACAACTGCAGTAGAACCTCCCTGCTCCTATGCTCAAATCCTTTTGTTATGAATGCTAACATACCATTTGCTTTCTTCACTGCCTGCTGCACCTGCATGCCTACTTTCAATGACTGGTGTACCATGATGCCCAGGTCTCGTTGCATCTCCCCTTTTCCTAATCTGCCACCATTCAGATAATAGTCTACCATCATGTTTTTGCCACCAAAGTGGATAACCTCACATTTATCCACATTATACTGCATCTGCCATGCATCTGCCCATTCACTCAGCCTATCCAAATCACCCTGCAGCCTCCAAGCATCCTCCTCACACCTAACTATACCCCCCAGCTTGGTGTCATCTGCAAACTTGGAGATGTTGCATTGAGTTCCCTCATCCAAATCATTAATATATATTGTAAATAGCTGGGGTCCCAGCACTGAGCCTTGCGGTGCCCCACTAGTCACTGCCTGCCAATCTGAAAAGGACCCGTTTACTCCTACCCTTTGTCTCCTGTCTGCTAGCCAGTTCTCTATCCACATCAATACTGAACCCCCAATACCGTGTGCTTTAAGTTTGTATGCTAATCTCTTATGCGGGACCTTGTCAAAAGCCTTCTGAAAGTCTAGATATAACACATCCACTGGTTCTCCCTTATCCACTCTACTAGTTACATCCTCGAAAAATTCTATCAGATTTGTCAGACATGATTTACCTTTCGTAAATCCATGCTGACTTTGTCCAATGATTTCACCACTTTCCAAATGCGCTGCTATCCCATCTTTAATAACTGACTCTAGCAGTTTCCCCACTACCGATGTTAGACTAACTGGTCTGTAATTCCCCGCTTTCTCTCTCCCTCCTTTTTTAAAAAGTGGGGTTACATTAGCTACCCTCCAATCCTCAGGAACTACTCCAGAATCTAAGGAATTTTGAAAAATTATCACTAATGCATCCACTATTTCTGTGGCTACCTCCTTGAGTACTCTGGGATGCAGACTATCTGGCCCTGGGGATTTATCAGCCTTGAATCTGTTCAATTTACCCAACACCACCTCCCGGCTAACCTGGATTTCACTCAGTTCCTCCATCTTATTTGACCCCCGTTCCACTGCTATTTCCGGCAGATTATTTATGTCTTCCTTAGTGAAGACAGAACCAAAGTAGTTATTCAATTGGTCTTCCATGTCCTTGTTCCCCATGATCAATTCACCTGTTTCTGACTGCAAGGGACCAACATTTGTTTTAACTAGCCTCTTTCTCTTCACATATCTATAAAAACTTTTGCAGTCAGTTTTTATGTTCCCTGCCAGTTTCCTTTCATAATCTATTTTCCCTTTCCTAATTAAGCCCTTTGTCCTCCTCTGCTGGATTCTGAATTTCTCCATGTCCTCCGGTAGGCTGCTTTTTCTGGCAAATTTGTATACCCCATCTTTTGTTTTTATACTATCCCTGATTTCCCTTGTTATCCATGGATGCACCACCTTCCCTGATTTATTCTTTTGCCAAACTGTTATGAACAATTTTTGTACTTCATCCATGCAGTCTTTAAATACCTTCCATTGCACATCCACTGTCAACCCTTTAAGAATCACCTGCCAGTCTATCTTGGCCAATTCACATCTCATACCTTCAAAGTTACCTTTGTTCAAGTTCAGAACCCTTGTTTCTGACTTAATTTTGTCACTCTCCATCCTAATGAAAAACTCAACCATATTATGGTCACTCTTGCCCAAGGGGCCACGCATAACAAGACTGCTAAATAACCCTTCCTCATTACTCAATACCCAGTCTAGAATAGACTGCTCTCTCGTTGGTTCCTCCACATGTTGGTTGAGAAAACTATCCCGCATACATTCCAAGAAATCCTCTTCCTCAGCACCCCTGCCAATTTGATTCACCCAATCTACATGCAGATTGAAGTCACCCATTATAACCGTGTTACCCTTGTTGCACGCATTTCTAATTTCCTGTTTGATGCCATCCCCAACTCCAATACTACTGTTAGGTGGCCTGTACACAGCTCCCACTAGCGTTTTCTGCCCCTTAGAGTTTCGCAGCTCTACCCATATCGATTCCACATCCTCCACGCTAATGTCCTTCCTTTCTATTGCATTAATCTCCTCTCTCACCAGCAACGCTACCCCACCTCCCTTTCCTTTTCGTCTATCCCTCCTGAATATTGAATACCCCTGGATGTTCAGCTCCCAGCCTTGGTCACCCTGGAGCCACGTCTCCGTGATCCCAACTATAGCATAGTCATTAATCGCTATCTGCACCTTCAACTCATCCACCTTATTACGAATGCTCCTCGCATTGAGACACAAAGCCTTCAGGCTTGTTTTTACAACACTCTTACTCCTTATACAATTATGTTGACAAGTGGCCCCTTTCACATCGATCCCTATTACACTTGGCCATACTCTCCTATCCCTTTGTGAGCTTTCTTTCCCGTTAATTCTGGGGTCATTAACCATCCCTTTACTCTCTTTCCCTTTAACTCCGTCCTCGACTATCCCATTTGACACCCCACCCCCCTTATTCAGTTTAAAACCATCCGTGTAGCAGTGGCAAACCTGCCGGCCAGAACGCTGCAAATAGACAGCAGCTGTTTCAACTTGGTGACCTGCCATCAAGGGTCCTAAAGTCGTCCTCAAGAGCCCCTTGTTTTAGGAGATGGAAACCCTGATGGGCACAAATTATCCTCGTTGTTGTGTGTGTGTCTCTGTTCGCGTGGTAAGACCAGATGCGGACAAGGTCAGAAAGTTTGGCAAAGCGTGTGAACTATGATAACCTTTATGAAAGTCAGAACTATAAATAGGAAGATCCACATGATTAACTTATAAGATTACACACATGGTGCAGACATGTCAAAGTGTTTGTATTGCCAGTTTATTGCCAGCCCATTTATACATTGGGATTACGACGCTCAGCTAGCTCCGTGTTGTTTTAAACATGGAAAACGAGATTTCTCAGGCCAAAGCTGCCAGAACACTCAAGGAAACGTTTTTCCAGGTCTTGCTGAGCAATGATTACAGTGCATTGAAGGAGATTCTGGGGCAAAAGAAGATAGATGTTGATACGGTTTTTGAAGTGGAAGATGAAGACATGATCCTGGCATCTTATAAACAAGGTACATATGTCTGAAGAACGGTCTCGACCCAAAACGTCACGCATTCCTTCTCTCCCGAGATGCTGCCTGTCCCATTGAGTTACTCCAGCACTTTGTGTCTATCTTCGTTTTAAACCAGCGTCTGTAGTTTCTTCCTATACATAAATTCAAATTTGGCTGGAAAGGCTAATAATCTGGGTGAATTTTAAAATCCTACAAGAATTTTTTTTCATAATTTTGTGTAAAATAGATGTTTGAGCAATTGGTATTATTAGTAATTAATTTAGTAAGGTTGTTAAACTTAATATTTAAAAATAATTATTTATTTGTCATTACTTCTAATGAAATTATTACATTGATAGCTGCTTTGTTGATTCCATAAAATCAAGAAATTGCAAAATGGGAATGCAAAATGGAAATTGCAAAATGGTTAAAAACCAGGAAATCTAGAAGGCATTGGCAGATCGAGCACAAATGTTCAGCAAAAGGATTGCCAAATCTACACTTGGTCTTGTCGATGTAACTTGTAAGATGTAATTTTCAAGACATTAAGATACTAAATGCATTCTTATAAAGTGTTTCAAACAGTTTAATATCTCCACAGCTTCATATAACAGGGCAGAGACTTACAGTATGATGGAGTGGGTTCTACTGAGAGCAGTGAGACATGCTGATGACAATGACTGTTTTCTATTTTATTCCAAAACTTTTGAATGGGAAGCACACATCTGAAGAACTGTAACTCAGGCTCTGGCAACACCCTCATAAATCATCTTTACACTCTCATTCCCATCCAAACTGTTGATATACACCACAAACAGCAATGGTCCCAGAACCGATCCCTGAGCTACACCTAGTCACAGGCCTCCAGTCTGAAAAACAACCCTCCATGCTTTCTTCCATGAAGCCAATTCTCTATCCAGTTGGCTAACTCTCTCTGGATCCCTTGTGATCTAACCTTCCAGAACAGCCTACCACGCAGAACCTTTTCAAATGACTTGCTGAAGTCCATATAGACAATGTCTACAGATTTGTCAACGTTATTGTTTACTTCTTCAAAAAATTCAGATTCATAAGCCATTATCTTCCATTTATAAAACAATGCTAACTACAAGTTGTTAACATCCTTAAATAACTAAGTTTTAATGTAATTTATTTCAAGGTGTTAACAACACTTAGGAAGTAAACAGGATATTCAACAACATTTTTCCAGTTGAAGGTTTTGTAGAACAAAGTTGTAAAGCTATCTTTGAAATCTTTGATGAAAGCTATGAAATCTTTGCTTAACAATCACATGCTTCACCGGGTGCGTTAATCTGAGTGTCAGCAATGGTTGGATGGTTAAGAAGGGAATGAGCACAAGGGTCACACATACCATCGATGTACAATATACAGTTCATGTAATCCACCTCCTGGTGCATTTCCAGCAAGGGTTCCAGGACCTGATCACAATGTCTTCCTTTCCCCAGAAAACTAATTTTTATGTAAATAGCTTTTTACTGCAACATCATTATTGCAGTTAACCAGTTCTTATGAGAAGTTTTGATTCTTTCAGTGACCATCTATTTATGAACAGAACATTTATATCCATCCCTACAGAACAATAAATAAATAGGCACATTTTGCATCATTTAATTAACGCTTAATTCTTCTTAAAGGCATTCCAGTGAGGCTGAGGATCAAGTCAAGTCAAGAGAGTTTATTGTCATGTGTCCCAGATAGGACAATGAAATTCTTGCTTGCTGCAGCACAACAGAATATTGTAGGCATAAATACAGATCATATCAGATCAATGTGACCATATACCACAGAATATATATATACACACATATAAATAAACAGATAAAGTGCAATAGGCTGTAAAAGTTCAGAGTTTGTTTGAAGTTGTGTTTAATAGTCTGATGGCTGTGGGGAAGTAGCTGTTCCTGAACCTGGATGTTGCAGATTTCAATCTCTTGTACCTTCTACCTGATGGCAGAGGAGAGATGAGTGTGTGGCCAGGATGGTGTTGATCCTTGATGATGCTGGCAGCCTTTTTGAGGCAGCACCTGCGATAAATCCCCTAGATGGTAGGGAGGTCAGAGCCGATGATGGACTGGGCAGTGTTTACAACTTTTCGCAGCCTTTTCCGCTCCTGGACGCTCAAGTTGCTGAACCAAGCCACGATTCAACCGGTCAGCATGCTCTCTACTGTGCATCTGTAGAAGTTCGAGAGAGTCCTCCTTGACATACTGACTCTCCGTAATCTTCCCAGGAAGTAGAGGCGCTGATGTGCTTTCTTTATGATTGCATCAGTGTTCTGGGACCAGGAGAGATCTTCGGAAATATGCACCCCCAGGAATTTGAAGTTCTTGACCCTTTCCACCATCAACCTGTTAATATAAACAGGACTTTGGGTCCCCATCCTACCCCTTCCGAAGTCCACAATCAGTTCCTTGGTTTTGCTGGTGTTGAAAGCCAGGTTATTGTGCTGGCACCATTTGGTCAATTGGTCGATCTCACTTCTGTACTCTGACTTGTCCCCATCAGTGATACGTCCCACAACAGTGATATCGTCGGCGATCATGATGATGGAGTTCACACTCTGTCCGGCTACGCAGTCATGAGTATAGAGTGAGTACAGCAGGGTGCTGAGCACACAGCCTTGAGGTGCTCCCGTGCTGATTGTTATCGAGGATGACACATTTCCACCAATACGGACAGACTGTGGTCTGTGAATGAGGAAGTCGAGGATCCAATTGCAGAGGGATGCGCAGAGACCCAAATCTGAGAGCTTGGTAACCAGCTTGGAGGGGGTGATGGTATTAAATTCCGAGCTGTAGTCAATGAATAACAGCCTGACATATGAGTTTTTGTTGTCCAAGTGGTCCAGAGCGGAGTGTAGAGCCAGTGAGATCGCATCCATCGTTGATCTGTTGTGGCGGTAAGAGAACTGCAGTGGGTCCAGGTTTTTGTCGAGGTGGGAGTTGATTTGTGCCATGCGCCAGGGGGAATTCCTTTAGGACAAAGATGAGGAAAACAGTTTTCACACAGGGAGTGGTGAGTCTCTGGAATTCTCTGCCACAGAAGGTAGTTGAGGCCAGTTCATCCGCTATATTTAAGAGCAAGTTAGATGTGGCCCTTGTGGCTAAAGGGATCAGGGGGTATGGAGAGAAGGCAGGTACAGGATACTGAGTTCAATGATCAGCCATGATCATATTGAATGGCAGTGCAGGCTTGAATGGCCGAATGGCCTACTCCTGCAACTATTTTCTATGTTTCTATGTTTCTATGATCAGCCTCTCAAAGCACTTCATCACCACAGACGTTATCACCACTTACTTCATCACCACTTACTTCCACTGCATAGAAGAGGACTGCATGTGAATCCTTTTAATGTAGGTTGATCACTGAACAGTAGCTGCAATGTGGTGTTGTCACGGCAAAGTCTTGATCCAGTGGCAAAAAGATCATATACAATTGGAAACAAACCCTGCCTGGCAACCTTCACAAAGTTTCAAAGGTTCAAAGGGTTCAAAGGTCTGTTTATTGTCACGTGTACCAATTAAGGCACAGTGAAACTCGAATGACATCTACTCATACAGAATCAGTCTACGCACACAATTGCACAAATCCTTTTCCACAATTCAGTCCCTCACCAATTTGTCATTATGTCCCTGATTTGTCACCACCCCTCCACCGAAGCCACAGTGGATCAGAATGCATGCCACAAACCCCTCTACACCTTATTTAGTCACCTTCCCAGTCTATCACTTGCCCCCGTTCTCTCCCCACCACGCATTTCCATGCACCATACTTCTATCATGCACTCTCTCTCCAGGAATACCTCTGAACTGCCAGCAAGCACACACCACTTTAGCCCTAGGCTTGAGGATCATTCATGGGTACCAGGCCAGCAAAGGTTATTCTCCCATTGCCACCAAGCATAATCCTGGAGCTTATTTGGTGCAGGAAGGGAATTCGGATGCAAGTCTCTGCGTAGCCTGCATTCATACTACAACAGTGGAACTTGTGAATATTGATCCAACGTGCTTTTACAAGGAATTAAAACAGAAAATGCTGAATAAACTCAAAAGGTCAGGAAGCATCTGCTGAGTAGGAAACAGAATTAACATTTCAAGTCAGTGACCTTCGATTAGAAAAAGGAACATTTAGAAATTGGGCATGTTCTCATTTGCAGAGAAGAGATGAAGTGAACAAAGAGATGCCTGCAAGAAATAAAAGCTGAATGACAAATAAGGAATTTGTGCCAGGGGAGAGAGGTTGAAGTCTTGTTATTTGCAGAAAGTCTGAAGAAAGGTCCCTACCTGACGATCACTTGTCTATTCCCTCTACAAATGCCATCTGATCCACTGAGTTCCTCCAGCACATTGTGTTTCGCAGAAAATCTTTTGTTTCTCTTTGTCAAAATAAAGGGCAAGCCATTTTGGACAAAAATTAGGACAAATGTCTTTGCTCAAAGGGTGGTGAATCTTTGCATTCTTCTACCTGAAGGATTGTGGTGATTCACTCACTGAGTATAATCAAGATCGAGATTTCCCGTTATTAAAGGAATCAGTCGGTATTGGAAGAGAAAGCAGGAAATGATGTTTGATGTAGAAGGTCAGCCATGATTTTGTTGAATGATGAAGCACATTTGAGAGGCTGAGAGTTGAATTCCTAGAAAGCTTCTGTATATTCTTTGCATTTATTTCCAACATAAGTTTTTTTTTGTTTTAATATTAAAGCACCTAAAGAAAGTTTGGACAGGCAATTGCCAAAGCAAGCTGAGGCAAAACTTAATAGGAAATATAGGCTTCCCCAGCAGAGGTGTCAAAAAGAAAGCAACATAAATTTAAAGTAACTGGTAAGAGCATTGGATGGAGAAGTGAATTACCCTTTGCCCAGTATACATATATATATATCTCAAAATTCATTTAAAATATTGATATTTCCTGCGAGAATGCTCTAAAAATAATATCATAATCTAACAATTCAATTCAATTCAATTTGACTGGCAATCACCGAGGTGCAGAGTTAAGTATTGTAACAGCCGCAGGGAAGAAGCTATTCCTGAACCTGCCGGTCCGGCAACGGAGGGACCTGTAGCGCCTCCCGGGTGGGAGGAGGGTAAAAGTCTGTGGCTAGGGTGAGACCAGTCCTTGACGATGCTGCGCGCCCTTCGCAGACATTGCTTGCTATGGACAGACTCAATGGAGGGGGGTGTGGAACCGGTGATGCGTTGGGCAGTTTTCACCACCCTCTGCTGTGCTTTCCGGTCAGAGACAGAGCAGTTGCCACACCATACTGTGATACAGTTGGTAAGGATGCTCTCGATGGTGCAGCAGTAGAAGTTCACCAGAATCTGAGGAGACAGATGGACCTTCTTTAGTCTCCTCAGGAAGAAGAGACGCTGATGAGCCTTCTTGACCAGTGTAGAGGTATTGTGGGTCCAAGAGAGGTCATCAGAGATGTTGACCCCCAGAAACCTGAAGCTAGAAACACGTTCCGCCTCCGTCCCATTAATATGGATGGGGGTGTGCATGCAGCCCCTAGACCTTCTATAGAACTTGTTACAGAAGTGAAGATACAATTTGGCTGTACAGAAATATAGGTAGTACAGGTTTGTTTTTGTTTCTCTGCTCTTAATACAACCTGTTGCCTGTATTCATTTTTATTTTTAAAAAAGACAGAAGAGAAAAGGAAACTTTAAGAATACTTTTCAATCTTACTTCAAATCTTACTTAAGGGTGGCACAGTGGTACAGCTGGTAATGGTGCTGGCTCATAACACCAGAGACCTGGGTTTGATCATGATCCCGGATGCTGTCTATGTGGAGTTTGCATGTTCTCACTGTGACCAAGCAAATGTCATCTGGGTGCTCCAGTTTCCTCCCACATCCTAAAGATGTGTGGGTTTGGTGGGTTAGGGTTATTTGTCCCTAGTGTGTAAGGTGTAGATGTGAAAGTGGGATAACATTGAACTAGTGTAAATGGGATGACTGATGGTTGATGTGGATTCAATGGGCAGAAGGGCCTGTTTCCATGCTGTATCTCTAAACTAAATGACTATGAAATTAATGTTTTTGTTTCCCTTTTCCAGGTTACTGGCTACCAAGTTACAAATTGGGGAAATCCTGGGCAACCGGCCTGCACTTAGCCGTGATGCTTGGTGATCTGGAGACCATTGCAATGCTACTAAAACATAACGCCAGTATAAACTACCAACCGAATGGGAAAACGCCTTTACATGTTGCATGTGAGGTGAAAAACAGCGACTGTGTTAGCATTCTGTTGCACCATGGAGCCAAAGTAAACGCATTCTCACTGAGTGGACATACACCATTACATTTATGTAAAAGCAAGGAGTCCATTGCATGTGCAAAACTCCTGATCTGGAATGGTGAGCTGCACAGAATGGATTTTCTTCATGACATTAAAAAAGCAATACAAATATATTTAAAATTACAACAAAATAAAATGTATAACATCTGTGTTTTATCAAAAAACATTAGGATTACTATGAAGTTCCCTTTATTGTCCATGCAATCTTCCATCTAGGCTTCAACTAGTGAATTAGTGAATGAGTGATATACAGTATGTCAGTGATATACAGCAACCTACAGCATATTTCTATTGAGTAGAAACATAGAAACATAGAAAATAGGTGCAGGAGTAGGCCATTCGGCCCTTCGAGCCTGCACCGCCATTCAATGTGATCATGGCTGATCATCCAACTCAGTATCCCGTACCTGCCTTCTCTCCATACCCCCTGATCCCTTTAGCCACAAGTGCCACATCTAACGCCCTCTTAAATATAGGCAATGAACTGGCCTCAACTACCTTCTGTGGCAGAGAATTCCAGAGACTCACCACTCTCTGTGTAAAGAATGTTTTCCTCATTTCGGTCCTAAAGGAATTCCCCCTTATCCTTAGACTGTGACCCCTTGTTCTGGACTCCCCCAACATCGGGAACAATCTTCCAGCATCTAGCTTGTCCAACCCCTTAAGAATTTTGTAGGTTTCTATAAGATCCCCCCTCAATCTTCTAAATTCCATCGAGTACAAACCGAGTCTATCCAATCTTTCCTCATATGAAAGTCCTGACATCTCAGGAATCAGTCTGGTGAATCTTCTCTGTACCCCCTCTATGGCAAGGATGTCTTTCCTCAGATTTGGAGACCAAAACTGTACGCAGTACTCCAGGTGTGGCCTCACCAAAACCCTGTACAACTGCAGTAGAACCTCCCTGCTCCTATACTCAAATCCTTTCGCTATGAATGCTAACATACCATTTGCTTTCTTCACTGCCTGCTGCACCTGCATGCCTACTTTCAATGACTGGTGTACCATGACACCCAGGTCTCGTTGCATCTCCCCCTTACCTAATCTGCCACCATTCAGATAATAGTCTACCCTCATGTTTTTGCCACCAAAGTGGATAACCTCACATTTATCCACATTGTACTGCATCTGCCATGCATCTGCCCATTCACTCAGCCTATCCAAATCACCCTGCAGCCTCCAAGCATCCTCCTCACACCTAACTATACCCCCCAGCTTGGTATCATCTGCAAATTTGGAGATGTTGCATTGAATTCCTTCGTCCAAATCATTAATATATATTGTAAATAGCTGGGGTCCCAGCACTGAGCCTTGCGGCACCCCACTAGTCACTGCCTGCCATTCTGAAAAGGACCCGTTTACTCCTACCCTTTGCCTCCTGTCTGCTAGCCAGTTCTCTATCCACATCAATACTGAACCCCCAATACCGTGTGCTTTAAGTTTGTATGCTAATCTCTTATGCGGGACCTTGTCAAAAGCCTTCTGAAAGTCTAGATATAACACATCCACTGGTTCTCCCTTATCCACTCTACTAGTTACATCCTCGAAAAATTCTATCAGATTTGTCAGACATGATTTACCTTTCGTAAATCCATGCTGACTTTGTCCAATGATTTCACCACTTTCCAAATGCGCTGCTATCCCATCTTTAATAACTGACTCTAGCAGTTTCCCCACTACCGATGTTAGACTAACTGGTCTGTAATTCCCCGCTTTCTCTCTCCCTCCTTTTTTAAAAAGTGGGGTTACATTAGCTACCCTCCAATCCTCAGGAACTACTCCAGAATCTAAGGAATTTTGAAAAATTATCACTAATGCATCCACTATTTCTGTGGCTACCTCCTTGAGTACTCTGGGATGCAGACTATCTGGCCCTGGGGATTTATCGGCCTTCAATCCGTTCAATTTACCCAACACCACCTCCCGGCTAACCTGGATTTCACTCAGTTCCTCCATCTTATTTGACCCCCGTTCCACTGCTATTTCCGGCAGATTATTTATGTCTTCCTTAGTGAAGACAGAACCAAAGTAGTTATTCAATTGGTCTGCCATGTCCTTGTTCCCCATGATCAATTCACCTGTTTCTGACTGCAAGGGACCAACATTTGTTTTAACTAGTCTCTTTCTCTTTACATATCTATAAAAACTTTTGCAGTCAGTTTTTATGTTCCCTGCCAGTTTCCTTTCATAATCTATTTTCCCTTTCCTAATTAAGCCCTTTGTCCTCCTCTGCTGGATTCTGAATTTCTCCCAGTCCTCCGGTAGGCTGCTTTTTCTGGCAAATTTGTATGCCTCATCTTTTGTTTTTATACTATCCCTGATTTCCCTTGTTATCCATGGATGCACCACCTTCCCCGATTTATTCTTTTGCCAAACTGGTATGAACAACTTTTGTACTTCATCCATGCAGTCTTTAAATACCTTCCATTGCACATCCACTGTCAACCCTTTAAGAATCACCTGCCAGTCTATCTTGGCCAATTCACATCTCATACCTTCAAAGTTACCTTTGTTCAAGTTCAGAACCCTTGTTTCTGACTTAATTTTGTCACTCTCCATCCTAATGAAGAACTCAACCATATTATGGTCACTCTTGCCCAAGGGGCCACGCACAACAAGACTGCTAACTAACCCTTCCTCATTACTCAATACCCAGTCTAGAATAGCCTGCTCTCTCGTTGGTTCCTCCACATGTTGGTTGAGAAAACTATCCCGCATACATTCCAGGAAATCCTCTTCCTCAGCACCCCTGCCAATTTGATTCACCCAATCTACATGCAGATTGAAGTCACCCATTATAACCGTGTTACCCTTGTTGCACGCATTTCTAATTTCCTGTTTGATGCCATCCCCAACTCCAATACTACTGTTAGGTGGCCTGTACACAGTTCCCACTAGCGTTTTCTGCCCCTTAGAGTTTCGCAGCTCTACCCATATCGATTCCACATCCTCCACGCTAATGTCCTTCCTTTCTATTGCATTAATCTCCTCTCTCACCAGCAACGCTACCCCACCTCCTTTTCCTTTTCGTCTATCCCTCCTGAATATTGAATATCCCTGGATGTTCAGCTCCCAGCCTTGGTCATCCTGGAGCCAAGTCTCCGTGATTCCAACTATAGCATAGTCATTAATCGCTATCTGCACCTTCAACTCATCCACCTTATTACGAATGCTCCTCGCATTGAGACACAAAGCCTTCAGGCTTGTTTTTACAACACTCTTACTCCTTATACAATTATGTTGACAAGTGGCCCCTTTCACATCGATCCCTATTACACTTGGCCATACTCTCCTATCCCTTTGTGAGCTTTCTTCCCCGTTAATTCTGGGGTCATTAACCATCGCTTTACTCTCTTTCCCTCTAACTCCGTCCTCGACTATCCCATTTGATACCCCACCCCCCTTATTCAGTTTAAAACCATCCGTGTAGCAGTGGCAAACCTGCCGGCCAGAATGCTGGTCCCCCACCTGTTAAGATGCAATCCGTCCCTTTTGTACAGTTCCCCCTTACTATAAAAAAAATCCCAGTGATCTAAGAATCTAAATCCCTGCCCCCTGCACCAGTTCCTCAGCCACACATTCAGGTCCCATATCTCCCTGTTCCTGCTCTCGCCAGCACGAGGAACTGGAAGCAAACCGGAGATAACAACCCTGGAAGTCCTGCTTTTCAGCATTTTTCCGAGCTCTCTGACGTCCCGCTGCAAAAAATTCATCTCCTTCTTTCCAACATCATTTGTGCCAACATGCACGACCACTTCCGGCTGGTCACCTTCGCCCTTGAGGATTGTCTGCACTCTGTCCGTAACATCCTGGATCCTGGCACCAGGAAGGCAGCACACCATCCTGGAATCCCGTCTGTTGCCGCAAAAACCCCTGTCCGTACCTCTCACAATGGAGTCTCCAACTACAATGGCGTTGCCCGACTTTGGCCTCTGTGGGTTTGGCTCATCAGCCCTTTTTGTTTGGCAAGCCAGTCCGCCGCTCAGTGGGATACCGTCTTCTGTCCCGGCAGCTTCCACGTGGGTGAACCTGTTCACAAGAGGTACAACACCCGGGGACCTTTGCATCCCATGTTTTCCTCCCTTTCTCACCGTCACCCACCTTCTCTCTTCTAGTGCCTTGGGTGTAACAATCTCACTGAAGGACTTGTCGAGAAACGACTCAGTTTCTCGAATGAACCTGAGGTCATCCACTTGTTTCTCCAGTTCCCCAACACGGTCCTTCAGGAGCTGTACCTGGATGCACTTCTCACATTTGTAGCATCCAGAGGCACCAGCAGTGTCCTTGACCTCCCACATACTGCAAGCATCACACTGCATCAGCTTGCTTGACATCTTGAGTAGATAGACTCAAAATGCTGGAGTAACTCAGCGGGACAGGCAGCATCTCTGGAGCGAAAGAATGGGTGAGGTTCCAGGTCAAGACCCTTCTCGACCCGAAACGTCACCCATTCCATCTCTCCAGAGATGCTGCCTGTCCCGCTGAGTTGCTCCAGCATTTTGTGTCTATCTTCGGTTTAAACCAGCATCTGCAGTTCCTTCCAACACATTTCTATTGAGTAGCCTTGACTGCCTCTTTTCTAGTGTCATAATTAGGAACAGGTAATTCCAAGGAAAAATGTAGATAATTGTGCCAAAAATCAGATAATTCCATGCAATTTATGGCTTACCTTAGACCATATTAGACACAAAAAATGATAGCTTATACACTGACATATGTAAAGATATTACTTTTTCTAGTTTATAAATTTGCCTGCAAAAAATTACTCAGTCTAATTATTTAAACATTTTCCCTTCTAGAATTAACCGTGAGTTTACTGAACAACAAAGCGGATTAAATCATGGAGTAATTGCAACTTAGCAACAGGCCCTCCACCATACTGATCATGATGCAATTACTTGTCTGTGTATATTCTATTTACCAGTACTTGGTCAATGTCCTGTGTTGCCAATCCAAGTGCTCATACTTACTAAATGTTGTGAGTCTTTGTTTCTACCACCCCATTCTCAGGCATTGCATTCCAAATTACAATTACTCTCCGAGTGAACAGTTTCTTCCTTATATCCCCACTAAACCTCCTATCCCTTTGATCTGAAAGTAAAATAGATATATCCAAAGCAACAGGTTTAAGCCAAATGTAACTAAGGTCTTTGAGGAAAGAGTAGCATTGATATTTTGGAATTTGCCGATGACTGCAGCTTATGAGATGTGTAAAACAGGAACACAACACAATAAATAAATTAAAAAGAACTGCAAATGTTATGAATCTGAAACAACAGCTAACATTATATTATGAATAGAGCACAGGTTTGTCAGCAAACAAAAGTAAAACAGGCAGGTTAGTATTTGAAGTCCGGACTTAGTGGCTATTGGAGGGTTTTATCTACCATTTCACATTTCAGTTGTTAACGTTTTTGTTGAGTACTTCCAGAGTTTCTATTTCCATTCAAGAAATGAAATCAATTTGTGATGCTTTGATTTTATCAGTTGCTTTGGCAAGACACAAATGCTTTGAAGATGAAAGGCAATCTCTCACACTTGATTTTTAACAGGCGCAAAGTTGAATCTTCAGGCTGAAAACGACTATAAAGAGACACCGCTGCACATAGCTGCCCGTTTCGGTGTACCTGAACTAGTAGCACTTTATGTTGACCATGGAGCCAATGTTGACAGTGTCAATATCTATTTGGAAACGCCGCTCATTGCCGCTATTTACTGGGCACTAGACATGAAAGAACAACAATACAGCATAAACCATCATCTGATTTGTAGAATGCTAATAGATTATGGAGCTTCTGTAAATGCTCGAGAACGGGATTTTAAGTCTCCACTTCACAAAGCTGCATGGAATTGTGACCACCTGCTTCTACAAATGTTGTTAGAATCAGGTGCTTTTGCTGGTTCAATGGATGTTAATGGTTGTGCCTCACTTCAATACCTACTGAAGGTGACAGCAGTACGACCAGCGGCAAAACCAGAGATTTGTTATCAACTGTTGCTAAACCATGGGGCTGCAAGGATCTACCCTCCCCAATTTCACAAGGTAGGAATGCAAATTAGCAATTAGACAACTTGTCAATAGGATTGTTATTCTAAATACCTGTTAAATTATTATTGAACAAAGTTAACAGAAATTAGTGTTTATACACATACTTAATACGTTTGTAAGGTATTAGTTTGACTCAAAAGTCAAGTGCCATGTGAGAAAATATGAAATATTATATTTTATTATATCAATAACACCTATATGGTGAGATCATTCAGGCTTTTGAAATGCAGTATATCCTGGGGAATAGTTCACATCCTGGTATTCAGGTACAGCAAGTAATTAGGAAAACTAATAGGCTTGATTATTACTTGGGGAATTGATACAAGAGTAGGAATTTTTTGCTTCAGCTTTATATGCATTGATGAGACCACATATAGCACGCTGTGTACAGCACAGCTTATTTAACGAAGATGCTAGCATACTACGGGTTGAACACCGCTTTTCTGGCATGGCTTTCTAAACTAAATGTGAATGGAATGACTGCTACTGTTTCTGGCTTTTGGCAGTGGCTTTATCCTCTCCTCACTCGACCACCGCCGCCTACTGGTCCCATCACTCGGTCCACACAGCCTCTCCCGCCGCCCCCCTTCTTCCCCCCTCCGTCTGGAGGAACCGAGGGGGCGCCGGAAAATCTGTGTTCAACCTGAAAAAAAATCAAAATATGTTAACTAGACTAACACCTGGATTGGGGAGAATGTGTTGTGGAGGAATGGGTTATGATATGTGTTATCTCTGACCTGCGCGAGATAACCACCGATGAGGTGTTTGCGCAGTAATCGACCGTAACCAGAACCAAGGTTTGGCAAGCTGGGTTTGTGGGATAATGAGAGGTGTCTTTACCAAAGCATATAAGATTTATAAGATTTAGAAGTGGACATGGACAGGAAGTTTCTTCTTCTTGGAGAATGTACGTAGATCTAGAGGCCACTTTTAAAAGTAAAGGCGTTGGAGAGTTTCAGTTTTTGAACACATTTGATTTTTCTAACACTTGCTTGTACGTCTTGCGAGTAGTAGCAGATATTGTTCAGTGCAAACTGTTTGATTTAATGTGACTCTGATATCTGTTGTTTTGTCTGCATTAGGTCCAATTACTGTTGGCATGTGGGCTGCTTTTTTGTTAGCCCAGGTTTGATTATTTGGAACATCTGTTATTGGATTGAACTTACAATAAACTGGCTTTGCATCTGGTCTGCTGTGAATGCTGGCAATCTATTCTATTGTACATGCGACTGTTTCTCCAAAGATGAGGTGTCGCATTTTGATAGGTTGAATGTAAGGGGGAAGTATACAGCGAATAGGAAGACCCTGAACAGCATTGATGTGCAAAGGGATCGTGGGATCCAAATCCATAGCTTCCTGAATATGGCAACACAAGCAGATAGAGTGGTAAACAAGGTATACGGTATGATTGCCTTCATTGGTCGAGCATTAAGTATAAGAGGCAGATGCAGCTCTATAAGACTTTAAGGTTAAACTTAAACTAACTCTATAAGGTTATGCCACATTTTAAGTCTTGCACGCATTCTTGGTCGCCTCATTACATGAAGGATGTGAAGGCTTTGGGAGAGGGTGCAGGAGAGTTTCACCAGAATGCTGCCTGGATTAGCTACAAGGAGAGGGTGGGAAATTTTGTGCATTTTTGAGGGGAGACCTGAAAAAGTATATAAAGTTTTGAGAGACATTGATAGGGTAGACAGCCAGAACTATTTCCCAGAATGGAAATGTCAAAGATGAGAGGGCACAACTTTGGAGGCAAACACGATGTTTAAGAGGCTTTTAATGAGGCACATGGATGCGCATAGAATTGGGGGATATTTATCACGGCAGGCTGATGAGTTTAGTTCATCTTGGCATCATGTTCGCCACAGACACATGGGCCTGTTCCTGTTCTATATTCAATGTTATATCATTATACATTTCCAATCATGAACCAAGGAGCAAGTTTGAAGCATTCTTCATTAAATTAAATCAAAAGGCTAACTGAGAGTACTTCTTGTGTGAATATTTAGGTTCTACAATCATGCTGTGCCAGTCCAAAGGCGGTTGAAGTCCTGGTCAATTCTTACGAATCAATTCATTCTACGCGAAAATGGAGAAGTGTTATACCTGATGATATTTTAGAGGTAATTCTGTTTGAATTCTGATTCCTGTAAATAATCCCAAATTTACCAAGAATGATCAGATTGAAGACAATGGTGTCTGCAGGGTAGACACCAGCAAGACCAACACAATTAAATGCATATTTACCTCTTGCTGTATTAGGCAGATACAGAATATTTAGCTATATTTGTGTTATTTTGTAATAAAAGTGTAGCTTTATTGATGTTAGTGACCACTTCGACACCACATTGTGTCACACTCTGGCAACATTTTAACAGGTAATCATAGTGATCAAAATTATTATGCTTAAAGTAGTGACAAAGCAAGATTTAAATCAAAAGTGTGATTATTTGCAGGAAATATAACGTAACAATCACTTATCAATAAACAGGTCATCCGAGTCATCCCCTTAAATCAGGAAAATATTTCCCCTAGCTAAAAACTACAAACCATAGAACATTTAGAAACTAAAGATGGGGCAACGGCAACAGCACCATCAAGTCTGAACAGGCATCGAATATAATAAAACAAATGCAGGAAACATGAAGCTGCAAGTGCACTTTGTGCAGAGAACTCCAGCTTGTTCTCCATCCACTCTGCCTCTCCCATAACTGTATCACATCAATCACCTCCCCATTTGGTATCATGATCTAGAAAACCAGTCTGAGACCCAAAATGTTCCTTTGATTTTTCAGCAACATTCAGCGTTTTATAAATCTCTGTTCGACGTCTGTGGAAGATCGCCCCGCTCTCTGATGCACTTGGCTAGATGTACTATTCGGAGAGTGTTACGAGCAAGGTGTTACAGTGCCGTGCCAAAGCTTCCCATCCCACATCGACTTCAACAATATGTTTTATTAGAGCCAGAAGGTGTGGTGTACTGAACATCAGAATTCCATTTTAACTTTAATGTGAGTATGTTCACACTTACAAAAATGTTAATGAACGTTTTAATCTTCACTTATTAACATTAAAATCCTCCTCAATTAAATCAACACATTGAACACATCTAAGGGCACTTGTTTTGCAGTTAGCTGCAAAGGAAGCGTGTTTTCCTGCTGTTATCCTTTTACAAACTTTCTGTGGGCTTTTGACCAGGAACATAAACTAGAAGGCCTTTGAAGTGATCTTCTGTAACAGTACTGATATTCTCCTCCGCCTAGCGGAGCAGGTCCTTACCCTTAACAACTTTTCATTTGATTCCTCCCATTTCCTCCAAATCCAAGGCGTAGCTATGGGCACGCGCATGGGCCCAAGCTATGCCTGCCTTTTTGTAGGGTACGTTGAACAATCCTTATTCGAGGCATACCATGGCCCTATCCCCAAACTCTACCTCTGCTACATCGACGACTGCATTGGTGCTACCTCCTGCACCCATACAGAACTCACTGACTTCATCCATTTCACCACTAACTTCCATCCGGCAGTCAAATACACCTGGACCATTTCCGACATCTCCCTACTGTTTCTAGACCTCACTATCTCCATCGCAGATGACACTACTGACCGACATCTAATATAAACCTACTGACTCCCATGGCTATCTGGACTACACTTCTTCCCACCCTGCTTCCTGTAAGGACTCCATCCCCTACTCCCAATTCCTCTGTCTACGCCGCACCTGAATCCAGGATGAGGTGTTTCAAACCAGGGCATCAGAGATGTCCTCATTCTTAGGGAACAGGGGTTCCCCTCTTCTACTATAGATGAGGCTCTCACCAGGGTCTCTTCTATACCCCGTTACTCTGCTCTCACTCCCCATCCCCCCACTCGTAACAAGGGCAGAGTCCCCCTTGTCCTCACCTTCCACCCTACCAGCCGTCACATACAACAAATAATCCTCCGACATTTTTGCCAACTCCAACGGGATCCCACCACTGGCCACATCTTCCCATCTCCTCCCCTTTTGGTTTTCTGCAGCGACCTCTCCCTCTGTAACTCCCTGGTCAATTTGTCACTTCCCACCCAAACTATCCCCCCCTCCTGCCACTTTCCCTTGCAACCGCAGGAAATGCTACACTTGTCGCTTTACCTCCTCCCTTGACTCCATCCAAGAACCCAAGCAGTCTTTCCAGGTGCGACAGAGGTTCACCTGCACCTCCTCCAACCTTGTGTATTGCATCCGCTGCTCTAGGTGTCAGCAGCTCGACATCGGTGAGACCAAGCTTAGGCTTGGCGATCGGTTCGCCAAACACCCCTGCTCAGTTCGCAATAACCAACCTGATCTCCCGGTGGCTCAGCACTTCAACTCCCCCTCCCATTCTGAATCTGACCTTTCTGTGCTGGGCCTCCTCCATGGCCAAAGTGAGGCCCACCGTAAATTGGAGGAGCAGCACCTCATATTTCGCTTGGGTAGTTTACAACCCAGTGGTATGAACATTGACTTCTCCAATTTCAGGTAGTCCCTGCTTTCTCCTTCTTTCCCCTCCCCTTCCCAGCTCTCCCACAGCCCACTGTCTCCACCTATTCCTTTCTTTTTCCTGCCCCCCCACATCAGTCTGAAGAAGGGTCTTGACCCGAAACGTTGCCTATTTCCATCGCTTCATAGATGCTGCCTGATCCTCTGAGTTTCTCTAGCATTTTTATATTCCTTCTGTGACAGATCGGTGACTTGTGTGAGCAACCAAAGAAACAATGTGTCTCTTCCACCAAATGAAACTTCACAGAGCCATGCAAAAACTGGGAAGTATAAATTAAGACATTTATTTTTCAATTAAATCATGTGCAGAAAACTTAATACATGAAGAAAAGAAAGACGGGATTGAGAGAGGGAGTAAAACAAGCAAAGAAGAGTAAAAGGTGGAAGTAGACCCTTCAGCCCATCACGCCCATTAGAGTCACAGAGTGATACAGTTTGGAAACAGGCCCTTCGGCCCAACTCGCCCACACCGGCCAACAATGTCCCAGCTACCCTAGTCTAACTTGCCTGCGCTTGGTCCATACCTCCCCAAACCATGTATCTGTCTATCTGTTTCTTAAATGATAGGATAGTTCCAGCCTCAACTACCTCCTCTGGCAGCTTGTTCCATACACCCCCCACCCTTTGTGTGAAAAAGTTATCCCTCGGATTCCTATTAAATCTTTTTAATTTGATTCCTATTAAATCAATGGGAGACAATTGAACTCCCATGCACTAGTTCTATGTCCTACACACTAGGGGCAATTTACAGAACCCAGTTAACCTACAAACCTGCATGTCTTTGGAACATGGGGGGAAACCGGTGCACTCTCAGAAAACCCACATGGTCACAGGGAGAATTTGCAAACTCCATACAGACAGCTCTCATGCTCAGGATCAAATCCGGGTCTCTGCCGCTGCGAAGCTGCAATGCTATGGCTGTGTCTCTGTGCCACTCTCAAGTTTCTTTAAACTCTCCAACAATAATTAAAATTGGAAGGAGTGAGACTCCAAGCATGTAAAAGTAATTTTCTGATGCCGGACATATTGCTGGGCAGTAATTAAGATCTATTAAGGAAACATAATATGGTGTATGTGCGCAGAAGGGGAGAGGCAATGCAGGCAGAAGGGTCCTATTCTGAAGAATGTGCGGAATGAGAAGGAGTTAGGGGCTCGTGCACAAGACCATTAAAGATGAGAGGAAAGTTACCAATGTAATATTTGAGTTCCATTAAACAACATGAAGTGTTCAGCAAGATAGATTTAGTTGAACATTATGCTTTTAATCTTTTAATGGTCTATTTATTTTGTTCTTTGCCATGGGATCAGCTTCCCAACAGAGGCAAACAGCCAAATGTAACATTGTAAAGGGCCTGTCCCACTGTATGAGGTAATTCAAGAGTTCTCCCGAGTTCTCCCCTGATTCGAGCTCGTGTAATGTACGTAGCGGTTACGTAGGGGCTCATACGAGTAAAAAGTTAGCATTTTTCACTGTGTTGAAAAAACGTCATGAGTTTACCGGATTTCCCGAGTACCTACCTTTACTCGTACGAGCCGCTACATGACATCCGCGAGCTCCTTCGTATCCGCTACGTACATTACACGAGCTTGAATCAGGGGAGAACTCGGGAGAACTCTTGAATTACCTCGTACAGTGGGATAGGCCCTTTAGAATCTCTGAACCAACTGCCTGAGGTCACGATTCTGAGATGTTATGTAAATATTATTGAACTGTGCCTTCCCGAGCCCCCATTCGCTGTGATGGTATTTCAGTCTCAGTCACAGAGGCCGACGTCAGGAAATTCTTCAGAGGGGTGAACCCTCGAAAAGCGCCTGGACCTGATGGCATACCTGGTCGTGTTCTAAAAACCTGTGCGGACCAACTGGCTAGAGTTTTTACGGCATTTTCAACCTGTCACATCTGAGGTCTGAGGTTCCCACCTGCTTCAAAAGGGCATCAATAATACCGGTGCCCAAGAAGAGCAAGGTGACGTGCCTCAATAACTATCGACCTGTGGCACTAACGCCTGTGGTGATGAAATGCTTCGAGAGGTTGATCATGGCGCAAATCAACTCCTACCTCGACAAAAACCTGGACCCACTGTAGTTCGCTTACCGCCGCAACAGATCAATGGTGGACGCGATCTGGCTGGCCCTCCACTCCGCTCTGGACCACTTGGACAACAAAAACTCATATGTCAGGCTGTTATTCATTGACTACAGCTCGGCATTTAACACGATCATCCCCTCCAAGCTGGTTACCAAACTCGCAGAACTGGGTCTCTGCGCATCCCTCTGCAATTGGATCCTCGACTTCCTCATTCACAGACCACAGTCTGTTCGTATTGGTGGAAATGTGTCAGACTCGATAACAATCAGCACGGGAGCACCTCAAGGCTGCGTGCTCAGCCCCCTGCTGTACTCACTGTATATTCATGACTGCATAGCCGGTCATAGTGCAAACTCCATCATCAAGTTCACTGACGACACCACTGTTGTGGGACGTATCACTGATGGGGATGAATCAGAGTATAGAAGAGAGATCGAGCAACTGTCCATATGGTGCCAGCACAACAACCTGGCCCTCAACACCAGCAAAACCAAGGAACTGATTGCAGACTTTGGAAGGAGTAGGATGGGGACCCACAGTCCTGTTTATATCAACGGGTCGATGGTTGAAAGGGTCAAGAGCTTCAAATTCCTGGGCGTGCACATCTGTGAAGATCTTTCCTGGTCCGAGAACACAGATGCAATTATTAAGAAAGCTCATCAGCGCCTCTACTTCCTGAAAAGATTACGGAGAGTTGGTCTGTCAAGGAGGACTCTCTCTAACTTCTACAGGTGCACAGTAGAGAGCTTGCTGACTGGTTGCATCGTGGCTTGGTTCGGCAACTTGTGTGCCCTGGAGAGGAAAAGACTACAAAAAATAGTAAACACTGCCCAGTCCATCATCGGATCTGACTTTCCTTCCATCGAAGGGATCTATCACAGTCGCTGCCTCAAAAAGGCTGGCAGCATCATCAAGGACCCACACCACCCTGGCCACACACTCATTTCCCTGCTACCTTTGGGTAGAAGATACAGGAGCCTGAGGACTGCAACGACCTGGTTCAGGAATAGCTACTTCCCCACAGCCATCATGCTATTAAACTTGGCTCGGACAAAACTCTGAACATTAATATCCCTCCATCTGTTATTTGCACTTTATTAATTTATTAATTCATGTGTGTATTTACGTATATAATTGTAGTCAATGCCTACTATGTTCTGTTGTGCTATGCAAAGAAAGACTTTCATTGTCCTGTCAGGGACACATGACAATAAACTCTTTTGACTTTTTGACCCTATATTCCACATTAAAAATAAGACCGTAACATTTAATAACAATCAGATATAACATTGTATAACATTGCATATGTTATAATTTTTACACATAGTTATATTTGTCAAATACATAGCTATACATATACTTATCTTGTATAAGATGTAGATGGCAGGATTTTATTCAACAAATCATATCTTACTCCGTTAAGTCTCCTCCATTAAGTACTTCATGCCATTTGAAACCTCTCCTGTAAATTTCTCATTGTCTACTGCCTCCCACATGACCCCATAATGCCAAAGGTTTCTGAAACTAATGTACTCATTTATTTTCTCTCACAAACACTGCACTGAACGATTCCTCAATCCAAGTTTATTTTCACTCCCTTTTCACCTAGCACTTCCCGATTTCATGACATTCCTTCATCTCTTTCTCCCTGTACTCAAATTATTTTCCAATGTGTCATCCGAACTTCTATTTTCAGAACTGCAGCTAAAGACATCTCTAACCACTTCATCACCTTCTTCGCCACCATTTCCTTTATCTAACTCAACTTCCTTCCATAATCATCCATGGGAGAACTCTCCCACAAACACACTTCCAAGCTGACAAATATGAATGCGCCTTCGGAGGTCTTTTTGTTACATTATTCAATGGCTTCACACAATCAGAGATTGGAAAGAACTCATTCAGTCTATTGAACACATTTTGCCTGTAACCTGGAACAATCCAGAGAACTCACCATAGCCTTGCAAATTATTTTCCTTTCATCTATTTGTCTGGCTCCCTTCACAATGTAAAAATTGAAGCTGCCTCCACTACTTCCCCAGCACTGCATTCCACTTGCTTAAAAACAATTCTTATGTCACTTTTGGTTTTTTGCTGATCACCATTGTTCTCTGTCATCGCGTTCTTGGCACTTCCTCATTGGTGCTTTTGTCAGAAGTTCTTTCCAATGTGAATTATTCCTTAGTGATTTTTCCCAAAGATGAAGTGAGTCTAAGTACATTAAGGGAAAGAGGGTAACAAGAGAGAGAATTGGGACCCTTAGAAACCAAAGTGGATATCTCTGTGTGGAGACAAAGGAGATGGGCATAGTCCTCAATGAGTATTTCTTCTCTGTGTTTACTGTGAAGATTGGTGAACTGGGAACAGTTAAAGGAAGTGTCTTGTGGACAGTCGGTTATACAGTCAAGGAGGTGCTGAAGGTAAGGAAAAGCCTGGAAACTATAGACCCATAGACAAGTTAGTGGAGAATATACTGAGGGAAAAGATATATATGCATTTAGATAGATTTGGGGCTGATTAGGGATAGTCAGCACAGTTTTGTGTGGGAGATAGTGTCTCACAAATCAGATTGAGTTTTTTGAGGAAGTAACTACAAAGGTTGATGAGGGCAAAGCCATGGACATTGTCCATATGGACTTCAGTAAGGCATTTGATGAGATTCTGCATGGTAAGTTGCTCTGAAAGGTTAGTTCTCATGGGATCCAGGGAGAGTTAGCTGACTGGATAGGAAATTGGCGTCATGGATGAGTGTGTAAGGTTGTTTTTCAGACTGGAGGTCTGTGACTAGTGATGCGCCTCAGGGCTTTGTGCGGGGACCTTTGCTCTTAGTATCAATGATTTAGATGAGACTGCACAAGGATGATTAGCAAGTTTGCAGATGACATAGAAATGGGTGGCATCATTGATAGTGAAGAAGGTTATCCAAACTGCAGCATGATCTTGATCAGATGGCAGGTTGGATGAGAATTGGATAATGGAGTTTATTACAGGTAAGTGCCAGGTGTTGCATTTTGTGAAGTCAAACCAGGGCAGGATCTTCGCAGTGAATGGCAGGGCTCTGGGTAGTGTTGTAGAGCAGAGGGATCTAGGAGTGCAGGTACATAGTTTCTTGAAAGTGGCATCATGGGATGATAGGATGGTCATGGCGGCTTTCATCACTCAAGAGTATTGAGTATAAAAATTGGGATGCTATGTTACAGTTGTGCAAGATGTTGGTGAGGCTGCATTAGGAGTACTATGTTCAGTTTTGGTCACCCTGCTACAGGAAGGATGTTGTTGAGCTAGAAAGGGTGCAGAGAAGATTTACGAGGATGTTGCCAGGACTCGAGGGCTGAGCTATGGAGAGGCTGAGCAGCCTATGATTTTATTCCTTGAAGCGCAACAGGATAAGGGGTGATCTTATCTTTTTCCCTATCTAATCCCCTCGTGTATAATGGCACAAAGCTTCCTGGACAGGACCTACAGCCAGGTCGTCACTCCAAGAGTACAAGAGGTGCAACGGTTAGAGACGGACAGGAATGGGATGAAACTAGTTCAGGAGACCTTGTTGGAAGTACCTCTTAAAAACGGGTACACCCTCTTGGGAGCTGTCGGGGCAGACAACGCTTCCAGGCTGAGGGGCGCACAGGTCTGTGACTCGAAACCTGCCGCTGAGGCTTGACCTGCAAGACCGGTGTCAGGCAGAGCCATAGTGGTGGGTGACTCCATTGTCAGAGGTGTGGACAGGAGAATCTGTGGCAACAGGCAAGACTCGAGTAAGGTGTGTTGCCTCCCTGGTGCCAGGGTCCAAGATGTCTCAGACCGACTTAGAACGTCCTCCAAAAGAGAAGGGGAGCAGCTGGAAACAGTTGTGCATGTAGGCACAAATTACGTAGGTAAGAAGAGGAAGGGGGTTCTGCAACATGAGTATAGAGAACTAGGTAGGAGGCTGAAAAGCAGGACTTTTAGGGAGGTTATCTCTGGGTTGCTTCCAGTACCTCATGCTAGTGAGGGTAGAAACAGGGAGATAGGGGATCTGAATATGTGGCTCAGAAGTTGGTACAGGGGGCAGGGATTTGGATTTCTGGATCACTGGAATCGCTTCTGGGGCAAGGGTGACTTGTACAGGTTGCACCTTAATTGGAGAGGGACCGACATTCTGGCAGGTAGGTTTGCTAGTGCTACACTGGTGAGTTTAAACTAAACAGTGGGGAGTCAACAACGTGGACGCGTATCTTTGCAGCTAACGGGAGAGTGTAGGAAAGGTCACGTTTAAACTAACAGGGCAGGGGGATGGGAACCAATGCAAGGAGACAGAGGACCATAAAAGGAGGACAGAAGCAAAAAGGAGAAGGTAGATAAGAAAAACAAGCCTGAAAGCTTTGTGCCTTAATGCGAGGAGCATTCGTAATAAGGTGGTTGAATTGAATGTGCAGTTAGTAGTTAAGGAATATGCTATATGGAATTACGGAGACATGACTGGGACCTAAGCATGCAGGGGTATTTAATATTCAGGAATGATAGACAGAAAGGAAGAGGAGGTGGGGTGGTATTGCTGGTTAAAGATGAAATTAATGCAATAGCAAGGAGAGACATTAGCTTGGATGCTGTGGAATCAGTATGGGTAGAACTGCGAAATAGCCAAGAGCAGAAAATGTTTGTGGAATGGAATACAGACCGCCAAACAGCAGTAGGGAGGTTGGGGATAGCATCAAGCAGGAAACTAGGGATGAGTGTAGCAAAGGTACAGCAGTTATCATAGGTAACATTAATCTACATATAGATTGGGCCAACCAAATTGGTAGCAGCACTGAGGAGGAGGATTTCCTGGAATGTATATGGGATGGTTTTTAAACCAATATGTTGAAGAACCGACTAGAGGACAGGGCATCCTAGACTGGGTATTATGTAATGAGGAAGGATTAGTTAGCAATCTTGTTGTGCAAAGCCCCTTGGGCAACAGTGACCATAATATGGTGGAATTCTGCATTTGGATGAAAAGTGACACGGTTAATTCAGAGACTAGGGTCCTGACCTTAAAGAAAGGAGACTTTGAAGATATGAGATGGGAATTGGCTAGGATAGACTGGCAAATTATACTTAAAGGGTTGCCAGTGGAGATACAATGGCAAAAATTTAAAGACCGCATGGTTGAATTCCAGAAATTGTTCATTCCTGTCTGGCGAAAAATTAAAACGGGGAAGGCGGCTCAACCGTGGCTAAAGTGAAAATCAAGGATAGTGATAAATCCAAGGAAAAGGCATCTAAATTGGCCTGGGGAACAACAAACTGGGAAAAATTTAGAACTCAACAGAAGAGGTCAAAGGGGTTATTTAAGAGGAGGAAAAAGAGCATGAAAGAAAGCTTGCGGGAAATATAAAAACTGACTCTAATATCTTCTATAGATATGTAAAAAGGAAAAGATTAGTGAAGACAAATGTAAGTCATATACAATCAGAGACAGGTGAATTTATAATGGGAAACAAGGAAATCGCAGAACAGTTAAACAAGTATTTTGGTTCTGTTTTAATTAAGGAAGACACAAACAATTTCCCAGAAATATTAGGGGACCGATGATCTAGTGGGAGGGAGGAACTGAAGGGAATTCACATTAGTCAGGAAATGGTGTTAGGTAAAATGTTGGGACTAAAGGCAGATAAATCCCCAGGGCCTGATGTTCTGCATCCCAGTGTACTCAGGGAGGTGGCCCTAGAAATCCAGGATGCATTGGTGATCATTTTCCAATGTTCTCTCGAATCTGGATCAGTTACTGTAACCCAACCTTTTAAGAAAGGAGGGAGAGAGAAAACAGTTAGACCAGTTATCCTTACATCGGTAGTGGGGAAGATGCTTGAGTCGATCGTTAAAGACGTTATAGCAGCGCATTTGGAAAGCAGTGACAGAATTGGTCAAAGTCAGCATGGATTTATGAAGAGGAATTTTTTGAGGATGTAACAAGTAGAATGGATAAGGGAGAGCCAGTGGAGGTGGTGTATTTGGGCTTTCAAAAAGCCTTTGACAAGGTCCCACACAAGAGATAGTGTACAAAATTAGAGCACATGGTACTGGGTGTAGGGTATTGACATGGATAGAGAATTGGTTGGCAGAGGAAGCAAAGAATAGGAATTTTACTTCGGAGTCACGTGAGTGACTACGTGAAGACCCCGCCAGCACGCATGCGCGACATATCGTCGTACGCATGCGGAAGCGACGGTCGGGAGGAGCGGGGCTCCTCCAGCGTGAGTTTAAAAAGCTCACACCAGGTAAGTCTCACCGAAGGAGTGAGTCGACCATAATGGAAGGGAGAAAGAGTAAGAGAGCGGCGGCCAAATCAGCGGCTAAGGACAGCAGCCAGCGGAGAACCGCTTCTCCAGAGCTTCAGGTTCCACCTGCAGCTCCCGACTTTTCGGACTTTGAGACCGTTGGTACGCCACGGTCGGGGAAAACTACCCGGAAGTCGGCCGGGGCGGACTCAGCGGAGTCCGGTCCCGAGGGCACCCCGCTCGCTGGTAGCGACGGAGGTCGCCTTGACCGCATTGAGCGGCTGATGGAGCAGATGCTCCAACGTGACCTGTTACAGCAGGGGCAGGATCACAGTGGGACCCCTAGTAGGCCCACGGCAAGTTCCTTTCGAGGACTGCCCAATGTATCCCCTTCTATACAGGGGAGCATTGAGGGTCAGAACTGGGCTGACCCAGAAGAGGGAGAGTTGGCTGAAGCACCTGCAGCGTCAGGGGTGTGTGAAGATTATATGGATGTGGTGAGCAAACATGCCATGCCCCACCAGAAGGGCCTACCCATCCACCCCAAGCTGGCTGCCAGCATTGATTATATGGCCACCAACCAACTTCAGGAACAGGCCATCAATGCCACAGCAGATAAATATTTGGCGCCAGAAAACTGCAAATCGTTAAATGTGCCCGCGGTGAACAACCCGATATGGGGGAACATGAGCCCCTCAAGTAGAGGGCAGGAGATGAAACTTCAGAAGATCCTGAAGCTCCTTACCGCAGGGATTACTGCAGTAGCCAGAACAGCAGTGGGAGTGGATATGCCGCAAGAGCTGCAAGATGCTTTGGCCTTACTGTGCAATACACAGTATGAAATTAACAATTTCAGGAAAAGCATTATAAAGCCGGCGCTTAACCCCAAGTTCGCGGGGTTATGCAAGCCTGGGAAGACGCAGCCTCCAAGCCTGTTATTCGGGGAAGATCTCCCCAAACAGGTAAAAGATCTTGACGAGGAGGCTAAGGCTTTGGGCCTTATTAAAGTACCTGGGTACACTAAGCCTCATCACCCACACAGAACGCACCCCTACGCACCCACCGGGCAGAGTTACCCTAACAGGTCTGCCGGTGGTGAAAGCTCGAAGGCCGGCATACCTGCACAGCGGTCTTTTTTAGGCCAAGGCCCAGGCCGGCCTCCTTGGAAGATGCGCCACTCCCAGAACACCTACAACCAGCCGAGGAAGCAAGGGCAGAAACCTCCACACCGGCAGTAACCATGGAGGTAGGTGGGTCTGGGATCCCCAAGAACACTACTGACCTAAATTCACTCTGCATAGGGGGCAGGTTGCACATGTTCCTCGAGAATTGGCTCACTTTTACCTCTGATCCTTATATACTCAGGAGTATTCAGGGCTACAAAATTGAATTTATTCACGAACTCCCTGCCCCGGTACAGAATGCGCCTAGTCGGAAATTCGTCCTTTCTCATAGAGATAAGGCAGCAGGGCATGCTGAACTACAGAGGTTAATAGAAAAAGGGGTAATTGAAAAGGCCTTTAAAGAACCTCAGGAGTTCGTGTCTAATATATTCACTAAAAACAAAAAAGATGGCGGGTGCCGCATCATCATAGATTTGACCGACCTGAATACTTCTGTCCAGTATATTCATTTTAAAATGGACACCTTCGACACTGCTACTCAGCTTGTAGCCAATAGGTACTACATGGCATGCGTTGATCTTAAAGATGCATACTATTCAGCACCCATACACAAGGATCATAGGAAATACTTAAAATTTATCTGGATGGAACAATTATGGCAATATAAAGCTTTGCCTAATGGGCTATCGTCAGCACCCAGATTGTTTACCAAGATATTGAAACCAGCTTTGGCCTATTTAAGGAAACAGAATCATACTGTTATGGCCTATCTTGATGACATCCTCATAGTGGGGGAGAATTTGGAAATGGCTACTTTGGCAGTCACAGCCACAAAACATATTTTTCAGATACTGGGGTTTACGATACATCCAGATAAATCAATATTGGAACCCTCTACCACCATGAAATATTTGGGGTTCATTATTGACTCAGTGCAAATGTCTGTCACGTTACCACCAAGCAAGGTGGAAGACCTGATAGAGGCTTGCAGGAGCCTCTTTGGCATTAAGGTCCCATCCATTCAGCAGGTGGCCAGGGTGATTGGGAAGATAGTAGCTGCATTTCCTGCAGCACAATATGGGCCCTTACATTACCAAAATTTACAAAGAGCAAAAATTACGGCGCTCAAAAATCATGCTGGCCATTTTGATAGGCCCATGAAAATTCCAGAAAAGGCAAAAGCTGAACTATATTGGTGGATGGGTAATGCCCAAAATTGTTCCAAACCCATGACTATCGCCAATCCCTCGATCACCTTACAAACGGATGCCAGTGCCAAAGGGTGGGGAGCTACTAACACTACCTCTAGCTGTGGAGGTAGATGGAGTGCACCAGAGTTAACCCTATTTAAAAACTTAGGGATTAACTATTCAGAAATGCTCGCAGCATTTCACGGACTTAAAGCATACTGCACTAACATGCACAAAGTTCATGTTAGACTACAGATTGACAACACCACGGTGGTAGCCTATATTAACCACATGGGCGGTGTAAAGTCGATATCGTGTGATTAATTGGCCAACAATATCTGCCACTGGTGTCTGCAAAGAGGAATTTGGATCTCTGCAACTTACCTACCAGGTAAACTAAACACAGTGGCAGACACCAGATCACGGAAATTCAACGACAACATAGAATGGATGTTGGATCGGGAAGTGTTTACAGATATTGTAGAACGTTATGGGACACCAGATATCGACCTTTTCGCGTCCAGGCTAAATCACCAACTACCAACGTATGTTGCTTGGGAGCCAGACCCGGGGGCGGTAGCGATGGATGCTTTCTCGCTACACTGGGGGGATTTGTTTTTCTACGCTTTCCCCCCTTTCTGCCTCATCAGTCGGGTCTTGCAAAAAATCAAGCAAGACTCCGCATCGGGTATCTTGGTAGTGCCCGACTGGCCTACTCAACCATGGTTCCCTCTGGTACAAAAGATGGCCACAGAACCCTGTGTCAGGGTGAATAAAAGACCAAGCCTGCTTGTTCATCCTGTTACAGGAGAAAGTCATCCATGTCATGATCGTATGGATTTGTTAATTTGCAGACTTTAAAACGGCCACTTCATGGACTCGGACTCTCCAACAGGACCATTGATACTATCACGGGAGCCTGCAGAGAGTCCACAAGGAAGCAGTACTTGACCTACATCAGGAAGTGGGAAAGATTCTGCGTGACTACTAAAACTACATACGAAACCGCCACCATCACGGAAGTGCTGGAGTTTCTGGCTACCCTTCATTACGATGAGGGTTTAAGCTACAGCGCCATTAACTGTGCCAGGAGTGCCCTATCGTCTTACTTGGGCAAGGGGAGTGACCAATTGGGAATTGGGTCACATCCCCTGGTATCCAAATTTATGCGGGGAATATTTAATTCTAATCCCCCCAGGCCCAGATATAGCCATACCTGGGACATCAGCACTGTATTGACGATGCTGCGAGGATGGACACCGAACACGGGACTCCCTTTGGCCAAATTAACCTACAAAATGGTCATGATAATGGCACTGATCACGGCGCAACGGGTCCAGTCCCTGCACAAACTCAGTCTGGATGCCATGGCAATTACCAGTGGGAAAATCACATTCCAGGTGCAGGGACTATTGAAGCAAGATCGACCCGGAGTGTCTGGACATACTTTGGAGTTCCTGGGTTACCCAGCGGACACTCGTCTTTGTATCGTTACATTGATTCTGCGATACATTTCAGTCACTAAAGATCTAAGGGGCACGGAAACAGCTTTGCTTGTCAGTCACAAGAAGCCTCATCACAGGGTCACGGTGCAAACCATTTCCAGATGGTTAAGGGTGGTACTGGATGCGGCGGGGGTGGATACTAATGTGTATAAATCTCACTCCACCAGGGCAGCATCCACCTCGGCAGCTAGAAGGATGGAGGTACCACTGGATCACATCCTGGCCACAGCGGGTTGGAACAATGAGAGAACCTTCCACCGCTTTTATAACAAACCCGTGACCTCCCCTGACAATTATGCAGGGAGGATCTTAAGTGCTGCCAGTTAAATAACCCTTTTGGGACACAATATTGTGTTTGGTATGAATAAATACCTGTTTTGTTTTTCAGCCAGTGTCTTGTCTGAATCACGTCCATCCTCTTATCCCAGCTTTAGCGGTGTGTGAGCATGGAGCTTCCAGGGCATGAAATCACAGAGCTTTGAAATCTTCACGTAGTCACTCACGTGACTCCGAAGTAAAATAGTAAGATTAAACGAGAACTTACCAGTTTGAAGTTTGATCTTTATTTTATGAGGAGTTACGATGAGGGATTACGTGCCCTCCGCTCCCAACCCTCTATTATAAAGATCACCTGGTATGAAAGTTCTCTTTTTTCTCTTACTATGTCAGTCATTGAGACTGTTTTTTGTTCTGTGATTTCACACCACTGCTTTGAAGAATGTCGCGCATGCGTGCTGGCGGGGTCTTCACGTAATCCCTCATCGTAACTCCTCATAAAATAAAGATCAAACTTCAAACTGGTAAGTTCTCGTTTAATCTTACTATTAATGGGTCCTTTTCAGAATGGAAGGCAGTGACTAATGGGGTGCCACAAGGCTCGATGCAGGGACCCCAGTTATATACAATATTGGACTAAGGGGGACCCGTTGCATCCCAGCATCACACGGGAGGGCTGGTCCCCCTATGCAATATTCCACCTCTCCACCAATTCCTTGGTGGCCAGTGGGGGGGGGGGGGTTCTGGAACGCTAGTATGGGTGTTGTGGGCTTAAGGGGCTGGATTCCAGAAGGCTAGTATGAACATTGTGGGCCGAATGGATTCCTGGGCTGGTGGCTCCGTCACTCAAGCCTGTTGTGCAGTTTCCTACCACTTCAAGCAGGGTGCAAGGCCACCAAATTCGAGTGCAGTTTCATACCATTTCAAGCAGGGTGCAAGGCCACTAAAGACAGCGAGTTGTGACCTCTCCCTCCTCCATCTTGCAGAGACTGAGCCACACCCACACTTCTGGGTTTTATAGTCCCCACCCCTTTCCCACCAGAAGGGCCGTGGCCTTCATGGCGTTTAGGACAGGAGAGAGAATCTCAACATTTTTTAAACACTAATAATTCTTTTATTTTTAATCGATAGGAAATATCCTCGGCACCTGGAGGGGGACTCTGGAGTAAGATGGCCAATAATCACAACCATACGTGGTAGCGTTTTCTCTAAAATCAATATAAAGCACAAACAAGAAGCAGTCAGGATTAGACTTTTAATTATATAGAAGGCAAGGCAACTTTAATTAGGCAAGGCAACTTTAATTAGGCAAGGCAACTTTAATTATGCAACACAGCTTTAGCATTTCCAAACTAAATACAACAAAGCTTTAGCATTTCCGAACTAAATGCAACACAGCTTTAGCATTTCCAAACCAAAGGCAACACAGCTTTAGCATTTCTAAACAAATGGCAACACAGCTTTAGCATTTCCAAACTATATTTTCAAACCACATTAAGGGCACTGACAGGTCAGTAAAACCACTCACAGTTTAGTAGACATGTGTTCAGTGTTATTCACAGCTCAGACTGAGAGACGTGACCCTCTCGCTCCCCCATCTTGCAGAGTGGTTGAGGCACTCAACACTTCCGGGTTTTATAGACCCTCCGGAAGGGGCGTGGCCCTCAGGAGAGAGAATCTTAACACTAATTTCAACACTAATAACATTTCTATTTTTCATCAATGGGAAAAGTCCTCTCGTCCTGCGCAGCGGAGGGGGACTGAGTAAGATTGCCAAAAATCACAGCCGTAAGTGACAGAACAACAAGAAGTGGTCAAAATCAGACTTTTAGTAATATAGAATATATGTATTAAGGAGTTAGATGAGGGAATTAAATGTGACATCTCCAAGTTTGCGGATGACACAAAGCTGGATGGCAGTGTGAGCTGCGATGAGGATGCTATGAGGCTGCAGGGTGACTTGGATAGGTTGGGTGAGTGGGCAAATGCATGGTAGATGCAGTATAATATGGATAAATATAAGGTTATCCACTTTAGTGTCATGAACAGGAAGGCAGATTATTATCTGAATGGTGTCAGATTAGGAAATTAGGACCTGGGTGTGCTTGTACATCAGTCACTGAAAGTAAGCATGCAGGTACAGCAGGTAGTGAAGAAAGCTAATGGCATGTTTGCCTTCATTGCAAGAGGATTTAAGTTTAGGAGCAAGGAGGTCCTGCCTGCAGTTGTACACAGCCCTGGTGAGACCACACCTGGAGTATTGGGTGCAATTTTAGGTCTCCTAATTTGAGGAAGGACATTATTGTTATTGAGGGAGTGCAGCGTAGATTCATCAGGTTAATTCCTGGGATGGTGGGATTGACATGTGATGAAAGAATGGGTCGACTGGGCTTGTATTCACTGGAGTTTAGAAGGATGAGAGGGGATCTTATAGAAACATACAAAATTCTTAATGGATTGGACAGGCTAGATGCAGGAAAAATGTTCCCAATGTTGGGGGAGTCCAGAACCAGGGGATCACAGTTTAAGAATAAGGGGTAGGCCATTTAGGACTGCGATGAGGAAAAACTTCTTCACCCAAAGAGTTGTGAATCTGTGGAGTTCTCCGCCACAGAAGGCAGTGGAGGCCAATTCACGGGATGTTTTCAAGAGAGAATTAGATTTAGCTCTTAGGGCTAAAGGAATCAAGGGATATGGGGAAAACACAGGAACAGGTTACTGATTTTAAATGATCAGCCATGATCATATTGAATGGCGGTGTTAGCTCGAAGGGCTGACTGGCCTACTCCTGCATCTATTTTTATATCTTTCTATGATTTGATAGCGTAAATGCACAGTATTTTACCCAGAGTAGGGGAATCAAGAACCAGAGGACATAGCTTAAAGGTGAGGGGGGAACGATTTAATCGGAACCTGAGGGGCAACATTTTAAAAGGTGGTAGGAACATGGAAAGAGTTGCCAGAGGATGTAGTTGAGGCAGATACTATCACAATGTTTAAAATACATAATGGACAGGTACATGGATAGCATGGGTTTAGAAGGATGTGGGCCAAACATGGGTAGATGGGACTAGTATAGATGGTCATCATGTACAAATTGGGCAGAAGGGCCTGTTTCCACACTGTGTAATTCTATCTAAGAATCTATAAATTAGATAGTTGCTACCCCAAAACATCGAATTCTCGTGTCTCTGCTCTCCCACTTCTCCTTTAGCCCAACCTTCCCCAGCACGACCTTTAATCCATCTAGACCAGGGGTGGGGAGCCTGCGGCATTAAGGCCGCATGTGGCCTTCTAGGCCATTAAGTGCGACCTTTTGAATGCATCCAAATTTTGTAGAACAAATCCTTTTATTTTTATTAATATGTTTTTGTTTGTCTTTTATTATTTTTATTTTAATCTTAAAATGAACGTATTTAAGCTACCAAAGAGTAAAAGAAGATTCAACGAAATTAGCATTTTTTAGCATTCAAATTAGCATTTCAACCACACCTAGTTGATGTCTCCAAGGCTCCTAAAGAATTGATTGAGCTCTCAGAAGATCACATTTTAAAGTCCTTATTTGACACTAAGAAAGATCCGATTGAAATATGGAAAAATTCAATAGAATACCCACGTCTTTGGCAAGATGCACGAAAAATGCTTTCTTGCTTTTCAACCACTTATTGCTGCAAATCCACATTCTCCTACCTAACCCAAATCAAGACGCCCTTAAGGTCACAAATGACGGATACCCATCTAGAAGATCAGCTGAAACTGTGTACCCCCATGTTGCAACCAAATATTCAAATTCTTTCCAACAAAAAGCAGTCACACCAAAGTCATTAAAAGGTTAGTTAACTTTAGACTTAACATTTTTTTTCATTTTCTTGAAGTTAGTACATAGTAGTTAGATTTTTACAAAATAAAGTACATTTTGAAGTATATCTAATTGAAGTTTCGTGGATGCAGCTTATTAGATTTCAGCTAACTTAATGCGGCATCCAACATGAAAAGGTTCCCCACCCCTGATCTAGACACAAAATGCTGGAGCAACTCAGTGGGACAGGCAGCATCTCTGGAGAGAAGGAATGGATGACGTTACAGATTGAGATCCTTCTTCAGACTCGACCTGAAACGTCACCCATTCCTTATCTCCAGAGATGCTGCCTGTCCCATTGAGTTACTCCAGGTTTTTGTGTCTATCTTCGGTTTAAACCAGCATCTGCAGTTCCTTCCTACACCTTTAATCCATTTAAATTTCCTCAATCTTTCTTCACTCTTCATGACCGAGCTTTCATCAAGATCCTGTGCAATGAAATCCCTCGTATGTCTTCACTGTATTCTTTTTTCTCAGAGGCCTTTCTTAAACCACAGCTCTCTCTAAGCATTTTGAACATCCTTTTCAATATCTCTCTCCTTACCTCAGTGTCAAGCATTATCACAGAAGCAGTTTGGCCTATTTTATTACAATAATATTATACAAATGCAATTTGTTGAGGCTACGGTTGTCTTGTGATTACAATGTAATTACTTAATTGTGGTGACTATAGAAAGGTCTATCCTCTGTGTACCATGCGTTTATTTGCATAGTTCATACTTTTTACAAAGATATTTGCAAAAATCTACACCTATAAAGCCATTAAGAGGCATGCTTTTCATTATTATTGTAACATTTTAAATTAAATTATATATTGTGTTGTCGTCTAGTTTCTACTCTTTCTTCCTCTATTTACTTTCAGGTTTTATTTGCTGACAAACCATTTAATGTTTTACTTATGTCAACTTTCATTAATTATTTGAAATGTACTCTCTTTTGTCATTCTGTTCTGCTATTTACAGGCTAAGATTCTAACACCATCGGGCAGAAAAATCTTCTGTAGCCTCACTCCACAGATAAAGTGTTGAGGGATACGGTAGAACAGGCTGTTCTTTGGCTGGTACTGCCAAAAAAAAACTGAACTAAAATAAAATGGTGATTAGACTTCAGATTCCTCCCTGGCAGTTGAGGAAATTAAGTTTATGACTGCGAAATTGAGGCATTTCGCAGTCATCCTCTCGGTCCTGGATAAACCAGAGCCACTGCATCCAGCGTGTGTAACTACCCTGAATCAACCACAATTAGCATCTGTGAAGACAATACAACTAGTAGTAACGAATAGTCTGATTCAATCTTTGCCTCGGCACCACTTTCCTGTTCCCAAAGCCATCAACTCCTCTATAGATCAAACATCTTTCAGTCTCTTTCTTAAATATATTCAATGAGTCTACCTCCATAACTCTTTGGGACAGATAATTCCACATATTCAGGATCCTCAGAGAAAAAAAATATGCCTGATTGCCTCCCGTAATTGTTTGACCATTTATTCTAAAACAATATTCCATAATTTTGAAAACCCCTACAAGGGGAATCATCTTTTTAAATCCAACTTGTAAATCTCCCTCAGTATCGTATGTCTCATTAAGATCATCTCTTATTCTTCCAAAGCCGCTGAGGAGAGGGCCATCATGCTTAATCTCTGTTCATGTGCCAATATCTTCATTCCAGGAATTGCCATTATTCTGTTTAAGAAGGAACTGCAGATACTGGAAAAATCGAAGGTAGACAAAAATGCTGGAGAAACTCAACGGGTGAGACAGCATCTATGGAGCGAAGGAAATAGGCAACGTTTCGGGAAAGGTTTTGACCCGAAACGTTGCCTATATCCTTCACTCAATAGATGCTGCATCACCCGCTGAGTTTCTCCAGCATTTTTGTCTACCATCAACCATTATTCAATTGAATTCTTAACCACTTACAGTACCCGCGCTAGCCTATTGTGATTCAAGAACGTAGCACCCACAACCCTT
This sequence comes from Raja brachyura, assembly GCA_963514005.1. Next base: position 102,764,852 of record OY740782.1, on the reverse strand, counting down.
TTGTACTTATTCCATTGAAATAATAATTTGCTTATTGTAAATAACTATTTTCTTACATTCTAGTTCATTTTGTTCCCACTCACTCAACCTTTGCAGGCTCTTTGAGTTCTCCTTGCAACTTGCTAATTCACCCATTTTTGTATTATTGTCTACAGTGCTATTACATGACTACTTGTTCCATTAATACAGATTGTAAATATTTGAGACTGATCACTGCAACATACCATTAGTTATAGAGTCATAGAGATATGGTGTGGAAACAGGCCCTTTGCCCCAACTTGCCAACATTGACCAACATGTCCCAGCTACACTAGTCCCACCTGCCCTTCATTGGGCCATATCCCTCCAAATTTGTCCATTCCATGTACCAGTCTAACTGTTTCTTAAACGTTAGGATAGTCCCTGCCTCAACTCCCTCCTCTGGCAGCTTGTTCCGTACACCCACCACGCTCTGTGTGAAAATGTTACCCCTCAGATTCCTATTAAATCTTTTCCCCTTCAACTTAAACCTATGTCCTCTGTTCCTCGATTCACCTACTCTGGGCAAGAGACTATGCATCTACCTGATCTATTCCTCTCATGATTTTAAACATCTATGTAAGAACATCCCTTATCCTCCTGCACTCCAAGGAATAGAGTCCCAGCCTTCTCAACCTCTCCCTACAAGCTCAGACTCTCTAGTCCTGGCAACATCCTCATAAATCTTCTCAGTACCATTTCCAGCTTGACAATGTCTTTCCTATAACATGGTGCCCAAAACTGAACACAATACTCTAAATGCGGCCTCACCAACATCTTACACAATTGCAACATGACCTCCCAACTTCTATACTCAATACTCATGAAGGCCCACATTCCAAAAGCATTTTTGACCACCCTATCTCCTTTTGCACTCTTAGATCCCTCTGCTCTGCAACATTCCCCAGAGCCCTACCATTCACTGTGTAGGTCCTGCCCATGTTAGACCTCAAAAAATGTAACACCTCACATCTTCAAAAAACTCAGATTTGTGAGTACAGAGAGAAGGAGTAGGTGACATTTCGGGTCGAGACCATTCTTTGGACTAAGAGTCAGGGAAGAGGGAGATGCTGCCTGTCCCACTGAGTTGCTCCAGCATTTTGTATCTACCTTTCCTGAGTGAGTTCGACCCCTACAATACCAATAAATGCAATATCGTTCCCTTTAAAGAAGTCTTCTTAATTGGCATCCATTCACCATCTTGAATATTCACCCTCCCCTCCACTAGAACAATGCGACTGCAGTATTGCAGTTTGCAGTAAAATGCACTGCAACATCCCACTAGGCTGTTTTTGATAAATCTCCCAAGTCCTGCGTTCATAAGGGCAGAAAGTTGAATGGAACACCCTGCATTAGGGAAGAGCAATATCTGTATTGCCATTTATTAATAGTCTGTCTATTATAGAAACATAGAAAATAGGTGCAGGAGGAGGCCATTCAGCCATTCGAGCCAGCACCGCCATTCATTGTGATCATGGCTGATCATTATAAACTGCATGATCTTGCAGTCCAGCCAAATCCAAAGAAATGGAGCATTCTACAATATGCAGCATTCCCTATGTAGTGATTATATATCCAACAATGCTTGTTGCTCAACTCTGGCATTTGACCTTGCTGTGTAAGAAAGAACTGCAGATGCTGACTTAAATCGCAAGCAGACACAAAATGCTGGAGTAACTCAGAGGGACAGGCAGCATCTCTGGAGAGAAGGAATGGGCGACGTTTCGGATCGAGACCCTTCTTCAGTCTGAAGAATGGGCGATGCTTTGGGTCGAGACCCTTCTTCAGACTGTGCTGGATGTGTTCGACTAAGCTGCTGAGGGCAGTGGAGAGCATCAGAACTCTCCCATCTTCTCCACAATCTATAAATGCAACACGGTGAGAAAATAAATTAACAAACTGGACTAAAATATACTTAGCAGATGCTTCAATAGTCATTACCGTCAAATCAACTTATAATGAAATTTAAAAGCTAAATAAATTGGCTAATAAATCACAAAGTTGTTCAAATTATTTTTAAATACCATGCATTTGAATGCAATCTCTATTTAAAAAAATATATTTTATCCAATCTAATGAATTGCCTCTCCATACTCTCAGTTCATTATCTTGTGTACTGTACTATGGAATTACGCCAGGCAAGAATGTCCTGACATAAATAGCTCATCCACACAGTTCATAATACAGTTAATGGCTGAAGTAGAGGTGGTTAAAAGCTTCAAGTTCCTATGAGTAAATATCACCAGCAATTTGTTCTGGACTAACTATATTGAAGCAATGACCAAGAAAGGACATCAACTCCTCTACTACCTGAGGATGTATAGAAAGTTTGGCAGGTTCCAAACAACTATCACCAACTTCTGCAGATGCTCCATAGAAAGCATTTTATTGGGATGCATGACAGCATGGTTTGGGACCAGCTCCATCCATGAATGCAAGAAATTGCATAAAATTGTGGACATAGCCCAGACCATTACACCAACCAACCTCCCTTCCATTGATTCCACCTACATTTCACGCAGCCTCAGCAAAGCCTCCAGCATAATCAATCTCACCTCGGACACTCTCTCTTCTCCCCTCTCCCATCAGACCAGAGGTACAGAAGTGTGAAAATGCACACATCCTGATTCCGGGACAATTTTTACCAAGCAGCCTTTGTGCAACTGAACCACTGTATCACCAACCTGAATGCGGTCCAGACCTACCATCTACCTCATTGGAGACCCTCGGACTATAACGGACTTTGTCTTGCACAAAACATTATTTAATTTTTCATTGACAATCGAGTACATTGACAATAAACTAAACTAAGCAGTAAAACACTGAAATCATGTTGACTTTGGTGATGGCAGACTTTCAAGATTATTTGCTGCTATTCCTAATAATTCCCCCAACAACCGTCATTTTTTTAGATGTTACTCAGCACTATAATAAGTTTTTGAGCCATTGCGTTTAAAAACGTCAAGTAAAGCAATTAGAAGAGAATGGGAAGAGGAATTGTGTCTAAAACTTTCCAAAGACAGATGGGAAAAATATCTCTTATATATAGATAATTGTTCGATTAATGTTAGACACATTTTAAACCAATTCAAAATAGTGCACAGACTCTACTACTCAAAAACTAAACTGAATAAGATTTTTTCAAATGTATCTCCTATTTGTGACAAATGTCTCCTTCAAGCAGCAACTATAACACATTATTTTGTCTCTTGCATAAAACGACATAACTTTTGGAAAGGAATCTTTGAAATTTTCTCAAAAACATTAAAAACAAAACTGGACCCCCACACCGAACTGATTATTTTCGGAACACCAGAAGCCTGCCCTGAGCTATCAATATTTCAAAGACGTTTCCTTAATTATGGCCTCATAATGGCGAAAAAACGTATACTTACATTTTGGAAAAATACATCTGCCCCTACTCTTAAAATGTGGATTACAAACGTGTCTGAGACGCTACATCTTGAAAATATGAGACTTGTCTTAGCAGGAAAATCAGAGCAATTTTCAAAGACATGGATTCCTTTCATTGATTCATTGCAAGGATAGTATGGTGCAACACAACTTCTGAATCAAACCGATTTACGGACTGGGTGATGAGTGGGGAGAGAAATGAAGCAGGTATATCAACACGTTTTTTTTTCTCTTTTTCCGTTTTTGCCTTTTTATTTCTTTACGTTGTTCCTATTTCTTTTACTTACTTACTCACTCTTTGACTACACTCATTTGGTAGTTTAGGGGTTCTATTCTTACACATTCAGTTCTCTTTCATTTTCTTTCTTGCTCTTTCTCTCTTTTTCTATTTCAGCTTTGCTAAAATTAAAATTGAAGCTGTACAATAAATGTATTATGTCATATGCTTTGGTTTATACTTTTGTACATTGCTTCTAATAAAAATATAAATTAAATTAAAAAATATTTTAAGTAACAAGTAACAAGATTATCTTATTCAATTATATTTACACTGAATTACAATGACATATTTAGGCAAATGACAATTAACATTGATCTTAAGTTATGCTTGTGGACAGAAGGATTATATTTACACCATACAGGCTAATGCTGTCTATATTGCATACAAAGGGCACCTAGATGTTACGAGTTTATTTCATGACCGGTGCCACAAGGATTTATCAAACACATTAGGATGTATTATGATCACAATACATATAATATGAAAAGCTTTTGTATCCTTGTAAAAAATCCTCTGGAAATTTGTGTCCTATTTTGGATCTCTGTCATGATGGCGTATGTAGAACCTCTGGTAAAAGATTCAGAGAAAAGATATATACTTAATTAAAAAACTCTCAGTGATCACAATAAGCTTGGCGATCTGGAGATCAGATACGAGATATTTGAAAACAAGGAAGGGACTGGATGTTTTCAGTATGAATAGTCCATAAATTGCTTGAGCATGGGGGGAAACCAGAGGCTATAGTTATATGTTACAGCTGCGAAGAACAATAACCATTTAACCATATAACAATATAACAATATAACAATGTTATGTAAGAGAGCTTTTGATCTTTGTAATGGGTTGTTGGGCTGTGTGGATTCTTGGTATTCCTCTGACTGTGTCTGACACTATTAAGTCCAAAAGGACATTTGATAACAGCATAGATCTTCATACTTTCCTCCGGCAGTGGAATCCAGTCCTGAATGTAAAGAAAGCACTTGATAAGATCCTACATAGGAGATTAGTGGGCAAAGTTAGGGTGCATGGTATTGGGGGTAGAGTGCTGACATGGATAGAAAATTGGTTGGCAGACAGGAAACAAAGAGTAGGGATTAACGGGTCCCTTTCAGAATGGCAGAAAGTGACTAGTGGGGTATCGCATGGCTCGGTGCTCGGACGGCAGCTATTTACAATATATATTAATGATTTAGATGAAGGGATTACAAGTAACATTAGCAAATTTGCAGATGACACAAAGCTGGGTGGCAGTGTGAACTGTGAGGAGGATGCTATGAGAATGCAGGGTGACTTGGACAGGTTGGGTGAGTGGGCAGATGCATGGCAGATGCAGTTTAATTGTGGATAAATGTGAAGTCATCCACTTTGGTAGCAAAAACAGGAAGGAAGATTATTATCTAAATGGTGTCAAGTTGGGAAAAGGGGAAGTACAATGGGATCTGGGGGTCCTTGTTCATCAGTCAATGAAAGTAAGCAGGGTACACAAAATGCTGGAGAAACTCAGCGGGTGCAGCAGCATCTATGGAGGGAAGGAGATAGGCAGCGTTTCGGGCCGATACCCTTCTTCAGACTGATGGGGGGTGGGGGGAGGCGGGGGGAAGAAAGGAAAAAGGAGGAGGAGCCCGAGGGCTGAGGGAGAGGTGGGAAGGGGAGGAGACAGTAAGGGTTAACAGAATTGAGAGAATTCGATGTTCATGCCAAGGGGATGCAGACTCCCCAAGTGGAATATGAGTTGCTGTTCCTCCAATTTGCGGTGTTGCTCACTCTGGCCGTGGAGGAGGCCCAGGACAGAGAGGTCGGATATGGAATGGGAGGGGGAGTTGAAGTGCTGAGCCACCGGGAGGTTGGGTTGGTTATTGCGGACCGAGCGGAGGTGTTCGGCGAAACAATCGGCAAGCCTCCGCTTGGTCTCACCGATATAGATCAGTTGACATCTAGAGCAGCGGATGCAATAGATGAGGTTGGAGGAGGTGCAGGTGAACCTCTGTTGGACCTGGAACGACTGCTTGGGTCCTTGAATGGAGTGGAGGGGGGAGGTAAAGCGACAAGCGTAGCATCTATTGTGGTTGCAAGGGAAAGTGCCCGGGGAAGAGGTGGAGTGGGAGGGAAGGGAAGAATTGACAAGGGAGTTGCGGAGGGAGCGGTCTTTGTGGTAGGCAGACAGGGGGGGAGATGCGAAGATGTGGCGAGTGGTGGGGTCACGTTGGAGGTGGCGAAACTGGCGGAGGACTATGTGTTGTATGTGCCGGCTGGTGGGGTGAAAGGTGAGGACCAGGGGGACTCTGCCCTTGTTGCGAGTGGGGGGATGGGGAGAGAGGGCAGTGTTACGGGGTACGGAGGAGACCCTGGTGCGAGCCTCATCTATAGTGGGGGAGGGAAATCCCCGTTCTCTGAAGAATGAGCACATTTGTGATGCACTGGTGTGGTACACCTCATCCTGGGAGCAGATGCGGTGTAGATGGAAGAATTGGGAATAGGGGATGGAGTCCTAACAGGAAGCAGGGTGGGAGGAAGAGTAGTCCAGGTAGCCGTGGGAGTCAGTGGGTTTGTAGTGGATGTCGGTCAGGAGTGTATCCCCTGCGATGGAGATAGAGAGGTCAAGGAATGGTAGGGAAGTGTCGGAAATGGTCCAGGTGTATTTGAGTGCCGGATGGAAGTTGATGGTGAAACGGATGAAGTCAGTCAGTTGTGTGTGGGTGCAGGAGGTGACGCCAAAGCAAATGAAAGTAAGCATGCAGATACAGCAGGCAGTGAAGAAAGCGAATCTCATGTTGGGCTTCATTGCAAGAGGAGTTGAGTATAGCAGCAAAGAGGTCCTTCTGCAGCTGTATAGGGCCCTAGTGATACAACACCTGGAGTATTGTTTGCAGTTTTGGTCTCCAAATTTGAGGAAGGACATTCTTGCTATTGAGGGAGTGTAGCGTAGGTTCACAAGGTTAATTCCGGGGATGGCGGGACTGTCATATGCTGAGAGAATGGAGCAGCTGGGCTTGTATACTCTGGAATTTTCTAAATTCCAGAGTACACAAGCCCAGGATGAGAGGGAATCTTATTGAAACATAAGATTATTAAGGGTTTGCACAAGCTACAGGCAGGAAACATGTTCCCGATGTTGGGGGAGTCCAGAACCAAGAATAAGCGGTAGGCCATTTAGAACGCAGATGAGGAAACACATTTTCACACAGAGAGTTGTGAGTCTGTGGAATTCTCTGCCTCAGAGGGCAGTGGAGGCCGGTTCTCTGGAAACTTTCAAGAGATTGCTAGATAGGGCTCTTGAAGATAGCGGAGTCAGGGGATATGGGGAGAAGGCAGGAACGGGATACTGATTGTGGATGATCACATTGAATGGTGGTGCTGGCTTGAAGGGCCATATGGCCTACTCCTGCACCTATTGTCTATTGTTTATAGTCTATTGAATTCCACTGTTTTCATCTGCATGTTGGGAGAAAACAGGCAAACTTCTGTCAACCCTACCATGCACCAACTGAGGTACCAAATGATGCAGGTTACCTTTCTAGTTCCTAGCTTTTTTTGACAAAGTTCAGCCCAAATATTCTGCTGCAACTGCTGTGAATTTTGTATCGCAATATTTTAGAAGAAATATGCAAAGTGCAAAATTTAGGTAATGTAAGCCATAAACTGTTCATAATTGTTCCTCAGTTGGACCATCACAGGGTCCTGCATTTCTGAATCATGTCCACACTGAATAATGCAAATGCAATCACATTTCTGAGGTTTTCCTCAGGCATTAGCACATCCTGTAAGTAAGAAGACAATTAAACTAACTACTTAAGAAGGAACTGCAGATGCTGGAAAATCGAAGGTAGACAAAAATACTGGAGAAACTCAGCGGGTGAGGCAGCATCTATGGAGCGAAGGAAATAGGCGACGATTCGGGTCGAGCCCCTTCTTCAACTAACTGCTGTAGTTTTTTATAAATTGATCCCATTTTAACCTCTGAAGGCCAAAGCTAATTTTATACACAGTCATTCCCTTACATCCCATTATTTAATACTAGACCTATCCTCTAACATGTGTAAAACATTCTCAAATATTGGACCCATGGTACTCTTCAAACGGTTTTGATAAATAAAGTAGTCACATTAACTTTCGGATGAATTCTAATTGATCCCACTGTGTAGAGAAATCAACTTTGAAGTGCAATGGTTTTTATCTTTTAAATAATACAAACCTTGTTTGCATATGGGTAGGTGCCAGTGAGAGAAATTGGGCATTACAAAGCTGTAGAGGGTAGATTTGAATTAAAATAATATTTTTAAAAGGTATGGTGGATTTCCTAATTTGTCAGGGCTTTCACCAAGTGGAATAGGAGCAATGACAGTGATCAGAAAAGGGCACTGTAGTTTTATTGAGCACTTCAGTTCAATTTGCATTGTGTAAGGCCAAGCTAATCCATTAGGCACTCTGTTGGCTGTGATTCAGGTTCAGGTAGCAGAAAAATAAAAGCAGGTGCTAGGAAGGTCAGTGGAATGGTCTCTACTGTAAGCAGCTACTGTAAGCAGATAGTCTCCAGTAACAGCTCCACTTTCCATTCCTTTTCTAAACGTCCAACATTAAAGTATTTTGTTCACACCTGTAGTTTCTTGTCATTTACTTTATATTCTTCTGGATTAAATTGTGAAAATGTTTACTTAATTCACTCCCAAGATGTAATTAATAAAACACAATGGGTATAAATTATCATTTAAAACTACATATTTAATTAAAAGAAATAAAAAAAATGTCTTTAATAATTAGTGACAATTCATTGAAATTATACCCAAAGTCTTTAAGAATAAATTCATGAAAACATCCTAAAGGGCCTGTCCCACTTTCACGACCTAATTCACGACCTTTTTTACTCGTGGACATTTTTCATCATGCTAGAAAAAACGCCCCGACCTACGTGATGCCACGAGTACCTACGACTAGCATCATGGCCTGCTACGACCTACCTACGACCTCCTACGACCTCGTGACGACCATGCTGCGAGTTTGAGTCAAGGGCAAACTTGGCAGAGGTCGTGAATTAAGTCGTGAAAGTGGGACAGGCCCTTAAAATGAACTGAATAACGTGGTATTGATAGGCTGAATGCATATGCACATGTTTTAAAAAGCAGGACCATTCAGTATTTGGATTGGATCATGCAGGACAGGCCAACTGTGGTGCCCCAATGTCCACAGCAACATCTTCTCAGATTAAGATGGTTGAATAACCCTCGCATCCCAGAAGCATCACTAAAGTTGCAATTAGTTCATTGCTGTCGAGAGCTTTTAACCTCCTTTTAAATGCCACTGACAGTCAGAACTGCCCATCACATTATACTAGGATATAAAAGTTTAGAAAAATTTATTTCAATATTAAAAAAACAAATTCAGTACTAAAAACTTGCTTTCTGCCAGTTATGTTAATTACATATGTTTTATTAATTTAATAACAAAATGTTGGAAATGTGAAACAGAAATGCTAAATCAACAGGTCAGGCAGAATCTGTAGCTAGAGAAACAGTATTAACCTTTCAGGCTGAAGATTCTTTTCAATACTAGGAAGGAATGCTCCACTTTTCCATTTTCACCAGCTGCTCTCCTTATTTTGGCTGTTACCCATGCAGATGTAGGAAGGACAACTCCTGCCTTTTAGTCTGCCTTCAAATTCTTATTTCTGAAGTACAAAAGCCTTTCCATAAATACTTACCAATGGGAGATTATTAGTCTGTCATCTAATCATATTCTGATAATGTTGGAATCCCATGCTTTTCTATTTCCTTTCCACACCCTAGTGAGCAAAGCCTGTTATGTGAAATGCTAATAACGTCAAAAATGCTATTTAATACTAAAAGACCTCCCATGGTCCAATTTTTAAAAGTAAAATATATTCCTAAAAAAGTATATAGTATTTCACAGGCTTGTCAAACCAGGCACATTATGATGCTTTGATATTGAAATACCAGGAAAATCAACTCCCAATATTTGTTTCAATTTGCTCTGGCCAGCAAAACCAGCCTTGATTAGTTACCCTTTATTACCCATGAATAGATAATAATGAACCAACCTCTTCAACCACTGCTTCTTCCTACTGGTGAAGATAATCCCACAATGCTTTTGGTTGCAATGTCTAGGATTACAACAAAGCGACAATGAAGAGTGATGGGCATGATTTTGCTGGCAACATACAGGTGATGCTCTCATACATGCCCAATGTCCTTGTCTGTCTCAGTGGTAAAGATGTGGGCTTGGCAAATTCTGTTAGGGCAGCCTGGCCAAGTAACGGCAGTGTGTCTTGTACACACTGAAGCCTTGGAACGTCTGGTGGTGAAGGAATGAATGTTTAAGGTGGTGGATATATTCTGTGTTGAAGCTGAGTTCATACAAGAAAGTGGGAGAGCGTTCCATCACACTCTGATTTGTGCCCTGTAGATTGTGGAAAGACTGAAGTGTTGGAAGATGAGCCACTTGCCACAGGATTCTCAGTCTCTGACTTGCTTTTGCTGCCACAGTATTTATGTGACTGTCCCAGTTGAGGTAATAGGCTGTTGGCGGTGAGTGAACTCAGTGATTCTAATACCACTGAATATAAATAGTATGTGGTTAGTCTGAAGCTAGGTGGAAATGGAGTACTTTATTTCAAAGCAATCTTTGATTTTTTAAACTACGCAATGCATTAAATACTTTTGGCTGCTGGTAGTTCATTTCGAAATAAAATGTGTTGCTTTTCAACGTGTGGACTTCAACACAGCTCTAAGCAATATTGAAATCAATTGCTATCTTATGCAGAGACATCAAAGAAAATGGGATTCTACTGGAAACTTAACACAATTGAAAAATAGTATAAAGTAAACCTGGTAAGAAAAAGACACAAGAAACTGCAAATGCTGGAATCTCGACCCACTGAGTTACTTTGCGTTTTACTTTGGAAAATACACTACTGGAATCATTTTAGGATTACCACCAATGAGTTGTGTACATCATCATGTGTAGATTATATCTTAAACAATTTATGATTACATAGTACAAAGCCGAGTACTAGCAGATACATGTTGCTCTACATGATTAGAATAGAAATCATTCTATGACTGAAATAATACAAATTGCAATCCCCAGGAAAGGATTCTAGGAATGTGCCATTTCAGTGACTAATGGTCACTGATCAGCTAATCAAATGTACTATTTCTTGATAATCTGGACCATAAACTGATCACAATTTACTCAGGTTGAATGGTGCTGCAACACCAACCTGTCGCTCAATATCAACAAAACCAAGGAATTAATCTTTAAATTCAGAAAGGGGAAGTCAGGAAACCACGTGCCAATTTTCATTGGTGGGTCAGCAGTGGAGAGATATAGCAACTTCAAAATTTTGGGCATTAACGTTTCGAATGACCAGTCCTGGCCCATCGTGAGGATGTGAGGATTGAAGGCACGCCAACAAGTTTAAAAAGATATGCTATGCCGCAGAATAATCTAACAAATTTCTACAGATACACTGTAGAAAGTATCCTGACAACTTGTATCTTGGCCTGGTATGGCAATTCTAATGCACAAGAATCAGAGAGACTGCAGAGTGGTGGACTCAGCCTTGTCCATCATCGGCACAGTCATCCTCCCCCCCACCCCCTTTGAAAGCATCTGCATATAGGCACTGCCTTAAGGCAACATTTATCAACAAAGATCCACACCATCTGGACAATGCCCGACCCGAAACATCACCTATTCCTTCGCTCCATAAATGCTGCCTCACCTGCTGAGTTTCTCTAGCATTTGTGCTTGCCTTTTCTTGCTGCTACCTTTGGGCAGGAGATAGATAAGCTTAAAGTCCCACTGCCACTAGGTTCAGGAACAGTTATATTCATTCAGATTCTCGAATAAGCCTGCACACCCCTAATTCTAAGTAAGCACCTAAATCTATGGACTCTCTCTTTCATTTTGTAACTGTACTTTGCACAAGGTTTGTTTCTTGCAGAGCTTTTCTCACTGACTTGTAGAATTAATCTCTAATTTATGTACTACAGTGGCTTGCAAAAGTATTCATACCCCTTGAACTTTTCCACATTTTGTCACGTTACAAATGTATTTTATTGGGATTTTATGTGATAGACCAACACAAAGTGGTGCCTAATGGTGAAGTGGAAGGAAAATGATACATGGTTTTCAAATTTTTTACAAATAAAAAACTGAAAAGTGTGGCGTGCAAAAGTATTCAGTCCCCTTTACTCTGACACCCCTAAATAAAATCCAGTGCAACTAATTGCCTTCAGAAGTCACCTAATTAGTAAATAGAGTCCACTTGTGTGTAATCTAATCTCAGTATAAATACAGCTGTTCTGTGAAGGCCTCAGAGGTTTGTTAGAGAACATTAGTGAACAAACAGCATCATGAAGCCCAAGGAACACACCAGACAGGTCAGGGATAAAGTTGTGGAGAAGTTTAAAGCAGGGTTAGGTTATAAAAAAAATCCCAAGATTTGAACATCTCACGGAGCACTGTTCAATCCATCATCCGAAAATGGAAAGGGTATGGCACAACTGCAAACCTACCAAAGACATGGCCGTCCACCTAAACTGACAGGCCGGGCAAGGAGAGCATTGATCAGAGAAGCAGCCAAGAGGCCCATGGTAACTCTGGAGGAGCTGCAGAGATCCACAGCTCAGGTGGGAGAATCTGTCGACAGGACAACTAGTAGTCGTGCGCTTTACAAATCGGGCCTTTATGGAAGAGTGGCAAGAAGAAAGCCATTGTTGAAACAAAACCATAAGAAGTCCTGTTTGCAGTTTGCCACAAGCCATGTTGGGGACACAGCAAACATGTGGAGGAAGGTGCTCTGGTCTGATGAGACCAAAATTGAAGTTTTTGGCCTAAATGCAAAACACTTTGTGTGGCAGAAAACTAACACTGCACATCACCCTGAACACACCATCCCCACTGTGAAACATGGTGGTGGCAGCATCATGCTGTGGGGATGCTTTTCTTCAGCAGGGACAGGGAAGCTGGTCAGAGTTGATGGGAAGATGGGTGGAGCCAAATACAGGGCAATCTTGGAAGAAAACCTGTTAGAGTCTGCAAAAGACTTGAGACTGGGGCGGAGGTTCACCTTCCAGCAGGACAACGACCCTAAACATACAGCCAGAGCTACAATGGAGTGGTTTAGATCAAAGCATATTCATGTGTTAGAATGGCCCTGTCAAAGTCCAGACCTAAATCCAATTGAGAATCTCTGGCAAGACTTGGGGGACTTTTCTGTATTCCAAATACAGAAAAACTAATATCGTACATATATAATACTCTTTTGGATAGGGAAGTTCCAACAACAGAATCATACCGACAGATATGGGAAAATGAAATAGGTCTATCTATAATGAAAGACACTTGGGAAGAAAGTTTACAACGTATACACCGATGCTCATTAAATGCCAGACATACCTTGATACAATTTAAAGTATTACATAGATTACACTACTCAAAAACGAAATTAAATAGAATTTTTCCTAACATTTCTTCTATTTGCGATAAATGTCAGAATTTAGAAGCTAACTTAACGCATAGTTTTGTAACATGCATAAAACTTAATAGTTATTGGGCTGATATTTTTAGAATCATTTCTGAAGTTCTTAAAACTAAATTGGATCCCGATCTAAAGTTAATAATATTAGGAGTTCCTGATTCAAGCTTAACATTAATAGTAAGTCAAATAAATTTTCTTGATTACTGTTTGATAATTGGAAAAAAATTAATATTAAAATTCTGGAAGGGAACATTATCCCCCACTATCAAAATGTGGACTGTGGAAATGTCAGAGACGTTGCATTTGGAAAGAATTAGGTTTGTCCTAATGGACAAATACAAACTTTTTTGAGCAAATATGGTCTCCATTCATTGATTATTTAAAGGAGTAGCTGTGCTCAGCATTGTAACTCAATAAGTACCCTGGTGTAGGATTAGATGAAAAGATGTATTCTGGGATTTGTATACGCGTCTCTATAGATATTGTTATGTGAAATTGCTCCATTCATTGTTAAGATGTATTCTTTATTTTTTTAATATTTAATTTAAAAAAAATTTCTTATTTGTTTATTTTTCTAATTTTTTAAAAAAATTATTTTTAATTCTTTTTTTTTCTGAGTCTCCGGGGTTATCCGTCAACGGGAAAATTCCTCCGCAGGCGGTGAATCTTAGAGCCCGGAACCTGCCATGTCTCTGGGCTTACCGTCGGCGGTATATCTCTACTGATATGCCATACATGGTTCATATCAGGAGGGAGCATTAGTGGGATGAGCGCTCTCTGACGCTATCCATGCTCCTCATGGGTAAACGGCCAAGGACGTACCCATGTTGGAGGGGACCCTCCTGGCCTGCCAGGCCTTTCAGACCCTATTGCCGCTGGAGTCTGATAAATGCCGCCCGCTATCCGCACTTCTGCGGTCCGCAGCCGTGTCTTCACACGGTCCCCTCACGCGGTCCCTGTGGCCGGGTTTCCCCGAGCCGGGTTCATCCCGCGGTTTGCCTTCCCGTGGTCCCCGCAGCCGGGTTTCCCCGAGCAGGGTTCATGCCGCGGTTTGGCTTCTCCCCACGGTCCCCAGCGGCCGGGTTTCTCCGAGCCGGGTTCGTCCCCTGGAGAATCTTCCCGCGGTCCCCTCGGACGGGTTTTCCCCCCCAGCCGGGCTCACCCCGCGGTCAGATTCTTTGCGCGGTCCCCGCGGCCGGGTTTTCCCCCCAGCCGGGTTCGCCCCGCGGTCAGATTCTTCTTGTTCCCGGTTTCCCGCGGATTCCAGTCCACGGTTTGCCCCAGCCGGGATTCCCTCGCGGTCCCTGGAGATGGGATTCCCCACGAAGTCTGTGGTGGGGTTCCCCCCCCCCCAGCCGGGCATCCCCGCGATTCTCGCAGCCGGGATTTCCCCGCAGTGTAGGGGAATCCGCGATATCTCCAGCAGGGACTCTGTCAGAGCTTCCTGCAAGGAGAAAAAGCAGACCTGGAGTTAAGTTGAAAAACTTACCTTCAGGTTTCAAACTTACCACTGGTGAAGCAGCGCTTCCGCAGCCTGTCGATGCGCAATGCGGTAGACGATATGTCACGCATGCGTACTGGTGAGTTCTTCACATAGTCACGCACGTGACTCCGAAGTAAAATGTAAATTGTCCCTGGTGTGTGTAGGATAATGTTAGTGTGCAGGGATCACTGGTCGGCGCAGATTTGGTGGGCCGAAGGGTCTGTTTCCGCGCTGTATCTCTAAACTAAACTAAAAATGCTACCTGACTTGCTGAGTATTTCCAGCATTTTCTATTTTTATTTCCAGCGTCTGCAGTTTTTTGACTTTCAAAATGCAAAACCTTTTAATAAAGATTAATGCTAATGCCAACTTTAAAATGCTGTGACTCATTCTTATGGGTTGCACAAATAATATATTACTCACAGATAATTTTTCCACATGTTTCCCCTGAGCTCCTGTGCAAATTCTAGCAGAATTGTAGAGGAAAGCTGGGGAAAATTGTTGTTTTATATAATTTAGTCTTGATTTCAGAAGTGAAGTAAGAGAGGCTGGCCTCAATATCAAAGCAGCACTTGACTGGCCATTGCATCAGTTAAGAAGTGGGGAAATCCCTTCATTGGCTGATGTTTTAACCAGCACAAAAGATCCAATGCAGGACTGAGGCAGGTGAGCAGCTGGAAGTAGGTATGACAGATGATCAAAGAAATTCAATGTACAGGATAGGCAGAAATATTACAAGAAGCATGGAAGGAATGTTCAATTAAACTCCAATTATTTTAATGCAAGAAGCCCTTCGGATGAACTGAGGTTGTGGATAGTGCGAATGTATGTATGATTGGGCCCAGTTACTAGACTGCGACTATCATAAGGTCATAAGGAATAGGAGTAGAATTGGGCCATTCGGCCCATCCAGTCTACTCTGCCATTCAATCATGGCAGATCTATCTCTCCCTCCTAACCCCATTCTCTTGAGTTCTCTCCATAACCTCTGACACCTGTACTAATCAAGAATCTATCTATCTCTGCCTTAAAAATATCTGCTGATATCCACTCCTAGTGCTAAAAGCTTAGACAGGGTGGAATTTGTCAAATGTATTCAGGAAAGTTTCCTTGGGCAATATCTAGAAGGCCCTACAACAGGGAGGGCCAAGATTCATCTACTCTAAGGAAGGAAAAGTGACTGAAGTGTTCATGGGCAAGTCCTTTGGGACCAGCGACCTCTGTTCTATTAGCTTTAGTTAGCTCTAATAGTTATGGATAAAGACAGGGCCCATGATAAAATTCTGAATTGAACAAGGCAAATTGTTATGGTTTTAGACAAAAAACATGCTATAGTTGATTGTAGTAGGTGACAAGAGTTCAGTACATGCATGTTCCTTTTCCAGTGAAGGGCAAGGTAGGTGGGACCAAGGACGCTAGGATGACGAGAGAAATTAAGGCTCTGGTCAAGAAAATGAGAGAGGCATTGCGCAGGTATAGGCAGCTGGTATCACGTGTATTCCTGGAGGGAGATACACGTGGCGGCATAATCAGGTACTAAAAAGCCTGGCAACAGCCCTTGAGAACAGGCGGTGTGCGATCAACTCCTTGCCTCCGAGAGCAAGCAACCCCCCCCTTAAGGGCAACAACCTTTGTCCGAGAAGGACAGAAAACGCCTAAACATCCTTCCACCAGATCAGAAGAAGGAAACCTATGCAGGGCCTGTGACTGGAGGATGCTGACGGACATCGGCTGACAACTAATCTTTACACCTGACATTGCTTCAACCAACCTCAGGCCAGACTTGGTGTTCTGGTCCCCTTCACAGAAGACTGCTTACATCATAGAGCTCACAGTTCCATGGGAGAACTCTGTTGAGGAGGCCTATGAGCGTAAGAAGCTGCGCTATGCTGAGTTTGCAGCAGAGGCACCGCAGCGTGGCTGGAACACCAAAGTCTACCCAGCTGAAGTGGGATGCAGAGGATTTATTGCATCATCTACCATCAGACTGCTGAACGAGCTTGGAATCCACGGTCAGGCTCTGCGGAAGACCATAAGATCACTCTCAGACGCGGCTGAAAGAAGCAGCCGTTGGATTTGGCTCAAGCGGAAAGACCCATGCTGGGCCCCAAGTATGTCATGGTGAATCTTTGGAACAGTTTGACACAGGACACGCGCTGAGGGCTGATCATCCTGCAGCGGGCCGCCCTTGTGGAGGGTGTATAGTGTTAAAAGGCCGAAACACCCAGTGATGCAAGGGTACACTACTGATGATGTGTCCTGTGCCCAACTGTCCTGAAGGTTACCTAGGCCAAGATATACGTATACGTATCCCCCCCCCCCCGATGTTGAGCGTCTACCACTCTCAACAATCAACGAATGTCGTAAAATGCTCCCTACCTACTGGCACAAGGGACTTCTTCACATCTTGTCCTGTGTATTTGATTCTTCAGGAACTGTGGAGTATACTTAAGAAGGAAATCAGAAGGATCAAAAGGGACAGGAGATGACTCTGGCAGATGATATTAAGGAAAATCAATAGAGATTTTAGTAGATTAAGGGAAAGGACTGATTGAGATATATGAATCAGCATTAGACATGGGTGAGGTGCTGCAGGACTGGAGAGTGGCTAATGCTGTGCCTCTATTTAAGAAGGGCTGCAAGGAAACTGTAGACTAGTGATTCTAACATCTGTTTTAGGCAAGTTACTGGAGGGGGTTCTGAGAGATATGATATACATGCATTTGGATAGACAGGGGCTGATAAGGAATAGTCAGCATGGTTTTGTACATGGGAGATGGTGCCTTACAAATCTGATTGAGTTTTTGAAGAAGTAACCAAAAGGTTGATGAGGGCAAACATTTTGTCTATGTTGTCTATGTGAACTTCAGCAAGGCTTTTGACAAGGTTCCACATGGCAGGCTGCTCTGGAAGGTTAGATTACATAAGATCCACGGAGGGCTAGCTGACTGGATAGAGAATTGCTTCATGGAAGTGAGCAGGGAGTGATGGAGGAAAGCTTTTGCAGACTGGAGGTCTGCGACCAGTGGTGTGCATCAAGATTGGTGCTGGGCCCATTGCTGTTTGTGGATGAGAATATACCAGGCATGATTAATGAGTTTGCAGATGACACTAAAGTAGGTTGTATTGTAGAATAACGCAAAGATGGTTAACAAAAGTATCTTGATCAGCTGGGCATGGACAGAAGAATGGTTGATGCAGTTTAATGTAGAGAAATATGAGGTGTTGCATTTTGGGAAGTCAAACCAGGGCAGCACCTTCATAGTGAATGGCAGAGTGTTGTAGAGCAGAAGGATCTAGGAGTGCAGGTACATGGTTTCCTGAAAATGGCATTGAAGGTAGTTAGGGTGCTCAAGAATGATTTGATACATTGGCCTTCATCACTCAGGGTATTGAGTATGGAAGTTGGGATGTGATGTCACAGTTGTACAAGGCCGCATTTGGAATATTTTGTTCAGTTTTGATCATTCTGTTAGAGGAAGGATGTCATGAACCTTAATTGGTACATGTGACAATGAACTGACCTTGAAACCTTGAAGCTGGAAAGAGTGTTGAGAACATTTAAGAGGACGTTGCCAGGAATTGAGGACCTGACCTATAGGGAGAGGTTGGAATGCAGGAGGGAGGGTGGTGATCTTGTAGAGGTGTATAAAATCATGAGGGGAGTAGTTAGGGTTAATGCACAGAATCTTTTATACAGAGTAGCGGAATCAAGAACCAGAGGACATAGGTGTAAGGTGAGAGGGGAAAGATTTAGTAGGAACCTGAAGGGCAACTTTTTCACGCACAGGGTTGTGCGTATATGGAATGAGCTGCCAAAGGAGGTGGTTGTGGCAGGATATTATAACATTGGAAAGACATTTGGACAGGCACATGGAGAGGAACGGTTTAGAGGGATATGACCAAACACAGACATGTGGGAGTAGCCTAGATGGGGCATTTTGGTCGGCATAGGCAAGTTAGGTGGAAGGGCCTGTTTCCCTGCTGTTCTGTGACTTCAAGATTCTATCGTCTATTATTTTTCCAATTTGTGCATTTATTACTGGTTCAAATCTCTGTTTTAGTCAATGACCACAGATAGATGCTCCTCAGTCCACTTTATCAAGCACCCATCTCCAAATATTAATTTTTAACATGCATTTCCCCATCAAACCCCTCTCCAGTTCTCCTACCACCTAATTACATTACGGCGATTTACAGCAGCCAATTAACATGTCAATCACACATAGTTTAGCATGTGGGATAAAATTGGAGCACCAGCGGAACCCAGCAGAATCACAAAGTGAACTCCACACTCACAGCACCCAAGGTCAGAATCAAATCCTGGTCACCAGGGCTATAGTGCAGCGGTATTAGACACTCCATAATTCCACCATCCTTTAATAATGAGTTGTATCTTCATACAACAGCTCTTATTGTTCTTGTCTAGAAAGGTACTGATGAAAATAATTTTAATTCTGCCTGGCGCTCAGAGTTAGAAACACAAAGATGGAGCCCAGTCTTGCTGCAGTTCCTTGACAAGATTCTAATGAATTGCCAAACAGATCTTGCACATAATCGGAGAGCACAGTGATTTAAAAGGAGTTTATAAGGGAAAAGAAGTAAGAGGCAAAGTTCCTTTTATTTCATTTAGTTTAATGTTTTTTATATTATTTATGTGTTTAAAGGTACTTTGGTTAACTTTCCTTTTAAAAGTTTAATGATTTTTAATTATTTAGTTTTATTGGGTTGAAGTGTTCCTGAATGTCAGAAAGTTTTAAAAGTAGTTTCAAATCTACTGACAACTGACAACACACCACTGAACTGTGGGAGTTAAGGCCCTGTCTCACGGTGCGAGTTGACCCACGAGTGACCCAGACGACAGACTCGTGGTTGTGTACGATATTCCAAGTTGATGTGCAAGTGTTTGTGGCGAGTTCCCACGGGTATGGTAATCTGCGATGTTCCGAGTTCGTCTCCAGAGTTACCAAGTTCCCCTCCCGTTTGCTCTTGAGTTACCAAGTTCCTCTCCCGCTCAGGGCGTGTGTTGTTGCTGCAGTCCGGGATTCGCATTTAAAGCACTCGGTTATCTTCAGCAGTTCAGGCGAGGACAGGGCGAGGGATGGTGGAATTGGGAGAAGGCAAAGACTATGGTTGGGGAGAAGTGAGAGGGGGGCTAGGAACGGCATCTGCGAAACGGGTAGTCAACCTTTAGGGTCCCGGCCCGAAACATCCCTGTACATTTTATGATTTCCCTCCAAAGATGCAGTCTCCCGTGGTTTGTTTGCACAACTCTCTCCCCTCTCTCTCCCAACATTGGGGGGGGGGGGAGGACGACAAGATAGTTTAAACGGACCTTACCCCCACTTCATGCTTCTGTTGCGCATAATTCAGCAGTAAAACCTCTCTTCCCCTTAACCAGCGACGCCCGATTCCTCGCACCCCCACAAGTTCACATCGACGAGGGAAGAATGAGCGGGGAGTCTGAAGAAGGGTCCCGAACCGAAACATCACCCATTCCTTCTCTCCAAAGCCGATGCCTGTCCCGCTGAGTTACTCCAGCATGTTTGTGTCTATCGTCGGTGTAAACCAGCATCTGCAGTTCCTTCCTACACACGGACAGTGAAGTGCCTCGGCCAAATAGCACGTGTTCTCGGTCAAACCATACACACCAATAAGTACTGGGATTCTTTTAGTTTGGGCTCAGTGTGGTGTCCGTAGCCTAGGCACAATGCCGGAAAAAATGTCGATAAATATGTGTGGAACTTTCACAAATAAGGGGCTAGATAGGTCTGGAGTGTGGTGTTAACCACGGGGCTGTGTCCTGCTGAGATAGACACAAAATGCTGGAGTAACTCAGTGGGTCAGGCAGCATCTCTGGACAGAAGGAATGGGAGACGTTTCGGGTCGAGACCCTTCTTCACATCAGCTGAAGCAGATCTATGTATTCGGACTTGATGGACTAAACCGCCACACCTAACCCCAAGATCAAAAAGATGTTGACATATCCACTATATATGTTATTTAATTTCTCCGTCAGAACCGGTGCGTTCAGTGGAGATTTTCTCGACAGAGGAGCGAGGAGAAATAAAGTGGCGGGAGAGGCTCCAAACAAAAATAATTAAATTAATCTCGTTTGAAAAGAGAATATGTCTGTTAAAAAACCCCCAGAGGAAATTAATTGCTTCTACTGAAGAGCGGAGTAATTCCATTATGAATAATTGATTCTCAATGTATTTTTATAAATTAGATAATTTGAAATGCTGCAGTTTTGAATGGTAAAGCCGGGCTTTGGCATCATTTCTAAAATCTAGGAGGTGATTTTAAGCAAATATCGGACCTATTTATTTTCTCTTTCTCGCTTTTAGGTTTTGATGTGTTTATTTTGTCACCCAAGTAAATAGATACAGGTTATAAATATTTTAAAATATTGTACAGTGGTTTAACACAATCTCTATGATTGGCATACTTTTCATTTAAAGGGCAGCCCTTTAAATGTTGAGCTCATAGATGCATACTATGCATGATATTCATGCAATTTAATATTGGATGTAACTAGGGTGTGTGGATTCTTATCCTGGAACATTAGGATTCTCTGATGTGAAGGTAGTCTGGTTTGAGTTTCTTACACTTGATCATATCCGAAACTAAAATATAGATAGACACAAAATGCTAGAGTAACTTGGCGGGATAGGCCGCATCTCTGGAGAGAAGGAATGGGTGGCGTTTTGGGTAAGTCTGAAGAAGGGTCTCGACTCCATTCCTTCTCTCCAGAGATGCTGCCTGGTCCGCTGAATTACTCCAGCATTTTGTGTCTATTAAAGAGTTCCCACGGTAGACGCACGAATCACTAAACTTAACACACGGGCCACTACGATATAACTCTGAGTTTAAATGGTTCAATTTTAAACTTGAACACGAAATTTGACTTGTGGAAAAAGTCAAACATGTTTGACTTTTTTCACGAGTTCACAAGTTTCACAGGTACCTGCGCCACGAGTGGACCATGAGTGAAAACTCGGGGTCACTCGTGGGCCAACTCGCACCGTGAGACAGGGGTTTTAGAAGTCCAGCAAGTTAAGGGACTGTCCCACTGTAATTCAAGAGTTCTCCCAAGTTTTCCCCTGATTCTAACTCGGAGAATGTCCGTAGTGGGTGTGTAGGAGTTCGTGGATGTCTCATAGTGGTTCGTACAAGTAACGGTAGGTACTCAGGAAATCCGGTAAACTCATGACGATTTTTCAACACTGTGATAAATGTCCACGAGTAAAAAAGTACTCGTAATGAAACAAATCGTTACTTTTTACTCGTACGAGCCGATACGAGACATCCACGAACTCCTACGGACATTCTCCGAGTTCGAATCAAGGGAAAACTCGGGAGAACTCTTGAATTACCTCGTACAGTGGGGCAAGTCCTTTAAGTCCTTTGGATCAGACAAGGGAAGTGAGTTTGGGGACCACAGTCAATAAATCTGGTTGGGGGAAATGGACTAAAAATGACCTGACTTTTTTCTTCTTTCTGTACCTGATTTGCCTCAGATTAACACTATTTGTTTCTTCCTCAATTTCCTTTGAATGCTTTTAGATTAAGAATATAGTTGGCCTTATAAAGGATCCATTGCCCTCACTGTTGTCAGCTCACGCTTCCAGCAATTTTCTGTGCAATAAATATGCTGAGCTGATGAATTGGGGAAAACTGCAACGAGTTATGTGAATTATCACACAGCTGCAATTGGCTTGAGAGGAAGTGCGCCCTCATGTGGGTCAACTAACTTTAACAGGCACTATCACTTTAATACAAAACACGAAACGCTGGAGTAACTCAGGGAGTCAAGTGGCATCTACAGAGGGAATGATGTTTTGTGTCGGGACCCTTCTTCAGACAGATCAGTCAATCAGTCTGGAGAAGGATATCGACCTGAAACATTGGCTTTCCATACCCTCCACAGATGCTGCCTGACCTGCTGAGTTACTCTAGCACATTATGTTCTCCTCAAAATCCCAACATTTGCTGTTCCATGTGTCTCAATAATTTTAATATAACTTACTGTGTCCAAGCAAGGGAAGCTTGCATTGATAAAATCAGATCATCCTGAATATATTATGGACTAGAAGGTTGGGAGTTAATATTGTTAATAATATTCCTTTGTACTGAAACATAGAAACATAGAAAATGGGTGCAGGAGTAGGCCATTCGACCCTTCGAGCCAGCACTGCCATTCAATATGATCATGGCTGATCATCCAAAATCAGTACCCTGTTCCTGCTTTCTCCCCATACCCCATGATTCCGTTAGCCCTAAGCAGCTATATCTAACTCTCTCTAGAAAACATCCAGTAGATTGGCCTCCATGGATTTGCCTGCTTGGATATTGCATGGCAATCTTACACCATTCTGCTGCTTTGCACTCATCATTGTATTTATTGTTGTATTTTTCATCACTTTTTGTATACTGTTTATTCTGTGAGCTTCATGTGAACAAGGAATTTCATTGCACCCTGGTATATATGACAATAAACTAATTTAGGTAGAAGAGAGGAAAGGAAATGGCATGGGTGACAGGCAACCTTGACAATACTTCAGGCCTTCCTGATGCATGCACCATGAAGATGTATTGAACTTCAGAAAGCATGTTGGAGTACTTGTTCCAATCAGCATCAATGATGCTGAGTGGAAATGGTTGAGAGCTTCACGTTCCTTGGCATAAATATTGTCAATGATCTGTTATGGACCAACAGTGTTGGAAAAACAACCTAGAAAGCACACCAATGCCTCTACTTCCTCGAGAAAGACAGAGAACATTTGGCATGTCTCCAAAGACACTTACAAACCTCCACAGATGCACCATCGAAAACATTCTGTCAACTTTGTTTGGAAACAGTCCTGCCCAAAAAATTGCATGGAGTTGTGGATGTTGCCCAGTCCAAAGAACAGAACAGACTACCTACCATTGACTCCATTTCAGACTGCCTCGGAAAAGCAGCCAACATAATCAAAGAGCTTTCTCACCCTGGTTAATCCTTCTCCTTACTCCCGTCAGGTAAAAGATACAGCAACTTGAAAGTGCACACCATCAGATTCAGGATCAACTTCTTCCCTTTTTTTATCAGGCATTCGAATGGTCCTTCCATAAGCAATGGTACAGTTGATTCTCCTCTACCTGATAGCGGACATTATACTTTGTCTCTGGAACTGTTAAACTATAATATTCTGCATTCCATAACTTTCCCTTTGTTCTTCCTATTGTACGAGTGTGATTTGATTGTATTTATGTATAGTATTATCAGATTTGATTGGAGAGCATGCAAAACAAGGTTTTTCATTGTACCTTGGAATGCGTGATAGTAATAAATCTAAACCTATGTGACAGTGGTCTCACCCTTGGATGCTACTCTGATCCCTATCATTAGCTGACAGGCCAGGAGAGGCCAATCCCCAGCATATTTTTTGAATAGCTGGGTCCAATTAGTTGATTGGGGTTGACCATCTGAATCTCATCAGCCTACTCCCTATAAACCCAGGCATTCTGGCCAGAGGGAGGCACTGATTCCATGATAGCTGTTTTTCCCTGTCACAGGTTTGAGAGCAACTGAGTGACTCCCAAGACCACAAGTGCCTCTGGTGGTCAAGACTGAGCTGCTGGGAAGAAGCCTTAAAGAACCAGTGTCCCTACCTGAGGCTAAGACTGAGTGGCCGGGGCAAGCCTGAGATGCCAGAACCCCTTCTTGCCCACACACACACACACACAGAGGTAAAAATTGGCTGCCAGAGTAATCCAGAGACAGCTTGAAGCTGAGCTGCTAGGAAGAAACCTGTACCGTCAGCACCTCTTCTTGAGGCAATGGTGAACAGCAGGAAGAAGCATGAGATCGCCGCCCCTTTGAAGACCAGGACTGAGCTGCTGGACAACCCTGAGATCATCAGCATCATCACACATACGCTCTGATGGCAAGCAGGCAGCACCCCCATGCGGTCCTAGACTTTTTTTACCGCTGCAAATAAAATAAATCATTTGAGTTAACATACGAGTGTCAGTGTGGTTACTGCCAAAACTGATGTCATCCCCAAAGCCACACCTAATGTAATTGAATCAAATAATTAGAGCACCATCAGCCTCAAACTTTAAATCATAACTTCAAAATCAATATGACATAAAAAAGCCGCCACAGCCCATCAAATTTATGCCAGCGCACAGAGCAATCCTATTCTTCCATTAATTTTCCTTGTGACCTATTCTTCCCACATTCCTTTCATCTCGGGCCTTTTTCTGCCACATACACTAGGGAAAATCTACAGTGGATAGATAACCTATCGACCAATATGTCTTTTGGATGCGGGTAAAAACGAAAGCACCTGGCAAAACCCTTGTGGTCACAGGGAGAAGATGCAGACTCCACACAGACAGCACTGGAGATCAGGATTGAACCCAAGTCACTGGAGCTGTGAGTCAGTAGTTCTTCTATCTATACCACAACGTCATCCTTACTCATAAAACCAGGTATTGATATTGCATGGAGGAAGATCAATTGACTCATTGAGCTGATATTGGCTCTTAGGTAACACCATCCTTTGGCTCACATTCTCCTCTTCTTTCACTTTTGACCTTTGCTTTCCCTTGAGGCTTTTATAAATTCCCTTTAATGTCATTATTGAATTTGCTTCCATCAGACCTTTTCACAGTGCATTCCTAATTACACAACCGACTGTAAAAAAAATACTCCTTTACGTTGGCTCTGGTACTTTAGACTATTACTTAAAATCTGGCATGTCTTCTAGTTATTGTTTTTTTCTGCCTTTCTCCAGTCTACTCCTTAGTACTCTCTAAACAAATCCAGAATATGCATTCTTTGGGGTGTTAACTCCTTCCTAAAGAGTGGTGTATCTCTAAACTAAAAAATATTATCAATGAATGTGGCAAAGCCTATTGCAAAGACTATGGCCTTAGTAACAGTGAAAAGTGCAAAGGTAAACATAGAAACATAGATACATAGAAATTAGGTGCAGGAGTAGGCCATTTGGCCCTTCGAGCTGCACCGCCATTCAATATGATCATGGCTGATCATCCAACTCAGTATCCCATACCTGCCTTCTCTCCATACCCCCTGATCCCTCTAGCCACAAGAGCCACATCCAACTCCCTCTTGAATATAGCCAATGAACTGGCCTCAATGACCTTCTGTGGCAGAGAATTCCAGAGACTCACCACTCTCTGTGTAAAGAATGTTTTCCTCATCTCGGTCCTAAAGGAATTCCCCCTTATCCTTAGACTGTGACCCCTTGTTCTGGACTCCCGCAACATCGGGAACAATCTTCCTGCGTCTAGCTTGTCCAACCCCTTAAGAATTTAGTACATTTCTATAAGATCCCCCCTCAATCTTCTAAATTCCAATGAGTACAAGCCAAGTCTATCCAGTCTTTCTTCAAATGAAAGTCCCGAGCCCAGGAATCAATCTGGTGAACCTTCTCTGAACCCCCTCTATGACAAGAATGTCTTTCCTCAGATTTAGAGACCAAAACTGTACGCAATACTCCAGGTGTGGTCTCAACAAAACCCTGTACAACTGCAGTAGAACCTCCCTGCTCCTATGCTCAAATCCTTTTGATATGAATATGTGTGTGTGTGTGTGAGAGAGAGAGAGAGAGAGAGTGTGTATGTGTGTGTGTGTGTGTGTGTGTGTGTGTGTGTGTGTGTGTGTGTGTGTGTGTGTGTGTGTGTGTGTGTGTGTGTGTGTGTGTGTGTATATGTGTATGTGTATGTGTGTGTGTGTGTGTGTGTGTGTGTGTGCGTGTATATAGCAAGCAAATTCTAAGGCTGCAAACCTGCTGGAGGCAATGTGGTCAAACAGATGCAAATCATGCACATATCTTCTGGACTTGCCCAAAAATAGAACCATTTTGGGACAGAGTGAATTCAGAATTAACAGAGGTATTAGGATATACAGTCTGCAAGAAGTGTTCCATTTTATACCTGGGTAATATAAATACAGTAGTGCTGAAGGAAGACCATTACTTGGTTAAAATCCTAATCACAGCTGGCAGAAAGGCCATTACAAGAAACTGGCTTGGAGCGGACACACCCAGACTTAGACAATGGTTAGACATAGTACAGGAAATATTTGTCATGGAGAAAATGACATATTCTCTAAGAGTGAAAGAAGACGAGTTTAATAGAAAATGGGAAAAATGGATTAGGTATAGAAATAAAGACATCAACACTGTATAATTTTATAGACAATAATGTAAGTTATTGGAAAATGTTTTAATATGAAAATAGTTCTGTATACTGCATCATTAATTGTAAACTGAACCCCCCGCTGCACTGTTGTATGTTTCATTGTAATGTTGTATGTTTCGTTGTTATATTTGTGTTTTATTTGTGTATACATAAAAGCAATAAAAACTAAAGTGTAAAAAAAAAGAACCTCCCTGCTCCTATACTCAAATCTTTTCACTATGAATGCTAACATACCATTTGCTTTCTTCACTGCCTGCTGCACCTGCATGCCAACTTTCAATGACTGGTGTACCATGAAACCCAGGTCTCGTTGCATCTCCCCTTTTCCTAATCTGCCACCATTCAGATAATAGTCTACCCTCATGTTTTTGCCACCAAAGTGGATAACCTCACATTTATCCACATTATACTGCATCTGCCATGCATCTGCCCATTCACTCAGCCTATCCAAATCACCCTGCAGCCTCCAAGCATCCTCCTCACACCTAACTATACCCCCCAGCTTGGTGTCATCTGCAAATTTGGAGATGTTGCATTCAATTCCCTCGTCCAAATCATTAATATATATTGTAAATAGCTGGGGTCCCAGCACTGAGCCTTACGGTACCCCACTACTCACTGCCTGCCATTCTGAAAAGGACCCGTTTACTCCTACCCTTTGCTTCCGGTCTGCCAGCCAGTTCTCTATCCACGTCAATATTGAACCACCAATACCGTGTGCTTTAAGTTTATATACAAATCCCTTATGTGGGACCTTGTCGAAAGCCTTCTGAAAGTCCAGATATAACACATCCACTGGTTCTCCCTTATCCACTCTACTAGTCACATCCTTGAAAAATTCTATAAAGTTCGTCATACATGATTTACCTTTTGTAAATCCATGCTGACTTTGTCCAATGATTTCCAATGATTTCCAATGAAGTAAGCACGTGTGGACAGAACAAAGAGATCCAGATGCATGTCAAACATCACCATTTCTGCCATACAAAGATTATGGCCAATCTATTCACCAGCCTCATATTCACTTTCCTGTCTGATCTCCATAGCCCTTGATTTCGCTCTTGCCCAAATACTCAGGTATTTCACCATTTAATGACAGTGGATAATGAAGGTGCAACCTAAACACAAAATAACTGGCAACATTACTGAAAGTTTCAACAAATATTTTTTATGAACGTAATGACCTGGTACAAGATAACATTTTGAAGCCTGCAACACGGAGTACTAATTTTGGATGATGAGCCATGATCATATTGAATGGAGGTGCTGGCTCGAAGGGCCGAATGACCTACTCCTGTATCTATTTTCTGTTTCTATGTTTCTATGATCGTAATGGATTTCAGGAGGAGGTACACTAGTAGAGGTACTGTAGACAAAGATGACATGAACATAAACCTTTCTTTTACTGTACATGGCAAGTTAAATGGTACTAAATACTTCTCATTTTGCCTTATGGATGAATAAGGGCAGTGAAGGAAGGAGAAATAAAGAGAGGTACCAAGTAATTAATCAGAGATATGAACCTTGAAGAGGGTCCTAAAAGAGGAGTAGGAAAGTGCAAAGATATAGGAAGGGGATTCCAGAGCTCCTCTAGTATCTTTGCTAGGGACCAAGGTACATGAAAGCATGATCCCAAAGTGAGTACTGAAGAGGCTGTTTAATTAATGAAGTTGCTAGTTAAAAATATAGAAAAATATAGAAAAAGATAATTTAATAGGTTAGAGAAAAATACCAAGTAAGCAAGGATGAGATTATGATCTAATTGAATCAAAGGGTCAAAGTGTTTTAAATGTGAAGCACTGAGGGAGCATGGATCAAGACTGGTGAGAAGGCAGGGTGATAACTCAGTGGATGGGCTGAAGACTATGTGAACAGTAGAATTTTGTGTGAACTAGAGTTTCAGAGGGTGAACCAGAATTAGAGGGTGGTGATCAAAGGATCAGAAAGAACTTTGCATCTTTTTTTGTGTTCATTTTCAAGACCTGGACATCAACGATAAGAGCAGAATTTATTGCCTATAAGACCAAGGAGTCAGAGAATGCACAGTGTGAGGAGAAAAATATTTATTTCCAGTAAGAATTAAGATTCTGGGGAGAGTTTCCGACTGGGCAAAACAAAGACCAGGATCTGAGGCAAATCCTAGGGTGGAGGGTAAGAAGGGGTGAAAGAGGATGTCAAAGTGGCAGGAGTTATGTTTGTGGGAGACAGGGTGGAGAAGATGAAATGGGATTATAAGGAGATGCGAGAGCGGTCTAATGAGAAGGTAGGGTGAGGCAGGGTGGTAGCCATTAAGTTAGAAAGAAGACTTAAGTGTTTGGGAAGAAAATCTTAAGGAGAGAGTGAGGAGATGAACAAGAGAGAGGTGAGTTGAACCAGAATTGGCAGTTGGTGATGAAAGGGTCAGAAAGAAGGTTGGACGAAGGTAGCTTTGGAAAACACCTGGATAAAATGTGGAGAGGTGGAAACTCAGTGATAGATTTGGGGAGCTGTGGAATCAACAGAAGGCACCCGCAGGGAACATTAGGTAGTGTGGGATGTTGAAAGAGAGAGGGATGGGCAGGGAAAGTACCTGTGGTTTGGGATGCTTACTGCTGTACCGGCTTGTCGACAGTGCAGCTCGGAAAACAGGAACTCACCTTAATGAGGAACAACACACCCAGCTGAAGTCTTCTCTGCCAGACTTTCTGGCACCAACTCAAGTCAGCTCAGGCCCTGTAAGTACCTGTGGATAATGCTCTCGCCTACTTTCAGAGCCCATAACATTTGCTGAGAGCATATTAGCAGTATAAGAATGTGAAAGTGGCATCAATCATGATCCCACATTAATTATTGCCACTTTGTATGCTGAGCCACCTCTGCAAAAATGTGTTTTGTGCATACAAAGAAGCAAATTTGAATTTTCCGAAGAATGTGGTGCATATAGAGAAAGCCTAACTACGTTCAGAATTCTGGTTTAAAGTAGAATTAAACTGCATAGCACATAAAATGTGTAATTGTACACACAATACGTTTAGTACAGGCACATATTTTATTAGCTTTATATGTGCTCCATTCAATGTCATGATTATCAGAATATTCCATTTTTAAGCTCCATAGTTATATATTTTTCCTAATCATGCAAGGGAAGTAGGCATTGCAGTAGACAAGGCCAGTATTCATTATTCATGTCTAAAAATAGGATTTTGCCCAGTGACGGTGAAAAAACTGCAATAAATGTACAAGACAGGATGATATCTGAGTTGAAGAGGAATTTGGCATCTGTTAACTGCACTTGTCCTTCTAGGCTGTAATTTTCTTGGTTTGGGCATTGTTGTCAAGGAGGCTTTGGAAGGGTTTGGCACTGCATCATGTTAATGCTAGATATCAGATGGCAAGCGTATGAATGTGTAAGATGATGTAAGTGTATAAAGCTTCTTGAATGTTGTTGAAAATTAGGCAACATTCTATCATACCCATGGTGGGTGGTGGATAGGCTGTGAGAAGAGGTGAATTGTTCACCCCAGAATATTTTCTACTTAAGAGATCAGTCCAATTACCTTTCTATTTAATGTGATCCCTCACATTGTTGACGGTGTGGGGCATTTTCAACGATAATGCTATTGAGTGTTAATCAAAGTTGGTAAGATCTGCTTTTGTTGAAGATAGTCATTGCCTGGTACTCTTGTAGCTTGTGGTGATTCAGATTTCTTGTTCACGATATTAGACAATTATAAATGTTTTTGATGAAATATAAAATAAAATAGTGAAAGTGTAAGAGTGTGGATAATTGTGAATTCCTTTATATTTAGGCAACATTGAGACAGAATGCATACGAAAAGGAGATTTTGGGAGAATAAGATTGCGAAGGAAGAGAGAGCAGTGGAAAAGAGAATCAAAGATGGGGATGGGTAAGGGGGAGGTTGTGGAGAGAGATTGTGGGGAAGAGATCATGGAAATTTGTGATACCGTGGAGTGCTCGGAAGGAGTTGTATGGATAGCTGTTAAATATGAGACAATTGATTTTTCAGACCTAGCATTGGTGGTGGAAGATGAAGCTGACAACTCCTACTTCCCTATAACTGAGGGCAAGGATTACATTTAAATCATTGTCCAAACTTGAGCCATGTTGCCTAATTTTTTTAAATCCTAACTATTGTGCCTCTCTACACATTGGTGTAATTGTCTTACACATAACCTTCAAAGTTAATAGTGAAACCTCCACATAAGTGGACTTTGACACGGGATTTCACATTTACTCAAACTATAATTCCACTTTCCAATTTAATGTTGTTAAATTATTCCCTGGATTTCTGGGCATTTGACATCAATCTTTTGCACAAGTCATGGTTTAAGAATTGAGTGCTTGTGAATACTCTGTATCTTTTGTCCAATTAATTATGGACAAATGCAGACAAACGGGACCAGCTTAGGTGGGGCATCTTGGTCAGTATGGACGAGTTCGGCTGAAGGGCCTGTTTCCGTGCTGTATGACTATGACTGTGCAAATATAATAACTTGTTTGCACTGATGTGGCTAGGATTATGAACTTTCACAAAACGTTACTTGTTTTATCTCCGCAGTCATGTCTGAATCTAGCTGAAATGAGTGTCACCCTTATCCCTATCACTAAATCTAGCACATCTGAGAGTGGTGGCCATACCATATAGGTTTTATGTTAGTTGGAATAGAACTGCCATCTGGAGTAAATTGGTGACATGAACCTTTGGAACAAACAGTACCTCTCCTTATTTTTATAAGCTTGGAATACCAACAATGTAAAGTGGTTTCTTAGTTGATATAAAATAATATGAATTGGAAATCAGGATTTCTAAGTTGGTATCGGTATTGGTTTATTATTGTCATGTACACTGAGATACAGTGAACACCATCTTTTTGCATGCTACCCAATTCAATCAGATAATACTGTACATAATATAATTAAGCCAGCAGGTAGAGCAAAGAAAACATACCAGAGTGCAAAATATAGCTTTCAGCATTGTAACATTAAAGTTCCAGACAATAAGTACAATGTCTGCAATGAGGTAGGTTGGAAGATTGGGACAGCACCCTAACTTATGGGAGAATCATTGGCTGTTTTCCTGAGGTAGTGTGAAGTGTAGATGGAGTCAATGATGCGGAGTCTAGTCTGTGTGATGGACTGGGCTACAACTCTGTAATTTCTATGTTGCATCTGTAGAAGTTGGTAAAAGTTATTGAAGTCATGCCAAATTTCCTTAGTCTCCTAAGGAAGTAGAGGAGTCAGTGTGCTGCTTTGGCATAGCTGCAATGTAGTTGGTCCAAAATAGATAATTGGTAATATTTACACCGAGGAACTTGTAGCTCTCAACCATTTCCATTTCTGCACCATTGATGCTGATTGGGACACGTACTCCACTAAGCTTTCTGAAATCAATAACTGTTTATTTTGTCTTGGTGAAATTGCGGGAGAGGTTGTTGTCCGGACAGGATACTCAGGTGATTCCTGGTATTTGAAAAGTAGAAATGTTACAGATTATCAAAATCTGAAATAAAGGAATAAAATGAGAAGGTACACAGTATTTGTTGCGAGTAAATATATCATGTCAAAAACTTTATGAGAACTGGAAGAGTGAGAATGCAAGTGCATTGTAATTAGTAGAGAGATTTGAGACAATATCAGTGACACTTTGGAGCAAACTGGAAAGAGTGCAGAGAGGATTTAAGAAGATATTGCCACAACTCGAAGGCCTGAGCTAAAGGGAAAGGTTGGCAGGCTAGGACTTTATTCCTTGGAGTGCAGGATGCTGAGGGGGCATCTAAATAGAGGAGTATACAATCAAGAGGGCAATAGATGAGGTAAATGCAGAGTCTTTTAACCAGAGTATGGAAAACTTTAAGATTTAAGGCGAGAGGAAAAGATTTAATGGGGACTTGAGGGACAACTTGATCACAAATATGGTGATGGGTGTATGGGACAAGCTGCCAGAGCAGGTAGTTGAAACAGGCACAATAATGACATTTAACAGACACTTGGACAAGTACATGAATAAGAAAGGGATATAAGCAAAATATGGGAAAATTGAATTAACTGAGATGAGGCATTTTGCTCAGCATCTATGATTTGGCCTGTTTTTGTGCTATATGACTATGACTAGGATTTTCCTGGTGACACAAAAGGTGTTGGTGCCATCTAGAAAGCAAACAGGATGTTTGTAACTGAGGCCTAATCCACCTGAAGAAATGGAAAGGAGGGAGATATAGAGAGAGAAGAAAGACATTGCTGGGACTATAAGAAGAAGGCTGAGGAGAGGTTTGGGGAAGTTTGAAATGTTGGATAAGAAGAAACTGCAGATGCTGGTTTAAACCGAAGGTGGATAAAAAAAGTTGGAGTAATTCAGCGGGACAAGCAGCAGCTCTGGAGAGAAGGAATGGGTGATGTTTTGGGTCGAGACCTTCAGATGTAGGGACCACTCAGCAGAGCAGTAAAACAGTTAATGTTACAGGTGAGTAACCTGATATGAGAACTACGAGATCATAGATGAAGTACTTTTCCTTGAGATTATATTTGATCTGATATAAGGTTACTCACCTATAACATTAATTGTTTTACTGCTCTGCTCACAATATTGTCTCATCTACATTGGGAAAAACAAGCATATTTTAGGTGACCACTTTGCAGAATACCTCAGTTCAATCCAGACCATGAAGAAGGGTACAAATATCGAGGAAGGTCTAGATTGTACTGGGGTGTTCTGCAAAGTGGTCACCTAAAATATGCTTGCTTTTCCCAATGTAGGTGAGACAATATTGTGAGTACCAAATGCAATACTTGAATGGAACAAAATTACATTAAATTGCTGCTTCACCTGGAGGGACTTTCTGGGTTCTTGAGGGAAGGGAAAAGGTCAAAGGCAAGTACAGTGCAGTGATGATTCTTCTGTGAAAAGGGGAGTGAGAATGAAAGTGTGTTGTAGAATGAGAGAGCAGACCTTTACGTAGAGAGGGAATGGTCCTTTTTGAATGCTGAAAGAGGATGAGGGAAGGAAGACAGAAAGATGTAACTGATAATCCAATTTCACTGAACTGGTAGAAATTGCAGAGGATAGTAGGGTAAAAGATAAAAACGAGAGGAACCCTGCCCTTTCTGTGTCTGGGAGGAGTGCAGTGAGCAGAAGAGCAAGAAGTGAATCTAGTGAATTGTCAAAGCAGCCCAGACCATCACACAAACCAACCATTGACTCCATTTATGCCTCACGCTGCCTCGGCAGGGCCAGCAGCATAATCAAGGGCGAATTGTATCCTGGTCATTCCCTCTTCTCACCTCGCCCATTGGGAAAAAGGTATAAATGTGTGAACACACACACCTCCAGATTCAGAGACAGTTTTTCCCAACTGTTATCAGGCACGAGAACCATCCTACCGCAACTAGAGAGCAGTCCTGAATGACTATCTACCTCATTGGGGATACTCGGATTATCCTTGAACTGACTTTATTGGCTTAATTTTGCACTAAACGTTATTCCCTTATCAAGTATCTGTACGCCTCGAATGGCTCGATTGGAATCATGTACTTGTGACAATAAACTGAACTAAACTGAAATAGGTTACGGTTCAGTGTCCTGCTGGTGATGTAGAAGGGAGATTGGCTTTCCCTCTCCATCGATGCTGTCTTACCTGTTGAATATTTCCATTAAACAAAAAAGATTTCTGGAACATACCTCCCCATGAAGAACACAACCCTTTCTCATGGAGAGCCAGAGAATGAAGTCCGGAAACACTTTGTTGCCTTGGCTTGCATTTAACAATATAACGAGGTTCATCCCACCCCAACCACTCCCTCACCCACCTCTCTCTATTTACAATAATGACAATCTTAAGCTACATTCGTCTTTTTACCCTTAGTTCGTTTTCTTTATTTTCTGATTTTTTTTTTTAAAGTAACACGTCTAAACATGTTTGGGGAGAGGTTGGGGAGAGGGAGTTGAGATTGTGGGATCATGCACTGGAAGTTACCTACGATGCAATGTTACACCAAAAGTTTTATTTTAAGTAGAAATGGTTAAACGGTTAAATACGATGCAGTATAGTCACCATGAGAGATAACTAAGTAGCTGGGATGCTTTCATTGGGCCACGGGTTAGAATCGACAGAAAGCCATGTCGTGGGTCAATTGTTGAGGGAAGGGAAAATTTGGGCTTTTTGAGAGCCATTGTGTGTTCACATAACCAGGTTAATCACCACTGAAACTCCGATTTCAGTTTGTAGTGATATCCTATTGCATTGAAGCATTTCGTTTTTTTGTTCAACATTGGTTTTGAACAGCTGTCTTTACTGAAAATAAGTGATTTAGTTAAATAATGATTTCATTTAGATCTTAGATTCGCAATACCTTTGACAGTAGATGGTGGATCTTGTGTTTTGCCCTTAACGTTAATTTAAAGGACGATGGCAGACTAATGTTGGTTTTACGTAGAAAATAGGTGCAGGAGGAGGCCATTTGGCCCTTCAAACCTGCACCCGCATTCAGTGTGATCATGGCTGATCATCCATAATCAGTAACCCATGCCTGCCTTCTCTCCATATCCCTTGATTCCGCTAGCCCCTAGAGCTCTCTCTACAGGGCCTGTCCCACTAACGCTACTTTTCAGCGACTGTCTTCGACCTTCAAGCTCAAGGGCACTCGCCTGAAATACCTTGAGCTGGATCAACCGCCAGCGATGAAACCGCGAGCCGGATCGACCGTCTGCGCGCACACACACACACACACACACACACACACACGCACGCACGCACGCACACACACACACACACACACACACCACAAAGGCGGGGGCCAGGGAAAGCGGGGAAGCGCTGTCTGAAATTCACACCCGCGATGAACTGGAAGGTAAAATACAGCTGGCACAGTAATGGTAAAGGGCCTGTCCCACTTTCCCGAGTTATTCACGAATTCTCCTCAGTTATTCACGAATTCTCCCGAGTTTTCAAATTTGCAGAATGTTCGTAACGAGTCCGTTGATATGTCATAGTGGCTCGTTATGCCAGCCGTAGGTACTTCGGGCTACTTTTTTACTCGTGGACATTTTTCAACACGCTGAAAAATCGTCCCGACTTACCTGATGCCCCAGGCTTTCTGAAAGTCCAGATACACTACATCCACTGTCTCTCCTTCCTCCATTTTACTTGTCACATCCTCAAAAAATTCCAGAAGATTAGTCAAGCAGGATTTCCCTCTCATAAATCCATACTGACTTGGACCAATCCTTTTACTGCTGTCCAAATGCACCATTATTACTTCTTTAAAAATTGACTCCAGCATCTTCCTTACCACCAATGTCAGGCTGACTGGTCTATAATTCCCCTTTTTCTCTCTCGCTCCTTTCTTGAAAAGTGGGATGACATTAGCTACCCTCCAATCCACAGGAACTGATCCAGAATATATAGAACATTGGAAAATGATCTTCAGTGTGTCCACGATTTCTAGAGCCACCTCCTTGAGAACCCTGGGATGCAGACCATCAGGCCCTGGGGATTTATCAGCCTTCAGTCCCATCAGTCTACCCAAAACTATTTCTCGCCTAATGCTAATTTCTTTCAGTTCCTCTGTCTCTCTAGATTCTCTGTCCTCTAGTACATCTGGGAGATTGTTTGTGGCTTCCTTAGTGAAGACAGAACCAAAGTACCTGTTCAACTCTTCTGCCATTTCCATAATAATTCCACCTGGTTCTGCCTTCGAGGGACCCACATTTGTCTTTACTAATCTTTTTTCCTTAACATACCTAAAGAAGCTTTTACTATCCTTCTTTATATTCTTGGCCAGCTTACCCTCGTACTTCATCTTTTCGCTCCGTATTACCCTTTTTGTTACCTTCTGTTGTCCTTTGAAAGTTACCCAATCCTCTGGCTTCCCGCTACTCTTTGCTATGTTATACACCTTTTATTTTATTTTTATTCCATCCCTAACTTCCCTTGTCAGCCATGGTTGCCTCTTACTCCCCTTAGAATCTTTCTTCCTCTTTGGAATGAAATGATCCTGCATCTTCTGGATTATGCCTAGAAAATCCTGCCACCGCTGTTCCACCGTCATGCCTGCTAGGATCCTTTTTGAGTCGACATTGGCCAGCTCCTTTCACATGCCTTCATAGTCCCCTTTGTCCACTGCAACATTGACACTTCTGATTTAACCTTCTCCCTCTCAAATTTCAGATTAAAACTTATCATATTATGGTCACTACTTCCTCGCAGTTCCTTTACCTTGAGTTCTCTTATAAAATCTGGTTCATTAGACAATACTAAATCCAGATTGACTTATCTCTGGAAGGCTCCAGTACAAGCTGCTCTAAGAATCCATCTCGGAGGCACTCTACAAACTCCCTTTCTTGGGTCCAGAACCAATCTGATTTTCCCAGTCTACCTGCATATTGAAATCTCCCATAACCACAGTGGCATTACCTTTGGTACATGCCAATTTTAACCTACTGCAACTTGCACCCTATATCCAGGCTTCTTTGGAGGCATGTAGATAACTCCCATTAGTGTCATCTTGTCTTTACAATTCCTCAATTCTATTCACAGCGACTCTACATCGTCAATCCCTATGTCACCCCTCACAAGGGACTGAATTTCATCCCTCACCAACACAGCTACCCCACCACCCCTATCCACCTACTTGTCCTTTCTATAGTATGTATAACCATGAATATTCAGCTCCCAGTCCGAATCCCCCTGCAGCCATGTCTCTGTAATCCCCATAATATCTACCAATCTCTGAGCCTCAAGCTCAGAGTGATCTTACGTTTTGATTCCTTTACGTATGCCCTAAGCATAAAGAAAAACACAATTAGTCAATTAGTCAAAGCTCTATGTTAAAAAAGTCTAGATTTGTTCATATGCACGTGTTTTTTTTTAAATTAGGCTAATGTATCTCTTCCCCTTTGACGCTGATTGACCCGCTGAATGCTTCAAGCATTCTTCGTTACGCATTGAAATTACCATGAAACATGTTGTATTAAAGACGACCATTAGATGGCGGTCTAATCCACATAGTTCTTTATATAATATGGACAATTCTGCCAGCACTCTGCCTCAAATACAAGGAAGCATTTATTTTGTTTTAGTAAATGTGTTCCAACAGATTTTAAACAAGCATATGTCCAACTCGATCTTTATTTTACATTGTTAGAAAGCATGTTGCTATCGTGCGCATGTGTTCCCGTTTATTTGTCTTGAGTTGTTCTAACTGCAATAGTATGACAAGACGGAATTGTTGTATTTTAAGAAAACGCAGATATTTCGAAACCACTGTTCCAACCAGCTGTAACCATTTGCTGTCACTTGCTCTTGACTTAAAGTAATGAATGTGGTCGATATAAATGTATATTTCCCCCAAGCCACTCTGGAAACGAACCACAGTGCTGATAGCTTTTGCAAGTTAAGTAAACTTTTACTGGCCCAATAAACGAATTAAGGAAATCTGGCATTTCATTTAATTATTTTTACGTCTCAACGATAATTCCGATTATACCCAAGTCATCGTTAACAGTATTATTAAAACATTATTGAGAATATAAAGCAGGAGCGAACTATTAAATGAAGACCAGACCCTACTTGTGCAAACATACACTTGTAATAATTTTGACTCTTGCCGTTCTGCATGCATATTATGCAATTCGGTATTTTGAAATCGAGAAAATGAAACTGGTGTCAACGCGGGCTACCGGAGAACATGCGTGTTTATTGTGTGTGCTTGTTCGCGTTCGATTAAATTACCAGTTTAAATGATTAATAGGTGGTCTGGAATTGTAACTGGACTTTTATTACCATGTACATTGCATTGCTATCCTGTAAAGAAACCAGTTGTGAATTATAACTTTATATATGGATACCTTAACTATCAAGATTAAAAACTGTGGTATATGGCACTCAATTAAAAAAAGTCGTGGCTTTAAATCGAAGACCAGCCGCCAGAAAAACATCAGCTTCAGATTCTGCAGTTGTCAATTTATATTTTAAAATGTTAGCTGACAAGCACCATGGCAAGGACTTACGGTCTGGTTTCCAGGAAAGGCACTAATGCAAACGGCCCGTATTGAAAGGTGCCTTTGTTTTTAGATATCGAACTGTGATGTTATTTACAAACAACCGCTGCACAATGGGTCAGTAGCTTTGTATTTTGACTCATGTTGTTTTGTGTTTAAGAAACTTTGAGCATGGTGTTAAACGAGTTGGACGAGTTAGGAATGGCTGGCTGCACTATCCAATGGAACAGTTCCATCTAGTGCGTAATAGCGCAATTAAGGATTTAACCAAGACTTTGCTGTGTCTCAGCCACAGTCTGCCTGATTCCCTATAGCACACGCAGCCATGTCTACATAGATTACGCCTATCGCCACCCCTCCCCTCCCCACGCACGCACACATACACACGCACAGAAACACCGAGGCGACAAGCCCACCCTCCGCTCCCAGGGCTATGACAGCAATATTCGATCGCAAGGTTGCCAGCGTCCGGACAGATCAGCAGGGCACTCTCCAGCACAGCATGCACCACCCGTCGCAGGAATCGCCGACTCTCCCCGAGTCCACGGCCACCGACACGGGTTACTACAGCTCTGGCGCTTCTCACCACGGCTACTGCTCGCCTTCGTCTTACGGCAAAGTTCTCAATCCGTACCAGTACCAGTACCACGGGGGGAGCGGCGCGGCCGCCGGTTATCCCGCCAAAGCCTACCACGACTACAGCTACCCCGGTCATTACCACCAGTACGGCGCGTACAGCCGGGCTCCGCCGACATGCAACCAGGCAGGTAAGGAGCCATTTTTCACAGTTAACCCCCCCCCCCCCCCCCCCCCGCACTAATCCCTCCGGCGCTTCTTGTTGGCCGGGCGGCCACAGAATTTCTCCCCCACCCCGGATCCACAGTCAGTAATATCTGCCTCCACCATCTCTTCTGGGGGACCCCGACAAAGTCGGCGGATCAAGAGACCCGACCGAGCGCCAGCTTCGTAAACCCGATTCCCTGTGTGATTTTCACACTGGAGTTAAGCGAAGGTTGAAGCTGACCTGTCGAAATTCCTGTCGGTTGGAAAGATAGAGAAATGCAGGCGATTTACGGCACGAACAAAAATAATCACACGTCCTTAATTCCACAATTGTTCGACTTCAGTGAGGTGAAAGTGTCGATGCTTCCATTAAATGGGGTAGATGTTGGGTTTTTTCCTGGCGGTAGATTCTTGCAGGAAAATATCAGCTCTGGGTTTTTTTTTAACCAAGCGCATGGGCAAAAAAAAAACACAGAATTCCTGTATGCGTGTCTAGGGTGTAACTTGTGATTTCAGGGTGTTTCCTTCGGGCAATTTTAACCGAACTGGGACTAACAGATATCTTGAAGCGCATTCGTTCAGTCGCGGAGCAAAGGACGTATTTTATTTCCCTATGCACTATCTCCATTTTATTTCCCACTCCCGCTCCTGAACCTATTCTGCGGTCGGGCTGGTGAGTGCGTTTCGTTCAAATTTTGAAAACTAAAACTTGAGTGGGCGGGGGGGTTATTTTGGATTTCAGAGAAAGAAATTGTCGAGCCCGAGGTCAGGATGGTAAATGGAAAACCGAAAAAGGTCCGCAAACCCCGCACCATCTACTCCAGTTTCCAGCTCGCTGCTTTACAGAGGCGCTTCCAAAAAACCCAGTATCTGGCGCTGCCCGAGAGAGCCGAGCTGGCGGCATCAATGGGGCTCACTCAGACCCAGGTAAGGACAGCTAGCCCAGCAGCGGCAGTTAGGACTCCTGCGTTACAGACACCCAGCGGGAATAGAAAGCCGCTGGGGAAACCGCGCCGAGTTAGAGCCACATTAGCCAACGTAGAATCGGTGGCATTCGTGCGAGTTTGTGCGTTGTGTCAACCAGAATATAGAAATGTCAGATTAAACAAGGAACTGATCCTGTCCACGCAATGCCAAATATAAATCTTCGCAAGGCAGACTCGCGTTCAGCAGTTGATCTGGCCGTACGTCCTTCCTTATGCCGCAGACATACAAACAAAATTTAAATATTTATATTTCCATGTATGGTCTACTATCCACGCGGCTCGCCTCCCTTCTCACTTGGGCACCAGTGCTCTTCGTAGCCTGGAGGACCAGCAATCTCTCCCCGCCTCCGTTCGTGTGGCGAGGGTGTGATAATCAATGCATACTGTACTTCCAGCACGATCGAACCTTTAAAAAAAAAATCTTTCAAATTAAACACAATTGTAATTTCGGTTATCAGATTCTCCATTTCTTCAGAAGTAGCTTGGAAACCATATTGCACATTTTGGACGCGATGCCGTATTTATAAAAGAACTGCTGAACATAAAGTTAAAATCTATTCGGTGCCCTAGCAAGGCATCTTTCCTTCAGATTAGGTGACGAAGGGCTTCATTTATACAAACATGGAGAGGTTGTGTGAAAATGTACTTGGGTATTTTTTTCAAATATAACTTTATACCCACCATTGGTCTGTCTCGGTATTTTCCTTTTTTTTAACTGCTGCTTATAATTTAAAAAAACTGCCACGAATTCAGCTCGAGTGCGCACTGGTGTGATTGGACCTCAATTATGCCCTTTGTATATGTTTTACTTTATATCAAAATAAGCATTCGGGGATTGAAGTATCTGGGGGTAGAGAGAGAGAGAGAGATTGTGGTGGTTACACGCCTGTGGAATTAACGTGTTTTTGGTGCCTTGCTATAAAACACCTAAAGAGATATTATATTTCATATTTGGTTACAATGTGAAGTGACAACTAAAGGCGTAGATGCCAATTTTACGATTACACTTGAATTGTTCACACAGACCTCCCGGAACAGTGTAACAGCGGCAGTATAACCCCGTCATTCTGCTTAATTTACCCGTATTTTTGTGATCAATTAATTAATTAGTTATACGATTTGCTTTTGACAGGTTAAAATATGGTTCCAGAACCGAAGATCAAAAATCAAGAAGATCATAAAAAACGGAGATATCCCTCCAGAGCACAGCCCCAGTTCAAGTGACCCCATGGCCTGCAATTCTCCTCAGTCCCCTGCTGTTTGGGAGAGTCACGGCCCCTCCAGAGTTGTCCACACTCATCAAACCCCAAGCCACAACCCGTCTCCCGCAGGCTACCTGGAAAACGCCGGTTCCTGGTACTCAAATCCCAATTCCATTAATTCCCACCTGCAGTCTACAAGCTCACTACATCATCCACTAGCTTTAGGATCTGGGACTATTTATTAATCTGAAACGCATTCCAAAGCGGATTGATTATTACCGGCCAACAGTGGAAGTATGCAAAGAAATGCACATTTTTGTTCACTCGGAATCCAGAGAAACCAAACTCTCCGCTTGAGTGACATTTCTGACACTGTCCATTTGTTCGGTGAATTTTGGTTCGCTACATTACAAAGAGGAAAAATTGGCTATTTTCCCCAATGGATTTCAGGGCCAAGAACGACACTGTCAAAGGTGACTTTCACTCGTAGGCTTATGAACCCCCATCCTTACTGGACTTTTCAGTGGCATCTTTCTCTGTACATACGTGTAGATAGTTGGATTAAACTGTATATTCTGTTTAAATAAAATTATTGACCCTTCAGACAAATTGTTTTTGGAAGCTTATTACATACAAATAGTGTGGTCAAACTGAATTATGTAATTAACAAATGCTTAAACGTTAAAAAGTGATGAGTAATCATTGCTATGGCGACTCAAAGGCCTAGCCAAGTTGTTTACTGAAAACTAAAGGTAGAATTACATATTTTTATGCATCCACTACGTGTGTGTTTTAGGTGACTAAATCTCAAGGCATAATCATAATTGATTACAAAAAATACTCTCTATAACTTGAAGGAAGAGGCGCATCACAGGTATCCGCATTCAAATGAGTGAATTTAATTATACCGTGTCTTTAGATATTTTCCGTTCTTATTTTTAAAGTAGAACGAATTCCATCTCTTGGCTATGGCTTCAACTTTTAAAAAACATTTCGTTATTTGCTTGCTTTATTTCGCCTAAAAAACACCAAATCGTTATCAATTTGGGTATCCATTTAACTCACTGGTCCTATCACTACCCTGTTCCATAAATGTATTAAAATGGATATAAGCACCACAGAATTGAATGAAGAATGTCTTCGGAAATCGACATATAAACAAATTGAACACATGCGTACAATTAGAATGAAGAAAAATAAAATAATATATATCATGCTAATCATAAGCTCCAATGTTAAACAAAACTTGCTGATTTTCGTGTTTAAATTTAAGATTAGGTTAAAGTGAGCGTCGTGTTCTTTAAACTGTGTTTATGATTTGGTCAGGCATGCAATCAAACAATCTGGAGATACATTATCCCAGGTGTAAGTAGATTTGATAAATATTTCGTACGAGTATGGCGATTTCTAATTAGATTTATGTCCGTCAAAACACAGATAATGTTTCCATCGCAACCTTCTAATAGCGAACAACCAATACATCAAAAAATAAGTTGCAACTGGTTCAGTATCCTAGTATGATCATAAATAATGTACTTTAACGTCTTAATTTTAGTCAGCGCCTTCACACGATTGTCCCGAACGTGACGTGTAAAATCGATAACGTGTCTCCAGAACCAATTTCGACAAAAAACAGATTTTAATATCCCATAACATTGAGCTGGCGTGCTAAGCATTCGTTTACATTGCTGATGATCTTTGATTATATTAAAATGAAATTAGAAATTCACTGAATGCAGCTTTTGTTCTTTTGTTCTTAGTTCGTGTAATCACCTGGAGAAATCATGCGGTTATTAGTTAAGTGTCGAGTGCAAGTTAATTTAATTTAAGTAACGGCCCACTGGCACATCAGATCGGTTCAATTAAGACGTGGGAACAACTATACAGGGTCAACTCACAGATGCAGTGACATTTTATGCCATAAAATTGATGGCCGCTGACTTATTTTATTTACCAGGCCGACACTTAATAGCGAAGTCCGCTCAGATGCTTTGCACAAGAGAAGCGCTGACTACTTGTTGTTGCTAAAATAATTAGTGCAAGATGTATGGTTAGGAATCAGTACAGATATAAAGAATCCCAAAATATTCTGAAGAAGGGTCGCTACCAGGAACGTCACCTATTCCTTTTCTCCGGAGATGCTGCCTGGTCCGCTGTTACTCCAGCTTTGTGTGTCTATCTATCTTCAATATAAACAATGTATTACTATTGTAATGTATTCATTACTGCTCGGTCTCAACGGAGAGGTGGGGTTTGTTGGTGGCGGGGCGAACTTAGTGAGACCTTTTATAATT
This sequence comes from Raja brachyura, assembly GCA_963514005.1. The sequence goes on along the minus strand of OY740782.1, from coordinate 102,720,681 downwards.
TTGAGCGGATAGAAAATACACGATTGTATCTTTGAGAAAAAACACGCATCCTCAATGGAGCTTGGGGTAAGTAAATATTTAAATGCTATTGCGTGGATGTGTAACATAACATTATTAACAGTCCTAACTTCGACCAAAGGAGATAGATGTGAAATATCAGTATTTTAGAGGAGATCTCCGCCTATTAGTAGTTATATAAGTGAATTGCACCATTTCAACATCATTAGGTCCATCTGAATTTACATTTAAGGTGATGCATTTTCAGTGCAGAAATGAATTTTAAAGTTAATCATGAGTCTCCAACCGAATCTATATTAAGACGAAGCACATATTTTTTAATTAGGGATTTATATTTCTCAGTGAAGACAATATTAAACAGATGTTTACAAGTTCCGTTTGTATGCATGGATATCTGCTATTCTGCAAGGCGTTGAAGGAGACGATTGAAAGGCGCTCTCCGTGCCTTAAGGCAGTGGTATTTTAGGTGGGATGCGTTCTTGCAGCTGGAATAGGGTTGCGTTCATTTTTTCTGGTAGCCGAGCTCTCCTGGAGACTGGCTAGCAGACTTCCCGCAGACTCTCTTTCTCTTTGTGTTGCCCACAATTAGCAGCTTTGAGTGGCAGAGAGGAGCAGAGAGGGCGGTAGTTGAGATCACAGAGAGCCGCATTCCTGTGGGTGTAGACCGGCTCCAGAGCAGTGCTGCTCCCAGCCGCAGCCCGACTCAACCGACACACGTCTGATTCTTCAGAAAAATAGTCTAAAAATAATAAATCTTAACTATTGCTGGGCACGGAACCTTAACTACATACATGCGTGCATATATTGCCATATTTAAAAGAGTACTACGCACACATAAATGCACACGTATATGCAGACATACAAGTATTGTCTCAACATATATCGCCCGATGTCCATTCATACTCAAACAAGGCACCTGTACAAGCGAGAGACACATGGCGTTCATCAAAGGGATGTATAAATGACCTGCATTTCGTGGGTAACCCACAGGACCGAATATGATGGGCAAAATAAACAAGACACATACAACACCGTTTCGCATTTTTAGTCGCGTTGGACTAATTATTTACTCAAATCATATATTCTTAAAGGATGAGCTGTAAGCATTTACCGCGAGTGCGTTTTTGTTCATTATAATTATAATTGATAAATATGGTACGGCTACCTTCACTTTCCATTGATGCAGTTTTAATATGGTAACGTATCTAGGTAAACAAAATGGAAAAACATGATGTAGGAACATGTGAACAGACCTTGGCGTCTGTGGTTCGCGATTATGAACCCTGGCTTCTGCGTCATTCTACAGTTACTGGGATTTGGGATCGAATTAACTCGTGTTCTACTGCTACATTGTAGATGAGGGAAAATGAGTAACATCCGTCTGTTGATGTTATTCTATCCGTCTAGCAATCGAAGCATTAAATGCTGTCAAATCACAACCCCTTTTAATTGTTAAGCTGCATGTCCAACGACAAGCTTGGCTTGCTGTAATTTGATACGACATGCAACGGCAATGTTTAAAGCTTGTTGAACCCGACTGTAAGATTTAAGTATCTAGGAATTATGGAATTGTGCGTTTTACAACATGAAATTAAGCTCCGTCTAATTAATTGCAGCGGGTAGCAAGTACTCACAATCCACCCTACGTCATGTTTAATATCTTAATTGTTTACGAGGTGTGAAGGAGGAGGGGCAGGTATTTTAACGTGGGTCTGTTTCAAGTGTTCTCCACGTGGATAAACAGAAATCTCAGAAACGTTAACGCCTTATCCACAACCGTTT